>CM070524.1:49590125-51990125 GCA_036346145.1 Olyra latifolia | reverse complement strand
GTAAATGGAAAGACAAATGGATTTCAATCTCCCTAGGCCAACACATATACAAATGAATTTGTATCTATATGTGTTAATTACCTCATCGGCGTCACGATGTTGGTCCAGATTGAGATAATCACTGGGACTACAACTCCTTTGTGGTGTTGCCTCATGGTTTGATCCGTCGGTTTGTTGAGATACAATTATAGCTTTGATAAATAGAAAAGTATCTACATATTTAACAAACTAATTCACGCCACGTAACATATTTAAAATCATTATATTCAAATGAGCAATCTATATTCAAACCGTATGCACACATCAATGTAGATTGGATAGTTCACAATATTAGAAAATATAACAGTACCAACAATGTTACAAGTACAAATAGTTCCCAACAAAATTAATTAAAAATATTACAACATTGCTAGAACCATACAAAGTCTGACAAGAAAGAGTCACAGGATCAATCCAGATCGATCTCAATGTCAACCGATGAGTCGGAAGAGGAAGACTCACAGTCAACAAGAGACCCTGTAGTCACCGACACATGCAGACCAGTCACCGACACCCCGACGCCATGCTCCGACACCTGCACCTCCAACTGTTCCATGCGCTGACCCTTCTTGTTTGGGTTCCCCCTTTTTAAAATTTTAATCCTACCTCCGCCGGACTCTTTTTTTTTTGCTTTGTTTTGTCTTTGTCAGGCAGGGGAGGGGGGTGCACGGAGAACAAATGCAGTTCGTGACACATTTCATCGGGCAATTAAAAATACAACACATCTGTGCGGACCCCAGTGATGTGACAACTATGCCAAATAATTTAGTAAGTTTTGTTGTTGCCCACGCGCTACAAACTAAAGTTCCCTCCACCACTAATTCAAATCTCGGAAAACTATAGCGCACACAAATACAACTCAGCATGACCGTATAGGTAGTGGGATCGGAATTACCTCACCGACAGCTACGCTTCAAGGTGCCGACAATAAAGGGGCGTTGCGGAGGGTGTCCTTCGTCTAACAAGATAAATAAACATATATCATAAATAAAAAAGATATCACTTGCACTATACTACATCTATCATAAATAAACTAGATAAATAAACAAGATATCACTTTTGATACAATAGATCTCACATGCTCTGTCACTGTCAAGACTAATTGCAAAAGGGAAATTTTGATACTATATATATATATATATATATATATATATATATATATATATATATATATATATATATATATATATATCAAAATTTACCCAACTCCATCCTTTGTCAAGACTAATTGCAAAAGGAAATTTTACTCGATGCTTTAATTTGTGCCAACCATATAAATTAATAAAAGTTACCTTCAATTTGCTGACCAACATGGAGGATGCGGTGCTTAAGACAGAAGGAGGAGGAGAGGCATGAGGAAGAGGGGGGGCGAGGGGAGGGAGGCGGCAGGACGGCAGTGAGGGAGGCGGCGGGGGAAGAAGGCGGCGGGGACGGGGCAAGCGGTGGGACAGGAGGGAGAGGAGGCGGTTGGAGAGGGTGCCTGTGGGGGGAGGAGGCGGGGGAAGAGGAAGGCGGCGGCGGCACTGGGCGCCTGGGAAGGGGCGGCGACGTGAGAGGGAGGCAGCGCGGGGGACCAAGAGGACGGGCTAGGGCGCGTGGGAGTGACAGTGGGGAGTGGGGACCGGCCGGGTAGCTGGATATAGAGGCATCAGTGCCGGTTGTTTGAGAAACCGACTCTGAAAGTGATTATCAGTGCCGGTTAGTTATGATAAGGCAGTTATCAGTGCCGCTTAATAAAAATCCGGCACTGATAATTAAAACACTAATGCCGGTTTATTAAAAACCGGCACTCATATTTTTTTCGCCTGATATTATGAATTTAGTGGATATGCTAGATATCATTTCTTAAATTTAGTTTTAGGCATGAGAATAATATATACATGTTTTGATAGATTTTAATCATTATTCTTGTTGTGATAAAAATATCTTATTTCAGTCTTATTTAATGATTAATAATTTTGGGAAAATATGATTTATCTAGATTTTAACGTGTAATTAAGAGTATAATTTGGGAGTAACGGTCTTACGATAAAAAAATTGTAATTACTATATAAGATTGCTGGGCATTTTTTACAACGGAGTTACAATTAAAGTACAATTAAACTACTAGTTCATCACTTTCTTCCATTAGACTCAGGTCGACGTTCTCTTCGAACGGAGCTACCTCTTCGTACTGATTGTACTCTTCCTCGTCGACGACATTCTCAACCCCAACAATTCTTCTTTTTCCTTGCAGAACCACGTGGCGGTCTTTGTTGGCCGGGTCACTGACATAGAATACTTGCATAACATCCTTTGCAAGCACGAATGGTTGTTCTCTATATCCAACACATTTAAGATCCACGATAGTTATGCCATATTTGTCATTTTCCACCACCGCATGGAGTTGGACCCATTGGCATCGAAAAAAGAGGGACCTTCAAAGCTCCATAGTCCAACTCCCAAATCTCCTCTATGAACCCATAGTACGTCTGCATACAGCCATTGTTGTTGCATGCATCTGTACGGACACCACTATTTTGATTAGTGCTCTTGTCATCTTGTGCTCTCGTGTAAAATGTATAACCGTTGATCTCATATCCTTGGAAAGTGAGGATTGTAGTGGACGGTCCTCGGGCCAACACTTCCAACTCAGCAGAGACCGTCTGCATGCCCATGACATGTCTGCGTCACTAAATTTATTTCTATGCTCCCTCTCTATCCATTCATCTGACTTCTTTGGGTTATTGGTCTGCAGAATTGTCATGTGCATATCGCAATACTCAGCAACCACCACTGATTGTTGAAGAACTGCGAAATGTGCTTGCACGAAAGATACTATGTCATTAGTACTGTTGTGTTTTTGACCAATGGTACCTTTTCCTTGTAGCCTTCCCTCATGACGGGAAACAGGCACACCGATCAGCTTGAGATCCATGTAGTCAATGCAAAACTCAACGACCTCCTCAAATGTCCATCCCTCCGCCATGCAGCCTTCCGGCCGATTTCGGTTACGAACATATTTGTTAAGAACCCCATGAACCTCTCGAAAGGGTATATCTGATGTAAGAACACAAGCCCAAGGACTCGTATCTGGGGGACGATATGAACTATGAGGTGAACCATCTTATCGAAAAATGTTGGTGGAAAATGCATCTCAAGCCGGCATAGAGTGTGGACCACATCTTCCTGCAGCTTGTCCAGTTTCTGCGGATCGACGACCTTATGTGAAATTGCGTTAAAGAAAGAACACACCTTTATCACAGTGTCTCGTACTTTTTCTGGAAGAATTGCCCTAAGTGCAATTGCGAGCATATGCGTCATCATCATATGACAGTCATGGGCCTTCATCATGCCAATAAGTATCTTCGAATCTGTTATATTTACTAGCCTCTTCATGTTGGCAGAGTAACTGGACGGACTCTAACTCCATGGAAGAAAGTGCACAAGTCAATTTTCTCCCTCTTGCTGAGTCTGTAGCAAGCTAGGGGAAGGATTTTTTTTCCATTATGGTGTACTATGTGTAGCTCTTTCCTCAGTTCCATTTCTTCGAGGTCCTTACGGGCCTGCACTGTATCTTTAGTCTTGCCAGGTATGCCTACTAAGAGTCCAAGAATGCTCTCGCATACATTCTTCTCTATGTGCGTGGTGAACATCCAAATCCTTCCAATACGGGAGTTCCCAAAACACTGATCTCTTTTTCCACAACCCTTCTTTCGCGGTAGTTTTGTTGCCCTGTCCCTTTCCGAAGATAATTCGATGTCCTTTACCAGGTTGAATAACTGTCTACCAGTGCGACTTTCTGGAGCAACATCAGTCTCGACAGTCCCATCAAAAGATTTCTTATCCTTCCGGTATGGGTGGTCCCGGTGTTGCCACCTACGGTGACGCGTGTATACCGTTTTTTGACTGTTGCTTAGATACCGACCTGAAGTTCCCTCCATACACACCACGCATCCGTTGTAGCCTTTTGTAACCTGCCCAGATAGATTGCCTAGGGCAGGCCAGTCTTGAATTGTTACGAAAAGCATTGCACGCAGGGTGAAGTGCTCTCGTTTGAACTCATCCCATACCCATACACCATCGTTCCACAGCACTTTTAGGTCTTCAACCAACGGTTTCAGATACACATCTATATCGTTTCCCGGTTGCTTCGGCCCTTGGATCAATAAGGGCATCATAATATACTTATGTTTCATGCACAACCAAGATGGTAGGTTGTACATACATAGTGTGACGGGCCAAGTGCTATGATGACTACTAACATTCCTGAATGGATTCATCTCATCTGTACTCAGCCCGAACCTTATATTCCTCGGGTCATATGCAAATGTCTTCTTGAATTTTCTATCGATGTTTCTCCATTGCGCACCATCAGCTGGGTGTTTGAACATTACGCCATTTTTACACTCATCGGCGTGCCTTCGCATCAATTGGGCATGCTTTTTGTTCGCAAACCATCACTTTAGCCTTGGGATTATAGAAAAATACCAGATTACTTTCGCCGGTGATCCTTTCTTATTCTGCTTCGCACCAACTGCATCATTGCGCCGCTTGTAACGTGAATCTCCACACACTGGGCACGCATCTAACTCCTCATACTCTTTGCGATGCAAGATGCAGTCATTTGGATATGCACGAATTTTCTATACCTCTAATCCCAATGGGCAAACAACTTACTTGGCATGGTAGGTGGTATCAGGCATAACGTTCCCCTCCGGAAGCACGTCACCCAAGAGAAGTAGTAACTCATTGAAACTCTTATCTGACCAACTGTTGCTTGCTTTCAACTGCAACAGTGTCAACACGATGTGCAGCTTCGTGTGATCCTTCTTGCATCCCGGATACAATGGTGTCTTCGAGTCCTGTACCATACGTTGGAACTTCTGAAATTGTCTTTCCGTGGTGAATTGCCATTCCCCATCACGCAGCATCTGATCTAGGTCATCATTGGGATCGTCGACAACCACATCGTTAACGTCGTCAGTCTGCATCTCGCTTCCACCGGCGTCTTCAGCAGTGTGTTGCGAGTCGTGATGTTCAGTGTCAACTTCTTCACCATGCTTGCTCCAACATGTATATCGATCTTTGAAACCCCTTCGAAGCAAGTGTGGACGAATTTGCTCTACGCTACAAAACTGCTTCTCGTTCTTGCAATCCACACATGGACAACATATATACTCCAACTGGGTATTTGACTTGTACGCCTTAACAGCCCTCAGAAACGAGTCCACGCCGTTTAAGAACTCCGGGCTACGACGGTCTGCATCATACATCCATCTCCTGTCCATCTACAATAAAGAACAAAAGTTTAATAATGTTATACTACCTATGAATATATTTATCATATGTAAAAAATATATATACATAATCAAAATATTTGAAATGACATAAATTAATAAACAAAATCCAATTTTCACTCCATCAACTAAATTATTTGAAATTACATAAATAAACCAAATTACTTTTTACCCGCATGTTCACTGCTAGATACGGCGACCGTAGAGTCCATCGCTAAGGCAGTCATGCAGAAGATGTACTTAACAAAATATGCTTTCTCATAGCATACTTATACAGGTAATTAAAACCGGCCCCACACATCAGCGACTATATCAACGTAGTAACCAAAAGAGGCACATTATTTTTTTCATTCAAATTTTGTACTGCACAGGATATACAACTTTTCTTACTCAACAGAATACAAATAATATACCATAGATTTTTATTCAAATTTTTTACTTTTTATTTGGTAATTAAGGAGGTTTTAATACGAACTAAAAATTCACAAAGAAACAAGATTCTATTTAACTCGGTCATCTCAAATTATGATAAATATTGACACCCTACCGGCAATGAAAATATACTTCAACTAAATTACTTATAATTATAAAAACCAACTAAATTATTTGAAATATACTAAATCAAATAAATGTACTTGGGTTTGGAGCCTCCACGTGATCAAAACTAGCACAATTGCTTGGATTTAGAGCCTCCGCGCAACAAAAAACTAACACAATTGCTTTGATTTGGAATCTCCACGCTTAGCCTTCAAAATTTGGAGCTCAAATATGCCTCACAGCCGCAATGTGCTTCCACCCGTAGCCCACACTGATCTATAGACAAATTTGCCTTCCACCTTAGCTCTTATTTATAGAGAATACATCACTGCCGGTTTTTAAACAAAACCGGCAATGATAGTTATTATCACTGCCGGTTCAACAGAACCGGCAGTGATAATAACTATCACTGCCAGTTCTAGTCTGTGGGCGGCTTTTCACTGCCGGTTCATATTAGTGCATGTGAGCCAGCACTGATACTCCACATCAGTGCCGGTTTTTAATAGGAACCGGCAATGAAACTATCAGTGCCGGTTTGTGCCCCTAGCCGGCACTGATGCTCCAATTTTTCCTATCCCCTAGTTTGCAAACTGGCAGTGATAACTAATCACTGTCGATTTTCTTTGAACCGGCACAGATGAGCGCTTACAAAGGGTATTTCTGTTCTAATGTATCAACCAAGCAATAGAAAGATAAATTCCACACAAAGTTCTTCCATTGTTCTATATGTTTGATCTAGTTTTCTTTCTATTTTTATTTTACAACTAGTTTCTTTATCTCCCTTCATTTGACATACTAATTTCTTGTTAATCTAAGAGGTCTAGAGGTTGCTAATATCGCTTATATCATCTCGCAACCCATCAAGAACACCGAGATCAAGTTTTCCTTTTTCTTGCTCAAGTTCGCCAGTTCATTCTTTCTACGCAGCAGTGCTTATTTTTTATTTCTTTCTGCTCCGACATGATATGAAGGTGATTCTTGTTGGGTTGGATTACTAACTTATAGCACTGCTTGTGATAAAAAATTTATAGGGTCTAGATTACGGTTTAAGATCTATGGAAGTTTTCCCAACCGTTTGATTGCATCCCAAATTCTTGTGCAACAGAGCTTGTGGTTTTGTTTCTTTTTTGCTCTTATATTGGATGGAGGTGATTCTTATTGGGTTAACTCCATGACTTCCAAATCTTTCTTCACTAACATTTTTATAGGGTCTAGAGCCACGGTTTAATATATGTAAAGGTTTTACTGAGTCTCTAAGGTGCAGTTCGAAGTCTTTGAGCAACAGACCTTGTGGTTTTTGTATCTTTTTGCTCGGTGATGCTATAAAGGTGATTCTTGATTTTTCCGGTTTTCTAACTTTCATATCTAGCTTAGATAAAAATCTCATAACCATAGGAGCTAAAGTTTGGGAGTTATAACCATTTTACTGAGTCTCTGTTCTACTGTCAGAATTTGCCTTTCACTGCGTTTCTTGATTAATCTTGATTCTTGATAGCTCCTATTGCTATTTGAGAAAAGGTTCATCTTTAGTTTGGATTTTAGAACGTGTTGTTAAAAAAGCATCAAGATTTATTTATTCAACCCTTCTGTCTGCCTAGCAAGGTCTTTTAAACAGTGCACGCCCACGTCCTCTCTTTTTTGTTTCTCATGCATGACAACAGCAGCTCGACCTTTTTCCTCGTGAACAAAAATACCTGTATCAATTTCTTCCTTTCTTACCGTGACCGTATCGATCAGGCTGCGCGGGCGGTAGTGGGAGGGAGCCCATGAGGCAAGGCCGAATGACAACACTTAGAAAAGGGCAGCAAGGAGCAAGAAAGGAGTAGCGGTACTGCTAGGAGAGAGAAGATGAATACCCATGTGGCACCCACGTGGGTGCCACGTATGTGCATACGTGGCTGCCATCTTAGTACCTAAAGATATTTTAAACACAGGTGGTGCCGGAGTGTAAACAAAAATAACTTTCAAAGATGAGAAAAGTAATTTTGAACTTTAAAGGCCAAGTGAAGTTTCGGTACAGCCTTAAAGTGCCATAGTGAACTTTACTCTTTATATGTTCAGTTCATATTATTCCTTGTAGCAACGTGCTGTATAGTTGGAGGCTTGGAGCCAAGGGCGGACCCACAAGTGGGTTTTGGGGGCTCTAGCTCTATCTACTGTGTAAATGACAGTGTAGCCCTCTCTTAGACCCACTAAATATTATTTGCGAAAATAAAGAGGAGAAGGGGAGACTAATAGATCTCTCTTTATTGTCAGCCCCCTCTATTATTTTTGGCTACGTCTGCCCCTGCTTGGAGCTATCTACGCATACCTGCTCGATCAGGTTGATCCGTTACCACTGTATAACATATGACAACACGGCATAATATTCACTGTACTTGTACTGCTCCCGCGATAATATTTGCAACTATGTACGTAGGGCACTCCTTTCCCCACCACTTAACCTACACTAGTCCCTAGATCGATACACTAGTGCACACCATTTACATAGTCAGATCATTTCATAAAAGCAGAAGTCTTAAAATTAGATTAAGACCGAAGTCTTTTAAGTATAACAACACGACATATTAGCCCAAATAATTCAAGAACAACAAGATCAGAGTGCAATGATGTAACATCCCAAAATTTTGGACTTTCAAAAAACTTTTTGTAAAAATAGTTCCTTAAAAATTTTTCCATAAATTATCTGGAATTTCAATTTATAATAAAAGATTTGGTATGATTTTATAAAGCATGACAACCCGTTTTTGTGTAAGTCAAGGTCTCTAACTAATAAAAATTATTTTTTGTAAAAGTTATTAGAACCTTAAAAGTTTTATTCATATTTTCAATGATTTTCTTAAAGCAATTTCCAGTTAATGGATTTATTTGAATTTTCAGATAAATCATATGAGTAAAACAAGACCATAAAGATTTCCAAGATTATTTATCTTGTGTTTATATTGTTATAAAATATTTTCTAGAGTTTTCTAGTAATTTCTATAATCAATTTTTTTGGTCCATTGGAGCTTGCAAATTATTTTATATAATCAAAACAAATATGGAAATATGGAAAAACAATTTTTCTTATGTTCTCTATGTTCCAAAGTATTTTCTAAAATTTTTGTGGATTTTTAGGAATCCATTTGCTATTTAAACTAAGCTATTTTGATTTTCCTGCATTTTCTAAAAATATTAAATTAATTAATTCCAAAAATCTTTTGGACTTTATCTCTCTTGCCGGCCCACTGCCCTTTCTCCCTCTAGGCCAAGCCGGCCAGCCCACTCCCTCTCCCTCCTCCTTTCGTTCTTGGGCCGCCTCTCCTTAGCCCATGGCCCGAATATAGGGCGATCACCCGAATATGGGGCGATAGGTCCCACCCCCAACGATCAGATAATGGTTGTCACCATTCCGACCGTTGCCTGCCCACATATCGCCCAATAGTGGGGCGATCGCCCCAGCAACGGGCGATAGGTGCCCTTTTTAGCCCCCGCATCAACCTTCTCTCCTCTCATTCTGCCCGAGCTGCTCATTTTCACCAAGAGCGAGTGACCGGGAGCAAACGAGAACCGAGAGGAGGAGAAGAGGAGAGAAAAGAAAAGAGAGGAGAGGAAAAAAAAGAGAAGAGAGGAAAAAAAAAGAGAAGAAAAAAGGGAGAAAAAATAGAAGAGAGGGAAGAATAGAAGAAAGTTGAGCCGTCATTTTCGCGGAGGTAAGTCCGGAAATTTTTATGCCGTGGTATGCTATGGTACCATGGTGCTACGGCGAACGTAGAGGGTGGCGGCTAGTTTGCCGTGGGAAGGAGAATCGAGGGACTACCAGGAGGCTACCTAAGGTAGTGCCAAGCTCAGGGAAGGACAGAGGCGAGCTGTCACCGTGGTTGAGGCAACGGTCGAAGCAGGGGTCACGCCGCCCAGGTGCTCTTGTGAACTCTAGGCAAAATTGATGGCAGGGTCATGAAAGGCAGCCCTTGGAGAGGCCACGGGCGCGAGGAATTGCCTGATGGCTTACCGAGGTGCCGGTGAGACGAAAGGTGAAAGGAGGGACGAAATGAGGGTCGGGGCTGTGGTATTCAGGGGAAGGAGAGGTCCATGGAGGGGGGAAGAGATAGAGAGCAGCGTCCCGCAACATTGGGCTCGAGGGAGGGTGGAGTGCGCGGGATGGCCACATGGCTCGGGGAAACAACGCGCGTGTCGCGGCACTAGGCTAGAGTGGCGCGGTGGCAGGGTGACCATGATGGGGTGACGACCTGGCACAACTGACGTGAGCAACATGAGAGGATGGCTGCGCCCCATGCGTAGGGTCCGATCGGCATGCTTGCACGGAGCAACAGAGGGAGAGAGAGAGGGATGGGTCAGATTAGGCTCAAATTGGCTGAGCACGGTGGGCCAAGCCAAACAAAACCCGAAATTTGATTTTTAGATGAATTTATCAAGTGACCACCATTGGAGAGTGGATGCGGGTGATCACTAGGCAGTCTGCATAGGAACAGTCATGGGAACTCTTCACCCGCGTGCTCTTGATCGGTCAAATATCCATAGAGGGGGACGCCCAGGATACCATATCCTGGAAATGCACAGGTAATGGGTTTTACTTCACCTCCACAACTTACAGAGCCTAGTTTGTAGGTGCCTTCGCTGCCCAAGAGTTCAAGGGGATTTGGCAGGCAAAAGTGGAAAACAAATTGATGGATCGGGATGTCGCCTAGAGGGGGGTGAATAGGTGTTTAAAAGCAAATCAAAATTTAATGCTGAAGCAGTGTATTGGATATCTCGATATCAAGACCGGATATTCCAATGCAACTATTGGATTATCTGACCTACATAGAAAACAGGGGATTTCGAATCCTAAGTCAAATCTTGTAATCTCAAGGATACCACCTGCTCCAAAGATAGATCATCAGCTATAGTAGATGCAGTCGAAGCTATCAAAGCTATTCACTTAAGACAATAACTATAGTAAGATGAAGACGCGACGATGTTTGTTACCAAAGTACGGATCTTTGAGGGGATTCTATGTCTCTGTTGAGACAGTTCGGTCACACTTGAGCCGGGGTCTCTTTCAATCCTAATCCTCCCGAGGTTGCACCAAGCACTCCTCGGCTTTACTCTTGATTTCTTCCCTTGCAGAGGCGAAATCCGGCATTCACAAACTTCTCACGGCTCATCACACGTAGATCGGTGGCTCGTGAGCAACTCCTAGTCGTCTAGAAGTCCTCAACCTCTAAGAATAACAAATCCGGTGAAAAATTGACTTGGAGATGAACTCAAGTGCTCAAGAATGAATCTAGCTCGACGTAGCACTCAAATCTCTCAACCCAACTCTTCCTAGATGTGGATCACTTAGATCTAGAGTGCGAAGAGGCTTAGAAGCTCAAAGATAAAGCTTGGACTTGAGACTTAACAGTAAATGCGCGAGCTTCCTGGTAGGTGAGAGAGGTAGAGGCAATAATAGAGTCCCCCAAAAATTAGCCGTTGGAGCCCTAGCCAGCACATATCGGAACATCCGAACTTACACATCGGAACTTTCGATATGTGCAAAATTCCAGAAAATAACTCTCTCGACTTAACTCAAACCTGGGATAAAACACCGATCAAAACTTCTAATTTAGGACATCGGAACTTTTGATTAGCAATCCTCACCAGACAAAGAATTTAGTGTATGGAAATATCGGATACTCCGACTGGATCGGAACTTCCGATTAATTAATCAGAACTTCCGATTAATTAGGGACAGCACACCCAAAAACCTAGATTTGGCAAACACCGGACAGTCTGATGGGATCGGAACTTCCGATGCCCAGATCGGAACTTTTGATTCACTGAGATTGAAAAACCCGGTGTGCATGATGTGATGTGTTTTGTGTCTCTCAAATTTGCAAAGATCTATGAATTGAACACTTGAAACATTTTTAAGCCATTTTTCATCGCATCCCTCTTAATAGTACGGAAATTCTTAGACTCAAATTAAACAAAATAACTACAAGTCTAGATTAACCACGTGTCGTCTTCTTTCCTTATTTGAGGGGTCCACGACGCTCTGGCTTTTTACCATTGGGCTTATCACATGTTCATATGCTCATTGAACGCATTAGTCCCTTAATCGTTTGTCATTAATCATCAAAATCCACTTTAGGGGCCTAGATGCACTTTCAAAAATTCCATTTCTTTGCTTGGACTCTACTTCACAAGAAAATACCAACGGCCAACAAATTGCGCACTCGTGGGTGGCCATGCTCGGAGATGTGCCTTATGTGTGGTTGCAATCAAGAGACAACGATTCACCTCATGGCAACTTGTGTTTTTGCCAGGCAGGTCTAGGTTGAGATTGCACACAAACTTTGCATTGTGAAATCCAGGAGGGACTTGCATTCTTTTCTAGACATTCGCCTTTGGCTAAGGTAGAGGCAGCCAATGCTGCAAACCAAGATAGCCGATGGTTTCTTCGTCACATATGTGGCTAGAAAGAAACGCTAGGACATTTAACTTGGCCTACTCCACCATGGAGGATGTCGTGTTGTGGTTAGTGACTTCATTGTCCATAAGAATAAGCTTTAGATCCCTGTGATTCTCGCCACCACCCAGGTGGTTTGTACATAGTTTTTGCTTCTTCACAAATTAATACAAGCCAGTCTTGCGCGCAGTTAAAAAAAAGCCTAATGTATAGTCCACACCCACGAATTGTTGGCCCTTTCATTCACTGCCAACCATAGCTCTTTCACCTTTACCTGCGTATTGCGGTCTATCCAACCGGAACATAGCATTCTTGGACAAGGCAAAGAACTCCACGTGTATGTCTAACTTGCTTACCATGGCTATGCCACTAATAAGTAGGTCGTCACTAACTTTTGAAGTGTAAAATTATTTATCCATGAGAAAACAGAAGTCTAACACACATGCCATGGCTATTCCACTAAGTTACATAACTAGCTCCAGTGACGTCTATAAATGGCACCGACCGAGTTTGTCTAACTGAAAACAGGGACTAGAAAACCGCTCATTTAACAAAAAAAAAAAACCGCAAAAACTTGTTAGAGCAAAAACTGACAAACAGTTAACCACTTGGTTTTCTTGGTTTATCAAGAGCAGGGGTGAATCTAAAAAAGTAGGCCGTTCGGGTAGCTGGGACATTACACTGTATTAAAGCTTGTAATAAGTGGTTTATATGCTAATATACTAAGAAAATACACTAGATTTATATGGGATGTTCCTGAAGTCACCGGGGTCACTTGAACTAGCGTTAAACTACTAGGTAACGGTTATGATCGATTCGATTTTTTAATCCCTACATTAAAACTAGATTAACATCCTCAGCAATAACTCCATGTTACTAGATTTTTAACTTTTACCAACAGTGCAAATACCATCGGCCATTAGAAAATACTGTAGACCAAATATATGGCTGAGCGTAAATTGTTGACAATTCCCCCTCGGCCACCTATGGTTGGCCATGCATTAGGTTGCATTAGTGGCTGAGGGGAAGTTGTTGACAGTACTCTCGGTTATTAGTTTAACAACGGTTTTCATAGCACTTAGTAAATACATGGGTGAGAGTTTTTTTTCTCCCCATCAGGGTATATAAACCCTCCGTTAATTCTCGCAAGCATAGGAGTGATTGTTTTGGTATAACAAAATAGAAAAAAAATATTTTCGCACATACGACTCACCTCATAACTCCGTATACACCCAATCCTCAAAGTTGAACAATTTTTTTCCTTTCAAATTAAAAGTGTTTAATGTTGAGGGGTCAATTTTATAACCTCTTAAACATAAACTCTCCCACCTAACCAACTCACTTCACATGTTTTGTTGTTTCAAAAAAGACAAGCATTTCTTTTAACTCTTGTTCTAATAATGTTTTATCAACTATTTAGGCAACTAGATGCCTTCAAATAAAAAGTTGTCAACTATAAAATTGTAGATCACATTGACAGCTACAATTTTTCTATAGAAATCGTCTCCGTCTAATTCCATATGAATGCTTACAATAGCCGACTATTAGCTTTGCACTTATGGCAAAAGTTGTATCCATCGGTGAATGCTTGTAATAGCCAGGTGTTAGCTTTGCACCCATGATAAATGTCTTTCACAGTCAGTGATTGCTTACAATGGTCGAGGGTTAGCCTTGCACCCATGGTAAATATCTTTTCCGTTGATGATTTCTTACAATGGCCGAGGGTTTTCCATCAACCGTCAGTTAGAGGTAAGTCCCATCGATAAATCTTCTAATAGCCGACCATTTTCGTTCTAGTGTCATAAATAAGATGTACCGTTGCCACCATAAATTTTACCAACGGTCTGTAGGGTATTACTTTTCACGCTCAGCAAAAGATGCACTTCTAGTAGTGAGATCTAGGATTTAGGTGATTCCCATATGCAAGCATCCCTGATTGGTATAGAGGCCGAAAGTTTTGGTTCCATTATTAAAAAAATGTGCTAATTGTTTTTTTGGATTTTTGGACGACGTCTTGGTTAGATAATTTTCACATACTTCCACTAACCAAATTATCCACACCGTCGTCCACTTTTTACTGCACAGGTAGCTAGCCAGCTCTTGTCGCGTAGCTATATACGTGTTGCGCAGTGCACACACATGGAGCCAAGAGGGGATCACGAGAGAAGCATACACACTGTGTGCCTGTGTTCTGAATCGCTCTTGCATTCTGTGAGTGAAGTCCCCTTAAACTTATGGAGGCGTCTTCAGCAGCATCACCTCTTCTTCCTGCTCGGAAGGAGTTCGTTCTGGCGTTGCTGCTTCTCGTTGGCTCGCTGGCTCGGATTGCTTCGTCTGGTGAGTCCATGAGAGAGAGAGAGAGATCATGCATGAGTGAGCTTTTGTTAATTAGCTATCTTTGTGAGCAATTAGGGTTCCTGGCTTAGCCAACGCTTAATTGTTGTTGCATGCATGCAGATGGAGCTCGCTATGATTATAAAGCTTACACTGAGGTACGCGTTCGCAGTCTACCTGAATGAATCTCTCTGTCTGTCTGTCTGTATGTTTGTGTTCAGCTGCATCTTTTCCATTTTTCTTTTTCAGTGCAAATCCCATCCTGAACCAGCTCTCTACAGTGGTGGCATACTGCGATGGGCGAGCAAATTAACAGACTTCCGGGCAGAGGATGAAGGCAACTACTCGCCAGCATTTGTGCTGTACAATATGTCAGCGGCAACCATATACAGCTTCTCTTGTAAGTAGCTCACTCCTATACTTGTCCTAATTATTTCCACTAGCTCGGTGGAATTGCGTATTTTTCTCCTTCAAGGAAAAAATGGCCAAATTGATTTAATGTTTATAGCTGGTTTTTAATCTAGTATTGGTGCCATCCGTGAATGCAAAATTGTTTTACATGTTCTTCTGGACTATCCAGAAAAGAAGATACTAGCAAAGAAAAGGCAAAGGAACTCAATAGAAAATCTGAACTGGATGATGCCAAAAAACTGGAAGTGGTCTTGGATGATTGTCCACCTGTAGTGTACTACAGGATACTTTGAAAACTCTGTTTTTGGAGGGAAACACAGTATGTGTTATATTTTGCAATTCACAAGAAAACCTATAGGAAAAATCATTACATGTCATATTAATTATTTCCACTCCAAGCACCCCCATCGGTTTCTTTGTTTTTATCTTTGACGTTTGTTCACAAAACAACCTCGATCGTAAAGAAGGGGGGACAAAACCGCAGCTCCAGTGATATATTCACTCAACCCCATTTTGCAGAAGATTTTTTTGCAGAGAAATCCAGATAAAAAGTCCATTGAACACTGTTGGTCTCACATTCTGTCTGTGCAAAATAAAATGTTTCTTAAACAATGAAGTAAATCTGTAACATAGAAGTGGAGTATTATTCATCCAAAGTAGAGATTCAGGTCCTCCATTAAAACTTCCATGTTGGGTCTCAAATATTATGAACACCCCTTAGGAATTTTACAAAAAAGAGGTAATCTTGTCAAATTTCTGCATTGCAAACCCCATGTTATCCTACTAAAATAGCAAACAAGGTGAAAGATCTCAGCAATTTTAGGTCAACAATGGTTGGTGGTAATATATTTTAGATCCACCCGTCACGTAACTATAGTACAACTACAGTATATACAAAAATTACAGTAATATAAAGGGTTAGATGGAAGAGGATGGATGGTCGATATTTAGCTTGGTGCACCCTAGAATTATACCGCACAACTGGTGGTGGTAGCGCAGTTTTATTTTAGCGAAGGTGGATCCGGGCACCGGCAGGCACGTTGGTGTAGGGCCGTGACGACTGACGAGAGCTGAGATTCTCGTGGACAAGAGAGAAAGAGAGCACAAGCGGCCTAGCCGGATGAGGTATATTCACCAGCTGCCGTCCCAGAAAACGCCCTTTGCTGCATCCCCATGCGATACGACGCGTGATCGAACTATCGAGATGAGCTCCATCCTAGGCAACCATGCTCTTGTCTTTTTGCCAGCGTTCGCATGCTCTCAAGATGGGTGCTGGTCCAAGCCATATGCCGGTGTATAGCTCACTCCACTGCTGTAGTGCCAATGAAAAAGAAGCAGCAGATGGGCCATATCTATTTTCTTAATCAAAGGAAAAATCTTTGCATGCCACTCCCACGGCTGAGCCTCCTAATTCATTCCGTGCCATCACATTCACACTCTAACCTTATGTGTTACCACATTTCTAACTTGACATCTTCTCATCATATTCACACCCTAACCTTATGTACTATCACATTCCTAACTTGATATCTTCTATGCCACTGTTGACTGGTCAAGCCTATTACGGAGGTGCATAAAGATGTTTATGTCCCTCCATTTTTAATACATTAGAAAATAAGGTGAATTCCTAAAAAATTATAGAAAATTTGTAAAATTATGAGAAAACTTTCTATGGGTTCAGAAAATTATGTATACTCAAATGTGCAAGTGAAATTGAAATTTTTATGATGTGAAATTTTATATTAACATTAATGATACCTAGTGTCACAAAATTAGTTTTTATATTATAATTTTGTATTAAAAAATATAAAAGTTTAACAACAAGTAAAACATGATATTACATAAATTTAGAAATTTGAATCACTCGATTTAGAGTTAAAATGCAGGAGATACAAATTTTTAAAGTTTTAAAATACAGGAGTATTTGCTTTCTAACGGCCTACCCTAATGGAACTAACGGTTATGGCATATAACATATCAAGCTACGAATATCATGGCACATAAGATTAAAATGTAAATGTGATGGGACGAGAGAGATTAGGAGAGTGGCATACAAAGATTTTTCCCTATAATCAACCTTAACCCCGCTGCAACAACTTCATTAGATTTACTGATCAATTAAATTTTTTTAGAAAACTTACGCGACAATTTCATTGATTCAAGATGAACGAGTGTTGCAGATAGCACAATCTTTGCGAGAATTACATATTTATTCAATGTTTTGATATACAAGTATATCGGGAAGGTAAACATCCACGGAGAGAGGGGCAAGGACTTGAAATAGAACGGTGTTAGGTGAAGAAGGCACCGATTAGCTTGTAAGGAATAAAGCAAGAATAGGCTGGTAGGTGCAGGAGACTTTGCTAAATTCATCAATAACATTCCTTTTACAGGGATGATTTGACGTAACTTTAAAAAAATTAGTAAATGTCTCAATCTAATCCTAGCAAAAGAAACTAACCCTGCGTGAGCAATTGTAACTTGCATAAAAGGATGAATTGTTGGATGGCAAGTTAATGGCATAAACTTCTCTTTTTATATATTTTGATATGCAGCTCTTTCCTGAATTTATGAAGGACGCCAGGTAGTAGAGAAAATTGATGATTTGCTCTAAAGTACTTTTGGCAATTCATAATATGTTTATTTTGACCTTAATGATATGCCCCAATGTAGTTGAGCCAAATTGAGCTTTTGCCTTTTTTTTTTACTTAAATACTTTAGAGCATATTATCAATTGTCAAAGTGGTTTGCGGTAAATCGTCAATTTCCTGTGGGTCCTGTGGGCAGTACCACCAGTCGCGTGGCGTTAATTTTGGCGCCGTATACGTTGATTGTGGAGCATAACAAGATTTGTTAAATACTTGATTGATTCCTCTAGGCTGGGTGAAAATCGACGGGCCAACAACTGCTCATGTGAAGGCGAGGATATTAACACTAGAAAACGCAGCGTCTGAGTGCCTGGGCACAGCTCTGGCTCGAAACGACTGCTGGTCCTTCCTCAAGGGTGGCTTCACCCTCAACAACGCATCACAAACCTCAGTCCTGTATTTTCAGGTACCAATTTGTTCTCATCTGTTGCAGAACTCTCTTTTTTTAATTGGACGGGAGAAAGTCAATTACTGAAATGCCAATAACAAATATCGCACGAATTATGGGATAAAACATCGGCATATGTTGTTGAAGGTTCAATTTTGACTTTGTTTCTTATTCTGTGTAGACTGCAAGCCCAAATGCTTCGACAATCTCAATCAGAAGCGCCTCCTTGCAGCCGTTTTCGCCTGATCAATGGAACCAGCACAGGGAGGACCGCATCCAATTGGTAAACTGCCGTCCCTAAAATACGCAATATAAGAGCATTCGTAGCAGAAACCTTATAATATCAGAATAACGACTTTTGAGCATAGAGTTTACGGTGAAAGAAAGAATCTTTTAAGATAATAGAAGAGCTTTTTACAGTCCTCGATGAAGACGGAAGATATCACAATTTCTAACAGAATTACAGACTCTTTGCACTTCTCAAGATGTTAGATCGTGAGCACCACAAATTAATACTAGAAAATGTAGACTCTCCAAGACTTCCTCACGACCAAAAAATTTTAGAGGGGTGAATAAAGTAGTGGTGAATAGTGTTTTAGAGTAGTGGGATAGAGTTTTTGATAGAGATACTCTAAGTCCGCTTGGGAACTGATGGTAGCATGTGCCATCCACGTCAGAACCGGAAACGCTTCGTCAACATCCACGTGGCGGACAGCAACGGGAGCCGCGTCGTCGGGGCCAAAGTGGCGGTGCGCCAGATCACCAGAGATTTCCCCTTGGGCTCCGCCATCAGCAAGACGATCCTCGGAAACAAGCCTTATCAGGTGAAGGATTTTTCTTGTCAGAGTTGTGTGCTGAATCATGGAACGTAGCATACATGATACATTCGCTGAGATGTGATGTTGCAGGAGTGGTTCAGCAAGAGGTTCAACGCGGCGGTGTTCGAGAACGAGCTCAAGTGGTACGCGACGGAGCCGTACCCGGGGAAGGAGGACTACGCGCCGGCGGACCAGCTGCTGCAGTTCGTGCAGTCCAACGACGCGACGGCGCGCGGGCACAACATCTTCTGGGAGGACCCCAGGTACACGCCGGCGTGGGTCAAGAACCTCACCGGCACGCAGCTCCGCGCCGCCGTGGCCGGCCGCATCGAGAGCCTCCTCTCCCGCTACAAGGGCGACTTCGTGCACTGGGACGTCAGCAACGAGCTGCTCCACTTCGACTTCTACGAGAACCGCCTCGGCGGCAACGCCACCGTCGAGTTCTTCGACACCGCCAAGAGCGCCGACCCGCTCGCCACGCTCTTCCTCAACGACTTCAACGTCGTCGAGGTCTGCGACGACCTCAGCTCCAGCGCCGACTCGTACGTCTCGCGCCTCCGCCAGCTCGCCGACGGCGGCGTCACCTTCGAGGGCATCGGCCTCGAGGGCCACTTCGGCAAGCCCAACATCCCCTACGTGCGCGCCGTGCTGGACAAGCTCGGCACCCTTCGCCTTCCCATCTGGCTCACGGAGATCGACATCAGCAGCTCCTTCCATCAGAACACTCAGGTCCATGACATGACATGTCCCGTGCTCTTCCTTCTCAGAAATAATTTGAGCCAACGAGAGCTGTGTTGCAGGCTGCGTACCTGGAGGAGGTGCTCCGGGAAGGATTCGCGCATCCAGCGGTGAACGGCATCATGCTGTGGACCGCCATGGACGCCAACGCGAGCTGCTACCAGATGTGCCTGACGAACCAGAACTTGAGCAACCTCCCTGCAGGGGACGTGGTGGACAAGCTCCTGGGGGAATGGCAGACCAAGCAAGTCCTCGGAGCAACCAACGACCGTGGCTCCTTCAACTTCAGTGCCTTTCTGGGGGAATACAAGCTGTCTGTCACCTATCTCAACTCCTCTGCCGAGGGCACCTTCTCGTTGGCTCACAGCGACGACACCAAGCATATCAGCATCCGCTTATCACCTTAGAGAGAGGAGAGAGGAGAGAGGAAGCTTGCATGATCTGAGAGAGAACTCCTGGATTAAACCATTGTTTCGCTGTGTTTCAGATGGGATGTATTTTTCTTTGGATTGTTAAGGCACTTCTCTGTGTTTGTTACCATGTCGTGCTGTGCGTGTTTTCTTGGTTATTCTTGGATTGTTTATAGTGATTGTTGAGGGTTGCAGGGAAGGAGAAGCCAACCACAATAGACAATTGGATGGAGATGGATTGGATTACTGTAGGCTGGCTTTGGGCCAGAAATGCTATTTACCTTTTCTTTTGCTATGATTTACGATGACTTCGATCTACCGCATATCATACGGTAAAAGATTGCTAGACCGTTGGATCACCGGATATATATATATTTACGGAATTGCTTCCTGTCAGTCGCCTAAAAATAGATAAAATCTCAGTCGACATGTTTTACACTAGTAAATAACTAGATTTACATATAATTGGATGTATAAAAGTGCATAATTAACTTAAAAAAACTTATGTCTTATTTTGGCACGTACCTTTTGCTTTATAAGTAGCCTCTTGTGTATCTTGTGTTTTTTTTGTTTTGAATGAACTTGCAACAACTAAAAAATGACATCCAGTTAATATGTAAATTTAGTTATTTACTAGTATAAAACACGTCAACTGAGATTTCACTTATTTTCAGACGACTGATGAGGAGTCGCGCCCATATATTTATCCTAGATCACAAGGCCATTGGATAAAGTACCAGAAATGGTCCAAAACAGTTTGAGCCTATCTTACAAAAGCCCATGATCTAATGTAATTGCAATTAGCCGGTAGTGCACCCACCACTATTTGTTTTTTCCCCTAATAAATTGTGTATCCTCTAGAATCATTACATTAAAATGTGTTTCACAATAGTTTTGTGTTTATGTAAAGGGTTAATTAGATACATGCCACTGGTCAACTTGTAGTTTGATGATATGCCATTATAAAACGCAACCTACTCTATGTTATCCTTATTGGCTAATACTTCGAAATATGTCATTATAAAAATTTTCAAACAAACATGTCTCTGGCCCTTCTTCAACCTCCAGCATGCTTCCTTTTTTTTCTCCTTCCACTGGCCATCTCCATTTCTCTACCCACGGCCATGGCAGTTGAGCTACAGCCACCCAAGCTCCCTTACTCCCTTCTAGAGCTTTATCCTCCGGCCAACCCTCAGGACCACTGTCCACCACCAAAGCTCAGTGACCAGCCATTGCCACCGGAGGGCCTCCCGTGAGCCCTAATTTTTTTTCCTAATTTCAGCTAGAACCATCGCTCTTCAAAATTTTTCATGTTTGATCACATTAGCTTCCAATGTGCTTCCTCTAGTTTGTGCATATACCGTAGAACCCTTTATGTTTACTCACTTGAGTCAATTTGTCTCTCCGCCGCCTTCACCATTGACGTAGCCATACGGAGCTTCAAGGGCACCATGGACAACCTGCCTTAGCTACCACGCGCGTGCATGCCCAAGCTCCTCTCGATTCCCACTCCAATGATGCTTGCCCCGAGCTCCGTAGTAGAGAGGTGGGAGGTAAGGGGAATGTGGCCAAGGTGTAAGGAGGCTGAGGTGCGTTGCTGCATCTCGAACGGGAGCATCGACGAGCTACGGCCGAATGGCGGTGAGATAGGGGTGGCGGCACAGTCTACAAGCATCACGGGACCAAGATGATGCCGAAGGGCATGCCTCCATGAGGAACAGTAAACGGAGACGGCGGCATGACGGTGACGGCGGTGGGGAAAGAGAAGCACGCGACGGCGGCGCTCTCCGGTGATGCTCGAGTCCTAAGGGCCCTAGGAACGGCTACCATTACACCTAGGAGTGCTCAAGGAGCAAGGTAGGGAGAAGATTACCAAGGGACGACAACGAATTGGCGATGAGGCAATGGTGGTGGCAAGGACGAAGACAAGGCTCCGGCATCCAATTCTAGCGGCTCCGACGCTATTTCCTTGAGACGAGGGGTAAAATGGGTCATGGGCATTGCGTAGTGAGGCGTCACCGAAGGAGAAGGGGTGAGGTGGCTTGTCCGAGGTGAATTCAGTGAAATTGTGAAAAGGAAAGGAGGAAAGGGGGTCGGCTGGGTTAAATAGGGGAGGGAGAGGAGATTAGGGAAGGTTTAGGGCTAATTGGCGATAGGACCAAAAAGGAAAATGATCTCGTGATTGAGGGAAGCGGTGACATGGAAGAGGGAGGAGAATTTGGGGAGGTTTCCATCCCTGTATTGCCTCCTACACAAGAAACGGAGAGGGGAAGGGGGGGAATCGACACGGAGGAAGAAGAGAGGGAGAAGGAAGTACAAGGGAGTGACATGTGGGCCCAAGGAGAGGAGGGATTTAGAAAAGAGTAATTTAATAGGACCAAAATACCAATAATTATTGAATTACTCTAAAATTCAAATTATTAAATTAATAATTATTTAACCAACAAGTAACTACTTCATAAAATCCAAATTGATTTAGTTTATTATATTTTTAGAAAAATTCACCTTGGCAGCGAACATACTTGTTTCCAAATGTTTTCAAAATTTTAAATAATTTTTAACACAAGATGCATATGCATGATTTTATGTTTATTTTTTTTAAAAAAATGAGGATGTTACAGCTGGTCACACTAGTGGAAGAGAAGGGCAACTTAACACGTGTGTCGTGTGGGTCGGGATCGGAGGTCTGTTCGCGTTGAGCTTGGCCAAGGAGAACAGGCTCCACCTCGTGGTGGTTGACGCGCGGCAATGCTTGAGCATCGTGCGGCGGAGGGCAGTGGCGCGAGAGATTTTGAGCGCGCTCTGGCCGCAGCTGTGCTGAAGGGATGGAAAGGAGAAAGGAGGTGGCCGGGTGGTGGGGAGGAGAAGCACCTAGAGAAGGAGAGATGAAGAAGAGAGTTTAGGATATGACATGTAGGACCCATGTGTTAAATAAGTTTTTTTATAAAAGAAAACGCCATGTGTTTAGTCTAGGTGACAATACTAGTCCACATGAGCAGCCCCGATGGTGAAATCGTCGTCAAAACCACTTGGGAAGGGTTAAATGCATCAAGTCATATACTTGAGAGGTAAATACCTGGTTTCTAAAATAAGGGAATTAAGTGCATCATCAACTTGAGGGAGACAAGTAGACTTTTTTTAAAAAATTTGGGTTTGAGGTTTAGGGAGCAATCTATTCCTTTGCAAGAGTTCCGGACCCATACCTTTTCTAAGATCAAAACATATCCCCTGAATTTAGCGTGTGTTTGGTTGAAGAGCCAGAGGGATGGGATGGTTCCATCCCTGATTTCTGGGATGGAATGGTTCCGGTTCTTTGTTTGGTTGCAGAAACAACCATTCCAGTTTTTTGTTTGGTTGATGGAATCTATGGGATGGAATGATTCCATCCTTTGTTTGGTTGAAGAACCAGTATGAAGAACATGCTTCTTGTCACCCTCTCTTTCACCTAGGTAACTTTACCCCTACTGTGAACAGTGAACAAGTTCACAAATCAAACAGTAGTGTTTGGAAGACAAATCAAACAGCTAGTGTTTGGAAGGAACATATACATCACAATTACAAAGTATGATGCATATAGCAAGTTCATATATATATGTAGCCATAAACCCAGTGCATGTATTACAATTACAATTATAACAAGTCCTTACATATTTTGCCATAATTAAGTCGCCACTAAGCAATCGCTATGTTGTTCTCTCCTTTCCTCGTCAATTGCTTCGCAGAAGGAATTTTCGTAGTTCTTGCCATTTCATTTGCTTGATTGCCCGCACGTAAATGGAACGCTGGTCAAATCGAAAGAGTCGAGCACTCGAGCCTTCAGCTCCGTCTCAAGCTCTAAGCTGAAGAAAGCACCACAATTCACAAGAACAGAAACAAATTCCCAACTACGGTTCATATACATGACATCAAATCCATGGGGACTATCTGACATTCGCACACAAACACACTAGTTTCTCACGATCTCTCGCAAAAATCTCCCTTTTGGACAGATTATTATTCGCTCCTTGTCTACATATCGTGCATCCAATCCCAAAGAAAAAAAAAGAAGACAAAGCTATGTAGAGACTATCGAGGAAAAGAAAAGTAAGCGAGAGCCAAGAAGAGCAGAGCACACCAAGCATGTAGCTCGCAGACATGTACCATCTAAAGGGAAGAAGACCGTGTGGTGTCGTGGCGGCGCTTAATGGAGGAGTGGCATGAGGCCGGCCAGACGAGGAGAGGCCGAGACGAAGCGGCAACGGCGGCCAGGAGAGTAGGGGCTGTCGAAGGCAGACCGAACGGCGTCGACGAAGAGGTCGAGGCTCCAGACCGTGCAAGACGTAGAGCTCACTGCCGCCGACACGCCGCCGCCGCAAGACGCGCGACCGCCGCAGCTGAGAGACGCCACCGCCGCTGCTGCCACGGACCGGAGCCGGAATGGAACGAAGCGGAGCCGGTCAAGGAAGGAACGAGCAGATCTGGATCGGGAGGGAGCTGAGAAGAAAAGAGAGAAAGGCGAGGATGCCCGTGTTCCGGCGATGTGAAGGAGCCTGCGGACTCGGGACGGCTGCGTTCGACAATTTTTTTGGTACCGAGCCATCCCGCATCTCGTGAGAATATTCCTATCCGGGATTCACTCCATCCCAGTTGCTTTGCAACCAAACGCCTCTGAAAATAGAACGGAGCCATTCCGTCCTAGACCATCCTGCCATCCAAACACACGGTAGGGTACACACCTGTTTATTCCATACACGATTCCTAATCCTACATCGTGTTCACCAGTGTCGCCGCCGGCGAAGGCAAGGTCGAGGCGGGCCAGGAGGCTCTCTCCCTTTCCCCCACACCGGCCTCTTCTTCTCCTCCCTATCTACCCTGGCTGACGCCGCCGGCACGCCGGCCTTCTCCTCCTCCCGCGGCCTGTCTGACGCCACCGGCATTCTCCTCCTCACCTGGCCGACGAGGTCGGGCGGGGCGACAAAAGTTCACCCCCGGTTATGCGGCGGCCGGGACGGGAGGAAGCTTGACCCGGCTCCGCCCCGCCCCATCTCGATCTCTGCCTCTGTGTGAGCCGCTCGCTCTGTCTTGAAGCTGAAACCACGGTACCAATGGACCTTCTCTCCGCCGCCTACAGCACTACCTCCGATGATGATGCCGATAGCACCGAGGCCGCACCGGCTGCCAGTTGGGCCACCACGGACTTTGCCTCAACAACTCCGCCTCCTCCAAAGCGGCCACGGTGGGAGCCAAGCCCATACCTACCTCGTCCTACCGCCGCTGCCCCGCAGCCACCCGCGCCCCACGCAACGCCGCCGCCGGTTGCACCTGCTGCTGGCAGGTACATCTCCAAGAGGGAGCGAGCCCTCCTGGCGATGCCGCAGGCGCCCGTGGGTTCCTCGTCGCCACATCCTGTGCTAGTGGCATCAGAGTTGAATTCTCCCGGTGGGGTATCTCGGTCCCCTTGTAGCAGGCACTGCAACGTTTGGATTGTTCATTCTTGGTTTCCAATTCTAAGATTGGAAGCATGAATATGCATGATGCATGGTCACCATATGTTTAACTGAGTTGAGGAGATATTTGTTGATCCGTATTGAGATAAAATTGAATCATCAATAGTATAATGGATGTTTCGATATGGATTAATAGATTATGGACTTGATCTTGCCTATTTAGATATAGATATCTCAAATGGTTGATCTTGCTTATTCATATATGTCAAACAGTTGACCTGGAAACTATGTGAATAATTGTGGATAGGTCTGGGACAACTAGCTGTGTTTTATTAGTTGCTTTGCAAGAAAACCAAAGTCCTGTTTTCTCCCCAGTAGCAGTATCCACCTATTATGATGTCGACCCAATTAGTTTGGAGATACAATGGTGACCTTTTTTTTGGAGATACAATGGTGACCTTTTTTTCTTGGTGTGCTTATACAGCTTTATGTTCCTTGCTCACGTGCTATGTGTTTTTGTTTCAGTTGTTGGATCTATTACTGATTCAAATCTTCGAGCTGATATTTTGCATTTGTTACGCTTCCAACCGAACCCTGGATCAGCCAGAA
The DNA here is from genome assembly GCA_036346145.1 of Olyra latifolia. Classification (NCBI taxonomy): domain Eukaryota; kingdom Viridiplantae; phylum Streptophyta; class Magnoliopsida; order Poales; family Poaceae; genus Olyra; species Olyra latifolia. Next base: position 51,964,055 of record CM070524.1, on the reverse strand, counting down.
GTTCACCTTTGAAGCTCTCTGTTTCTTTGACAGGTCACACAAATGCAGTCAATTGTGTAGATTGGTCATCAAGCCATGGTCAGCAATTATTCTTATATACTATACTTGTACTTCACTTCAGTTTGGCTTATATTTTAAAAAAAACTAAGTACACTTATAAAAATATGAGTTATAAGACATTCTCTAGGGCTATGTAGAATATGTAGGAAAATGCAGGAATCTTGCTAATCTGATTTCTGAGACATACGAAGATGGTTGTATGACCAATTGGGCATAAAAAAGCATAATATGAATTTTCTATAATGGAGCATGTGATGTCCTGATATTATCATTACCAAAGTTAATTGTATGAACCTAATGAAGTTTTATCTATAACTTTCTGCCATGAAACAAGACACTTCCCAAATCTACAAAGATGTGTCAACATTGTTTTTCTTCAACACATAAGTATGAACCTCTATACTCCATAGAGATTTACTTGACAAGCCTTTTGGGATCATTCTTAACATTTTCAACATTCTGGGTATTATTAGATGAGCATGCAGAGTAATTAAAATCAATATGTTAATCATGTCTGTTTTGTAAAATGCTTTGGTAAAATAAAAAGGTGAAAAGAGCACTTAAAATGTTTCCATGGTGTATGAAACATTGAAACATTTGCATCGATGTTAGAAAAGCATCAACAGTGACCTAATAGATCTGAATGTTGTGCAAGCAGAGATGTGCTAGCTCTATTAACCCCATGCATCATCTTTGATTTTTTGTTTCTGCTGCAGTGCTTACCATTGCTGTTGTTAAAAAGGGTAAGTTATTTAAATTTTGTTTAGTTTCTGCTTTACTCAACTTTCTCTTATACTCCTTTGGTTAAGTGTTAAAAATTTCTGATTTATTCTTCTTTTAAATTTTTAGATGCTGATCCTCAACACCTATGCTTTGGATCACGAAGGCCTCTACAAACTATTGTGGGAGATGATGTAACCGCTGGGATACAAGAAGAGTTTGGAGTATACTAGTGATGACATCGTTGTCCACAGAATACAACAAACTTTGGTCATGGTCACGGTTCTCTCCAGGGGAGTCAGACTCAGTGACGAAACGCACCAGTTTAGTGCTGTGCGTGTTGGTCTGGGCGATGCCATGTAGTATTGTGCATGAAAGGCTATCCTCCACGTTGCTGCAGTGCACTGTCCACTGTCAAGAGCTATATCGATCTGTGTATCGTAACTTCCCTCAAGACCTCGATCTTTTTGCTGAAGTGTTCATTCTTGAGACCTCAAGTGAAGTTGCGATAGACAGGTTGATCTAGCTCTTGATCTAGCTCCTGACGGTGCACTGCAACCAGGTGGAGGATAGCCTTTCGTGCACAATCCTATGTGGTGTTGCGCAAACCAACACATACAACACTGAATTGGTGCGGTTCAGCACTGGGTGTGGCCCCTAGAGAGAATAGTGACCATGACCATAGTTTGTTGTATTCCGTGGATGGCATGACTCCGGACTTTTCTTGTATCCGAGTTGCTGCATCATCTCCCACAATAGCTCGCAAAAGCTTCCACGATCCAAACCATAGGTGTTGATGAATGACGTCTAAAATTTTAAAAGAAAAATAAATCAGACACTTTTAACACTTACCAAAAGAGTATGAAAGAAAATCAAGTGAAGCAACGCACACAAATTAAACAAAAATTAAATAACTTTCCCTTTTTAGCAAATTAAATTGTTGGTAAATCTGAGCTCAAATTTATAAAAGTTTCTTTCTTTATTATGGTGTTTCACTCTCAATTAATGCTTCTAATATTGCGTTCAAAAAAATTAATGCTTCTAATATCATGCATGTGATTAGGATGAAACTAGCTTGGAGATTGGTGATATTGGTCATCTGTATCCTAATCTATTTTTCCTGGATTCAGATCTCGATACAAACCAGATATGAATATGAATTCTGAGAATTTGGGATGCGGAGTTTCAGACATAGGGAAAATACATGATGAATTCAAATCAGAAACTGATAAAATAGCACATACTATTCAGCTTTGGATCTGGATTTGGTCCCAAATCTGGATGGATAGTAAAAGAGCTTCTCAGATTTGGTCCTGACCATATCCAGCTCCACATCAGTCTGGAATTATACTCCTGGATTCCACCCTATATGAGATTAATTGTGGGTAAATTCCTGCTCCAAATATTGTAGGCGTGACAAAAGAAAATCCTTTTGACATACGCACTGCCCAAGATGTTTTTGCTTGTTTTTTTGTGTAATCAGATTCTTTATTATGGTGTTTCACTCTCAATTAATACTTTTGAATGCTATACATGAGATAAATTGTTGGTAAATTCCAGCTCCAAATTTTGCCGTTGTGCCAAATAAAATCTCTCTTTGCCACAATTTCTGAGATGATCTTTCTTGATTTTAGTTACATTTGATTAGAAAATTATTAAGTTAGCAGATGCTCACAAACAAGAAAATTCACAGGACATCTTCTTGCTTCAGCTGGAATGGACCATACAGTCCGTGTATGGAACGTCTGGAACAAAGGAAGTACTGCTGCTTCTGTTTTGAAATATCATACTGCTGCTGTGAAGAATGTGAGGTGGTCCCTTCATGGTCCCTCTTTGCTTTCTGGAGGGTTTGATTGTTCCTTACGACTAGTTGATGTTGAAGAGGGAAAAGAAATAAGGGTGTTCAAGGAGGATCAAGCTGTGGAGGTTGTCAAGTTTAATCCAAGTAACTCCAATCTCTTCCTATCTGGAGGGTCCAAGGGTTCTCTTAGAATTTGGGATATTCGAAGTGGTTTGGTAACTAAAGAATATCACAGAAGCCTTGGCACCATCCTTGACATTGAATTCAGCGCTGATGGGAAACAGTTTATTTCTTCAACTGACACAACCAGAAGCAATATTAGTGAGAACTCTATAATTATATGGGATGCCCTACGACAAGTTCCTATATCTAACCAGGTAACAGACTGCTAGTTTGTATTAATTAGTAGTTTGATATGGGATATTATCTTCCTTTCATTACCTCATGATATTTTTCCCATTTGTATGCAAACATTCAGCTTATATGTACTTTGAAATTTAATAAAGAGGGAGAGAGTAATCCTTATTTGTAATGCTGGATTACTTGTGTTATTTTTCTCTATTCAACTATTAAGTGATTTACGTACTTCGAAATTTAATGAGGGAGAGAATAATCCTTATTTGTAATGCTGGATTACTTGCTATATTTTTCTCTATTCAACTATTTAAGTGATTTTCACGTGTATAGTTGTATGGTTCCTTTCTGATAAGTATTGACTTCTATTATCATTCACGATGTACATGAGATTTGAAAAACCTGTCTGAAACTCTGGATTCTACCATAATGATAGGACTTGAACATTTGATCTCAACATACTCTCTAGTAACAGAAGTATTGTAGTACATTGAAATATGGCAGTAGCAGTAGATGTGTGAAGGTTTGAGAAATCGCTCCATGTTGCGTGCCAATCATAACCATTTCTGAAAATTTGGATATGCATTTACGATTCTGTCTGGTTTGGGTTCATAATCCATACTCTCACAGCAAAAACAGTTCCAACATGTACCCCAAATTCCAATACATGCTTGGCTTCTGTGCCTTGATTATTCTTGTGCAACAGATATTTGTTGTACTGTATCTGTATGTTATGGGCTATAGTAATAACATTATTGTCAATTATAAATTATGATCATCATCCTAGTATGCTACCTGCTGTTACATACTAATAAGTAATTTGTAGTTTAAAAACCATAAAGGTCTATTGTTTTGTGTGGACTGAAGCATACCTTTTTTATTAGTGATGGATCTCGACTTTGATCAGGAAACACTGTTAATTCAGGGAATGGATTTGTAATAATATGAACTTGATATGTATCATTACACTGAAACATGACACCGACTACATTTGTATTTCACAGGTTTATACAGAAGCATTCACCTGTCCTTGTGTAAGATATCACCCATATGAAGCTTCTTTTGTTGCGCAATCCAACGGTAACTATATTGCAATTTTTTCAGCAAAGCCACCCTTCAAACTAAACAGGTATATGCGATACGAAGGACATGGGGTTTGGGGTTTCCCAATAAAGTGCAATTTTTCTCTGAGTGGGAGGGAACTTGCATCTGGTTCCTCCGATGGTAGTATTTACTTCTATGATTATAAATCCTCAAAGCTTCTGAGGAAAATAGAAGCCTTTAAAGAAGCATGCACTGATGTTGCATACCACCCTGTAATGTCTAATGTTATTGCTTCATGTAGCTGGACCGGTGAGGTATCTGTTTTTGAATGATATACACTAATGCTTTCCTTGTTTTTTTTCCCAATTCTTAGCGCAGATATCCTTGAGATCAAAATTGTTTCCCTATGTTCTTAGATTTTCTTTAGATAATGGAAATAAGGTTCCGGCCTCATGAGATGTACGTGGCCAGTTATGTAATTGTTTCCTTATGTTCTTAGATTTTCTTTAGATAATGGAATTAAAGTTCCGGCCTCATGAGGTGTACACAGCCAGTTATGTTCTTAGACATGTAATTTGTCGTAGTTATTTAAATATTTATCTATATCCTGTTGGCTAAGAGTTATTGCATGTGCATTTCGAATCACAGTCATGTGAGCAACTACCTTATCTACCTTAATTTCATCCTGCAGTCCGACCATGGGGAAAAAAATTCTATATATGGCAGCATGTCTCACAAGCTATAATGCATGAGTTAAAAGATTGTCAGTGGTAATAAAAATGCCAAAGTAACACGTTCTTATCCAACAGAACTCAATACTTTTTTTGTGGAAAAGAGCCATTCAATTAAGCCCTGCTTGTTTTACCTTCGCTAGCTTCTAGACTGTAGAAGCTGGATGGAAGTTCAAACAAAGAGCAAGTGTTTGGACATTGCTTCTTCAAAAGCTAATCATCCAAAAGCCAGTATTATAACTAGAATTGAGAAGCTCAGTTTTACGTGGGTTGAACTTGCGATATTGCCGTCATAGTTGGTAAAAAATTACCCACTATTGTCATCGTATAAAAAGGGTTTTCACCGCCCCTTCTCCAAAAATCGTCCCTTCTACTGCGACACCGCACTCGCCTCGCTGCCTCTTGCGATTAGGGTTTCTTCTCCCGCCACCGTTGCCTCCTCTCTCGATTAGGGCTGGTACTTTAGCTCGTAACTCATGAGTTGCTCGTGAGCAGCTCAGGATTTAACTCGACTCAGGCTCGGCTCGTTTGCTAATGAGCATGAGCCGAGCTTTTTTTCTAGCTCGGTGGAAAAACGAGCCCTCGTGGCTCGCTCGTTTAGGCTCGTATATGGCCTAGTTTTTAAATATCTTCTATATTGCATATATAATATGTGATGTAGTAGGTTTTTATCAATAGGTGTTGTATGTATATTTGTATGCTTATATAAAATAGTTGTAATTTTAATTTTTTCTAGACAATGAGTCAATGATACTTGAGATCACTCTTTTGTCTTACACATTATTCTGCTTATTCCGTCAATAATGGTTTGGCTCGTGAGCGCTCACGAGCAACTTGCGAGCTGGTAACGAGCCGAGCCGAGTCTAGTTTTTGGCTTGGACACCTTGTCTAGCTCGGCTCGGTAGTGAACGAGCCGAGCCAGGTGCCTAACTCGCTCGAACTCGGATCGTTGCCACCCCTACCCTCGATGCCGCCGCCTCCTCCTCCCTCGATGCCGTCGCCTCCTCGTCTGTCGACGCCGCTGCTTCCTCTCTCGAAGTCACTGCTGCCGCCTAGGGGCATTACAGACATTATACTTTTCATTCAGCTCAAAGCCACTAAACAATATAACCAAAAGCTAGGTTGCCAAATAGATACAGCTTCTGCAAAAACTGGCTCTTGAGAATCAAAAGCCAAAAGCAGCTTTTGGAGAAGCCACCGCTCAACAAACATGGCCTAAATCAAGGAAAATTTGGATATAAGCAATTACAAAGTGTGGCATTTAGAAATATAACACTATATATGAATGACATGCGAATTGTGTATTGCCATTAACATTAGAGTGATATATTTTGAAACTTTTGGAGTGGCATGAATCTAAATCACTCGATCAAACTCAGGTAAACCAGCATACAATACTTTTGGAGGGCACCTGGCGCTCTTGAACAACTAGTTCACCATTTTCCCTTGTTAGTTAGATGTTTACCGTTAATCATGCTTTTTTTAAAAATTATAATGGCTGTTAAAACATCGTGTAATTGCGTTAACAATATAAGAGCTACTAGGGACGGTATATCCAAAAAAGGGATAAGGTGTACCAGATTATGTCGTGGTGTACCGGAGTGTGCCATGGAATTTTGGATTTTACTATGGTGTGTCAAGGTGTGTTATGGAGTTTTAGATTGTACCATGATGTGCTAAATGTATCTGCTTATGGTGTTTTATAGTGTATCAGAGTTTCATGGTATTTCACCACAGTACAGCGAAACAATGGTGTAGCAGAGTGTGTCATGAAGTTTTAAAGTATACCATGATATGCTAAGTATATAACCCCATTGTGTATCATAGTGTTTCAGAATGTACCATCTATGACTAGGACCCTATACCTCACAAACTAAAAAAATTAGGAAATTTTACCATTAGCTAGATCTCAATTTTGTAAGATTTTTGGTTTTTGATTCACGAATTTGGAGATCACATGAATTTTAAATAAAATTTGAACACTAATACATGCATAAAAAAATTATAGAAAATAAAACAATTTTAGAAAAATATGAAAATTTAATAAGAGCTAGGTTTAGCTATGAATTGATGTTAAAAATTTGTTTCAACACAATCGGATAAAAAATATTTTTTGGTGACCTACTAAAGAATGGCATGAACCACAATCTTACGACAACCTCGTTACTAGCCTCCCCTCCACAGATTACACCAGTAGTTGATGTCTGGCACGGCGTGCACGCAGGGGAGGTGGAACGTGGCCCGCAATTACACAAGTGGAGGTGCGGGGCAACTATCTGTCAGCAGCAAGGGAACGTCCGTTCCCTAGTATTTTTGTAACAGTATATTTTGCATGGAGTGTAATATAATAATGAAAGCTAGAACTGACCCTGTTTACGTGTTGATAAGCAGATTATTTTTAATCAAATTTAAATTGAATTGAATATATTATGATGAACGTATTATATATAGTTTTATATTAAACTCCGATTATCCGTCACTTACAATCAATGTGTGGGCGTACAAAGCCTACCCTAAATTAAGGCAAGGGCATCATAAGCACGCGACCATCTCATGGGGACAGTGGTGGCATTCTTTCTGGCTTAAAATCCATGGCTTGAAATTTATTATTTTTACAAGGCATATGCTGTAGCAATTTGTAACCATTTTTAAAAGCATTTAGTGATTCTTCTCAAAACTCCCAAAACTTCTAAATATATTTTTTAGCCTCTCTAAGCCTCTTTTCGAGGGGCCTTAACTTTTCAGACTATAATCTACCGTAACTTTTCAACTGCAAAGAACAATGTTGCACCTTTGAGCAGAAACTTGGTCCTCAAGGGTGGAGTGGAGCTTGAGCGAGTGAGGTCTAGCTTGGAGCCTTGTTTGGGCGAGTCCAACCGGTCAAGTTGGTTTTGGCTAAGCTAGGAAGGAGGTTTAGCTCCAGCTCGTCAAAAGCTTGAGCCAACTTGTAAGGGCTCATGACGTAGAGGGAGGGAGCCCTGCCACCATGTCCCTAGTAACCTGTGAGGAGGAAGTGCCAAAGACGTCGCCGTCTGCGAGAAGAGGGAGGGAGCATTAGGGGTGGGGGAGGGAGGGGGTTGGTTGTAGGCGTCTAATCTTACTGGATCTAGAAGGTAGGAGGCCACTGCTAGATTTGAGTGGGGGAGGCATAACACCGATGAGGGAGCTATAGCGCCATGAATGCCTGAGTAGGTGAAGTGAATAGGAGAGTGCTAGTAACCTAGCTTGCGTGAGCGTGAGCGTGAGCATGAGCATGAGGTTGTGGTTCAAGACTAACCCTAGGGTAGAAGGGACTTAGGGCCTTGGATATGTAGGAGTTATGGCTATACAAGTTGATGAGCCAGGCTCATGTTAAGGCCCAAGTGGGATGGTAGGCTATGGAGGAATATAAGAAGCCCACGTGAGCCGAGCCTATGTGAGCGCTCATTTTGAAACACAAGCTAGAAACGAGACTTGACTTGGGATTGTTTGCAAACAAGCCAAGCCGAAGCTGAGCTCAAGCTGCTCGCAAGACTTACTCACTACCATAGTTGGTTACAAGCAGAGACAGCTGAACGAAGAAAAGCTTGCGTCCGGGAATCCCCTCTTCTTTGGCGTTGGGTGAGTGGGATTCGTTGAATTTGACAAACAATCTTGTATTGCTCTAGCTCCTCCAGTTTTTTTCTTTTAGATTAATTTGAGTTTTGTATTGTTTCCTGATATGTTTTGTCAGATTTCTATGTACTCATAACGGGGTTTTCCATTTTAAATTTATTTGGACGATGACAATGATGCCTATAACAAAGATCAGCAATGCATCAAGTTCGTTATCAATATATTTGCTTTAGTTTTCCTTGGACGAATAGCATCGCTGCCAAGGCGCAGGTCCTACATATCATTAGAGATCATTGTCGTGTTTGTCGGCGATCATGACACTGTTGAAAGACACGGAGTCAATGGCTAGGAAACTAATTAAAGAAGTTCAGCATCTCGTTCATTCTATGGATTTGTTGGTGACATGTTCTTTTTCGATCTTGAATGTAATAATTGAGTATATGTGTTCATATTCAATCAGTTCTTAATATGAACAGATGATTTTTAAAAAAAAAAGTCCATATATCTGCATGTAAGTACAAACTGGAACTAAGAAGCTCAATCGCCTGGTGTTATGGTGTGCGTCCAAGCGAAAAGTGGAGCAAGAAGAGCAGATCAAGATAAAAAAAGAAAGCAAAGCAACAACGGGACCAACAATGGGATCAAGATACAAATTTTCAGCTTATAAGCAAATGCAACCGCAACCTTATATGGTTGATTGGAAAGACTAAAGAGGGATTGGAAAGACAAATTTTCAGCTTTTCAGCTGAAAGAAACAGGCTCCTAGATGAATCTGATGTGGTTGATTGGAAAGACTAAAGAGGGATTTCCTTGTAATATATTTGTAACATTATTTATTTCTTTAATATATACTCTCTTCGGTCAAAAAATAAGTGTCAAAAAATAACCCACTAAAATTATTATATTACGAAAGTATTCTTCAAGACGAATCTAAACGTATGATTTTTATGTACTTAATATAAATAGTTCAAAAGATATTTATAGATAAAATTTTAAAACTTGACTTGCATGTACTTCAAACTACAGATATTTACCACCAGAGCGAGTATATACAGTAGAAGCCTCTATCCTGCTGTTTTTGTTTTGAAAAGAAAGGCCGGTGGACCCACGTCACAACGCGAGAAGTAAGACGGAGCAGAGTAGAAGAGCTCTAAACTTAGGGGGTGTTCTTTTGGGCTTATCTAAAAGTCTAATCTGACTTATCTCGTAACTTCAAAAATTTTCCGAGGTGGCTTTGAAAGTCGGATGACCTTGATTTTTAGAATTTAGGAAGCTTTTAGACACGTCTACGAGATAAAAAAAGGATTTAAAAAGTAATAAAAAAAAAGTCAGGTAAGTCAATATTAGCCACGTCTTATCTGACTTATTTCGTGACTTATCTGACTAATATTGACTTATCTGACTTTTTTATTACCTTTTGAATCTGTTTTTTTATCTAGTAGGCATGTCTAAAAGCTCCCTAAATCCTAAAAATCAAGGCTATCCGACTCTTGAGGCCACCTCGAGAAATTCTCGAAGTTACGAGATAAGTCAGATTAGACTTTTAGATAAGCCCAAAAGAAAACCCCAAGTTAATTTAACTTAAGATGATTTTATTTTTTATAAAATCTCATATGCAAGTGAAACCTTAGAGCATCTATAGCAGAGTCTCTAAAACAAAATCTTCTTTATATTTAGAGTCTCTCATCCTCTATTAGAGTCTCTATATCAGCTTCTAAATTTAGAGTTTCTCTCTCTCTCAGAGCATCTTAAACAGATGCTCTAAAATCGGGTCTCTATACACCCTCTCTAAATCACTATTCATTCTCTATATTTTCATCATCTCTAGTAGAATTTCTATCTAGAGAAACTATAAAGATTGACGTAGAGAGCCTTCAAATTTAGAGGCTGAGAGAGAAACTCTAAATTTAGAGACTGAGATAGAGACTCTGTTGGAGGATGAGAGACTCTAAATACAGAGAAGATTCTGTTTTAGAGGCTCTGCTAGAGATACTCTGTCTCTATATTTGGAGGCTCTCTATCTTAATCTCTATAATTTCTCTGGATAAAGGTTCTGCTGGAGAAGACGAAAATAGAGAAAACGAATAGTGATTTAGAGGTGATGTATAGAGACCCGATTTTAGAGCATGGACTGGAGATGCTCTTATAGATCTCAAAATAAGAGCATCACAATTCACATCATAAGACACAGCGAATAGCCGAATATTGAGTTACATGTCTAGTGCAACGAAAATGAAGGCCTTCATTGCACAATTCATGCTAGTTGGCTAACTGGTGGTGAGTAACTAGTACTGTTTCGCAACGGGGATCTCCCGCCCACGGCTACTGCGTCCGCCGCCCATCCCGGCATAGTGCTCGTCCTCTTCCTCTGCTGCCGCAACTTGTTTCTCTTCCTCTTGCTGTAGCGGCTCGCCGAATAAGGGATCGGTGGTCACCACCTCCTTCACGGTCACCGCTGGTGTCCTATATATCCTCGCCGTCGTTCGCCACCCCGGTGCCCGCGCGCGCGGTGGGCGCCTTGGGCCTCAGGACACGACGTAGCGGTGGCAGGCGCCGGGGGAAGGAGGCGGGCATGGTGGCCTCGCTCTTGATGTCCGTTAGCGCGGCGAACGCCTCGTTGACGAGCTTGTAGGCGCCGGCGGCCGCGGAGGTGAAGCTGTCGGCCTTGGCCGGGTCGAGCAGGTCGCAGAGCGCCTTGTGCTGCCTCTTGACGGCGTCGTGCGTCTCCCTGGAGGGCCTGCCGTTCCAGGGCGCCGTGACGCCGAGGACGGCGTAGTGGTCGGGCTCGGGCTTGCCGTTGAGCTTGCTCCTGTGTGCGGCGGCGGCGGCGGCGTCGGCGTGGACGCTGTAGACGGCGTGCGCTCGCTGGGCCTCGGCGGCGGAGGGGAAGAAGTTCTTGGCCATGGCGGCGTGCATCTTGGCGGACCTGAGGTTGCCTTCGATGAAGAACCTGTCCGCCGTCGCCAGCTGCTTCTTGAGAGCGTCCGGGATGCCGCGGGGCGCGCCGGACGCCATCTTGAATTCGCTCCGGAGAGATGTACTCGTGCTTATGCTTTGATTTGCTTAAGCGATGGAGAGATGTGTCAACCGTGGGCGATATATACTCGTGCGTACACGTTCCTGCGAGGACTCGGATTAGAATTGCAGTACGACTCAAACTCAAGCGGAAACGCTCGTACATGCATGACACAAAGCAAGCAGGACATTGCTACTGCATGGATGCATGCAGCAAGGTTCAAAAGTTTTGGATCCAAGAGTTTTGTGGGCCAGCCTATAAAACTTTTAGAGGTAACCAAGGCCCAAGTATCATCTACCTTGCTGCCTTAGGGTCAAACGCTTGGCTACTCTCTACCCGGATTTTAAAAATCACGGTTAACCCGCAAACGGCAGTTTGATCTGGCTCAAATTTTAAAATTTTTTTTTATCTAAATTCAAAATTTGTAAATAATTCTTACAAAATTTAAACCGGCTTAAATTGTAACTTTAGGTGTAAAAATGTTTTAAAAACAAATGTTGAATTGATTTTTTTTTACCAAAACTATTTGTTCCCCCACGGGCAATACGAATTGAAACCTAAAATGCCCCTATGCCTCCATGTCATGCCAACGCCGCCAAGCCCGTGCCTTGATGTTCAAATTATGCCACCGAAGTTTTTTGTCAAGAAACCGCCAAGTTTTGGTGGACAAAAACCACATGATTTAGATGGAAAATCACTAGGATTTTGTGAAACCTGCTCCTCGAACTCATTTTTTTTGGATTTTGAATTCATACAGACTTTGGGTGGTTTTTGAGCGGCTAACCGCGAAAAACTAAACCGCCGGGTTAGGGATTACCTACCTTAGTTGGATTTTTGATACCTGGCTCTCTACCCCAGCTTTCTTCTCACAGACGCGGTGGCGCTCGTCGCCACAGCAACGCCGCTTGCCCTCCCACCGCTGGCACTCCTGTATCCCTATTAATTTGCTGCTAGTATCCTCCCGCCTTAGTTGCACTAAGCTTTACAATTTCATGCCACAAATGAAAACCAGAACCCACGTGTAGTGGTTCTTCGAAAACCGTCAAAAATCATGCAAAATTTGTTTTCAAAATTTTGATTTGGGACCAAAAAAAAATATTTTTTTAGTGAAATCTAGTGTTGTACAGAAAAATGACATCTGGAGACCGATTTCAATTTATATTGAATTCAAATTTAAAAGTTTGAATTTGAATACCGAATCAGACCATGCATGTAGGTAAGCTTGATTGTTTTGTGAATTCTGAGCTACAACACCAGATTGCCCTCCTGCCGCCACTCGTCCTACCCAACCTCGTGTCGCTCCATCACCACCCTCCCTGTTGTAGCCTCTTCACTAGCCCATCGTCATCTCCACCTCCTACCTGCTATATGATGGGGAAAAACCGGACGGCCAGATCTTCTAGTGAGACTCGTAGGGGTAATTTTGATCTGTTCGGAGAGGCGACCTTGACGATCCGGCTACCAACCTCATAAGGATGAGAACCCGACAATCGCTAAACCACCAAACATGCTCGTTATCAACCACGCCAAGAACGCGATTGACCTGTCCACGAAGGACATTTCCTGCAAGCGATCGAAGAACAAGCAAGAAACAGGTAAACGCAATCTCAAATTACAAATATGGATGAAGCACTTGATAAATATGAGGTTCGATAACTCGATTCGGGTGGTCTAGTCGACACACGCAAATTCGAGAGGGGACGCACGCGGGGTCTACCAACACACAACCAAACATGAGCAAATATGACGGCGACGGCTAGTTTTTATGATGGAGGGAGGGGGAGGACAGCCAAAGGGGTGGGGGCCAAGGTGGAGGATGTTCTAGGGTTTCTCCCCACGTCCTCAACCTGGGCCTGGGTCCCTCCATCAAATTACAAGGCCCACGGCCTAACAAGGTGACACGGCACCTGACAGATTGTATCTCATCACTTTTTTTTGAATTCCCATTGATCTAGAATGAATTTGGTGGTCGGGTTAGATCCATTGGAAAGGTTATCTCCTAACCTTTCCAGAATGGGCTCATTTGTCTCGTTTTGATGTCGTATGTGGCCTGGACACCCGTTTGAAGTCAGACTAGTCGCTGATGGCCGAACCGGGCCTTCGGAAGTGTTGGGCTTGCACTTGGGCTTGGTTGAACGTAGGAGATGCTCTTGGACCTTGATGATGGAGTCTTTAAGCTCTCTCATTGATGGCTTGAATGGCTTGGCCATATGATTTAAGCCCACTTGGCGTTCCTCGTCAGCATGTCGTTGCGGCGTTTCAGCATGTCGGCGTGGCATTGACGTCAACAACATTGGCAACGTTGTAGTGGAAGAAGCGAGAGGCATCGTGTACGCATCCATTCTTGTCATGTCCTCATCATTCTTCCCTTCTTGAATTGGAGTCGTCCTCGACTCCATTATATGCTCCTGCAAAAGGTTAGTAGCAAAGCAAGGCAAAATAACAGGAGCATCTTCTATAGTCAAATCAGTGGAAGGAGAACATATATAAACACGACTGATCAACGATCTCTTTTATCATTATTTTTGGCAATTGCATAAATAATATTTCTAGATAACCATGGCAAATTAGCATATGCAAATAGCATCTCCTCTAACATATTTAAATTACACGAATCATCAAACTCAATGTAACCCAAAGTATTTAAAGAAGACATTACATTCAACTCATCTTTTTCACTAACAATGTGAATAACATGTTTATTTTCATTTTCAAAATAGGTGCCTGATTTTGAATTAGAAACATGTTTATTCACTAGTTGCGGCAATGATATAAGTGAAACACTATTGCACAACTCTTCTTTATCACAAGTAGAAGCAATTAAATCAGCTTGTGACAAAGGAAAATAAGGTATAGGTTTCACTGATGATTGTTCTAAAATAGCATGGGTAGTGGACAATTTGATATTTTCAAAAATGTTATCATCACATTGAGTAAGAGCATCACCTTTTTTATTACTTTGCGGGGTCTCATCAGTTGATGTAGGCGTAACTTCAATGTTTTGCTCTCGACTCACAGCAATGATCTCTTCTTCTTTCTTGTGCTCTGCTTCATCCTCCTTCTCTCGACAATTTTTATCTTTCTGCAAAGTGTTAGCTGAAAGAGCAGGTGCAACAATGGGTACATCTAAAGAGGCTAGAAATTCATTCAAAGATTCAATGAATATACATTCAGCTCTACATGCACATTTATACAATTGTGAGAGAGAATTATATGTTTCATTGATAAGAATATCACGAATCTCCTCATTTAGTCCTTTCAAGAATCTATTTTCAATTGCCTCTTCACATTCATTTAGTTCACTTAGTTGTAACAAGGTTTTAAATTTTTATAGTACTCTTTTACCTTCATTTTACCTTGTCGCAAATGTTTCAAGTCGAAATAAGCATCTTCTGCATCATAGTCATCAAACATATATTTGAGAGGAGATGGAGCCAATATCTTGTGCTTCTTCATATGTCGATGGGAGATGTGACCTGTCATTGTTAGTAGCAAACAAAAAAAATACACAAGTAGTATATATTTCCTATGAACTACTAGGTAGTGGAGTCACTCAAGTCACACTCACCTAAGCGTTTACCTTGCTCTTACAAATTCTTACCACACAAGCATGCAGTGCAATCTATTGCTGGTTCTTGATAATCCGAGCACAGGTGGTGATAAAGCGATAGCAAGATCTGTTCCTGTTTGGTCAGTAGAGAGTGGAGCTTAGGCAGGCTATATGTGTAGCAAATGACTAAACTATAACCACACCAGCCAAAACAAGTTGAATATGTGTTCAAACGATGGTACTATGCTGGTCCTAGGTTAGACTGTGCTAGAGACGCGAGCCTAATCACAGATGTAGTCACAAAACAAGCGCTGAACACTCAGATGAAGCTCCTTAAATTTTTTTTTTCGTGCACTGACTTTTTTCCTCTCTGTTTTGTCTATTTTTTTTACAGCCGAGAGCACTGTATTTTCCTTTTTTTTTGTCCTCTCTTTTTTTTGATTTTTTTTTTCAGCGTGGCACTTTTCTTGCGCTAGCCTCTTTCCTTTCTTTTTTCAAAAAAAATTGGCTGTTTGATCAATGATGCACACGGCTTGGAAGTTGGAACACAACAGAAAAATTGGTATTATATACGGCTTGGTTTTCCTTTCTTGTGTCGGCTTAAAGTAAGGTATACAGGGTATGCATGGAAGGCTGGCTCAGTTTTCTTTTGGAAAAGGTGGATCGGTTTGGATATTGATGGCAATAAAAATCCCTAAAACATATATGGTGCGCCCTAGCACACGGATTGACCAGGATTGGTGCGCGAGTTACAAAGGAACTCAAACAGACCAATGTTAACATGACTTGTTTTTGTTTTGGAAAGCTTCGGCGTGGAGAAACTTGGAACCAAAATTGGAAACCGAGAGGTAAAACGTTTCTCGGCTAGAAAACCGATCGGACGGATGAAGGCGGCGACAGGTGGATATGCAATGATGCAAAAAAAAAAAGGATGAACACTGTGACAAAAACGAGACTCGAACTAGAAACTCTAAAGATCAAACACTAAGACCAGCAATGACTTGACGGCGAACACAAACTCATCAAGAATTAAACTAATGTAGAAATAGTAAAGGCTAAACGTAGCTTGGATGATGGTAGATGCAATTTTTTTGTGAGGCTTTTTCTGGACTCTAGGTATGAAATCAATCTACTAACTAAAAACAAAGATTCTCACCAGTCAACCGGAAGCTTTGATACCAATTGATGGGGAAAAAAGGGGCGGCCCGATCTTCTGGTGAGACTCGTAGGGGTAATTTTTATCTGTTCGGAGAGATGACCTTGACGATCCGGCTACCAACCTCACAAGGATGAGAACTCGCCAATCGCTAAACCACCAAACATGCTCGTTATCAACCACGCCAAGAACGTGATTGACCTGTCCACGAAAGACGTTTCCTGCAAGCGATCGAAGAACAAGCAAGAAACAGGTAAACGCAATCTCAAATTGCAAATATGGATGAAGCAATTGATAAATATGAGGTTCGATAACTCGATTCGGGTGTTCTAGTCGACACACGCAAATTCGAGGGGGACGCACACGGGTCTATCAACACACAACCAAACCTGAGCAAATATGACGGCGACGGCTAGTTTTTATGATGGAGGGAGGGGGAGGACGGGCAAAGGGGTGGAGGCCAAGGTGGAGGACGTTCTAGGGTTTCTCTCCACGTCCTCAACCTGGGCCTAGGCCCCTTTGTCAAATTACAAGGCCAAGGGCCTAAACAAGGTGACGCGGCACCTGACAGATTGTATCTCATCAGTTTTTTCGAATTCCCGTTGATCTAGAATGAATTTGATGGTGTGGTTAGATCCATTGGAAAGGTTATCTCCTAACCTTTCCAGAATGGGCTCATTTGTCTCGTTTCGATGTCGTTTGTAGCCTGGGCGCCCGTTTGAAGTCGGACTGGTCGTTGATGGCCGAACCGGGCCTTCGGAAGTGTTGGGCTTGCACTTGGGCTTGCTTCAGTCCTACTTATGACCACATCAGCATATTTTATAGTAGTTTAGTGGAAGTTGATATATATTATGGTGTAAGTCGAGTTACATTATTCTAAGAAGTGGCAAGAGCACTAGCTATTCCATTAAGAGCCTTTTAAGGCTAAAAAAATTTAGAGTCTAGGACGACACATGACTAGCAAACGATGCCAGTCAAATGAGCGGGTTTACTTTGCTTGTCACGGAAGATTTGCCTGAAGATCCAATTGTTTCTTTCCTTGGAGAGGTTCCACATGCCATACATTAGGCAACCATCCGTTGTTTTTTGTGTGGGGAGTTTGGCTCAGAGATTTTGCACTCTCTCACCATTGCCTTGTGGTTAATGGACAGGTTTTTCCATGCATGTTGCCCGTTGGTTGCCTGCACATGGAAGCCAGAGGGAGAAGCTTGCACCAAACCTGTTTTGCAAAAGGGGCATAGCCTTAACTTAATCTAGATTGTAATGTGAAAAAGTTGTGAGTCTTTTATACAAAACTTGAAGAGTCTAAAAAATTATAAAAAAATAGTTTTGAAAGTTTTGAGAAGAACCATTAAAAGCCTTATAAAAATGGTTATAAAGTGTTACAACGTTTGCCTATACAAAAATGACAATTTCAGCTTTAGTTTTTAATTTTAATTTAACCTGAAAAGAACAAGGCTCGCAAAACATACATTTACCGTAGTGGGGCCAATTTTTTATGGGCATTTCGTGGGCCATGACAAGCTTGTCCTAGAGGAAGAGCCAAGTGAATATTATGCACTTATTCTCTGCATGAGCTTTCCAGATTCTGGGGTTGTTATATATGTTGCGCACATGAACCTTGGAATTTGTAGGTAAGCAAATTTTGGGCTGCACTTACCATTAGGGGTGCAAACGGATCGGATACGGTCGGATAGTGCTGGATACTAATACGGATCCATTTTTTTGTCGGATATGGATATGGATACGAATAGTTTCGGACACGGATGTGGACACATATATTGTTGGATACAGATATAAAATATTGTCAAATACAGATACAGATCATATAAGATCGATATTATTAGGTATAGCTCGGAACGGATATTACTCGGATAATATATGAAAATGCATACTTGAAAATCATCAATAAAATATTTTCAGTTGGGTGTTCTTTGATGTAGAGTAGTGTCGTTTGCCTGTGAGTCACATAGCATCCGTCAGATATTATCCATATTTTTTCGGATATTATTCATCATTATTCGTATCCGTATCCATAAAAATAGCCAGACATCCGTAAAACTATCCAAATCACTATCCATCAAGATTCGATCCGTCGGTTGAAAAATACCGGTGCCATTTGCACCCCTGCTTACCATTTGTTGCCCATCTCCAAGTGACATCATGGTCAACATGCTACTGAGTCGTTCGAGTTACTTTACCACAGAGGTCAATTTAAGAAAGAAAACATCAAATAAAACAAAGAAACAATTTTACAAGGACCGAGCAATTTTAACAGGACTCTTTTCTCGTACTATTTGCAACAAAAAAAAAATTAACGGGTTTATCGGCCCAAGTGCACGTAGTCAACGGACATCCTGGCCCAAGAAGCGCTCGTGTTTATTCTTCTCTGCATTAAGCGAAGATTGGAAAGATTTTATTATGCTACTATGAACAGGCAAAATGCTTGTGTGGAGGTCCTTCGAGAAAGAGGGAGTAATGATATATCTAAGCACATATGCAACACCCATTCATCCAAACAAGTTTGTACAAGTTTCTAAATAGTCTACTTATCTTGTTAGCACTCAATTGAATCATTCTGTGTCGCCAATACAATGGTAGAAAAAAGGTTTGCCACTGCAAAAATCAAAAGGGTATAAATGCCATTATAAAACAGTCAAAATTGGAAAAATGCCACTTCATGCGGTTTTTCCCTGTTTCATGTTCCTCCTCTACTTTTATCATTGAACCCCATGTAAGTTCATATAGCCCTTGTAATTTTGGTGATTAATAACAAACATATTTAATGATAAATATTATTAAATGATAAATATAGTTTAATATTTGATTTAGTGCTTGACTAATGACAAACCTTTAATATGTAATGAATCCTTTTTATGAAACTAACAAATTTGTTGCTAAATTCTTGTATAGTCTCAATCTAATAAAGAAATCAATTATGCCAAGTGGATAAACTATTCATCCTACCAAGGTATACCTCATATTAACTATCTTGTTGAGACTAACACTTGATTGTTAATCTTCCTTAGTCTCATATAGGGGTGAAATCGGGTTCGGATAGTTTCGGTGCGGTCTGGTCCGGTCCGGTCGGAATCGGATTTGACCCAGGTCGGACCGGAATTTTTCAGATCAGTTCAGACTCGGACTCGAATTCGGTATGCTAGTATCTGACGGAACCGGACTCGAATATGAATATTCCAAGTTGGGTCTATATGGATATCCGAGTTGGGCCTATACGGTCCTGCCCATGATCATTTATTTATAAACACATTTTTTGGGTCGGAATCGGATTTGACCCAGGTCGGACCAGAATTTTTCAGATCAGTTCAGACTCGGACTCGAATTCGGTATGCTAGTATCTGACGGAACCAGACTCGAATATGAATATTCCAAGTTGGGTCTATATGGATATCCGAGTTGGGCCTATATGGTCCTGCCCATGATCATTTATTTATAAACACATTTTTTGGGTCTATATGGGCCTATTGTTCTTGAGCTCTTGGAGTACCTCCTTATCAGTTTGGCCATGGATCACTTGAGCTGGAGCAGAATTCGGCAGTGTATTACTCATCGATTGTTTGAATTGCGAAATAAACATGATGATGATAATGATAATGATGACAATGGTGATGATGAAGATACGTACCAATGATAAGTGCTTCTAAAATTGCTTGGACAATAACCAGCATCTTGCCGAGAAAAATCTGGTTAGACATGTTCTTATTCCCAATGTTATGAACTATGCACTTGAGCTAATTTTTTTGGAGTATATATGTATTAATTAATAGCTCTTGCCTCTTGCTGCCTTGCACTCGGACGATGCCGGGGCAGGGGAGGAGAGAGAGAGAGAGAGCACGAAGTCAGCCACAGTGGCGCGTTACACCGTGCTAAACCACCCGTACCAGAGTAGGTTCACGGAGTAGTTTCCAGTAAGTAGATGACCGTGATGGTTAGTAAGCTCCATGGGCGCCTGGCTCATGAGGAAGAGCTACAGCGGTGTGACAGCGCCGGCGCCAGTGACGGCCATGGCGAGGAAGACGACGAACACTTCAGTCTCTACTCATTTGTGATTAATTATCATACCATATTTTGTCTAAATCTTACTAATATTCTAGTCAATTGAATTATTTATGTGCTATAGTAGTTTTCGGGGCGTACAGTTTGTGGGGTTACAATGTTCCGATAAAATAATCGTGATCGTATTCGATTCGACTCGTATTCGGTCTAATTTCATTTTTGAGATGGTTTGTATTTGTATTTGTATTCAAAGATCTGTATCCAGATCCGGGTCCGTGAAAAGATACAGAAACGAAACTAGTACAACCAATATCCAATCCGATCCGGTTCATTTTCACTCAGTCTCATATATGCAAATAGGATGAATTGCAAACTGAGGTATGCAACTCGGTATCACACTCATAATTATTATCGTATTCCTCATGTGCAAGTGTATGTTAAGCTTCAGATTTGTCTTGAATTAATTTATGCACATTGCTCCATTGCATATTTATCTTATGAGCTTAACATATATAGTGATTGCTTGCACATATGGATATATGCTCATATTGTCCTTATTCATATGATCCATTAAGTAAATTTCATCATGTTATTAATTGTGTTTATGTATATAAGTCTAAATTGTATATTCTCATATACACTTCTTAAGTGAAGCTTTTCAGTTATGGTGTCATGTCTCCTATATCGGTCCATGCCTCCATTTATCTCATATTTATTGGATCGATTACTTCTCATATGTTTTAATTATTAAATGTACATGTGTCTTTCATATATATAAATTTATTCATATGCACATTATGTGAAGATTAGAGATTTATTGAATTGTTCGATTGCTATGCTTTGGAAAATAATATTTATCTCTCATGTGCATATAGATCATTTGCTTTACCATATGATATACTATTGAGAGTTTTCATGTGACAAGTGTTTCTATGCTATGTGATATTTATTGTGTCACACTTGTGGCACTTAATTTCTCATGAATATCAAACTTATTTATATCTATTAAGCTTCTAAGACTAATGTCTTTCATGAGTGATGTAAAGAGTATTAGGTCCCCATGAAGGTGAATGACGACTAAGTGATGTGAAGGGATAATGGTCAAGTCAAGGTTAATAAGATGGGAAGTTGTCAAAGGTTGATGATCAAGTCGAAGTTGATAGGATGGGAGGATCATTGGGTGGATGGTCGAGTTAAGGTCAATGGGTCTACGGAGGAGTCATCAGGGATTGGTGATAGTCAAGGTTGATAAGACGAAGGCGTCATCGTAAATGAAACGTCATCAAGAAAAGGATGCATAAGGTGAAGGTATAGCTAATGTAGGGCTAAGGATGTTTCCTAATCTTTTATCGGTCTCGGTGTTAGTTGGAAAACCGAGTTTGTAGGATAGTCGTTGCACTATCAAGAGGGGTCCAAATTGGTTTTGATTGGATCGTTTCCTAGCTCTCAAGTGATGCACATCGAGTCTCCTTATCCCTAATTGAGCCTAGTGAGGTGTCGGAGGTGTGTAGTGAGAGAGAGGTGTCGGAGGTGTCAGTTTGTGTGCGAGTTAGAACCTCTTTGGTTTGCTTAGGTTTTCTGCATCTCTCTTTTGGGTTTAGGGTGGTGTATCCTTATAGGTTGTGTAGCCCTCGTTTTAAGCTTTTCGTAGAGTCCAAGATCACCTTATTCTGACTTTCGAGTTAGGAGTTATGTCATTTTTCGTCTCCTAGTCCGACGGCCTATAAGGTGGCGAACCGGCATGGTCTGGCATAGAGCTATGGTGGACCGGAGCTCTCTGAACTCGGGTCCAGCTGGTGCATGTGTATGGCAGACCTGACACTGTAGTCGGTCAGCTATAGACTAGGTGATAGTGGACCGGGGTGGTGGGGTCCCTCATGAGGTCTGGCTGGTAGTATTGTGGTGGACCGGTCACTGTTGCCGATCCGCCATCAGCTTGTGTGTGTGGTCTGGCACCTGGTCCAGTATCAACTAGTCCATGGTTGGACTGGTCCGGTGTGTGAGGGTGCTTTTTTTTTCAGGAGCTAGTTTCTGAAAGTGGGGGTGTTTAAACCTCAAATCTGGGTGGTTTAAGTGGATGGCTAGGTTTGGAATTTCCCCTATGTGTTAGGTGTAGCCTAGAGAAGAGAGAAAAAGGGTTAGAGAAAGGAAGAGCACCATTATGTGTGTGAGTAGATGATTCCCTATTGAGAGAAGAGTGAGGAACCAAGTGAGTCTTGTATGCATCACTCTTATGTTTGATCCGGTGCGATCAATCCGCTTCGTGTTTATTACTCTTGGTGCTTGCCGGCACCTAGACGGCATGTAAGGCGTTGTGCACCGATGACCTTTGCAAGAAGCTTGTGTGGAGGCTCGGGTGAATCGTATGAGTGGCGTTGGTGCTTGCCATCTCTGGAGAGGAGAAACTATCAACCACTAGTGGAGAAGAGGTGGTTGGCTCGAGAGGGAGCCGGTCCTTGCGTGGGATCAAGCCTCAACGTGGATTAAGGGAGATCGGCAAGTCCCCGAGCACCACGCTTAAAAAAGAATCGTCTCTTGTGGTTTGCTTCTCCTTCTCACTTACTCTATGCCATGTATTGATTGCTAGTATCCTGTTTCTTGTATTGATTTTGTTAATTTAGTCCTCCTAGTATCTAAATTGAACTAAATTTGTGTATTTAGACTATTTAGTGTTTTTTGCTTGCTCTCAAGGATTGCTATCACCTAGATATATTATTTGTGTTCAAAGTCTTAGCCTTTAGATTCCATATTAAATTAGGCTTCGGATAAAAATGTAAAAATTGAATAGAAACTAAAATTTTAAAAACCCCAATTCACCCTCCTCTTGGGCATTCAGTTCCTTTCACCCATCTTCACCATCTATCTTCATCAAATTTGCCATTCTTTCTCTTCATCCCTCTTCTTTCCCTTTCTCACTCTTTTCCCTTCGGAGCTCTATCCCTCTCCTCCCTTCCCACCTTCCCCCTCCTCCAGAACCCTCATGACGGCGGCGTGGCAGCGTGGGAGTGCGTGTGGTGGCGCACGGGCAAGGTGGGAGGCGGCGTGCACATAGAGATACATGGCGGTGGTAGCGACACACAGGCAAGGTAGGTGGCGGCGCCACATAGTGAGATGTGCAGCGGGCGATGCACGGTGAGGTAGGTGGGTGGCAGCGGTGCATGGTGAGATCTGCGGTGATGGCAGCAGCGCTCGATGAGATGCACGCATGAGGTGGGTGGGTGGCAGTGCACAGGCAAGGTGGGTGGCGGCAATGCACGATGAGATGCATGGCGAGATGGGTGGATGGCGACACACGGGAGAGGCGGGAGGCGGCAGTGCACACAGAGATACACGACGGTGGTAGCGACACACAAGCAAGGTAGGTGGCGGCACACACAGTGAGATGTGTGGCGGACGGTGCCCGGCGAGGTAGGTGGGTGGCAGCGGTGCATGGCGAGATTTGCGGCGGTGGCGGCAGCGCTCGATGAGATGTGCGTGCGAGGTGGGTGGGTGGCAGCACACGAGCAAGGTGGGTGGCGGCAGCACACGATGAGATGCGCGGCGAGGTGGGTGGATGGCGACACACGGGAGAGGTGGGAGGTGGCAGTGCACACAGAGATACACGACGGTGGTAGCGACACAGAAGCAAGGTAGGTGGCGGCACACACAGTGAGATGTGTGGCGGGCGGTGCGCGGCGAGGTAGGTGGGTGGCAGCGGTGCATGGTGAGATCTGCAGCGGTGGCGGCAGTGCTCGATGAGATGTGCGTGCGAGGTGGGTGGGTGGCAGCACACGAGCAAGGTGGGTGGCGGTAGCACACAATGAGATGCGCGGCGAGGTGGGTGGATGGCGGCGCACGGGCGAGGTAGGCGGCGGTGGTGCACAACGAGAAGCACGATGGCGACGACTCATAGATGGGTCGTGACCAACTTGCCGGTGGGTGGCCGGTAGCTACGGCCTTGTTGGCCTCTACCTCTTCCTCTCCCCCTCTTTGTTTTCTTCTACCTTGAGTCAGGAGCGCCGCCTTTGCAACAAATGCCCAACAAGGTTCGCCATGAACTAGGAGGGAGACAGAGAAGATGGGGAAGAGCTTGGAGGAAGAAAAAAAGAGAGGGGTATTATGGTGTTTTTGGGTTGTAATGGCAATTCTCCGGTTTTGATTGTTTCATAATAGCATTTATACAATTTCGATTTTTGTAGCAGTATTTTTTGAATTCCCTAACCTTAGAATGACATCAGTTTGTTTTCCATCATTCTTAAGTTTACGATCAAAGAGTTGGGCGCAAAAAGGAAAGAGCTCCCCGTTCCTGATTCTCCTGTAGCTAGATTTCCCGGAGTAAAGTGGGGCGGTTCAGTTCCCTCCATGGTCCCTTTACCATTGTGGCAAGCACCCATATTAGTCTACATGATTAAAAATACATTTTTTTACATAAGCATATCTGCATTTTCATTTGTATATTTCTAAGAGCATGTACAATGCTATAGACAGCAGCTGTCTATAGCAAGTTACCATGTCACCTATAAACAATCTTCAAGACAACTATATAATGGTATAGACAATTATTTTCTTTATAGACAACTTATCTATACACACAACCATCTTGGTTTCCATACTACAGTAGACTACAAATGTATAGACAACTTTTTTTTCTTCTTTTTTTTCTCTTTTATCCACATCAGCAAATAGGTGACATGACAACTCTTATAGACAGCAGCTGTTTATGCATTGCTCTAAGACCCAAGGATTGTATTGATAAATTGATTGATGACAAAGTTGTTCCGTTGTTACGTTTGCAATAATTAGGTACATGGAGTAAGGGTGTGCTAACTTCGGGTCCAGTTCAAAGCTATGGGTGTTTGATTTCGAGACTGGCATGCACCGCATGGTCTTGACAATCAGATAAGCTCGAGCTAAATAAATGTATTTATGTTAGTGCGTCAACGAGCTCGATTCGAACAGGATTAGAATAATGTAAGCATATTGCACGAATAGTAAAAAAAAATATAGCCTTTTTATTTTATTTAATTTAGGATGTCATTTTGAGTTTTATGACTACCAACTCCCGTTTATCATATATTCGAAAAAGTTGCCAAAGC
Organism: Olyra latifolia; assembly: GCA_036346145.1. NCBI lineage: Eukaryota > Viridiplantae > Streptophyta > Magnoliopsida > Poales > Poaceae > Olyra > Olyra latifolia. Next base: position 51,938,937 of record CM070524.1, on the reverse strand, counting down.
GCAATATTAGAAAACATTTTATATGATTGTTATCGTCCAAATGACATGTGCTATGTGCATATTCTACGCATGTTATATTTTTTTACTGGAGAAGAAGTATATTACGGTGAATTTGTACGGAATTTTTAGTTAAATATACCAATTAAAAATTATATTTAATAAAATATACTAAAAAATTTAAAAAAAAATCCCTCGCGGCCGCCGGCCCGTCGAGCAGCTATGTTATGAACAGCAGTCCACAGTCCACACTGCACATGTAGCTACGTCCGCACAAAACGCCTGCTCACTTCTCCTTTGATGGCTCACCTCTCCGGCTCCGCCTCACCTGCCGCCGCCGGCCACCGCGTCTCGCCTCTGCCTCCTCCTTCCCTCGCGCAGAGGAAGGCCGTGCTGTCGCCGCGCCGCGCTTCGCCCGCAGGGCCCCCTTCATGGAGGGCGCCGGTGGCCAGAGCCGCGACGAGCTCCAATCGGACAGGTTAGCGTTCGATTTCTGATCTCTCATGGCGTGGCTCCGCTAAATTCCGCGTGCTCAACTCCGTGGCCATCGGGTTCATGCTTTCAGTTCTTGATGAGGTCCAATATTGCCTTCGCCCTTCAGTCTGTAGACCTGGGCATCCAGTTTTCTGTCTTAATCTTCTGGTTTAAATTTCTTTTGTTTTCTGTAATTTTGCTATTGAGTTATCTTGAAAAAGGTAGAACCAATCCGAATCGACTGAAATACTTCGGTTTAGTTATTTTGGTCTTAAATCTACCCGGCCGCAGTGAGGACGGTCATGCCACCGTCGCATGCCCATGGGCATGGCCGCCGTCACTTCCTGCACGCGCCATCGACTCGCAAGGATACCACGGTTGCATTCATGATGAGTGTTGCCGTATTGGTCGGTTGGCTCAGTTCATGCTGACAAGGATCTCTGTTGCTTCTTGTGGTTGTTGGCTTAGTGACTTCATTCGATGATGATTATTTTTATGGCAATGTGAGATCGGTACTAGGTATGATGCTTACTAAAATGTGAGAATTTTTCATGACTGCATACCCCTTTCTTTGTGATTTGGATGGATTTTAAATAGTTGGATATGCGTAGAAATGGGTGAATTGAAATGAGAGATTATATTTGAGGCTCACCCTTTGATATTGACTAGAAAATTGCTCCTAGCGTTGTTTGTAGTTAGTTTCAACTTCTTTTGATATGTTCGCTATTCTTTGCTCTTCTTTACTGATATGATTTTTACTACAAAAACAGATTTTCGTGTTCTCATGAGGTTTAAATGGCCATTTTTCTTATTAATGATGAGTACACTGTTTTCTGATATGATTGCTTTATCTGTCATACATGACACAAGAAACGTATCATGATAGTGAATTCATCTTTCCTTTCTATAAATAACTCTGTAAGCTTAAGAAGCACTTTTCTTAAAAAATATTTGTCGTGGACCTAAACAGCATCTTTGCTGCAGCTCCGGTTGGGACAGCAATCAACACAAATGATGTTCCCCTTTTGTCTTTCTCTGAGGTGGGCTTCCTTGTCTTTTCTGTTGATTATTACCACTAGTTTCATGAGCAATTTTCATTGACATTTTGCAAGATATAGAAATTAAATTGTCTTTTTCTTCCTATAGATTATCTTATTTGTTCTGATTATTCTTGTTCTTGTCTTAATTAATGCCCTTTTGATGAATACATGACTCTCTGCCTTGTATAGTGCACTGTCAGCAGATAGTAACTTGTAAGCATGTGATAAACCGATATCATATTTATTCTCTTTGTGTTGAATTTACAGAACTATTTGCTGCGACCACAGTATGTTCTGAGTGGTCCACCTTTGAAAGGACTGTTTCAACTAGGCTTCTTAGCTAGATTAGTTTTACATTCCACATCATTACAGAAATACATGTGGGGATTGCACTTGGATCTGATTTGGCAAAAACAAGTTCATTTGTTCTCTTCTTATTGAGCAGAGTATCATATTTGAATATGATAATGAAAATCTTGAGTTATTTATCAAAACACTTAATAGTATAAATCAAATCAATCTCTTTAACAAGTCTCATATGGGGATATAGCATTAAGTCATGTTGATATTCAGTGTTGGATTTACCATAGTTTTGGAGTTTGGATGATTCATATCAGTAATATTTTTTTGGATCTGTTTACGAAGTTTCCATGGAATGGCTGGTCTTTAGGATCTTCGTTTGAAATGGACTGCCACAACAGAGGTAGTTGGATTAAAAAAAAAAATCTTCCCTATAGGTTGCAGAAAGGCTTGATGCATTCCAAGCATCTGGGGCTAGAAAACATAATTACATGGCCATGTACTCTAGTATCTTTGGTGGAATTACCACTGATCCCTCTGCAATGGTGATACCGATTGATGATCACATGGTCCATAGAGGACATGGTGTTTTTGATACTGCTGCTATTATGGACGGGTAAGAAGTTTGCTTCAATCATATAAGTGAGACATGTATGTGAACAAGGATAGATCATAGTTTTTACTAAATTTCCTTGAATTCTGATTCAGGCTCCATCAGTATTAACTTATTTCCCTTTTTTGGCACATAACTGCCAGTCACCTTTATGAGTTGGAACAGCACCTTGACCGCTTCCTGAAGTCTGCACTGATGGCCAAAATCTCATTGCCTTTTGATCGTTCAACAATTCGAAGCATACTTATTCGAACTGTGAGTGCATCAAAATGTACTCTAGGATCACTGAGGTACTGGCTATCTGTTGGACCAGGAGACTTCCAACTATCTTCATCTGGCTGCACAAGCCCAGCCCTCTACGCTATTGTCATTGAGAGTCCATCCTTACCAGTACCAGCAGGATGCAAGGTGATCACATCATCCATACCGATAAAGTCTCCGCAGTTTGCAGTCATGAAAAATGTAAACTACCTGCCGAATGCCCTCACCAAAGTGGAAGGTGAAGAAAGCGGTGGATTTACCGGTATTTGGCTTGATGATGAGGGTTTCGTCGCCGAGGGTTCCAACATGAATGTCGGCTTTGTGACACAGACCAAGGAGCTTCTCATGCCCCGTTTCGACAAGATCCTCAGTGGGTGCACGGCGAAACGAGTTCTGACCCTTGCAGAGCAACTAGTGGCTGATGGGAGGCTCAGTGGGATAGCTTTGAAGGGTGTGAACGTCCAGGAAGGGAAGGCAGCCAATGAGATGATGCTCATTGGGAGTGGCATTCTTGTCAAACCTGTTGTTCAGTGGGATGATCAGATGATTGGCTCAGGTAAGGGGGAATCCATTCCTAAAATTCTGTTAGTTAATATTGTTTTGTACCATTATTCTTTTAGCAACAGAAGGTAGAAGATTTTTTGTGGCCCCTTCATGGCTTACTGCAAGCTCCAACATGTAGCAAATGCTGATTGCTTTACTTGTTCCTTCACAGGCAAAGAAGGCCCAATTGCTCAAGCACTTTTCAACCTCATTCTTGAGGACATGAGATCTGGTCCACCTTCAGTCCGAATCCCCATCCCTTACTGAAATTTATCGCAATTATACAGATCTTTATATGGCTCTACGTTATTGTGAAATGGTGGGGAGGATGGATCTTTGTTGCAAAGCAGGCTTAATTGTCTCAAAACTTGAGTTTATTTTTTGACAATGTAAGTGTAATAATAGTTTCAATTGATCGGGCTTAATGATTCAAGTTGCGTTCATGTGGAGTGTTGCTGTATTACTGTCATGAATAGGACTTGTATAGATCTGAGACCAAAAAGCCAGTATATATACACAGTACAGGGGCCTTCATGTAAAAACTATGTTGCTGTCGAGTCTATGCCTTCGTGAAGAAAATCTGCTAGCTGAATCTCAGAGCGCACATACTGAAGAGAGACAACATGCTCCTGAACCTGTGACCGCACATAGGAAGTATCAACACCAATATGCTTGGTGAGCTCATGCTTCACCAGATCACGGGTAATACCAATAGCTCCGGTGCTATCAGACAAAAGAGGAGTTGGTGTAGTAACAGAAACACCAAAATCCTCAAGTAACCAACGCAACCAAGTAGCTTCTGCCGTCAAAAGAGTCATAGCGCGCAACTCAGCCTCTGCACTCGATCGAAAAACTGTCGTCTGCTTTTTAGTCTTCCAGGCAATGAGAGAATCACTAAGAAAAACACAATAAGCAGAAAGAGACCAGCGATCAGAAGGATCTCCAGCCCAGGTAGTATTAGAATAAGCATGAAGCTGCAAAGAGTTGGAGCGAGGAAAGAAAAGATGACGGGAGATAGTTCCACGCAAATAGTGCAACACACGAAGGAGGTGACTATATTGGAGCTGAGTAGAAGCAAAGACAAACTGACTCAAGATATGAACAGCATAGGAGATATCAAGACGAGTGACACCAAGGTACACAAAGCTACCAACGAGATGTCGATACCGAGTAGGATCCAAAAGAGGTTCCCCATCGGTGGGTCGAAGCTAAAGATTAAGCTCCATGGGGTCTCAGCTGTCTTGTGGTCAGTAAGAGAGGCCCGATCAAGAAGATCCTCAATATACTTCTCTTGGGACAAAAAAAATACCCTCTGGAGTGGAGGTAACCTCAATCCCAAGGAAATAAGGAATAGGACCCAAATTACACATACGAAATTACTCATTAAGCGAGTCTTGACAATATCAATATAAGATGGATCATCACCGGTAATGATCATATCATCGACATAGAGCAGAAGAAGAATGCGACCACGAGACGAGGTGTGAACAAACAGCACAGGATCATGATCATTAACAGAAAAACCAGTAGCAGTGACTACGGAAGAAAAACGCTGAAACCATGTACGAGGAGCTTGTTTAAGCCCATCCAGAGCCCGACGAAGGCGAAGAACCATCCCATCCAAAACAAAATACCCTAGCGGAGGCCGCATAAAAACTTTTTCATGCAGCTCCCTATTAAGAAATACATTCTGGACGTCAAGCTGATAGATAGGCCACGCGCGAATAGAGGCTACAGCAAAAAGAGTCTTAATAGTGGTCATATGAGCCACAGGAGCATAGGTCTTATCATAATCAACACTATGCTTCTGCTGAAAACCATAAGCCATAAGACGAGTTTTAAATATCTCAAGAGAACCATCAGAACAAGTCTTAACCTTATAGACCCACTTACAAGTTATGGAACGAGCATGAAACGGAAAAGGCACAACCTCCCAAGTGCTAGTACGCTCAAGAGCAGCAAGCTCCTCGGCCATCGCATGCTACCACTCGGGATGAACAATAGCATCATGATAAGAGACCGGCTCTACAGGAGCTGCACCAGCAAAGCCAAAATGCTCAGGGGGTCGAATAGATCGACGATCACGAAGAGCATAATGAGGAGAGGTAGAAGCTGTCTCATCAGAAGATGAGGCAGCAGGGAGATCCTCAACTGGCTGAAGACGACGAGTGTAGACAATAGGATAAGGTGATGCAAAACGAGTTGGAACAGGGGGAGGAGTCGGTGAAGAAGAAGGCTCTGAGGTAGAAGAAGGAGACTCTAAGGTAGAAGGCTCTGGAGAGGAGAAAATGGAAAGGTATATAGTGGAGATAGGATTATTGGGAAAAGTCAAGAAAGACAAGGAATCGATAGTAGAAGCTGGGGAAGAAGGACGAGGATAGAAAGGACGAGACTCTTTGAAGGTAACATCCCGAGAAATCCTCATCCGTCTACTAACAGGATCCCAACACCGATAGCCTTTGTGCTCAGCACTATACCCAAGAAAAATACACTCAACTGACTGAGCAGTCAGCTTCGTGCGTTCAAGTGAAGCAAGGAAAACATAGCACACACACCCAAAAGAGCAAAGACCAGAATTTGATGAGTACACGCCGCTATGTATGCTATGTGAATCCGGTATTTGGCATGCTGATGAGGATTTTTGGTTGTTGGTTTAGTGACTCGATTTGATGAGTACACGCCGCTATGTATGCTATGTGAATCCGGTAGCTTTAGTCAAATACGGGAATTTGTACATAACAAGATTGTTGCCATTTTTTAATGACTTCTTGTCCCATTATTCTTGTTTTCAATGTGCTTGAAGTATTTGGATGTATTTGGCAATTGGTGAATGGAATACGGAACATCATTTCTGGAGGATTAAAAATGAAGTCGTTTGATATTGACTAGAAGGTCATTCCGGAGTGCTGTTTCTGATTGTTTTTAGCTACTTTTGAAAATATCATTTCTTAGTTCTTTTTTTGTTGATCTGAGTTTTTAAGATGAAAAAAGAACTGAAAAATCTTGCTAAAAATTGGGTTCTCGTAATTTTATACATGGTTTGGTTGGTTGCTTTTAACATTAATGTTTGCATTGCTTTGCTCTGTCATGCCAGACAAAACCACAAGACGAATGCATCATGATTGTGAAATATATTTTCGTGCTAACACTGATTCTAGGAACAGAACAGCATCTATTCCATGCAGCACCTTCTGGGACCACTATCAACCCAATCGGTGTCCTTGAACTATTATCTCTGGGGTGTACTTCCTTGCCTATTGTGTTGTTTACTAGCACTAGATTTAGATAATTAATTACTAATTAGCATGTGTTGATGACATTATGACACATACGATACATAGAAGTTGGATTATCCTTTTTCCTTGGAGAGATTGTCTTATCTGTTCAGATTACTCGTGCTCTAGGCCTTAGTGCCCGCTTGATCAATACATCATTATCTACCGAATATATTACATTGCTAGCATGACAGAGATCGGTCGCATATTCTATCTGTTGATTTTCTTTGGAACCATTTTTTTTGCGACTGCAATATGTTCAGAGCACTGTTTCATCAGCCGGATTAGTTTAACGTCCCGCAGCATTACACAATTGGATTTAGCTGGATTATACTTGGATTGGATCTAACAATTGGATTTTGTTTTGGGAAATCCTAACATCGTATTATGTTACCAAAGAAAACAATGTCCAACCAGGAGTTCTAGTTGAAGTCATGGCCTAGTAATTGACATGGATAAGGGTGGTGACTCCCTTTGAGCATTAGTTTAGTTCCACCTTGTAAAATAATACGATGATGTAGAGGGAAAAGATTTGTTCTGCAAACGGTTGACTAGCCCACCGTAGTGCTAGGCTGCTAGCTAGCCAAATGACCTTGGGAGACTTTTGCAGCAAAGAGTATCAGATTTGAACAGATATAGAAAAACTTGAATTGTGTATTTATACACCGTAAGGCCCTGTTTGAAACACAAAAATTTCACTAAAAATAGTTCAGTCCCATAGGAATCATGAAAAACTCGGCTGCTGAGGGCAACGCATGGGCGCCTAGGACGGCGTGGATGGAGGCACCATGGCCACCTACTCCAATCTTTCATCAATGCCAAGGACGGCCAGCCTGTTGCTCGTGGCGGTGCTTGCCGTCCTGCTCGCCTCTGCTTCCGTCACCACGGCCATCCGGTCCTCGCCGACGACATCGGCTGCCGACAACAACTCTCCTCACGAGAGAGAGGGAGAGAGGAGGTGGTGAGAGACACTGAGATGAAGGGGGAGAGAGGGAGAGAGATGAGTTGGAGAGAACAGAGAGGAAGAGAGATGAGTTAGAGCTAAGGTGGTAGTCCAGTCTAGATGGCCTCCACGCAGGCACAACCCGTAACGTCGGTATCCATGTCAGTAAAAACCACTCCAAACTCAGGTTTGACTGGTCAAAGGATCATTTTGGTCCTGTTTTTATAGTTCGGGGACTGGTCAAATTTGGTATTTTGGTTCAAGGACTAATTTGATCCAGCGGGCATAGTTCAGGGACCAATTTGGTACTTTTTTTTCTTAGAGTTTATAGGTTAGATACGGGGATTTCTAGAAATGTCACTGCAAATTGTGTCATTGTATATTTGCCATGCTGAAACTATCAAAATCAGAAAAACACCATTATAACTCAAAAGCCCTATAATGCCCCTCCTCTTTCTTCTTTCTCTAGCCCTTTTCCTATCTTCTCTGTCTTCCTCCTAGTTCATGGTGGACCTCGCAACCACGCATCTCGCCGTGCACCGTTGTGGCCCACCTAGCCTGTGCGCTGCCTCCGCGTGTCATGGAGTACCTCGCTGTGCACCGCCACTGCCTAGCTCGCTTGTGTGCCACCCCCGCGCACCTTGCTGGTGCACCACTGCCCACCCACCTTGCCGCATGCCGTCCCCGCCCACCTTGCTCGTGCGTTGCCGCCATCATCGCACGATGCAAGATGTGTCGGCAAGGAAGAGCTACACTACCTACTTTGGCGAGCATGTGTAGGTCCTCAGCCACGCCTAGCCCCATGTCGTGAGGACATTCTAAAGCTGGTCACAGGTGGCGTCGTCAGCTTCGGCGGCAACTAGGCTAAGCACGACGTGGAGGAAAACCAGGCAGAAGGTGGCGTTGCGTGCGACGACATGTGAAGAGGAGCGGGAGAATAGGGTAGCGGCAAGGCAAAGGTGGCCAAACAACCCGATGGACAGATGAAGCACAGAGGACGTTGGGGAAACTATAGGGAAGAAGGGAAAGGAGAACATTGGGCTGATGGGGACAAAGGTCCTAGCGGTGGCGGAGGAAGTGGTGATGGTGGCTAGGGAGGGATGGGGAGTGGGAGAGGTGAACCTACCGTGTCCTCGGTTTCTTTTGTCATTTTTTGATGGGTAGCATATCGAGTGGTAAAGAATATTTAGGTGCTAACTTGAAATTAAGGTCCTCAGATTGATGAGGTATGGTTGAGATTCACCTAGAGTAAAGCCCTGTCCCACTCGAACACGTGTAGAAAACCCCCCAAAATTTTCTTTTCTTCATGGAAAAGCCCCTTCTAAGCAGAACCAAACGAACCCTCCACTAAACTTATTCAACCGTGTGTTTAGTTTCCTGTACAAGGTTGAATCTGTATGTGATGTTACAAGGTATGGTTGAAACAGTCCACAGAGTGTCTTACAGCTGCAAAAGATTTCTAGCTGCATCCTGACATGATGAACGACATTGAAATATCATTGCAGCGGGTGCCGGCCTTTCCCTCGCTACCTTAACTACTCTATACTGCCTAAATGGATGGGCATTGTGCAATATGCACCCAAGCGAAAAGGCCAAAAATTCAAGGGAGTAGCTATCAGTATTCAGTACAAGACGTAACTGGATTGTCAACCAGAAATTAATTAAATTATCACCATTCAAGATAGGTGGCAAACAAAAAAAAGTAGACGAAGTTAAAATCAACAATTATGTGCACCATAACAAACTTCACACCAGAAATTCAGGATAAAACAGTGGTACTGAAAACCTAAGCCCTAAAACACAATAGGATGAAGCTCCCTCGACTTTCCCTAATAAAGCACCCTACACTTTGTACCCGATTCCTACCTGGTCAGAAGAGATGTTACAGTTTACTGTCTAGAAATAAAAGAGGACAATTTTTTGGAGGACAAATAGTAAGGTATAAAACATGACATAAACAATTGCAAAGACAAAACAAAACAGTAACATTGAATAATTTCCCTTGCAAATAAAAGCTCTGGATATTTACATTCCCTGATTTTCTACATTGCACTCTACAAGTTTGATGTATTAAAGTACAAATATACATCATATCTCTGATTCTTTGCTCCTTCCTTGTATGTCATCGAGTCCAGGACATAGCTAACTACGAACTTTTGCACAATCATCCACATAGAAATGTTCCTTGAGAAGGTCTGCATTTCCAGTCTCATAGGTCCAATGGAGGCGTTTCCTGGTACATTAGCATAATCTTTCAGAACTAGAATGCCATATCATAAGCTAAAGTTATTTGACTTCAATATTTCAGTAGGGTGGTACATCCACCAAACATGAGCAAAAGCTAATCCCCTTATGATTCCATCATCACCATAAATCATGTATGAAGATCATAAATCTATGTATGAAGATCACTAATAATCATCTACATATGGAGCTGCACAATCAAGGTTGTCAATGAAAAACATTCTCAGCTTACACCAGTATAGACCAGCAACTATTACAGCTACAGATTGATATATCTTAAAAATCTTGATAACCTTACAATAATCTGACTTAGTAGGGTACCTTACAATAATCTGACTTAGTAGGGGCTTAATATTACATAACTGACAGCTATTTACACATAAACAAGTTATGATACTATTAAGGAGAAATGATATAAAGACCTCACCTTGTGCAATAGGTCATGGGCAATGTAGTCCCAAGGAAGAGATACTGACATTAAGTAACACTGCAGAGGCAGAAGCTCATCATCCAATTGTTTGTTGGCAGATGCAGACTCATAGGCATGCTTTGCGAGCTTTGATGCAGCAGAAGCCGCCCTATGAACAAGAGCCCGAAAGCTATCCCCCGGATCTTTCTTTGATCTCTCATGGCTCTGATCTAAGTAAAAATAATCATTTTCAAATGAGTTGGATAGGTCAACAGCGTGGATGCAACAGATCTACAACAAGCAAAAGAGTAGACGGGTGTGGTTGTATTCGGTGGTAGGGTCAGGGATTACGCGGGGGACAAGTATCCATTAGACTATCAAGGATCTTTGTTACAGCTTTCAAAGTGCTTTGTAGCATGTTACCTTTCAAAATGGAAAATGCTAATACAAATTGTAATATAGCATTGCACAAGAAAATAATATAATTTCCAGTGAAAATACTACTGAATAAACAATATATCAATGAACCAGCAGTTAACCAGAGAGAAATGCACTCGCTGTCATAGCTGAGACAAGAACCCACTGAACCTTTTAAACAAATCAGAACAAACATAACACATGTGACAACAGGATCACTCAGAGGCTTGTGAAATACATTCCACATGGGTAAAAGTAATAATATAAGGCTAACATAACATACCTGCAATCCCAGAAACAGCTACTTCAACTTCCCCACGTCCTTCAGGGCCCCTCATATAGAGTTTATCAAGTTTAGTGTGGTCATGCCCAAGTGAGAGGAAGCTTCCAAATTTCGATCTGCCAGCTACAAAACAGCAGAAGTGCATATCAGAAATATGATATCCAACTGGAACAAAATATTAGATATCCACTAAACTTTAATCAGGACATCACCTATCTTATTCTTAGTTGAGAAAAGTAATAACCTAGTTAAAAATAGTATCACTGAAGACTAAATACATGGTATTCTATCAATGCCTAGTTGTGGAGGGAAAAAGATGTTGACAGGAAAAATAATACTTCACTAGCCAAGTGTGGATGCTTTGCTACAAACAAATATCATATTACTATTCAACCCACCGTGTTCTTTTTGTCTCATGCCCTGAGCTCAACCGCGTCGTGCTTCGGCACCCTCTAACTTGGTATATCTTAAGCTGGTCGAAAGTTTTCTAAAACACAATGCACTAAAATAAGGAACCTAGATAAATAGAATTATTTGGTGTACCTTGAGCTGATTGAAAACTTCCTAAAATACAACGCACTAAAATAAGAAAGCAGGCCCAAATAAATAGAAAGTACCATTACAATGTTTGGACCGTTACAGGGTGGAGATTAAGGGTGTGTTTGGTTCTTTTGCCAAGCTGGACTATTGCTCCGCTGGGCTAGCTAGCTCCGCTGGGTTTTGCCAGGCTTGCTCTGCATGCCTGTTTGGTTTGTGTTTGCTCTCAGTAGCAAAGTCACACAAAAATCCTCCAGTAATAATTGCAAATTGAAGCCACTCCTTTAAAAAAATACTACTTTTTATTGATCTTCTCTCCCATGAGAGGTACAGATGGATCACGGGGTATCCCTGGCTACAAACTCAAGAGCCGAGGCAGGAAAAAGTATATCAGTGCCATTTTGCCCCAATCCTTGCCACTGCAACCGGAAAAAATTGAGGGCCACAGCAGGGAGAGATCCAACGGCAAGGAAGATATCGAGTTCAGCAGCAGGGCTAACGTTGATGGCGAGCTTGAGCTCGAGCTCTACGCAGACGGCAGGGGAGAAATTAACAGTCCAGCAATGGGGCCAAGCTTGAGCTCTAGTCCGGTGGCGGGGAAGAAACCGACTCCAGCGACGAGGATGACGGTGCGGAAGAAACCAACTCCAGCGACAGGCCGACATCGAGCTGTAGACCGATGGAAAGGTCAGGGTCTAGCTCTAGGCCGGCAACGGGGAGGAAAGCAAGTCCAGCAATGGGGCAGAGCTCGCGCTCTAGGTTGGTGGTGAGGTTGAGCTCGATATCAAGGTCAACGGCAGGGCCGACCTTGACCATAGGCTTTTGCTTCTGCTCAAGACCTTGCCATCAGAGGAGAGCCAAATTGGCTCTCCGTGCGCAAGGATTTTCTTGCCAGGAGAGGCTAGCTTGCCCCCAAGAGCAAGATTATTTTACCAGTACCAAACACAAAGCCTAGCAAAACAAGTCTAGTTTGTTGTTTGCCTGAGATCCAAACATACCCTAAAAGTTGGCCCAACCACCACCACCGCCATGCTCTTTTTAACAGTAAAGACAAAGATAAAAGGACCATCAATGCAATAGTTTTCCTGTAAATAAAGCATATGGATGCAAGACTCACCATCATAAGCTTCACGAACATTTTGGTAGCTGACAAAACCTGAGAAGAGAGTTCTCTGCAGTTGTAATCATAGTTAACTCAATGGACTCCACAGAACCAAATTAGCATGAAAAGAATTGTTGTTGAAAAATGTTAGAAGTGTACAAATCAAGTTTCAAAGTAGAGGGTGTAAACTGGACCTTTAGAATAGTATAGAGGGGGGTACTATGGATTTCTTGCAAAAAAGAAAGACGTGACTGACAATTAAAGTGTCTCAAAGAAGCTTGACTTAAGTTCCAAGGGCAAGCACAACGTGATGCAGTGGGTAGAGAGTATTTTAAATTTAGATTAATGAGGTTATAAAGGAAGGAGCAGAGTGAAAGATGTGCACTGTGAAATACATCTACAGACTTGGAAAAATTCCATCTATAGTGCCGGAGGAGTTGTCGTGCCAAAAAAATGTCACTAGTAGCAATAGGGGATTGGGTCCATACATCGATGAGGTCATAATGGTATATATTTTAGACCTATAACTTCCCCCAAACGAATGAAATTTTTCTAAACATTTGATCATACAGTTCGACATTTGGCATTTAATTACCACTGAAAACAAGAAACTACTGCATGCTCCGCAACTACAGTACATATTTTAATGAGATAAAACCAGCTAACTCTTATCAACATAAATAAAAATTCCATACCTTTAAATGTGACAAGTGATATAATAATATATTTTCTGAATAAAACATTTTTTAAGGGTATGTACAGTACTAATTTCTATCAAAATGATGATCTGAAATAGTGAAGTTCCCTACTAGTACTATATAAAAATGTTATAAAGAAAACTTCATGGACAACCTTTGGTGGTTTCTCTTGGTTGCTCCCAGAGTCAACCCTGGATCGTATATTTGAACTGGTATCCTTTGATTCAGTTACTTCAGGAAATGCTGCCCCATCATGTGCATTGAGAATCACACAATAGCAGTGTTCAGGGTCTGACAAAACCTGCTCAAAATAAGATCATTTTACTGTGCAGGTCAATTTAAAAACTATATAGTGTATGGCAAAAAAAAAATGCAATCTCCACAACATTTCAAAAGTATTGCCAGAAACCTTTGCTATTCAACTGCGAAAATTAAATAAGAACTTACCACAGCATCAAAAGGATCATCGAAGTCATCCACCGAGAAACAAATGTTGGGATATGCAGGCACTGTTTCTACAGCCTGTCAAGAGATACAAGGGATTGGATTAAAATGTCATCTCTTCCAAAAGATGATGCCAAAAAAACAATACCTTCCTTCGATCGAGATGAAAATTTACACGGCTAGGGGATGCATATACAGTTTTTGTAACCTGTTTGACAAGACATTGAGATCAATCCAAGATTAGTTGATATAAAAAGGTGAAATTAGGATAGCTGGCATTGTAATAGGCGAAAAGAATCCAGAGTTGGATAGGGTGGAAAAGTTATAAATGCCATTTGTTCTTTAGGTCAGGTTTATTTTACAAATGATCTCAAACACATAGTATTGCATGCATTCAAAAACAGCTAAATATAATTATATATCCAATAGGGAATTAGGAAGACCACATCTATGATCTATGTACTAGCTATATGAGCAACAGAGCCAACACTATGAACATCACTGAAAATTTTAAACATGTGCCAATGCATCAAGTACATCCCAGCCATGGTGTCTTATCACCTCCAACATTAATTCAGAAATTGTTTTGTAATAGTAATACAAGCATAATCTTGCCAATATTTGTGAGGCTTGTCAGTTTGCCATTTAATTATGAAAAGTTCAAAACATCAGTGACGCACTGATACTATAAATGCAAATTTGTATTTGAAGACAAATGTTTTGTTTTCCAAAATATAACCTAGAGAAAAAGAAGTTGTTAAGGCTGATAAGCACTGCACAAATGGCAAATCATATGGCTAAGATAAAATTTCTCGATCAGTCTTTTATATCTCAGTAATGCAACTTGTCCAATACATATGATCAGGCATATTTGAGGGGCGCCTATACAATGCTTTTGTTACCCCTTTTCTCACAGAGAAGAGAGTGACATGGTGATTGAATTGGGATAGGAGGGAGCAGTCTGCAATTGTTGTCCACGCTATTGTGGCTAGGATTATTGGCTCCTAAATTAATTGACAAATGACAACCCTAACTCCCTATTGTGTAATTGGAGAAAGTATAACTAGCTTTTCCCAAGCATCCTGTGAACAATTATATTTAGTAACCTTCAGTCACTGGCTCACTGGAGAGTAATCATGAGATGTTTCCGAAACTAGTAGTTAAAAAACATGGATCAAATCATAAGTAACACAAGTCTTGCAACTTTGAGAAAGACTCATTGATGGCTGATGGGAAATGTTCACTTGTGCCAGTGTCGTACCTTATAAACTGGAGACAACGGCTTGCTTTTCTCTGCACGATTGCGAAGATCCCCAATACTGTGGAAGTAGATTATAAGAACCACACACATATAATAGTAACTAGGTAGATATATCTACCAGGGAGTAAAAACTAAAAAGATATCACAAATTTGGTCTCATTTTACATGACAATGGAATGAATGGATACTATTGGCACTCTAGGATTTGTGAGTAACCTAACATGCCTGTGCAAACTCATGATGCAAGATAAATCCATTGTCCGGTTAGCTAATGAGCTAACCCAGACCATATTATCAACCTGCCAGTTATAACAGAGGACAATATGTCTCATTTCAATGAAGGATGAGAAACTAAGAGACAAGGCTGGATGGTTTTTCATTGGATGACAGATCAGAACTGCTATATTTAAAATTGAAAACATGGTATACTTCATCAAATCACTAAAAAGGTTTCTTTTTGTTCTTATACATAATTGCATGCCAATTGTTCAAGATTATATACCAATCATGTAGTATCTTAGAAGAACTGCTGCAGAAAAATACCTGCATATTGCAACGGTGACAGTGTATGATGTATGAGCGATTAAATTCAAATAGAAGGAATGTTCCCAATCAACCTCAGCTGAATTAACATTAATGACCTTTTCAAGCTGCTTCACAAGAATAAAACAAGGTTACTAGCAAAGCAACTCAACAGGAAGTTTTTTTTCAGAGATTGTCCAGCTAACAATATGCTGCACAAATATAGCATAATAGCAAAATGGTTAGGATTCTAGAGTGGACTTGTTTCACAAATCACAAATATGAAAGCTGAAGTACTGCATGTTCAACTAGTCATTCATTACATAGGCATCTAAGCTCCTGCAGAAGTTATACAAAGATATACACACTAAGCTTCTATACACAGAGGGATAGTCAAATAATAAGTCCACTTTCACAATAGAAATAGAAAGCATTGAGTTAACTATAGAAATATGAACCATAAACTTCACTGGATAATAGTAGAATAAATTATTCAGCACAAATGTGCAAGTATAGTTATTGTTTTAGTGAAGAAAAAAAACTAAGAGCATTGAATTAGCTCTCTTAACCTTTTCAAAAAAGAATTAGCTCTCTGAATAAAGAGCAAAAGGTGAAGAAAATGGGCAATGCATATCTTCGTGTAGTGCACATCTTGTTATTGTTTGATTTGTTTCAACTGAAATTAACTTCACAATACGTGACACAGGGATACGAAAAAAAGAGGAAAAAATGAACATCTTCCTAGAATCTACTATCAAGTGACTCTTATGCATAAGCTGATCTGGAGAAAAGAAGATTCGGTGTTGCTTCATTTACCGTAGGAGCCCATCTCCGCACAAAAAAGGGAGGTGGATCTTCCATGTTATCATTGAACCCATAACCATGCAATTTCTGCATCAACACGCAGTAACATTAAAAAGTGAGGTGCATTGAGCATAGAAAACATGCTCTACTATTAAGCTTAAAAAAATGGTGGAAAGTCGAAATCAACAAGACTGAACGGTAGCATTACCATATTATTAACAAAGAAGACAAGGTCGTCCTCTTCCCTTGTCTTTGATACCCTACCGCGCACAAAGAAAAGATCAAGCATTTCATGCCAGAACTTATCGTCCATGTCCAAATCCGATGCATCATCCTGAGCATCAACGACCGTCCACCCAATCAAATGTGAGTGTTTCTTCACCATAGTAAGCAATTCGGCCCTGGAAAAGGCCCATCCGTCCATACACAAGAGAGAGAGAGAGAATTTTCAGCGAAGGGAACAGGTTTTAGTAATCTCACTATGAACATGTAGTTTTAGTAAGAAGGTTTATGTGTCAATCAACATTGCTCTGCTCATCCCAAAGCTTGATCTGTCAGAAATCAGATTCGCCTCTTTCTGGCCATAATTCGAAGCGAATCCTTTCTAGCTCCCTCACCATCCAAGGCCGGAAGAAATTAAAGGCCATAGCTTTTGCACATCCCAGCAGCTTGCTGTGAGTAGAAGCGTGCGTGCCCGAGGGGAAGCATCGGAGGAAGGGGGCATACCTTGAGGGTGCTGCCTCCTGGCCGCCGCCGACGCCGGCCGGCCAACTCTCAACGGCGATCTCTCCGGAGGACGACGAAGGAGAAGGCGGCGCCGCCATCGCCGCCGCGGGAATCGGAGTGGAGGCGAACCGCACGGCACGGCACGCGTTGCTGTGCGCTGCAGGCAGGATCTCAGCACGCGTCACAATGGGATGGGAAGAAGTGCGGCTGGGCTGAGCTGGGCTTGGCTGGGCTTACCTGGGCTTGGCCCATTCATGCTTCAGGCCTGCTTGCCTTGCAGAGTCACAAGAAAAACCCATGCCTTTTTTTTTTGACATAAACACTCCATTTGGAAACGAAACCTAAACCCTAATCGATATCGACAAGTGCTTGCTATTGTTTTCAGATTACCCTAATAATCATTCAGCTAGCTCGCCATGTCAAATTCTCAATTAGCAGATAGCTATCTTTGTGTTCCATGATGAAGCACGTCTTCGTGTGATTATATTAATCCACCTGAGTCGGCGTCTCGGCAAGACAGTTGCGTAGGTTACTGCTGCATGCATGTTCCTGTCGGGAGGTGCAGGTACCAGTGGAATTAGCTAGATAGCTTGTGAACAATTATAGCGTGTTTGGTTGGGTGGCTCCGGCCTGGCCGGGCTCGCGCGAGCCACCCAACCGGTGTTTGGTTGTCCGAACGAGCGCGAGAGCCAGACCCAACACATGTAAAATCACTGTGCCGGCCTGGATCGCGGGAAACGCCAGCGCCGGCCGTTTCCGCGCGGCCAGGCCAGCACAGTGACGG
The DNA here is from genome assembly GCA_036346145.1 of Olyra latifolia. Lineage (NCBI taxonomy): Eukaryota > Viridiplantae > Streptophyta > Magnoliopsida > Poales > Poaceae > Olyra > Olyra latifolia. The sequence goes on along the minus strand of CM070524.1, from coordinate 51,921,260 downwards.
CGAGCGGCACGCGCGCATGCACAGACACAGTGCACGACTAACTTGCTAGCTGCAGAACTGTACACAACTTTTCCATTCTTTGAAAATTTTTTAAAAATTCAAACGACATCCAAATTCAATGAAACAAAAAAAAAGGAACTGTAGATTCAAATACAAGGTATTGAAAAAATTTCAGATTTTTTTGAATTTTTATTTTTGTTTTTGAATTTATTGATTTTTTAGTATTTTTTTTGATTTTTTGATTTTGAATTTATGTTCACTTTTGGATTTATTTTCTTTGTTTTTAATTTCCTCTTTTGAATTTGTCCATCCCGTTTCCCTCTTAGTGCAGCCAACCAAACAACATCTCTGCGCAGCCTGTTCAATCTCATACAACCAACCAACAACATCCCTCAGTATCACCTCAAATTGTCTCCCACTAAATTTGGTGAGCTCATCTGACTTTGGTGAGCTCATCTGACAACCAAACAGCCCCTTAATGTGCAATCTAGTTTGATCATGACAACTGTTGGGAGGTGCGTCCAACACGGAATTTGTACCATCTGACTTTGCACTTATCTACTGTGTCTTTGTCGTTCACCTCAGAGATACTGTAGCTATAATGTTTTACAATAACACTACAATAAAAATGGCACCATTTGATGGTACTGTTCTACAGTACCTATGTTACAGTGTTTTGCTACAGTGTCATCACTAGAGTGCTTTAGCATTAGAGCATCTCCACCAACTACTCTATCCTCTTACTCTATAACACTATTCACTACTTACTCTATCCAACACTCTAAATTTTCTTCACACTTTACACTACACTATAAAAAATTCATTCTCTGCATCAGCTACTCTATCCTAAGCTATAAGAGCATCCACACCAGAAACTCTATCCCTATTTTCTCTCTCTTCTACTCTATTTTCTCTCTCCATTACTCTAAAATTCCTTCACACTTTACACTGCACCTTAAAAGATTTCTTCCATCCACCAGAAACTCTATCTCTAAAACTCTATTTCTATACCCATATAGGGTTTCTGCTACGAATACTCTAATATTACATAGTACCTGCTCCAGATGCTCTTAGCATCAATACACGTCCAGGCGTCGCTGTAGAGCACATGGCCTCGGTACGATGTGAAGTGTGAACTCGCAGCGCTGAACGCCAACGTCGTCAGGCAACGCGACAGCTACGGATCCTCTCTTCAATAAATCATCCATCCATCTACCCAGACTACTATAAATATGTAGCTCTATCCAGACATCCATCAAACTCAGTGTAAAGTACAAACACATACATACAGGTATATATATATATCTCTTTTTCTTTCTTCCATCCATCCATCTATATCTATTGCAGTCGCAGGCACATCTTCAGAACTGAAGCAGCTAATTGAGCTAGCTAGAGGTCGATTAAGCTGGCATGGCCTCCAGCCTGCAGGTGGCAGCCTGCTGCTGTTTTCTCTTGCTGATCACCTGCATCTGCATGGCAGCAGCAAGGGCAGATCCACCAACACCATCCAGTGTTCAAGAACACAACAAGAAGCACCTGCTGCAGGTATACATGCATACAATCTAGCAATATAGTCACCAGCTGCATGCTGGATCGCCTTAACATATATGCATGATGATGCTGGTTTCATGATCAGGGTGGAGGGAGGGATACTGCTGGTGTTGGGGGGAAGCTGCAGAGTAAGGGAATGGAGCAGCAGGATGAGAGCTGTGATGGAGAGGATGAGTGCCTGATGAGGAGGACCCTTGTGGCTCACACGGACTACATCTACACCCAGGGCAAACACAACTGAACTGCCTGCCTGCCTACGTACCTGAAAACTTGGAATCACAAAGCATCATGAATAACTGTGACAATAAAAATGGGGGAGCAAAATAGTAACATAATAAGGTGGCTAGCCAAAACAATGTTCTGGCCTTACACCATCTGTTGGGTTCTCTGTGCGCCTTTGCTGTTAATTAATTAATTCCTCCCTTTTGCTTGAGGTGTGTAATCTGTACCTCTATGTATTTGTTACAAGCATATATATGGGAGAAGCTAGCATCATGCATTAATCTATGGCTTTTAGAGGCCTCATACCTCATCTTGTTGTTTTTCCCTTGCCTGTGTATATGCCATGAATTGATATTATTATAATGTATTTGTAACATATACAGTTGAGAATTATAATCATCAGTAATTTGTTAGTGATTCATTCAGGCCACGATGGGCCGAATTCTCTTGGAGGAGATCTGGGCCGTGCCTCTTTGGCCTTTATTACATGCAGCCATGCAAAAATCCGCGTCGCATGAAAAAAAAACAGACAAGAGATAGACATACTCCTACAATTCGAGCTTGCTAGCTAGACAATACTAGTTTTCGTTTCTTTCAGGGTGGGCTATCATAGCAAACTTTATTTTAAAAATACTTAGCACAACAGTTAACTAATTGCAATCTGACTGACGTACTAAACTTGCAACTACTACTTCTTGTAGATGTTTCTGCGCCATTGCCTTCGTGTTTTTCTAAGAGAATCATTCCTTTAATTTTGCTCCAAAAGGAATATAATTCAACTGTAGCTGGAAGTTGCTGGTTCGCTGCAGTGGTTTGGATCATTTTCAAGTTTTGACATCAAAATAATTGTTTTATCGAAGTCTAACGTCATTAGTCCAAATCACATATTTGCTAGGAAATTTCTAAATTTTCTAGCTGTTTATAGCCGTGTGGAAACTTACAAAATACCAAAGAATCTCAAACTTCAAATAGGCAATCCTCCTCATTGAGCCATCATTAACCTCTACTCTCTTTTATTGATTTTGTTGTGAAAACTAGTATCCACGTTTTCTGATAATTTGGCGAGTTTTAATTTTTTTTCCCAAATATTTCAAATTCTACAGAACAGAGCACTTACTCAAACATTATGCAAAGAAAATGTTAAAAAGCAAAACAAAGAGCCATTATGAGGCAGAAACAACTGCAGTGTATCTCCGATGGTTTAGTAATGAGTACAATCCTATGGTAACATCTATACACTAATAAATATGTTTATTACATTTTCAACATGTTTCTCTTTTTCACGGGAATGAATTCTTTGCGAAAAAATTAATTTGCATTTTCCACTAATTTTTCAAAAAAAAAAATTAGGCGTAGATGGGCTAAATAAGCGTGCCCAAGCCTGACACACGTCCGAGTAGGCCTTGAGCTCTGCGTGCCGTAATGGGCTGAGATGAACATGACACGTTTAATGGGCCAGAGCCGCCAAACCAGGCCGTATCTGAGCGCAAATTTGGACAGTTCAACCGTTTGATATTGATCCGAATCGCTGCCCTGCTGTTCGATGAGATCACAGAAACATGCAGTGGAAGAGAGTAGAAGCAGACAGCACGACTCGAGAGTCGGTTGTTCAAAGCTCGAGAGCAGCTCGTGAGCCGGGCCTTACTATTCTATGTGTTTCACACCCGCAGCTCAACAATGCCTAGACACATCAGAAATGGAGAGATGATGATAGGGAGCCGTGGCGGCCACATTGGGAGGACATGAGTTGGCTTTGTTGTCATCGTCATGCGTTCAGGGAGCGGTAGTCCGGCAGGAGACGTAAGAGGATGCAGTGGCCTAACAGGGGACAGGGGAGAGAGGAGGAGGCAGCCACATTAGGAGGATATGAGTGACCATCGCCATTGACATCGAGGCAAAGAGGGAGGTGGCCACATTCAGGATGCAACAACCCAACGGGAGGCGGAGGAGACATCGGGAGGCAGAGGAGAGAGGAAGGCGAAGGTTACGGCTCTCGCTAGGAGGACCAAGGGGGAAGAGAGAGGGGAGAGGCATGCGGGCCGAGCAAACAGTGGGAGAAGGAGAGGCAGAAAAAGGGAGGAAGAAGGGTGAGAAGATCTGGAGATAGGCTCAGTCAAACTACCGAGCTGGAAACCAAGCTTGGCTCATGCTTGTTTATGAACGAGATGAGCACGAGCCGAGCCCAAGCAGCTCACGAGACACGAGCAAAATTTCTAGTCCTACTCAAGACTAGATAAGAGTCTAGTTGGAGTCGGAGCAAAGCAGGGTTTAAATAACTAAGCCAATGTTAGAAACCTCGGCTTTTTTAAAAACCCACAGAAGAATTGGAAAAAAAGGATAAATTCATATTAAAAATTTTGAACACGTTCGATGAGTTTGATTCGGTTTTCCAAGAGGTTTTTGAGTTTTGGCGGCTAGTTGTGCGGTTTTGACGGTAAATCGACATAGTTAAGTACAATGTAGAAAAATCAATAGAAATCACCAAAAAAAAAAAGCTATTAAAACCACAAAAATGATCAAAAAAGTAAAAAATTGGGAAAAATTTGGAAAAATAAGAAAAATTAAAAAATTGGCATGACCTTTGTTAAATTTTTTAAATTGGAAAGATGCAAATCACCCAATAGATAGTATATAAGTTCCATATGTCCATATTACAGTAACTTAACAATTATGGAAAAATTATCAATTTGGTCAGCTAATTGGTCCCTAAGATGCAAAATCGAATGAACTTGGTCCTCAAATTGTTGAAACTTTGTCAATTTGGTCTCTTGACCGATCAAACCTAATTTTGTGAATGGTTTTCGCTGATTTGGCTTCCACTTAAGCGGTTTGTGTGACGTGGCGAACACGTGGGCTACACAAGGAGCATTTTCAGTTTTTTCACCAGGGGCCATAGTAAGAAGAGAGAGAGAGAAGATGCAGAGAGGAAATGACAGTGGTGACACATGGGCCCAAGCTGACAAATGGCACGTGTTTAGCCCACATGTTCATCATGTTTCCCTATTCCACCATATGGATGCCACGTCAGTGAAAACCACATTGACTCGTCCAAAACCGCCATTTTGACTAGTCAAAGGATCAAGTCAGGATGGTTTAGAAAGTTCAAGACCTATTTCACTTGGTTTTATACCACAGGAAGCAATTTAGCTTGAACGCGATAATTCAATAACCAGATTGGCACTTCTTCCAATAATTTAACATACATGATACATTCACACAAGCTTAACAAATTAACATACATGATACATCCATTGAACAACAACATGATTTAAGTGCATACAAGAAACACACTAAATATAGACATAAATAGCAATATGATTTCCATAGTGCATGCCATACAAGAGAAGCCATGATGCACTTCATACTACAGGGAAATCCATAGTGCATACCATCTTTAACCTAAAAGTGAAGTCAATAGGTTAGATAAGTAACAAGTATGAAAGACAAAAAGTAATAAGGGAAACATCACCTCTTGATTCATATTAAATAATATTGGTTGTAAACATGATTGGCCATGTTGTACTCGATGAATATTAGTATCAAACCTTGGGTAGCTAGAAGATTTGCCTTGTAGTCCTACCAACTTAGCCTTGTCCACAAGCTAGTGTTTTGCCTGTCAGAGTATAACATTGCATAGAGGACAATATTGCATAGAGCTGAGTTTGTTTCCACTTAAATACCCACTTTGCAGGTGGGTGTGTAGGAGCATTTGGCAAGCGTAGGCAGGATTAGGAGGGATAACTAGCATGGGTGGAAGAGCTCGAATTGTCTTGTGGAGTGTCATGTGCACGAACACGTTGTATACCCTCCCTCGACCTAGTCATCCTATGGGAGCTTGCATCACGTGATCTTGGTCCTATGTGGTCCACTAGAATTGACTCTTTCTTGTTAAGCAAATAGGATAGCGAGGCTAGGAAGGTAAGATAGACTCCTGTCCTCCGTGAAGACTTCCATCCACACAGCCACCTCCACCGTTCCTACCACCACCACTTTCATCATTATCTGTGTCCCTAGAAGAACTATCATTAAACTCTTGGTATGGTGGGCTCTTTTCATAATCATGTGTACTCCCATCACTAGATACCTCCTCTTCATCTTGTTTCTTCCTTTTTTGTTTGCCTTTTTGGACATATGCTTTGCTCGTCCTTTCTAATACACCAATCATTTTTTAATAGGGATTTTGATCCTACTAATCACTGAAATATGCAATAAAGTATGTAAGTTGGCCCTACATTTTTAAGGGGACAATAAATTAAATGCCCCACAGTTGAATGACATTTAAGGACTTTTCACTTCGTGTGTCTATGACATGTGGGCCCCAGAGTGGCAACTGTTAGAAATTAGAATACCATCCAACTTTGGGGAATTTAATTGATTCCACCTTTTTCAGCCTATTCAGAAATGGTTGGGCCCCTTGTCTTTTTTTTGCTATGTAGAAATGTACAATGGGTCTATGACAACGTGCGACAGGATTGGACTATCACTATCACTATCATCTTCATCTAGTTCTAAAGGGTATTGAACCTCCCTTGCACTATCCACATACAAATTGGATTGTGCTCGTCTGCCAAGATGAGATCCACAAATTTGTCAATAAGATTTTTGTCACTTGCATTCCAAGAACTTTGTTGTTGTGTTAATGGAAGCCAGATGTTGTAGTTGATATATGCCAACTTATGTAACTTCTTATACAAGCTCATTGCAAACTTTGGTGTGAATAAAGTCAAATATACTCCAATTCCACTCACACCTACTTGAGGATGCAACCTAGGAGACAAGGGGCCTCACAAATTTTGTGAGTGTGGGCGTGTTCGTCCAAGATATGCTCCACCAATGCATTGCATGCCATCAAACGTGTATAAATAATCTGTATAGGGCATTGAAAGAATATAAAATAGTTCACATGTACCTGGTGAAGTTTTCTCATTACTAACCATCCTTCGAGCTAGGTTAGAAGAGAAAACTCTAGCCATCTGTGTCCTTAGCCTCTATGAGTGCTTGTGCGGCGGAATTTGTGTCTGCCAATCTTATGAAGGCGTGCTAGAGTCCTGCCATCACTGCTACAGAACTGGGCATTACTACCGGCCCATCACTACCGGTTGGATATCAACCCGTAGTGATGATTGCATCACTACCGGTTCAACGGCTACAAGGGCATCTAAGGCCAGGGCTGGGTTGGAGAGGGTTGTTTCACGACCGGTTGTAGTCACAAACCGGTAGTGAATCTTCCACTACCGGTTTGTGATACAAACCGGCAGGTGATGATTGCGGTCCCAACCGGTTGGTTATACCAACTGGTAGTAGATCACATGGGTCTCCCCGCGCAGCGATTTAAACAGTAGTCTTTCTCCGGTTGGTATCACCAACTGGTAGTAGATCACTGGGGTCTCCTTGCCCCGCGATTTAAATAGTCGTCTTTCTCTCAGAGCTGTCGCCCATGAACAAAGAAGGGAGGAGGTCTTTGCCTGTGGCGATTTTTGAAATTTGAGGGAGGTCTGCCCAAATTTTTAAAATTTGGTGATTTTACTCAATCCAAGTGCTTGAAGGTTAGTAACATCAACCTCACTTCATATAGTGTTAGATGTATACCTCTTTGCTTTAGATTTGGAGGAAATATGGTTTTTTCCATGATTCATGAAAGTTTTTGAATCTAGATCCAATCCAAGTGCTGCCCGTGGCAATTTTTGAAATTTGAGGGGAGGTGTTGCCCAAATTTTTTAAAATTTGGTGATTTTACTCCAATCCAAGTGCTTAAAGTTTAGTAACATCATCCTCACTTCATATAGCTAGCTCACCTCATTTTTTAAGTAGATTGCTAAAAACTTGTTATGTATATTTGGAGTTCACTTAGATTAAATTTGGAATTGTAGTTTACATGATTGATGAAGGATTTTGAGTCTAGAGCTAGCTCGATCATTTTTGGAAGTAAATTGCAAATAATTAAAAATTTTGGTGATTTTGTTCCAATCTAGAGCTAGCTCGATCATAATTTAATTGATTAATTTATGTGCATGGTGAATAGCCTAGGAAAGGGCTAGAGTCCAATTTAGCAATAATTTATGTACATGGTAAATTAATGTAGGTTTTGAGATTCTAAAAATTGATAAATCATCATGTGAAAATTAGTTAAAAATTAGCTTGCTATATCCTATTGTAGATGGATCGGCAATGGATGTACAATACGGATCGACGCTCAAAGGAGTACATTGAGGGTGTGCAAACTTTTATTAGTGCGGCTGTTGCGTACAAGCCATCAGGCTTTATATGTTGTCCATGCCTAGACTGCAGGAATGAGAAGGAGTATTCAAACTCAAGGCCCCTTCACAGCCATTTGCTCCAAAGAGGTTTTATGTCTAACTATTTCTATTGGACCAAGCACGGTGAAGAAGGGATTATATAGGAAGACGATGAAGAAGAAGAGGGAGACAGTGTAAACCTGGATGCAGCCCAATGCGGTTCAATGGCAGATACATTGGGGGAGTTTGATGGGGATGATTTAGATCAGATGCTGCATGATGGTGAGGGAGATTACACCGATGAAAGACAATTCCAAAAGTTCCAATGCCTGTTAGAGGACCACAGAACACTCTTGTACCCAGACTGCGAGCAGGGCCACAAAAAGTTGCGTACCACACTTGACTTGATGCAATGGCAAGCGACAAATGGTTTGTTCGATAAGGGATTCAACGAGTTGCTATGTCTCATTAAGAGGTTGCTTCTAAAGGATAACACGCTGCCTGAAATTACTTATGAAGCCAAGAAAGTTGTCTGTCCTTTGGGATTGGAAGTACAGAAAATACATACATGCCCTAATGATTGTATCCTTTATCGTAGGGGGTACGAGGATTTGGATGCTTGTCCAGTGTGCCAAGCATCACGGTATAAGATCAAGCGTGATGACCCAGGGGCGGTAGAGGGGGAGCCCAAGAAGAAGAGTCCCCCCGCTAAGGTGGTGTGATATTTCCCTATAATCCCTCGGTTGAAACGTTTGTTTGCGAACAAAGCGCATGCCCAAATGTTGCGTTGGCACAAAGAAGTACGAAAGGATGACGGAATGCTAAGACACCCCGCTGATGGCTCCCAATGAAGGAAGGTCGATAGAACATCCCTGACTTTGCAGAGGAGGTGAGGAACATAAGGTTTGGCTTGAGTACGGATGGGATGAATCCTTTCGGCGAGATGAGCAGCAATCATAGCACTTGGCCTGTGACTCTATGTATCTACAACCTTCCTCCATGGCTGTGCATGAAGCGAAAGTACATTATGATGCCGTTGCTTATCCAAGGCCCGAGCAACTGGAAGCGACATTGATGTGTATCTTAAACCATTGGTGGAAGATCTACTAACAATGTGGAGCGATGGTGTCTGAGTATGGGATGAGTACAAGCGAGAACACTTCACCCTACGCGCCATGTTATTTGTAACCATCGGTGGTCGGCTGCACTTGGCAACCTAGCAGCCCGACTATCAAAGGATATAAAGCTGCGTCCGGTGCTTAGATGATCTTGACGGCATGTACTGAAAAAGCTGTCGGAAGGTTGTGTACATGGGCCACCGTAGGTTTCTTCATACAAATCACCGTTCTAGAAGAAATATAAAATTTTAACGGAAACCGGACCATCGTACTAAGCTGCGCATCGTAATGGGATACGGTATTCGCTATGGTAAAAGATCTGAAAGTAGTTTTTGGAAAGGGTGCTGGTAGCAAACCTGTCACGAGTAAAGAAGGCAAGGCACCCATGTGGAAGAAGAAGTCAATTTTTTTGGGACCTACCTTATTGGAAACTCTTAGCGGTCCATCACTCAATTGACGTCATGCACCTAGTGAAGAATGTTTGCGTCAACCTGCTAGGCTTCCTAGATATGTATGGCAAATCGATAGATACACTTCAAGCACAAAAAGACCTAAAATAATTGGAACTAAGGAACGACTTACATCCAGAAAAGCAAGGGAAAGGAAGACATTATCTACATCCTGCGAGCTACACTCTAAGCAAGGAAGAGAAAAAAGCATGATCCAATGCTTGAACAGTATTAAGGTCCCATCCGGATACTCCTCGAACATAAAGAGACTCATCAACACGAAAGAGAAAAAAATCGTATACCTGAAATCCCATGATTGTCACGTGTTGATGACACAATTGCTTCCAGTTGCAGTGAGAGGTATTCTACCGGAAAGGGTACGAGGGACAATAATCAAGTTGTGTTCATTCTTCAATGAGGTGTCACAGAAGGTCATCGATCCAGATAACCTAGCTAAGCTGCAGGATGACGTCGTCCAAAGCGTGGTGAGCCTTGAGATGATCTTCCCTCCATCCTTCTTTGATATTATGGTCCATCTCATGGTTCACATTGTCAAAGATAGATATTCTCGGACCCGTGTTCCTGCACAATATGTTCCCTTTTGAGAGGTACATGGGTGTTCTAAAAAAGTATGTTTGTAACCGATCTCGTCCGGAAGGCTGCATTGCCCAGGGTGTTGGGACAGAGGAGGTGGTTGAGTTTTGTGTTGATTACATCGACAATCTGAATCCAATTGGCGTTCCTATATCTCGCCATGAGGGGAGGCTAGGGGAAAATGGACACTAGGAAGAAAAGCAATCATCAGCAATGATCTTGTTTCATTTAAACAAGCACATGACACGGTGTTGCGACAATCAGCTGTAGTAGCTCCATATGTCGATGAGCACAAGAGGATTCTACGGTCTCAATACGCTGGCAGGTTAGAGGATTGGATCACACGGCAACACATGGACCTTTTTGGCGGTTGGTTACAAAAGCACATGATGGGTAAGGAGACCAATGATGAGCAGTTGAAACGCTTGGCTCGAGGACCATCCAGTACAATATTGACATTCCAAGGGTATGACATAAATGGGTACACATTTTATACTAGAGCCCAGGATAACAAGAGCACCAACCAGAACAGCGGTGTCCGTATAGATGCTATAGACAACAATGGAAATAAGGACACCTATTATGGTTTCATAGAGGAGATCTGGGAGCTCGACTATGGACCTTTGAAGGTTCCTCTATTTCGGTGCCAATGGGTCAAACTAACAGCAAACGGCGTGATGATCGATAAGTACGGTATGACAACCGTAGACCTTACACAAATCGGATATAGGGATGAACCATTTGTGCTCGCCAATGACGTGACACAGGTCTTCTATGTAATGGACATGTGTAACAAACCGAAGAAGCGAAAGGACAAGTCTACCGATCAGCCAAAGCGCCACGTGGTTCTCTGTGGCAAAAGAAGGATTGTCGGAGTTGAGGACGTCACAGATGAAGAATAATATAATTAATTCGACGAGCTGCCTCCTTTCGCGGTGCCGGTCGACATAAGTGTCCTAGATGATATTGATGAAGCTCCCTATGTACGCCACAATCAAAATGAGGGAACACTTGTTAAAACAAAGTATGTAAACAGTTAAGAATATTTTTGGTACATGTGTGTGACCTATGAATATTTTTTCATATTTTTATTTCATTTGTATGGGCTTACAACATTACAAAACACTTGGCAAAATTTTTTTCATATTTGTATTTCATTTTTATGTGCTCCCAAAAATAAATAACCTAGAAAGACAAGTTTAATAAATAAAAAACCCACTAAAATAATTTGAAGTCTAGAAGTTTCTAAAAAGATCATATTTTCTTATATATGTCAATTTTTCATATTTTCATGAATTTTGTGATATTTTTATTTAATTTGTATGGTTTTCCAACGATTTTTTATGATTTTCGAGCACTGTATGAAAAATTACTACCACTGACATGTGGGACCCAAGATATATGGGCCCACTTGTCAGTACCGGTTATTTAGTCAACCCGATAGTAGAGCCATTTCTAGTACGGGTTTGTTTAACCAACCGGTAGTGGCATGTGAATTGCCCTGCCACGGGATTTTTTTTGTTAAGACCACGACCGGTTGGTTAAACAAACCGGTAGTAGAGAGAAGCTCTACTACCGGTTGGTTAAACAACCGGTAATGGTACATGTGTGACACCGGTTGATTTTTAATTTTTGGTACATGAATGTATTTGTGGAGAAATGTATAAAAATTTGTACAATTTGTAGAAACTAATAATTTACAATAATGTAAGATAAAATCTATTATAGAAAATGTTCATATATTACCATGGGTTTAATATAATTTACAATAATGGTAGCCTGTACAATCCACAGGGTTACCGCAAAAGATGATAATTTTTAAGCTAGACACTAATAATATACTAATTAACTAACTAATTATCTATTATTTTTTAATTAGTCGTCTTCTTCGTCGTCGTCGTCCTCCTCATCGTCGGCGTCGACGCCATCGTCGGAGGCGGCGGCGGCGTCGTCGTCGTCGTCATGGTCCTCCTCCTCCGGATCGTCCTCCTCCTCGTCGAAGTCCTCCTCGTCGTCGTCGTCGGAGAGCTCGTCCGACATGGAGAACTCCGCCGGGTAAAAGACGGACTCCTTCCTCGACTTGCGATGAAAGATGCGTTTCCGAGGGCGCGGATTCTCGTCATCGTCGGAAGACGGCCGCATTGGTGGATGCAACGGCGGTGGAGGCAGAGCAGCCGGCTGCGGTGGAGGCAGAGGCGCAGGAGTCGATGGTGGTGGGGCGGCAATGGAGGCAGAGGCTGCAGTGGGGGGAGAGGCGCCGGAGGAAGCCATTGGCGGTGGGGCGGCAGTTGAGGCAGAGGAGGCGGAGAGGCGGCAGTTAAGGAAGATGAAGACGCAGAGGAAGATCGTCGGTTTTAAAGGAGAGGCAGTGAAAGACAAAGAGGCAGAGGAAGAGGCACTGAGGCAGAGGTGGCTCCTCGGTTCGCGCCAATATTGCGTCGTTTGAAATTCCCTATTGTACCGGTTGGTTACACAAACCGGTAGTAGAGAGGAAGCTCTACTACCGGTTGTTTATTCAACCCGGTCGTAGATCAGGCTCTACTACCGGTTGGTTAAACAACCAGTAATGGTACATGTGTGACACCTGTCAATATGTTTTCTTATTTTTATTTCTTTTGTATGGGCTCACAACATTACAAAACACTCGACAAAATATTTCTAACTCTCGAGGTTTCAAAAAAGATCAAATTAATTGATAGCATATTTGAATTTTGCTCAATTTTTGAATTTGGTCATATTTTCATTTCATTTTTATGGGCTCCCAAAAATAAATAACCCTCTAAGACAAATTTAATAAAAAAAAACTATCTAAAATAATTTGAAGTCAACCACTGACATGTGGGACCCACTTGAGTTAGGCCGACATTTCAGTCACCATGCCCTTCCCCCTCACCTCTCCCAGTTATGGAACAAAAGAAATACACAACATCGAACAAAAACCCTCCTCTCTCCTGGCTAGCAGTGTGCTCTTTAGCGCGGGCTCCCGTGCGGTCACGGGTTCGAGCCCCGCTCGCGCCATAAATTCTTTTATTTTCAAGGCTCTATTACCACCGGTTCTTTAGTCAACCCGATAGTAGAGCCATCTCTAGTACGGGTTTGTTTAACTAACCGGTAGTGGCATGCGAATTGCCCCGCCACGGGATTTTTTTTGTTGAGACGACGACCGGTTGGTTAAACAAACCGGTAGTAGAGAGGAAACACTACTACCGGTTGTTTGTTCAAACCGGTCATAGATCCTGCTCTACTACCGGTTTGTTTAACCAACCGGTCGTAGCCTGTGAATGCCCCTCAAAAACGTGCGCGCAAGGGGACTTAACCCTATTCTCCACCAAATTTCCAACTTCCCCAAACCCCTGGTGCCGCCGCCGTCTCCGCCTCCGACGACCCCGCGCGCCGTCGCCTCCGACGACCCCCCGCGCTGACTCCTCCAACGACTCCCCGCACCGACGCCTCCGACGACCCTGCGCGCTGACGCCTCCGACGACCCTGTGCGCCGACTCCTCCGACGGCTCCCCACGTCGACGCCTCCGACGACCCAGCCCTCGTCGCTGGTGTCCGCGTTGCCGACCCCATCCCTACCCCCGTCCTGTCGCAGCCGTCTCTGCCCTACCGCCATCTCCGTCCCCGTCGCCGACCCCTGGTATGTGTCTCCGTCGCCGGCTAGTGCTACTGAATTTGTACAATCACAAGGTCAATGCTTGTGCTGAACATATACTCGATTAATCACTACTCACGGTACCACAACACTCATCTATATGCAGTCATCATCGAGCTAATATTAAGGTCAATGCGCAGGATCTCAGGTGTTATGTACGCCTATTAGCTTGTTTAAGGCAGGAAGATTTTCAGCTTGTTCTCTTCGGATCGTTTCTTGTAGGATTTGGTCGGTCTTGCTATTGATACAGATAATGTAAATATGGATTGACTTTCAGTAGTGAGTGCAATGCCACTCACCTAAAAATTCAGAGAATTGTCAAGTGACTAGATTGTCATACTTTAATCGAGGGAATTTCTTTAAATTTAACACCTGAAAGGAATTAGGGCAACCCTAAGTGTGATGTCGATTTAGGGCAACCAAACACCTCATGGCTTTAGAAACCATGCTATTCTCCAAAACCATGGTTTTGCCTAGAAACTATGAAAACATTTTGTTGCCAAATAGGGTCTTAGTGTTCGACTCCTAAAACTCTAGGCCGTGGCTTGGCCCAGCCCAATTCGACTCCTTCTCTGTCATGTTTTGCCCAAACTCGGTTATTTCTTTCTAAACTAAATAGGATCATGTTACGGTTATAAGAGATGGAATTTGATCCCACCTTCGAGGAGGAGGAACAAATTCTAGTCGAGCAGATCGCAAGAAGGTATCTTCTTTGCGCTGGTCTTGACGCTCAGTTGTTCTCACACTGAGGCCGGTGAGGCCGCTCAAGCCGTGAACACTGAACCCAGTGAGGCCGCCGAAGCTATTAGCACTGAGGTAATTCATATGAAAGCATATGTTGGTAACCCTTTGATGATTACCAAACATCTTGACCTGTATCTTCTTTTTCATATTTTTAAGCCTGCTAGTTCGAGCAGCCAAGTGAAAAGTCGAGGGCCTAACAAGAAGCCGACAGTAAAACATGTAATCACTGAAGTTAACACCGATGGCATGCCTGTTGCACCGGAGTCAGCCTTGGGTCCTTACAACAACGCCTGAGGCTACCATGTCAGGGATCACGTGCCCATTAGCCTAAGAAAATGGAGTGGCAAACGAGATGACAACGACGTGGCCTCTGACGATATCAAGAACATGCTCTGGGCTGATATGAAAGAGACATTCACCTTCCTACTCGGGTCTGAAGAGCTGGTGAAGAAATACACTATGAAGAAAATGGCTATCCATTTCTAGACTTGGAAGAAGTATCTGAACTCTACCTATGTGGAAAAGGGTCGAACGCCCGACTTTAATACTTTGCCAAAATTGGCGGATCATTGGGATGCTTTTGTGGAGTACAAGCAATCGGAACAAGGTCAATCTATAAGTGCAAAGAACAAGGTTAATGCAGCGAAGAAGCGATACCACCACCACCTTGGCACTGGTGGTTACGTCAAGAAGATATCACAATGGCAGAAGAGGGAACAAGAACTGATGGACAGAGGTATAACACTCATAACGCATGACTGGCCTGAACGATCGAAAAATTGGTACTTTGCCCATGAGGGAAGCCTTGCAGATGACGGTAGCTTGGTGTATTCAGAGGAAGTGCAGGAAGTGGCCACAAGACTTGTAGACGCCCTCGAACAGTCTTCCCAAGGCTCATTCAGGCCAGATAGGGAGAATGACGAGCTAACCATGGCCCTGCAAAACCCCGAGCACCCTGGACGAACACGCGGTGTTGGCGTGGTTCCATGGAAGTACAGCTTCGCTAAGTACAGCGATAGTTATAGGAGTCGGCAGAGAAGCAAAGCCCAAGAAGAACAAAGGTACCGTGCATTGGAAGAACGGCTTAATGCAACACAGGCAAGTATAAACGAAGAAGTTAAACAACAAGTGCAGCTAGCCATTAGCCAGCTGCAGAAACCGCCTAGTAATCCTGGCACTGTCATCAGCCCCTCTCTAAGATGGAGCAGCTGCGCTTCCACCGGGCTCCCTGAAGTGGACTTGGGCCATTATCCCGTGGATGACATCACGACACGCCATTCGTGTGAGCTGCATATTGAAGCGCGTAACCTGTCCCTCAAGGCGGCTTATGCCATGACATTCCCCGTGGAGCCGGGCCAGCTCTTTCATTGCAATGAGATACCGTCGGGCTACTCTAAGGTCAGTGTGGAGCAGGTCTGCGAAGGATATGAGGACCTTGACCTCGACATTCCTGGAGGTGACGGGGTTACCAAGCTTGGAGAGGCCTTACACAGTATTATCTTGTGGCACAAGTGCTATATTATATTTCAAGGTAACCAGGAGGTGTCCACTCCGCCGAGGGACCTCTCGCACCCAGATCCTATGCTTGTTAGAAGTCCAACTCCACCACCACCTCCACGCAAGAATTTAGCGGTGACAAGAAGCCCGACTCCTCCACCACCCTTAGCGCCTAAACATAAGCCGGCTTCACCAAAGAAATTGGGCCCACAACAGAAGTCGACCAGCGAAAGCAAGAAGTCAGCCCCAGTTAAGAAGCCGGCCCCAGCGAAGAAGTCGGCTCCACAAAAGGAGAGGTCTACCTGAGCTAAAAAGTCGGCTTCATCTAAGAAGCCGTACGACCTAACTCCCGAGGAGACGAGAAAGGAAGTTCAAGCAAGTGTAACTGCACACTTCAAACGTCCGGAGCCTAAGAAGACGGTTCCAATTGACGCTGCAGTGAAAAAATTTTTCACGACATCGTAAGGCGAGCGAAGAAGTTGCCGTCGAGACTCTGACGCACACTAAGTAAGGCTAAAAAAGCGATCGCGATCCTAGCGGATTTGCAGATGCAACAGTTCATGGCAGAAACTGGACTGACGGAAGATCAGATTCGTGGAGTTGGTGAGGTTGAAGCGGCACCTGTTCGATGGCCATTTAAGTTGCGTGAGCCATTAGTTCGACCTGATGAGGTGTCATTCTTATCAACAAAAATGCGGTAATTGCACGAATGGTACTTGCGGGAGTCAAAGGATGGCAGAACAATGTTTGCCGCCCAATTCAAACAAGAGGATTTCTTTCACGGCGACGGCATCGCATGGATTGAATTAGACAATATTTACCAAATGTACCAACGAGACGCCCTTGACGTGGCCTTGATGGGTTGCTGGACTCTGTAAGTGTCTTATTTGTAAAATTCACTGTGTGCATCTTTAATTAAATTGCAAGTGTAACTAATTTCTTTTTATGCAGAATGGAGATACAAAATTGCAGAAACATATCTGTTTACAATATAGGTTACATCGATCCAATAGTTGTAAATGAATCAACCGTTATGGACAAGACAAAAGAAACCGAGAACAATATCCTCAATGCTCTCCTTAGATAATATTACAAAAACTTTATACTTCTACACTACAACGTTGGGTACATGTGCGCAGGTTTCACTGAGTTCTTCTTGCTATCTACTTAGATCGCAGCCAGATCATTGTTTTTGACTCACAAAAGAGGCCCGTACAAAATTTGAAAAAAATCATATGCTTGCTTAACAGGTAATATTGTTCCTTTCATTATTACTCTAGTAATATTTATTTCGAGTGAGTCGAACTCTAATAACTACTATTAGTAATCACGCGCAGTGCATTTGCAAGTTTCCGTGCACAGAAGGGTGATCAATTCAAGGAGACACTTCATGTTATAACCGATTTTCCAGTACGTAGTGAATATTCATGTGTCGTACCACTTTTTCATGCCAATAATGATTTCCACCTTTCCATGCCAATAATATTTTTCAACTCTTCTCACCGCAGTGTATGAGGCAGGAGTCAGGAAATAACTTATGTGGCTACTATGTATGTGAGTTCATGCGGTATTTCACTATCAACCACAATCAGATGCAAAGTACCGAATGGGTATGTAGATACTTATCGATTCGTAATTCTCACTTCGTACACATCTCAGTTCATGGATTGATTAATTTTTTCACTTCACCTAATGACAGCTCACCAATTATAAGAAAGGCATACTCTCGCCGCACCGAGTCAACGCGATCCAAGAACAACTCGCCGGCTTTCTTGTTGATGAGGTCATATCTCCAAAGGGCGCGTTCCACGAACATGCGTATAGACCGTGCCCTACGATAAGGACTAGCGAACTCACGGGCTCAACCTCGGTTTCAAAAGGCAATGGACAAAAAAAAATGAACTATTGTATTTTGAATTATAAACTTGAGTTCCCTCGTGTACTTGATGTGAATATGTGTTAAATTAGCTTGATGTGAATATTATTTGAATGTGAATATGTACTTTGTTGAAGAAATTAATGTTGTGAATGAATTTGTTGTGTTGTCAATTAATTATGTGTGCATTTTAAAAACTGATACGCAAATCTGTGAATGAAGAATCTGATTGAAATGTGGATTGCAATTAAACCTGAATTGAAAGTAATTTGGTGCCCTGTTGTCGGATGGGTAACAGAGTCTCTACTACCGGTTTGTAATACAAACTAGTAGTGAATCCCTGGATCTACTACCGGTTTGTAATACAAACCAGTAATGAATCTATAGATCTACTACCGGTTTGTAATATAAACCGGTAGTGAATTTGCTGTTGGCGCCAAAGAAATCCCCTTTTCTGGCAAGGTGTACTACCGGTTGGTGATACAAACCGGTAGTAGATACGCTGTAGCGCCATACGTGCGCTCCCTTTTCTGGCAAGCTCTACCGGGTAGATCAACCGGTAGTGCAACCCCGTGGGCATCACTCCCGGATGCCTACAGCCGGTTCCAAAACTGGTACTAGAGCCGGTTTGGAACCGGTAGTGTAGGTCCCATGCTCAGCGGTGCATTAAGTCGGACGTCGTCCTAAACGTATATTCCACATGTGGGCTCAACACAACAACTACAACAAGGTTGTTTTATCATCAACACATCAAATAGTTTAGAACAATGTAAAATAAAATGACATAACACCAACTTACTTACAAATTCATATGTCTCGTGTATATCAACCACCCTCGGGTCCACAACTCCCATGACTTCTATCATACATGTGTGTCTTGTGGCTGAACGTACTTGCATACATTTGCGTCATCATTTGGTACCTCATTAGGACCTTACTTAAGGTAGGGTTCTTATCCTTGTCAACAAACCAAAGGAACTCATACGAGGTTTTACGTGCATGAAAATCACATCCATGTTGCTCTAGCAATCCAATCTTGTCATGCATTGTTGGGCATATTGGCCCTCTTCTATTCAGAGGTAGGGCTTGGCTAGAAGCTCGAGAGAGGGCATACATTGCATAAAGTTTTTGTTGTGGCGCTTTTCGAAAACATGTAGTTAGTGCCAAACGTAGTTGTGTTCCACTTCACTGACTTACCCTCGATGTTTAACATCATTAACACATGCAAATTATTGGATTTGTACAACCATTTTGAGATCACTATACTATCATCTCTCAGTGCACTTTGCAGCTCCCAACATTCTTCAACATAAATTTATTGTGTGCATGACACAAGGCTTCTAGGAGATAGACATTTGTTCCCAACCGAGCAACTTGCAAGCCTTCTTGTAGTTTGATCTATTATTAGTCATTATTTGCACAAATTTGTCCATCCACATGATATTGACCATGATTTAGTTCCCTACAAGGCAAACATAATGTAGAGATATGTGACTGAGTTTTCGAAAAAATATAGTAGGTGTTGAAGACATAATGTATTACATACCTTAAGTAGGTAACTAGCATTCTGGATCTGCCTCATTGCATCTACTAACTTGTGGAACAACATCTTGTCGTTGCATTGGAGCATGAAGTTTATAATACACATTCTCGTGGGCCCCTGTCCAAATATCACACATAGTAGACACCCTGTATTCTGGCCACTCCCTCTTCCATTTCAATATATCTTGGTTTCTATCACACTCATTATTGTCCAAGTAATGACTATCTATGTTCCTCCTAGTGGGAGACAACACATCATCACCTATAAATGCAAAGTATGATTAACCATCTTAACACAACTACAAAAAATAGAATAATTGACTCACCCAATTTTTGTATCTCCTTGATGGCACACAAAGTAATATTTGTTCTTCTGCCAGGGATGCCATAGGCATTAAAACACTTTGACCATGCATCCCTAAGCTTCTCTCTAGTTGTTTTTCCCCATGGCGGACCAAGTCCCTCTATCTATTTTCGTTTCCACAGGCCCCTAAGCCTTGTGTAATGTGGTATTGTCCTATGGAGATGGGTGCTCCCTCCGTAAGGTTGACCTCCCCAACAACCTTGTTATTGGATTGCCTCTTAAAGGTTGCTGCAAAGAGGACCTAATTTTCACCCCCCATGCCCATACTATGGCCAGCCTACCTCATAAAGTCTATCTCAACTATTGATTCGGCCATGGCATGCCACACCTACTTCTCTTCATATAGGCCACCTCTGCCTACCTACTAGCTCCCTCTTATGCCACCCGTTCCCTTCTAAGCTCCTCCTCTATCGTATTCCTTTTCCTCTATTTGGTCCTATTCAATTTGGCAATTCGGGCTAGACGTACCTCGTAACATCTGGAGGAACGGAGTTGCATTGCGTAACATCTTTGTCATGCCCTGCCAAGTGATGCTTCAATCTTGTCATGCGACACTCTTCTTCACTTCTTGACCAAGAGGAAAATCGAGTATTGATATCTTTTCTACCATCCTGTACAATTGTGATACCTATATTTGTAGGGTTACAAATGATACTACTTTTTGAATAAAAAACCATATTGCCCCTAAGGATGTACTAAAGCAAGGACATAGAGGTCTTTTCTCCCTTTGACAATAATAGTGACTGACCCATAAATCTTGGACAATACTTGATGTGTAGATCTTTGTGGTATCCTTGCTTCCATGCCGAAGGCTAGGGGATGCTTCGCTTCATCTTCATCTTGGCACTGAAGCTAGGACAAGCTTCACTTCGCCTTCGCCTTAACATCGAAGCATATAGGGAAGGCTTTGCTTCATCTTCACTATAACGCCAAGGCGTGGGGAAGGCTTCACTTCGCCTTCGGCTTGACGCTCAAGCCTCTTGAAACCACCTGCCTAGGCTAGAGGGTCATCCCTACAATAGTAGGTAGTAGAAGATCAAGGAATGAGCAAGATTACTGTGAAGGGAAAAAATTTTGTATGCCACTTCAGAGCCTCTTAGTCCCTCCCATGGCATCGCTTTGTTACTCTAATCTTACGTGCCATCTCATTAGCAGCTTCTTACCTTCTATGCCATTATCATTAACTCCTTTTGCTTCCAACGCTAGAAAACTCACCTTAATGCCCAAAATACCTCTTTCATAATTTCTAGATTTATCGTTTTATGAAAAATCGTATCTCCTACATTTTAACTCTAAATTAAGTGATTCACATTTCTAAATTTATGTAAAATCATGTTTTATTTGATGGAAAACTTATATATTTTTTGTATTTTCTAGTATTTTTCTCTTATTTTCATGAGAGATAGTCCCATTAATTTTAAAATAAAATTTCACATACCAATGTTTTTCAATTTCACTTGCACATTTGAGTACACATAATTTTGTACCCATGGGAATTTTTCTTATGATTTTACAGTTTGTTTTTAAATTTTGGGATTTATCTTTTTTAATGTACATTAAAATGGTTGGGGGCATAATTTTCTTTATATGACTTCAACATGGCTTGATCAGTCAAAAATGGCATTAAAGGTAAGAAGCTATCAATATGATAGCATGTAAGGTTAGAGTGAGAGAGTGATATCATGGGAGGTATTAGGAGGCTTTATAGTGGTATACAAAAATTTATTTGGTTATTAGGTGTACCGTGTATGCTTTGGATTGTGGTACCTTAATTATTTGATGTGAGCAACTTACCTATTTTACGACACTAGGAAGGGTGCACATGCAACACACATTCAACATTTTAAAGTTATATCTATTTGTATATAATCCAACACTAATTTTGGCAACATATAAAATAAATCATTAGCAAATACAGGTTTTACAAGTGAGATATTTTGTTTTTATCAACACTAAATGGTCCCAGCTCGCCATATGTCCAACAATCTTGATCATATGAAACTTATTAGGAAGTTAGGATACCTAAACAAAGCTTGAGCATTTGTGAGACAGGTCAAGCACAAAATCAAATGAAATCAAAATCATAGTATCGCTGCAAAAGGACTAGGATTAATTAATTAGATGAGAGAAAAAGGCCAATAAATCATTGAATGTTAAATGCAAACGAGAAAATCATAGGTAAGGTCCAACTGCTTTCTCTATAAACCCTTAGATGAAACCTAATGAATAACTAAGATATATTGTGTCACTATGCTATTATTTACAATTGTAAACTCACGCTTCATATATTAGTATAGATAGCTCTACAAATTAATCGAGGAGAAGACAGTGGTGAGATGCAAGAAGGAGATTCGGAAGGCGACTCTAGAGGCCTCTTGGACCTGGATTGCATCTCTAGATGGGATTTCTCCCTTGGGGAGACCAGGAGTAAGGAAGCTCTCGCTCGTTTTGGTTCTCTCATCCAACCTTCCTCTCCTGCTTCACCGAGTTTCCTTCTCTTGGCCACTTTCTCATGATTCACCTTCCGGCTTAACAAGCATTCAGTCAGCCTAGTTCTTAAATGCTACCTTCGAGGCTCTCTTTTAAATTTTCGGGTGGTTAAAGCTTATGACCAGGGTTTTTGGTTCTCAGTGACTACTAAATCTATTGGCTTCTGGATCTGCAGTCTCAAAAAGATGGTCACCCAGGATTTCACAGTTCACTTTTTTCTTTGGAGGGACCGTGGCCCAAATGCTAAGCTTGAGTTTAGCAAATGGCTTTCAGAGCATAAAAATCAATGGACTCTTGTTTCCACCAAGCATAAAGCAAGATTGCCGGTCTCTAAAAAAACCAAGTTTCATGTCCCAAAAGTTTCTTTCCTACAATCCCCTACTGTGCATATTTTAAAGGATCCCCTAGAAGACATCAAAGTGGTAATATTTTTCTCCTTCTTAAGCAATCGCTCAAGCTTCCCCTGATCCATCAGCCACATCAAGGTGTGCTTGCTTCCCATGAAAGGTTTCCATCTGCTTCGTCTCGGTTCTTGAGCCAACCAAGCGAGAAACCATGTTTTTCGAAAGCCAATTCCCCGCCCAAAGAGCCTCTGCAACCGGCACTGGTTTGCACTCGTTGCTTAGCACCAGGTCACCACAAGTCTTTGTGCAAACATCAAATCAGATGCATCAGGTGCTTCAACTATGGAGATGTGGCCAACCGTTGCCTAAACGCATCCGAAGGACAATCCGATGGAAGAAGATCGCACCATTTAATGTGGATGGGCCCGTATCCATGACTCGGACTAACAAAGGAGCGGTGTCCAACTTCCAATGCAGCAACTCTATTGCCATAGACGCCTATTCACCTCTTACCTCGACGGTTCCTCTCTCGTCTCCGAAAAAATCTCTCTCAACTTTTGAAACCTCCGAGGCCCATGGAAAACTTTCCCATTGATCCAAACCCCTTCCTTCCCGAAGGCGCTGCCATTATTGATGGGGGAGAGGATTGTGCTAGAAGATCGATTGTGGTTCTGGGTGGCGAACACAGCCACAATCATGATGACTTCATCATCGCCGTTGCTGACCCTCCTTTCCATCCTAATGAGCAAGAAGACACGCACGAGCAGATCAGGCACGTTCTAGTCGCGCATCAGAACTCTATGATTCTCAATTCTTCCCCTCACCCCCTTGGTGTTGGCTTATTTCAAATGGGCAGCGTGTTTCTAGCATCCCAGCTGGTCTCGTGACAGCCGTTTGGGGTCAACCAGCATCTCATTCACTTTGTAAGACATGATCGGGTGCTCGAAGTCACCAGGAGCGCCCTCTTCCAACAGGAGGCCTGGATCATGCTCCTTCCATGTCTGCTTGACTTCATCAATGAGGCGGCCTTTCTCCAGATGATCTCTACCTTTGGTAGACTCCTCACGTCCAACATCTCTACCAGATTCAAATGCAGAGTGCTCTTCCACGTCCTTGTCACGGAACTCAGAGACATCCCTAGAGACCTGGTCATCAAGGTAGGCTCCAAAATTCAAGGGGCAGGAATTTCCTGGACAGTCCTAATATTTATCTTGAATGAACAACAAGTGGCTCTGGTCCTTGCTGATGAAGACACTCTACCCCCACCACCGCAACCTCAACACCCTCTGCTAGAGGTTCCGCCACAGCCGATGGACTTCAGACAAGGCTAGAATTGGAATGCCCTCATCCCGCTTGCTCTTGAGCATGTGCATATCCCTGATCCAGCCATTTGGCCCCCTTAGGATCAACAAGGTGATCACAACCCAGCAGAAGCTAGCTTGGACCTTGAGCCTCAGGAAGACCCTGATGAAGACAATGATCAACCAGAAGTAGAATCAAATCAATCTTCGCTCCCAAGGACATGTCGGACGACTCTACTGGACGTGCTGATAGCGTCAACAACTTTCAGGCTCTACATGAGGACATGGCTTTGGCCCAACTTTGAGCCAGCTCCTTCGTGATCTCGCCAAACCTCAACGACTTTATCAGAGGGCTTGCCGCACCCCCTAGACCAATCTCCACCGGCTGTACCCCGCTAATGATAGGTGATTCATTCCAAAAGGGTTTCATCAAGAGATTGCTCAAGCGGCAGCGTCTGACAGACAATCCCCTGGGTCACCAGTTTGCAGCCAAGAAACCTAGAGCAGTCTATAGTAGATAGGAAGAGGACCTCTCCAAGGCCATTGTGCTATACTGGCCTCTACCTACCACACCTCTCCATGCAAACAAGAAGAAAAGGGCGCGAAAGACGCTCCTCTGTGCTTCAAACCTTAGGAGAAGCCCTAGGCTTCTCAACAAGTTTTTGGCTTCAGGCCCAGTATGGGTGGTTCCTCTTCTGGCCAAGCTCCACTCCTAACCCAGCCTGCCAGGCCTAGGGAGGTTGAAGTCATCCTAAATTAGTGCCTAGGCAGTGCCAAGGATTTGATTGTTGCTGAAGTGCAATCCTTGGGCGCCTACTGTGGGATAGCTCCTAGCGAATTATCGGACCAGTCCCTTTTTCACCCTACCATAAATGAAGTGGTCACCAACCTGGATGAAGACGACTAGTTCCTTGCCCCACTATCATCGGTACTACCAAAAAATCTCACATTTTGCCCCGTCTTTTGTGATGATGATGGAAAATGTCTATGTTATATTTTTATCTCCTCATGCCGGCTATCAAACTTCTATTTTGCTATGTTTAAATACTTGGTCAAACCATGAGGCTAGTCAACTTTTATGGAGGTACTACGTACCCCCATTTTCTTGCTGTTTGTTTACTTTTCCTTCATGTTAAGTACTCACAGATATTGGAACATCCTCTGTTGGAACATCAGATGACTCGGCTCCCCAGATAAGTGGGCTGCTCTTATGGATTTGATTGAGGAATCATCGAAGCATGTTGTACGTATTCAAGAAACTAAAAGAGAAGCATTTGATTCTCAGTTCATCAAGAAATTTGCCCCTAAGAGGCTGGATAATTTCCTATTTCATCCTTCCGAGGGAACACCTAGGGGTATCCTCATGATCTGGAATGGCTCACTCGTCTCAGCTTCTCCATTGGACAACCTCCCTTTTGGCCTGTTGGTTGCCTTCACATCAAACCTAGATGGATCGAATTGGACCCTCACAACGGTATACGGCCCCTGTAGAAACCCCCAAAGACAGGCTTTCATCCATTGGCTCCTTAACCTGAATATAGGCTCAGCTACCAACTGGCTTCTAATTAGGGACTTTAATTTCTACAGATCACCTGACAATAGAAACCAGCCAGGAAGAAACTTTGCAAACATGGCTATTTTCGATCATATCATCGCTCAGCTCAAGCTAGTTGGGCTCTCCCTCAAAGATTGTAAGTTCACTTGGTCTAATAAACAGCACCCTCCTCTACTGGAGCAACTGGATTGGTTCTTCACCTCACCTACCTAGGCAAATGATTTCCCAATATCTTAGGTCTCGGTCTGCAACTCTCATATTTCAAATCACTCTCCTGGAATTTTTACTATTAACACCTTGGTCCTAACCCCCTCTATTTTTCGCTTCAATAACTACTGGATCCGCAAAAATGGTTTTCTACAAGTCATCAATTTAGGATGGTCTCTCCCCACCTTACACAACCTCAATGTTGCCAATATCATAGCAGCCAAGTTCAAAAATCTGAGGAGATGTCTCAACGTCTAGAGTAAGAAGCCTCCAAATGTTAAAATGCTCATAAAGAGATCCAAAACAGTACTCTCTTTCCTTCACAAAATCCAAGAATTCAGAACCCTATCAATACTAGAGAAAAACCTCCTCAATATGGTGCAAGTCCACATTAATTCTCTTCTTTTAGACCAACAAGCCTACTGGAGACAAAGGTGCACACAGAGATGGTTTAAGTTAGGGGATGAAAATACTAAATTCTTCCATGGACTTGCATCAGACAAATTTCATCGTAACTTCATTTTTCAATCGTACAAGATAGTGGTCTCATGGTCACCAACCATGATCTCAAAGCCAAAATTCTATGGGAGCATTTCAAAGAGAGACTTGGGGTGGTTGGTCAGGCTGAATCTACTTCACTACAGTTGGAGCAACTTATTTCCCCTTTTGATCAAGAGCTTGCCCCCCCTCTCACTCCCTTTCTTTACAGAGGAAATTGACGCCACAGTTATGGCCGTGCCACAGGACAAAGTACCAGGCCCGGATGGTTTTAGTGAAGTGTTCTACAAACAATGTTGGAATATTACCAAATAGGATTTTTATAGCCTTTGTGAGCGGTTCTCAAACAACAACATCTACCTCTCCTGCATTAATCGTTAGTTTATTGCTCTAGTACCGAAGCAGTCCTCCCTCATGAAAGTGGCAGATTTTAGGCCCATCTCATTACTCAACACTTCAATGAAGATAATCACCAAAATCCTAGCCAATAGGTTGCAAAGGAAGATTAATCTCCTCATTCATAAAAACCAATATGGTTTTATCAAGGCCAGAACCAATCAGGACTGCATTGCATGGGCCTATGAATACCTCTACCAATGTCACCAATCCAAGAATCCCTGCATTGTACTCAAGTTAGACTTTGCCAAAGCTTTTGACACTATTGATCATTCCTATATTATCCGTATCCTCCGTGCGAAGGGCTTTGATAGCACTTGGATTGCTTGGATTGAGATCATCCTTTCCACAGCTACATCCTTGGTAATTCTTAATGGTGTTTCAGGGAAATCCTTCCACTGCAAAAGGGGTGTCAGACAAGGTGACCCACTCCGCCCTACTGTACGTGTTAGGAGCTAACCTTCTCCAAACCATTATCAACTCCCTATTCAGACAAGTGGCTTTACAAGCGCCTGCCCAACTTCCTACCACCGCGAACTTCCTAATTGCGCAATATGTTGATGACACTTTAATCTTCCTCAAAGCTTCCTAGGAACAGTTGACTGTCCTCATGCAAGCGCTATCTAACTTATCCAGAGCATCAGGGCTAAAAATCAATTTCCACAAACCCACCCTCACACCAATCAACATTTCAGAAAAGCTCATTGCCCAGTTGGCTGATCTGTTGGGATGCTCTATTTCTAGCTTGCCCTTCAATTACTTGGGACTCCCACTACTCAATATGGCCCCTAGGCTGTCAGATTTTGCGCCCCTTTTAAACAAGATCAACAACAGGTTGAATGGCTTCTCTTCTCTGCTTTCGTTTGGAGGAAGGCTCACTTTGGTCAATTCAGTTCTATCTCAGCTGCCCACTTATTATATGAACACTCTTCAACTCCCGGAGGGGATAGTCAAGCAAATAAATAAGTTCAGCAAGAAGATGCCTCTGGGGTGCATGCAAAACGGATGTTAGAGGTAGAAGTTTCGCTGCCTAGAAAACAGTTTGTACCCCAAAACGTAAGGGAGGGCTGGGGGTCAGCAATCTCAGAATTCAGAATTCTACTCTTCTTTTCAAACAGATGCACAAGTTCTACAACAAGGCTAATCTCCCGTGGGTGGACCTTATCTAGACTAGGTACTACCAAAGCATCCCCTCTCAAGCCTCCCTCCTAAGAGGCTCCTTTTGGTGGAGACACATTAGTTCCAAATTACAGCTTTTTCTAGGTGTGTCCAACTGCTATCTTAGAGATGGAAACTCAGCTCTCTTTTGGTTAGACCTCTCGGACGGGGAGATCAGGGCCCACAAATACCAATTTCTCTTTTCCTTTGTCAAAAACACAGCAGATACAACGAAAAAAATTTATAATGGAACTACAAGATACTCAAAACCCTACATGATCTGTTTCATACCCCAATATCAAGCCAAGCTAGAGATGAACTCGACAAGCTTATTCAAGACATCAGTAATGTCTAGCTCTTGGATCAGGTAAATAGTTGAAAAACAATATAGAACTCATCCAACTCATTTTCAACCAAGTTTTATGCTCATATGTTCAAAGGGCTTCATTGCTCCCATCACCTTTACTTGGATTTGGAAGAATGCATGCACTTCAAGGCTCAAAACATTCGCTCGGCTCCTTTTTCGCAACAGGTTGAACACCAAGGCCATTTTAGGAAGGGATTCCTAAGTCAGGACCAAGCAAAATGCTCTCTGCCAATCGAATCTGCAGGAAGACAATTCACACCTCTTCTTCCCCTGTCCTTTTAGCATGTCATGTTGGCAGAAGATTGGCTAGACCTGGCCGCATCACCTTTACTTGGATTTGGATGAATGCATGCACTTCAAGGCTCAAAACATTCGCTTGGCTCCTTTTTTGCAACAGGTTGAACACCAAGGCCATTTTACTTAGGAAGGGATTCCTGAGTCAAGACCAAGCAAAATGCTCTCTGCCAATTGGATCTGCAGGAAGACAATTCACACCTCTTCTTCCTCTGTCCTTTTATCATGTCATGTTGGCAGAAGATTGGCTGGACCCTGGCCGCATCACCTACTCATCCAATCTAAGGATATCCATGCTTTCTAGATCGCCATGCACTAGCAGATCAACCAAGGTTTTTTCATGGAAATGTCTATCACAGGGTGCTGGAACATCTGGAAAGCCAGGAACAATCTCATTTTCAAATCAGAAATACCTACCAATCACCAATGGTTCCATACAGTAATTTCAGACTTAACTCTCACAGCCCCCGGAATGGACTCGACTACCTCTGGCGCTTTCTGCGTCTGGTCACCAATGGTTCCATGCAGTAATTTTAGACTTAACCCTCACAGCCCTCAGAATAGACTTGGCTACCTCTGATGCTTTCTGTGTCTGGCGAGATAGCTTCTCATAGAGCTTTCAGAATCTCTTTCCCTGGTTTTCCTTTGTTTTATTCCTCTCTTCCTCTTCCTCTCGTGTCTCTGTGCTTTATTTATTTTTCTAATATATATAGCAGCATAGGACCCCCTATGGTTTCCCTTCAAAAAAAAAAAAACTCCGCAAATTAATCATCTAGGAGCACGTAGTTGACAAGTAGCTGCTAGTGTTTCTCAAGGCAAGGGTCACGCTGCAAATTGAAGCTGCATGATGCATCCATGATCTGAGCCCATGCCATCGCAAAACGCAAAAGTCGATGCAAATTAAGCCACGGTCGGATCCATGTACATGCATGCATGCTATACAAAAAGAAAAGGGAAATCAAAAAGAGTTACTTAGTTGCTAAGAACCGACTTTGACCTCCACCGACTTTATTACTGCAGACTGCAGTGACATGGATATGGTCATCGGTCAGTACCAGTACTACCTTCAAAAATGATTAGTACCACCTCGCCCAACCCGTAAAGAATATTATGCTCCCACGTGTATGGATATGGATGGGATGGACTACAAGGCAACGAGTAACACGTGCCCATCCTTCTTCTTACTCCTCTGCATCCGCATCATCAAACTACGTAATTCATCTACTTAATTACCTACCTTCCAACAAAGTACGTACACTGTATGGTTGACTTTGACCATACATTTAGATTGATCATATTGAAAATATTATACTATTGGATTTGTCACAAGAAATTAATATTCTTACAACACTACGCTTTGACGACATTAATTAGTTGCTGTCAAAGTTTAACCTCGAAGACAGTAAAAAATTAATAATACCAAGTATTTTTAAACAAGTTACTAATTAAATTTTATCCCATTATTTAGTCGGTGCTTAATTGTGTTAGAGCATCCTCAGAAGGTTCATATTTTACTGTTTATTTAATTTTTTAGGATAGAGAAGTTGCCGAGGAATAAATATTTTGGAGAATGTAGTGTAAAATGTGAAGAAATTTTAAGAAACGGAAGAAATCTTTTAGAAAAATGTGATGAATAGTGTTATAGGAAATAAGATTATAGAGAACTTGTTAGGATGCTCTTATATACTTGCTCAATTGAAGGGCCTCCATCAATGATGATCATCACCAAAATTTTTCCGATGCCATCAAAAGAACTTTATTCACTGAACGAAATCAGATTAACGGAATTGATACAGTTACAAAGAATACGTGATCGATGTATCCGGATTAATTATCGTCTCACCACGGATAATATCTGGTGCTGTCGTGCTGATAACGCTTATGTTCTATATTAACCCTCCGACACAGTAGTCATGATAGTCTCAAAAAATAAAAAGACAGTCGTGATAACTTTAATATGCAAGAAACATAACACACGTTAATGCATAATAAAGATATAATAGGACAGCCACAAAGATGTAGTCTAGACAGCCTTCTTGCTCCGTAGAAGCAGAAGCCCCGGGTCTTATTTAAATGGAATGTTAGCCCTTGTTGGAGGGGTTCCATCCAAAATGCCCGGTTTGGGCCTTCAACAAGCCATAAAGTTTAATTCAGCTCAGTTTTGAGAGTTTTCATGACTTTCAAGAAGCAATTTTAAGAAACCATAGCGTTTTGGTTCGACTAGTTTAGATAAAGAGTCCACTAAATCAGATCTTCTAAAAAGGTTTATACATATAACCAATCTTGACCATTAAGTAATTGATTGGATAAGACCCTTTTTCTGTTTCCTATGGTAGTTATTTATACATGATATACAAATTCAATATAATATGTCTCGAACTCTAGCTATCAAACTTTATTCTTAGTACATATATGTATATAAAATCTACCGACTATTCTATATCTATTATTCTTTTGAAACATATCTTCAAGAACTTTTCTGAATCGGCTTTATAGATAAAGTTTCCCAACATACTTTAATGTAGCTGATACAGCCATGAAAACTTTTAGAAATGTTGGCTATATTTCCAAATTTTGGTGACAAAAACAATATATTTGTAGTTCTTCTGTGTCGTCGTCAAGGTGGCGGTGGCAGCCGGCGGCCCAGGCTATGCAATTTGTCTGCCTGATCGTCCAGGTCTGCACCGCCGACGCGATGCTGCCGCGGCGCAGATGCTGATCCGGCAGCAGGATGAGCGGCGGTGGTGGTGGGCGGCAGCTCCGGCGACGTGCGGCCGGTGAGCTGCTGCACGACGCTGCGGAACTGGCTGGGGTGCACCACGTACACCACGGTGGCTGAAGGGTCTCGCGGCCTCCACGGCGGCGGTGGCGTCGTCGACGACGAGGCATTGGTGCTGGTTGCGGCGGTGGTGTTGCTCATCGTATTAAATAAAGTCTCTCGTAATGTATTGCTAAACATCCAGCATGCAGATGGGTCCCTATTTATACGTAGGTCGATCCGCATGCGGTCAGAAGCACCAGAAACAAATTCCAATTTATTTACGTGCATCCGGATCACATCCAGAGTCAAAGTGGGATCGAGGATGGATTAGTGATGGGGAATTATGTATCTAGTCTTCCTAGAACCATGTAGCTACGTTGCGCAGAGGATCCGACGTGACGAATTGTCATGTCACGAGTCACGTACGTGCGCTTTTCCACGTGCAAGCCGCCCGGTCCAACGCTGGCTATCTTTCGCAGGTGTTCCCCGTGTTGAAATTATTTATTAGGGCCTAAGGTTTCAAAAATCGATTTCACCTCAAAAATCGCTCAGTTTCGATTTGCCCTTGTAAAAAATGGTTGAAATTTAAGTTTTGAAATCACTAGTTTATAGATAAATCGATCAATTTCTTCGATAAATCGAAAAATCGACATTAGAATTTTGAAATCTCGAGCCAAACTTCAAAAAATCACGATTTTTATTGGTAATAAATCAACCGAAGGTTTAAAAAATCAGAAATCGCTTGTTTTTTGAGAAATCGGTCGATTTCTTCAATAAACCGACCGATTTCGAAATCTCAAGCTAAACTTCGATAAATCGATGGATTTCTTCGATAAATCAAACCAAACAGATTTCAACTTTTGAATCAAAATTTTGAATTTAATTCATGATTTGCTGATATCAAGCCATCACAATTTCGCGGTAAATCATGATTTGCCACGATGTATCGACGATTTTTGAAACCTCAATTAGGAGTGGCTGAAACCAAATTTTCAAGAGTTTTAAAATATTGCTCGATGTAAGCCAGATTTAAAAGTTTTTATCACTGCACCACAAAAACGGATTTGTGCCGGTTCATGACAACCATCTACGCCAGATTTTGAACCAGCACAAATAATCATGCACAGAGGTTGGAATACCGCCACTAAAAATAACATCTGTGCCGGTTAGCTGGTTCTAACCTGTATCGATTCCGGTTCTAACCTGTATCGATTTGTAGCCAGAACCGACACAGAAATCCAAGCAGATCAACAGCAAGCAGTACAGAAATCCGTGCACAGAACCGACACAGATCAAACCTGCCCGAAATCAGCAGGACGGAGAAACACAGTTGTAACCAGTGAAATACTATTGTGAGAAGAACACGGAAATCGTATTTTTCAGAGACGGAAACAAGGTAGAAACACATAAGCTTGCTGTTACACACGCACCATGAGCTACTCTTGCTGCTACATGCGATGAAACCTTGATGCTAGCAGCACGAGCTACTCTCACACGGAAACAAGGCGGAGATACAATCACCTTGCTGCTAGAACCAGAAGAAAAGGGAAAAGAAAAAGAAAAGCTACTCTCTAGTGGGGCACGGCACGAGCTGCTCCTTGCTGAGCAGCGGCAGCCTCTCCTAGCTAATTAAGCAGTTCGCGGCGGCCTCCACGAAGTACACAGCACGGCGGAGCCCAGCACGACGGGGCGCCCCAACACGGCCTCCACGATCCACGGCGGGTCTCCTCGCAGATGAGCCGGAGATGTGCTTCACGCCGCCCCTCCTCGCCAGCCTCCGGATCGCCCTTGCCTCTCTTGCTTCCTGCTTGGATGGGGAAATTTTGGGGGAGCTCTCGGTGGAAATTTCAGATGGGGAAATTTTGTGGTGGGGGACCTCCTCGTGGTTTGGGCTATTGACGGGCGACTTGAAGAGGGGGAAGGCTCCTCGTGAAGAGAAAAGTTGAGCTCGAGGTTTGCGCGACGCGATCCGCGCCGTGAATAGAGACACAAATCCGCAATACATAATTACATATAGGAGAAGAAGATGAAATTTATATATTGTCCAAGCATTGACGGCTAGAATTTTAAGATGTTTAGTAGTTCACAAACCACACTTAAATTCAAAGAGGTTTTTAAAAATGGGTATACAGGTTCGACCGGTTACAATGAGAAGCAAATCGCGCAAGAAGGTAGCAGTGGCATGATGGAGGAAGATTATCGCCCTTTCTCTTCCCCTTATCTTTTTATCTACTTATATTCGAATTGAAAAGTCAAATGGTTTGGCTTTTACAGTTTTTTTTCAATTTTGAAAACCACATCTCAGAGCTCTGAGAAACAAATCAAATGAAACTCACAATACTTTTCATGCTATCTCGGAAAGCTCTCAAAATTTAGGTTATAAGCAAATAAGAAGATAAATAAATAAGATAAGCTGAAGAGAAGGGACTATGATAGGCGATGCCAATCGTTATCTCTATGAGGATTGGTTAGATGATTAGCAAGCTAGCTGCCTATGATCTATAAACCAATGCATCTACAATTGAAAAAATGTGTTAGCTTTATGGATTGGAGTATTTAGTTAGTTGTGAATATCATAGGGAATGGAATTAACCCATGCAGAGTGATTCAAGGACGCGGGTGTGGGAATAGCTAAGACAAGGGCATGTGCAGCGAAAGAGATCGGGTGGAGAGTAGGCATGCTTGTTTCACATACATGATTAGTAATTGAAATGAAACAAGAAAAATGAATAAAAATTTTAAAAGATGTAGTCTTACCAAGTATATGCTACATAAACTACATTCTTCTATAAAGGTCATCCTGGCACCGGTGTATCCAGGCAACCCCACAGCCTCCTCAAACAAAAAACAGTTCTAAGCCTTGAGCTCGCGATGGGACAAGGAAAGAGAGGAAGGCAAAGACATCTAATAACGATGTGCCCTCGCAAAAGGAATGGAAACAAGGTGTCAAGCTACAAATGGAAAAGGTATGGGTTCGGTTTCATGGGATTCCTGCTGAAGCACAGACTTATTTATCCTTGTGTGCGGTCGATTCTATTTTGGGAGCCACCTGGTTTGTGGACATGGTTTACACTAGGAAGAATGGGGTGGCTCGGTTGCAAATTGCTGTGGTTGACCCATCGGTTATCCCTTCTACTACCGAGGTGGCTGTAGAAGATTGCTTGTATGATGCCCGAGTTGAAGTGGAAAGTGTTTCGACAGAGGCGGAGATCTTTTATGGCCATGGTAGTAAGACAGATAAGGAGGACGGGGAAGGACGATATGGGAATGATGATGAAATGGAGGATAGGGACAAAAAACGTATGAAGGGTGCTTCTTCTCAAAAAGATAACACTCAAACTAATACTGCTTCAGGCTCTGTTCCTATGCAGGAAATGACAAGCATTCCAATTCAGCTATGAAATCACTCATCAGTGTTACCCTTGGAGTTGGAAAAAGGTGAGGGAGTGCAGATTTTGGAGGAGCTACACTTAGAGGGTATAGAAGGTAGCACCAGCCACGAACACGTTGGAGAGATCTTCATGCATGGCGAGGCCCTGGTGTTAGGGAATTTGAGTCAGAGCAGCTGACCAATACTCATGTCAACTTGCCTACAAGAGATGGTGTGCAAGATGTAGCGAATGCCATTAAGGATGCTACAGCCACAACCGAAACTCAATTGGGCAGTGCTTCATTTGGACTGCATGTCATGGCTGAGTTACAGAGTACAAAAGGGCAAGAAAAGAGTTTGATTGCTAGCAGCCTTGATATAATGATTTGGCTGCTAAGGAGGCTACTGGATAGATACTTGCGGATGGCTCACTTGTGGAAATGGAGGATTCGGTGCAACTTC
Source organism: Olyra latifolia (assembly GCA_036346145.1). Classification (NCBI taxonomy): domain Eukaryota; kingdom Viridiplantae; phylum Streptophyta; class Magnoliopsida; order Poales; family Poaceae; genus Olyra; species Olyra latifolia. The sequence continues at coordinate 51,886,209 of CM070524.1, read as the reverse complement.
CCATGGCTGATGAGTTGAGGGCACTAGAAGACCTTGGAGGTATCTCAGTTACTGAAGACCAGGGGCCCCTTCGTAGGAGTTGTAGGCTAGCTGCATCCAATGATATTCATATACTGGAGAAAGCGAGCAAAAGGGCTGCCTTTCGCAATCTTGAAACAGGTACGTCCTCCACCGGGCCATCTTTTGTTAATTTGAATAATAATGTTATAGCCACTAATTTAAATAATCTTGGTGTCTCTCTTGGTTCAAATCTTTAGAAATAGAAAATTCTATTTTATCTCTTAAACATATTGAATTACATAGAATCTAGAATAGTGCTAATAAAATTATAGATGAATCGTTTGGTTGTGCTTCAGTGGTTGATCCTCTCGATGAGGATCTTGCTTATGATGATGTTCATGATACACTTAGGCATGCTGCTCTTAATGATACTGAGATTCAATATGACGAGGAGGTAGATCAATATTTCAATGATCTATATGCAGCTCCTAGAAAGAAAAAAATCGAACTCGGCAAAGAAAAATGCAAAATTTGTCAACCAAAAATACCCAAAACAAGGAATTCAAAAATTAATACAAAGGTCAAATGAAAGGTATCTTTTGGAATAACAGAGGTCTTCGAGACTTGGCTAAACATAGGTACATATCGGATCATTGCAAAGAACAAAGGCTAGATTTTATAGCCTTAATGGAAACTAGGGGTAACTAGTTTTCTGACAAAACTCTCAAAAGTCTCTATGGGGGCCTGGATTTTTTATGGCACCCTATGGCTCCCCGTGGATGCTCTGATGGTTTGCTTTTGGGTGTCAACACAACAATTTTTGATATAGGATCCATTGTGGAAGAAGATTTTTCTATCAAGTTTACCCTTCGTAATTTGGAAGATGATTTTAAATGGATTCTGATCGCCGTTTATGGTTCAGCACAACCTCATTTAAAAGAGAAATTCTTATCTGAATTGTCAAGGGTTTATAGCAATCATCCCTTACTAATATTAATTGGGGGTGATTTCAATATCTTACAAAGACCTAGAGATAAAAATAAAAAGAATTTTGTGAACAAATAGCCTTTTTTGTTTAATGCGGTCATTGATAATTTGGAACTAAGGGAAATCGAGCTCACCGGTCGGAAATACACGTGGGCCAATGATTTACTAGATCAAACCTTTGAAAAATTAGATAGGGTGCTAATGAGTTCAGATTAGGAACTCAAATATCCTCGAGTAACAATTATGGCTCTAGATCGCACCTTATCAGACCATACAACTTTGCTACTTAACACGGGTTCCTCAAGCCAAAGATCCCATCAACCATTATTTAAATTTGAATTAGGTTGGTTAATTAGGGATGGCTTTAAGGACATGGTTTCTGAAATTTGGCAAAGAGAACAAGAAGGCCACATAGCCATAGATAGATGGCAAAATAAAATTCGAGCCCTTATCCAACATCTTCTTGGCTGGGCAAAACATATCGGTGGTTGGTGTAGAAAAGAAAAGAAAAGCCTGCTAGCTAAGATTGATACCATTGATAAGAAGTCAAAAAGTATAGGCCTCTCACCCTTAGAGGTTACCTTGAAACATCAATTGTCCAATCATCTGGTCTTTCTTTTAAGAGAGGAAGAGCTTAAATGGTATCAACGATCTAAAAAGAAATTTTTGATAGAAGGTGATAATAATTCTAAATATTTCCATCTTATTGCGAATGGAAAATTTAGAAAGCAAAGCTTATATCAATTAGAAAGAGCGGATAGGACAAAAGTTGATGAGGCTACTCTTCAAGAATATATCACGGCCTATTACAAAAAATTATTTGGCCCATCGAAAAGCAATCATTTTTCAATGATTGAATCTGTCCGGTCTGATATTCCACAGGTGAGTAGTATTGAAAATGATTTATTAACGACTGAATTTCTAGAAATAGAAGTGAGAGAGGCTATTTTCTAAATAGAACACAATAAGGCACCAGGCCCGGATGGTTTTCCGGCAGAGTTCTATCAAAGTTTTTGGGATGTCGTCAAGAGAGACTTGTTGGCTCTTTTCCATGAATCATACCAAACTGATTTACCGATACATCATCTCAATTTTGGGATTATTACGTTACTTCCCGAAGTTCAAAATGCAATTTGAATCCAACAATTTAGACCCATTTGCCTTCTCAATGTTAGCTTCAAAATTTTTATGAAAGTGGCTACTAATTGGGTGACTAAGGTCGTTGATAAAATTATTAAACCAACACAAACAGCATTCATGCCAGGAAGAAATACCATGAAAGGAGTTATCATATTACATGAAACTATCCATGAGATGCACCACAAAAATTTAGATGGGATAATTTTGAAATTAGATTTTGAAAAGGCAGTCATTTGGTCTTTTATCCAACAAACCTTGCGAATGAAAGGTTTCTCCCAAAAATGGTGTGATTGGATTAATCTCTTTGTTACGGGAGGAAACGTTGCGATCAAAGTTAATGATAATATTGGCCCCTACTTTGAAACTAGCAAAGGGGTGCGCCAAGGTGATCCCCTTTCACCTATGTTGTTTAACATTGTGGCTGATAAGTTGGCAATTTTAATTGCTAGAGCTAAGAGTGATGGACAAATTGTAGGGCTAGTCCCACATTTAGTACAAGATGGTTTATCTATCCTTCAATATACAGATGACACGATCTTGTTCATGCCACATGATAAGGCCCAAGCTATAAATATCAAGCTAATTCTTTGCACCTTCGAACTTTTGTCAGGTCTCAAAATTAATTTCCATAAAATTGAAATTTTTTGCTTCGGTGAAGCTCGGATTTATGAGCAATATTATACTAATCTCTTTGGTTGTTTGATTGGATCCTGGCCATTTTTTTATTTAGGAATTCCTATGCACTATAGGAAGTTACTTAACTCTGATTGGCAAAGAGTTGAACAAAGAGTAGAGAAAAAACTAGCTAGCTGGAAAGGTAAACATTTGTCGTCTAGAGGCAGATTAGTATTAATTAACTCAATCCTCTCTAGTCTACCTATGTTTATGATGTCTTTTTTGAAATACCTCGGTTGGTTCTTAAAAGGCTAGCTTATTACTGCTCTAAATTCTATTGGCAAAGCGATTCATAGAAAAAGAAATATAGACTGGCTAAATGGGATCTTTTGTGTCAACTTAAAGATCAAAGAGGTCTAGGAATTCAAAACCTAGATATTCAAAATAAATATCTCCTTAGCAAATGGTTTTTTAAATTGCTTAATGAAGAGGGTGTGTGTGGCAACAATTGCTACAAAAAATAAATACTTATCAAGCTGTATGCTATCTCAAGCTCATGGTAAACCTTGGGACTCTCAGTTTTGGAGAGGCCTCATGAAGGCAAAAGAAGAATTCCTATAATGGGGATCTTCCATGATAGGAATGGAACTCAAACAAGGTTTTGGGAGGATATTTGGTATGGTCATCCCCCTATTCGTGACCAATTCCCAAACTTGTTTAATTTAGTTCAAGAAAAGCATGCAACAGTCCAACGAGTTTTCAGTTCAGTCCCCTTAAACATTTCTTTTAGGAGGGCATTATTTGGTCAAAACCGTGTGGTATGGCAATCGCTGGTACATAAGTTAGCAAATGTGGCTCTGACAGCTGAATCGGATGCCGTGGTGGTAGTGGCATGCGACGCGCTGCCGCGATGGCGTGGGTGGGGCGACGCGAAGATGGACGGCAGCGGTGAGATGCGGCGCAGAGGGGGAGGGTGGCCGTGGTGGCAGCGGCATGCGGCGTGACGGCGTGGGGTGGGGCGGCGCGAAGATGGATGGCGGCGGTAGGGGGCAGCGGGATGCGGAGCGTCGGCGAGCAGCCACAGTCAACGTGAGGGAAGGGAAGGAGAGGGAGATGGGCGTGGGGAGGGGCAGCGCGAGGAGGGTTGGCGTTGGCAGGGGAGCCGAGCAGAGCGGAGGGAGATGAGCACGGACGTGTGGAGAGGGAGGACATGAAACTATCAGATCGGATGGCTAGAGAGGATCGGGGAGATATGGATGGCTAGGATTGCTAATTGGTGAACCCACCACCACTATTAGTCTCTTTTTAATAGTAGAGATATAGTGGGCGACAATCTGGGCACTGCTTCAAATGCGTGCATGCACTTTTCACAATTAACGCTTAAGCTAGACAAACTTGTATATATATGATGGAAACTAGTGGTATATATATATTGATGGATCGATTGGCCGATGAAGCAGGCAGCTGATCATGATCGAGCCTGAGGTGGCTAGTCGTCGTCGGCCTGAGCCCAGGCCATGCACTCCTGGTGCATCTGCCCCAGCGTCCGCCCGCTGCTGCCCTCACCGCCGCCGGGACGCTGCTGCTGCTGCTTCGCTGCGTTTGCGCCCTTTGCCGCATTCGCAGGAGCAGGAGAAGCAGGTGCGGCGGCGCCCGGCGGAGCGCCGGTGAGGTGCTGCACGACGGTGCGGAACTGGGTGGGGTGGACGACGTACACCGCCGTGGCTGAGGGGTCCCGGCGCCTCCAGTGCGGCCGGGGGCCAGCGTCCTTGGCAGCGTTGGCGTTGCTGTCCTCCATCAGGGTAGCTAGAGGTGCCGGAGGAAGAGGTTGGCGGGAGAGATGATCGGCGCGCGGCTATTTATAAGTAGGCAGCACGCGACGAGCCGCGCATGCGCATGTCAGCAGGTGGATCACACTGACATGACACTAGTCAGACCCGTTGGACGAGGCTCTACTCGTACAGGCGTAGGCACGACGCATCTGATGGTGTGGGCAGAGATGCACGCACCATCAGCATCAGCAGCTGCTCATGCATGCGTAACATATGCATGCGTATGCAGGTCAACGTCAAACCACAAAATGGAATATTGAATTGTAGCCACTCTGCCGCTAGCTTCTTTTAATTTTCCTGCTAAAGCCAAAAGGGGAGGATGCGTTCGCTTTCCCCTCCTCCTGCTACAGTAGCGCTAATCCTAGATCCAACACCATGAAAATATTACTCCAACCATCTCAATACTAAAATAATTATTAATATAGGAATAATATCAAAATTAAATAGGAAAGGGTACTAAAAATAATACATAGGCTCTAAAAAATAAATATGATCTTTCCTATAAAAAATATTTTTATAAGTAATTAAATTATAAACTAAGCTAAAAGGACTATTAAAAATAGCAAATAGTCATTAAAGATTATACAATTTATATTTTCCCACAAATATAAGAAACTTAAGATAAAAATACAACCCCGTAATTTCTAATAAGAAAGCAAATAAAAGAAATACATAAATCAATTAAAAAATATGAATTTATGTTCACGTAAAAGACTTAATTAATAATTTTAATGATTAAATCTAACAAAACACTAAATTGTTACATAATTAATAGGGATAAAAATACATAAACTTATATTCACGTTATTCAAAGTCATGTAAAATCTCAAGAAAATGATTAGTGAAAATAAGAAGATGTGAAAGTAACTAACTACTAAAAGAACTTAAAAATACTAAATTAACCTCAAAAACTTTTATTTTTCTATATATGTTCTTGCTATTGAACTGTTCTTAATTTTTATTGCAAAACATGAATTGTAGATAGATACGATATTTATACATTAACGAAAAAGGGGAGAAGCCACCAAGATCAAGAAAGGGTGATATCACAGGAGAATCATCTTCCTATCAATCCAGGAACAAAAGATCACTAAAAGACATGATCAACCACAGAAAAAATAATCACACTTTAGCAGGCATGGTTTCCATTCACATAGATTTTCTCTATTATTTAATTACTTTATAGTTAAGTATTCAAATACTCTACTATATTAATTCATAATTTTGTGCAAATTAGTTATATTACATACAAGACTTTAAAAAATACATAATTTTGGAGTGACAATATTATATTATGGTCGAAATTGCACTATGCGTTGTATTTGCAAGCTTCTCGGAGAAGGGTCCGGAAATCTTCCTCACGGAGCTAGTCAAGTCCGGTCAAAGAGAGGGGTCGGTCGGCCTCCTTGTCGAATAAGCCATCGCTCCCTTTGGCTTCTCGACAAAGGCACGTAGACTATATATGGCTGACATTGATCCTTCTTTCATGGCACAACTCCAACCAGAAAAATTAATCTACTTCATCGATGTGAGAAGCGTAATGACGTCTGATTCCAACATGGATTCATACGATAGGTTAGCAATATACTCCGATTCGTCCGACGAGGACGACGCTATCTTCCTCGTATGGGTTGCGGAGCTCAAGGAGGAGGAGTCAAGGCGCCGTCAGCATGGAGGCTCCATCCCTAGGCGTCGGACCATCAACTGTTGCCCACAGCAGGGCTATCAATAGCTCTTTAGGGACTATTTTGCCGACCCTCCACTTACAACGGGATGCTGTTCCGGTGGAGGTTAGTACTAATCCATGTCCATGTCACCCTGTTTATTGCGATGCATTATGTCATAGGGTCTTTAACGTCCGCCCCTTTATAGGTTCCACATGAGCCGCCATCTATTCCCGCACATCGTTGATGGGGTCATGAGACAGGACGACTACTTTTGGCAAAAGCGAAACCATCCGAAGACCCTCGGGCTACACCCACTCATCAAGATCATGGCCGCCCGTCGATGAGTAACTTCGCATCTCCGAAAGTTCGACCCTTAAGAGCGTGTACAGATTTGCGAATGCCATCATCGCCATCTTCGGCGATGAGTACCTGCGAGCTCCAACTGCCAAAGACACCCAATGCCTGTTGGCTGAGGCGAAGCAACGAAGCTTCCCTAGGATGCTGGGGAGTCTCAATTGCATGCACTAGAGGTGGAAGAACTGCATTGCAGCATGGCACAATACAATCATAGGCCATACTAATGGACCTACGATCATCCGTGTGGTGGTGGCTTCATACAATAGATGGATATGGCACTCCTTCGGCGTTCTAGGTGCGAATAATGACATTAACGTATTGCAGCGCTCCCCTCTCTTTGATAGGCTCCTGCAGGCCAGCAAACTACACAATCAAAAGACACCAGTACTCAATGGGGTACTACTTGCAAATGGGATTTACCCTAAATGAGAAATTATGGTAAAGAGCATCCCTTACGCACAAACAAGGAAGGCCCATCTCTTCTCTAGGGCACATGCTGCATGCAGAAAGGATGTGGAGCGTGCTTTAGGTCAGCACCAAGCACAATTCCACATGATCTGAGGCACTGCTCGGCATTGGAAGCTCAAATCCATCCATCATATGATGTTGGCCTATATAATCATGCACAACATAATTATCGAGGACAAGCGTGGAATGCTGCAAGGCCCACCCTACTATATGTCAATGGGTGAGCTCGTCCAACCCTCCCGAGCACAGCAGGAGGTTCTCTAGGATTTCATGGCAATGCATACTACAATTCAGGCCCATGCGATGCATAGGCAATTGAAGGAGGACCTCGTCGAGCATCAGTGAGCTACACATGGCAGTCAGTAGATCCATCATGTGAGTTTGCTCTGATTTTGAACCATTGCATTGCCATGGAGTCGGTCTTTGTTTTATTGTGAGCAGTTAAGGTATGTCGAACTCCACGTAGGAGTCAACCGATGTTTTACTGTAATAAATCAGTGTTATTATCTCTAATGAACTAATTGTCCGTGCAAATAGGTCACCAAAGCATATAGAAATGAAAACATAGTCATCAATTACTAGTCCAGATACAACTTATAGGTAGCACAACATGGCTTCTCAAATAGGTTCGACGATTACATCAAATCAAAATAACATGGTCCTGCCTTATTACAAGAAATGTCCTGAGTAGTGCAAAGAAATGTGACAATTTACATACAACAACATGGAGAGTTACATATCCGAACAACATATACGGTAGGCCCAAAATGTCATGGGTCGCCCGAGTTGTCGTCTCTCAACCTCTAAAGGATAGTTTCTTGCTCCATCTAGTTGTACACTTTCATTGGTCTAGACATGTCTCTAGGTCCATGCACATGACCTACCTCTCGTAGTCCTTTGTTCATAACCATACCTCTCTCTCCTGAACGTCGGACATTTTTTCCATGTACTTTTTCATACCGCCCCCAAGGTCCTCCTTCATGCCAGTCCATTTCTCCAAGTACTAACACACCAGACTAGCAACAGTAGACCTTGATTTTGCTTGCTTCCTTCCAATCGGCCTACTATCTAGGTAATCAGATTACGAATCCAACGCTGAGCTGAATGATCCTCCTTGTCATGCACCTGAAGCGGACTTTTGTTTCTTGTTTCCCCGCTGAATGGGTGCCTACATCATCCACTTCTGCTGGTTATGCAACATGTGCCAGTAGTGCTCGAGGTCAAACTACTTTGTCGTGTCTTGATGGTAAATATTTTTTGCATCATCAACCTACAAAAGGAACTTAGAAACCTGTTTACATAGTGCAGGATATGGCATAAAGGCACCACCATATGATTTACCCAGTCTTGTTCAGTCTTGCCACTCTGATTAAGTGTTTCGATGGAACGGTGTAACCTAATGAACCTCGCGACCTCCTTATTGATATATCGCCATCGACTCTCGACTGATCTGTCATTGCGCTCGGTGCCTCTCGTGGATTATTGATTGATTTTTTGGCGACCTCCTCACGTGCGTTGTAGCTAGGCCCCTTGCCCTCTTTCTTCTTTTCCTTCCCCTTCCTCATGTGTCACGCCGATGTCTCCTTTGGCTGGGTCTCCAGTACCTCCTCCTCACAATTTTCATTATTGTCTGTCGATGCCTGCTGGCTCGAAGAGAATTGGGTGTAGGGGCCGGTACCTTCGTAATAACCACCGGTAACTCCTGTTGGCAGGATCGGCCCCTCCCACATCGTATCCTCTTGGGGGGCACTGGAACTCCAGAAGACCACCACGCTGTCCCATGAAAGGAGGTCCTTCTTGGTATGGCCTTGACTACTAGCCACAATCATATCCAGCTTCCTCCATCATGCGCCAAAATTCTGGGTCCATTTTGCACCTAGAAAATATCAGAAAAGGGTCATTATGGGCTACAAGGTACAATCAACAATGCCACAATTAATGATAGCAAACATGGATTGCCATACTTCAATATGAAAACAACACCATTGTCCATTTGAAAATTTCTTCGAGAGCAAATATACTTATATTGCAATGCATGAATCTACGAGGCAAATACATATTACAATAATAAAAGTTCTCCATTTGTATGGAACAAACGAAACATACACTATAGTAACCAAATGACAATACCTGCAATAACATCAAGACTACAAGCATTGCTACTATAGCCCACACAACCTTGCTGCCATTGGCGGAGACCGCATCTACATGTGCACGTAACACTATACCCCCTAGATTGCTCACTTCGTAGTTGATGCCATTCTCCTCATACCAATCCTAAAAACAGCAGTAGTAATTATCATCGTCTAGGTCATAGTCAGATCCAATGATGTCCTCTGAATCTACATCAGACCCAAGATTGTGCTGGTCGTCATTATTATCGACTACCGTCTCAGGGCCCAGCGTCTCACCAGGTTTCTTCATCTCCTCTGAAGCCTACAATGCCAGCAGCTCTAGACGCTCGGCCACTACTTTGATGTCCTGCACCAACCAATCGACGAGAGCAGCCCCCGCCGATGTGTTGGGGTCGAAGTTGTCTTGTGCCATTTTCTGGAGGTTCGTGGCAACTTCGTCAATACAATCAAGAGTCAATCGCAGCAGCCTGGCCATGTTCTCATCCCTGTTCGTCATCTATAGGCCACAAAATGATATTAGCAAACACCAAAGTTAACTTACAAATACTTAAATGAGAACACCACACCTCAAACTCCTCGGTGTGATGGATTTCGAAATGGATTAGGTTCGAGATCTGTGGATTGGGGTGCAAATTTCCTGCAACATCATTCCATCTGACATGGACTTCCTATTCCAGTCCCTACTTTTGTGCCTTCCACATTGCAGCGTGGAGTTTGTGTGCACCAAATCCCCAACCGAAACCACTCTCCTAGTTCTACAGATCGGAAGCCCCAAAATCCACAAACCCTAGCAGTCCAAATCCCTATGGATACCTCCAGATTTGGTCAGCAGAGGATGACTGCGTCGACAGGACTGACGAAGATGACTATACCATCTCCGGTCGAGGTGCCATGTCTGGCCAGACGAAAGTCACCTCCACCACTGTCAACTCCATAACCGCTCCTCGCACGACCGCCTCTCCCCGATGACTTCGATGCCACCGCTGCTAGGTCTCTAATCCATGGCGCGAGCGTGGGGTGGTTGCGCCAATGGTAGAGATGGAGTATCGCGTGGCAGTCGTTGCTCGCCAAATATGGCGCTACGGGAGCCCTCCACTATTCCCTAATCTCCGCTTCGCGTGTTTCGTGGGGTGTTCCATCACACCAAATCACCTCTCTCTCCCGGTCCATTCACCTGAATAGTAGTATAGAACCTCACCTGGAGATGCTCTAATGTTGACATTCATGTATCATATAGATGAGTATTATGGAACACTCATAAAAGTTAGATAGGAAAAGATTATAAAAATGGAGAACAACACCATGGGTTGTCGATGTTTTGTGCAATAGACAAAAATGGTGTGTGAGATGGATGGTTGGTTCTGGTTAGGTGGAAACACTAGGTTTGTGGGCCGAAGATGATAGTTTCTCCATTGCAAAAAAAACCGAGTCTTATGAGAGAAATAATATAATTTTGCCGGATCATGAAATCTTTGGTGTGGATGATGATGTTGCTAGCAGCACAACCTGGTGACCTTTGTCCTCTAGTCAATTAAAGTAGGCACTACCATAGTTTTGGGTATGACATACTTTTTAGCCTATGATGAGGAGATCACTCCCATGGGTGCACCCATAGCACCAACACCACTTGTGCAAGGACCAACTACAAGGGCACGTGTATGCCAGTTACAATACTAGGTGAGCTCATTCTTAAGTTCACATACATATGCTTTAGAGGATAGCTTACTATCTAATGATAATGTTCTTGTGCATAGGAATCATGGGATAGATCAGAAAGGATGTAACTATTTACCAAGACGAGTCATGGTCCAAGTTGTTCCTGAGATGGATTCTAGTTCGGCCACAGCGAAGCAGTCGCACCAAACGAGCATAACATATGCATATGGAGTCCAATCCCTCGACGAGATCTTTCGAACGGATCTTGTCCCACATCCAAATTCCTTCTGAGTCAACCACAATCGACGAAACAAGTTGCGACTAGAATCTATTGGGCCTACTGGTGTTGCGTCAATTCTGCCTCTAGTCCATGTATCTCACCTTGGGCTACAAGCCAACCATAGCCACCACCCCTTCATTATATATATTTGTCATTGTTTAGACTTGCGTTTTTCTTAGATTTTTTTTTGACATCGCAGTTTCACCGTTCATTCATTTGTGGAACCCTAACTTCGTGTGCTTAATACAATTCACAATTTCAGATTGTTTCTTCTTTGTTTTTGCTTGTGTTCTCGATTCGCTTGCAAGAATAAGCCTTATTAGCGAGGTTTTGTGATTGCTGTGTTTAGTTAGTTATAATTGGAAGCCGAATCGTCTATGTCGAGTCCTCCACCAATCGATTTATCCTTACTTGTCAAAAGATCGGGCACCAGTCCTCATCAAGTGGTATCAGTGCTTAGGTTGGTCATAAGGTATCTTTGTATCCCATCTCGTTCATCATTGTTCCTATTTGGGGAACGGGTAGGCTACGCTAGCATAAATCAAAAATTTTCTACCGCAAACACCTAAGATCACATGCAAGTAGGGGATCACGGATTGTTACCCTTGACGCGCAGTGGTAGCGGAAGCAGAGTCACACGCGTCGAGGAAGTAGTCGTACACACCGAGCACCTCCTCCTCACCGGTCGTCAAACGTCCCTGAGCAGCGCCGAACAGCACGTGGTCGTAGCCGAACACCGCGTGGTCGTCGTGGTCATCGTTGTCGGAGGTTCCACCGATCAGCGTGTCCACGTGCGGTAGTGCCTCTAAAGGTATCCACATGTCCGGAGAAGGAACGCCGTGCGGGGTGTGCTAGCACCTCACCACACGGCTAGGGTTTCAGGTAAGCAGGAGGGGCGCGGCGGCTAGGGCTTGGTGAGAGCTCATCTGTTACACGCGCGCCGTCCCAAGCCTCCCCTTTTATGGATGCGCTAGTGGGCTCTAATCGAGGCCTACTAGGACTCCAATTACTACACGGATCGTATCTGCAGGCAAACTCTTCTTCTAATGGATCAAATCCACTAGATAAGTTTCAACCCGTTAAGTGTGTGACCTGTTAGGTTCATGTGCAAGTCGGCCGTGAATTCGGAAAGTCTCTTTCCAATTCATAGATCAATAATGGTACCTAGCAGTATATGTTGACTTCCGAATGCACAGAATGATCTCATCGGCCGAACCCTGATACACTTAACATACCGATCCTTTTGCCACACGATACTAGTCAAGCTCAAGGTGAGATATGTGCCACCCTTGTGTTAGCTCGACCATTCACTCGTCAATATGATGGATATAAATATCATGATTAACTCTTTAATCATATTAGCATGGCCATGCGCTTTCCTTATCCATCCACACCGAGGGACCAGAGATATCTCTCCCGTTATCGAGGAGGGGCAAATTCCATCTTAATTAATCACATCCCTACGCCATGCTTCGTGGTATACCCAGTAGTGTTCTTTATAACTACCCTGTTACAGTGTAGTATTTGATAACACCAAAGCATACGACTCCACAAGCTGGGTCTCCATGATGATCTCAGGTCTAAGGACCATATAGGTATACTACTCAAGACTACACGCTGATGGCATTTTGTAGATAACAATCTCTGCAGCGTCTCGGAGTAGGTCTATCCAACCACCCATGTTCTCTAACATGTGTCCATATTATTGATTTTATATTTTCATATCTATGGTATGTGAAATAATACTATCAATCAATACATGTGCTGATCAAATCATTACCGCTCCTTGTAATGATATGGACCAGGGATCGTTTAGAACAATATCACAATGACAATGTGTTTCACAACCAAATCGTATTTGATGAACAAAGTCGTGACATTAATTTATGAAACTGATAAACAATGTTATGTATATGAACAAAAACGTTACACAATCATCATATGATTGCCTCTAGGACATATTCCCTTCAGTTCCATTACCTAGAGAACATAAAAAGTCGAAAAAAGAAAAATCTATCTTAGTTCGTCTTTGTTTCACTGTCTAAGCCACTTTGAGCCTTTGCAATTTTCATTTTCAATTCGCGTTGTTCAGTTTAGGAACTTCGACTTCATCTTGTTGCTAATTTTGGCCGTGTCCTTGGATCTATTTTTTCACCAAACCGCCACCTAGTTCATCCTACCACTACCGATACCTAAAAACCAAATTGAGTCCTACTCGGTTTGCCCTCGCTGGTTGCCTTGTGTTGATCATCCCACATCACTGGCCTTAGATAGGTCGAAAACCGCCTCGTACCAATCACCCTACACTGCCAGCCTCTAAATTTGTGACCCCGCAACCCTACTGTTCGCTTGCCCTAGCTGCAAACTCAAACCTATCAAGGATTCACGCATGATTCAGAGCACCTTCGGTAAAACGGGCATAACTTTTGGATGTGAACTCTTTTTTTGACATTCTTGGTATCCACGAACAACTACAGAACAAGTTACATCCAAATACGACGGACTATGTCGATTTTGTCAAATTGTTTGGCTCCAAAAAAATTGGCCTGGAAGATCAAATATTCGTTGCCAGAAGATTCTGCATAGTTTTCAGAGCACGTGCTTACGTACATAACCAGCTCCCCATGCATAGAAGTTGAGGGAGCATTGGTCTCGGTCCCTATTTCAGTGCTGCAGAAGTGAGTAAAAATAATGAAACAAATAAGTGACATCATCCCGGTTACAGAGAAAAGAGCAAGTAGTCACACTGAACTACTGAAGCAGTGAACTCCTACTGTCTGTCAGTCTGTGTGATGGATGGCGTGGTCATCCATGAAGTGGAGGCCGCTGAAGGCGGCGGCGTCGGCGCCGTCGGCGAAGTCATGCTTCTTGCGAATGCGAGATCGATCGCACCACCCACCTAGCTAGCCCCCCAGGCTGGAGGCGAATCGTAATTTCCACCGTGCGTGAGGCTGAGCTCTGCCATGGTGCCGGGGCTGAGGACGATGTCATTGGAGGAGCACCACGCCATGTAAGCGTCCTGCATCGATCTCGGGCTGATGCTGATGCACGGGCGCCCAATTTCGTTTTCATCATCACTAGCGGCTACTTCTTGCTGGTCGCCAGTACCAGTGCATGGTGCCGGTCGTTGCTGCGCGATGGCCGGCGACGGCGGCGGCGGCGGGGAGCAGCAGGTGCGTTTCTGCACGAAGCGGCGGAAGCGGGCGGGGTGGACGTGGTGGACCTTGGGCGCCGGGGGCTTGATCCGTCTCCTGTACGGCCTCTCCTTGTAAGTGGGTGCACCAGGCAGCTGCTCCGTCGTCGCCGCCGTCGCCATGATCTCAATGCTTTGGCTAATTGGGTGCTGCTTCTGATCGTCTTGGGTATCCATCTCACGGCACGTAAGTAGCTAGCTAGGAGGCCATGCATGACGATCCATATATACACATAGGAGGAGATGTATCCATATAATCGATCTCCAGTCCAGGGGAACTGGCGAGACTCGATCGCTGGAAGCGTCTGGTAGTTTCGCTAGGAAGGCAGGCCGGAACGACCAGCAGCCTAGCTAGCTATGAGGTGACGTCACCATGGATGCAATGCATACGTGCCGGCTTATCACCCCCATTATATATTATAATCCCAACAAGATGCATCCAGGACAAGAGTCAAGAGGCTTTAATTTAATTTATTCCTTCAAACTTTTATAAGGGAATCGTATCTGGTGCGGACGTTAGTCTCCGTGCGCACCTGCACACTTGTGACGCAGCTCTTGGATCTCGATCCAACGCTCATTACTGAACTGCGGAAATTTTGCACTTCAACTGCCGCCTCCTCTCCCTAGCTTCTCGCGCCGTCACTTTGCAAAAAAAAAAAAATCTCCAGACCCTTCCTCTGGTACTTTTCTCCCATCCACTCACCCAAAATGTGATGTCACCTTTGGTGCATGTTTCTAGGGTTCACTCCTACAAAAGTCATCATCAATATTAGCTCTAAAGAGACATCAAGGCCGATTTTTGAACCGACACAAAAAACATACCGATAATCTATACCGGCAGTAATGACATGATTGGAACCGGCACTAATAAAGTACAAAAATAATTAAGAAAAGTACATCGGGCTTGAGACGTCTAGTCTCATCGTCTTGGAGTCTGTGCTGCCTACACTGTTGCTGTGGAAGCCGGTGCATGGTGCTTCCAATGCATAGAGCGGTCCACGCATGTCGCTGTGGAGCTCACGTGCACCACCATGGAGCACCCTAGACACGCCGACGTGGCACAGAGCAGCCCGGCCACGCCACCTTGGAGCAGCCTTCGCACGTTGCAGCGGAGTAGCTCCGCCGCACCACCGGCGATCGCCGAGCAGCCTGCATGCCGCTCGTGGAGCAGCCCAGTCGTGCCGCCGTTAACCAGCTCGTATGCTCTGCCGTGTAGCCTACCCCACCGACGTCGTGACTTAGGGTCACTGAATCTGGCCGGCCCCGCTACTGCCATCCCAAAACCCGGAGGATGGAGAGGAGAGGGGAAAGAGCGACAGTAAGGAAGATGGGGGGCAGGCAGTGAGTGGTAGAGAGGAGTGGAGAGAGAGCGGTAGTAGGCAGGATGAGGGGGAATAGATGGTGGGGAGGGAGAGGAGAGAGGTGATGGAGGTGGCCTCAGGCAGAAGAAAAAGTAGGGGTGTGGTGCAACTGGCCTTGGCCACAGAAAAAGAAAAGGGGACAGGCACGCATGTGACTTGGGGAAACAGTTTTGGTTTTTTCTGCCCGTATTTCTAAATTAGTGCTGGTTGTAAATTAGAATCGACACAAATATATTGAAATCTTTGCCCGTTTTCATTTAGTACCAGTGCAGATACATGTGTGTCGGTTTTTTTTAAAAAAAAAGCAGGCATGGGTGAGCTTCTACCATCTATCCACTTAAGAACTGGCATGGATAAACTAGCACTAACGTCCTAGTATATATGACCTCTTTTGGTTTAGTGGCTCCTTCCACTGCTAGCGACTAGGCCCATTGCTTTGCTTCTCATGGTCCTATTCCTCCGCTGTGGACCCTCTCATGTCCTAATTCACTTTGGCCCCTAGGGCTACTCCATCATAGGCACCCATGGCGCCTCCTCCACACACGCATATATAAGGCCCTAGGGCGATTGCTCAGGGCCTGATTAATGATGAGGCATGGGGCCCAATCTTCTGACAGGTATGGATAAGTCAATTTTTCGAGACTCGACGTTGATGATCTGACTTCTAATCAGAATAGATCCAAACCTGCAATCGCTACACAATGGCTCCTTTGGTTATCAACCGTGCACGAACACAGTCGACCTAGCCACGAAGGCTAATTCCTGCATGCGAATCGAGAACATAAGCAAGAACGAAAAAGAAGTAATCTAAAATTGCAAATTGTATTAAGCTCACGAAGTTGGGGTTCCACAAACCAAAGATTGGCAAAACTGCAAAACAGAATAATCTAAGTAAAACCCATGTCTAACAATGACAATTGCTGAGTATAGGTAAGAGAGATGCGGTGGCTAGGGTTGGCTTGCAGCCCTACTCAAGATACACAGGCTGAAGGCCGAAAGGGAGGTGACGCAGCACTGGTAGACCTAGCAGATTCTGGTCGCAACTTGTTTCGACGATTGCAATTGACTCAGAAGGAATTTGGATGTGGGATCGGATCCATTGGAAAGATCTCGTCGATGGCTTCTCCGTAAAGTACTTGAACTCCCTAAAGGGATTCCATAGCTCGTCTAGGAGATGAATTACATCCATGCTGATCTGTCCTATGATTCCTAGGCACAATAATAGTATCATTAGGCAGAAACCTATCCTCTAAAGCATATGAATGTGAACTCAAGAACGAACTCACCTAGTAATGTAACTGGCATATGCGTGCCCTTATAATTGGTCCTTAAGCAAGTGGTTTTGGTGAGGTTGGCACATCCATAGGAGTGATGTCCTCATCATCCTTTCCCTCTTGAATTGGAGTCATCCTCGACTCAAGCTCATCTTCTCCCAAATATGATCGTAGATCAGAAATGTTAAAAGTGGGGCTAACCCTAAAATTTGCAGGCAACTCAAGCTTGTATGCATTATCATTAATTTGTTTTAACACCTTAAAAGGACCATCGGCGGGAAGCCATTTCCCAATCAACAAAACAATGCATCCACAATTACAGTATCATTCCCTTTCTTGTGTTTAATGATATAAGAAAACAATTCAATGAATTCAACCCACTTAGCATGTCTACGGTTTAGCTTGCTTTTTACAATGAATATGGTTAAGTGATTCATGATCACAGCGAATAACAAATTCCTTAGGCATAAATAATG
The DNA here is from genome assembly GCA_036346145.1 of Olyra latifolia. Lineage (NCBI taxonomy): Eukaryota > Viridiplantae > Streptophyta > Magnoliopsida > Poales > Poaceae > Olyra > Olyra latifolia. The sequence continues at coordinate 51,868,768 of CM070524.1, read as the reverse complement.
TTGCCATGTTTCTAGCGCGAACAAGAGCATACAATTCTTTATCATACGTGGAATAGTTTAAAACATGCCCACTCAATTTCTCACTAAAATAAGCAACAGGTTTACCTTCCTACATGAGCACACTACCAATTCCAATTTCGCTAGCATCACATTAAAGTGCAAAAGTCTTACCAAAATTTGGAAATTGGAGCAATGGTGCATTTGTGAGCTTCTCTTTCAAAAGGTTGAAGGCGCCCTCTTATGGCTGCCCTAGTGGAAGACAATGCCCTTCTTTGTTAACTCATTCATTAGGGGGGCAATGGAACTAAAATCATTCATGAACCAGTGGTAGAAGCCAGCATGCTCATGGAAGCTCCATACCTGTGAGACCATTTTAGGAGTCGGCTAACTCTCTATAGCTTCAATCTTGGCTTTATCTACCTCAATTCCCTATGGAGTCACAACATAGCCAAGAAACGAAACTCAATCGGTGTAAAAGGTGCACTTCTCAAGGTTACAAAACAAACGTGTATCTTAAAGCAGTAAGAACAGTAGGTAAATGATCAAGATGTTTAGAAAGTGACTTTTGTAGATCAAGATATCATCAAAGTAAACCACCATAATTTTTTCAATGAATGGACGTAATGCCATGTTCATTAAATGCATGAAAGTGCTAGGTGCATTAGTCAATCCAAAAGACATAACTAACCACTCGTATAAACCAAACTTAGTCACCGAAATTAGTCTTAAATGCAATTTTTCATTCATCTCCCAATCTCATTCTAAGTTGATGGTATTCACTACGCAAGTCAACCTTGGAGAAAATAATAGAACCGCTTAACTCATCAAGCATGTCGTCTAGTGTAGGAATAAGTTGATGATACCTTACTATGATATTGTTAATGGCTATACAATCAACACATACGCCAACTACCGTCTTTCTTCGAAACCAAAAGAATAGGAACAACACAGGGGGCTAAGGCTTTCTTGTACATACCCGTGATCCAAAGCTCTTCGACTTGTCGCTGAATTTACTTAGTCTCCTCCGGGTTGGTCCTATATGCAACACAGTTTGGCAATGTTGTTCCCGGTATCAAATCAATTTGGCTCAATACCTCGAATAGGTAGCAGCCCCAGGGTATCTCAGTTGGAAACACATCGTCAAACTCCTGGAAAAGGTTAGTGACAGCAGGTGGCAAAAAGCTAAGCATATCATTAATTGAAAGCAAAGTCTATTTGCATATCAAAGCGTAACATGAAACATTATCATCGTTAATTTCAGTAAGGTTAGATTTTGTTGCAAACAAAACTCCACCTTTCAATTTAATTCCCTCGGACCTAGAACTAGGTGCTACCTTATATTTTCTTGGTGGAAACATGTTTTTAGCTACTTGCTAATTTTCATATTCTATTACACTATCTTTCTTCTCATTTTCATCTCTTTCTCTATCAAAATGCACAATTTCAGAACGGGTCATAGGGAGTGAAATAATTCTTTCCTGTGTGCATAAGAGTGTATTTGTTACTTCTACCATGACGAGTTGCATCAGTATCATATTTCCATAGTCGGTCTAATAAAATTGAACATGCTTGCATAGTCACTACATCAAAGTTAGCAACATCATGGTATGGTCCAATGAAAAATTGCACTCTCACAGTTTGTGTTACCTACACCTTACCGTTGTTGTCAAACCACTGAAGATGGTATGGCTAAGGATGTGCACGTGTGGACAAGCCAACCTTCTTGACCAACCTTGAATTCAGCAAATTGTTGCAGCTCCCACCATCAATTATGGTTCTAACACGCCGGTCTTTTATGATGAGAAACATATGAAACAAATTGTGGCATTGGGTTTTCTTGGCTTGCTTCATTTGATTGCTCAAAACTCACTACATAATTGTGATTCTCTATTCATCTATGGTGAAAGTGCCCAAAGCATCCTCATCATCATCATGGTCCGTTTCATGATTAGTGTTATTATCTGCAAGGTTAGCTGTAAGAACATATTCATACTCATCATCAGAAGCACTAATGTACCTACCATCATCTGTTGCATTGTAAGCTCATTGACTAGGACAATCCTTCATCACATGGCCCATTTCCTTGCAACGGTGGCACACAATCCCTGTCATTCGACCCCATGAATGAAACGGAAGAAGTATTCACCAGTGCCGGTACATTAGAAGATTTACTTACTTCTGGTGCACGCGACGGTGGTGGCGGAGCTGCTGAATGCGCCCTACTCGTCAAGGGGGCAGCAGACCAAAAAGCAAGAGGTGGGGCTGATTTGGTTGGTGTTGGCGTCTATCGCATTGTAAAGGTACTACTAAAGCTGCTCCTTGTCCTCTGACTTCGTCCCTTCAATTCTTTTTCTGCCAACGCGGCAAGCTGGAAGAATCTACTGATAGTTATAGTCTTTGTAATCAACTATGTCCTGGATATTATGCCTTAACCCCCATAGAATTGAGCCATCTTATCCTCTTCATCCTCCACTACCTAACAACGTAACACGTCTATTTGTAGCTCTTGGTAGTACTTCTCTATGGACTTATTTCCTTACTCTAGGTGTTGCAATTTCTTACACAAGTCATGTTTAAATGAAGAAGGAACAAATCTACCACGCATAGCTCTCTTCAAGCTATCCCAAGTATCAGGTTCTAAGCCAGAATTAATTAGTCCATTCCATCAAATAATACTAAAATCCTTGATCTCACTAGTAGCTTGTCTGACTCTATGGATTTCAAGGACTAGATAGGAGTTAAATTTTTGTTCAACTGTCATTTTCCAATCTAAGTAGGTTTAAGCATCATATGCACCAAAAAAGGAAGGTATGGTAAACTTTACTTTAGCAAAAGGATCATCATTTGCACGACTATTGTAAGGATTGACATTATTATCTCCCATACCTTGACAATTGCGGTTTAGATGTTCTTGTAGTCATACATCTTATGTAGCGTGACGAATAGCAACGTCGTTGCAGTGTTCTCCAGTCTTAGCGTCTCCTGCATTAGACTCTTCGGCCATAGCGTTCTCCTTATCAGCCCTAGGAGGTAGCCGGTTCTCCACAATCTCAACCCTATTGGCAAGATCATAAATACGTCGGTCTATTCTCTCCAGTAAATCCTCAAAGCTTTTATGTTTATGGTCAATGCTCTCTTTCATATCATTCAGCAAGGTTCGGAGCTCATTATGAAGAACACACTCATTGCTGTCCTGACTTCCAATCCAGGATCCTTGCATTATTAGTAGAAAACAAAAGATAATAGAAGAGTATTATCCCTATCAACTACTTGGTAGTGGAGGGAGGAGTCACACTCTCTCAAAGGTCTCCACGCTCTTACAAGGTTCTTACCAAGGCACTAGGTGGTACAAGCAGCGGCTGGTTCGTGATCCTGTGACAGGCATAAGTGAGGCAATTGCAAGGGCGAATCCTATTCTGACAAGAAGTAAGTGGAGCTTGGAACACAATGCATAGTAGCAAGGATTAGCAATACTCAAAATTAGATAGCAAAGCTGAATAAAAGTCCAGAGTACTTGTCAGGGCTGTTGGTCTAAACGTGTCCTAGAACTGGTTCAAACAAGCAAGGGATTCACGAAGCTATCATGGACAAAAAGAGACGTATGCATATCTGATTCTCTCTTTTTTTTTTCCTTTTTTTCAGAGCGCCTCTTTTCAATGAGCTGGCCTTTCTGTAATTTTTTCTTTATTTTTCTCACTTCGGCAGCACTAGAATAGGAACTGGAAACAATTTCCCCTCAATTTTGACTTAAGGGGAGCCAATTTCGGATACAAACGTGTGCTTCGAAAACTATACAGAAACTTTTGGGTGGAAACAGGATCTTCCAGGGCGATTTTGGGCCCAAAAAATTTGCTGAGACTGACAAAGAGGGTAGGTTTTGGATGTAACCTTTTCTGTAGATGTTTGTGGATACCAATAATGTCAAAAACGGTGTTTGTATGTAAAAGTTACGGCCGTTTACCAAAGGTGTTATGAATCAGACGTGAAACCAAAATTGATTTTGGTTTTGCAGCTAGGGCAAGCGACTATAGGTTGCAGGATGACAAATTTGGAGGCTAGCAATGCAGGGCGATTGATACAAGGTGGTTTGCGACCTATCTAGGTCTGGTGATGCAGGACGAATAACACAAGGCGGCTAGCGGAGGCAAACCGAGTAGGACTCAATTTGGTTTCTAGATGTATTGATGGTGGCAGAATGAACTACGAAATAGAACAATCTAAAGACACGACCTAAACTAGCAATGAGACGGTGACGACGAACACAAACTCAATTGTGCGAAACTGAAAATGAAATTGCAAAGGCTCGAAGTGGCTTGGATAGCGGAAGACAATGAACATGAATTTTTTAGGCTTTTTTTTTGGACTCTAGGTAAAGGAATAACGATGAACAAAAGTGATACAAATACACCTGACGGGCAACCTAAGCTCTGATACCACTTGATGAGGCACAGGGGTCCAATCTTCCGATAGGTATGGGTAAGTCAATTTGTGGAGACTCGACGTTGACCATCCGACTTCCAGTCAACCGATCCAAGCCTGCAATCACTACACCAAGACTCATTTGGTTACCAACCACACACAAACACAGCCACCTAGACACGATGGCTTATTCCTACGTGCGAATTGAGAACACAAGCAAGAATGAAGAAGAAGCAATCTGAAATTGTAAATTGTATTAAGCTCATGATGTTGGGGTTCCACAAACTGAATATCAGCAAAACTGCAATGTAGAATAATCTAAGTAATACCCAAGTCTAACAATGACGGCTACTAAGAATATGTAAGAGAAAGACGGTGGCTAGGGTTAGCTCGCAGCCCTACTAGAGATACATGGGCCGAAGGCCCTAAAGGGACATGACGCAGCACCGGTAGACCCAACAGATTCTGGTCAAATTTTTTCAAAGGTTGCGATTGACTCAAAAGGAATTTGGATGTGGGACCAGATCCACTGGAAAGATCTCATTGAGGGCTTCTCCATAATGTACTTGAACACCCCAAACGGACTTCGTATGCATATGTTATGCCTATTTGAAGGTGGACTACTCCGTGGTGGCCAAACCGAACTCCATCTCAAGAACGACTTGGACCATAGCTCGTCTTCATGAAGAATTACATCCATGCTGATCCATCCCATGATTTCTAACGACAATAATAATATTATTAAGTAGAAACCCATCGTCTGAAGTATATGAATGTGAACATAAGAACGAGCTCACATGGTAATGTAACAGGTGTGCATGTGCCCTTGTAATAGGTCCTTGCGCAAGTGGTGTTGATGAGGTTGGTGCATCCATAAGAGTGATGTCCTTGTCAAATTGCCCGCAACACAGGACTCCTTCACTGCCTCAGCCCCTGCCCACCCCTCCTCCAATGCGCAGTGATCCCCACCCCCTTGCCTCTCTCACCATAAACCCTTGTGTTTTTCCCTAGTTCCCTATGTTTGAATTTTACACCATGAAACAATGTGAATTAGCTTATCATTTGGCTTAGCTTGAATTTTTATTTTTCGGTCGAACTATGTGAATAGCTTAACATTTAGATCGTCGTCATCATACCCTGTTGAAAACTTTCTTATACATTACTTGTTTCTATGTCTCAGATACATGAGGAGATCCATTTCTAGTGTGTACGAAATAAGGGACACCTTATTTAATTTAGATGTTGAACACTCGCACACATGTTAAAGACACCCTCCTTTGTTCTATGAGAATTCAAACAAAAGATATCACAGAGCTGCTTGTATAACTACCACAAACAAATGCTAGGAATGGCAGGAACTAACCATTGAAGACTAAACTAATGTGGTTTTGCATAGCAGTTGCGTAGCATATTTATGTAGCTTCTAGAGGAATGCTTATTGTTAACATATTGTCAAATTGTATAGAATGTGTAGTCAAATTGTACGGAATGTGTATACTCGTAAGGAAATAGTACCTATTTGATTCCTAAACTATGCCTATTGTACCAAATTGGTCACTGAAGCCAATTACCGGGTTAACATTAGTCCTTGAACTGGCAAAACTAGGACTTTGACTAGTCAAAAAACTGGCTTTAGGGTCTTTCCCCTCACATGGTGTCTACATGAATAGTTTTCACAGACGTGGCAAACACATGGATCCCTTTCTCTCTATCTCACCCACTCCAGCTCAATCCCTCTTTCTCTCTATCTTTCTCTGACCACCGGCTTCTTCACTGCTGCGCGGGGCAGAACCACAAAGTGTTGTGGTCGTCGAAACATGGAGGCTCCGTCAGCAGGGTTGGCATGGCATTGTGTGAATGGTGACACCACATGCCGCCCGTGCATCAGTCATGCCCTACTACTGTGCTCGACTGCTTTGCCCTGTCGCACCGCTCCTCCAATGTCGGCTAACATGTGGTGCACTTCCCATCCTCCCTCATCACCTACGCTGTGCAGGCTTGTGCCAGTGGGTCGCCCCACGCTTGGGCACGCCCTGCTGTTGCGCTTGGGCACCCCGGATGCTACTGCCCTCAGTTGTCCTGCCCTGCCACCCCCACACCATCCACTGTTGTGTTTGTGCCCTGGCCTCCACCGCCACTTCCAAGTCCGGCCACGTGTCGCCACCGCGGTGCTAGGGATGGTGGCTATCTGAAAGAGGGATGACAAGGGCATGGCAACGCAGCCATGTGCACCAAACGACACAACCAAGGAGATGAATCAGAGACAGGGCAGCTATAACATCTTGAAAGTGTGGTAAGCTTAAACTAAATGTTAAAAGGATTTTTTTACAATTTTTTTAGTAACTAAAAGCAATTAAAATGATATTTTCTAATTAACCTAGAGCATAAAACAATTAAATAAGAGAAAATATATGTGAACAGTTCTTGATAAAATTTTCTTGAGATCTAAATGCTTTAGGAGATTTTTTGAATTTTCTCAGTTTTTATGAAGTGTTTTGGTATTTTTTGACCTAAAAAAATTAAACAACATTTCTGAAAAAAAGGGGTGTTGTAGGCCAGTGAAAGGTACCCCCTCGGATTCTGGAGCGAAGGTAGGGTCTTCCTTCTCGACGCCTCCGCCCTTTTCTCCTATTTTTCTAGACCAGCCGAAGGGAAAAATCGGGAAGGAAGTGCGGAGGCCGGATGCGGTGGAGCGAGGCACGCGCGAAGCACGGCGAAGCTAAAAGCGGAGCGGCGAAGGGCGCAGACGAAGCAGAAAAGGACGCAGGCAGAGCACGGAGCGTTTGAGGGGTCCAGCGAAGCAAAGGTGAGCAGGTCACGGAGCAAGTGCGGAAGGGGAAACCAACGCAAAGCCTAGCATGACCCAAGCGGAGCTAAAGTCCGACGAACCAAAGGAAGAATGACCAGGAAGGCGGCGGAGCAGACACCCCCGCCCATAGTGGGGCCGAGCAGACAAGCCATACGGTCAAGCCTGCTGCCCTATCAGAGTACTCGAGTGGGTGTCAGGTTGGGGCAAACTGGTCTGTAACCGTCGAGTGGGTATAATTCCCATGTAACCCTGCGCAGGGGCCGATTAGAAGGGTATAACCATAAAGGGCGTGGCTAATATACTATGAAATGACCCCGGCGCCCCCTGCACGAGGGCAGATGGGGGTAAAACATGTAAAGTAGTGAAGAAATGACTGGCAGGCCCCCGGTCGGGGCCGATGGGAGGAGAGGCCACCTCTGCATGGCACTGTACAACCTCGCCCCTATAAAAGGGGGAGAGGACACGAATAAACGACGAACTCTTTCTTCTCAAACGTAGTGTTCTTCCCATCAACGAGCGTTGCCAGTGAGAGCACGAGAGTTTCATCGAACTGTCTTGGGTGCGCAGGATCGTGCATCGGGGGCAGCCCTGTTTTCTGTTCATGGGGTGATACCACAACAAGGGGAAAAGGGTTTTCTTTTCTTTTTTCGGAGAGGGGCGATGCGGTGCAATCCAAGCCGTTGCTGGGCGCACATGCATGCTACCGGCCGTCGGATGCCATATATCTGAGCGAACCAATATCCTTAGATCTCGAGCACTCGTTTGTGTGACGTGGCTGCACCAGAGCCATTGGATCGCGCGCCGTCTAGGTCATCGTCTTCACAGCCGATTCGGAGGGGCTGTTGTGCCATTGTAGGCCGGGCTTTGGTGTCCATGTCGGCCTAGGGTTCCTGAGGCTATTTAAACTCCTAGGATAGCTGCGCTAGGGTTCTCTGGTCTTATAGCCGTCGTCTCCTTGAGCCGAGGACGACGGAGTAGTCTAGGAGAGTGAAGGGTAGAATTGGTACCGATGAACTCTGGCGAGCAATTCTGCCACCGCTGGTGAGTGTTAGCCTATGATTCTTGGCCCAGAGCTGTGTCTTGGTGACGCGAACTGTTAGTAATATACCCTGGAAGCAATCATGTAAGATGATTATATCACGTCTACGTTTATGTTGTCGGGACCCGGTTTTACTAAACCAAAACCCTATACCCTAGAAGCAATCATGTAAGATGATTATATCACGTCTACGTTTATGTTGTCGGGACCCGGTTTTACTAAACCAAAACCCTCTGTGATAACAATATGAGTCCTAAGGATCAGTGCTCATACCCATAATATAACAAGAATAAAATATCAATACCAACGCTGCATTAACTAATAAAAGTAATCAGAGTGCAGTAGATCCACTTATTATAATAGTTCATGATAACAATAAGTCTTCATTAATGCAAATAAAAAGCAAATAAAAGTAGTGTCTCATCATGGCCACGGGCACACACTAAATGGGAAGCAGCAAATAATCCTCCTCTGGATAATCAGCAACGTATTCTTGATCGTACTCCTGACCTGCTCGTGGAATAATCAGCCCCGAATAAAAAGCCGAGGTTAGCACGTGAATGCTAGCAAGTCTTTCCTGGGTAGAGCCAGGCTAAGCTCATCCTAGGAAAGATAATGGCTCATTTGCATAAAATCATTTAACTTAAAAGTATAAAAGCATTTAAGAAACCATTAGTAAATAATAATGAGCAATTCTCATGATTAATCTTAACAATAGTATAAACATAGCATAGTTCTCAATCTCAATCTCAGTGTCTCATATCTCAAGTTCTCATTGTCTCGTGTCATAATCTCAACATAGTTCTCATTTTGTTTTCATTCATCATAAATTATCTAGCAACAGCACACAGCCGGATAAACCTTACCCAAGTCAAATTAATTAATGTATAGCTACGATGTGAAAACCCATCAAGATGCTCATTACTGGGAGCACGACCATTCGAATGGGTTTACACTATGCAGAGGTTGTATGCTTTTCCTTAAAAATATGATAGTCTCTCGTTGGATAGCATGATAACAAAACCTATAAGAAAACTAACCCTAAACTTGTCACGGTCATACCTGATAGGTCACATAGGTAACCCGTAATTCCATCCGGGCAATACACTGGCGATGACGCATCCCTCGGGATGTCACCCACGGTGAAAGTATTGTGACAATCACGACATTATTCTCCCTCTAGATTAGGCCACGTCCCATACCGGGCTTGCGGTCGCATAATAATTTCTCAGTTAAATCCATCATGATCATTCAGAATGGTAGTCGTTCTTAGCTTACCTAGTCATGCACGTAGCAAGGAGGATTAATTAACCTTGACTAACAAGATATATATGCAACTGAGAGTAATTGCATGTGTTGCTTTTGTATAATGGAGACATGTGTTGCTCCATTTGGATTAGCATGTGTTGCTTTTATGTGGAAGTTGACATGTGTTGCAACTTGATAATAACCTAGGTGGGGATTTTGAGTAAGGCAAGTGGCACTACTATGGGGGCAGAGCTTGTATGGCTAGGCTACGAGACAAACATAGAAGGAAGCCTTACCTTAGTTTCTCTAAGGACATAATCTTGTAAAAGTATTTCCAAGTTAAAATAGTACAAACCATGAGCTTGATTTCGGTTAAAGTCTAGCAGTTAAGTTCATAAGTGTTACCTTGTCACGACCCAGTTTTACTAAACCGAACCCCTTTGCGTACGCGTCCTAAGGATCAAAGCATATACCCACAGTAAAACAGAAATAAATTATCAAATCTTGCACTATATAAAACTAGAAAGTAAATCAGAGTGCAGCGAAGCCAGTTATTACAATAGTTTATAGTCTCTTAGAACGAAATGAGAATAAACTGAAGTGGACCTACTATCGGCCACAAGCAAACTGATCGGGGATGTTCTAGAAGTTCGGATCACCCTCCGGGAAAACTCCAACATTGTCATACATATCCTTGTACTCCTGACTTGCTTACGAAATAAGCAGCCTAAAGGAAAGCCAGGGTTGTTATGCTTCATACTAGCATGTCTTTTCCTGGAAAGGGCCAGGTTTGGGCTCGTCCTAGGAAAAGTAATGGTTTATTTGCATAAAAGCATTTTACTACTAGTTAAAAACATTTAAGAAAATATAAATAAATAAATAAAAACAAGTTCTCATGATAGCATAATAATAACTCATGTCTCAATCTCATAGTCTCATATTCTCATAGCTCATAGTCTCAATCTCACACTCATCATTGAGCAATGACACACATCGGAACAACCTTACCCATGTCACATTTAAAGAAGGTGTAGCTACATTCTGAAAAACCACCAAGTCGCTCTTAACGAGGAGCATGGTCATTCAAATGGATTTACACTTTACAGAGATTGTACACTTTACCCGCGAGATATGATATCTCTCTCATGTTCCGGTTGCCGAAAGAAACATCATAACAAAATCTATTAGAAGTCTATCCCCGAGCTTGCCATGGTCGTGACCTAACTGGAATAGCCCACGCACAAGCACAACACCATCAATGCTAATCTATCGGGAGCCCAACTACGATGCGTGGACGGATGACAGTCCTAATGTTATTCAACTTAAAGACTAGGCTACGTCCCTTATCGGGCATGCGCTCGCATAGAAATTCTTAGTTAAATCCATCGTAATTATCGGTTCTTAATCTCAGAGCGGCGGCCAACACAAACCCGATTATCGTGCACAAATGCACCCGTCTCACAATCCATCTACTCTTGATCCTAATATTTAGTTGGTTGATTTTAATTTATACCATGAACAGTTCCTGACATCTCCCACATGCTCCATCTTCCAATTTCATGAAACCAAGAGTGGAAACCACTCTACGATCCCCAACTAAGTATTCTTAAGAAATTTACCATAAAAATAGTAGGGAATACATGATAATAATAACCTAGTGGTGAATTTTCGAGTGGTGGTTGCATATTGTGAAAGGTCAACATGCAATTAGGACCTTCTAGATTTAAATATTGCATGACTATTAACAATGGCATATTTTGGCAAAATCTAAGAAAACATGGGTGCTATGAGAAGGACATGCCTTGGTCTTGGACTAACTGATCTCCTGGAACATTGGTGTACAGCTCCTTGGCAACGGTGTAACCTAACCTACGCAAATTGAGACAAACAATAAATAGTAGAAAAATAATACAAATATGAAATTACAGAAAAATTATAGTAAGTAGATGTAAATTTTCTAAATTTTTGGAAACTGGAATCACCGGCTTTGGAGATAGGATAAATTTTCAGTGAGAAAGTGAAGGAACATTATGCACTAAAAAATTCAATAGTTGGAAAATAGCACCATAGCTCGTGGTCTTTGACTGTAGTAGTGGGCTGGCTTTTCCTGGCTCCCAAAGACGATAAGAGGGAGAGAGATCACGAGAGACAGAGAGGGGCTAGAGAGAAATCTGGAGTAGGAGAGAGAAGAAGCAGAGGGGAGGGAGGCTTGGTTAGCGGCGAGGTTGTGGAGGGGATGCAGCGGCGGTGGTGAGGTCCGATGCCGGCGGCGGCAGAAATAGCAAGGGCAGGTGGTGGGGCGGTGCTAGGGAGGCGGAGATGGCTTTGTCTGCGGTAGCGTCACAGTGGAGGGGTGCGGCACAAGGAGATGGCGCGGCGGCGACTCGATGGTGGAGGAGCGGCAGCACAGTGCAGAGGAGGGCAGCAGAAAGGTGGGGTCAGCGCAGCAACTGCGGCGACGGTGGAGTTCGGCCCTAGTGGTGCAAGAGGTAGCGGCCCAAGCTGTGTCGGCATGGGCTGTCTAGGGCGGTGGGTCCGGCGCAACAGAGGCGATGCCCGACGGCAGAGGTGAGGACATGCAAGATAGCGATGTTGCCATGCCACGGTGCGACGGTGAGGTGGCACCCAACGGCGACTGGACGCAATGTAGGACAACAGCTAGGGCTGCAGCGCTAAGCTCGGCCGGTAGCTCCCCTGGTGGCTGCACTTTGCAGCGGCAGAGATGGCGTGCGATGCGAAGGGCTGGATGGCGATGCGGCCAACAGCTGCACTGGAGAGAGGCGGCGCGGTCAGCATGGCGGCGGCCTGACAAGCTTGGCTCCAGCAACAGCGCATAGCCGCTCAAGTGCTACGCGACGTCTACTACCTTGGATACGGCTAAGGCTAGAGGGAAGATGGGACAACCACGACGATGTCGTCCTCTGCTCCAAAGGTCTCTAAGATGGTCGATGGCTTTTTGGGGTTTAACAGATGGAAAGAGGAGGTTTGATGGTTGGAAAGAAAGAAGCATGAATGCAGAGGTTGTCAAAGATCGGGCCAATAGAGGAAGAGACAGAGAAGGCCACGGGCCACGGTTAGGGATAAGGAAGAAAGAAAAATAAAAGAGAAGAAAAAGAAAACAAAGAGAATAGTTTTTTTGAAATTTAATCTGTATTTGGTAATCCGGACTGGAACAAGAAAGAAAGTTGAATTTTGAATTCAATTTTTGAACCTCAAAGTTTTAGGATGTCACGTACCTTGTGGCACCTCAAGGCAAGTTAGTTAATGTGGCCATGTGTTGGGATATTAAGGGATAAAGGGTGGAGCTATGTGCTTGGGACCATCTATTCAACGATGTTGTTGTACCAACTTCATGTAGTTCAGTTATCCAGATGTTTGGATCTAAGTAGTACATCAAGTATCGAGAGGGTCACTTGTTAATGTTTAGTTCCATAACTGTTAGGTTACAAGTGTCTCCCTCCTGACCATACGATTATCTTATGGGCAAAGATGTGCAACATAGTGTTAAAAACTATTCGAATAGTCGTGTCCTCGGTTATAGACAATGCTTGGTTGTACTTGAATAGGGTATAATGTTTTCTATATATGCAAAAGGGGTGTTGTCATTTTGAGGGCTGCTGGGTGCAGGTCTTCAGGCTATGTACCAATGCTTAAGATCGGTTTATCAAAGGTTTTATTCATTCACTTTGGAATTTATTACTCTATTACATTTTTGTTAAATGTTGATTGTGGAAAATAAATTTTACCCTACCTATTGTATAATTCTTGCATATAAAGGTAAAACTGCATAATTCCACTATGTGTGATTTGCCGAGTATTCTTTTATACTCATTTTTACAAACTTTGTTTGTAAGTTGCTTAATCCAACAAGCATCAAAAGAAGCCGAAGAATCCTCACCATTGTTCAAAGAGAAGTTCATTCAAGATAGCGAGTAGATAGACGTGCTTCCTAGTCAGAAGCATATAGCTCATGATGGGACATCTCTTTGTTTCTTTCTTATTATTATTATTCTGTTATGTTGCAATAAGTACGTACTCTGATGGATTTATCTGTTTAAGCCCTGTGTGACATTGAATCTTATTTGTAAGATTTATTCAATAAATACTGTTATACCTTTTGAAGTATTGAAATAATATACACTGATGAAGTCAATTATGCGCACTAGAATTGATCCTGTACTAGTATAGCATGAGGGTCACCAAATTATTTAATTTGGGGTCCCCACAGTGGTGGTGTTGCAGAGCGGTGAGAGCATGATAGTGAAGTGACAATAGAAGAGTCGGTGGTGAGGCCAGCAAGTTGTGGTAGGGTCTAGGCTCGATGATGGGGCTGAGCATGAAGGACAGCTTGGTGAAGAGGAGGCGGCTGCAGAGGAGGGCGTCCTTGATGGCGATGGTTGTCAATCTAGGGTTAGAGAGATTGATCACATGGCAGGGTTTATGCTGCAGGGCAACATGGATGGCCCGGAGTTGGTGGACACGATCGTCGGAGGTGCCAGCGTCAAGGTGTTGGAGCACATGGTGGCTTTGGTTGAGGGTGGCGCTACGGGTGGTGTGTCAAGCAGCTTCAGTGGAGGGCGGATTTGGCTGGACGGTGACGCTAGAGGCTAGCGGTAGATGGGAGGTGGCTATGGAGAGAGGGAGTTCGTGCAAGCAAGGAGAGAGAAAGGGAAAGGAGAGAGGAGCGAGAGAGAGAGAGAGTGAAGGGAAAGAAAGGAGAGAAAGAGAGAGTGACTGACACCACATTTCTACCACTTAGTGCCACATCAGCAAAGTCGTACGCGTGGATGCCACATCAATGAAACCCTCTCCAGAAGCATTGTTTGACCGGGTAAAGGACAATTTTGGCCCAGTTTTGCTAGTTCAACGACCATGTTAACCTGATATTTAGGTTCAAGGACTAAATTGGTACAACGGACATAGTTTAGGGACCGAATAGGTACTTTTTCCTGTTCGGAAGTCTGAAAGAGATGCTAGGATACATCCTTGAAATGGCTTCACTACCTGTGTTATAAGAGAGATGACCTTTTCCTTGGAAGCTTGACAAGTACTAAATGTATGTGTATCATATCATTTAATTTGATCAGTGGAGCAACCGTTATGTCCTGAATCCTTTCTTAGGATGGCTTATGCTCTTTACATTTGTTATGTCCTGAATCTCTGTTCTGAACTTCTAAGCATGATAAGCTAATTTAGTACAACTATGGTTCAGTACAACTCAGGCATGCTGGCAAGGGGTGCAGTCTGCCCACAGGAGATTCTGAACATTTCATATAAAACTTCAATGCACTTCATAAACCTTGCCATCGCAGGAAATTTTTATGGCCCTGTTGGAATGAAGATAATCATTGAGAGCAGCAGCAGCATTAAATTGCCACGGTGCCCTGATGAGCGTCCTAAGTGCTGCAACACAAGAATATTGATGATGAGCATTCTATTATTAATTTCCGTAATGCAGCCAGCGACCAAATACTACAAGATTATACATATACATCCCGTGAGACCTATGCCAATGTATATATGGATTGAAGCAAGCAGCAATCAATTGGCCCGTTGGATCTCTGCGACGACGATGTCCAGAGCACCATCATCCACCAGAATGCCCGTGTGGGACGCGTCAGCCACCTTCACCATCCGAAGATGGCCATGGCGCCTCCACTCCGGATCGATCGCGACGAGGCTCGCCAGGTTTACCAGCCCGTCGCCGTCTCCGGCCACCACGCTGGGCGTCAAGCTGAAGTCGGCCCCCGGCCCCGGGTACACGATCCTCTCCGGCGTCTCCACCCCAACCCCCACGATGCACGTCACCGGCACCCTCGGCGACGGCGGCAGCTCCCTGATGAGCGGCAGCACGCGGGACTCGTACGGCCCGATGGCTTCGCCGAGCCCGATGGCGCCCAGGAAGTCCACCATGTCTGCCGCCGAGTAGTTTCTGTGCTCGGTGGTCACCAATGGCGCGTCCTTGCCGTACACGCTGGGGCTGGGGAGAAACAAGAGGCTGCTCTGTAGGCTCCTGTACTCCTCCCTGAGCGCCCGCGGGTCGACGAACGGCAGGCCCAGGTTGTTGCCGGCGACCAGCATCTGCATCGCCGGGACGATCCCTCCCCACGGCGCGGCGATGGGCACGAAGCACCTCACGTACCGCCTGCGCCACGCCAGTGGTCGCCGGATGAGGAACTGGTGCGCCAGCGTGCCGCCGTAGCTGTAGGTGACGATGACCACCGGGCTCCCGCCGTTGAGCCGGCTCACCCTCTCCACCAAATTCTTGAGACGCTTGAAGAAGTCGTCGCCCACTCTGGACGCGTGGCCCGGCGGCGCGAAGCCGTACCGGAAGTCGTAGGGCGCCCCGAACATGGTGTCGCCGTCGCGGTACCCGATGCCCTCCAGCCGCGCCACCAACTTGTCCATGTACGAGAAATGCCTGCATGCATCATCGTCATCACCATGGACGTACGTACGTACTGCAGGAGTTAATTAGCTGGACTCATGGACGTGCTTGCGGTCTGGGTCGGGGTAGCGGAAGCCATGGGTGGAGCCGAAGAAGGGGGCGCGTGTCTCAACGCCGGCGACGTTGTGGTAGTCGCCGGTGGTGGGGTCGTACACCGCGCTCATCTGCTCAGCGAAGCAGCGCACGGCGGTGGGGTCATGGAGGGCGGTGTGGTTGAGGTAGAGGCGGAACCAGCCCTTGCCCTTGCGCGCGCCGCAGCCCGGCGACGGCCGGTACAGCTCCGTCAGCCGTGCATCCAGCTCGTTGGTGGCGTAGCCCGGCACCAGCACCATGGGATGTAAGTGTAACGATAGGCACGTTGGGAGGTGCAGGACCACTGCTGCTAGTGCTAGGGCTTGAAGAAGATGCAAGCACGTCCATCGCCGCTCTGCATGAAATTGAATCGCCATGGATTGATTTCCTAGCTAGCTATCTTGCAACTGACCTTCTCGATTGGTTCGAGACATTCATCTAGGATGCCTATTAATTAGTTGTTTAGCTAGTTGAATAAGAGTGAACCCAACAACGTACAATCTCGTGGGCTGACTTAGTTGGCTTCGCTTCAGTATTTTAGCAATTTTCCACGAAGAAACTAGAAGGAGAGCAGGGCCGGCCCTCGACGGAACTATTTTGTGAAAAATGGGCACGTTGTCGGTTGTTCACCATACATAAGAAGTCCATGTGTTGAACATGACTTTTCCACAACCATATATATCTTCACCCTCCAACATGCATCAAGATTTGTGCGATTTGATTCCCCATCTTTCACCCCATTTTGCAAAAAGACTTCATCTTTCTATTCAATTTTCAATCAAATTATCCTCCTCTCTTCCTCTACCTTTCCTTCCAAAACTAGGCTTCCGTTAGTGTGAGGTTTCTGTTGAGATGTTTTTGTTGCACCGGCGAGGTTTCTAGTGGTGCGGTGGTTGGGCCAGACATGAGTGAAAAAGGAGAAGAGATAGGAGGGGGTGAGAAGGATTGTGTATGAATCATGAGAAGCACAGTCGATGGTGCGTATAGTGGTTGTAAACTGTATGATTATAGTATTAACTTTCCTATATTAAATCATGCTACACTCACTACTAGGCATGGAATCTACGCTACCGGTTCCAAGCCGGCTCTAGTACCGGTTTTAGAACCGGCTGTAGGCATCCGGGAGTGATGCCCAATGAGTTCCACTACCAGTTGACCTAACCGGTAAAGCTTGCCAGAAAGGAGACACGTTTGTCGCTATAAGGTCTTTGCTACTAGTTTGTAATACAAACTGGTATTAAACCTTGCCAGAAAAGGAGGGGCTCATTTTGGTGCCAACAGGGGATTCACTGTCGGTTTGTATTACAAACCGGTAGTAGAGCCCCTATTGCCTATCCAACAACAAGGCACAATTTATTTTCAATTCAGATTTAATTGCAATCCACATTTCAATCAGTTTAATAATTCATAGATTTGTATACCAGATTTCAAAATCCACAACTAATTCATTCATAACACTAATTAATTTAACAAAGTACATATTCACATTCAAATAATATTCACATCAAATTAATTTAACACATATCCACGTCAAGTACACATGAGGGAACTCAAGTTTACAATTCAAAATACAAGAGTTCATTTTTTCGTCCATCGCATTTTGTAACCGAAGTTGAACCCGTTAATTCGCTAGTCCTTATCGAAGGGCACGCTCTGAACGCACGTTTATGATACTCGCCCTTTGGAGATATGACCTCATCAACAAGGACCTCACGAACTAATTATAAGGAACTAATCGTATACATGCATGATGTGTGATTTCTTCATTGATAAAATTTGAATAAAAATTAATTTAATAATGTTATATAATACTAATTTGTTGGTTACAGTTTTGTCAATAGTTTTAAATAAATATAATATGTTCCTGTTATATCATTTGAATTATAATTGATGAAATTTAAAATATTGATAATTAGATATTAATGTTACATAAGGTTAATGCAAAATATAGTAGAACAAAAGTAGAACTAGTGGTGATGGTGACATATGATGGATAATTAATTATACTTGCAATATCAAGGGTATTGATGAGTTAGGTGGGTGACCTGGGGATAGTGATTGTAGGGATGAAAGTGGTCTTGTATCCGTACTGATTGGATCCGTATCTAAATTTTATTCCCATTAGGAACCGTTTTGCTATCTGAGTGGATCCGGATCCAGATAATTATCTGGATAAGCAACCGTATACGGATCCAGATATGAGAAAAATGACCTAACTTCCCTTCACATGCTCAAGCCGCATTTTTACCCTTTCAAGATTTGCAGTTACTTATTTATCACTTCTTCTCACTAATACGTGGAGTCATCTATGTCAATAGCAGTAGACCAAGGTGACAAAATGGTAAAACCCACTTTAGTGAGCGGACAAAATATCAATGTCTTCAGCGCTCTTTTGTAACTATCCAACCCGCGCGTTCCTCCATTTAGGACGTGGTGCTGCTGCTCCTCAGTTTTTCTGCATGCGTTCCTCCTTCCTTCCCCGGCTTGGGCTGCTGCTCGCGTGTTGTGCCCTGGTTCCCCGGCCCATCAAGCTGTTGCACGTACGTGGTGTGTCCAGCCGGCTAGCCCATTAAGATGCGTTCGTTGCCGAATTTTTTTAAATCTTTTTGGAAATACTTGGCCATTTTACAAAATTGCAGAAATGGGCGCACGTCGTCCGAGGCTGGGGCGATTGCCCGAGTATGGGGCAATAGGTGCAGTAGCTGTTATCGGCCGTTAACGTCACTGCTGCAGACAGATCGCCCGAATAAGGGACAGATCACCTATCGCCCCTATTTCGGATGATATGTGGGGCCCAAGCAAATGGCTGCTAGGCCGACCGTTACCGCATGCTAATGGCTACTGACATATCGCCCCATAATCGAGCGATCGCCCCAGCCTCGGGCGACGTGCGCCTAATTCTGAAATTTGGCAAACCGCCCTAGTATTTCCGCAAAAAAGATTTAAAAATACTAAAATAAAAAATTCCTCGTTGCTTTGGTAAAGCCTCTCCAGCAGTGTTCGGAAAACTTTATCTGACTTTTTAGACCTAGAGTGTATGTTGGAGGAAAAAGAATATTTTAGAGTGCAGTGTAAAATATGAAGAAATTTTCGTAGATGGATAGAGCATGTAGAGAATAATGTTATATGGAAGAAAATTTAAAGTGTTTGCTGAAGATGGTCTTATGTCCCTGCCCGTTGCTAGTTGCTGCATGCCTTCACGCGCACGACAGTCAGGCTCTAGGTTTCAAATCCCGTGGGAAATGGTTGGCCAGTAGGATCGGGATCTTGAAATCAAAACCGCCCAAATTCAAAATTTTAAATTAAAATTCACAATCGGGTAAAAAAGATCACCAAAAATTCCTATAAATACAATTAATGTTTTTAAAGAGTATGAGCCAAGAAACTTTTGAAAAAATGAATTTTCATGAAGATTTTGATATTACCGGTGTGTTCTCGGTTTATACATTTCGTCGAATGCCTAGTGGGCATATGCCATGGCTGAGCTCTCTGCCAACCATGGCCATGCTCCGCCTGCCGCGCTGTGCACGTGCTCTTCCCGGGACGTCCCCGTGCCATCCTCGTGCCGCGCCTAGGGCTACGTCGCGGCGTGCCCGCATGTACCTGCGAGGCCCGCGCCTAGAGTAGAGGGAAGGGGAGGGTAGATGAGCTAGGTTCCATTTGAGGCTGGAGAGTGCGACGGGAGAGACAAGAGTCACAACTATAAATGTCTAAACAACTGCTCTTGCATTACATCCCCTTTCAACATTTCTAGACCGAAGAATCACTGCTACAAAATAGCATATATGAGACGGTTTTTTTTAGTTATTTGATACAGTTTTAAAAGGACTTTTAGACCTGCCGTCTCAAATGATATCATTCATTTGAGACGGTTTTAAATCGTCTCATATGAGTAAGTATATAAGACGATTTTATATATAGAACCGTCTCAAATGAGGAGTTTTAAAACACAATATTTTAGGCATAAATATTGATGAAAAAATAGAGAAAAATATTTTTTGAATTTGAAATCAATATGCCTACCACCAATCACCCATCCATGCACGTTTAACACAATTTAAACACATAATATAAACATTGCATGTCCTATGACTTGAACCCAAGACCTCTTGACTGTAACCTCATCCTTCTAACCATCCTACCCCACACCATGTTTTGATCGTAATAGGATATGTTTACCTTTTGATATTAGTTCTGCTAATCTTTTAACAACTTTTTTGGCATGTAAATGACATCAAATGGAAAACTTTTTAACTACAAAGTTGTACAACTCTTTGAAGTCTACAATTTCATATAATTTTTATTTCTATACGACTTTATTTTAATAAGTCATAAATGTCTTAATCCTTGTTATGATATTTAGACATCTATATTAAGGTATTTTTGATTTTTAAAATATTCAAATAAAATGTAAAATTTTAAATTTTAAAATTTTTTAAAAATTTAAAATTTGTAATTGTTTGAAATTTAAATTTTCAATTTTTGAAAACTAACATTTCTAAATTTTCTTCTATTAATAAATAATCATTCCAAATTTATTTTTAAAATGTAAAATTCAAATTTGGTTAAAAAATAAAAAATTGAAATTCATTTTTTATTAATGATACTAAAATACAAGGAAATGACTCTTCCACTCTAACCTTATATAAGTATGTTCTTAATTTCAACCGTCACATTTGCATCGATCATATAAGACGGTTATGATTTGAAAACGTCCTTTTTCTTATATAAGTCGGTTATTAATTTCAACCATCTCAAATGCATCGATCATATAAGACGGCTATGATTTAAAAAAGTCTTTTTCTTATATAAGTCGGTTCTTAATTTCAACCATCTCAAATGCATCGATCATATAAGACGGTTATGATTTGAAAACATCTTTTTTCTTATATAAGTCGGTTCTTAATTTCAACCGTCTCAAATGCATCAATCATATAAGACGGTTATGATTTGAAAATGTCTTATTCGTTATATAAGTCGGTTGTTAATTTCAACCGTCTTAAATGCATCAATAATATAAGACGGTTATGATTTGAAAACGTCTTTTTTCTTATTTCTGCCATAATAAGAGACACTTTTGATTTAAGAAGGCTAAAACCGTCTCATATTGTGCGTCTTATATTATCTATTTTGTAGTAGTGAATTTAAAGGAGAGAATATTGCATCAACCAAAAAGTCCTAAAAACTCGAATTTTTTAGCATCAAATTGAGTGAACAATATCTATGCCCCCACGGTGGATTCCCAATACAAGATTAATAGATTCAGGGCTAATAAGCACACACTTGTTTCACACAACAATTTCATAGCATAGGACATTTACATGATTAACTATCCACTCCATAAAACCTCGAGAAACAACACAACCTCTGAAATTAAGCAGTAACCTAAAACCATAACTTTTGATCATATTGATCCTTACTTTTCTCACTGAGGCTTTCAATAATGTTGTGAAAATAAGAAAGGTTGCAACGGCTAAAAGCGGTGGTTGGATTGGATTTTTTGGATGATGTAGTTCTCCACAAATAAAAAATAATAAATCACTCGATTCATAATAAAGCAAACCAAAACATTACAACAGCAACAAACCATCCTTTGACTACAACCTCTGTCAATATGACCTTCGTTCCTTTTCATTAGATTCTTAATCTATTTAAAAAAATAGATACAATCAATTTTCATAAATCTAGTATTTGTAAAATGACCTACAAATAAATAAAACAACACAGTAATGCATTAGATTAATCCATATCTAAAAACCACATACTACAACTGCAAACTTCTCAATTACTACATCATCACATGACTCGTTTTTGTCATAAGAAAATTCTTCCATCATTAGATTCTCTGACACTAATATCTTCTCCACTGCTATTAGACCCAAGCACATCAGAGTGTCTTTTCATTTTCTTCCTTGGATGCATTTCTAAAATAAAAAATAAAAATAATTCAAGACTATGAAATTTTAAGGACAACAAAACACGGTTGAAATCATTAAACACAAAAAGACATGGAAATAAAATGATAAAACTGAAATCAATAAAAAAATTTAACTAAATCACAGCCATCTACGTTAACAAATATTGATGTCTATTGTAGATAAATAGTTATATTACATTTCACATCTACGCACATACATCTACAATCCATGCATGGTTATCATTCCAGCACACAGAACATGAGATACAAAGGAACATCATACACACATACATCTAGATAAAAAATCAAAGGCAAATTTAACAACATTTTAGAATTACACATAAACATGATTAGCACAGGATAAAATGTACACAAATACATCATACACATGGAGATCAGCATAAAATAGGCAACAAATTATGGAACATTTCATCAAATTACATAAGGGTACATCACATCACTTCTTCATGTTATCAAAATCTTACCCAGTCCTTCAGTTTCCTCATTATTCACATCTCTCTTCTTTCTTAAATGCATATATACAAAAATGTACAACACAAATGGGGATTTTAGAACAACCAATAGTAGATAAAAAAAAAATCAAACAAGAACACCACCACCCATCCCCCCCAATCCCCTTCCCCTCCCAGAAGCAAAAAACAACTTCGAACAAACCTACAAACCCTATCTATCGATTTGTCGACCACAACAAAATCTATCACTAGAGATAACGCTCAATACTTATGAATGCTTCAAACCAACGAACATCAAACTCATCTTTATAAAAGAAAAAAACATCAACAGCACTAGATGCGGACCAAAATCAAACAAAGGACCAACCAAGCACATCCCCGCAAAAATCCTCTCCCTGACACTAAAAACCATTCCATATGAACCCTAACAAACTAAAGAAGGGTCGGTTGAGAACAAAAAACCAATCCATATCTACCAAAAAAACAGCTCCCCAAAACAAATCTATCAAAAAAAGCCTCCCTGAGACAAATCTACCCAAAAAATGCCTCCCCATGACGAAATCCCCTCCTCTCTACCGATAAACATGAACTGAGCTCAATAAAAATGGGAACATAACCCATCTAAACCTAAATCAACCCCCACCCGTGCAAGCGACAAGCTAAACATAAACTTGCCAGCGAAGAGAACCCAAAAAGGACAAGCTAGAAAACACTCACCGGAGAATACTCACCGAGAGAGGGAAAGACGGAGAGAAGAACCTGGACCTAGAGAATACTTGCTAAAACGCCCTCATCATCGATTATGCCTCCCCTTTGGTTTGTCCAAAATGGAATAACTCTGAACATTTCTGAAATTAAATGCATGCAGGTAAAAAAAGCAAATACTGTTTCAAACAAAATAAGTGGATGTGCCATCCCTGGCTGGATCTCAAAGCAACATGACATAAAAATTGATTGCGCAGGACATACAAATGCAGATGCCCGTGAGTAAGCAAAATCGTATAAATACTCATGAAATAAAATATGGTAAACCTGTTATCCGATCTGTATCTAGATCTATATCCTACACTATTTGGATATGAATCCATATAGTAAAAAATGATGGGATGGATTCAGGAGTAAAGGACAACGCTAGCTATCCGACCTGCATTTGGACCGTGTTCACATCCCTAGTGATGTCATCCGGTGATTAAATAATTACTTGCAACTTAAAAGGACATTGGTGAGTGACGTACCCATAATCACGGGCCATGGTAAGATACTTTTTAGTACTACTAGAGATAAGATGGATGGATGAAGGGCGCAAATACACATATATAGAGCCTGTTAATCATACATCTATACATAGTACCCTAGCAAGCTACTACATGCATGCATATCATCGCCGTTCGTCAATGGTATTAGCTATCTAGCCAGCTAGCTGTTAGGAACTACGTATATACGTACGTAATGCAGGGTAAGTAAGCGCGCGCGGGAGGGAGGCTAGCTTGCGTATGCACGTGCGTGTATGTAGTTGAAAATAAGTAGCAGCTAGCGCAGCAAGATAGACATTATGCAGGCGTTTTGCAGTGCAAAAAAGTCCTAGTCACGGCCTAAGCTACATAGGTGGAGGTGATTGGATTGGTACGCAAGCTAGCGCGCATAAGCAGCCAAAGATACAGACGACTAGAGCGGCTGGTTGGGTTGCCGTCCGGGACAGCCACTGCATTGCCGTTTCCATTTGCACTGCAGCAGGACAGAATCGAATCGAATCATCTCGTCGCCATCCATTGCCGTACACCACGCCTCCGATTAATCTTTTCTTTCTACCTATTTACCTATATATAGGGAAATTATAAAAGACTCCAAGCTCCATGATCCATTACCACTAGACACACTTTGAGATTTGTGATGTTTGGTATTTGTATGTTTATATACTCACTAAAAAAACATTTGAGGTGTCAAACTCCGAAAAAATTAAATTTAACTCCAGTTTAAACTCCTTTTAAATTTAAGATAAATATAATTTAAACTAGTTTAAACCAGGTCAAACCGAAGATGAATTTATATATATACACACATACATCCAGACGGACTCAACGAGATTACGTATATTAATTCCGGCAGCATAGCGGCAGCCATTCCGGAGACTACCCGAATATGTTTTGTGCTTCAACCAATGATCGATTCCAATATATACATGTGGTATGCGGTGCAGGTTCGTGCAAATTAAGCTAGGTAGTTACCTCTGGCTCTCAGCCATGGACGTCGCCGTCGATGTCGACGCCCATCCTAACCACAAGCTAGCCTAGGACATGTATGTACTCCAAGTAGCTTACGCAATCGGTGACGGCACCGCGCCATCCATCGGTCGTCAATCGTCTTGCATGCGCGCGAAAATGGTTAATAAGTAGTATTTACTCAACATCAGATCGATCGCCATGGCATGTATATATGCTGCCGGCGTCCGGTCAAAATTAACGCTAATTTCTTTCTCTCTTTGCTCCTTTCTTTCCCTCCTTGCTAGCCTACAAACACTGCTCGATCACTCGCTTTGGCTTTGGCTGCTAGCTTCGCTCGCTCTGCATCAACCTCCACTGCAGACACAATTGCAACTTGGCATTGCCGAGACACAGCCTATAGCTCGCTCTGCGGTAGCGACATGGCCTCCTCCAGCTGGTCTGTGCAGCAGGTGCTCCTGCTGCTGCTCGTCGGCGGCGCCGGGGTGGCGTCGGCGCGGCGGAGCGCGGCGATCACGCACGTGAAGGGGTTCGAGGGCGCCCTGCCGTTCCACCTGGAGACGGGGTACGTGGAGGTGGAGGAGCGCCATGGCGTGCAGCTCTTCTACTACTTCATCCAGTCGGAGAGGAGCCCGGAGGAGGACCCGCTCATCCTGTGGATCACCGGCGGCCCCGGATGCTCCGCCCTCTCCGGCCTCCTCTTCGAGATCGGTCCGTTATACACTCATACCTGCCTCACTTCTTCTCGCTACCGACCATGCATATTTCTGTCTAATTAGCTTAATTTGCACCGCATCGCTCGCTGCTGCTCCATCCGTGCAAACGAATCTAGCTATGTTGATCGATTGCTACTCTTCTGATTTCTAATTAACGGTCTCTCCACGTACGCAATCTAATAATCATATATCTCTGCCCTTAAAAAAGTCAAACTTTAACTGTAGACAGTACATCGCCCTTATTTTTATCTTTTTTACCGTCCTTAAAGGATACAATAAGATACTAAATACTACTTATATAAGTCTTAACAACCGTTGGATCTAGCACAATAAACAAATCTAGCTCGAGGAACCATTGGGTACGACAAGATACCAAATCATTGGTTCTAACACCGTAGACAACTCTAGCTCGAGATACCAATAACGTTGGAAAAAATAGCTCAATATTTTTAGGAAGTAAAATAAAACATTGACAAATATCCCTATTTCCTTCATTTACAGGTTTCATATTTGGAAAGTTTTGATTAGACTTTTGAGTAATCTGCATAATAATTTTTTGCTCTGGTATTTTGAAAAGCATTATATTCCTCTGTATGAGCTAGGTGTGAGTGTGTGACTGCTAGTTGGGTTAGACATGTTACGTCTTCAAGGCATATGGTAAGGCAACTCTAGTGCTTAGATGGAACGAGACAGTATCTGAGAAGTTGCTGCAAGAGAAGTCGTGCTCAAGCTTCTTTTGTGCCGGACGCCTTCATCGAGGCTCAATTGCTGACAATTTTTTTAATATAGTCTAATTGAAATTCAGGCCCTTCGCTAGTACTCCGATCACCTGCTACCCGAAAAGAAGTTGTAGTTAAATTCCACATGCGGACCCTAAGCCCTATATCATGAAGTAAATTAACTACTATCACAAACAGTAAGGTTTTAATCTTGGTCTTATCTCTTTTCTTGCCAGGAGAATGCCAGATAAATCGCTCTAGGTCTCGTCGACCTCTTGTATTTCTACGCCCATATATAATCGTATATAGTTTGGCTTTATAATTAATTAATTCTGGATGGGTTCTTCTAAGCAGGCCCCCTCAAGTTCGACGTGGCGGGATACACGGAAGGGTTCCCGCGCTTGGTCTATTTCGAGGATTCATGGACCAAGGTACGTACATGCATACTCATGCCGTGATGGTAACACCACTGATTTCTTCGTCGCAAAATGTCTATTTTAAGTCTGAATTGTTGTGTTTCGTCTATATAATCTTACAAACTATAAAATCAAGTATTCTAACTAGTAAAACTTTAAAATCGATGCAAATACGAGCTCAAAAACCATCTGACAGGGTTATTCGTGCTGGTTTTAGCTTTTTAGGCTAAAATAGTTGGTTTTATAGTTTAGAGAATTATGTAAACGAATGGTGATAGATTTTTTTTTTTCTTCTTCGTTCTGTTGTGGTCTGTGGATGCACGTACTGCACTGCAGGTGAGCAACGTGATCTTCCTGGACGCGCCGGTGGGGACGGGTTTCTCGTACGCGCGCGAAGAGGAAGGCTACAACGTGAGCCTCACCGGAACCGGCAGCCAGCTCCGCGTCTTCCTCACCAAGTGGCTGGCCGACCACCCCGAGTTCGCCACCAACCCGCTCTACATCGGCGGCGACTCCTACTCCGGCTACACCGTCCCGGTCGCCGCGCTCGACATCGCCATCGCCAACGCCAACCGGCGAGCCGGAGACGGCGCGCCAGAGCTGAACCTCAAGGGCTACCTCGTGGGCAACGCCGGCACCGACAACAAGTACGACACGGGGGGCAAGGTGCCGTTCATGCACGGCATGGGCCTCATCTCCGACGAGCTCTACGACGCGGCGCAGCGCGGCTGCCATGGCGACTTCGCGTCCGCGCCCACCAACGCCGAGTGCGCCAACGCGCTGCAGGCCATCAACCTGGTCACCTTCGCCGTCAACCCCGTGCACATCCTGGAGCCCATGTGCGGCTTCGCGCTGCGCGCCCCCGGCGTGAGCATCTTCGACGGCGCCGGCGCCGGCGCCGGCGGCAGGGCGCGGCAGCTGCTGGTGCAGGACAACGTCGAGCACCCGGAGTTCCGGCCGACGAACGCCGGCGGCAGGCTGGGTCTCCCTGTCGAGTGCCGGGACAACGGCTACCGGCTGTCGTACATCTGGGCGGACGACGCGGAGGTGAGGCACACGCTGGGCATCCACGAGGGCTCCATCGGCGACTGGAGCCGGTGCACGGCGCTGCCGCGCTTCCGGCACGACGTGGAGAGCGCCATCCCGTACCACGTGAACCTGACGAGGCGCGGGTACCGGGCGCTGGTGTACAACGGCGACCACGACCTGGACATGACGTTCGTGGGGACGCAGGCGTGGATCCGGACGCTGGGGTACCCCGTGGTGGCCGCCTGGAGGCCGTGGTTCTCCAACCGGCAGGTCGCCGGCTTCACCGTCGTGTACGCGCACAACCTCACCTTCGCCACCGTCAAGGGCGGCGGCCACACCGCCCCGGAGTACCGCCCCAAGGAGTGTCTCGACATGCTCGACCGCTGGACCTCGCCCGCCGGCCAGCTCTGACCGATGGATGCACGCATCCAAGTGTCTTCCATGCCATCCGCCATTGCCCAGCTTGTAACTAATTAAACCAACTGCTCCCGCCAAATGAACTAATTACAGAGGATACTGCCGCATCTCTAAATAAATATGACGTTGCCTTCATGCTTCTACCGGACGCAGTTGCAGTGCACACCTTGAATGATTGCATGGTGAGTCACAGATCATGCCTCAAAGCAAAACGACACGGAACTAGCAACCACTCAAATCCCGGCAAATGCCACTCAAAACGATACGGCGACTGGGCAGCCCACACCTAGACGGGTTGAGGAATCGGAGAGAGGAAGAGGCAGATTTGTCACTTCTGGAATTTTGTGGAAAAAGTGAAACAAAATTCAAGGAAGTAAACGGGTATTTATATATATAGAGAATTACATCCAACATTTATAAATCTTTATTCGATTTTCTTTGAATTTCAATTTTGGGAGCGTTACATACATACCAAACCCTCGGTTTTTAAGTTAGCTATCCGATCATATGATGATGATCACCGGCATGTTTCGAAGCCCCTAGAACATACGTTATGTAGGGTGATAACCCTACACCTCCTAATCTGTAAATTATCTTTAGTTATCGAAATTAAGTGGTACACACATCATAAACCGTGTCGGTCCCACTCGAATACAACTCGTCTCCAACTCCAACATGACTCAACCGGTCAAATCTTTACATATTCGGACTACCATTCGTCTTTCATTTGTGCACCATTTGTGCACCGTACTGAGACAGGAAGTCATCGAATACCCATTCTTGTCCATCGATCATGCCCTTGATATTATCTCGATATAATCATTGATCAATGATCTCACAATGGACGTCGACACCATCTAGAGCGACTCTGTTCATCAATAGACAAATTTTTTTATGAAACAAATGTTTCCACCTTGACTTATGTTAGTTCAAATACATATTCATCATGTTCACATGTGTGTTAGTGCCAAAAGTGTTTTGTGCATTGCTCAGATAATTCTAAGAGCATGTACAATGCTCCATATCATCTGTTTATAAGACATCTATAAGCCTGAGAGAGAGTGTATAGAGAATTGGGCCATCTATAATTTTGTAGCCGACATTAGCACAAGAACTAAGGTAGTTGTGTGCAGAGAGGAGTTATCTATATAGAAAATGAATGTTTATACCATTGTATGAGTTGTTGTTCATGCCGAAAGTTGTATCGGCTAACCACATGTAGGATCCCCATCAGCACCAAATCTAAGAGTTAAGAGCGTGTGTCGGGACCCGCCAAACGGAGTCGGGCCCCTTCTGTGCATCACCTGTACTAGTCCCTGGATCAGTAGCTAGTACACACAGATTCCAGAGTTTTGGATCATTGCCAATTCAAATCGAATAATAATTACACCAGAGTACGCTAACTGGCATGAAGGCCTTAAACAGCGGAATTCTAACCTAGCAGTGGAAGTTCTCGGTCTTCCAAAATTCCAAATAGAAGAGGCAAAATACAACAATCAAACCACAGGCAAGCTACAGTAGCGTCCTAGGCGTTGGTATAGTCGTCGTCTTCGAGTT
Source organism: Olyra latifolia (assembly GCA_036346145.1). Taxonomy (NCBI): domain Eukaryota; kingdom Viridiplantae; phylum Streptophyta; class Magnoliopsida; order Poales; family Poaceae; genus Olyra; species Olyra latifolia. Next base: position 51,839,270 of record CM070524.1, on the reverse strand, counting down.
CTCCACTTTGTATTCTTGACCTGCTTAATGATTGAACAGCCCCGCATAACAGGCGGGGTTAGTATTTGACTGCTAGCAAGTCCTTCCTAGGAAGGGCCAGGTTTAGGTTTACCTTAATAAAGCTGATGGTTAATTTACATAAAAGCATTTCACTTAGAATTGTAAAAGCATTTGAGAAACATATATAAACAAGTACAAATTCTTTTTATCAACAGTCATATCATAACTTTCTATTCTCAGATCTCAAGTTCTCAATCTCATAATCTCACTCCTCCATTCTCAAATCTCAACTCTCAATTCTCAAATCCCAATACTCATATATCAAACTCATCATTCTCATCTAGCAACGGCACCCACGTGCCGGAATAACCTTACCCATGTCATATTATGTTCAGTGATGCTACAATGTGAAACCCACCTTGTCCGCCCTTAACCGTGGGCACGGCCATTCAAATGGGAAGTGGACCGTGGTGGGGTGACCGGCGGCGGCAGCGGCTCGGCGAGGGCGGGCGGCCGGTGGCGGCGTGCTGCGATGGCGATGGCGGACGGCGGCGACGGGTTTAACGCAACGCGCGAGGCGAAGCCGGGCGGCGGTCAGGTGGGTGGTCTTGGCCGTGGCGGGGTGGCTTCGGGGCGTGGCGCGTGGGTATCTTGGACCTAGACGCTGGGAGGTTGCTTCAAGAGCGGCCGGTGGTGCGGTGTGGGAGCGGCGGCGGTGACACGGGAGGAGGCTGGCGGTGGCGTAGCTAGACTACTGGCCTGGCGTGGGTAGCTTTGGCTTACCGGCGACGAGGTCGGCATTGGAGGCAAGACGGCTCGTGAAGGAAGGAGAGATGGAGGTGGCGGTGGGAGGTCTCGACGACGGCAACGGCGGCGGCATGGGTCGGCGGCTACCCGAGAGCGCGACAGCACGGGAAGCCCTGGGGCGACGGCATCGAGCACGACTCTTCATGCTGATGCTGGGTTGTGGCTTCAGTAGTTGTGAATTGGGTTTGGGGTTGGGTGGTGGCGTGTGGAGGCTGGGTTGGCTACGGGATGGGTTTTGCAGGTGCACGCGGAAGACGAAGTCTCCCGTACGTGGCTCGTGGCCGGCGGTGACACAACACGTGCAGGCCACGTCGGACAACAAGACGGAACAGAATCATGACGAGGATAAGAACGGAAGAGGATGAGGACGGAAAGAAATCATGACAAATCATGAAGAGGATAAGAACGGACGGAAAGGAAGAAAGAGAGAATTTTTGTTGTATTATTATTTTATGAAAAGGTGAAAATGTAAATATCTGTAATTTTACTTTAAGTTGTTTCTTTTTAATATACTAAATGGATGAGAACGAAAGAAAGGAAGAAAAGTATACTTTTTCTTCTAATATAAATTTTAGGAAAGATTAAAATTTTAAGTAAATGTAATTTTAGGTTTTTGGAAATAATTATTTCAAACAAGAAATTTCAAATTTTCGAAATCCCCGGATTATGAATTTAATAGAACTCACGGTCCGGGTTTTATGAACATTTTTATTTTGCGAATCAAACTCAAACAAATTAATTAGTTTCATTTTTCTCTTGAATAATCTTTTGGAATATTATTTTTAGAAAGTTTAGAATATTAAAAGGTAACCTACTTATTTTCACAATCTTAGTTTAAAATGCATTTTAAAAATTATGCACATGCAATGATGCAGATGATTTTTAGGGTTTTGAAAATAAGGATGTTACAGCGTGCCAGCCAATTTAATTTGATCATGTAATCGGCAAGAAAAGATGTAATTGCCTTTAGTTAGCCATTTAAATCTTGAATAGAAAGAACATGTTTGATCTTAAGAGTAACCAAAAGAGTCAACAAGTCCAAAAGATAAGAAATCAATCAACTAAGATTGGATCTAAACCAAAAATTCAAAGGGTAAACAATCTACTACTAAGATGATATGATCAACTACGTAGCAGAGCGAAGGGTAAACAAACTATTGGCTAGATTAACAAGTTAATCAGACCAATAGAGCAAAGGATAAACAGACTATCGGCTAATAGCAAGCTAGAAGTCAATAGAATAAGGGTAAACAAACTATCAACTAATCGATTAAATTGTCAAGCTGGCAGAACGAAGCAAAAACAGTCGACCAATCTGTAAAGTCAAATAAGCTGATAGAACGAGGGTAGAATCAAACCCTTTGCACGAAATGGTGATACACAACAATATCGAACAAAGATATTATTATGATAAAACCAAAAGCCAATGCAAACCCCGTAGATCAAACTGAATCAAGATAGTACTTACTTGCAAGCAACTGCTGCATTGTATAGTGTAGTTGACCAAAAGGTGATGCACAAAAGGTCAATTAAGAACAAAATACGGTGAAACTAAGTTACTGCTACTCCTACGAATTGAAAGGACGATTGCATTGAAATAGTAGATTGATTGGTCAGGACTCTTCACATGCCGCTATCGGCTACATATTTATACAAGCTCTAGACATCATCGACTAGGACTCTAATTTCGTACATACTATGGACTCCGACCCAATATTTGCCCATTTTATTTAAGATTCTACTTAATTTATCTAACAATGATACGGACTCTTCTTCTTATAGCCAATCTAGACCATAATAACCGCCTCGGCAACCAGTCTTAATTCTAGCTGATTTTAGAATCTTCTAACACAATAAGCTTTTACTCAAAATTTGGTGTCAACGGCTGTTTTTAAGATTATTTATAAGTAACATGACAGGCTGCTTTGTACGTGCCCTAACTGGATCGAATAATCCTTTATAGGATCGAATAATCCTTTATACTCAAGCGTAGAAAGCTATTTTTAAGACAGCCTATAAGCGACAGTTGCTTTGTACAATTATCCTTTCTACTCAAGCGTAGAAACACACAGAGAGCATCGCAATTTATTAGTTTTAATTCCAATCTTCCACTAATTGCAACATAATAGAAAGTGTGGATCGAAGTGGAGTAGAGGAGAGATGGAAGAAAACAAGGTGGCAAGATGGAGAGGCATATAAGTATTACCAGTGAAACCGACGTTTTTGGCTGCCTATTGAAAAAAAGCGTCCGGAGCAACGAGTTGAACGTAGAGGGCTGGCGTGCAGGACCTGCAAGTTACTAGTATTAATCAATCTTATCACCAGTACTGACACCGCACCAAAATGCAAGTCAAATGAAAATCCCCCACGAATACGATCCTCTCGGAACGCAATCAGGTCGTCGGTTTGTTGGTACTAATTAAGATGTTTCTACTCCGATGATGCCAGGCGTTTTCTTGCTAAAATTATTTGATTATCTATTAAAACTAAACTTTTACTATTTTAACAGGTGGTTTTAACCTCGGTTAATAAAGCTCACTGTTGCGGGGAGACGGCGAAGGAAAAAAGACAGGCGGCGACTCCACGGGGACCAGGGGTCCAGTTGTCAAAGCTCGTCAGCCCTCTCGTCCATCTAACTCTAGTGATCTCGAGCTGGGAGGTGATGTGAACCTTTTCTTGTTTTGAAGTTAGAATTTGCTGTCCGTACCATCCTCCATGGTGGTATCGATGACAGAGCAGTTTAGAATGGTAATAAGATCTTTTTCAAGATTTCATGGCGTCATATTTGTCTTTGGCGACCTCCTCAACTATAGAGTTGGTATTTGTGGTCCCCGATCTATTCGTGGGCTATTGGGATTTATCTTCCCTATGGTTGGAGTTTTGTATCGGGCTGTTATGTAGAGTTTCTCTCCATGACGACGTCAGAAGTTTTTGCTGATCTGCAGATGCGGTCGACGGAGGCAGATTGGATAAGAATGCTAGAGGAGCTAGATTGGGATATTCGTGCATCATCTCTGACAAGGAAAAAGCATGTCTTTCACAACGTGCATAAAATTTTCGGTATGATACTAGTTAAGCACTGTATCACGCATGTTACAAATGCTTAATTTAGAAGAGAAGAATGTAAGTGGTGTTAATACTGCTTTAAATAGCTGTTGGTTCAATAGGATGTGTTGCATTGTAATAGCTTTTTATATGGTCGTAACCCTCTAGTCAATGATCTAATGGAAATTCTGTTATTAATAAAAAAAACTAGTGGTTTTGAAAAGCTGAGAGACTGATAATCAAAATTGAATTTAAGAATATTCCACTCGTAACTTTGATATTTTTGAAAATGACATGAAAAATTCAAAACGTTGCAAAAGTGATAAAATAATATGGCAATTGCCTCGGGTCGGACGTCCGATGGGATGATTTCCATCGGACACATGATGTCAGCATGGAAATTTAGAAAATAATTGATGAAACTTAGAAAACCTACTGATGAAACTTGACAATACACATATGAAACCGGGGCGAAAACTGATAAAAACTTACAATATAGCTACTGAAACTGGGAAAAACTACTGATGAAACTTAAAGGAATAGCAATGAAACTTGGCTAACAACTAATAAAACTTGAAAGTGCCAATAAAACTTAGCTAAATTACTGGTGAAACTTGAAGAAATAACGATGAAACTTGGCTAAATTGATTGATGAAATTTGAAGAAGAACCAATGAAACTTGAATAAGTACTAATAAAACTTGACTAAACTACTGATGAAACCTTATGTTCCATTGTTGTTAAAAAAAACCCGTGCAAATATAAGAAGTTTCACAAGAATAAAACTAAGTTTCACCAGATAAAAACCGAAGTTTTGCACGTATATAGCCGAGGGTTTCATGACAAAATAGGAATGAACCTTTTTCTAGCCCTCTTCTTCTTTAGATCCAACGAGTTCCCACGCCATGCTTGCTGGATCCGGCCGCTAAAAGCTCACCAAGCTCACATTGTTTAGAGACGGGTCGGCGCTGGCCAACGACTGTGACGGTGACGACGCCATGTCTGCTCTCGTTTCAAGCTTGTAGGATCTGCCAGCAGAACGAATATAACAATCTATTTTGATTGGATTGAACTATGGGACCCCAAGAGAAGAGGGCAGGATAATACATGAATAATGCATCAGAAGCTACCAGACACACGGATGTTTGCATCGTCGATGCAAGGGCGCAGCACGCAGAGAGCGCCCAAGCCCAAGGCCTAGCAGGCTCGCACACGTGGTGAGCACACCGGAGTAGGGATGTAAACCGATTGGATATGGTCGGATAGCAGTGATATTGTATCCGTATTCATATTTATTTTTCGGATACGGATAGTATCGGATATGGATACGGGCACGGATAGTGTCGGATACGGACACAGATAGCTCGGATACGGACACGGATACTATAGGTTCGGATATTGTTCGGAACGGATAATTTCTAGGATAATACGCAAAATACAGACTTTCAAAGAAAGTATCAAACATTTAAAGTACGCATAAATATTTAATACACAAGAAACATGTAATCTTGTAGACACTACCAGGGCGGTGCGGTGAAGGCATGAAGCACCAGCACCCCAACAGCCTAGCTAATTGGAACGGTTCGGCCTAAGGCCCTAAGCACCACCAAGTCCACCAGTGCGGTTAGGCCTGAGCACTGTAACAGACAGTAGTACTGTACAAAGTAATTTTTGAGCAGTAGTAGTATAAAACAGTTGAAACGGATCGAGCTGAGCACTATAGCAGATAATGGCTGGTAGGTGGGCTTAACCTTGAGATGATTCGGATAATATCTATCGAATATTATATGTATTTTTCTTCGGATATTATACTATGGATATTATCCATATTATCCGTATCCGTATCTGTATCCGTATCCTCATCCTAATATCCATATCCATATTCATATCCACAAAAAACTGCCAGATATCCGTATAAATATCCAAACCACTATCCGTATTGGTTCGGTCGGTCGGTCGAAAATCATCCGTTCTGTTTGCATCCTACACCGGAGTATGGTTCGGTAGAAAAAAGATGAATGAGAGGGCACCCGAAGCAGTGACAAAGCACTATCACGTGCGATCATAGAAGCATTTCCTGGGCGTAGCCACGTACGCCTGACGCTGGTACAGCCAGCAGCAATTGATTTCGTGAGTGACATAGTGGCGGGACCCACGTGAAGGAAAGCGTCCGGTAACCATCGGACGTGAGCGAGAGCAATTCCAAACAATCTGCCAAGAACATCTTGTCTTGCCAACAATTTCACTTGTCTTGCTGCTTGCTTCAGCTGAGAAGGCGGCCTGGAGCAGAGGGGCACATGACGAGAAGCGGCAGCGGACGGCATAGCCTTTGCAGTTGCAGTAGCTTCACACTCGTTTTGCTCCTCTGCTGCTGCTTATCCTCTGCGTCTTCTTCCTCCTCCAGCTTCACCACCCAGGGCCACACCCAGCAACATATCCGCGGCAGCAACAGCAAAGGGAGCAAGAGCTTCATCACCAGTCTCCCTGGATTCCATGGACCTCTCCCCTTCAAACTCCAGACAGGGTAGGCTAGGCTATTTCCTTTCCTTCTTTCAACCATGCATGCATCCATGGTTTGCTGATGCGACGATCGAGAGCTTGCCGTGCAGTTACGTGGAGGTGGACGAGAGCAATGGCGTGGAGCTCTTCTACTACTTCATCCAGTCGGAGAGGAGCCCGGAGGAGGACCCGCTCATGCTCTGGCTCACCGGCGGCCCCGGATGCTCCGCCTTCTCCGGCCTCGTCTACGAGATCGGTAGGTGCTCCCCTCTTGCTCATCTCCATCATCTACGGTCTCAAATCAACTTATAACATATGGTCAGTCAGGCCCTCTCAGTTTCGATCTTCACGGCTACGTCGATGGCTTGCCTAACTTGCTCTACAAACCTGATTCATGGACCAAGGTTAATCAATTTCATTCATCTCTGTCTCCTTCCTCTCTCTAATGAACAACTACAACTTGTTGCTGATTGATCCTTGATCTGCACGTTGTAGGTGAGCAATGTGATCTTTCTTGATTCCCCAGTAGGAACTGGTTTTTCATATTCCAAAACAGAGGAGGGATACAGATCAAGTGACACCAAAGCTGTCGACCAAATCATCATCTTCCTTACAAAGGTCACACCTCCGATGAGTCCCCTTTCCAACATTTAACTGCTGACAAATGTTTGTCAGACTAAGCCCTAGTTAATCGTCTCTACTGTCTTCCTTTCTAATTCTGCAGTGGCTTGTTGAGCACCCTGAATTTTTGTCGAATCCTCTCTACATTGCCGGTGATTCGTACTGTGGAATGATTGTGCCAACCGTTACCTATGAAATTGCCAGACGTAACCTCTCACCCTTTCAGTTTCTTGTCCTAAAGCCACCTTTTCTCTCTGAATAGCTTAATCACTGACTTTCCAGGTAAAGAAGTTGGGAACCAAACAGTGCTTAATCTACAGGTTTGGGGATTATGGATTAGAATTGCCATGCATAGAGTGATATTTTTTTATGTTCTGCAGTAATTGTTTTTTAAGGTTAGATTAACGTGGTTTCCCCTTCCCTCCTCCTAATCTGACATATCATGATCAGGGCTACATTGTGGGCAACCCAGTCACTGATGACAACTTTGATAAGCCATCGAGAATTCCTTTTGCTCATGGGATGGGTCTCATATCTGACGAAATGCACGAGGTAAACTAAATAACAACCTCCAGTATTTTTTTTTTAGTTTTTGCATATTTCACGCGCTTCCTGTTTATCTTTGTGATGTACCGGTTTCTTTAATTTATTTGCTTCTTACTATTCTCAGACTTACAAGAAGAGCTGCAGTGTGGAGGACAAAAGCCACAAAAGCGCTCAGTGCACAAATACTCTTGATGACATAGATGAGGTGCATATAAACGTTAACTAATTCTTTTTTCAAGCAATTATGTTTTTCATTCAATATTCAGAGGTGACAAATTGCCTGCTTGTAAAGTGTGTCAAGGACTTATACTCAAATCACATTCTGGAGCCCCTATGTACTTTTGCAAGCCCTCATCCATACAAGCCGAAGCTGAATTCAGGCATACGGGAGATGCTCCAACTCCAAGACTACACTGCAGACCTTCACCTGTCTGAGATTTCTTCAAAGTGTAGAGTTAATGGCCAAATGAGCTTAGCCTTTCGAGTACATTTGCCGCAACAGTAATCTTATCTGACATGTCCCATTTTCATCACAGACGGCAGAATATACAATGTCCAGAATATGGGCAAACAACGGCACAGTAAGACATGCTCTTGGTATCCACAAGGTATGACAGACTACAAGATGCACAATCTGTACAATTGTGTAGGAAGGTTGATGTGAAGTTAATTAAGATTGATCCATTCCATGGCAGGGTACAGTTCCTTCATGGGTAAGATGCAACTACGACATACTGTACACTACGGATATCAAAAGCTCAGTGAAATACCACCTTGAAGTGACCACTAGAGGCTACAGGAGTCTGATTTACAGTGGTGATCATGACATGATCGTGCCTTTCATCGGCACGCAGGACTGGATTAGGTCTCTGAATTTCTCTATTGTAGATGACTGGAGACCATGGTATGTGGATGGACAAGTTGCAGGGTGAGCCACATGAATCTAACTAGAACAACTTATTTAGAATATTGGATATACTTGGGAGCTAAATCAAATCAATGTCTAGCAGTGAATTGCATGATCCATCTTATATTCTTATTTGTAGGTTTACAAGGTCATACTCTAACAACCTCACGTTCGCCACTGTGAAGGTAGAAGCCCAATTTTTTATTGCATTTACTGTATATATCAATTATCAAGAATGCATGCAGCATGACTTGGTATGTTTTGGCCTGTGGAGCAGGGCGGTGGGCATACTGCTCCAGAGTACATGCCAATGCAATGCCTTGCTATGTTTGCAAGGTGGGCTTCTGGTGACCCCCTCTGATGGTGTCAATTGCAGCCTCAAGTGGAGAATCACATTGCAAGATAATTGACCATCATATTTGTTACAAAAATGCGAAAGCAATGAATCTGTACAATACAAAGGTGACTCGTGTTCGAATATTAATTAGCCCAGCACTAACAAAAAAATGTATAACTGGTATCGCGCGGCTAGAGGGGTTGCCCTAAAATGTAAAACAAATGATGGACCTTGTTGCAAATAGCTATTGGAGCAACCAAGAACCAAGGCCAACTAAGAAATGTAGCGGAAAAGCATTCAACCGAAAGAGAGATGAAATTAGCACTCTGGATAGCAGGACAGACCGTCAGAGGCTAGATTTAATGGTAACATATATGAAACCATAGCTCAAGTTCGCATAAAATCTAGAGGTAGATCTAGGAGTTAGGAAACCAACAAAAACAACATTGAGCAAAACGATATGAACATCACAATGCCGACTATGCAATAAAAAAATTTGAATCGACCTACTTTAAATAAAAAATGGAAATAAAATCTAAAAAGAGTAAATAAAAACAAAATATTCTATTTCATAGTTCTAAAATAGAGTCCTTTATTTTTATAGTATTACTCTTTAGCCACGCGAATTCTCGATATTCCTTTTTATTTCTCATCGAACGAATGACATCTTCTTCCGGTAACTCAATATAGAAGTCAATAGGCTCTGTCAAGTTAGTTATATGTTGTGCCTTATCAACGATCTCTATGAAAGATGGTAAGATGACATCTTGAGGTGGAAATCATAATTAGCATAATACCTTTCGGTTATAGTAGCGTTATAGAGAAACCTTCGGGTAACACAATAGAGGCTTGGTTAAACATTCACTGATCTGAAACTGTGGCTTCAGTTGCCAAGAAAACTTTACCAGATGTATATCTAGAAGTAGTAAAACCAACCCAATAGGAACCACATTAAAATCATGTTCGACCAAAAAAAAAAAAGAAATTCACAAGTTCTGCTACTCAAGACCGTTGGATAGAACTACAAGGGATCGGTAAAACATTCATAGGTACAAACCTTGGCTCCAGTGGCCATGAAAACTGTCTGAAGCCAATTAACCTGAGAAGAATCACCTCAAAAGTATAATTGATCATAAAAGATAAAAAATTACAAGCTCGGTTGTGTGGGGGGAACCAAAAGACAAACTGAAAAGGCAAGAAAAAGATGAACTTGTACAAAACTAGATGGTCATGCGAGATTTCACGATGAAGATCACATGGATCATTACCATTAACATGCCACAAATAACCAAAACCACAACAAATGGAAGGAGAGGAGTCATAAGAATAAGATGCAAAAGAAACAATCAAAATTTGTAATACAAATCTACATCAAAATTTGGTTACAAATCAAGGTCAAAAGGAAGTTGGTTTTTCATTGCTTGGCATTTTTGTACATACAACCACACCTTGGGTAACAAAAGCTCTTACAAGAGCATGCAACTAAATCAAAGTCTTGAGGAGGGGCATACCTCACCCCTCCTTGTTAGTGTGGAGAATGGCCCAATATGAATATACCAAAAATTCCACAATTCATGCAACCATTTAGGATTTTGGATACGTTTAGGAATAGTACAATATGCCAGGCTTTATTGAAACTTCTGAAATATCTTATAGTTGAAGTAAGCCTAAAGCTAAGTATAATTTTTTTTATTTTACAACCCATTACCACAAGCAAGACCCGAACATAGGACAAGTCCCTAATAGTGTATGTTGAAGTCATCTCGATCTTTGAAACATATATCATCATAAATGTCATTTGTATAAAAGTTGGGATGTGCTCATTGAATGGACAACCCATGTGAAAGAGAATAGAGTGTGCAAATACTCCACAAGATTTCCATATAAAACACTATTAACTAATATGAAGGGTTAAACTAAGCAATGGAGAAGGGTTTAAATAGAAATGTAATGCAAGAACTTATAATAGTTTTTCAATCTTATTTTTTTCTTTATTAAACTTTTTTAAATCATTAAGAACTTGTTTAAATTTATTTTTATTTACAAATATTTTTCCAAAATCCCCATATGTGACATCCAAAAAAATTAAAATATAACTACAAAAGAAATTAGTTTATCTCTTCTTGTCCTTATCCCAAACTTCTTCCTAATCCAAATTCTATCTCTAATCCAATTAGATCTCTAACCCACCCATATATAGCCCTGTAAATTTCCCCCCCCCCCTAACTACACAAAACACATCTATTACCCCCACCCGATGCCGTCACCTGCGTAGCCGCCGCCGAAGACTGCAATCGTCGTCGCGCCCTGTTTCCTCCTCAGTATGCTTGCTGGTCTCGCTACATCTGCCCGACCGCGACACCACGCAGTGCTACACGTCGATATTTCTTGCGGGACGCGCCGTAACCTCATGTTGCCTGGGCTGCGCCTCAAGACCACCGCTTCAGTGTGCCTCGGCGCGCTCTAGCCACGCCATGCCATGCTGTGGACCCGCACAAAGACCGTGCCGCCACCCGCGACGCCACCAAGGCTGCCGCCGCCGCCGCCGCTTGTCGCGTCTGCGGTCACCGCGCGCCTTGCTGCTGCCGCCGCCGAGCCATCACCCGCCGTGGATGCCGCCGCCGTTTCTCCTCTGCCGCCGCGGCGCGCCGCTCTGGCGCTGCAGCCGACGCCAGGCCTCCGCTCCTCGGGCCAAGCCACCCGAGCGACGCCACTTCGCTGCAGCGCCTCGCCCGAGCCAGCGTCGGCGTTAAGCCGCCAGCCGCCGCTCTCGCGCATCCAGCCGCCCGCTGCGGTCGTCGCCATTCCCTTCCTCCACGCTGCACCCCCAGCAGCGCGCGCCACCGGTCACTACTGCGCGCGCCCGCCAGCGCCGACCGCCGAGCCCACCGGCCCCCCCTCTCTCTTCACTCCTCCTTGCTGCTACTGCTGCTCGATATTCACTTTCTCGCTACTCTTCACTCCTCCTTGCTGCTGAAATTTGTACTTCACTCTCTTCTCTAGCTCCTGAGGAAAGTCTCCAAGCATTCCTTTAAGCTTTGGTATGGAAAAGATGGCAGCAAGAGAAGAAAGGAGTGAGTTCTTGCTGCTGTAAATCCAGTGAGTAGAGTGACGAAAATGGGATAGAGCTCACCACAACATTTGTGCATGTAAAGAGCTATTTGGATGGATGGTGAGCTGGGGAGGTGGGGATCTCGGATGCAAACATGCACAAGTTAACTCTCAGGTTTTGAGTGTGGATTTGAGGAAGAACAAGAGCGAACATGTTGCAACTCTTTTTTAGTTCGAGCAACAGCTTGGAGAGGCATAAATGAGTAGGTGGAGGTAGGAGCAAAGCCTCCCATTCTTCAGAGCCTTGCGGACGAGTGAAGTTTTCTCTTGGACAAACGAATGTCAGGCTGCATTCGACAACCTGAAGCGGAGTCTTATGAAACTGCACATGCTACAAAGCCCGAAGCAAAGTGAGGAGCTGCTTCTATACTTGGCGGCGGGTCCCTCCGTAGTCAGCGCTGTCCTCGTGCGGGAAGAGGCTCCGAAACAGCAACTGGTATACTTTGTCTCTGAAGCTTTGCAGGGAGCGAAGCTGCGCTACACCGAGATGGAAAAGCTAGTGTACGCATTATTGATGGCATCAAGGAAGCTCCGGCATTAATTTCAGGGAAACCGAATCAAAGTACCTACGGCATACCCGCGAAGCTCCATGTTATCAAACAAACAAAGCTCGGGGCGCGTCAGCAAGTGGGCGGTCGAGCTCGCCCCCTTCGAGCTGACCATCGTACCGCGCACGGCAATCAAGAGCCAGGTTCTGGCCGACTTCTTCGCGGAGTGGACTTTGCCGGCACCCGACGACAATAGCGACGCGGACGTATGGCTCGTCAATTCCGACGGATCATGGGGCATACACGGTGCAGGAATAGCGGCCATCATCACGGCTCTAGGTGGAGAAGCAGCTGAGTTCGCAGCAAAGCTGGAGTTCCCTTCGACAAACAATACGGCTGAGTATGAAGCGCTCCTCCTGGGGCTTCGCAAAGCCAAAGCCATGGGCGCCAGGCGCGCCATCCTAAGAACTGACTCGAAGCTCATTGAAGGACACGTCTCTAAAGAATATCAGGTCAAGGACGAACAACTTCAGAAATACGTCGAGGTGGTCAGGGCGATGGAAAAAATATTCGATGGGTTCTCTATACGTGCGATTCCACGGGCGCAAAATGAGCGGGCGAACGAGCTAGCAAAGGCGGCAGGGTCCGGAAGCGCCTTACCCCCGACCGTATTCTTCGAGGTGCTCCGGGCCCCCTCCATCACCTCCCAGGTGAACATTATAACTCCAGCGGCCAGCAACGACTGGCGAGACGAAATACACAGCTACCTTCTCGACGGCACCCTCCCACAGGACAAAGCACAGGCCAAGCGACTTGAGGCCCGAGCGAAGAAGTATGCCATAATCGAGGGGCTCCTATTCTGCGGAGGGCTTTGCACTCCGTGGCTTCGCTGCATATCCTAGGAAGAGGGAATCGAAGCCCTGCGCGAGGCACACGAAGGAACCTGCGGAGCGCACCAAGCCCCAAGGAACCTCGCAGGCAAGGTGTTTAGAATGGGCCTTTATTGGCCGACAGCACTACAGGATGCGGAGCATCTAGTCAAGTATTGCCACGCTTACCAATGGATGACTAAGCAAAAGAAAGCCCCGCCTAGCGAGTTGCACCCAGTGCCCCCGGTCTGGCCCTTCGCAAAGTGGGGGGATCGACATCGTTGGTCCGCTGGCCAAAGCCCGAGAAAGCTTACAATTCGTAATCATCGCCATCGACTACTTTTCCCGTTGGATTGAAGCAGAGCCAGTAGCGAAGATAACAGCCGAAGCCACAACTAAGTTCCTCTGGAAAACAATCGTATGCAGGTACGGGGTTCCTTACGAGATCGTCACAGATAATGGAACCCAATTCGAGTCCAAGAAATTCGGGAATATTGCGAGGGCATCGCACGAAAAATCGCCGCGTCGGTCGGGCACCCGCAGGCGAATGGCGCGGTAGAGAGAGCTAATGGCTTGCTGCTGGATGGCATCAAGAAAAGGCTTCATAACACAGCGAAGGGCGCATGGCCTGACGAGCTACCTGAAGCCCTCTGGGCGGCACGCACCTCCGCGTCCCGCCCCACGGGTTTCTCCCCGTTCAGGCTAATCTTCGGAGAGGAGGCCGTCTCACACGCGGAGATTCAAGCCAAATCCCTTCGCATCATCAAAGGCCCAATACAGGAAATGGCGGCCATCACACACGACCTAACGGAGGAGGGGCGACTACAAGCCCTGATCACCATGAAAGCCTACGCTAAAGCTTCGACGCGGACCTTCAACAAGAAAGTCAGGAAAAGAGACTTGGCGCCGGGGGACATGGTACTCAAACGATCAACCCCGACGTTCGCCAAGCTCGAGTCCACATGGGAGGGACCAACGTCATCAAGGAATCCACGACGAAGGGGGCTCACAGGCTCACCACCCTGGATGGCAAAGACGTACCAAGGATCTGAAACTCCGACGCACTCAAGAGGTTTTACCTGTAATGTTCTTCTTTGTATGAAAAAAAAATGTGCTGATGATTATCAATGAAGGAAAAAGTTACAACCGGGGACCGTTTAGCGCCCCCACCCGTGGTTTTTTCCCCTTCGAGTGATTCCACGTAAAAACCTATTGTTTCTATGCATGCAGTGTGGTATGTTATGAGGAAACTGGGTGCGCGGATTAGCTAAGGCCTAACGCGCCACCTCCGCAACGAGTGCTTGGTCGGGCCTACGTCCCACCCACTCCTTCACTTCGACGGGCTCGTGGATTAGCTAAGGCCTAACGCGCCACCTCCGCTACGAGTGCTTGGTTGGGCTTACATCCCACCCACTCCTTCGCTTCGACGGGCTCGGGGATCAGCTAAGGCCTAACGCGCCACCTCCGCTACGAGTGCCTGGTCGGGCTTACGTCCTACCCACTCCTTCGCTTCGACGGGCTCGCGGATTAGCTAAGGCCTAACGCGCCACCTCCGCTACGAGTGCTTGGTCGGGATTACGTCCCACCCACTCCTTCGCTTCGACGGGCTCACGGATTAGCTAAGGCCTAACGCGCCACCTCCGCTACGAGTGCTTGGTCAGGCTTACGTCCCACCCACTCCTTCGCTTCGACGGGCTCGCGGATTAGCTAAGGCCTAACGCCCCACCTCCGCTACGAGTGCTTGGTCGGGCTTACGTCCCACCCACTCCTTCGCTTCAGCCGGCTCGCGGATTAGCTAAGGCCTAACGCGCCACCTCCGCAACGAATGCTTGGTCGGGCTTACGTCCCACCCACTCCTTCGCTCCGACGGGCTCGTGGATTAGCTAAGGCCTAACGCGCCACCTCCGCAACGAGTGCTTGGTCAGGCTTACGTCCCCCCCACTCCTTCGCTTCGACGGGCTCGCGGATTAGCTAAGGCCTAATGCGCCACCTCCGCTACGAGTGCTTAGTCGGGCTTACGTCCCACCCACTCCTTCGCTTCGACGGGCTCGCGGATTAACTAAGACCTAACGCGTCACCTCTGCTACGAGTGTTTGGTCGGGCTTACGTCCCACCCACTCCTTCGCTTCGACGGGCTCGCGGTTCTAACATGTTACCTCCGCCCGCGTAATACAACACAAAGCACAAATGGGCCAGGACGCGAAGTACTAGCCCCGCACGGGCGGTCGTCATTCCAAACTAGCAACACGCGTAAAGACAAGCGTCCTTCGACACCAACTCCCGGAGCAAAGTTAATGATATTCATTTTGGAGATGATGAAACGATACAAAAGCCCCCAAGGGCTGCCGAAGGCATCATCTAGTCTGGCCGTTCGGAGGTTAGTGATCCTTCCTCCCGCCTGGCACCCGGCGAAAGCGAGCGCGCCCGAGACGGACCGGCTTCACCACCGGCACGTCATTGCTTCCGATGGAGCTAGCAGGAGAAGGCGGCGGCGCCGGAGGGTCGACGTCGTCATCTTCCCCGTCGGAAATGATGATCGGGTGCAAAGCGTCGGCTCCTGGAAGGACAGGCCCGGCGGGTTGGCCCGCGTTGCCTACGCCGGACCCGTCGCCGATGATGCCTCCCCTCGCCCTCACCCCGACGGCGAATCTCGCGTCAAAGCTCTCGGCCGTGGCCGGCGGCCGAGGTTGGGAAGGAGACGATGGAGAAAGGGATGAAAGCGAGAGTTGAGACATGGCGGCGTGCATTTAAGAACGAGGATCGATGGCGCCGTCGGGACGCCGCGAACATATATATATGCGAGGAGGGCTAGTCGAGCCGGCCGCTCGCCATAAAGGAACCTCAGAAGCCGAAGCGAGTCTTGCTGGGGAAAGGCGAGACACAGAGCCCCAAGCGCCACAGCCACGCGCGTGATCATAAATGGTGAATAAAATCGAAGCGTCGCAGGAGTCGCCATTGGCCCAAGGAGCCCAAAGACGCGCCACAGCTACGCGCGTGACAATAAATAGGCAAACAAAACCGACGCGTCGCGTGAACACTACACTAGCCTGCAGGATCCCCCATTGGCCCGAGGAGTTCAAGCGAAGCAATCAAAGAAGGGGAGAATGTAGAAGCGGACCAAACGGTGCGGGGTGCAGCAAATCTTCTAAACAGGTCTAGTTACAAACAAAAGGTTTACAAAGAAAGAAAAGGGGGGAGGGATGATACAAGTCACGAAGAAGGATGCTTCTCCTTGCCCTTAACCTCGCCGGACGACCCCGCCTTGGCTGCGGTCTTCGGAGCGCTCAGCGCCGCTCGGGCTCGCCACATGGACTCCCCCGCCGCTGCCTCGCCGTGATGGTTCCAGAAGTCAGAGATGAAGCGAGAGGCCAAGCGGGTTGCGGCAGGAGAAGCCCTCCCCGTCGACACGATGTCAGAGAACCCCGGGGAGCCAGCGGCTGCGGAGGTAGCACCAAAGTGCTCCTGGACATGTGTGCAGCCCGTCGCTTCGAGGAGCTGAGCCGTCTTCAAAGACACCAAGTGAGCGCAATGGCTGCCGAAGGCCACGGTGGAGCTCCCCAGTACCCCAGCGGAGTTCTGGAGGAACTTGATAGCCTTCGCGCCGGGCGCAGGAGTGCGGCTCGAAGCGTCGATGCCGAGCCGAGGGAGCTGATGAAGGAAGGCGCTGATCGCCCCTTGAATGCCAGAAGTTAGGGTCTCCAGCAGCTTCTGGGCGACCTCGCAACGCTCCTCCGCTCAGCGCGCGTTGACAAGACTCATCCAAGCCTTGCCCTTCGCGGCGGCAAGCTGGCGGGGATGCTCCTCCACGGCCTTCTTAAGCATCTCCTTGGCGAGTTCCGCCACCTTAAGGAGGTCCTTCAGCTCCTCGATACGGCCCTCCTTCTTCCGCTCGTTCTGCTCAGACACGGCGCGAGCCTGCTCCGCGGCCGCGAGGCCGGTTTTCATCGAGGAAATGAGGTCCTCCAGCTCCGCGTTCCGCGCGGCCAGGTCTCGGCTCTGGCTCAACTCTTCCTGGACCTTCGCCAGGGTCTCAGTAGAAGATCGCAGGGCCCCTTCCAAGCGAGCCCTCTCCGCCTCCAGCTCCTCCGCGCGCTTCTTTGCCTCGACGAGCGCCCGATGCGTTCGGGCAAAATCGCGAGTGTTTACCTGAACCCACCTGGCCACCTCCGTGGCTACAAAGGCACCCTGCGGCAGAAAGCAGAGCGCAAACAGCATAAGTAGGAGTAAGGCCCCGTGAAGGAAGCCGCAGGTATGGGGAACCTTCATGAAGAAATCGGTGGTGGCGTCACTCAGCGCGAAGTCATCGATACCACCGAAGAGGCGCTGGGATTCAGTCTCGCAGTAGAAGGCCCCGCGCATCTTCCTCAGCGCCGAGGCTGTCGTAGCCCGACTATGGAAGTCTAGGGGGGAAAGCCCTAAGGTATCGAGCCCCGAAGCAGGCCTCGGATGACCTTGGGCTCCGACAGGGCCATGAGGCAAGGCCGAGGAGCCCGGAGGCATCGACGTCGAAGGAAGCAGTGGAGAAGCCAGGAGAGCCTCCGACGTGCCCCCGAGGGCCGGCGGCCCAGAGGAAAACCCTCGCCAGCGTCATGAAGCTCCGGCCATGGGGAGGCGTCGCCGATGGCGGGCGAGGCCCCGCGCCACCACCTCAGCGGCGGGAAGCCCGACAGCCGGCCTCACAGAGGTGGTCGGCACCGCCATTGCACCCGTCATGTCCACGTCCCCTCCCCCTGTGTGCACCTCCAGATCAAGCACAGAAAGATTGACGCCACATAAGGAGCTTATAGGAAAAGTTTCGGGGGTCAGACCTTCGGCGCTAGGGGGAGTGTCAGGGATAGAGGCGCTCGCGCAGATGACGCGCGCCCTCTCCGGCTGCAGGCCAACGATACCCTCGGGGGGATCTCGCGCTCCGCCTTCCGGGGGGTCGCTGGGTCCAGTGGAAGGGTCATGCGCCGTCTCCAGAGCGGGGCTGGTCGCCTCCGTGTCGTCGTCGAGGTCCACGAGCTCCACCCCAGGGATGTTCAAGAAGGAGAGCCCGAGGGAGCGCGCTCCGGACGGGCCAACCCCGTGGGAAGGGCCACTAGCACGCGTCGGAGCAGAGGACATCGCCGCGGCGGAGACGGAGGAGTCTCGCTCATCTTCCTCCTCCTCCTCCTCCTCCCCTTCAGTGTCGAAATTATCGTCGTCCTCGCTCGCGCCGCCGCTCTCGTCCAAGGGAGGCACGGCTTGCAGCGGGCGAGCAGAGATTATCCTGGCCCGCTTCTTGGGCCGTGGGGAGCCCCCGGCGCCCTGAGGCTGGGGCCTCACGAAGCCCCCATTCAGTGACGCGGGTATTGCCGCCGCCCCAGCAGCCTCCACGGCAGCCTCATACTCCGCGGGGCGGCAGGGGCCGAGGAGCCCACGCGCTCGTTTCTCCGCCGCTCCGCGCCCAAGGTTACGAGTCCCTTGGGGCCGGAAAACGGTCAAAGTCCCGTCCGCGGACCATTCCAAGGTGACGAGGGGATTCCTTGCCAAGGGCTCGAAGCGGCAGAGGCAAAACTCCTCCGCTAGGTCACGCATGGTGCTCTGGTGGCGAAGGGCCTTCAAATACGAGAGGAGCCCCACCTCCTCAGCTGTCGCTTCTTGGTTGGGCGACCGAATCGCCCGTACGGGGCCCATGGAAGTACGGAGAGGTGAATCCGGGCCGTCGAGCACCTGGAAATACCAACACTGCATCCAGCCGGCCTCCCATTTCCCCTTGGCGACGGCGACGGGAATCTCCTTCACCAGAGGACGCTTCGTCTGAAAGTTCGTGGAGCCGGCAGACCGCTGCCCTGTCGCCGCCTTCGCCGCTTAGGTCGCTGCTAAGCGTCTTCGACGAGAGAAAACAAGCGCCCGGTCAACACATGCTGGGCGGGACGGAAGGCCCAATCCAACACCGCCATGCGGACGATGGCGTTGGGTGTCAGCTGTGAGAGCCCCGCCTCCAGAAAGGCGGCGAACACCACCGCCTCGTCGGCTCGAGGGCGGGGCGTCTCCTCCCGGCCCGGAGCCCGCATGGAAGAACGGCGAACGCCGAACTCCACCGCCAGAGCATCCAAGTCATCTAAGCCCAGAGACGAGCGCCCCAATGCCGGAGACAACGCAGCAGCATCCTCCTCGCTCAGACGCGGCGAGGAGCCATCGGTGGGGGAGAACCGCGAGCCAGACGCTGGCGCAGCGGAATAAGGAAAGACGAGCAAGGAGAGCTGGAGACGAAAGCAAAGTGGGATGGAACCCCTCACTCACAGGACCCCGTGGTTATAAGGGGGAAGCGCGTTCCGCCCCGACCCTTGATGGGTACACCTGGCGTCAATCCCGCAAAAGGAGGAAGGCGTGCGCGGCGTGGTTTAATGAGCGGTTCGCAACGGCACGGATCCCTAAAAGCCATAATGAGTAACTGCAGACAGATGAAAGGACAGGGCGACGCGACTCAGCAATAGGCCAATGGGCGCGCGCCGCCGTGGAGAGCGCGCCCTAAAGTCTTGGGAAGCGCAACCGTCGCACCGTCTGATGCCAGGCACTAGGGCGATCTCGCTCCACATGCCCAAGGGAGTACAAAGACTCAAGCCTTCTTGTGGCATGGCCAAGGGCATGGCGAAGCAAGCCCTCAACCATGAGGGGCTCCTGTTGTAGGCCGGAGATAGGTACCCCCTCGGACTTTGGAGCGAAGGTAGGGTCTGCCTCCGCCGTACCTCCGCCCTCTCTTCTCTGTTTTTCCAGGGCGACTGAAGGAGATGCTAGGGAAAAAGTGCGGAGGTCTGAGGCGGCGAAGCGAAGCCCGTGCAAGGCCCGGCGAAGCTGAGAGCGGAGCAGCGAAGGGTGCAAGCGAAGCAGTGGATGGTGCAGGCGGAGTAGTAAAGAACGCGGGCGGAGCGTACGCAAGGTCAAGCGGAGCAACGGGAGCAGGCCGAGGGGCAAGTGCGAGCCGAGAAACCCACGCGGAGCATAGCAAGACCCGAGCGGAACTAACGTCCGACGAACTCAAGAAGGAACGGTATAACCGGAGGGTGGCGGAGCGAATGCCCCATTCGCAGCTGGGCGAGCAGACAGACGTCCGACAAACTGGCGCCTGTCGAGTGCCGAATAGGTGTCGGTGGGAACGATCGTCTGTAACCGTCGCATGGGTGTAATTCCCCATGTGACCCGGCTTGAGAGTCGCTTAGGAGGGTAAGGTCGTAAAGGGTATGGCTGATGTACTGTGAGATGACCCCAATGCCCCTTGCATGAGGGCAGGTGGGGGGTAAAGCATGTAAAATAGTAGGAAAATGACCCGCAGGTCCTTGGTCGGGGTCGGTGAGAAAGGAGACCGCCATTGCATGGTGCTGTACAATCCCGCCCCTATAAAAGGGGGAGGGCGACACAGATAATGGACAGACTCTTTTTTCCCAAGTGTAGCGCTCCTTCTATCTACGAGCGTTGCCAGCGAGAGCACGAGAGTTTCATTGAGCTGTCTTGGGTGCGCAAGATCGCTCATCGGGGGCAGCCCTGTTTTCTGTTCGTGGGGTGATACCCACAACATATATCTCCACTAGTAAGCTGATCAACTCATGGTATATTAAATTCATTGCACGTTGATACATGGCTCTAGTACTCTTCAATCCAAAGGTCATAACGACCTACTCAAATAAGCCGATAGCACCTGGACAACGAAATGCCGTCTTATGGATATCATCCTCCGCCATGAATATTTGGTTTCCACTGAGCGTGCCAAAAGATGTGTTGATGCAAAAAGCTGGTTTCCACGTCAGCGCACACGGGCTTAGGGGGTTGGATCCCCAATAGCACCGGATGCAGGGTTTTAACGTGTCAGCCGATTTGATCTACAATCGACAAGAGAAGACACAACCAGCTTTCAGATAGCCAATTGGATCTGTAATATAACGAACCTGCAACACTTGGAAGCGAATCTGAACAAGGTAAAAGGTAACAAAGCTATGAGTTTAGATTGAATCCAAACCAATGTTTCCAATAGGGTAAACAGTCCACCACTAAGTCGATGAAATCAACAAAGTAGCAAAAACTATAAGCTTTCAGATAGCCGATTGGATCTGTAATATAACGAACCTACAACACTTGGAAGCAAATCCAAACAAGGTAAAAGGTAACAAAACTATGAGCTTAGATTGAATCCAAACCAATGTTTCCAATAGGGTAAACAGTCCACCACTAAGTCGATGAAATCAACAAAGTAGCAGAAAGAGAGTAAACAGACTACCAACTGGTCGATGGTGCCGTTTAGTTGGTTGAACGAAGGGTAAACAAACTATCGATGAACAGCAAGCTATAAGCCAATAGAATGAAGGGTAAACAATCTACTGCCAATGAATGTGTTGATCAACATAAAAAGGATGAAATCTAACCTTTAGTTGAAATGGCGATGCGTAACAATATCAACTAAAGTAGTATTTTGATCAAAAGCTAATGCAAGCCTATAGATCGAACTTAATCGAAACAGTACTTACTTGCAAGTAACTCCTGGAGTATACCTCGAAGTTGATCGAAAGGTGATGCGCAACAAGTCGATTGAAAGTAAAATACGATGAAACTACTCTAATTGTGACGAAAAGTAAAGAACATATAAATTTAGATGTATTGTATTGATGTGATGATGATTTACATGCCCCTAGGGCTAGGAATTTGTGCAGACTCCTTTACCTTGACTCTAACTAGGACTCTTATCTTGTAACCGATACAGACTCGATTTTATCTTCTAAATTTATTTAACTATTCCTAATATACCTAGATTCTAGCCGATTGGGACTCTTCTTACCATACTTATCTTAGCTGATTTGGGCCTTCCCTACGTCTGTTTCCATCTAGTATCTCCTTAAAGCCCAAGCTGATTTCCAGAAGTTTCTAGAGTATCGACTAATGCCAAAACCATGTGTCAACACATCCCCCCCTCAATTTTGTGATACGAGAATCATGTCTCGAAATTCCTTACACATCGGCTTTGTCTCCATATTTTTCTCTTCCAATGTTACCCCTGTCCTCTGGTATTCTTCCTTGACTAACTGTTAGTTTTTCAAGGGCATTTTTGTCTTTTCACATGTTAGGGTTTTACCGTGTTTGACGGTTAGCCTCCTTGATTTTACTTCTTATAAATAGTGCGGCCGTCGTTTTCATTCGTACACGCTCGAACTTTCCCGTCCTTTGCAATCGGCTTGTGCGATTTGTCATCAGCTCACAATTCCCTTCTGCACTTAGCCAATCTCCTCCTTCTTCCTCCTCCAGCGAAGACGAGCTAGGTACTCACTCCCATCTCCAGTCAGTCTCAGACTTTCACTTTGGGTCCGATAGAACATGAGTGTGCTATACTAGTTTATGCTATCTAATGAATTATGACTTATCGGGATTGACTTGACTTCTAATTAGGACATAACTAATTGACATGAACTAATAAAGTAACTATTCAAATATTTGGACACCAAGTAATTAACTTGAAAATAATGTACTTATTAAATAGAGAAAATCTATATGGATGGAGAACATGCTTGTTTCAGTAAAATTGATGTATTTGAACTCCAGATTATCTTCACCAGCTTTTCTTAATTCTTCACCTCCAAGTCAAACGCTTCTTGCTTGAGTTTAAATTTACTATTTTTTAAGTATTCAAATAGATTGAAAATAAAGAAAATAAATTCAAGAAAGTAGTATGTTAAATTCAAAAAATTGGAAAAGAAAGGAGGAAATAAGAGAATAGGGTGATCCTAGGGTTTGTCATAGATGAAAACTACATGATTATATATATTTTGAAAATCTGAACTCTTCTGCTTATTGTGTTAAAGTAAAAACCGCTCAATTTCTAGTTGAACCGAGGCTGAAATGAAATAAACCAGTCCAGTTTTATATCGATGTGGCTACTCCGCTATGGACATTATGTGGTGAAGCGTCAGTTTCGGGACTAAGAGTTGGTTGAGGAGCTCAGGAGTGACCAGGGAATGTTCTGAATGGGTCACTTGAGCTTAGGAAGGAGCAGGTGGCTCTTGCAAGGAGGTTTTGGCAACGGAGCTAAGAGATTGGCTGTCGAAGGTGGCTGGGGTTGGGTTTTAGAGTTTGTTCATGATCCTAGGAGGTTGCTAGGAGCACAAGGATGCTTGTTGTAAGATCAATTGGCCTTGAGTTGCTCGGGGTCGACGACAATTGCTCGCCAGAGTTCTAAGATGGTGCTCAAAAGGGGTATGGGGTTGCTCAGGGGCAATTGATGGTTCAGGGTATATCTAAGGAGACTGATGCATGATTGAATTTGATTGATCAATTCAGCTCAGGCTTCAGGCATACCTCAATTAGGCTCCGGGATTTGTTTTTCGGTTTAGGAAAAAACTCGGCTGGGACCGAGTCAACCGATTTTTCCGACTTTTCGAAAAATTCGGTTAATTTTCGACCAATTTTTTGAATTCAAATTTGAATTTATCAAAATAAAAATGGCAAAAAATACATTTTTGGGACTTGAACCCACAACCAACGCTATAGAAGCAGAAGCGCAAGGACAAACCACCCCATTATGGCACATTTCTTGCCTTGGAGAGAGATATCTATATTTCTTTATACATAACTTTAAATTTATGCAAAATTTATTAAATCTGAAATTTTTTAGCCGATTCATCTAAAAATCGGGGGTTCCAGAAAAAACCGATTTTTCACCATTTTCAATTTTTTTTGGCTGAAAAACAAATCCCTGATTAGGCTAGCATCATGGGGACGATGGGATGGCAGGTGCGACGCTATAGGGTTCCTAGGCTCGGGCAGATTGTTTGGCTAGATTTAGGAGGTCACGAGTAGACCTCCGGAGCAAAGAATTGGAATGGGGTGGCTTGGGGAGTGATCTTCAGCGTTCGTACCGGATGTGGATAAGAAATGCTCACTGGCGTGGAGCTATTGGTGCAGGGTTGTAGTGGCAGTGGTTGCGGTTTACATTATGGACGTAGAGGGCTGGTGTTTTTATAGGCAAGTCGCAGGAAAAACCGATGGTCGAAAATGGCAGCAAAGTTCAACGGTGGTAGCTCCATATGTTTTGATTAAGCGGCGATGAGGAAGGGGAAGGGGTGAGGATGTGGCAGATTAGGTAGCTAAGGCAGAGAGCTATCTTTTTTATAAGGCTATCAGAGTGGATAACGCAGCGTTGCTGAAGTCGTGGAGTTTCTATAGATGGTCGTGTAGTCAGTCAAAGAAGGGAACAAAGCATATGGTTGTGGTTAAGTGGCGGTGGTACAGAATACAAGTGGTGAGGTTGAGGGATGGATTCTTGAGGATGAGGGCTATTTATTCCAAGGCAGTTCAAGAGTCATTGGTGACGATTTTCTCATGGACGGCAACCCAGGGATGAACAAGAGCGGGGCGAGCACATGGGCTAAGTAAGTTGTAGGCGTGAGCTAGGTTGGATGCATGAGAATGAGAGAGAGAGAGGCCGGAGCATGGAGCTGGTTTAAGGGCACCGTATGGTGTGTGAGCAACGCTCTGGCCATGGCGAGGACATGAGCTCATGATTTCCATGCGGTGTGCTAGGTTGCAGCCAAGAGAAGACGGATTCCAGGCATGGCTGTTACTAGGGTTGGTGCTGCAGAGTTCAAGGCCCTGTTCTTTTCAGAGGTTTCTGGCGGTTGGCGGTTTTACTGTAGCAAATTTATAACTCTTTGAAAAAAAAAAAATTGTAATGAGCTTAAAAAAATAATTAAAATTTTTTAAATTTACTGTAGCAAACCGCCGACCGCCGGTAACCGCCGAAAAGAACGGAGCCCAAGTGAGAGATGGAGCAAGGGAGAGAGAGGGCAATGGGCTAGGCTATTGTTGCTGCCACTGCTGGACTGGGCCAAGGAGGGACGAGCCATGCTAGGGTGGGCTTCAAATAGGACTAGGAAGGGAGGGAGGTATGGGCAAGGCCCTCTTCGATATATGTTTGAATTTCAAACATAGCTTAGTTCTCATATTTGAGTTGAATTCGCCCGAGCTCTCGGAAGTCGGAACCACACTTCTCCTTCTAAAAGTTATATGTAAATACTTATTTGATTTTCTTTTGAAATACTCAATTGAAACTTCCATCATACTAGTATTGCCTTTAGGATTCATAATGAATCATAGTTGCTCAATTATTTTCAATTTATTTATTTTACAGTTCAGCTCGAATTTTGGTGCCTTGTGTATTCGAGTGTAAACTTATCCATCTACACTTACAAACATTTATTTATAAGCATACTACTATGGGATTGGAACATGATTTGAACTTTTGCAACATTGTTTTTAATTTCAAGGTTTATATTTGAGGATTTGAATTTTGTTGAGTTGTAATCCCCCAATCCGTTGCATATGTATATATGTATAAAAGTAACCTTGATTTCTTCTCTTTATAATAAGCCTCTTTTCCTCAAATTTCATAATTTTCAATAACTTTGAATCTACTCAAAATTGGGATGTTACTAAAATAGAGGCTGACAGGTGGTCCCAGTGATCAGTGAAAAAATTAAACACAAAGAAGAAACACAAAGTGTCATACAAGGGATTACAAAAGAAGGGACGTACTCATCTTTTCGTAGCTCCGTTACATCAAGGATAGTTAACTGTGGCATAGAAGGGAATAAGATGCAAATACAATGTCACGGATGGGTTCAACACTTCAGTGATGGCACATAATTAAGGGTTAGGGGTCTTTTGTAATGGTATGCAAAATATTTTCTCATAGATTTAATACACCTACTAACCTCCCAATAAAAAATAGAAGGGAAAAAAATCTATGTATGCCACTAGAGGAAGCTCCTAATGCATTGTTTGCCATCATTTGTCACTTTAATCTTATGTGCTATCACATTGACATGTTTATTATTGTCCATGACAATGCAATGGTGAAAACTTGCCTTTTTTGTTTCAGCTATATAACATTCCAAAAAGTTCATAAAAAATCATAATGGTCTCAAATATCCAATACTTCCAACCTAATTGTTTTGGTATTTTTATGAAAAATGTGTTCTAAAAAAGTATATAAATTTTACATCAATATTTTTAGCATAAAATATTAAGCATAAAACACCAAAAAATAGATTGGAAGTACTGTATATTTATATCACTATAATTTTTTTAAGAATTGTTGGAAAATTTTATGTAGCTGATGCAAGAAAGACAAGTTTTTACTAATGATATAAATGACAATATATGTCAATGCATGAGCTCAATACCATAGTAGTCCTTCAATCAAGAATTCTTGCTAGATCGTCTATGCGCTACTGCTACATCGTCTCAAATTAGATTAGACTAGACTATTTCTTGGGGAGCCTTTCTTTGTAAGAAAGACACTGTGTGATGAAAATGTTAGAGTAACAAAGTGATAGCACGTGAGGGACCCGCAGCTTCTCTAGTGGCATACAAAGATTTTTCCTAAAAAAAATTATTTTGTTTAGCAGGAGCCGGCTGCACATCATCCGATTTGTTTGGAGCCGGCAGATCGTGTGGATGCATATGTAGCCGATTCAATCAACTTGAATCATGGATCGGACAGGCAAAAAACTAATGCTGGAATAGGGTTTTATATCCCATTTAGGCTCAAAAACCTCTCATGGACGATTTTCGATTTTTTTTACCGAAATTTATAATTCAAAATTTGAATCAAACAAAGTGAGCCGGAAAAGGGAATCGCTTTGCCGCGAAATCATAGGATTTTGATGAGAAATCGCTGACCTGAAGTGGGAAATTGTGAGATTTTGACAGGAAATCGTGGTATTTTTTGTGAAAAGGGAATTGGTTGAGATATTAGAAAATTATTGACCAAATACATGGACAAATCATTAGGTCTTGAAAAAAAGAGAAAAATTGCAAGGAAAAGTATTGGGAAAAGAAAAGCGTGATTTCAAAATTTTTTCCGCCATAGTCTTCTTACATATTAGTACTATTTTTAGGATTTTTTTTGGATTTGAAATTCATTTGAAATTCAAATTTGGTTTCAATTTTTTTGACCGAGATCCTAATCCCGTTCCATGGTGATTCCTAACTGGATTTGAAACTTTACATCGCAGACAGTCAAGCATCCCTAGGTGGTCCTCCAAAACACTATTCATCAAAGATTTTACAGGTTCGAATTTTGAAGGAGCTAATACAGAAAGGATTCTTTTAAAGGTTGTAGTGTAAAAAGTGATAGTGCTATAAGGGTCGAATATTAGAGAAGCTGTCGGAGGCTTAGAAAATGAACCTTTGGCGTCGTTGGCTCTCTTTGGAAAAATGGAGTTTACCCCATACAATGAAATATTTCACACGTCTCAGACAAATCCACAAACCAATGTGGTGTCTCCGTCACGTATTTTGACGCTTTGTGCTATGTATATTGATATATTGTGGCAGTAGTACTGGTGACCATGCATCGTGTTGTCATATCACCGCAAGACCTGATCAGGCACGTCACGTAACTCCAACTAATTTGGTGGTGCTCGAGCCCGTTGCTACAAGGAATAATATTAACTGAACGATCTTATTCTTCCCTAATTCCCTCTAGCTTCTTGCTGTTCTTTGACGCTATTCGTTGTTGCCTCATCTTTTGTTATTTGCTATACACGACTTTGTTGATTAATCTTCATAATTTCATATTATTACACACTACAAATTTAATCTAGTAACAAACTAATATATAATGAGTAAAGTTACAGTGACTTCAAACAAAATATTTAATTTGAGTTGTGATATAGGAGTAGTGTTTTGCACAGAGCGGATGCCTTCATACTTCGTGCTATATTTGCAAAATATAAAATTGAAATGGCTGGTTCAAACTATCCCTTTTGTTCATCCTATTGAAATCTCACCAATTTTATTTTTTTCATTTTTTGGATTATATGAGAATCCCTGATCTAGTTAGTTAGTTTTATAAATTAACACTTCTTTTATAAAATGCAAAACAAATAGTAAAATAATTAAAAAGTATGATTTGATTATCCACTCACATACTCTCTCGGGTCACAAATATCTATGTTTGAAGTACGTGCAAGTCAAAGTTTTAAAACTTTAATTATGAATATTTTTAAGCTATTTAGATTGAGTGCATAAAACTATATATATATATATATATATATATATATATATTCATCTCGAAAAGTAATTTCATAATATTATAGTTTTAATGGGTTTTACAAATAAATTGTATTCATAATTAGTGGTCAAACATGTATTTTGAAGACCGTGTCGATATCTAAAACGATGGTTATTTGTGACCAGAGAGATTACATAGTTGCAAATAGTATCGCGGGCGTAGTACAAGTACAGTGAAGTACATACTCCTGAATCATGAAGATTAATTCGAAGATTAGTAGTAAAGAGTGAAGACCTCGTGTTGTCATATATTTTCTCGTCTTTGAAAGTTATTTTCGTTTACACTCCAGCACCACCTCTATTTAAAATATCATTAGTTACTAAGATGACTGCAGCCACATATGCACATACGTGGCACCCACGTGGGTGGTCTTCATCTTCCTTCTCCTAGCAGTACCACTACTCCTTTCTTCCTCCTTGCTGCCCTTTTCTAAGTGATGTCATTCGACGTTGCCTCATTTTCTTTGATCTGGTATATTTACACGTCTTTGTCGATTAATCTTCATATTATTATATACTGCGCAACACTAGAATTAATGCTCCAAAACTTAATCCAACAACAAACTAATGGTGTACTTTTCATATACCAATCTAGGGACTATTAATTCGACATATAGATGTAGAAATTTTGTGCACAAAGATTTAAAGAGTGCGTGCGTCTTACGAAGTAATTAATTAAATCAACAATCAAAAGCTAGCAGATGGGCTCCCTCCCAATACCGCCGACGCAGCCTGATATGGTCACGGTAAGAAAGGAAGAAATTGATACAGGTATTTTTGTTCACGAGGAAAAAGGTCGAGCTGCTGTTGTCATGCATGAGAAACAAGAAAGAGAAGACGTGCGTGCACTGTTTGGAAGCCAAGAAGATGTACCGTTAAAAGACAGAGCTAGGCATTGAATAGACATCATTTGAATCTTGATGCTTTCTTCGACAACACGTTTCAAAATCCAACCAAAGATAAACCTTTTCTCAAATAGCAATACGAGCTATCAAGAACTAAGACTAATCAAGAAACATAGCGGAAGGCAAATTTTGATAGCAGAATAGATGATCACTAAAACCATTATAACTCCCAAACTATAGCTTCTATCGTCATGAGATTTTTATCAGAGTTAGATATGGAAGTTAAAAAAACCAGAAAATCAAGAATAACCTTGATAGCACCACCGAGGAAAAAGATACAAAAATTACAAGATCTGTTGCACAAGAATTTCGGACTACAAACAGAAGGTTGGAAAAACTTCCATATATCTTAATTAAACCGTGACTCTAGGCCCTATGAATTTTTTTATGACAAGTAGCGTTGTAAGTTAGGAATCCAACCCAATAAGAATCACCATCATATCGTTCGGAGCAAAAAGAAATGAAAATAATAAGCATCACTACATAGAAAGAACGAACCGATGAACTTGAGCAAGAAAAAGAAAGAATTTGATCTTAGTGTTCTTGATGGGTTGCAAGATGATATGGGTGATATTAACAACCTCTAGACCTCTTAGATCAACAAGAAATCATTATGTCGAAGGAGGGGAGACAAAGAAACTAGTTGCAAAATAAAAATAGAAAGAAAACTAGATCGAACACATAGAACAATGAAAAAACTTTTTTGTAAAACTTATCTTTCTATTGATTGGTTGATTTTCTACCGTTACACACAAGTGGGCAAAGCTTCCAAGGAGCAAATAATTTTAAAATAAAACCGTAACCATGACTTGAGTGGAGACATCTCTCCATCCCTCCTTATATAGCGCATTTAAGTGCATCTCCACCCTTTAAGAGCTACTTAGGTTCTAAGCTAACCTATCAAGGGCTATGATTTACTCACCCCACTGCTAATAACCAGCCTCACATATAGGTTTTACATAGAACACACAAAGCACAGATAGGATTTACACAAAGTCTAAAAAACCTGATGCAACGGGGCTTCATCCCTAAACTTGACTGTTTATTTTACGTGCCTCTAGACCTCCAACCCGAACCAGAAACTTTGAGCCACCTCAAGTCTATCTCCGTGACATCCACATGAGGCCATTTTGAGCCTAACTGTCTTGTCAGTATTCTCGATCATTCTGAACCTCGGTTCTCCCAGACTAGTCCTAGTACCCTCCAACAACTACAACTGTCTCCAAATCTACATTCAAATAGACCAATATAATATTCACAAATATCTTACTTATTTTTCTGCAAGTTAGCATATTATCCTTTCTGCCAATATCCTCAACCATTCTGAACCTCGGTTCTTCCGGCCTAGTCCACCAACGACCACAACTCCACATGGTCTCACATACAGTTTTTGTGCACAGGGGCGAGAGGTGTGCACAAGAAAGAGAAATAGGAGCCCGGGCGGCACAATTGAAGGAACAGGCTGGTGGCAACAGCTAATTGTTTCAGGGTTCGATGAAAATCCTGGTCTTAATCGGGAGTAGTTTATAGGTATGAGACTGAATCGTCGGAATCCGTAGTAATCTAAAAAAATTATTCGAGAGTTCCGTCCGCCCGGAGCAATGAGTTGATTGTTACTTAGTAGAGAGAGTGGACGAGCGGCGTACGTGCAGGACCTGCAAGATATTACCACAACCAATCAATCCTCAATCTAGACGCAATTAGGTGGTAGTGTACTAATCTAATCCGCAACGTGCCAAGAAGACGATACTCCGATCGATGATGTCTGGCTGCGGCCACTGGTGGTCAGCCCATGCTGTTGCACCTTGCTCCATATGACTTGTTCCTTGCGCGTCTATTTTTCTTTAGCTTGATTCAGTTGACAATTGAGCTGAAGCTGGCAAGGAGGAGAGGAGCACGATGACGACAAGCGGCGGCAGCCGGCGTATCTTCACACCGCTTTCTGGTTTCCTCCTCCTCTGCTGCTGCTGCTTGTCCTCTGCGTCGTCTTCCTCCACCTCCGGCCTCACCACGCAGACCCAGCAATATATCCGCGGCAACAACAGCAAGGGGAGCAAGAGCTTCATCACCCGTCTCCCCGGATTCCATGGAATCCTCCCCTTCAAACTCCAGACAGGGTAGGCTCGGCTATTTCCATCTTTCAATCATGCATGCATCCATTCCGTGGTTAGCTAGCTAGCTGATGCCCTGCAGTTACGTGGAGGTGGAGGAGCGCCATGGCGTGGAGCTCTTCTATTACTTCATCCAGTCGGAGAGGAGCCCGGAGGAGGACCCGCTCGTGCTCTGGCTCACCGGCGGCCCCGGATGCTCCGCCTTCTCCGGCCTCGTCTACGAGATCGGTCGGCTCTCTCTCTCTCTGCTACCGTATCTCTTCCTTTCTAAGCTAGGAAGAAATGACTCAAATGCTGCTACTGATCCATGCAAGCTAGCACATACTTGTAGAAAGTAGTATGTTGCAATCTATTTTATATATAAAGCAGGGGCATCCAAGACACAACGTTAATCAGAGAAATTCTCACGTAAATCAAGAAAAAGAAAAAGAAAAGATCTACACTGTCAATTATATAGTAGAACCAAATTATAACGGCTTTCATTAAAAGAAAGAAGTCATATCAACAAAAATAAAAATAATATATATTCAGAATAAAAATAATAAAAATAAGGGTCCATGTCGATTTAAAAAGAGTGTATATAGGCTACAATAAAAAATAACAAAATTTAAAATAAAAATAATAAAAATAAGAGTCCATGTTAGATTAAAAGAAAGAATTCATATCAAGTACAATAAAAAATAAAAATTACATAAACTCGAAAAAGAAATAATAGAAATAAGAGCTCATGTCGATTAAAAGAAAGAGTTCATACCAACTAAAATTAAAAAATAAATTTAAAATAAAATAATAGAAAATAAGTCCATGTCAAATAAAAAATAGAAAAGAGTCCATATAAACTATAAGGAAAAATAAAAATAGAAATACAAAATAAAAATATAGAAAAAGATATTCATATTAAGTACAAAACTAGAAAAGTGTTCATATCAACAACAATAAAAAATAACTAAATTTTGTAATAAAAATAACAATAAAGAGTTTCAGCGTTAGTGTTGTGGCTGGCACAATGAGTCAACACCACCAACAATAAAGATGATGTGGAGACCAACAGGACGGTAGAGATCGAGATAACTATATTGCTTGGCTTGGGCTTAAAGCTTAAGGCTATGTCAATTGAAAAGTTAAATATTTTGGCATTTTTAGTCCAGTTTTTTTTATCAAGTAGCTACCTCTAAAAGCTCTTAAAAATAACATAAACAAAGCGAACCAACTTTGATAAGCATATTAAAAAACTTCTCGAAGTTCAGCTTAATATTCAACTCAGCCACTCGGAACATGCTCTTAGACGATTATATTAGAGCTTACCATGATCGTTTTATATATCTACACATCGTAAAAAAAAGTATTAATTGGATATGAACTATATTAGAGTTTGCATCTACAAAGCATATTATAATTTTTGACACAAATTTAGTCGAGCAAATGTGTGGGACACGATTATAGAAAATCTTCACCATTGATTATAATGGGACTAGACTATAATGGTTTCGATTAAAAGAAAGAGCCTATATCAACTAAAATAATAAAAAAGAAGCAATTTAAATTTAGAATAAAAATAATAAAAAAGTATGTATCAAATGTAAGACTAGAAATAGAGTCCATATCAACTACAATAAAAATAAGAAATAAAATTTAGAATAAAAATAATAGAAAAATAGTTCATATCAACTATAATAAAATAGAAAATTGAAATAAAAATAGTAGGAAAAGTATGTATCAACTATATTAAAAATAAAACAACAGAAATTTTTTTAAAATGTAGAAATTTGTAATACGATCGAGATTGACTCTATTAGATCTTACCATAATCAATAGTATTATGAATCTTTAAATGTATAAATTTTCTCTTGAAATTTGACACAAATATAGCCGCGCAAATACGCAAAACACCCTGCTCATTACATGTATATGTGCAGGCCCTCTAAGTTTCGATCTTCGCGGCTACGTGGATGGCTTGCCTAAGTTGGTCTACAAACCTGATTCATGGACCAAGGTTACCATGCTGCATCTCTCTCACACACACATAAACAACTAGAACTTGTTGCTAATTGATCCTTGATTTGCTCATTGTAGGTCAGCAATGTCATCTTTCTTGATTCCCCAGTAGGAACTGGTTTTTCATATTCCAAAACAGAGGAGGGATACAAATCAAGTGACACAAAAGCTGTCAAGCAAATCCTCATCTTCCTCACAAAGGTCACACTTCCTACTTCCTTCCTTTGATCAGTCCCAAGTTCCAACAGCTAATTGGTGGGAAATGTTTGTCAAACGAAGCCCTCGTTAGTCATCGTAAAATCGGTTGTATTGTCTTCATTTCTATTTCCACAGTGGTTTGATGAGCACCCGGAATTCTTGTCGAATCCTCTCTACATTGCCGGTGATTCATACTGTGGAATGATTGTACCAACCCTCACCTTTGAAATCGCCAGACGTAACGTGTAGTTTCTCTCTCTTTGTCCGGGCAACATTTTTCCTCTGTAAAGAAGTTAATTGTTGACTTTCCAGGTAACGAAGTTGGCAACGAGACAGCTCTTAATCTGAAGGTTTGGCGATTATGGAGATCAGTTTCCATGCTTATATTGATATTTTTGGTGTTCTGTAGTAATTATCTTTTACAGTTTAGAATTGCATGTTTTTCCCTGCTACTAATCTGACATAACATGGGCCATGAGCAGGGCTACCTTGTGGGTAATCCAGTCACAGATGGCAACTTCGATGACCCATCCAAAATCCCTTTTGCTCATGGGATGGGTCTCATATCTGACGAAATGTACAAGGTAAAATTGAATAGCATCCTCCACTGCTGTTGAGATGTACTTTCCAGATGAAGTTAGGCCTTACTATTTGGATCCCCAACCACAAGTGTTAAATTGTACTTGCAAATTTGTAGTTCAGATTGTAATCTGCAGTCTGCACAGCTGGTTGTGTTGCTGACGATTTGCAGTGGATAACCATACTATCAACGTTCCTTTGCGAAATGTCACTACTAATACTACATGTGTCGAATCAATTCATACTATCATACTAGGCTTTCGCCTCCACTGCTCTGCCTCTTTGGCAGTGAAAAAGATAAGTGCCCGACCTGAATTATCTATAAGATGTCGCAGATTCTTTACTTGTTTCTTGCTATTTCCAGGCTTACAAGAATAGCTGCAGCTCGGATGATAACAGCCACATTCAGTGCACAAATATTCTTGACTCCATAGACGAGGTGCATATAAACATTACTTAATTCGGTTTTGAAGCAGTTAATTTTACTTTCAATTTTTAAAGTTCACAAACTGTCTGTTTGTAAAGTGTGTCAAGGGCATAAACCCAGGTCACATTCTGGAACCCCTATGTACTTCTTCTGCAAGCCGTCATCCATACAAGCTGAAGCTAAGTTCAGATGTACGGGAGATGCTCCAACTCCAACAACACACTGCAGACCTTCACCTGTCTGGGATTTCTTCGAAGTGTAGAGTTAATACCACTTTATAATAGAGATAATGACCAAAGGAGCTTAACTTCAATTCTATACTAGTTCTTTTGGCACAAGAAATAATCTTATCTGACATGCCACGTTTCTTCACAGAAGGCAGAATATAAAATGTCCGAAATATGGGCAAACAACGTCACAGTAAGAAAGGCTCTTGGTATTCACAAGGTATGACAGACTTCAGATGCACAGTGTACAATTGTGTAGGATCTTGAATATATGTGAAGGTATTTTTGGTTGATCCATTCCATTTATTGCAGGGTACAGTTCGTTCATGGATAAGATGCAACTACAGCATACTGTACACTAAGGATATCCAAAGTTCAGTGAAAT
Organism: Olyra latifolia; assembly: GCA_036346145.1. NCBI lineage: Eukaryota > Viridiplantae > Streptophyta > Magnoliopsida > Poales > Poaceae > Olyra > Olyra latifolia. Next base: position 51,804,133 of record CM070524.1, on the reverse strand, counting down.
ACCACCTGGAAGTGACAACTAGAGGCTACAGGAGTCTGATTTACAGTGGTGATCATGATATGGTCATCCCTTTCATCGGCACGCAGGACTGGATTAGGTCTCTGAATTTCTCTATTGTGGATGATTGGAGACCATGGTATGTGGATGGACAAGTTGCAGGGTGAGCCGCATGAATAACTGGTTTAGAATACACTTGGAAGCTTATGCAAATCATGAATGTCTAGTACTGAATTGCCTGACTGATCTTTTTTTTCAGATTTACCAGGTCATACTCTAATAACCTCACGTTCGCTACGGTGAAGGTAAGGGCCCAATTCTCCATTGCATTTGCTGTATTAGACCATACCGAGCAGCTCTCCTCTATATAGCACAATTCAACCCATCCTCTGACAGATTCTTTCCTTCCTCTAAATTCCTTCACACTTTATATTATATCCTTCAAAAGATTCGTTCCACTAATAGATCTTCTTTCCTAAGAGCTTCCACAGTTGGTACTCCAAATTACTACTCTATACCACTATTTCCTACATACTCTATCCCTCCCTCTAAAATTTCTTCACACTTTACACTATACTCTAAAAGATTCTTTCTTCCCATCAGCTACTCTATCCAGATGAACAGTATTATAGAGCGCTTGCTACGGATGCTCTAAAAAATCAAATGAACGGTGTTTTGCAGCATGTCAAGGGGTGCTTTTATATATCAAGTTTGCAGCATTTCTAACTTGGTATGTTTTGGTTTGTGGAGCAGGGCGGTGGGCATACTGCTCCAGAGTACATGCCAAGGCAATGCCTTGCTATGTTTGCAAGGTGGGCGTCTGGTGACCCTCTCTGATGGTGTAAATTGCAGCCTCAAGTGGTGCTTCGCAAGATAATTAATATTTATCTTTGCTAATTGCAAAGATGTGCGAGCAATAAATCTGTATAATATAAAGGTGGTTCATGCATGTTCGAGCAGAACAAAAGATATCCAAAGTAGCAAATGATCCAAAAAAAGATATCCAAGACTAGGATGAATTAATGGGAATAATAACAAAACTCTATGGATGTCATACCCAGTTTGATTTCACTCTGTTTTGAGCATATGATCACCCGTACATCGGTACAAGTTTATATCTATATATCCCAACCGTTCAAGACAAGCTTGTAGGGTGCTGCTTACGTTAATTCAACCAAGGATTTACGCGCATGGCATTACTCTTCGACGCCAATTGATGGATCAAATTGTCCAACGCTGTGATGAGTGGTCTAACAACTCGGACTCGCGAACCAATTTGTCAACTCAAACCTGTCTCCCTGCATTACATTACATTTTTGATAATTGAAAAATACATTCCGACCTCTACATTATAAGATGCGTACAATCTATTACAGCTAAAACTGAAAAGGAAAAAGAACCATTAAAATGGTTGAAAAACAAATCAAGGATGGCAAATCTATCTATTATATAATTAAAAGACAAGCCAAATAAGCTGGCACAATAATTGGAGAAATTCATACTTATCAAAGAAAAGGAAAAGATATACACTATCGATTACAATAGGGTCAGATTATAATAAATTAGATTAAAAGAAATAATCCATATCAACAACAATAAAAATAAAAACAGAAGAAATTCATAATAAAAAATACAAAAAAGAGTCCATGTCAACTATAAAATTAACAAAAAAAGTTCATATCAACTAAAAAATAAAATAAAATAAATTTAGAATAAATAGTCTACACTATCAATTATAGTGGATCCAGATTATAATGAGGTAGATCTAATCAGATTGGATATCGACAAATTAATTAATCAAGGAGGATCATGTAAAGAATACGACATACATAGATTGAACCCGTTAGTAGCAGCTAGAATCAACCAATCCGTACTTGAGCATCTCCAGGAGAGCCTCTAAAATAGAATCTTCCCTATATTTAGAGTCTCTCGTCCTCCAGCGGAACCTCTAGTTCAGTCACTAAAGTTAGAGTTTCTCTTTCCCAGCCTCTAAATTTGGAGGCTCTCTATATCAAGCTTTATAGTTTTTCTGAATAGAGGTTCTGCTGAAAATGATGGAAATATAGAGAACGAATAGTGATTTAAAGGGGACATATGGAGGCCCTATTTTAGAGTGTCTGCTGGAGATGCTCAACAGAAACGGATTTTTGAACATATACGTAGTAGATACCGAGAGATGGACATTGGACTAAATCAGTATTACATATGGACATATACTACATTCTGGATACAAACTATTATTTTTTAAATAATAAATTTTTTATTAGATCATTGACCAAAGAGTTACAACCATAGAAAAAACTATTACAACGCAACTCCACCTATAAAACCAACACCTACTAGAACCAGAATTAAGATCAACATCTATTCTTCTCACCTGTATGAATTCCACTACTACAAAAATGGTCATCCGTGCCCCCCAATCACTGCCGGTTAGACCAGAACTGGCAGTGATAACTTATCACTGCCAGTTCGTAAGCCTCAGCGGGTTGTGCGCTTGAGAACCGGCAGTGATAGAACTTATCACTATCGGTTTGTTGCTCAAACTGACAGTAAAGTATCACTGCCGGTTTGAGAAAAGAACCGGCAGTGATATGACTTATCACAGCCGATTCTGGTAGTGAAAGAACTTATCACTGCCGGTTCTTGGCTAGAACCAGCAGTGATAATTTTCTTGGTTAGAACCGGCAGTGATAAGTTTTTTCACTCCCGCCCCCAATTTTCAAGCTGGTAGTGAAAGAACTTGTCTAGAACCGGTAGTGATAACTCATTATCAGTGCTGGTTCTTGACAAGAACCGGTAGTGATAAGTAAAGATTAAAAGGTATGCATATCCTTTGTAAGTAAGAACGTGAGATTGGGTGGGATGGTTAGAAGGGTGAGGGTAGAGTGGAGAGGTCGCAGGTTCGAGTTCCAGGTAACGCAATATTTGTATTCACGCAAAAACGTGTCCTAATAACCTATAGTAGGTGATAGTTTATTAGTGTAGATTTGGATATAAAAAATATTTTTTCTATTTTTTACATAGTTCGGCAGGAACTATCACTGCCGGTTTTCACTTGAGAACCGGCAGTGATAAGGCTATCATTGCCGGTTCCAAAACCAGCAGTGATAACCGCAGTGCCGGTTCAAAAACCGGCACTAATACCAGTTCTGAACCGGCACTAATGTGGTGTTTTATAGTAGTTCGAAGCATTTGTAGCATGTGCAGTACAATGCTTGCGCTAATAACACGATACTAGTAATTTTATGCACGTTCGGAACGGCATGCCTTTTCCTTGCCAGAGACAATGCACAAAACACCCCAAACCAGCTCTTCCATTGTTCTTCGCTGATCTACCTCCGATGACCACATCTGCAAAACAGCAAAAGCATAAGACGTCGTCATGGAGAGAAACTCCACACAACAACTCGACAGAAAACTCCCACGCAATATTTGTATTTCATGCAAAAACGTGTCCTAATAACCTATAGTAGGTGGTAGTTGATTAAGGTAGATTTTGGGTATAAAGAAATATTTTTCTATTTTTTACACAGTTCGGCAGGGACTATCACTATCGATTTTTACTCGAGAACCGACAGTGATAAGGCTATCATTGCCGGTTCCAAAACCGGCAGTGATAACCCAAGTTATCACTGCCTCTTACGCGGCTCCGGTTCAAAAATCGACACTAATGCCAGTTCTGAACCGACACTGATGTGGTGTTTTGTAGTAGTTCGAAGCATTTGTAGCATGTGTAGTAGAATGCTTGCGCTAGTAACACGATACTAGTAATTTTATGCACGTTCGGAATAGCATGCCTTTTCCTTGCCAGAGACGATGCACAAAACACCCCAATCCAGCTCTTTCACCGTTCTTCGCTGATCTACCTTCGACGACCACATCTGTAAAACAGCAAAAGCATACAACGTCGTCATGAAGAGAAACTCCACACAGCAACTCGATAGAAAACTCCCACCATAGAGGAAGACAAATCCCAATAGCTTACGATCAAGGACCACGAGTACCTACCATACCAAAGACGTCGTCGAGGAGATCGCTGAAGGCAAACACCATGCCGACGAATCTAAGATGGGAACTTATTACCATACCAAGCTATTTCATCATCGACTCCATGATAGAGGATGGGACAGACAGCAAACCCTAACCCTAACAAACTAAATATGGCTGAAACCTAAAAATTCAAGATGAGAAGAGGGTTTCCATCACCTCCCTAATTCCGGCGAGAACGCCAGAGTTAAGGGGTGAGAGGGCCGACAAGCTTTGCTGGAGGACGACTCGCCGGATACAAACTATCACTACTAGAGAACTGGCCTTTGATACTGTCCTATCAGTGTCGGTTGGATTGGAACCGATACTGATAGTGGCATTAGTACCGATTCAACGGTTACTGGGCCACTGGGGCAACTCAGTACCGGTTGGAGACACCAGCCGGTACTAATGCACTAACATCAGTATCGGTTCGTGTCACGAACTAGTACTAAGGAGCCCCCTGGCAGGCGGATACAGGCCAGCTGGCACGGGGGCTCATTAGTACCAGTTCGTATGACGAACCGGTACTAATGCGAGGGTATCAGTACCGGTTAGAGTAACGAACCGGTACTGATGCCTCGTTTCTGAAAAGGTTAAAAGGTATGCATATCCTATTCATATCAGAGCGCGTGGGTGGGTGAGTTGGTTAGAAGGGTAAGGTGTGTGAGTCACAAGAAGTCATGAGGTCCTAAGTTCAAGTCTCGTTTCTTCAAATATTTCAAAACCATTTTTAAGTAAGCCTAGGCCCATCAGTACCGGTTGGTTGAACTGGTACTAATGTCCTTGAGCATCAGTCCCGGATGGTCTGTATCGGTTCAAAAACTGGTACTAAAGGCCAGTTCCCAACCGGTACTGATGGCCATTTCTCTAGTAGTGTATTGATGACCAATACTAGACATGTATACGTACGATATCAGTGTGTTCACGACCATTACTAGAAATGGACATGTAGATCAGGAGCACACGCGAACCAAATTCACCCCTAATACGACAACACAGTGCAAGCATGAAAAGATTTATTGTTTAAAAAGAACCCAAGACCCACCATGTCAGCTCTAAAAGGCTATAAATTTTCATATTAATCAAAGAAAAAATAGAAAAGATTTGCTCATACATTTGTGTGGTGGATCAGATTATAACAGATTAAATTTAAAGAAAGATATATGTTCAAATTTAAAAAATGACTATCAAGTACAAAAGTGGCAAACACAAGTTGTAATAGTTTAGATTAAAAAAAGGATCCATATCAACTACAATTAAAAAATAGCTAATGTTCAGAATAAAAAATAGTAAAATCAACAAATTAATTTTCATACTGACTTAAAAGGAAAACTAAAATTCAAAGTAAAATTAATAGCGTACACAAATTCTAAACTATAACTGAAATTAAAATTAATGTTTTTATTTTTACACGAACATATAAGTGAAACTAAATTTCGGAACAAAATTTAAATAAATTAGTAGTTGGAGTTGAGATGGTCTATATTAGAGCTTACCATGCCAATATGACACAACTCTATATCTGGTGTATGATCAAAGGAGCTACCATGTTCGGTGTGCGGTCCCACCTACGACGACGAAGAGAAGGAGCCTGCCAATGACAAGTAGGAAGAGGAGGAGGATGAGTTGGAGGAGGAGGACCGACTGATCTATGTTTTGTTCTCCGATGACTACAACTACAATGATCAGGAGCTTGATCCTCCAAGCTTATCCGACAAGGACACAGAACTACAAAACACGTCATCACTGCCGACTAATTTGTTATATAGTCTAGCTAGGTGCCAACTAGGCTAGCTACTAGCTACACTACCCTAGCTATCTACAACCAAAGCTTGTCATTTTCATCGTCATCGTCGACTGCCACCTCAGGGTCGGAGAAGCCATCACCGTCGTCGTCATTGGTGGGCATGACATGTCTATCCGGGGGGGAGGGGGTTGGAGGAGGTGTCCCGTCGTCAGATCCTCACATCCATCCGCTTGCCTCCTTCTCCGATGACTCCACCACCTCCGACATGGGGGTAGGCTCCTCTCCTCGTCATCCACCTCCTCATCCTTCTCTGGCTTGTTGGTGGTGGGAGCATCCGAGGATAGAGGTGGCTATGTGGCCCGCTGGCACCACCGCTTGAGCGTCAGCTTCTCCTCGTCGGCTGGCTCCTCCTCACCGGGCTTCTCGCCGGTGTGCTCCTCCTCATTGCTAGGCTACTTGCTGGCAGGCTCCTTCTCTTGGGGCTCTTAATCACCGACCGGCTTTAGTGACTATGGTGAGGCCAATAAGAGGGCAATGACGCCAGAGACAGCGGCCAAGACAACAGTGATGCTAGCGACTGGACAATGGTGGCGGCTCTAGAGGAGTTAGAGATCGAATGGGGGATTGAGGAATAAAGGGAAGTTGGAGAGGGGGAGAGAGAGACGGAGATGGAGATGGAGAGGCCAGAGAAGTGAAGTTTCTTGCAATAGGGGCCGGATCTGAGACAATCGGAATAGACTATATAGATCGTGTACGGGTAAAATTTTCCCACGGAATGTCTTGGGACATAAAACATTGTGTGTGCCTGTTGTAATTACCAACCAGCACATATGACTATAAAACAATGCGGTTCTTCAGTGGACACATGGCAAAAGCTTTATATGTGTTGATGCTAATTTCCAACTGGCACAAATATACAGATTATATGCTTCGGGTCGTTATACGAATCGGCATACATATATTTGTGTTACTTGGGGTCTGTTTGGTTGCCGTATGAGCTCAACTAGGTTGGTGGGAGCCAGGCTGAGGTGATGCAAGAGGGTGTTGTTTGGTTGGTTGTATGAGATTGTATAGGCTGCACGGAGATGTTGTTTGGTTGGCTGCACTAGGAGGGGAATATGATAGACAAATTCAAGAGAGAGAAATCAAAAATAAAGAAAATAAATTTAAAATAAATATAAAAATTTTAAAAAATAATGGAACAGAAATAAATTAAAAAATAAAAATAAAAATTCAAAAAAACAAATACTAGAAAATCAATAAATTCAAAAACAAAAATAAAAATTTAAAAAAGCTGAAATTTTTTCAATACCTTGTACTTGAATCTACGGTTCTATTTTTTTTTGTCTCATTGAATTTGGATGTCGTTTGAATTTTAAATTTTTTTTGAAAGGTTGAAAGCGACTGTAGTGCACTGTCAGAATTGCTTGCTAGCTGGTGCGCTCGTTGCTGGCACTGGCCTGGCCCGTCGGGAATGACCTCGCTGGCCGTTTCTCTGGAGCCAGGCCAGCACAGTGCTTTTACACCAGGCTGACCTAGGTTCGGTGTTCATGCAGCCAACCAAACAAGTAGCAGGTTGCATGGGGCGAGTCTGGCCTGGTCAGATGCGGGCAACCAAACACATCCTTGGTAATTAGAACTGGTACATATAATATGTAATCCGTACCGGTTAGTAATTAGCACCAACACATATAAACTTTTGTCCGTGTCCACCGAAGAACCGACACTAATAACCTCATCCGCCGTGCTAGTTTTAACTGAACTGGCATAAATATATTATTAAATATAACATGTTTTGATGTAGTGGCGACTCCTCCGACTCTAGGAGGAGGAGGATATCCCTACTTCTAGATGTAGGCTAGCTACTAGTCTAGTGCACTAGCACTAGGCAAGCAAATTGAAAAAAATTTAAAACTATATTGTCAGCTCTTCCCAAAAACCAGCACATATAATTGTTGATCTGTGCCAGTTCCGAACTGGCACAGATAACTAGGGTACATCAATGCCTATTATTTTGTGTTAGTTCAAAAAACGGCACTAATGACCAGTTTAGATGGAACCGGCACATATGATTGGGGTACATCAATACCTATATTATGTGTTGGCTCAAAAATCGGCACTAATGACCAGTTTTAAACCGCACAAATTAGCATTGTTTTAGTAGTGGCCAATGGTCCAATATGACCTGATTCGATTTGTGAGAGCAAAAGATTGATCAGAGAGCGGAACAAGTGGATGACAAGAGAGTGGCAAAGGGAGATGTGAGAGAGAGGCTGGCTAATCAAGTTGTGGTAGGAATCTATTGTGGTTCATTCTTATATGGCCAAGACCCACACACAGATGAGGTGTGGAGAAGATATGTTGGCGGTGGCAGCTATGTCATGTGGGCTCTCAAATATTCAGGAGTAGCATGCTACAGGGAGAGGGATGATGGTCGCATGAGTACATGTGACAAAGTTGTTTTTCAGGTAGGGGCAATCGACTAAAGATGAATATATGTACGTGATTCCATGCATTAGATTATGAATGGCCTATCATATGGAAGGTTGTGTTGGAGTAACTCTGACTAGACACAAGACAGTGGGATGGATCTGAATTAGGAAATAACAAAGGTTGTGGTAATATCGTTGCTTTAGTCGAACTGGGAGGCAAAAGAAAGAGTCCACAATGTAGCTTGACACTACAAAATTTTGTCTCTATATATTTAGTATTCCTTTGGTAGATCTGTGTATTTATGCTTTGCCTTTCTTATGTGATTACTAGATATGTGTTTGCCCAAATGATTGTGAGAGAAGAATGGATAGGGTATGTCAGGAGTTTGCGTCTGATCTGGGTCTATCCATGAGATTGGATCAGAATGTCGGATTAATATGGAATAAGTGTTATAATATCACATTATGCAATAAGTCTTAAAATATTCTAGTTAAATAAGGTGTGTGAAAGTTTGGGGTCACTACAGGAATCCGATGACTAGTTTTGTCGGTTTGCCGAAGGACGAGGCGGTGGCGACGGGCGATGGGCACGGCGGCGACGGGCGGGATGGTGCGGGACAGCAGCGCTAAGACCAACTCCAACGGTGTCCCTTCGTGCCTCCCGTTCCCTTCACGAAGGATTTGCTCCTTCTTCAGTCTTTCCAACGGATTCTTTTCAAAGAATCCTTCACGAAGGATTTCTCTCCAATCCCTCCAGGAAGGGATTCTCTCTCCTTTCCCTATACGATTCCCTTCGAAGGGATGCTGTTGGAGATGGTGAGAAATAAAGGAAATGTGGATTGGAAAGGGAATGGGAAAGGGAATGAAATGAAGGGAAAATGGTTGAAGATGGTCTAAGGCGGCGCAGGGTGGGGCAGCGGTGCGACGGCGGCGAATCGAGTGGAGGACGGCGAGCGGTGCGGGTTGCTAAAATTCATTTGGCCCGTCTGCATGCCTAGCTCCGTTCCAAGTGCCCCTAATTTCGTCGGCCAGAGCGCGACGAAATTGCACCACGTGGCAGCTGGCCGATATTTCCCTCGTCTGCGACTGATGGAAACTAGCCATGTGGCAGCTAACCAGTATAAATAGGACACGTAGCAGCCATCACGCGTGTAAAGTGAGACAGTTCCTTTGTTCGTTGGCCATCACGTAGCATTATTTTGTCGGTTTGCTAGTCGACCCGATGAAAAAATTCTAGAAAAAATTTGAAATTTGGCCTGCCCGCCCCTGGCTTATTGTCGTACTTTTGTCTGTTCTCCGTGAGCCGACGAAAATATTCTCAGCCGACGAAAACACCTTGGATTCCTATAGTGGGTGTGTTTGTTTATCTAGCTGCAATACATCAAAACATTATATTTGTGATATGAAACTTGATCATGGGCAGCTCGACCTGGACCCAACTCGATTGACTCGGGCTGGGCCGGCTTGACACTCGGGCTGAGCTCGGGCTCAAATTCAAAGGCCGACAGAAGTTTTGAGCTAGACTCGGGCTTCTATTTTCAACCCAAAAAAGCCCAGCCCGGACTGCTACTATCAGTGTGTTGCATTCTGCGGCCGTCTGCTGGGCCACTGTCTCTACATGGGCCTTTACGCGGCTGCTCCATGGGCCCCTACAAGGGATTTTTTATTTTTATATTTATTTTTATTCTGAAATAAAAATTAATTTTTTATTTTAGATTTAAATTAAATATAAAAATAAAAAAATTCGCTACAAGGCTGCATGGTGCTCGCTGCTTGAATGTTGCATGGGCCGCTAAAAGGCTCAGTGCTGCCCGCTGCTGAATTTTTTATTTTTTTATATTTATTTTAAATCAAAATTAAATAATTAATACACCATTTCAAAAAATTAAATAACTAATTTCCTCCTGCCTAACAGTCAGGCAGGAAATAAATCTCATCTGTCCGTTGGGCGGTTTTTGAATGTCTCGCCTGTCGGGCGGGATTTAAATCCGGCCCGATGGTTGGGCGAGATTTTGTCCCGCCCAACAATTTCATGTCCTTGGCCCATAATGTTACTTCTGCACTTGCACGCACTGGCTTCTGTCTACATGGGCTTTGGCCCATAAAGCTGCTGTGCTGCGGTTGACTGCTAGCCTGCTACATGCTTGGTAGCACAGCCTGGCATGATTAAAAACATGGTAGGATGAAATCCAGCCCGACCGTTGGGCCAGATTTAAATATCACCCAACCAACAGGCCGGATTTAAATCTTGCCTAACCAACGGGTGAGATATTTAAAACCGTCTGACGTGAAGGGGAAGGTCGGCGACGAGGAGGAGGTGAAGGCCGGAAAGGAAGAGGAGCTGAAGGCCGGTGAGGAGGATTGTGATGTCATTGTCAGAATCGAGAAACGGCATCTTGGTCCCGCTGCGCTCCTCCCAAAGCCTAAATGGCGACGTTGACCATCTTCTCCATTGTAGGTAGAATTTGTCTTGGGTGTACGGCCACCGCTACCAATGACCAAGAGGAGGAGGAGCTCACCGCTGCCAACAAAAAAGAGGATGAACTTGCCATCGACGACAACGATGTGGAGAAGGAAGAGAAGGAGGACGACGATGATGAGTCAGAGGATCAACGTCATCAGATCCAATTGTCCAACAACTCCAACACCAACTTCGGTGACAGGAAGTAGGCAGGTTGTTTTAGGGAGGCCCACCATAGCCTATGGTAGAAAAGGCTTAGGGCTTGTTTGGTTGGCGTCTAACATTGTCACGCCTCATGTTAGGCAAGTTTGACCGAGTTAGGCTTGCGCTTGGTTCATTGCTACACTTGTGACAGGATTGCTCTCTTTTTGTATGGGTCCAACATGTAGGTGGCTCATAAAAGTGTGGTAAAATTCCCTTAGGTAGGCTAAAGTATGGCGGAGAAATTTACGAATCAATCTTAGGCGAGTTAGACAACTTAGGAGTAAAAAATTTAGTCAAATTTAGCCTCAAACCAAACAGACCCTTAATCACCACACATGTGCAGTGGCTCAAGACTAGTCAACATGATGACTGGACGAGTACTTAAGAGCAGATGCACTCAGAAGAAAAGTATTAAACAAGCTAGGGTTTTAGGTAATCCTCATCACATCGGCCTAAAAAATAATATAATGTAAAGTGACTATATTGATAGGAGTGTTAAATAATTGGTTTCATAGTTAGGAGATGCAAAATGCACTTTTTTATAGTTTAGGGGTAATATGGATTTACTCAACCCAATGGTAAAACTCTAGTTGATGCAACTATGTGTATGTGAGAACGTATTTGTCACTTATATATGCATTTCCATGTGAGTTGTCCACTACTTGAAAATTCGTACATTTCTCTCCTCGTTCCAACCACATCTATTTTCCTCTTTCTCTCTCAGTCAACACAACACTAGCACGGGCCATCGTCATGCCATGCCCCGCCTTGACGGTGCGGTTCCGGTTTTCGTTAGGGTTTTTTTGGTGAAGCATGGTGCTTGCGGTGAGATTTTCGTTGAGGTCCTTATGATCATCAAATATAAGTTGGGGTTTCTAATAAGAAGGCGATGTTAGTTCCACCGAGGTAGTAGTAGTGCTGACGAGGTTTCTAGATAGGTAGCGACATTCTGGTGTGGTGTCGTCTAAAGTAGGGAAGTAGGGGGTACAAGTGGATCAGCAAAAGGAGGAATGTATGTCTTCCTTAAATTGTTATAACCCTAGGGTTTTATCCCTAAAGGTATTATGGGCAAACCTAATTATGGAGGCAATATAAAAGAGACACCCCTTTGTACCAAAACAGATCTGGATCCAATAAATAGTACAACACCCCTTTGCCTCTCTACATATTGTGTTCATTGTCTCTCGCGATTGTTTGATTGTCGATCACCCGGGAGTGGACGACGTGATTTATAACACGTTATCAGCACGATCGTCTCCGGGAGCGGAATATGCGAGCTACCTGCTACCTCGTCGTCTGCACCGAATCGACAATTTTGCATCTACGAGCAACTGGAGGTAACGAATCGATCCCGTAGATCGATTTAGCTCACAATCTAATTGGTAGATGTCATTGTTATCAAACAAGAGATCTATTTTGATAGATTCGTAATAGAAAAATAGATCTACCGAGGGCCTTGGTTCCCACGCTTCATGGCGCCGCCGCCGCTGTCGGCCCAAACCTCGCAAGACGCCGCATCGCCGCCGCGTCTCGGTAGCACGTCACCTACCGGCCGTCGCGCCGCCGATCACGCCGGAGGTTGCATCTGCCGCCGAGCCCGACCGATCACGCAGCCCTTCTTTCTAGCTTGCTACGTTTGCGCTCCCGCATGTACGCCAGATTTCGTTCAGATATCGCGGAAAATACATGCATGTGATTGCATGTAGGTCACCCCGTGCATTTGCTTCTAGCCAACCATGCGCGACCACGAGCACTTGCATAGCATCGGTCATGTGCTTGCACGATTTTTTTCCGGCGGTTCAAGACGCTAATTCCTTCGTCGATCGATGCGCGTCGCCTCTACCGACCTAGAATATCGCCACGATCTCGCCCAAATTGCGGCCGCGCCGCCGATCCAGAGGGCAAGTGGAAACCCTATACGCGCACGTGGCCGGAAATACCATGCAATGCAGTAAACGCGTGGTGCATTTGGTGGCCCATGCAGGCCCATGCAGGTCTTACGAGTGCTGCGTTTTGCAGCCCTTTGGGCCACTCGTGAACAGTTTTTGTGGGGCACACGTGCACTATTTTGGCTCACAAACTAGCGAGATGTTTATTTGCTAGAAATTAAAATTTCTGGAAATCCCCTAAATTATAACTTATCACTGCTTATTCACTAAAATTGCTTTATATTTAAACCTGCAGTTTTTATTAATAGCAAATTCATGTGAATTAAATATTTATCCTAATTGCTTAATAATTCGTCTAAGACCGGTAGTCTCAATTATTAATGCAATTTAGAGAATTCTAGAATATTTCCTTGCAAACCATCATTGTATATTTCCTGTAGTAAATATATAATTGCATATGTAGGATATGTCTGACCTAAACAAGAGAGATTTCTCCCCTCTCGCTGTCGATGGGAGCAATTACTTGACTTGGGCTATGGATCTTCGGATCAACTTGGAAGCCCGCTCCCTTGGTGCTACGATTGTCCCTCCTGCAGAGGGTGCACCACCAGTCCCTAATCCGATTAGGTACTCAGCCCTGCACTACATGAGGCACCACATACACCCGGACCAAGTCCGAGTATATGATGGAGGATAGCCGGCACTGTGGAACTCCCCGAGAGCGCTACAACCAAGCATGTGCAGACTCTCCCGCCGAGGCGCAGAGAGTGGGACGGAACTTAGGTTCCAGGATTTTAAGTCCGTGGCTGGGTACAACTCTGCCCTCCATAGGGTCGTTGCCAAACTGAGGTTCTGTGGAAAACAGGTCTCAAATGAGAAAATGATTAACAAGACTCTAGGGACCTTTCACCCTTCTATGATGATACTCCAGCAGCAGTATCGTCAACGTAAGTTCACCCGTCACCCTGAGCTGATGCAAACTCTGCTGGAAGCAGAGAAGACGATGAGATTCTTATGAAGAATCATCATGTTCGCCTCTACGGGTCGGAAGTGTGTGTAAGCACACGCCAATGCTCGGGGTCCTCCCAGAGCTGGCCGCAAACGGGAAGAGGTGGAAAGGCGTCGTGGCGTAATCACACGTGGCGAAAAAAGCAAGATAAGGGAAAGGCTGGTGGCAAAGGCAAGGAGGTTGTCCAGAGAAGCCTCGCGAGACCAAGTCACACCATTTGGTAAGCCATGCTACTGGTGTGGTGGCAAGGGCCATCGTCGCGACTTGCCGCATCCCAAAGCACCTCGTGGAACTGTGTAAGTACATGAAGAAGGACGGCGAGAAAGAAAAGATCGATCGAGGTACACGTCGGTCACCGAAGATCCTCCGGAAGAGGAGAAGGGTGACAAGCAGGAGGTCCCGCCAAGCCCAAGATGAAGGACCCTACTCGATGATGAGGACGATCTTCTTGGTGAAGAACTGGAGGATTTATATAGAGATATGCAATAGCTCAGAGTCAGTATCTATGTCATGACATTATCCCTACTTAGTTTGTGGTTTGCTTATGTTCTGCAGAACATTTTTATTTATAAACTTGTAATAATTAGTCCTTTGTGTTCTATGTCCACAATAGTTCCTGAAGAACTTAATAACATTATAGGTTATTTATCACTGTTTTCGATATGATGATATTATACATGCTTGTGATACTTGATAATATACCTTACTTGTATGTATGTGATATATTCATATGACATAGAACCGCGTAGTGGCCAAATGGAGGAGGAACTCTGTCTCGTAGACAGTTGCACGACCAACACCATATTAAGGAGATAAAGTACTTCCAAAACCTCCGGAAGAGGATGGAAATATCCGACGATTGCCGGTAGCAACAGCGGATTGTGGGTTCCAGAGAGCCGTGTTAACTCTCCCCATGGGCACAATGATCACCATCGAAGATGCTCTCTTGTACCTGAATCAACTCGCACCTTGCTAAGTTTTAAAGACATTCGCATGAACGGCTTTCATATAGAAACCGATCATGAATGTGGAACTGAATTCCTCTGGTAACCTCTAAAGACGGGTGTGAGAAGCGGTGGTGGAGAAATTCCCTCTTTTAGATCTGGCCTATACTACACCTACATCAAACCCTCTCCTCATCTCTCCATGAAGGCTGAAATAACCACCCCGGACCAGTATATAGTCTGGCATGACCGTCTGGGACATCCGGGCCTGAGCATGATGTAAAGAATAGTTAAAAATTCTGTAGGTCATACCCTGAAGGTATCTGATTTCCCAAAGCCTGAAGCTTTTATGTGCCCTGCATGCGCCAAAGGGAAATTAATAATTAGACCCTCTCATGTTAAAGTCCAAAGTGAGTCCCTGAATTTCCTAGAGAATTCAGGTGATATCTCATGACCGATCCCGCCAAGAATGAGCCCATTTAGGTATTTCATGGTGCTTATAGATGCTTCTACACGCTGGTCTCACGATGCTGCTTGTCTACAAGAAACCATGCGTTTGCTAAGTTAATTGCCCAAGTAATTAAATTACAGCCGACTTTCTGAAGAAAGAATTAGGTCCATTAGGTTGGACAACGCCGAGTTTAGCTCGAGGCGTTTAATGATTATTGTACGCCATGGGCATAATCGTAGAGCATTCCGTGCCTCATGTGCACACACGTAATGGCTTGGCGAGTCACTTATAAAGAGGATCAAGTTAATAGCCGGACCTTTGCTACAAAATTGCGGGCTCCCACCAAAGAGTTGGGGACACGCAGATCGCATGCCGCAGAATTAATAAAACTCAGCCGATCGCATATCATAACACATCCCTATGGAACTAGTGCGTGGGCAACAACCAAGTATTTCCCATCCGCATAAATTTAATTTGTCTTTGATATGTGCCGATCTCACCACCGCAAAGATACCACCATGGGGCCACACCGAAGTTGGGGGTCTATGTTGGGTTTGTATCTCCGTCGATTATTAAATACCTAGAGCCTATGACGGTGACTCGCATAAGGCTAGGTACGATTGATTGTATTTTTTGACGGCGCGTTTCCAGATTAGGGGAGATGAAAAATACCACACTAAGGAATACCGGGAAATCAATTGGAATGCCATTGGCGTTCAAGCCCTAGATCCACGCACTAAGGAAACTGAACTGGAAGTTCAGTGTATAATAGATTTGCAACAAGTTGCAAATCGGCTGCCAGATGCTTTCACTGACTATAGAGGCGTAACTAAGTCGCACATACCTGCAGTAAATGCACCGGAAAGAGTGGAGGTACCCCTGAAGACCACTCACGCCCCCCTTGGTAGAAAAAGGGGAAGCGATCCGGGTGCACCTGATTGAAGCACGCGGAGACGTCCGCATAAGCAAAGAATCGGTGCAGACTTATTACCCCTGGCAAGTGAGAACGAACGACCTGTAGTAGTGGATCGACCAGTAGTCGATAACCACCCTGAAGGTGGCAGGCAACCCGAAGGTGCGAAACCCAGTGACCATGCGCGCATCTCTTTTGGCGCTGGGAGAACGGAAGGGTCTAGTCCCGACGTGCTGGGAAATCACGCGGAGACGGATGATTTAAATGAGGAAATTTCCACAAACTATATAAATTCAGGAGAATTGTATAAAAGAAAGTCCACTGTTGTCGACATATATTTTGCCTCTAAAATTGCTGAATCCTTGGATTTAGACCCAGAACCTAAGACCATAGCAGAGTGCCTAAGCGCCGGATGGGCTAAATGGAAAGAAGCAATTGAGGCTGAATCGCGCCGCTAATAAAAGAAAAGTGTTTGGCCCGAGAGCCAACTCCCCAAGGTGCTTCCCGTAGGAGCGAAGTGGGTATTCCTCCGGAAGAGGAATGAGCATCACCAGGTGGTGAGATACAAAGCGAGGCTAGTGGTACAAGGGTTTACGCAGAGACCCGGTGTTGATTATGATGAAACATATTCTCCTGTCATGAGTGGAATCACCTTCCGATACTTAATATCTCTGGCAGCTTGTATGAACCTAAAAATGCAGTTAATGGATGTTGTGACCGCATATTTATATGGGTCATTGGATTCGGAGATATACATGAGAGTCCCTAAAGGGCTAAAAATCCCGAATCAAGGAGATAGACATTTGTATAGCATCAAGTTGAATAGATCGCTATATGGACTAAAGCAGTCGGGGAGAATGTGCTACAACTGACTAAATGAATTCCTCCTGAAGAAGGGATACACAAACAATGATGATTGTCCCTGCGTGTTTACAAAGAAATCCTCGGACGGATTTTGTATTATATCTGTATATGTTGATGATCTAAATATCATCGGCACGACAGAGGACATTAGTGAAGCTAGCGCTGACCTGACGACGGAATTTGAGATGAAAGATTTGGGTAAAACCAAGTTTTGTCTCGGCCTGCAGCTCGAGCACGTATCAGGAGGGATCTTTGTGCACCAGACTTCCTATACCCAGAAGGTGTTAGAGAAGTTCAACATGAATAAGGCACACCCCTGAAAACCCCCATGGTGGTCCGATCCCTAGAAGCGGAGAAGGATCCTTTTAAGCCGAGAACAGATGATGAGGAGATTTTGGGGCCAGAAGTTCCCTATCTCAGCGCCATTGGCGCATTGATGTATCTGGCAAATTGTACTAGGCTTGATATCGCCTTTGCGGTAAATTTATTGGCCAGATATAGCTCCTAACCAACCAGAAGACATTGGGCGGGAGTAAAAACTGTTCTTAGGTACCTGCAAGATACGCAGGATCTTGGACTATTCTACGGGAGGAATGAGTCTAAGAACATGGTGGGATATACTGAT
The DNA here is from genome assembly GCA_036346145.1 of Olyra latifolia. Lineage (NCBI taxonomy): Eukaryota > Viridiplantae > Streptophyta > Magnoliopsida > Poales > Poaceae > Olyra > Olyra latifolia. The sequence goes on along the minus strand of CM070524.1, from coordinate 51,786,565 downwards.
GCGGGTTATATGTCTGACCCGCACACCGCTAAGTCTCAGACTGGGTTTGTATATTTTTATGGCGGTACTGCGATTTCTTGGAAATCCTGTAAGCAAATATTGGTGGCTACGTCCACCAACCATTCTGAGATCATAGCCTTGTATGAAGCCGCCCGAGAGGGCGTTTTGCTGAAAAGGATGGTAAACCACATCCAGAAGTCATGTGGCATAGAAACCATCGATACCCCCATTCCTATTTATGAGGATAATGCTGCTTGTGTCATGCAAATGAAATCGGGTTATATTAAGAGCAATCTCACTAAGCACATTGCTCTTAAGTTGTTCTACCCTCACGAACTCCAGAAGAGCGGTGAGATTGAGGTAGTTCAAGTGAAGTCTAATGAAAATCTGGCAGATTTGTTCACTAAGGCATTACCTACCTCAACATTCTGGAAACTTGTTCACGGAATAAGTATGAGGCGATTTCATGAGTTGTAGTGTTCAGGGGGAGACCCCGAACAAAGGATTATAGGTATCATGTAGATATCTGCATCCTGAAGATGTGCACGTCCTGAAGACAGAAATATTGTACTCTTTTTCCCTTATATGAGTTTTCCTTGAAGTTTCTCATGATAAGGTTTTTAACGAGGCAATATCACAATGCAGCATGCGTGTGCAATGTATTCTTTTCTTCAATCCTTTTTTTTCCACTAGGTTTTGGGATGGAGTTTTTAATGAGGCATTGGCATATCGCGGTTTGCCCAAGGGGGAGTGTTATAACTCTAGGGTTTTATCCCTAAGGGTATTATGGGCAAACCTAATTATGAAGACAATATAAAAGAGACACCCCTTTGTACCAAAACAAATCTGGATCCAATAAAGAGTACAACACCCCTTTGCCTCTCTACATATTGTGTTCATTGTCTCTCGCGATTGTTTGATTGTCGATCACCCGGGAGTGGACGACGTGATTTATAACATAAATAACGGATGTAGTTGGCGCAAAAAGAGATACGTGAGACTCGGTGCAAAATATAATATAAGTGGCTCTGCTTTTTACTCTCGTGACCGTTTCGAGCATCAACTTTTATATTAATCTAAAATGAAAAAAAACTTTTAGTCAAGAAAAATTCTAACAAATTAAATATCAATCGCATTCATATCTATGGAATCTTTTTCCTAACTTTGTCTCTTAGCTTGGGGCAGCTATATAACTCTTTGAAATATCATAGCTCATCTGATGCCTTTCGCAAAAAATGAAATATCAATGGATAAAAAGAAGTCGCCACAAATTCTGCGGATGTTATATCGCGATGCCACGCAAAATTTGCAAGACTAAAAAAAATGGCAAGAGATGCAATTTTTTGGGATAATTGATTATATGCCCCCAAACTACTTGGTTAATTAATGATTTGCCCTCCATTACTTGCCTCTCTACTATATGCCCCAAATTTCTTTGCTTAATTAATAAAATGCCCCATTTTGAAACTTTGAGCAAAATTTACCATAAAACAAGTGTAAAAGGTCATTTTTACCCCTCATCTAAAACCAAAACAGAACTTGGTCCGGCTAGACCAGAACTTGTTGAACTCACCGCAACACGTTCACGTCCCAATTCCTAGAGCGACCACAATAGGCCATCCGGCCCGTCCCAATCCCTAGCGGGGAGGCCGCAGCGGCGAGTGCGGGAAGCCAGCGGCGGCGAGCGGCGACGTTACGCAGCGCGCCCTCCTCGTCGACGTCCCAATCCCTAGCGACTGCAACAGGACGTTCCAATCCCTAGCGGGAAGCTAGCGGCGGCGAGTGTAGTAAGCCAGCGGCGGCGAGCGCAGGAAGCCCTCCTCGTCGATGCCGTCAGTAACCTCATGACCAGAGGGGTGCCTCATTGCCCCGCCGCTCCGGCCATCGGTGGCGCCGAGGCCATCGAAGGCGGTAGCCCATCTCCAGTGACAGCTAAAGTAATATTTTCTTCTCCCTTTCTTCCTTATTGTGTCATATCAATTGGTGGGCACTAAGGTTTTGTCATGATACCGTAGGACATTTCTGTAATTGGTGTTGAGGGATTAAATTCTTCAACTCTTGATATGGAACCAGAGGGATTGAATTCAACACTTGATAAGGTAGATTTGCCTTTGGGAGACAGCATAGTGGACTAGTTAGACATGAGCGAAGACAACATTTATGTCCTTCTTGGTTTGAGAGATGAGGATGCCGGTGGCAGGGTAGTCCCTGATGCAACTAATGGTAGTGAACCCATTGATATTGTTAGTGAACCTGCCAATAGCAATGTTGTTGTTGTTGATAGTGAACCTGACGATATCCTAGTTAATTATGCTATGCCTAAGGAGGAAGACACGCTGTGTGTCCATGATTATCAGAAGATTGAACTTGGTAGTACATTCTCTTCGATGGAGTCTTGTAGGTTGGCTATAAGATAATTTGCCATAGAGAATGAATTTGACATTGCCACAAAGAAATCTGACACCACCAGATTTGTTGGTGTTTGCAAAGTCGAAGGATGCCCTTGGAGAATCATAGCCTGCGTGTTGACAGACAATAAAACCATCAGGGTAATAACTCTTGTATATTTAATTTAGTGATCTCTTTAATTTACTAACTGTAACATACTTGTAACATATGAGGGACTTACATATGTTTTTTCTTATTTAGGTAAACAAGCTATTGCCTGAGCATACATATGTATCAAGTAGCAGGGTGAAGTCTACTATGGCATCTCAAGCATGGGTGACCAGCAGGGTATCAAGCATATTAAAGAGGAAACCAAACATGGGAGCCATGGAATTGAAAGGGAAGCTTCAAGATGATTACAATGTAACAATTGGATATGACACAGTTTGGAAAGGGAGACAAAGAGCACTAAACCATATTCAAGGCAGTTGGGAAGAAAGCTTTGGTCTGTTATACAACTTCAAGGCTGAGATTGAGTTAAGGTCCCCTGGAAATGTTGTGGAGGTAACCACAAAGACGGTCAAAGGTACCGTGTACTTCCACAGATTCTTTATTGTGTTGAGACCATGCATTGATGGTTTTTTAGCTGGGTGTAGACCATGCATTAGTATAGACTTAACGGCCTTGAATGGAAAATGGAATGGACATTTAGCTACTGTGACATCAGTTGATGGACATAACTAGATGTCTCCAGTAGCGTATGGGTTTATTGATGGTGAGTCTGCTGAAAATTGGTCTTGGTTCATGTCACAACTGAAGAAAGCAATAGGTGACCTACCTATTCTAGCTGTGTGCACAGATGCATGCAAGGGCCTAGAAAATGCAGTGAAGGAGGTGTTCCCCCAAGCTGAGCGGAGGGAGTGTTTCAGGCATCTAATGCTAAATTTCAACAAAAAATTTCATGGAGACATTTTAGAGCACATGTGGCCTGCTGGCTGCTGCTATGGCCTATAGGCCTAAGGTTTTTGATCATCACATGAATAAGGTTGTGGAAGCATGCCCTGCAGTGGCTGAGTACATTCAAAAGCATCATAACATGTTATGGATGAGGTGCAGATTCAACAAAGAAATTAAGTGTGACTCCATCCATAACAATCTTGCAGAATGCTTCAATAGCTGGGTTAGGGATATCAAAGATTTACCCGTAGATCAGCTAGCTGACAAACTCAGACAAATGATTATGGAGATATTTGATAAGAGGAGACGGATTGCACAGAGACTACAAGGTCCCATACTTCCAGCTGTGATGGAAAAGTTGAGTTCTAAGACAAGAGGCACGGTTCACTTGACAGTTGGTAGGTCTACTAATTGGACTGCAGAGGTGTGTGACTCCACAAATGACACGAGGCATGTTGTCAAGACACCTCCGCATGAATGTACTTGTCTTCAGTGGCAGCACACTGGAATACCATGCGAGCACGCATTGAAGTTTCTAATAAATCAGAGAAATGTCAACTTAGAGGAATATGTGCATGAATATTACTCGGTAGAGAGGTTTAGGGCTGCATACCAAGCTGTCATACAGCCAGTAACAGATAAAACCCAATGGCCTAAGGTGGATCTTGGTTTTGAGGTGCTACCACCACTAGCAAAGAGATCGGCTAGGAGACCAAGAAAGCTTAGGTTTAAAAATTAACAAGAAAAGGGTAAAGTGAAAGTTCAAGTAAAGGGTAAAAACAAGTGTAAGAGATGTGGTGAGTTGAGGCATAGGCAGGCTACTTGTCCTCTCAATGGGACTAAAAAAAGGTATAATTTTAATGTTTGGATATTTCACTGCTACTTTTTTTCCCTTTTACTTTGATGCATAATGCAAGTTCCATGGTCTGATCTTTATTTATGGTCATAAGAAAAGCAAGGCAAGGAGGAGCCAAGTCAAGTCTTGATTTTTATGTATGGTCTGCAAGAAAAGGTATTTTAGTTCGATGTGTATTTTTTCTACACTTCAAAACTACGACCTTACTAACCTTGATGCATAATGCAATATTTATGGCTGCCGGTTCATAGGAAAAGCCTGATTATTTTGGATGGACACCCGCTGGAAAGAAGATTTGGACTGCATTAAACAACTCTTTTGTGTAATTCTGAGATGTGAACTCAGGTTTTTGGGCAGATGTAAACTCATATGATCTTATTCTGAGATGTGAACTCAGGTTTTGCTAATGCCGCTGGACATGTTGGTTTGGTCCAAAAACTGGGTTGATGATGGCTTTGGTTATGCATTAAACAACTCTTTTGTGTAATTCTGAGATATGAACTCAGATTTTTGGGGCAAATGTAAACTCATATGATCTTATTCTGTGAGATGTGAACTCACGTTTTGCTAATGCCGCTGGACATGTTGGTTTAAGAACTGGGTTGATGTTGGCAAATCTCGTCTCGGCCACCCCCGCGCCTTCCTAGCTTTCTTATGCCGGTACCGTTGAGCATACTGGGTTGGGTTAATATACTCGGTACTACCTGTGGTACAGAGTACTTAGTGCTATGAATACGCAAGGGTACGTGAACGTGTTGCGGTGAGTTCAACAAGTTCTGGTCTGGCCGGACCAAGTTCTGTTTTGGTTTTAGATGAGAGATAGAAATGACCTTTTCCACTTGTTTTATGATAAATTTTGTTCAAAATTTTAAAATAGGGTATTTTATCCATTGAGTAAAGAACTTTGAATATATAGTAGAGAGACATATAATGAAGGATAAATCATTAATTAATCAAATACTTTAGGAAATATCGTCAATTATTCCCAATTTTTTTTAGGGTATTGGAGTCTTGGAGATAGACCTGTGGCCTTGAGGGCGACAGGTGACACGACCTGCATCCATAGCTATAGCGGACACTGCTGCTGCTGCTCCTCTTTCACTCTGGCAATGGCAGCGACAGCGGTGGCGCTGCTTCTGCTGCTCTTCCTCTGCCTCTGCTCCTCCGCCGTGTCGACGCCGGTGATTACCAGGAAAGCCGTCGCGCGCCTGCCAGGATTCAGCGGCCCCCTGCCTTTCTCGCTCGAAACTGGGTACGTTCCCTGTCTCAGCTGCTCTGCTTTCGATTCCGATACATCTTCTTGGCTCTTGCTCGGATGCATGCGAATGCGCAGCTACGTGGAGCTGGACGACGTGAGCCTCTTCTACTACTTCATCCAGTCGGAGCGCAGCCCGGAGGACGACCCCGTCTTGCTCTGGCTCACCGGCGGGCCCGGCTGCTCCGCCTTCTCCGGCCTCGTCTACGAGATCGGTGGCTCCCTTCTTCTTCTTCTTTGAGTTGATTTCCATTGATTCGTCAGGAGTAGCTAGGTTCAAAACGTACACATGGCAGCAAGAAATCAGGAGCCGTGGGCATACATATCAGGGGAATTGCTTGGATTATTGTTTCTTAACTATCCTGCAAAATGCTTCAATTGTACGTGCAGGCCCTCTGTCTTTTGATTTCGACGGCTACAGAGGAGGGTTGCCGACTCTGCTCTACAAACCAGCGTCTTGGACTAAGGTTCCCAGGCTAGCCAATATGTTTTGTTTCTTACAATTTGTATAAGTGCAGTACATGCATATTTCACTAGTAGTACTCAACTCTTAATTTCCTTCCTTCACTGACGTTCCAGCTTGAGCTGACCCCTCATTTCAATCTCAAAACACCAATATACTTAAGTTGAAAACTGCCTAAGCTGGGAGGCTCGAACTAGTTAGCATGCATGGTGGCCTTCATTTCAATCTCAAGCACGCTTTATGTCCATATTGAATAATGCAATTACATATCCCCTTCCCTTTTCTATTTGATGTTGAATGTAGGTGAGTAATATCATCTTCGTGGATTCTCCAGCGGGTACTGGCTTCTCATACGCCACCACAGGCAATGCATTTGTTCCCAGTGACACCATGGTTGTTCACCACCTACAAATGTTTCTCAGAAAGGTTGCTTGGAGTGGACTTTTTATTCTGTATGTGCTTTACATTACAGACAAATTAATGATGCCAACAGATAATGCCATTTGAAGTACCGTAATTTGATTATAACAATATTTCCATCATTGTTTCCAGTGGTTTGATGAGCACCCACAATTCTTGTCAAACCCTCTCTATATTACAGGAGATTCATATAGTGGCATAATCATACCTTCTCTTGCCTTGGAAATCGCTAAAGGTAATTGAACTTCCTTCACGCTTGTTCTGCGTGTGAACAAGGATTATTCATTTTACAAGGTTGTTCAAAGTGCATTGTTTTAACTGCATGTTGATTTATTGTAGGAATAGAATCAAGTGATGAGCCACTTCTTAATCTCAAGGTTAAAATTTTTTCCATCTTGTACTGCTTTGACTTCTTTCATATGACTTATCATACAAATCACTTCACCTCAATTCACTTCATTGTTAAGCAGTATTATTGTAATTCTATTTCCTATTCATATATCTGATACACCATTTTTTGTTTGTGGCCTAACTAGTATCATGTGAGATGGTATTTAGATTCTAAGAGAAAATATATAAATATCAATTGGGTATATTACTTTGGAAAATTGCGATGAACTTATTTTGGAGCAGAATATAGCCAAGAGCTTGTCTACAACGATTCGTTGCTTGCATGTTTTTTTCTTTTGAAATGGCCTTTGCTTACATGTATGTAAGTCGAGAAATTCGATTGATGTGGTGAAGGCCAGGTTACTTCTCTATTGAGGTCATGAAAGGTTTAGTTTAGTCACACAATAGTAGAAAACATTATTTAACTTATGTTACTTAATTAGGGGAGATATATAGTGCACACACCTTCAAGGGATAAGCCCATAAATTGATTACCATAATTTTCAGTTTGACAAGTCAACAATTGACCCTTTACTTTGTTTTAGTCAATTTCGTGATATCCCTAGACTGTCAACGAGAATCCAACATCTAGCGTCCTCATTGTAAAATAAAACCTATGAATTTTGCTAATATATATGCCATATCAGGATGCCAACTGAAAGATGAGAATGTGATTTGTCATTTGTGCTAACGTTGTTAAATATCTGGGAGCCTTATGGTCTTCAAGGAGTGATAAATAAACATACAGAAATGTATCTGAATTTTTCCCCTCTGTACTGAAACATATTCAGGGTTACATCGCCGGTAATCCAGTGACTGATATAAGACGGTTTGATGGCAATGCTCAAGTTCCATTTCTGCATGGGATGGGAATCATACCAGATGAACTCTATGAGGTAACATAATTTAAAAAACAACTTTGTATTTAGATTTTTTTGTTCCATGTCAAAAGATGGCTGTTATGCACGGGCCCAACATGGCCCATAAACAGTACTGTAGCGCGTGGCCCTAGGCTGTAGTTAGAAAGTTAGGATATCATATGATTAGTTTCTATCTATTAGAGATTAGTTGCTATTAGTTAGGGATTACTTCCTTAGGGTCTAAATCAGTCCTCCCTATAAAAGGGATGTCATGTATTTTTTATGAAGGATCCAAGCAATGAAATAATTTGAGATCCAATCTTGTAGACGGTGGTTACGATCATTAGCCAAGACATTAGTTTCGATAACAGCTTGCTTCGCCCACGTTAAGGGCCATATCCGTCCTCGTTACGTGCTTAGGACCAAGCACATAACAGATTGGTATAAAAACCGATCGATCCTTTGGGCATGGCGGCTAACTACAACTACTATGCTGGTTGTCGGTCTTACGACGAACGACATTCATTCGAGCGACCACGGTATGAAGACTACCAGCATCTCCATGAAGATGGCGTCCCTTCGAGACGCCCCGGTCGTGGATCCATGGAGATCAACGTCCTTCGAGCCACCCCGGTCACAGATCCATGAAGATCGGCATCCCTTTGAGCTGCCCCAGTCATACAGCTACTACCAATGGCTCCACAAGGAGAGTCGTACCTTCGATGGCTATCAGAATGCGTATAACAACCACGGATCAGATCCAATCGATCCTCCTACCAAGAAGAGTTTTAATGGTTTCGATCCTGAAACGCGCCAGTTCATCATCGACAAGTTGAAGCACATGATGAAGATAATAGATGGCATGATGACGCGCCCCACGGCACCAAAGACACTACCGACCACATCAACGTCCGACAATGCCATCGAACTATGCAAAGAGAACCCTACCGACGCCATACTCGGCGAGGCGGATGTCACCGCTAAGATCGAGGAGTTGCTACAGACCACGAAGGTCAACAAGGCGGAGGAGCCGCTACATATAGTGAAGGTCAATAAGGCGGCCGGCATCGACATGGGAGACATCCATCGTTCGTGTGTCCTCTCATATGTGAGGGTGCCCAAGACGACGAGGGTTCAAGCGGAATGACATCATGGCATCTGGCCCTGTGTCGCTCCACGTCTTCCTCCATGCTGAGCGCATACTCAGTGACCGTGACGTTGACGTCTCCATCCTTACCGGTGGATGGACCATGGACATGCTACGCCTTCACAGCAACGTTGCGCTCATGGTGACGCGCTTTGTCTTTAGCATCGGCGTCAAAATCTCGAGTGTGGTCATGCCAATCTACGCCGTCAAGATCTCCTGAACTTCAACCTTGAGGGCAAGGTTGATTCCTAGGCGGGAGTAATGTTATGCGCGGGCCCAACATGCCCCATACGCGTGAACAGTACCACGGTACTGTAGCACATGCCCTAGGCTACATTTAGAAAGGTAGGATATTATATGATTAGTTTCTGTCTATTAGAGATTATTTACTATTAGTTAGGGATTACTTTCTTAAGATCCAAGTTAGTCCTTCCTATAAAAATGATGTCATGTATCATTTATAAAGGATCCAAACAATGAAATAATTTGAGATCCAATCTCATAGACGGTGGCTCCGATCAACAGCCAAGGTGTTAGTTTCGATTACAGCTTGCTTCGCTCACGTTAAGGGCCATATCCGTCATCGTTACGTGCTTGGGACCAAGCACGAAACAATGGCTAGTACAAAAATTCCACACATATAATTGATCTGGGCTTGCTTGGTTGTCTAGCTACCTCACAAACCAATGTTCTTCTCAATCAGATTGACTTTAGAAATATGAACTTAATATTGAAGTTGATCCAGTTCATTCTTATTTGGATTAGCATGGAATGGGACATGATCTGGACATCACTTGATTTTGCGTACTGAATACATATTGGCTTTTATCCACCTTATAGGTTGCTTGGCAGAGCTGTAGAGGAGAATACAACTGGCCAATGAATGCTCAATGCGCTAATTCAGTTCAAGCTATCGACAATGTAAGTGATCCATCTACTTCTTTATAAAATTCAAGGCATAAGCACTAATGATAATACATGTTATATTATAGTTGTTATTTTAGAACCTCTCGTATGATTGCTATTTTGGAACCTCTATTATAAGTTGTTATTTTAAACCTCAATATATTAGGGCTTATATATGAGCTCAGTGACTTAAGTCTGTACCATGCAGTGCATAAGGGATGTAAATGATGTACATGTCTTGGAGCCACGCTGTAATGAATATCCAAGTTTCACCCTTCAGAGGTTAATGTCGCAAGACGGAAGGAAAAAGCTACTAGAGTCTGCAGTTTCATCTGTGTGCAGGGTAATTAAAAAACAAATAATCTTAGTTTTGTAATCCTTTTGATTGCATGTAATTCGAATTTGATCTTTTTGTTGTGCTTCATTTGGTTTCAGAATGCCACCTACTTTCTATCTGAACTCTGGGCAAATGACGAAAATGTAAAGGAGAGTTTGGGAATTCACAAGGTAAGGTAGTGGTATATACTTAAGTAGTGCTACTACTTTCTAATTAATTGTGGCTAATTAATTAGTTAATTTGGGGTGGCATATCAGGATTTGCCACTCCAAAGATTAAAATTAATTATATGCCACTCCAAATAATATACGCCTTAATAAAAATGCCATTTGAGCAATTATCATTTTATTATCCTTTTCCTCATGTGGAAGGACACTTTTGCCCTTGCCTCATTTACTCACGCACTCGGGCCCCGTTCCAACCGAACCTTTTGTGCCACCACCTTGCGGCAACAAGGTCCCAGGCGAGGACACCGCCACGGCTGCCACATATCAATTGCAGACCAAGCTTCACGCTGGTTTCGCGGCCATGGATCCTATCATTTAGCCCAAGGAGCTCATCGAGTGAGCCAAATTTGTCCTCGGTACCGCCTTGTGAGCACACCATGGCCATCTGGGAGACTGGAACCTAGCTAGCCTGTGGGATGGTCTTGTCGCCGGCATGCCATCATACTACCTCGCATGCAGCTTCGTCGACCTCGGAATGTCGGCGCTCCAGGGTCCAGCCACTGTCGCCTTCGCCAACCTCATATTTCTCGTCAGTCGTCACTTGTGCTCACAGCCGACCGGTGGTCATGCACTGGCTGCCATTCCCGGTGCTTCAGCATCGAGTGTTAGATCAGGTATATCCTTTGGAGTGGCATATAATTAATTTGAGTCTCTAGAGCGGCAAATCTTAGTGGCATGTATATAATTAGTTTTCCCAATTAATTATGTTTGTATGCATTGACTCGTAAGGGTAGCTACTAACTATTACATTACAAGGATTGCACCCGTGATTTGATGATTGCTTTTTTCTTCTTACTGTCCCTAACACATGGTTTTAGTTAAATTCTAATCGATATGAATCCAATTTGTTTAATTAAATTTTAGAGGCTGATCCACAGTTCCACACTGACTGCACTAAATGTGTTGCAATTGGAATCTAATCCGTAACATTCTTGTGTTGTGCTGGCCTTCAAATATAGAAAAGAGTAATCGCTACATGTAGAAGATGAATTTTCTAAGTTTCTATATTTCTTATACTGCTAATATGCCAGATTTGTAAATATATAAATGAAGCTGTTATGTTTTAGAGAGTCCGCTGATAGGAGGAGTTAGCCTGGTCTTGAGCACGTGAACCACTGTATCACCCTTGTCAGATTAGTGGATTAATTGCTCAAGTACAGAAGTTCAGTTTAGCTTATTTTATTTCAGGGTCTGCAGTCTAGATTTTTAGGGTTTATTAGAAGTTCATGTTGATTCATTGTTGGATATGTCATCATTGAATCCAACGGCAGATATGGTTTAAAGGGTAGTGGTACTCTCCTGAGCTGTAGTGTGTAGTTAGCCTTATTTATGATAAAAGATATGTGAATCGATGCAGTACTCTCCTGAGCTGTAGTTGTAGTTATCTTTAGTTAAGGTAAAAGATATGTTTATAACTGTATGTAATCAAATTTTTTTTGTTACAATAATCCTTATGTGGTCCAATTTGTAATCGAATGGAGCCAATTGATCCTCTATTCTTTGGCTTTAGATTATTATGGACTAAAGAAAAATGGCATATTAAACTATCTATATTTCTTTTTATCATGAAGATATAGAGTTCTGCCATATCGCCAAGTGTCAAGCAGAAACAACCTCTCTGTGATTTTAATCTCAGGGGTAAGGTTGCATACACCGACCCTTGGCCTTACCCCGCTTTTGCGGGAGTTTCCTTGGAAACGTTGGGGTATGATGATGATGATAATGACAATAATCGTTATGTACACTGCAGGGAACAGTTCCTTCATGGAGAAGATGCTACTTTGAAATACCTTACACAAAAGACATCATCAGTACAGTGGAATATCATTTAGGTTTGATCACCAAAGGATACCGAGCCATGGTATACAAGTAAGGGATAGATCTTAACTGCTTAAGCTCTAGCTTTTATCGTTCTCTCACATAATTATCGAGATCTATTTAACTGAAGAGTACCACTGAGATTATTATGTGCAAAAGACTCGAATCGCAATCTCACAGTTAGCTGTCATTAGGAGAGGGCAAGTAACATGCAAGCTCATTGTAATCATTTCCAGGTTCATTTATTTTCTCCTAATTGATTGGCTCAGCAAATGTATACTGATTATTAGGTTGTGTTTTTTCCTGTAATGTTGCAGCGGCGATCATGATAGTAAAATATCTTTCATTGGCACCCAAGCATGGATTAGATATCTTAACCTGTCCATCACAGATGATTGGCGGCCATGGTATGTTGATGGCCAAGTTGTAGGGTAAGGATAGAACCACAGTTCTATTGTCATATGAAGAGTCTTGCTCAAATACTTCTAACGGTCAAAAACAATTGTTGCGTTAAAATCCGTGCGGGCAAACTATTTTAAGTTTGATCAATACTGTCTTTATGAATATTTATTTGTTGGAGCCATGCATTAAATGAATAGTGGATTTGTCTAGAAAAGTACTTCACTAATATTATAATTTATATGGAGTTGCAATTAAGTACATTATGGTAGTACAAATTAATAGTCAAAGTTATGTTACTTAGACCCTGCGATGTCCCAAAGAATACCTGTTTTGTGACCAGAGGGAGCGCAACCATACATAGTTAATTATATATATGTGCATCAACTATTATATGTATTGATGCCAATTACATTGTTTTTTTTTCTTAACATGCCTAGATTCACAAGAACTTATTCCAATAATCTGACATACGCAACTGTGAAGGTACGTGGTTTATACATGAATACATGGATGCTTTTCAGTTAACTTGAACTTTTAATTGTTTTTCCGAAGCTAGCTAGAATATAATATATAAATGTTTCCTCAATAGAGTAAAACATTCAGCAAATTTATTGTTCGACGACTAATGTACATGCAGGGTGCTGGCCATACAGCCCCGGAGTACATGCCCAGGGAGTGTCTTGCTATGATTGATAGATGGCTTTCGGGTGATCCACTTTGATCGATCAGGCGATACTCTCTCTGTGTATGAGGTACATGTGGTTCATGTATCACATGGTACTACTACATGCTACAGCCTAGTATGGGAGCAACTTTTTGGGGGTTGCAATTTGCCTTTTCAGTTTAGCTGAAACTCTTATCTTTTGTTGGGGCTATGTACATATAATAATGATAATGATCCCCCAGAACCGATGAAAATAAGTGTGTCGTAGTAAGAGGCCCATATATATATATAGAATTGGTATAGAGATATAAAATCTAAGAAAGATATAGAAAGGATTGTCCAGAGATTAGAAGATATCCAAATAATTAGAGAAATACCTATGAAACATTGGGATAAAAATTCTATAGTATGCAAAATTAATATAATTAACCCAGAATATATAATTAAAACGAGTCCAATAGAAGCTACACCAAAAGATGTAGAAGAATTACTAAAGTTAGGAGCGCGCGCACACACACATATACATGTACATGTACATACACACACACACACACATATATATATATATATATATATATATATATATATATATATATATATATATATATATATATATATATATATATATATTTCATTGCATATGTGGACATGATATGAATCTAGACGTTTATATGGACATGGACGTTAATTAACATCATTGCATATATGGAGTATGCTGCTAAAGCAGATTGTACCAGCCAGTGTGAAGCAAGCTATCGAACATCGCTAATGCAAGACCATTGCCAACAGCCTTCCCCGACTTTCCTTAAAATTCGAGGAATGGGGCTTTCCAAATCACTATAAGGCTTCCTATTTTGGAACTCTCTCTCTATCTAAATAAAAGGAATCTATATTCTCTCACTTTTTAAATTTGAGGAACGGACTTCTCAGATAACTCAAACAACCTCTCTGTTCATCTCTCTATTTTTAGAATTATCTCTTGTTTCCTAAATATAGAGACAGTTTATTGTCTCTCTATATCATTTGCTATTGGAGTAAGATTTACACTGTGTCGTTGGATATGGTAGAAAGTTAGGAAGAAAATCTTTTTAAATAGCATGCATAGAGAACCGACTTTAGAGAAACAGTTGAAAATGGTCTTAATACTTCTCTTTGTATTTAGCTTTGATTCAATAGTTAGCATCTCAGTATCTAATCCTATTCTCTATAACACTGTTTATGATCACATCTTTAAAAAATTATCTCCATACCCTAAAATTACCTTGGGGATGCTCTTTCCGTTGTGCGAGGTATTTGTGGATAGAACTCAGCAGTGCTCAAGTTGGCTAGGACCGTGGGCGCACTTATGGAGATGCCTGCCGTGGCCTGATGCATATCCTCTTACATTGCCAAGCAATGTCAGGGGCTACCATTCCCATCATCCCATCCATACAATTCTCATCCAAGGGCTACCCATCACTATGAAAGAAATCAGGGGAAGGAAGAAGAAATTTTTGGATTTTTAACCTAAGAAAATATGCTAAATATATAAATGCCCACAGTTTTCAGGAAATTGTAGTTTTGCTCACTCGCCGTGATTCCATATCATGGCAACTCGGTAAAGTGAGTTGCCGCCATACCTGTCTGTGACAACTATACACATCAACAGGACACAGAATGCACTGCTAGTGCTAGTTGGACTAAAAACTAACAAACTTTACCAAATTTTTAAAAAAATTATGCAACATCGAAGTGCAACAAAACTTGAAAAAATAGAACTGTAGGTTCACAGGAAGGGTTCACAAAAAGTTTTGTTATTTTTGTTATTTTAATTTTTTATAAATTGTGAAATTTAAAAATCGTAAACACAAAAATTTATAAAAAATCATTTTTTTACTCTTTTCATTAACCTATTGTTCCATTTTCAAGTTTCGCTGCATTTTTATGTTTGTAAAAAATCATATTTTTTTGAATTCATGATTTTTTAAATTCAAAAATTTTAAAAATCAAAGTTTTTAAAAAAATTTAAAACTTTTTGTAAACCCTTCCGTAAATCTATGGCTCTTTTTTTTTTTTAAGTTTTGTTGTATTTTGATGTTACATAATTTTTTATGATTTTTGAAAAATTTCAAAAATTCATATTTTTTATGGACAGTTTTCATGAACCTATTATGTTTTTTTGAAAAGTTGTCCATAAAAAAATTATGTAAAAAAGTTGTCCATAAAAATTATATTTTTTGAATTTTTAAAATTATAAAAAATATAACATTAAAATACAACGAAATTTAAAAAATGGAGCTGTAGGTTCACGGAAACGGTTCACAAAAAGTTTTTATTTTTTTTGGAAACTTTGATTTTTAAAATTTTTGAATTTAAAATATCATGAAGTCAAAAAATGCGATTTTTTAGAAACATAAAAAATACAGCGAAACTTGAAAAATGGAACAATAGGTTCATGCAGAAAAATTATGATTTTTTAGAAATTTTTGATTTCATGATTTTAAAATTTTAAAAAAATTCAAAATTTTCAAAAATAACAAATTTTTTATGGATCCTTCCTGTGTACCTACGGTTCTATTTTTCAAGTTTTGTTACGCTTCGATGTTGCATAATTTTTTAAAAATTTAGCAAAGTTTGTTAGTTTTTAGTACAACTAACTAGGAGTAGCAGTGCATGCCGTGTGTACTGTTGCTGTGTATGGTTGCCGCGGACAGGTATGGCGGCAACTCACTTGCCGCGGTCGGGTACCGCGGTAACTGAGTTACTGTGTGGCGAGTGGGCAGAACTACAATTTTCCGAAAACCGTGGGAATTTATATATTTAGCATATTTTTGTAGGTTAACAATCCAAAAATTTCAAGGAAGAAGGCCTGGCGGTGGCAGGAGGCAGCACACGCAGATATTAGCATGGCGGCAGGAACCAAACGGAGTCAAGGGCGGCCAACGATGGAGCCCCGCGGCGGCGTCTAGAGGCAGCTTGCAACGGAGCCGGGAGGCAGAAGGCATAGAAGGAGCCAAACGGCAGCCAACAACGGATCTAGGCACGGCGATGAACACAGGACAGCAGCGGAGCAAGGCAGGGGCCACCGGCGGCGACGCATGGTGGCGCACGAGAGGGCGTTGGAGGCGTCGGCTGTTGCCGCCATATCTCGAGCCAAGCGGCTGTCAACAGCAGATCCGGGCGGGGCAACCAGCACAAGCCAGCAGCGGAGCAGGGCAGAGGCCACCGGCGGCGGCGCACATGAGCTCGTCGGAGGCATTGGTCGTTGCCGCCATGTGTCGTGCACCGTCGACGGTCCGCTGTTGCCACTTAGCCTTCTTTCTATCCGTCTCTTCTTATTTTCTTACAGACCAATGTATAGCCCTTGGATAAGAAATAGATGGACAGGATGGGAGCGATGGTATGTGCAATGTCAGATGATACCGAAATTTTTTTTTTAACCTTTTGTAAATAATTATTTTAATATTAACCCTCGCGAAAAAATATTTTCGCATGTAACCCCTTTCGCCGCGCCATTTCGTCTGACGCGGCCAGTAGCCCTTGACGCGCCACCTGCACTGGCGCGGCAGAGGTGCCATGCTGGCACCCGCGGCCGGCGTTTGGCCGGCGTGGCAATTGCGGGACCCACCTGCCTAGTCAAGGTCTTGCCGCGCCATCCCGTCTGGCGTGTCAAGGCTCGTGGCTGGAGCGTGGGCCTGCCTTGCCGCGCCAACTCACCCGGCGCGGTAGGGGTGGGCCCCGCACTTGCCATGCCGGCCAAAAGGGTTAGATGTGAAAATATTTTTTCGCGAGGGTTAATATTAAAATAATTATTTACAAAAGGTTAAAAAAAATTTTAGCCGATGATACCCATCCGCCGCGACCGAGTGCTCATTTACAATCATCAACTCCAGCTGATTGGGCCAGTAAAAGTTGTTTCCTTTTCTCTTCCAAGTGAGTTTATAACCTTCTTCGTCTTTATGCCACCTCCAACTGTTGTCCCATTTGCTCTAGCCTTATCACTATTAATATATAGTAATGGGACATTGCCCCATCAATATTTATTGTCTTATCACTATTCACCTTCCACCAACAACCTATCACTATTTTCACTCTCTATACCGCAAATTTTATTGCTACAGTGATGGGGTAACCCTAAATAGGACAACCGCTAAGATGGCCTTAGTCCTTACGCCTGTTAGAGTACATGTGTTATATTTTGTAAAGGACGTAGCGACAACATTGGGATGGCTTTATTGAGCTCAAAGTCCTTTCTAATCATATAAAAGTTCATTTTTTATAGAACTGATATATAAATTAAGCTCCATAGTTAGAGCATCCATAGTAGCTCTCCTATAACTTATCCTCTATAACACTATTCACCACATCTCTAAAAAATTCCCACCACACTTTAAAATTCCTTCACATTTTACACTATATCCCCAAAACATGCGTTTCTCTAGCCGGTCCCTATCCCTAAAAAGTCAAATGAACAATATTATGGGGACCTCCTAGCGTTGCTCTTAGGATTGGAGAGCTACTGAAGGAATGAAGATTTTGGGGATGTAGTATAAAGTGTGAAGGAATTTAGGAAATAGAGGGAATCTTTTAAGAGATAGTGGGGAGCTGTTGCGATGCTCTGAGTGATTATACCCTTCTTATTACCGGCACAACACAGTAGTAGTACTATAGGTTGCTATGGAGCAATGCTATGTGCATTCTTGATGTGATAGACCTTGCCTTACAGGCTGACCTTATCTATCCACTACAGGAAAAGACCTAAATCTCGACGGTCCGTCAGGTCAGATCCTTTGATAGAAATAGGCTTAGCTATCAAGAGTACCTCTCTCGACGGTTTATCACGACCCGGCTGAGAGAGGTAGCGGAGCTAGCTGGGAGGTGAGTTGATGGCACAGGAGTGCTGTCTCTCGACGACCCTGTCCTAGCCGTCGAGGGAGAGACTACCAGGGGCAGTTGGGCCAACCCACATTGGCTGCCATCTCTCTCGACGGCTAGGAAACCGTCGTCGAGAGAGTATTTTGTTGGGCCAATCTGCCTAAGAGCCTCTCTTCATGGTTGGTCCCGGATTTGGTCATCGAGAGAGAGGCTGCCATGGGGATGTTGGGGCGCAGGTTTGTAGCCAATACTCTCGATGGCTTGTCTATGGTTGTCAAGAGCACTTAATTTCTAGGAAAAAAATAGTTGAAAAATTGTAAAAAAAAAACACAGAATTTTGCAATAGTTGCTACACCCAGCAGCTGCTGCTGCAACATACAAACCTAAACAGCACACCCAAATATATATTCCACATATATGCCACATCTCCATATCCATATCCATCCACACCAGCACACAAGTAATGTACAAAATGCGCATAAACATTGAGAGATACCAATCACATCCATAAATACATATAAATTCACACACATGCAACAACGACATTCAATCTTCCGTTCGACACATATATACATCCGCATACATAGACATCCATAGATATTCAAAAGGAGTTTGTTACCCCGTGACTCAAGAGAAGCTCTGTGGGGGTAGTCGAATAGTTGAGAGACGAAGTCTACTGGCTGGCTCCTAGAGGCATCGTCGTTGTGTTGCTCGTCGTCCGCCTGAGCTACAGCTGGAGCAGTTAAACCAAAACTCTATGAAGCATGCAATGTAGTTAGACAAATACGGTTTGAAATCTAGGTTTGGACAACGAATTTGGATAAGAAGTTAGGTTAAGACACTTACCACCTCTAGAGTGGTGCTCGTCCAAGGGCGTAGAACTCTAGAGACGCTCGGAGAGGCAGCCTAGACAGCGTAACTGCTCGGACCTGCCTACATGTTCGTGAAAAATGAAGTTAATGGAGAGAGATGTAAAAACTGAAATGTGATGTTCAGAAGGCCGTATTTACCTCGACAAGTCGAGAAGCATGCTCCAAAGCTAGGAGTCTTGCATGAAACTCCTAGCGTTCCCGCCGACGCTCCTCCACCGTTCTCATACTCGCCTAGAGGGCTTGTAGTTGTTCCTCGCGCTCCTTCCTCCTGCTCCCTCTCCCTTTGGATCTGCGCCTTGAACTTATGACGGCTCTCCGTGGCACTCCGAGTGGCCCTCAGCTCAGGTATGTAATCCTTAGACCTACAACAAAGTGATGTGATTAGTTAGAAAATAGTTTTTGTTATGACATGTAAGATTTAGATAGAACTCTCACCTCATGTGATCCCTATTGATAGCCAGCCTCCTGTGAACCTTCCTCTCCATGTGTAGTTTTTGTTATGACATGTAAGATTTAGATAGAACTCTCACCTCATGTGATCCCTATTGATAGCCAGCCTCCTGTGAACCTTCCTCTCCAAGTGTTTCTGGATCACTGCATGGTCCAGGGGCGTCTCGTCTAGATTGTTGTCGGCCCCGTGCTCCTAGGTGTACGCCTGTCGGTATCAATCCTGCGTACCGTTTGAGTAAATATCGGGGAAAAATGACATAAGAAGGTCAGAAGGGAGAGATTGACATGTCACTTACCATCTTCTGCTGTGTGATGGGTCCATGGCCGACCAGGTACCATCCTTGGCTGTGGGCGTGTGTCCACACCTTCACAGCTCTACGAAGCATGGAACCCTCCCGTTACTCAACATCTGCATTACATAAAGAAATAGACAAATTAGTGAAAGAATTAAAATAAACGAAGCAATAATAGAGATTACCGTTACATGGTGGTAATAGATTCTTTCCATAAGAAATGAGGGACAAACTAGAGATGGTTCAAGGATTTCCGGACAACAGCAATTGACAGGCGATTGCTTTCTTTCTTGCTTGCTAGTAATTTATCATGGGTTGTGATACTTGCTGTTGAATAGGAAGCTATAGTAGATAATTTCAGCTCTAGGTGGAAATCGCTCTACTATCTTATGGCTATTTTTTTTCCTTAAAAAAATTGATGGCCTACACAACCAATGGCTAGGATTGTATTGAAATATTCATCTGATTGTGCACTTAAAACAAATATATATGCTAAACCTATTATAATTTGTAGAATCCTGTCAAAACACTGCAGTAAGGTCAATTGAAGCACATATGCTGAATTACCCAATTAGGATGGGCATTCCAAGGACCGACACATGTTACAGCCACTTGAATTAGGATCAACTTAATCTAGCATCGTGCTGAAAAATATTTCACCTCGCTAATTGTTTAGCATCTTGTGATATAACCCTCATAAAACATACACAGTTCGCTAAAAAAAAAAACTAGACAGATTGTATAGGTTAACTTCAGAATCTGGTATTGAGCTCCTCCAATTGTAGGAAATTTATGTGATGGTATGGATTTGTCATGATCATTAGCTACCATGTTGCATGCTTTTATGATTTCAAGGCTGCTGTTTGGATGCTAAAGTTTTCATGTGTAATGAACAGATCTTGAACTAATGCATGTTTAAATAACCATATTAACTATAAGATATCCAATATATTGTTCTTATCTTTAGACCGAGACTTCAGTTATGGAGCTTAGAGAATGACAATCCACATAGCCAGAAGGTTTAGAAGGGTTATAAGTGAGGATAAAATTGACATTTCATGATTAGATATATTTAGATTCTGCTGAACTAAACACTAGCGATTAACCAAAGAGAAAAAAAAAGAAGGAACTTAGGTTGATTTGGCACAGCTGCTAGCTAGTAGATGGAGTGAGATTTTCTTTGCCTGCACCGCAGCTAGCTAGTGAAGACACTTTAGTTGGTGTTAGCGTAAAGTTACTTTTATATGCTTTGTGTGGCTTAATAGTATATACTAGAATTGAATGCGCGCCCCGGCGCGCACGACCCAATTGTTCTAATGATCGTGAATTGTGTTGTTTAGTTAAAGAATAAAATAAATTATCTATCTAACAGAGAAAAAAGTTAATTCTTCGAAGCTCGTTATAGTAGGTAATCATGTAAAATTAAGTTACGAGTATGCACTGCACACAAAATGTAGTTAAATAAGGCTCCCATTGAAAATTGACAATAGCATGACAGATTCAAACACACAGATGAAATATAATTAAAATATTTATTATATATAAAAATAGACAACATCTAAATAAATATTCACATCTATCCGCTTTTTGCCATCATCAACAACGGAAGGCAGAAAGAGTATTAATAACCATAGAAAACATATTAAATAATTGTTAATAAACAACGGGGCATCTATCGTTTGATGCCTTGTTAACCAGACAAACTAAAAAAAAGAAAACTATGCTAAATAATTATCTATATAACTCAGCAACTAATCGATGTAAGGAGTCTAGGTTGAACATGTTCCACTGGATCTTTTTCAAGAAGAGAAAAAAATCCATGATGCGGAATTTTTTTAAGAGGGACGGAAAAAATTCACGATGTGAAGGTACATAGATACAACCATCCTCATATATGCGAGGTCACAAATATGAAGGAATTAACAGACAGGATATATAGCTTAGTGGGCAGCAAGCATAGAAAAGCATAGAAAAGAAAGAAAGAACATTGTACTTTATCTCATGTCAGATACATAAATACATCGATCCTCATATATGCGAGGTTACAAATATGCTATCTCATGTGAGGTACACAAATACAACCATCCTCATATACGTAAGGCTAGCAGTGATTTTTTTGTCTTAATTATGAAGGAATTAGCAGAGAACTATATCTTCCATCTATGAAGAAATTAAGAGGCTGCATACATCCCTTAGTGGACAACAAGCATAAAAGAGAACGTAACAACATTGTAGTCTTTCTCATCTCAGGTACATAAATACAACCATCCTCATATATGTGAGGTTACAATCGCGAAATGCCTGACGAACGAAGGCAATGGTCAAAGGGCGTTAAAAAAATTGAGACATTCACATGGTGATTTTCGTTGCAGAATCAAGGAAAACTGGACTATACCATATGCAATAACAGAAGAGAATAAGAAAATTTTGGTAGGCTCCACAATAGTAAACTTTCATAGCATTACCGGTCTCCTCAAATTAAGACCTCATATATGTATACATCACACAATGGAACACAGAATGATTGGCAATGGAAAATGAC
Organism: Olyra latifolia; assembly: GCA_036346145.1. Taxonomy (NCBI): domain Eukaryota; kingdom Viridiplantae; phylum Streptophyta; class Magnoliopsida; order Poales; family Poaceae; genus Olyra; species Olyra latifolia. The sequence continues at coordinate 51,764,464 of CM070524.1, read as the reverse complement.
AAAAGCTTCCCTGGCAGATTTTCATAGATGGATTTCAGAAAGTGCAATGAGACATAACCCAAAATATTATCTGCTAAAAAGCCAACATCATTCAAATGTAAAAAAAATAACTAAGGACAACTTCTGAACTATTACAAATATGTATGTAACACAAATTTAAACAGCATGTAGTATGTTTAGAATAGCAGTTTGTGAACAACCTGAAAATTAAGCTGAATTCACTTCGCTCCAATTTTGTACCCAACCTAAAAAAAGTAATGCAATCAGCAGTAAAAGTCTATATTTATGTAGATACATATATAGAAGTTTAACCTAGGGGGGAAAACAATTTTCTTTGAGCCATTTCTAGCTATGATTGATAAAGAGTCTATCTATATGATTTGCTCTGACCACCCATTCTTGATTACTTAATCCATACCAACCTCAGGATATATAATACCAAATCAGCAGCATCAACTAATCATCAGACATTAACACATCAAACCTTAGCACCCAAAACTACTGTCACCATGCCCATGATGCCACGTGCTCCCTCTAGCTAGCCACGAAAACATGTCAGTTTGAGATATGTACAATCAAATTTTAAGGTTTTAGCTATTTATATCTTTCTATATATTTAATTAGGTAATTTTTCTGAAAAAAAATTTCAGGTAAGATATATGAAATCGTCCAAATGAAGCCTTACTTGTTGGATTTAGAATTTTTCAGCATCCTTAAACTCATGTTAATTGATCAGGCAATATACTTGCGGTATACAATAAAGGTACTCTAACGGAGCATTTCAACAGAAGTCATTTAATGTTGCTCCCATGCAAACCCTGTAACATATGTCATGTAAGAATAGAATGACCATTGAATCACTCTGTTCATGTAAGAAACACAAAATAGCAGGGTAGATAAAGCAGCAACAAAGGTACTGACCTTTCAGATTGTCGAAGGGCGATCGCAACTATTGCAAGCAGTCTCAAGTCAAGAAAGTATGGGTTTTGAACAAATCAAATTCACATATTTTCTGCAATGGATAGCTGACCAATGTAAAGTATGAATTGACCAATATAGATAAATAATGAATTTATCAGTGCAGCTTACCTGAAAGAGCTGTGCCATAAGTTGCGAATCACTTCGAAGATGTTGGAAAGCCTGAGGATCCACTGCAGATCCACCAGGATCTAACCTTATAAAAACTTGAGATGCCCTGAAATTTTGAGCATTAAAACTCTGGTGACATCATTAGCTAAGGTAACAAAATACATACTCTGATGATATCAAGATCGATGACATTAGTTAAGGTAGGAAAACATACATTTGTAAACCGCCTCAGCTCAAATCCGCTTGCTTCTCGCCAAAATTCTTCTTCCTTGCCGCAAATTTGGCCAAAAGACGCCGCCCTTATTGCTACCCCTAAAGATGGAGATTGGGGCGAAGGAGAGAGGCGGGGAGGGGGCGCGGGCTGACAAATTCGTCGGTGTTGACATCGAGGGTGACAATCTGTTCGTCGGCGGTCATCACCGTGACCCTCATCGCGCCGGCGGCGGCTGGAATCGAGCTCCTCCGCCTCGGTTGTAGAGAGAGGGACGGGGACTGGGGCGGCACCGACCCCGGGCGGAGGGCTGCGCCAGCGAGAGGAGGCCGGGAAGGGAAGGAATGGCTAGGGCGGCGGGGGCGACGGCGGCGAGGAAGATGGAAGGGCGACAGCGCGAGTGGGAGGAGCGTTGGGCGACGCCGCCGAGAGGAGCTCAGGGTGGTGGTGGTGCGAGGAGCGAGGAGCCGCGCCAGCGTGAGGAGGACGGGAGGGTGGCGCCGGGCGAGAGAGCTGGGTGGCGCTGCATGAGGAGGGACGGGATGGGCGGAGAGAAAAAGGGAGGAACGGCGCAAGGCTGCTCGGGAAAGGAGGAGAGGCGACGGTGGGAAGGAAGAGTAGGGAGGCGGCGGCAAGAAGGAGCGGGAAGAAAGGAAGAGGAGGAACGGCGATGGGTGAGGCCTCGCGGTGGATCATGACGCGAGAGCGAGCGAGAGGGAGGCGGCGACGCCGCCGAGAGGAGCGCTGGGTGGCGGTGGCGGTGGCGGTGGCGGGAGCGAGAGAGGCAGCAGCGTCGAGGAGGGACGGGAGGGGCGGCGGCGGCAAGAAAAGCGCGGGTGGCGCCGGTATGAGGACGGGCGGGAAGGGACGCGATCAAGGAGAGAAAAAGGGGAGGAACGGCGTCGGCGCTGGCACGCCAGAGCGGAGCGAGAGGGAGGCGGCGGGCTAGGGTTTGCGCGGAAAGAAACGGGCAGAGGACGGCGGGTTGAGGAGCGAGAAGGGGAGGGGTGAAGACGAAAAATAGGACGCACCGAGAGCCGTTTGATCAGTCGATCGGATGGTCGTCACGGTGAAGGGATATGGATCAAAAATCAGAAAGCCAAAGGGTTTTTTTGCATTCGCCATCCATTGTTGCACGGTGGACGTCCGATCGGGGAGGAAAGACAGATCGGACGGCTTCTCTTTTTCAACCGACGTGGAGCCACGGCTGAGCAGATTGTGGTAGGTACGCGGGAGGCAGGAGGACCGCTCGAAGGAAAAAATGGACGGGCAGGATAACAGGACGACGTGGACATGCCCAGATCTCAGGGTTGGTTACCCCTATAGGTACGCCATCCATTGTTGCACGGTGGACGTCCGATCGGGGAGGAAAGACAGATCGGACGGCTTCTCTTTTTCAACCGACATGGAGCCACGGCTGAGCAGATTGTGGTAGGTACGTGGGAGGCAGGAGGACCGCTCGAAGGAAAAAATGGACGGGCAGGATAACAGGACGACGTGGACATGCCCAGATCTCAGGGTTGGTTACCCCTATAGGTACGCCATCCATTGTTGCACGGTGGACGTCCGATCGGGGAGGAAAGACAGATCGGACGGCTTCTCTTTTTCAGCCGACGTGGAGCCACGGCTGAGCAGATTGTGGTAGGTACGCGGGAGGCAGGAGGACCGCTCGAAGGAAAAAATGGACGGGCAGGATAACAGGACGACGTGGACATGCCCAGATCTCAGGGTTGGTTACCCCTATAGGTAATAGATAATACGTGTATATATTAAGGACAAGGACATGCAGGAATATATTTAGATAGCAATGATGGGCATGGAGAATTTTTTTCTTCTTGCTGGACGCATCATTCATGCCATGCTCAAGCTCGATGTTCGAGGGTTCTCCGTCACCGTGTCCTTGGTGACCCTTAGTATCGTTGGGCGAGACACGAGAGAGACTACTAGAAACCACTAGAAACTATAAACTTATTCTGCCAGATGTTATGCTTTATATGTTGCAATTACATTCATGTTAAGTTTGATTATCTTTCTCTTTCTAAATAAATATATATTTAACTTAAATATGATTCCCTGTAGCAGTGGACACTATAAAAAAAAACTCTAGCAATGTAATGCAACATTTCTTTAATCTTTAGAATGTCCTACTCTCTGTACGTGTCTGCTTGGGTTGATCTGCAGGATGTTATCTATTACTCAGTGCACTTCCCCAAATCACGAATATATGAACTCAAGGACCTTTGGCATAATCCGCGGACATATTCCTAATCATTGGTTTACAAAATAAAAGTTTGCAAAAAAGAAAATATTTTGACAAAATTCATTGCATCATCCTATATATAGATACTTTTGTGCATGTCAATTTTTACTGAAGAAGTTGTTTTCCATGCATTCCTTGATGACATATATGCTGATTGTAGAGGGGAAGTGTCCAGATCTCAAGCATCAGCAATAGTTGTAAGTGATCTTTGTTATCCATTTGGATCTAATCATCTCTCTTTGCCAGTATCAATTTCCTTTGAACCCCAACACCCGTAGAGAGTATTTATCCAACTGACTGAGCAAAAAAAAAAAAACCATGGACATAAGGAAATGATTTAAAAGCAACCTATCCCAGATCATCCTGGATATCTATCGTGTGACACGCCCCGGCGCGCGTATAACACGTTGGCAGTTTGCTTCGCCCTTTTGTTTTCCAACGCTTCACTAAGTTCTCCCTCCCGGAAGCACCTCCGCACCACCGGGCAGCTTTTGCCTCGCACCTAGCTTCCAGTCGCACTACGCTGCGCTGCCTCCTCGGCCACCTGGTTGCACCTCCCTCCAAGGCCGCCCTGCTTTGCCGGCGCCTGCCCGATGAAGCCCTTCATGAATTGGTATGCACATCGTTCTAATTCTCAGTTTCCTGCTCTTCGGTTCAAATGTGTCCCGTTCTTTCATAAAAAATTTCCTCAATTGGTTTTGTTTGGTTCAAATTAATTGTTTCTTCCAGACCCTAAATTGGTATCCACATTTATTCTCATTTCGCTGCTCTTCAGTTTAGGCATGCCTCAATTCTTTTCTAAAAACAGGGTCTTATTTGGTCATGTTTAATTAAGATGAATTGTTGCTTGCACATGTATTTTTGGATTTAGCTAAACTTGGCCCATAGCCTCATGCAGACCAGTTTTAGATTTGTGAGAGCTAGACAAGGCAATTGTAGATGAGTGAAGTGTAATTTCCTATTCTTTCATCACTGTGTAGTACCCATGAGTTGTATGGGTCAGTAATACTAATATATGAGGTTAACTTTATTTAAACTATGTTTTAGTAACGACTTATTCTCTCTATCAATTTTATAATATAAGAACATATTTATTTTTATCTGTAATAACTATGCTAGTCAATAAAAGGGCCTCATGCTTTTGCTTGCCCCGGGCTCCCGAAAACTTTGGACTGGTCCTGACCAAGGTAGTTAAAGTTGCGATCCTACTCGTAGAGTCGTGCGATTCTACGATCCTATGGAAGCATGTCGATCCGAGTCGCTTAATAAATCGGGATCACATAGGATCGAGTAGGATCGCGATCCGTATCAGAGAATCGTAGAATCGCGATCCTACTCCGTATAAGGTTTAGAAGCTATTTTTGATAATTGACAGCAACTATAATGTTAATTAGTGTGTGATTCAATCGAATCATGATAAATACATCTTGATCTTCTCATTGAAATCTCTTACATGACCAAATTTCGTAATTTTTTGAATTTTTTGCTATTTGTTTTGTATTTTTGAACATCACCGATCTAATTAATTATGGAGTGTCTAAATTTTCTGGTTTTCAAAAATACAAAACAAATAGCAAAAAAATTTTAAAAAAACGAAATTTGGTCATGTAAGAGATTTCAACGAGAAGATCAAGATGGATAGTTCGGATTGTCCATTTTGAGTCTCGGATTTTATAAACTAGACGCAAAGCATGGCGTCTTCGGTGCTTTGCAAAGCACCAGAGCTCAACTATATATATATATAATATAAAAGTACAGTGGAGAACAAAAAATATATTTATTTTACAAATTAGATAGAATCCTCGATTTTACGATTGGATACTACGATTCGATTCTTTCCAGGGAAAATCGATCCAACTTAGGATCCCGACTCTGACTACCTTGGTCCTGACTATATCAATTATCAATAGCTTACATATAACGGTAGGCTATTGCTATTGGACTAGCTACCACAGCGGGCTGTGTGCTAATTTAATGCATGCTATCTTGTATCTTGGGCTGAACGTTTTCTGTTGGGCGTCTTTTTTCCTACGCGGTTAAAAAACCTAATATCTTTAATACCTGCTACATACTATATGGGCTGGGGCCCTCCCAAAATTGGGGGCCCCTGGCGGTCGCACTAGCCCTCTATGGGCCGGGCCTGTGTGGGGATAAAAAAAAAAGGTGATGCTAAGACATGGGTGGTTGTAGATTATAAGCTAAACTGCTAGGAGAAAGATTAAGATCTAACTAGATGAGGGCTCATAAAACAAATAAAATTTCAGAAATTAGTAACACCACTAAATAATAATTGAATAAAATAAATTCTTCAATTGAATCGAGCCGGGTATTTTGAAATCTGAAATTTACATGTACCCGCATCGTTTGTGTTTTATATCATGTATTAGACAGTAGTCAGCACTCTAGGTTCTAATATATTTAAACTTTGTGAATTAGTAGCTTCTCTAATTTAGATCTCGATGCTCATATGAACCGCAGGCGATGACCAACGATAGGAGGGGCATCCGCAGGAGGCAATTGAGCTCAAAATTAACCTTGGCATTAGGCAAGTCCCCCTTGAACATGTTGCTAGGTGATAATCTATTTTCCCTTTAAAAGTTATTTGCAAAACTGTTATTCCCCGTGCTTGCATCCAAATGATGTTTTCTAAAACAAACGAGATGAAGCTATTTTCCGAATGATATTTTCAGTTATGGTGGGTAGAGGAGCTCAGGGAAGTATGATGAACGATGACCAATGATTACTGATAATTGAAGATTTATGACGATGAACTATAGATGTCAGAGCTCCTCTACTTAGGGTTAAAATATAAGGACTAAACACCTCTCACTTGTGTTTGTGCCTTACCAACATCTTGTCGACCACGGACACATTGAAAGCTGGGCAAAGTTCAGTACCTCCTCAAGTCACTTTACTCTCCACATGGGTACCTAGTATCTAGGTTCAGCACCTCCTCAAGTTATTATACGTAGTATCTAGGTTGATTATTTGTCTGATAAAGCCTATACTTTTAGATGCCGATGAGTGTATTGAAATGTTGATGATGCATCAAGGCATATATATATTACTACATGGATGTGTGGCAGTGGATTACCATATAGGGTCGTCACAAAGTGGAGGTATAATGTACTGATGTGGGAAAAAGGCTGTTATCTGATTAGCGGGTACCATATATATAAGGAAATAGAGAGAATTAATGCTAACGCAGTCAGGAAACTGTGGGTAAAGTGATACAAAGCTGTGTAGGGTAAAAATCATGAATTCATATCTATCTCCTGGACCGGAGGCTAGAGAGCGTTGGGGCTCTATTGCACAATACATGTGTTAAGTAAATATTTTAAATTTCTCTTTTCCTAAAAATCCACTTTTAAAATAAATGTTCTGAAATGGAGATGATGACAGTGATGATACTGATGATGACATTTTTTATTCTTGCATGCATCTTTTAATGTCTTGGACTTGCTGAGTACTTCTACTCATCCTCGCTATTATACTCCACTTTTTAGATTTTAGTACCGATGTGTACTGCTTCGTGTACCTTACGGCTGAAGAAAACGGGTTGGTCAAGGGACGATGGCTACGAGGACGACGAATTTTTTTAATTTTTATATTTATTTTAATTCCAAAATAAGAAATTAATACGCCATATAAAAAAATTAAATAACTAACCTCCCGCCGCCCAGCGGTCAGGCGGAAAAGAAATCTCGCCCGACCGCTAGGCGGTTTTTATATATCTTGCCCATCCAATGGGCGGTTACTCTGCTGGGGAGAATCCCGCCCGTTCGTTGGCGAGATTTAAATCTCGCCCATTGGTTGGGCAAGATTTAAATCCTGCTTAACTAAAGGGCGGGATTTTGTCTCACCCGACCAAAGGGCAGGAGCTATATTTTGAAAAAAAAAATGAGGAGCTGGGCGGGGCTTGAACCCATGACCGCGGGCGAGCGCGCGCGCCTAGCATAACCCTTTTAACCAGTATGTTCTTGAGAATTTCCCAACCCTAAGGGACGTTGGTTGGTTTTATAGCTGTCTGGAAGAACTTTCTCACCCCTAAGTTACAACACACGGGCTGGATTTGTTCAGGAAAATTTTAGACAGTACTCAGTAATGTAGTAGTCCACATGGTAGTTTTGACTAACTGCAAGGATTAAGGCATGAATTACACATGTAGGTTATGACATATTGAAAAGTTGGCAACCATTTCTAATATACACATTCATGCAAATGGCATATGACTACGGGTGTCGCACCATTAGGGGATTTGAGAAATACATAAGTACCACATGTATATCGGAAAGCACACATGACATTGGTGGGGCGATGACATGCATGAGTGGTCACCATGGGTGTGCGAACGGGTTGTGGCACTAGCGTGAACATCAAGTGACAGAACACCGAGCAGTCGCTCCCTATTTCGTGTCATAGTATACAGGCTAGGTCTCTTGCATGATAGCTTTTCGACAGAGGACTTTGGCGTTGGGTGCGATGGGGTAGTGGCATCCACAAAGACATGTAGGTCTTAAAAAAATGGTTCGGCTGATAGTATTGGTCCAATACCGGCTGGTCGTGCGTTTGACGTGTCGGCATGGCCTACCTGTGAGGCATGGTGATGAGGACATTACTTACAAGGATATGGACGTGACTTCTACTGCTTCGACTACATCCACTACTTCTCCTACATCGACTACTTTCACTACTTCACCGGAGGGACAAGAAGGACATCAAATGTGTTTGAATCCTTTGGCCAAGTTGTTCACGTGATCAACATGAGAGGTCCAGCACGTCGTCATCAAGGCCCAACAACATGTTCCACGTTTAACTAGGCCCAAGTCCAAGCCCAAGTCTCCAGGAGGCTCAGTTCGGCCATCTGCAAGTAATCTATCTTCAAACGGACGTCCAGACCACATATGGAGTCCATTATCGACATTCTACCACTCCATCGAAAACTTAGGAGATAAGGTTTCCAACGCATCTGGTCCAACTGCCAAATTCTATCTAGAGCGCCAGGAATCATCAAAACAAAGCAGTGGACAGAATCTGCTAAGTGTTACGCCACCATTTCTTTGGGCCTAAAGCCCGTGTATCTCTAGGGTTTGGTGGCGTGGGTGCCATGCAACCTAATCTAGTACGTGCCCCCTCTTTGGCGCCATACTTTATATAGCCGCCACCCCATCTCTTCGTTCTTTAGATTATTGTTAAGTTTGTTTTATGTTGCGTGCAAAACACTTATTCCTTAGGTAGTGTCGAGTAGACCTGGTCTGATGAAAGATAATATCAACTTTGGATCTGATATTTCAGATTGTTTGCTTTGCATCTCGTTCTTGCTCGTTTCTTCTACTACGTGTAGGAATTAGCCTTCGTGGCGAGGTCAATCGAGCGCGATCACAGTTGATAACAACAGGTACATGGGTGTAGCGATTGCAAAGATTCGATCTTATTGGATTGGAAGCCTTGTCTCGTGAACGTCCTCGCTCCACCAAAGTAGAACCTATCGGAAGATTGGGCCGTTGGCACGCGTCAAGTGGTAACAGAGCTACAGTTGTCCGATAGGTATCATTATTCTTCCTTTTATATTAGTTTTAGTTTTCGTACCTAGATTCCAGAAAAAACCAACAAAAAAATTTGTGTTCTTTTTGTCCTACATGTCTTGCAATTTTTCTTTTCGGTTTGCTTTTCTGAAATTTAGTCCCTTTGTTGTCATGTTTCTGTTTTAGACGAGTCTTAGATTGGTTTCAGTTTTGAGTTGTTCTGTCCTATCACCTTTGATCCTTATCCAAATCGAGTCCTACTCGATTTGCCCTCGCGAGCCACTTTGTGCTATTGGCCCTGCACTGCTAACCCTAGATAGGTTGTGAACCGCCTTGTGTCAATTGCCATGCACCGCTATCCATTATTCTCTTGAGCCGCAATCCTACTGTTCGTGTGCTGTAACCACAAAAAAAATCTCAAGTTCGCATCTGATACGGAGCACCTACGGTAAAACGGCCGTAACTTTTGCATACGGACTCCGAATCATGCAAATTGGGTATCTACGACATCTATAGAAAAAGTTACACCCATAACCCACCGATCTTGTCGGTCTCGGCAAATTTTTGGGGCCCAAAATGGTCCCGGAATATACTGTTTTTGCCTTTGCCAGGTTCTGCACAGTTTTCGAAGCACACATTGAAATTCATATCCGGTTCCCCTTGCATCAAATTTGAGGGATTAGTGTTCTAGATCCCTATTTCAGTGCTACCGGAGTAAGAAAAATACGAGAAAAATAAAATAAAATAAAAAAAATTGTGAAGAGCCGTGCGATTAAAAAAAAAGAGATCAGAGGTTGTATTGTATCGAGTTTAAGCTGTCCATTTACCGGGTGGCTTTGTCAAACTCCAATTTGGAACTTGTAAATTGAACTCATCGTTATAAAAAATAAACATAAAACAACTCATCTACGTAATCTAAGGCTGGGTTCTTTTTAGTTTATTTTATTCCACTTATTTTTCTTATCTCGTAACTTCGAGAATTTTTCGAGATAGTCTCGAGAGCCGGTTGGCCTTTAATTTTGGGGTATAGGAAGCTTATAGACATGCTTACGAGATAAAAAAAGACTCAAAAAATAATAAAAAAATAAGATAAGTCAAATAAGACACGAGATAAGTAGGATAAGTCCAATTTTAGGGTTTAGGGAGCTTATAGACACGTCTACGAGATAAAAAAAGACTCAAAAGTAATAAAAAAGTGAGATAAGTCAAATGAGACACGAGATAAGTAGGATAAGCTGACTTATCCTACTTATCTCGAGTCTTTTTTGACTTATCTCACTTTTTTATTACTTTTTGAGTCAGTTTTTTTATCTCGTAGGCGTGTCTATAAGCTCTCTAAACCCTAAAATTAAAGGCTAACCGGCTCGCGGGGCTATCTCGAAAAATTCTTGAAATTACGAGATAAGAGAAATAAGTAGGATAAGATAAACTGAAAAGAACCCTACGTAACTCCAATTAGTCTTCCTGGAAGTAATACATGAAAATTAATACCCTTTATTACCAGCACAGTAAAGTAGTAGTAATCTAGTACCGTAGGCCGTGGAGCAATGCCATGCTCATTGACGATAGCAGCAGCTACGCAATTAAGTGCCAGTAAACTCACATGCGGCGCTGACAGATTCTTAAACTCACATGAGCAGCTGACAGATTCATGCGGTTGATACGCAAAGGGCATCAACTTCAAGCAGTATGTCGGCCATGTGAGCTCGGCTGGTGCCATGTGAGCGTCGCTTTAACATGCTCAACTTCAATTATCGACGTGGCTTTGTCAAACCCCAATTTGGAACTCGTAAATTGAACTCATCATTATAAAAAAAAAAAGCATAAATAGCTTGTTTGGTTACCTGTATCACGTCTGACCAGGCTCCGTGTATACAGGTGGCAACTATTTGGTTGTCTGTTAGGTCCGCAGTTAAGCCCACGGTGTACATGCGGCGCAGCAGCTGACAGCAGGCTGACAGATTCTTAAACTCACATCAACTTCAAGCAGTGGTATGTCGGCCATGTGAGCTGCAAGCCTGCAACGTCGCGTCGCTTTCACATGCTCAAGTTTAATTACTCTAGAGCATCCAATCTCCGAGCTTGACGGTGCAGTGAAGCCTTGATGGTGCACGTCTCGTACTCCACAAAGAGAGAAGGAAACGCCATTCCATTCGGCTCTCACACACACCACCACCACCACCGGACCACAGCATCAATCCTGAGCGCTCAAGACGGCTGCGGCGATGGCGGTGAGTGTTTCCACGGGCGCCATGAACTCCGTCATCGGCAAGCTCTCGAGCTTGCTCGCCGATGAGTACCAGCTGCTCAGAGGCGTGAAGGATGGGATTCGCTTCCTGAGAGATGAGCTGACCAGCATGAAAGCCGCACTGCAAAGGCTCGCGGACATGGAGGAGGACCAGATTGGTCCACAGAGGATGGACTGGAGGAACAAGGTACGTGAGCTCTCCTATGATATCGAGGACTGCATCGACCGGTTCATGCTTCGTGCTAGCAGTGGGGATGTCAAGGCTAACTTCTTACGGAAGATCAAGCGGAAGATGAAGGCAATGTGGGAAGACCATAAGATAGCGAAAGAGATCCAAGAGCTCAAGGTCCTTGTTAAAGAAGAGGCCGAGAGGTATCAACGGTACAAAATTGATGAAAACATCCCAGTAACCCAGTACGTGCCTGTGGACCCTCGAGCAACTGCAATCTACGAGGAGACGCAAAACCTCGTTGGCATTGATGGCCCTCATAAAGAGATCATTGGCTGGCTAAATGGCAGAAGCGAGCAACTTCGGGTTGTGTCTATCTGTGGAGTCGGAGGGCTCGGCAAGACTACTTTAGCAAGAGAGGTGTACCACAAAATCGAAGAACCATTTGATTGTCGGGCTTTCATCTCTGTTTCTAGAAAGCCTGAAATTAAGAAACTTTTTAGAGATATACTCTTTCAAATTAACAGGAAGGATTTTGATAGCTCAGAAAAGTGGGAGAAGCAGCAGCTCATACCCATGCTGAGGGATTTTCTTAAAGACAAGAGGTAATCCAAAATTCCTTATATGTGCAGCTCTGCAAATTTGTAAAATTTAGTAGATCTTATGTGCTGTGGCATAACATGATGGGTAGATTCTGCATAAACCTTTTTACCAAACCAAGTTGTTTTTATATATGCTAATTTGTCAGGTTTTTAACTATTGCAAAATTGTTTCAAATATAATGGATGCTAACTTGTACAAATGAATGCAAGTTTCTAGGAGTTAGCATAATTGAGAGGTAAAACTAAATCAGTATTTCATGTAAGTTCTTTTCAATGGTAGTGTTTCAATTTAGTTTTTATGAAGTACGGTTGTGTATAGTTAATACATTTTTTATGAAGTACTAATGAAAATAACATTTTATTGTGTATTTATTTGATTATACAGTCGTTAATCCTAGTAAATTGTGTATTTATTTTATCGGAGAGTTATATCATGGTGCCATGTTTATAGAAGATATGCTAAGTAGTATGAAATATATTTAATAGTTGTATGTAGAATTCTTAATTCTGTGGCAACTTTTTTGAAAGTTTTATTCCTATGGCAACTTGATCCCATCTAGAAACCAGCCATTGTTTTATAAACATTGTGATCAAGACACAGTAATAGGTAAATCACAGCTACACGGTATAAGTACACAAATTTTACTAGCAGTGATTCTGTATTCCTATTACTGTGCTGGTTGTTAGCTGCTAATGCAGAACCATCAACGGTAAATTATTATGTCGGTACTAATGCACTTCCATTAAAACGCAGGTACATGATTATTGTTGATGATATCTGGGATGTACTAGCATGGAAACAAGTGAAGTCAACACTACCGAGCAATAAGAAGGGAAGTACAATAATCACGACAACACGCATACAAGATGTTGCCAAATCATGCTGTTCTGACCTTGATGGGCTTGTGTATGTATTGAGGCCTCTAAGTGAAGATGATTCACGAAAATTGTTCCTTAGGAGAATCTTTCCTTCTAATGAAGATTGTCCGCCAGAATTAAGGGAAGTGACCCAAGGAATTTTGAAGAAATGTGGTGGTTTGCCATTGGCAATAATCAGTATATCTAGTTTACTATCCAGTAAAGATCCAATAGAGGATACTTGGGTGAAAATACAGAAATCTATTTCTTCTGATGTTGACAAAAATTCGCCGATTGCCGAAATGGAAAGGATATTGCTTCTTAGTTATTCTGACCTTCCTCTCCATCTAAGGACTTGTCTGTTGTATCTAAGTGTCTTTCCAGAGGATTATCACATTGACACTAGATTACTGATATGGAGCTGGGTAGCTGAGGGATTGGTTATCAGACAAAATCAAGAAAGTATGGAGCAGGCTGGAGAGAGCTACTTGAATCAGCTTATCAATAGAAGCATGATCCAACTCTACTCAACTAAATTTCAGTTAACGGACATAATATTCTGCAAGGTTCATGATGTTATACATGACATGATTATTTCTCAGGCTTCTAAAGAGAATTTTGTTACCGTGTTTGGTAATGGCTTTTGTGAAAATTATTCAAACAACATCCGCAGGCTTTCACTCCAGGACAGCTTTTGTGAAGCGGTAGAGCTGCCAAAAGCAAAAATGAATGGATCTCATCTTCGATCACTTCATATTTTTAGGTCAGATAGAAAAGCAGGTAAGCCAGGGCCTGAAATATTAAATTGTCAAGCCTTGCGTGTGATGAATATAGAAGATAATGGGAAATTGGCAAAGTGTCATATTGAACATATTGGAAGTTTCTCTCAATTGAAGTACCTGAGAATGAGGATGCCGTCTATTAGCGAGCTCCCGAAACAAATCGGAGAACTGCATAATATAGAGACACTCGATCTGACAGAGAGCACTATTAAGAATCTCCCAGAGAGTATTGTTCAGTTACGGAAACTAGTGCGCCTGTTTGTGGCAAAAGAAGTGTCGTTGCCTGATGGAATCGGAAACATGCAATCCCTCGAGGAGCTATCAACCATCGGTGTCACTGGAGCATCTATAAGGTGTATCCAAGGGCTCATTGGGCTGGCCAAACTGAGGGTACTGGAAATTAGTTTCCTACTTTTTGGGGCCCGTGAAGATGAGAAGAAAGCAGGTCCTCTCTCATCAAGTATCTCTAAACTTGTCGCGTGCGGCCTCGAATCATTGCATTTTAGATTATTCCCTGAATCACTCCATCACTCTGGAAACTTTTCCTTATTTACTGTGCGGCCTCCAATTACTCCATCTCTCCGGAAACTTTTCCTTATTTTGTGTGTGTTACCTACCATACCAAATCAAATTGGCTCACTTGTCAACCTCACCCACCTCTATATCGACGAAGTTAAGGAAGTAAACGAGGAAGGCTCTCACATTCTTGCAGGCTTACCCAAACTGCTTCGTTTTCACCTGACAATATCATCATATTCACGAGGAAGGCAAGTGACTTGCAGCCAAGGATTCGGGTGTTTGCGGAAGTTCAGTTTCCGAGATTTCGCAGCGGAGGGGTTGAGGTTTGAGCCAGGAGCCATGCCAAAGCTCCAAAGTCTGGAACTGTCATTGTCTCAGCGTGGTGGCCTACTTGGGTTGCACCACCTTTTAGCCCTCCGAGATATCAGCGTGCAGATCGACTGCTGTGGTGCGACGGGTGAGGAATGCCAGGCGTTGGAGGATGGTATTAGTGGAGCAGCAGCGGACCATCCCAACCGTCCCGCGCTCAAGATCACCAGAGCATACGAGCGGTGGATGAAGAAGCCTGACGACAATGTGATGGATTGAAAGCTACTCGCCGTCGATACAGATTTCAGGTGAAGAAACTATTTCGATGCGACGCAAACTTTCCTTCAGCCGTTTCGATATTTTTTCCCTTTTCAGTTCTTAAAGAAAATTGAATTCCTGGTCTTCATTGATCGTTAGGCGTGAAGGGATCAAAGCCGGGGTCAACACATTTCCATTTCTCTGGAACGGCAGACCTTTGGAGCAAATGGATGCTCAACACCTAGTTTCTTTTGGGCGCATTTGGCAACGGTGCAAGCAGGTATCCGGTTTCAATACGCGCTCCATACCATTAGGCTGCATTCTGTATTAGTACATAATTCGTATGAATTGGATCATGAAAATTTTAATTTTCTTGATTGCGTTAGAGCTTGAACGATTCCTATGAAATTTCTGTCAAATTGTTGTGTTCCTGTGTGGAGGAACCGCAGTATCATGGAAATCGTCAAAGCAGACACTTGTGTCAACATCGACTAACCATTCAGAAATCATTGCATTGTATGAGGCAGCACGTGAATGTGCATGGCTTCGAAGAATGGCATTCCACATTCTCCAGTCATGTGGATTGCAAATAGAACAAACCCCCACTATCATTTATGAAGATAATGCAGCATGTGTCGCACAAGTGCAGACTGGATATGTGAAGAGCAACCTCACTAAGCATATAAACCCCAAGTATTTTTATGCACATGAGATGCATAAGATGAATGAAATCAATATTCAGCACACTAAGTCGTGCAAGAATCTCGCAGATTTGTTCACTAAGTCCTTACCTGCATCTACCTTTGAAAGATGCATTAAAGGCATAGGAATGATGAGACTTAGAGAAGTGCAGAATTCAGGGGGAGAAACTTCACATATTTTGAATTAAATCTTGAACCGAAAGTTCAAGTACCCAACTATTACATTGAAGTAATGAAGCAATGTTGGGTGGATTTGTACTCTTTTCCCTTAAGTGAGTTTTCAAAGAAGTTTCTCACATAAGGTTTTTAACGAGACATATCCGTGCACACAGCAAGCGTATGCTATGCACTCTTTCTCCAAGAATTTTTTCCATTGGGTTTTGATGGAGTTTTGATGAGGCATATGCATTACGCGGCAAGGTCCAAGGGGGAGTATTAGGAAACCTATTCGGTTACGGGCTCATGGTCAGATCCGGATAGGTCTATCCGTGGACCTCGCCAAACTCTATGAAGCAGCACTATAAATAGGAGAGGGATCCGTCTATTGTAAACACTCCTGAAAGCAATAAAGAATCTGTTCTCTCCCTACATCTGTGTTCATCTACTTTGTGCATCCGTTGTTCTCGCTATCGTTCTACGTCGCGCATACGAATCAGCAACCTCGGACTACACCCGGTAGCGTGGTTGCTCAACAGTTTCCACGCCTAACAAATTAATAGCAATATCTATCCAAAGCGATACCGACGATGCAGCGGCCGGCCATTGGAGCTCGTCGAGGTCGGAGAAGTCGTTGCGCGATCCCGCACCCTTCTTCTTTGACGAGTTTGCCGGCGGGCGGCTCGCACGCCCCGCGGGCTCTTCATCCTCGGCGAGGTCACCGGCGGCCGGCTCGCGCCCTTCTTCTTCTTCGGCGAGCTCGCGGCTCGCTGGCTCTTCATCCCGGCAAGGTCGGCGGCGGCTCGCTCTTCTTCTTCTTCTGGCGAGCTCATACCATCACGCTCTTCTTCCTCGGCGAGGCGCGGCGGACGCTCGGGCCCTTCTTCTTCTTCGGCGAGCTCGCTGCTGGCTCTTCTTCCTCGGCGAGGTCGCCGGCGTCGGCTCGACCCTTCTTCTACTTCGATGAGCTCGCTTCTTCTTCTTCTTCGGCGAAGTTCGCTGCCTTCTTCTTCTCCGGCGAGCTCGCATACCATGGGCGAGGTCGCCGGCGGCGGCTCGACCCTTGTTCTTCTTCGGCGAGCTCGCGCGCGCTGGCTCCAGCGAGGTCGTATTCTTTGTCGCCGCCGGAAGCTGTGGCCCGCAACGCCGCCGCTGCGCACATAGAACTCGAGCCTGCGCTACCACCGGAGCTCGCTCCACCGTCGCCGGAACCCGCGCCAAGAGAGAGAGAGGAGTGTGGCGTGCTGTGGCGAGATTGTGTGGCGGTCGAATCGACCGCCACAACATTGGCGAAAAATTGCGTGGCATGTGTTGCTTTGGGCGCCTAAGAACCTGTGGCGTGCCGAATGTTAGTGATAAACCAAACGGTGGCCTAGACACCTGTGGCATGACTAAAGTTAGGTGTGGCAAGGTTAGGGAGTGAACCAAACAGACCCTTGATCTTGTAAGAACATGCCAGACAAATTATATTATAAATCATGAGCTTAACTTCGATTTAGTCTAGCAGTTAAGTTGCTAAATGTAAATTTGTGGTACCTCAAGGTAAGCTAGATAAAAATTGCTTATGAGGTTTTTTTTGGGGAGATATGCTGCTAAAAAATTATTAACTTTATAACTAATACTCCCATAAATTATTCTCTATCATCTAGCATAGGGCAGCAGCAGCTGACAGATTCATGTGGTTGGTACGCAAAGGGCATCAACATCAAGCAGTGGTATGTCGGCCATGTTTGCTCGGCTGGTGGCATGCACCGTCCCGTCGCTTTCACATGCTCAAGTTTAATTACTCTAGAGCACCCAATTTCCGAGCAATTTCGTGGTGCTTTCGGACTAGACATTGACGACGACGGTGCACATCTCGTATTTCACAAAGAGAGCAGGAAAAACCATTCGGCTCGCTCTCACACACCACCATCACCGGACCACAGTATCAATGCTCAACACCTTCCTTCTCCTATCCTCAGGCCTCAGCACTTCCCTGGCGTCGTTGTAGAGATAGAGAGAGAGAGCGCTCAAGACGCCTACGGCGATGGTGGTGAGCGCTTTCACGGGCGCCATCGACTCCGCCATCGGCAAGCTCACGAGCTTGCTCGGCGATGAGTACGAGCTGCTCAGAGGCGTGAAGCGTGGGATTCGCTTCCTGATAGATGAACTGAGCAGCATGAATGCCGTGCTACAAAGGCTCGCGGACATACCGGAGGACCAGATTGATCCGCAGACGATGGAGTGGAGGAACAAGGTACGCGAGCTCTCCTATGATATCGAGGACTGCATCGACCGGTTCATGCGTCCTGCCAGCAGTGGGGATGTCGAGGCTAACTTCTTACGGAAGATTAAGGAGAAGATAAAGACGATATGGGAAAACCGTAAGATAGCAAAAGAGATCCAAGAGCTCAAGGTCCTTGTTAAAGAAGAGGACGAGAGGCGTCAACGGTACAAAATTGATGAAAACATCTCACTAACCCAGTATGTTCCGGTGGATCCTCGAGCAACTGCAATCTATGAGGAGGCGAAAAACCTCGTGGGTATTGATGGCCCTTGGGAGAAGATCATTGGCGGTCTAAAAGACCGAAGCACACAACTTCGGGTTGTGTCCATCTATGGAGTCGGAGGGCTCGGCAAGACTACTCTAGCAAGAGAGGTGTACGACAAAATCGAAGAACCATTTGATTGTCGGGCTTTCATCTCTGTTTCTAGAAAGTTTGAAATCAAGAAACTTCTTAGAGATATACTCTTTCAAATTAACAGGAAGGATTTTGATAGCTCAGAAAAGTGGGACAAGGAGCAGCTCATACCCACGCTGAGGAATTAACTAAAAGACAAGAGGTAATCCAAAATTCCTTATATGTGCAGCTCAGCAAATTTGTAGAATTTAGTAGATCTCATGTGTTGTGGCATAACCTGATGTGTACATTCTGCATAAACCTTTTTACCAAACCAAGTTGTTTTTATATGCTCTAATTGGTCAGGTTTTTAACTATTGCAAAATTGTTTCAAATATAATGGATGCTAACTTATACAAACGAATGCAAGTTTCCGGGAGTTTGCGTAATTGAGTGGTGAAACTAAATCAGTATTTCAATTAAGTTCTTTTCAATGGTAGTGTTTCAATTTGGTTCTTATGAAATACGGTTGTGTATATATAGTTAATACATTTTTTTTATGAAGTACTAATGAAAATAACATTTTAATGTGTAGTTATTTTATTATAGAGTCGTTAATCCTGGTAAATTGATGTACATGTTAAGGAAAACTTTTGTCATGGAAGATATGCTAAGTAGTATGAAATATATTTAATAGCTGTATGTAGAATTCTGAATTCTGTGGCAACTTTTTGAAAATTTTATTCCTGTGGCAACTTGATCCCATGTAGAAACCAGCCCATGTTTTATAAAACGTTATGATCAAGACACAGTAATAGGTAAATCTCAGCTGCACTGTATCCGTACACAAATTTTACTAGCAATGATTCTGTATTCGTATCACTGTGCTGGTTGTTAGCTGCTAATGCAGGACCATCAATGGTAAATTATTATGTCCGTACTAATGCACTTCCATTAAAACGTAGGTACATGATTATTGTTGATGATATCTGGGATATACCAGCATGGAAACAAGTGAAGCCAGCGCTACCGAGCAATAAGAACGGAAGTATAATAATCACGACAACACGCATACAAGATGTTGCTGAATCATGCTGTTCTGACCTTGATGGGCTTGTGTATGAATTGAGGCCTCTCAGTGAAGATGATTCTCGAAAATTGTTCTTTAGGAGAATCTTTCCATCCAATGAAGATTGTCCGCTAGAATTAAGGGAAGTGACCCAAGAAATTTTGAATAAATGTGGTGGTTTGCCGTTGGCAATAATTAGTATATCTAGTTTACTAGCCAGTAAAGATCCATCACAGGATACGTGGGTGAAAATACAGAAAACTATTTCTTCTAATGTTGAGAGAGATTCACCGGTTGTCGAAATGGAAAGAATATTGCTCCTTAGTTATTTTGACCTTTCTCTCCATCTAAGGACTTGCTTGTTGTATCTAAGTGTCTTTCCAGAGGATTATCTCATTGACACTACATTACTGAAATGGAGCTGGATAGCAGAAGGATTGGTTATTGGACAAAATCAAAAAGATATGGAGCAGGCTGGAGAGAGTTACTTGAACCAGCTTATCAATAGAAGCATGATCCAACTCAAACCAATTGAATTTGAGTTTGACGACAAAATATTCTGCAAGGTTCATGATGTTATACACGACATGATTATATCTCAGGCTTCTAAAGAGAATTTTGTTACCGTATTTGGTAATGGTTTTCGTGAAAATTATTCAAACAAGTTCCGCCGGCTGTCACTCCAGGACAGGACAGGAGAGTTGCCAAAGGCGAAGATGAATGGATTTCATCTTCGATCACTTCATATTTTTGGGTCTGTTAGTCTCCCAGATAGAAAACCAGTGCCTCAGTTATTGAATTGTCAAGCCTTGCGTGTACTGAATATAGAAGATAATGAGAAATTGGAGAAGCGTCATATTGAACATATTGGAAGTTTCTCTCAATTGAAGTACCTGAGAATGTGGTACACATCTATTAGCGAGATCCCGAAACAAATCGGAGAACCGCATAATCTAGAGACACTGGATCTGAGATGGAGCAATTATATTAAGAAACTCCCAGAGAATATTGTTCAGTTACGGAAACTAGTGCGCCTATTTGTCTCTAAATATATGTCGTTGCCTGATGGAATCAGAAACATGCAATCCCTCGAGGAGCTATCAACTATGGGTATCGCTAGAGCATCTATAAGGTGTATCCAAGGGCTCAGCGAGCTAGCCAAACTATGGGTACTGAAAATTTATTTCTCAGATTGTTTTAGTTTAGACGAATATAAGAAGAAAGCAGGTCCTTTGTCATCTAGCACTACCTGGGAACCGACTACTACAACCGGTTCGAAACTGGTTTCAGAACCGGTTTTGGAACCGGTTGTAGGCAACCGCGAGTGATACCATCTGGGTAACACTCGCGGTTCCCCCAACCGCTTGTGGTACGACACCACAAGCGGTTCGGAACGCTCCCTGGCAGGCTGGTGGAGGCACCACATGGGTGCTCTTTACAAGCGGTTCGTAATACGAACCGCTTGTGGAGACCCACTCAGCCAGCGAGGGGAGGCGCCACGTGTGCCCTCTCCACAAGCGGTTGGACTTACGAACCGCTTGTGGAGAGCCTTGGAGGCAGCGAGGGGGAGCGCCACGTGTGCCCTCTCCACAAGCGGTTGGAGTTACCAACCGCTTGTGGAGAGACTGAGCGCAAATTATATTCAATATAGAATATGTTCTGAGAGGGTTTTCAATATGAATTTTGACAATAAAATTAAATACAACTACAATATTTTTTCACAATTAAAAATATAATATGATGTGTACTCATTCACATAACCACAATTAAGTTTATTTACACAATAATACGAATGAATAAAAAATGCATGTGTACATACATGAAATAACGAGCACACTGAAGCAATGTTTATACATTTCAAGAGTACAAGGGTGAATTTTGAGGTCATTTGTTGCCTGCATCGCTATGTGTGGCCTTCGATGATTCCGATATTTCACCTGTCCTTAGAAAAGGACAATCTCTCCATCCCTTCATGTGGAACTCGCCTTTGGTGGATATAATCTCGTCGACAATGAAGCCGATAAGTTGTTCTTGGATTGCTGCAACCCGGTGAGGCAGGATCACACCTTGCACATCGAGGTAAGGCTACCAAAACAGGAAATAAATAAATCTCTAAACACGTAAATTGTAAGTACTAAGAAATTGAGATGCATCATTAATTTCGATGCATCATTACTTTGGTACTTTTGACATACACAACCTCGTCGTTTATTTTGGGCACATCGCCGTGGCAAATATTTTGCATGTAGTGGCACACATAATAGCCACATAAGTTGTTTCTGCCGCTTTATTTGTATAACCTATGATAAAATTTAAAAGAATACAAGTATTGAGATGAAAAACTATCACTGAAGAATATGAATTAATTAGTATGCTTTATTACGTACTCGAGTGCTTAATTGAACTGTGAATTCGTTCTTGAAAGCTCCTTTATGCTTCTTTCGGAACTTTGCGAATGCCCTGTGATGCGTTAATATATGAATAGTAATTATTAGAGTTCGAATTAATTAAATAGCTAGGCATTTCAATAGAATAAGGAAACCATCTTATAAATTAATATATGCCATACCGATTTAGTGCGTCAATGATATATTGATATTTTTCCTGTGGTTTCCTTTTTGAGTCTTGAACAATGATCTTGCTATTATCAAGTATGATAACAAGAAGGACCCAGTGAAACCTATTAATATATTCAACATATATATGTAATTAGTCATATTATGTATGCTTTAAAAAGTTAGGAATGAGAGGTTGTGAGGAACGGATATATACGCATCGAAGTTGAAGGGCGTAGTATGTATGGTTTGTAGTCTTTGTCCTAAGAGTGCATCCAGAATGTACTCCTCAACAACCTTTGGGTTGTATCCGATGACAGCCTCGTTGACAATCTCTGGGTCTATGAAGCCGATGTTGAAGTTACCCTGTTTTCTCAGTCGTTGTATCTCCATTCTACATAGAAATGAAAAAACTATTAGAGTTGCAACTTTCTGGTACGAGGAAGCACATGGTAAACTTATTAGTCTGACACTTACAGACACCAACAGCTCATGAGAGACACGTTGATAGCGTCCTGATGGTAAAAATGGTAGAAGTCTTCAAATTCTAGCCATATTTGGTTGTCCCCACGATAGAAATGTTCGTTTGTGATACGGAGGGGGAACATATTTCTTTCTTGAGCGGACTCTACCATGTATCATTCATGAAATTGCCGCATCTTGGTTGGTAAATCCTTTATGGTTTTAGGGTTAACCAACTCCTGGCCCAACTTATATTGCCATCTCACTTCTGCCATTGGGATATCATCCGTTAATCCAAGAGCTTGATTCAGTAACCGAGGTTTGCCTCTTTCATGAATTGTTCAATTTGTTCTTGCTCTTTCTTCTTCTTTCTTTGCCTCTGCCTTAGCCCGTTTAGACTTCTGTAGCCTTTACTATTGTCCGGTCGTGGTCCGACGTCAGTGGCAATGGCGCTGCATGGGATGTCGCGAGGTGTTTTGAAGCTTTTCGGTCAATTGCTTGCTTTGGCCGCACCTTAGATGCGAAGTGTGCAAAGAACTTCTGCAAAGAACAACTTTGCTTGTCTCCTCGTCCGTCATATCATATGCCCTTTTGAAGGTTCCTTTGACCTTGTTGATCGGCCGGACTGGCCTTCGGGGAGGAGGATGGCTCCTTCTTATTTAAAGCTTCTTCATGGAGGAGATGGTGGAGGCGTGCTTTTCCTTGGGGGTTCATTTTTGTTGGAGGTTTGGTGGAGTTGGGCTTCGTGGAGCGGTGGTGGAGCAGAGTACTCAGATTGGTGGCGAGGCATTGCGTGGAGGTGACATTGGAGGAGGCGTGGTTTGTCGTTGTGGAGGAGGCGAGCTTCCTCCAGCCGGCTCCAATTGTTCGATGTCTCGTAATGGAGATGACACCTCCACGCCATCTGGAAACATGATGTACCATTTTCGCCAGAGGATGATACCGTGGAGGGTCTGTCCAAGTTTGGCCACCTCATCGCCTCCAGCAATATCGAGCATAAAATCTTCAAATCCGCTTAACACCTCCTCCACGGCGACTTTCGAGTAACTGGGGGGTATCTCGTTGCAATGAAATGTCTGGCCCGGCTCTACTGGGAACGCCATGCCGTAAGCCACCTTTATGGAGAGGTTTCACGCCTGGACATGTAGCTCACACTGGCGGCAAACCTTGATGTCGTCCACTGGAAAATGGCCGAGGTCATCCCCATCAGGTGCCGCGGTGGACGCCATGTTGCTCCGCCACGGAGGCTTCTTGGTGATCATGGCATCCGCGATTGCTCGGACTGTTCCCTGAAGCTTGCTGAGGGCTATCTGCACTTGTTGAGCAACTATGTCGCCGATGCTAGCCTAGGTAGCTCTTAGCTCCCTTTCCAATTGGCTGTATTTGTATAGCTCTCTGGTTTTGCTTCTTGCTCGGCTCCTGTACGTTTGGAAATCCTTTGCAAATCCGTGCTTCCATGGCGTCGACGAACCAATACCTCTTGTCCGTCCCGGGTGCTCCGGGTTTTGGAGGGCATGTGTCAGCTCGTCATTCTCCCTATCTGTCACTAAGGAACCTGACTGAGACTGTTGAATGGCTTGTACGATCCTTTGCCCAACATCTTGCACTCCCGGTGCCATCACCAAGCTGCCATCATCTGCAAGGGCCCCCCCGTGAGCCATGAACCAATTTCGCAGGTGAAATTCCAGTCAGCAGTAGCAGGTGGTACATCCTTGGCTAATAATTCTTTCTCCCGCTTCTCCCATTTCGGTATAGCCTTGATGTAACCATCGGTGCCGAGATGGTGGTGGTACTTCTTCTTCTATGCATTTATCTTGTTCTTTTGGCTCGCGGCTTGGCCTTGAGCTGATAGCTTGTATTCCTCAAATGCTTCCCAGTGATCGGTCAGCTTAGGAAATAGATTGAAATCAGGCCTTTCTCCTTTCTGCACATACTTGGCATTTAGAGATGTCTTCCAAGACTGAAATACGGTTGCCATCTTTTTCAAAGTGTATTTCTTTACTTTGTCTTCGAACCCTTCAGGGAATTTGAAATTGTCCTTAATATCTGTCCACAGTAGCTCCTTGGTATCTTGAGGGACTTCAGCCCATTTCTGGATACTAATTGGGACGTGGTCTCTTACATGGAAACCACAAACGTTGTTGAATGGGCCAATTACTGAAAGAGGGGCAATCGGCATCCCGTCGGAGTTAACATCGGTAAATACATGCTTTGCCAACGTCTTATTGTTAGGTCCTCGCTTCGATTGGTTGATGTACCCTGCTTAAATTACAGAAAAACATGAGCGTGTTAAGATTGTTTTATATTGCTTGAAAGGCGGCGTGTACCAGGGCATTATTGTGGCATTACCTCGCTGGCCCCAGTGTCCACGGCATCACCGGAACACAAGGTAGTAGCATTAGCGCCGCTTGGTTCACAAACCTCATCGGCAGCGGCGTTAAGCGTCATCTTCGTCAGATCCTCTCGATGCTACCCTCCGCGATCGAGTCTAGCATGAACTGATCCTCATCGAAAATATCGTTGGCATTGCCTGGTTGCTCCATCTATATATCATAATTGCGAAACAATGTTAAATTAGTATCGCCACTTGTGCACATGATAAAAGAAGAGAGGGGAGGAGAGAGTGACAGGAGGCGAGACAAGGTATGAAAGTGACAAAGCTAAAAGAAAGGATAGATAAAAGAAGGATTAGCCAATGCTTTGCAGTTCAGGCCACTAATCTCTCATTCAAGTCATGCCGTATTCGTGTGAAATTTGATGGTTTTTTTCGTTGTGAGGTACTACTTGCGGTTCTTAAAACTTACGTGATGTCTGTTGACACGGTTTTTGAAATACAACTTTGATCACTAATTATATTTGTAATTTTTGTTAAACAAAGATAAAATATGATATTATAGAAGTGCTTCTAAACTAATCTATATGTATGGTTTTAATGTATCCAATTCAAATAATTTAAAAGATTTTTATATATAAAGTTTTAAAATTTTGATTTATAACATGTCCAAAGTGCTCCCTATTTCTCTCAGCTCTCTCTCCCTATCTCTCCCTATCTCTCTCTAGCTCTCTCTCACTATCTCTCTCTAGCTCTCTCCCTATTTCTCTCAGCTCTCCCTCCCTATCTCTCTCTAGCTCTCTCCCTATCTCTCTCTAGCTCTCTCCCTATTTCTCTCAGCTTTCTCTCCCTATCTCTCTCTAGCTCTCTCTCTAGCTCTCTCCCTATTTCTCTCAGCTCTCTCCCCCTATCTCTCCCTATCTCTCTCTAGCTCTCTCTCCCTAGCTCTCTCTCTCTCTCAGTTTCTCTCAGCTTCCTGTTGGGACATTTCATCGAACACCCTGTGTGCACACATGAAACAGAGGCAGAGTGCGGCGTGGGCGTGGGCAACCTAGGTCCTCCGGGGGATTGGGGGGCGCGGGGCCTTGTCGAGAGAGGTCGACGGCGCGGTGGAGGTCCGACGGTGAGGCGAGGACGCCATACAAGACGGCGGTGGCGAGGTGCGTCGACGAGAGCACAAGACGGCGGTGAAGAACCATGAGCGCGACGGGATCTCGACGGAGAGATGCGGCGACGAGGGCGCGCAAGACGGTGGAGGCGTCAAGGCGCGCGGGGCTCGGACGGAGATACGGCGGAGTGACAGAGGAGTGCAGCGCGGGACGGCTCGGGACTTAGAAAAATTTTGGGGAGAGTGAAGCGCGCGAGGAAGACGAGCTGAAATATATAGGATACCCCCTCTAGAAGCGGTTCGTAATACGAACCCCTTGTAAAGGGCCTCTACAAGCGGTTCGTAGTCCGAACCCCTTGTAGAGGTCTCTTCTACAAGGGGTTCGTATTACGAACCGCTTGTAGAGGGGGTATCCAGATTGTCTTGCGCTTGTAGAGGTCCCTTCTACAAGGGGTTCAGACATTAACCGCCTTGAGATTCCTTCTACAAGGCGCTTGTATTACCACCCGCCAGAGGTCCTTCTACAAGGGATTCAGACACGAACCGCTTGTAGAGGTGGTATCCAGATTGTCTTACTTCCACGCTAGAGGTCCCTTTACAAGGGGTTCGTAATATAAACCGCTTGTAGAGGTTACCTTACGCAAGGGGTTTGTATTACCAACCGCTTCTAGAGGGCTTTTCTCCTTTTTATTTAACTGACTTTTGAGATGTTTAAAATTTCAAGATACATTTCATATTTCAAGATAATGTTTAAATTTTCAAGACTTGTGTTTCATATTTTTTAAAATGTTTAAAATTTCAAGAATTGTGTTTCATATTTTTAAAAATGTTTAAAATTTCAAGATTTATGTTTCATATTTTTTAAAATGTTTACAATTTCAAGATACATTTCATATTTCAAAGATAATGTTTAAATTTTCAAGACTTGTGTTTCATATTTTTAAAATGTTTAAAATTTCAAGAATTGTGTTTCATATTTTTAAAAATGTTTAAAATTTCAAGTACTTGTGTTTCATATTTTTTAAAATGTTTACAATTTCAAGATTGCTTTCATTTTCATTAAAATGTTTAAAATTTCAAGACTTGTGTTTCATATTTCAAAGATAATGTTTAAAATTTCAAGATTTGTGTTTCATATTCATTAAAATGTATAAAATTTCAAGATTTGTGTTTCATATTTCATTATAATGTATAAAATTTCAGTACTTGTGTTTCATACTTCATTATAATGTTTAAAATTTCAGTACTTGTGTTTCATATTTCATTATAATGTATAAAATTTCTTTTGCCTTAATTTCTATATATATGTTTCAAATATACAAGTTTCATACAGGAGCATATCTTAACTAGTAACATACTTTGTCTTACAAGTGTGTCTTCGTTATGATCATGGCGTATATACGGAGCATCGACATCTGTGTCATTTAGGACACTTATGTCGACATCCACCGCAAAAGGAGGGAGCTCGTCGAACTGACTATACTCTTCCTCGTCTGTGACGTCCTCAACTCCGACAATCCTTCGTTTGCCTTGGAGAACCACATGTCGCTTTGGCTTGTCCTTCTGCTTCTTAGATTTGGTTGACATATCCATTACGTAGAAGACTTGTCTGACAGCATTGGCGAGAACGAATAGTTCGCACCTATAGCCGACTTGTGTGAGGTCTATGGTTGTCATGCCATATTTGTCGATCTTCACGCCGCTTGAACTCAGTTTAACCCATTGGCACTTGAATAGAGGGACCTTCAAAGGTCCATAGTCAAGCTCCCATATCTCTTCCATGAAACCATAATATGTGTCCACCTTGCCAGTGTTGTCCGCGGCGTCTATATGGACGCCATCGCTCGTTCGTGCTCATCTTATCCTCAGGATTTCGTGTAAAATGTGTAACCATTTATCTCGTACCCCTTGAATGTCACGATTTCACTAGATGGTCCCCGAGCCAGGCGTTGCAACTGTTCATTGTCTGACCCTTTTGAAAGGATGTAGTTTTGTAACCAAGTGCCGAATGAATCCATGTGCCTCAGTGTTATCCAATCCTCAGACCTTCCTGGGAATTCGCGGCGTAGAATACTCTTGTGCTGAAGGACATAAGGGGTCATTACAGTAGATTGTTTCAGAACCGTGAAATATGCTTGTTTAAAAGTAAGAAGATGTTTGCATGCAAGTGCTTTCCGACCTAGTGTCCCTTTCCCCCGGAGCCTTCCCTCATGGCGTGATATAGGGACACCAATCGGATTTAGATCATTAATGTAATCCACACAGAACTCAATCACCTCCTCTGTGCCATACCCCTCGGCTATGCATCCTTCCGGACGAGATCGGTTACGAACATACCTCTTTAGGACACTCATGTACCTCTCGAAAGGAAACATGTTGTGTAGAAACACGGGTCCGAGAATACCTATCTCCTTGACAATGTGAATAGTGAGATGAACCATAATATCAAAGAATGCAGGAGGAAAGATCATCTCAAGGCTAACCACACTCTGCACCACGCCATCCCGCAGCTTACTTAGTTTATCTGGATCAATAACCTTTTTGAAACCGCATTGAAAAAGGAACATAGCTTTGTGATTGTCCCCGGACCCACTCGGGCAAAATACCTCTCACAACATCGGGAGCAAGCGTGTCATCAACACAAGACAGTCATGGGATTTCGGTGGACGATTTTATTCTCTTTCATGTTTATGAGTCTCTTTACATTCGAGGAGTATCCGGAAGGACCTTCACACTGTTCAAGCACTCTATCATACTTTTTTCTCTTCTTTGCTTAGAGTGTAGCTCGCAGATGTAGATAATGTTGTCCTTTACTGTCTTTTACGGATGTAGATCGTTCCTCGCCCAAATGTTTTAGATCCTCCGAGCTTGCAGTGTATCTTTCGATTTGCCGTACATATCTAAGTATCCTAACAGGTTCACGCAAACATTCTTCGTAATGTGCATGAAGTCAAGTGAGTGACGGACCTCCAAAACTTCCCAATAAGGCAAGTCCCAAAATATTGACTTCTTCTTCCACATGGGTGCCTGACCTTCCTCATTCGGTATAGATTTTCTCCCAGGACCCTTTCCAAAAACTACTTTTAGATACTTTACCATAGCAAACACACGCGGCCCACTTCGATGCTCAGGCTTAGCACGAAGGTCCGGTTTCCCGTTAAAATTCCTGCCACTCTTCCGCAACGGATGCCTTGTAAGAAGAAACCTACGGTGGGCCATGTACACAACCTTCCGAGAGTTTTTGAGGTACATGTTGTCCGTTTCATCTAAGCACTGCACGCAGGCTCTATATCCTTTTACAGTTAGGCCGGACAGGTTACCAAGCGTAGGCCAGTCATTGATGGTAACAAACAAAGAATGCACGAGGGTGAAATCTTGTCTTTTGTGCTCATCCCATACTCGTACACCATCCTCCCACAATGTTACGAGATCTTCAACCAATGGTTTCAGATAGACATTGATGTCGTTCCCGGGTTGCTTGGGCCCTTGGATCAACAACGGTATCAATATGTACTTCCGCTTCATGCACAACCAAGCAGGAATGTTATAGATACATAGTGTAACAGGCCAGGTGCTATGGCTGCTGCTCAACTCGCCGAACGGATTCATACCATCCGTACTCAACCCAAACCTTATATTTCTCGCCTCATCTGCGAAGTGCTTGTATGTTCGATCGACTTTCCTCCACTGGGAGCCATCAGCGGGATGTCTAAGCATCCCGTCGTCCTTACGCTCTTCTTTGTGCTAACGCATCATCTGGGCATGCGCTTTGTTAGCAAACAGACGCTTCAATCGGGGGATGACAGGGAAATACCACACCACCTTAGCGGAGGTCTCTTCTTCATACGCTCCCCATCTATTTCACCTGGGTCGTCACGCTTCATCTTGTAACGCGATTCTTTGCACACTAGACAAACATCAAAATCCTCGTACTCATTGTGATACAGGATACAATCGTTAGGACATGCGTGTATCTTTTGTACTTCTAATCCCAAAGGACATACGACTTGTTTGGCTTCATATGTAGATTCAGGCAAAGTGTTATCTTCCAGAAGCAACTTCTTTATGAGTGATAACAACTCATCGAATCCCTTATCTGAGACACCATTCGTGGCCTTCCATTGCATTAGTTTCAGTGTGGTGCGCAGTTTTTGTGGCCCCGCCTACGCTTTGGGTACAAAGGAGTCCTGTGGTCCTCTAACATCTACTGGAACTTGTCGAATTGTCTTTCATCTGTGTATTCTCCTCTCGAATCACGCAAAGATCTGGTCTAGCTCATCATCACCAAACTCTCCGAGTGTATCTTCCACGTAACGAGATTGCTGGCGTCCGGGATCTGTTCAAACCCTCTTCTTCTTCCTCGTCGTCTTCATCATCTACCGCTAATCCCTCAACTTCGCCATGGTTGGTCCAACAGTATAGTTTGGCATGAATCCTCTCATGATCAAATGGTTCATAACTCGCCATCGGTGGGAGTGCTCCTTCTCATTCTGCAGTCTACACACGGACAACATATGTAGGCACTGCAGCAAGAAGGCAACGGCCGCATCCGAAAACCCTGACGCCATCAATGAACTCTCTCGAGCGACGGTCCGCATTGTACATGCATTGCCGGTTCATCTACACCAAGTTATATTTTATTAAAAAAATATAGTTACATTTCAAAATATAAAGCTCACAAGCACTTAGATCTACCTTTTTAATTACTTTTTGTTCTTCTTCGTCTACAATTAAAGACAATATTTTTCTTTGCAACAAAAAATCCACCTACACTAATTCCTTTTGTCCTTCTACATTTATTGAACTAAAACTAACTAATTGTTACATTTTTAAATTATTTTTTATCCTTCTACAATTTTGAACCTATTTATTTTTCCCTTTCTACCTTTGTAATTTTTTTATCCTTATACATTTTTAACTAAACCTAACTAAAAATTTTTACCCTTCACATTTATTGCACAAATAAATAACTAATTGTTACATTTTTAATTATTTTTAATCCTTCTATAATTTTTAACTAAATCTAACAAATTATTTTTCCCTTTCTACCTTTTTTATTTTTTTCCTTCTAATTTTTGCCTTATTTATTTCATACTCCAATAATTAGTTCCTAAAATTAGGGTGATCAAGCTAGCTAGCAAATTTATTGTTAAATTTTGGATCCTAAAGCAAACAACTTTATTTTGAGATCAACTCCCTAAAATTAGATGATCAAGCTAGCTAGCAAACAAGTTAGGTAGCTAGCAAACAAGCAAAGAAATTTTTCACTGGTGAAGCTAGCTAGCAAACAAAACACACCTTTCAATAAAGAACAAATCAACATTTCTCCACATCCAATACAAAAAAAACAACAATACTTAGGTGAGAAGGATGTTAACATGACGTTACTAACCTTGAACCACTTAATTTGCAGCTAAATCACCTCAATTGAAAATTTGGGCAGCACCTCCCCTTGAACAGTACCTCGGCCCTTCCTGTTAACACTTCCCGTTCACCTCTGCGCCCTCGGGGAGGAAGAAGATGTTTTAAATGCGCTGGGCGGGATGGTTCTACAACCGGTTTGAGACACAAACCGCTTCTAGAGCTTGCCTTTTACAACCGGTTTGTGTCTCAAACCGGTTCTGGAAACCCACAACCGGTTTGGGACACAAACCGGTTGTAGAGGTGGGACTTTACACGCGGTTCGTGTTTCAAACCGCTTCTGGAAGCCCTCTCCCGCCCGTTGCCCACGAACCGGTTCTAGTACGAAGATTACAACGGGTTCACACCAAACCGCTTCTGATGGACCGGTTGTGATGCCCAGTTCTGTAGTAGTATAGTATCTCTAAACCTGTCGCGTGTAGCCTCGAATCACTGCAAGTTAAAGGTTGTATAATTTCTTGGATAACTTCTTGTCACGTGCAGCCTCGAATCACTCCACCTCTATGGAAACTTGTCTTTATTTCCTGTAAGTTAGCTACCATACTAGGTCAAATTGGCTCATTTGTCAACCTCACCCACCTCTATATTGACCAAGTTGAGGAAGTAGACGAGGAAGGCTTTCACATTCTTGCAGGCTTACCCAAACTGCTTCATCTTGACCTGACAATAATGCAGGAAAGGCAAGTGATCTGCAGCCAAGGATTCGGGTGTTTGCGGAAGTTCAGTCTCCGAGTGGAGGGGTTGAGGTTTGAGCCAGGAGCCATGCCAATGCTCCAAAGTCTGAAACTGACATTGTTTGGCCAGCCTGGAACTGATATTTCACTTGGGTTGCACCACCTTTTAGCCCTCCGAGATATCAGCGTGACGATCTTCTGCTCTGGTGCGACGGGTGAGGAGGTGCGGGCGTTGGAGGATGATATCAGAGGAGCAGCAGCGGACCTTCCCAACCGTCCCGCGCTCAAGATCAGCAGAGAATACAAGTACTTAATGAAGAAGACTGACGACAATGTGATGGATTGAAAGCTACTCGCCGTCGATACAGATTTCTGATGAGAAACTATTTCCATGCAACACAAACTTTCCTTCAGCCGTTTCGATATTTTTTTCCCTTTTTAGTTCTTAAAGAAAATTGAATTCCCGGTCTTCATTGGCGTGAAGGGATCAAAGCCGGCGTCAACACATTTCCATTTCTCTGGTACGGCAGACCTCTGGAGCAAATGGATGCTCAACACCTAGTTTCTTTTGGGCGCATTTGGCAACGGTGCAAGCAGGTATCCGGTTTCAATACGCGCTCCGTACCATTATTAGTACATAATTCGTATGGATTGGATCATGCAAATTTTTCTTGATTGCGTTAGAGCTTGAACGGTTCCTATGAAATTTCTGTCAAATTGTTGTGTTCCATGGGAAACTTTACCAGTTTACCTTCTACGAGTCACTGGACCTTGGGACAATGGATGTACTACAATTTGCAGAGATTGTGACCTTTGTGTTGTTTCGAGTTTCGACAATGGAATGATGCCATCTGGTTTGCTTTAAATAAACGAAAACACTAAACGTGCAGTGTTTCTGGATGTAAAGCCAATTCATTGCTGAATTAATTTAACAGTCCGCTGCTGATCGCCCATGACCAAGTCGGTCAGCCATTGCTATCTAATTTTGAGAAACTTATAAATGTATTGTTCATGATATGTGTGCTACTTCTTGAGGAACTTATTTTCACATTCCAAAACTCTCAAAGGCCCATATAAATGTATTGTTACGAAAACTAGAAACTATGGATCATGAAAATATAGACCGAACTTGCCTAGTTGCCTTGTAACTTAAATGGAGCAGTTCCATTTTTTGGTGCAGTCAAATATCTCCTTTTTGAAAGCGCATTCCCTTTTCCCGGGGCTTGACGGCTACGGTAGTTTGCAGACCCCTTTTTCTTCTCCAAACAATGGATCAAAAGGATGATGAACACCTAATTTTTTTTCCTGTGATCATACAAGCAGGTATCTGATTTTATTTGGCCGGTTCATCCTACAATTAATACGCGCTTCATACTGCTAAGCATATTGTGTAAGTTCATAATTCGTATTAATCGGTGCATGGAAAGTTTTTCTTGATTACTTTAGAAACTAAACCGTTTCATACAAGGAATTCCTGTGTCCCGTTGGAGACCTTACCAGTTTACCTTCTACTTCCCTGGAACTTGGGACAATGGATGTACTACAGATTATGCCCTTGTTTTGTTGGATAATGCAATGATGCCATCTGATTTGCTTTAGGCCCTGCTTGGCAGTTAAAAGAATGTTTTTACACTCATAAACATATACAAATTTTCTTGTGCACAAGAATTAATACAACCGGAATTCATTTTCCTACTTAGAAGGTTTAATTTTATACACCTGTAAAAAAGTTACAACTTTGATAATGTCTGTAAATTTGCCAGCAGCGACACTAGCGGACAGCACCAGTGGCCAGTAGAAGCGGCACGAGTGCGATCACATGATCTTCCTCTATGTACGAGGGAAGAAGCCACAGACAGATTAGGGAAGAAGAGGGGTAGATAGGACAGGGAGATGGGAGACGGAAGAAGAATAAGAGAGAAAGGAGGGAGATCCCATGATCTTCCTCTGTGTACAAGGGAAGAAGCCACCGACAGATCGGGAAAGAAGAGGGGTAGACGGGACAGAGAGATGGGAGACGGAAGAAGAATAAGAGAGGAAGGAGGAGGGAGGGCAAAATAGGCTTTTTCTAGCTCCTGACCAACACTTGTCCTTTATACAGGACAACCTCCTAACAAACATACCTAGGGAATAGCAGATTAAAACTATGTTATCGCATGAGATAAGATCCTCTTATCCTATCTAAACCTAATATCTGTTGTGGGTCACTGTTCACGCATGTGAATAGAAATTCACGTGGAGAGACAACCTCTTCCTTTATTTTAGCTAACCTAACCACTAAATTTTATCTGATTAACTAACTGAGCTGCTGTTGGGACCCAGCCATATAGACCAGACCCCTCTGTGATACTGTACCAGTCCTAATAATCAAGCTGTTACCATAGGCATTATAGAATCATAAACAACATCATACGCTGATTATAATGAAAATAACATCAATCTCAAGGGCAGAGTGCACCATTTATTACATTAAATAAATGATAAAAATCAGCAAAAATCAATAACATGCATCTATGCAACCAGTTGAAGTGCCACAGGCTTCTGATCGGGAATCGTGACTAGTAGTCCTGGTCTCTAACGTCGAACTCGTCGTCGTAGAGTGCCTCTTCAGCTCGTTCACCTGTTCGTTGGAATTATTAGCCCCGCGTGATATACGAATATGAGTACGCGAATACTCAGCAAGCAAGGTCCTTATAGAATGATGATGTAGGATACAATGACAGGCCAGGGTTATCTTGCATAAAGCTAATTTTATAAACTTTTCTTAAAAATTGGAAAACTGCGGTTTAAAACTTTAGTTTAATTAAAAAACCATTGTTTCTCATCTTACCACAAGAATAACCCCGCGGTATAAACCGAAATGCACTTGCTACCCGACACTCATTACCAACCCACTACATCAATTAAATTATTAAAACTATGAGACTACACCAGTGGATCTGTTCCTCGCCTGCTCTTGACCGCGAGCACGGCTATTATGATAGTTTTATCTCTATAGAGAGAATACACTTTACCCATGAGATGGATTCACTTTTCGGAGAGTCTAACAAAGTCTTTCTCCAAGTACATCTAAACTTAAGCCCACCTGCTAAGGTATTCTCCACTGGCAGCCTCTCACCAAGCCAGTGGCCTCCTCGTGCGCCTTGCGAGTCTCTAGTGGTGGCCGCCACACCCACTCCTCCAAATGACACACCCAAGTCTAGATTTTCCAAGTTAGTCAGTTAGAGTATTACCATTGTTAACACCCATGGTTGCGAGTCAACTCTCTCCGTTTTGAAAGCGCATTCACTGTTCCCAGGGCCCGACGGCTAGGGCAGTTTGCAGACCCCTTTTTCTTCTGGAACCTCCGTCAGTTGTGCTGGCCAAAGCGGGTGACCGGTGCATGTAAACATTTGTTTGTATTATCTTAATGCACAGACAGACCTCCTACTCGTTCCCTCGAAAAAGAAAGCGCATTCATTTTCTTTTTATGGTTTGGTAGAAATTAAACCTTGGGAACTTTGGATCAAATGGATGATGAACACCTAATTTTTTTCAGGTGAATTTGTCCATGAGACGGTGGGTCACTCCAGACGACGCCCACCGACGCCACTGATCAGAGCATATACAATGGCTGGGGTAGCATCTGTCTCTAACTATTGCCATATCGTCTAGAGACAGCGCTAAAGACAACATATACAATAGTAGAGATGATTCCATATTTTTATAGGCAGTTTTCTCATACACAAAGTTTCTTAATTCTCGTGTAGAGTCGACTCTTGTATTAGAGATAGCTCAAATATCTATGCATACTTTCTATTCTCCACATCATTACATATCCTATATGGCAACCCTTACAGACTGCTTATAGATACCTAACGTGGACCATTGTTCATGCTCTCATACAAGCAGGAATCCGATTTTATTTGGCCGGCTCGTCCTACAATACACGCTTAATACAGCTAAGCATATTGTATTAGTTCATAATTCTTAATTGGTGCATGGAAAGTTATTCTTGATTACTCTAGAAACTGAACCGTTTCATACAAGGAATTCCTGTGTCCCGTTGGAGACCTTACCGGTTTACCTTATACTACTACAGAAAGAAAGGTATTTATGAGATGGTTATTTGCCTTTTGAGATGGTTTTAATGTGTCTTAAATAAGTCGTGTTGTAAAAGAGAATGTTCATTTGAGACATGAGTGAGTATATAAGATGATTTATGTATAAAACCATCTTATATGTTTTGTTATAGAAGTCACTTTCTTACTAAACCGTCTCAAACGAGAAATTTCAAATACGATTTTAGGCATAAATATTGGTGAAAAAAATTTAAAAAATATATTTTTTTAATCAGAAACCTATATTCCTACCACCTACCACCCATCTATGCACATTAACACAATTTATACATATAATACAAACATTGCATATCCCATGACTTGAACCTAAGACCTATTGGTTTTTACCTCACCCTTCTAACCATCCTACCTGACACCATGTTTTGATCATAGTAGGATATGTCTATCTTTTAATATTAGTTTTGCGAATCTTTCAATAACTTTTCAACTACAAAGTTGTACACCTCATTGAAGCCTACAATTTCATATAATTTTTATTTTTGTACGACTTATAAATGTCTTAATCCGTGTTATGATTATTTAGACATCTATATTGCTTCAAATAAAAAAGATATCAACTACAAAGTTGTAAATCCCCTCAAGAGCTACAATATACATATACAATGTAAAAATTGTTTTTAGGATTTTGATTTTTTAAAAATAATTCCAAAATGTAAAATTCAAAATTATGAAATAAAATTTTGATTTTTAGGAATTAAAATTTTCTAATTTCATTTTTGAAATTTAAAATAGTTTTTGAAACTAAAATTTCTAAATTTTATTTATTAATAAATAATAATTTTAAAATTTAAAAATCAAAAATTGATTTTAAAAATAAAATTCAAAAATCACCCTTTGAACCTAACTGCGTTGGTTTCACAGCTTTAGGTAACTAAGTGAGCGGTTTCGATAGTTATGGACTTATGTGCAACAATGGGACAAGTTTAGAGACTAACAGTGCAATTTACTATATACAATATATATATAGGTTATTCACACAATACAACCATCGCATATGATTCTAGATTTAAAATAATTGCTTTCTAAAATAGGAGTGTCGTCCTATTAATTCGTCATAAAAGATATTTTGTCCTTTCAAATCGCCTTACATTACGTACACATTAACGACGCTAAAATGTAAGGAAATGACTCTTCTACACTAACCTTATATAAGTCAGTTTTTAATTTCAACCGTCACAAATGCATCAATCATATAAGGCGGTTATGATTTGGAAAACGTCTTTTCCTTATATAAGTCGGTTCTTAATTTCAACCGTCCCAAATACATCAATCACATAAGACGGTTATGATTTGGAAACGTCTTATTCCTTATATAAGTCGGTTCTTAATTTCAACCATTCTAAATGTATCAATCATATAAGATGGTTATGATTTGAAAACATCCTTTTCCTCTTTTGTACCACAATAAGAGACACTTCTAGTTTAAGAAGGCTGAAACCGTCTCAAATTGTGCATCTTATATTACTCATTCTGTACTGGTATACTTCCCTGGAACTTGGGACAATGGATGTACTACAGGTTATGTCCTTGTTTTGTTTGGATAATGCAATGATGCCATCTGATTTGCTTTAGGCCCTGCTTGGCAGTTAAAAGAATGTTTTTACACTCGTAAACATATAAATTTTCTTGTGCACAGGAATACAACCCGAATTCATTTTCTTACTTAGAAGGTTTAATTTTATACACCTACAAAAAAGTTACAACTTTCATAATGTCTGTGAATTTGCCTGCAGCGACACCGGCGGGCAGAGCCAGTGGCCAGCAAAAGTGGCACGGGTGCCATCCCATGATCTTCCTCTGCGTATGAGGGAAGAAGCCACCGGCAGAGAGGAGAGATCGGGGAAGAAGAGGGGTAGATAGCACAGGGAGATGGGAGACGAAAGAAGAAGAATAAGAGAGAAAGGAGGAGGGAAGGCGAAATGGGCTTTTCCAAGCTCTTGACCAACCCTTGTCCTTTATATAGGATGACTTCCTAACAAACGTATCTATGAAATAGCAGATTAAAACTATCTTACCAGATGAGATAAAATCTAACCTCTTATCCTATCTAAACCTAATCTCTGCTGTGGGTGCATGTGAATAGAAATTCACGTGGAGAGGCAACCCCTTCCTTTATTTTAGCCAACCTAACCACTAAAACTTATCTGATTAACTGGTTGAGCAACCTCAGTGTTGCTCGTTGCATATAACAATTTCACATTCCTTTGTGAGACAGCTTGTCCTCGAGCTGTGAGGTCATGGCCATGGCAGCGAACCCTAGAAACCCTAGGGAGAAGCAAGGATGTTAGCACACGTTGCCTTCTGTCAGATCCGATCGCCCTAGGTGGTCATCCTCATCGACGATGTCACCAACGTCCTGTCTGTTCCATCCCCCTTGCTCGACCAGGTCGTGGAATCACGCGATGCCCCATCGTCGGCCTGGCTGGATCGCACGGATATGGAAGAACAGACGATGAAGAAGAGACCAGCTGGTCACGAAAAGCTGAGATGGCAATAGCCCCAAGAGCTATAGATCTAGTGAGGAGAAAACAGAGTTGCGTGGAGAAGAGGACCTGGAATAGCCAACGGCTGTGGGCAACATGAGCAAATCAGGTACGCTCGAGGAAGCAAAGCGTGGTGGAGTCTCGTCCAATGGGGAGACGGTGGTCAAGAAGGCAACAACCTTAAGCATTGTGAATCTGGCGTAGTAGGTCCAGAGCTGCGCGGAGAAGAGAGACTAAAGTAGTCAACGGCGAACGATGCAGTGGAAGCCTCGAGAGCCAAGAAGATCCAAGGCAAGCCTACGACACGTGACACGGATGCAAGCGCGCCAGAGGCGGGGATGCGAGCTTGGCTTTGATTCCAAATGTTGTGGCTAGCAAGGAGGTCTCGCCTGTAGCTAGAAGGGAGGCTACACGTGGTGTGAGGATAAGCCACGTGTGGCGCAGTGGTGGACTAAATTTTTTATTTATTGCTTGATTAATATGACAACTGGCTGGTCCTTTATATAGGACGACCTCTATCGACGGTTGAGAGCATGGGGCCCCCAAGTACCGAGCTTACTTGTTGAAGTGGGATCAACGGGTCTCGTTCCTGTAGCCTCGAAGTCGTGTGAGAAGACCAACCCAATCAGACAACCGGAAAAGAGAAGTGTTTTTAGCCTGGTTCGGGCCCCTCAGAGGGAGGTAACAGCCCTACGTCCAGTGATCTGTATTCGAAAGAATACAAGAAGGGATTACAATGGTGCTCCCGAGCAACCCGAGCAAAGGGTGCCTAGATTTCTCGGGGGACGAGGGGTGGGAGCTCACTCCCGTTCTGGCTGTGGCCGAATGCGTCTGGCCTGAATGGTGTCTACTATTTTTCTGGCTCTCTCCTTCTTGTGTCTGTGTGCTTATGCATCTGTGCGTTCTATTTATACATGGGCGCGTTCTCTAAATAAATGGGCGTTTACAATTTATTGTCTTGTGGTCCAAAGGTTGTTCCCTGATGAGTGTCATATGAGAATAGTCTCTCCGTCACTTGTGATGATGGGAAAAAGGGAACGGAATAGTAGTACATGACCCGGGCAGGTGGCCACGGTCTTTGACACTGCCGCGACGAGACATAATAGTCACGGGGGACGTCAGTGAAATTATTACAGGGGACAGAAAATGAGGTCCGCCTGGGGCAGCCACGTGTCCCTTATAATCGATGTTCGGGCCATGGAGAAGGAACTGAGAACTCTTCCTAGGCGAGGTAAGCTGCCGCTCGGGCCTCGAGCGAGGATGACTTGCTCGGGGATTTAATCGGGACCGAGTCACCTTGGGGGTAATCACGGGAATACCCTGCCAACCCCCGTCATCTAGCCCCCGAGGCTCAAGTGGGGGAAGACTCTTGACCGAGTCACCCCCTTGAGGCTACTATTTCTCCGATCGGAGGCTCAGAAGCCGAGGCGTCTGTTGTGTGGGTGATCGGAAAGGCTAAAGGCTACCCAGCAAAACTTTGAGTTAGCCCAGCTGGGCTATCCAAGCCAAACTTTGGGTTAGCCGAATGAAGGCCACCCAAGCAGAACTTTGGGTTAGCCGAGGAAGGGCCACTTGAGTAGAGCTTCAGGTTAACCGAGCAAAGGCCACCCGACCAGAACTTCCGGTTGGCCGAGCAAAAGCCACCCGAGCAGAACTTTGGGTTAGCTGGGCAAAGGCCACCCGAGCAGAACTTCAGGTTAGCCGAGCAAGGGCTACCCGAGAAAAACTTCTGATAGAATTTCAAATGTCAGGTCCCTAATGGTTACTTCCCTTGGTGAATCGCCTATAGTTATGCATTTAAGGCGACGTGACAGCCGCACGCGCGTTGGTTACCGTGGGTTTTAGAGCAGTTTCGCCGTTGGGAGAATAAAAACCTCCACTTTCTTCATTTTCCCACTACGCCGCCGACTCTCTCACTTGCACTAGCAGCCTCTTCTTCCTGCATTAAGAACCTTCTTCCTCGCCTTCTTCTTCATTCGATCCTCCACTTTTTTTTCCATGGCGAAGTTCGTACCTTCCCAAACCACCTCCACGTGCCTCAAGGATCTGGAGGCGCAGGGGCACGTTGACCCCCGGTCGTGGCGCCTTCTCGGCGACGAGGCCTTCCCAGCGCCAGAGGAGGATGAGTTCGTCAGCTGTGAGCTCTTTGCCATCAATGGGCTTCGTGCCCCAGAGTCAGAGTTCGTGGCCGCCGTTCTCACCCATTGCGGGCTCGAGATCACCAACCTTCACCCCAATTCCGTCCTCATCCTCGCCATCTTCTCCCACCTTTGTGAGGGCTTCATCGGCGTTCAGCTGACGGTAAGTCTGTTCCTCCACTTCTACATGCTCCATCGCACCGGAAGCGCATCAGCGGTGGGGTGTGTGTACTTTGGTGCGGAACTTCGAACAGTGTCTGATTCTCCCTCGCTTGTATTTGAAGGACTCAAATCTCCGTGGGCGGAGCGGTGGTTCTATGAGAAGAAGGGGACGGACTGCAGCCTCATCTTCTGCCACGAGCAGCCGGAGAAGAAGGATCTTCCACGGCCGCATGTGGAACCAGAGGAGGAGAAGATCCTCAGCACCATCCAGGTGCTGAGTGACAAGGGCCTGATTGGGCAGGCCGTTGCCTGGGATTT
This sequence comes from Olyra latifolia, assembly GCA_036346145.1. Classification (NCBI taxonomy): domain Eukaryota; kingdom Viridiplantae; phylum Streptophyta; class Magnoliopsida; order Poales; family Poaceae; genus Olyra; species Olyra latifolia. The sequence continues at coordinate 51,723,331 of CM070524.1, read as the reverse complement.
TCTCAAGAACCGGGTGTCCCCGCTGCGGGTGATAGCTAATTTCTTTTGGGTTTTCTGGCTAGCTTTGGGTTTCCCCTTCTGTAGCTCCTGACGAGCGTTGGGTGGACGAGCGAGTGGCCGAGCTGTTCGCGTTGGGAAAGGTGGAGAACCTGGAGCTGGGTCGAAGGGGCCCGCGGAATTTCCTCGATCGCACTGATCAGGTATGTTCCCGCCGAGCAATCTTTTCGGGGTCGAGAAACGCTTCGGCTTCTTTGACAATTTTATTTTTCCCTTAGGACCGAGCCGCTCTGGACGACGTGCTGGCGGCCGAGCAGCCGAGCAAGGACGGGGGGAAGCAACTTAAGGTGAAGAAAGTTGTTTCCAAGAAGAGGTCGGCCCCGCAGGCGGCCAGCGACGCTAACGAACCGCGACCGAAGCAGTCATCGCGCGCGGCCCCTCTAGCGGGTGGTCCTGGTGGTCGCGCGCCTCGTCCGGCCAAGGTGCGTGTTTTGCCGAGACACAATCCGCCGTGGCCACATCTGAAGTACGCGGACCAACTACGAGAGCTATCTGCCTGGTTCCATCAGTACTCCGAAGATCACCTCGATCATACCGCTTGGCTGCTGCAGACTACCGTAGACCTTCGACGAGCCGAGCGACGTGCCCAGCGGGGGAAGGACACCGGGGGAGCCGTCCAAGAGTCCTTGGATTTGGCGGGTACGACGTTCGAGTCGTGGCTCTGGGGCTCGAAGAAGATCAACCCCGGGACGGAGACTGAGGAAGCCCTGAGGGACTTCCTTTGATGGCGAAGGAAGAGCACCTGGAGTGGCTTGAGGCGGCGAGCCTTGCCTAAGGCTGGGCGGGTCCGAGGAAAGAGCCAGAGACTGCTCCGCTGCCGCCCAAGCTAATAAGGACGAAGGTCTTAGCCCGGAAGACGAGAGCGTGCGGAGAAGCCCGGGCGGGGGACGCTGCAGCTGAGGCAGGGCAGAAGGACGCCGAGGAAGAGAGTAAGTGTCCTTTTCCTTTGTTTTTTGCTGGGCCGCGAGTAGCCGCAGTCCTGATTCTCTTTTCTTTTCTCCGAACGTAGTTAAGGGCCTGTGGGGGAGGAGACCCCCTGTGCCCATTTCTGGAGCGACAATTAGGGTTTTGATTCATGAGGCATTTCAAACTGCAGAGTCCTGAATTATTGAAGACCTGGCGGCCAGGATTGCGGTGGAGCTAATCTTACAGGATGGCCCGGCTGAGCGTGATGAGGGGGTGGATCCTTGGGAAGATTCAAGTTCGGATTCTGCCCCCCTCCTGGTCAGGTGACAGTCGGAGCGGGAGAGACCCGTGATGACAGACGCCGGGCAAGTCGCTCTGCGGAAAAGCGAGGACCGAACCCCGGGAAAATCTCCTAGTTAGACCGGAGTAGCTGGGGAAGAAGTAGCACGACCCCCGAGCATGGAGGTTGCTCGCGTCGGGGCTGCCGAGGCAACTCCGACTCTGGGTGTGGGTGTTGGCCAGGGTGACGCTGCCGAGGTGGGAGCCTAGCTTCCGAGTATAGAAGTTCCCCTGGCCGAGGCAGTTGCGGAGGCGGCCTAGCCCCCGAGCATGGAGGGTGCTCAGGCCGGGACTGCCGATGAAGAAGCCGAGTCCTAGGGCTCGGGGAGTGCCTCGACTCCGGTGGCTGACTCCTTAAGTGTTGAGGATGCTCGGGTCGGGCCGTGGCTCGGGCAGAGGGTGCTGCTCGAGCGCCATCACCATGAGGTAAAAAAATTTTCCTTTTGACTTGGTGTTTGCTCATTAGCGCGACGCTTTTGCTAACATTTGTTTCGTACAGTTGGCCACTGCCTTGGATGCTCGGGTCGTGACCATGGAGGCCAAGTGCAGGGCCAATGTGGCGACAGTGCTTTCCGAGCTGGGAGAAGCCCAGACGGAACTTGCCTAGGTCCGGGAAGAGCTCGAGCGGGCTTTGCAACATGCTCGGGCGCTTGAAGAAAACATCCAAACTGCGGAAGAGCTTGGTAGGGTTCACGAAGAACTCGACCAAGAGCAACGACGATCTGCGAGTTTTTAGGAGACGGTGACGGCGGAGGCCGAGAAAGCCCACCAGGCCACCGAGCAGCTGGCAAAGCTACGCGAGGAGATTCGTCCTAGGCGTGAAGCCCAGATTGAAGTGCTTTAGCTTCGGAGTCGCCTCGAAGACGCGGAGGTGGAGCTTGAAGCTTTGGAGCGTAGACCTGCAAGTAGGAACTAGGTGTGTGTGCAGTGTGTTACATGTGTAATAAAAAACCCTTTCTTTAATACAAGGAAAAGTTTTTGCATGTTGTTCCTCCCTTTTCCCCTTTCTATCTTTTTATGCATGTCTTGCCGTAGTTCTGAGAGGAGAGCTAGGGGAAAATTTACTATGCAGTAGTGCCCGGATAGAGTACTCGTTTTAAGATAAGTAATCACTCTCATCTAGCCCCATCCTGTGGCTATGTCCCTGTCCCTAAGTTTGCGGGCAAGGACTAGGCGCAGGAAGTAGTCGGTGCGCGTGAAAGATAATGTCTAGCCCCTCCTGTGGCTATGTCCTTGCCCCCTAAGGTTGCGAGCAAGGACTAGGCGCAGGAAGTAGCCGGTGCGCGCGAAAGGCAATGTCCAGCCCCCTCCTGTGGCTATGTCCTTGCCCCTGAGGTTGCGAGTAAGGACTAGGCACAGGAAGTAGCCGGTGCACGCGAAAGGCAATGTCCAGCGCCCTCCTGTGGCTGTCCTTGCCCCTGAGGTAACGAGCAAGGACTAGGCGCAGGAAGTAGCCGGTGCGCTCGAAAGGCAATGTCCAGCCCCCTACTGTGGCTGTCCTTGCCCCTGAGGTTGCGAGCAAGGACTAGGCGCAGGAAGTAGCCGGTGCGCGCGAAAGGCAATGTCCAACCCCTTCCTGTGGCTATGTCCTTGCCCCTAAGATTGAGAGCAATGACTAGGCACAGGAAGTAGCCGGTGCGCGCGAAAGGCAATGTCCAGCCCCCTTCTGTGGCTATGTCCTTGCCCTGAGGTTGCGAGCAAGGACTAGGTGCAGGAAGTAGCTGGTGCGCGCGAAAGGCAATGTCCAGCCCCCTCTTGTAGCTATGTCCTTGCCCCTGAGGTTGCGAGCAAGGACTAGGTGCAGGAAGTAGCCGATGCGGGCGAAAGGCAATGTCCAGCCCCCCTGTGGCTGTCCTTGCCCCTGAGGTTGCGAGCAAGGACTAGGCGCAAGAAGTGCATACAAGTCCGTGTTGTTAGCGCCGGTTGTTCGTGGTCTTGAGATCGAAATGTTCGCGAGGAACTGCCAAGAACCTGCTGGTGCGATGTGTTATCGGCTTATGAAAGCAGCGGAGTTCAAGGCGGGATGCGATTCGGATATTTTGACCGCCCCGAAACCTGATCTTGCCAGCAAGGAGTCGTACGCGGGCGCGACAGGGAAAAAATTATGTGAAAAGAGTTGGGCCACCCCGCTTCTTTATTTAACAGGCTCGGGAAATACGAACAGAAGTCATTCGAAGATCCCTTGGTTAAATAAGGAGAGAGGGTGGGCGGGAGGGGAGAGCTGAAAGTAAAAAAGTGAGATTATGCGTAGAACCTGCTTAGCTGGGCGATATTTCACGAGCTGTTGAGGACGCGTCCGTCCAGGAAGGTGAGAGGAACAGCTCCCGGTCGTGATGACGGGACGACCGTGAATGGACCCTCCCATCGGGGAGTGAGCTTATTGGCGTGCGATAAGTCTTGGATGCGACGCAAGACAAGATCGCCACCGTACAAAGTCCTTGGTCAGACCGATCGGGCTACATGCCTTCTTAGGGCCTGCAGGTAAGAGGTCGATCGGATGAGAGCTTGCTCGCACTGTTCCTTGGACAGGTCGAGGTCGAAGAATCGGCTTTGGTGGTTGTCGCCTGCTTCCGCGAAGTCCACGCGAGGGGATCTCAGGGTAATTTCGGCGGGAAGCATTGCTTTAGTGTCGTAGACAAGCTGAAAAGGCGTTTCGCCCGTGGCTCGGCTGGGGTGGTGTGGACAGACTACAGGATGGAAGAAAGTTCATCCACCCAGTTCTGCCGTAGTTTGGTAAGCCGGTCGAAGACCCGCTTCTTGATTCCCTAGATAATCTGCCCATTGGCACGTTCAACAGCTCCGTTGCTCTGTGGATGAACCACAGAGGCGAAGCAAATCTTGGTGCCAACTTCTTCGCAATATTCTTGGAATAGCTCACTAGTGAACTGAGTTCCATTATCTGTGATTAGTTGGTTGGAGATACCAAACCGTGTAACCACATTGTTGCGAAAAAATTTTTTTGGCAGCTTGGGCCGTAATGCCAAAAACTGGTTCGGCTTCTATCCATTTGGTGAACGTGTTTATGGCGACAAAGAGGTATGCGCACCGCTTAGCCCCTCTAGGGAATGGACCGAGGATGTCCAATCCCCAGGTAGAGAACGACCAGGCGAGGGCGATGGTCTGAAGGGCGTATGATGGCTGGTGAACCTGTCGGGCATGAAATTGACATGCCGGGCACGTGGTAACTATGTCACAAGCATCGCCCAATGCTGTGGGCCAATAATAGCCCATCCTGAAGGCCTTTCCAACGAGGGTTCTGTAGGACGAGTGAGCCCTGCAGATACCTTCGTGTAGGTCCTCTAACAGGAACTTCCCTTATTCCTGAGAGATGCACTTGGAGAGAACTCTGAGCGCACCTCTGCGGTACAGGGCACCCTCCACTAGTCTGTATAGTGGAGCTCTCCTGACAAGCCGGGATCTCTCAGCTTCATCCTTAGGCAATATCTCGTGCGCCAAGAACTGGATGAATGGCGTCATCCAGGTTGCGCTTTGCTCAAGGAGGGAGACGTTGTCGTGCATCTCATCTGTCTCTTCTCCGAAGGGAATAGAGGGCTTCAGCAGGTGCTCAACGAGCACCCCCACCGGAGCGGGTTCTTATGAGGTTCCTAGTTTGGCAAGTTGGTCGGTCAGGGTACTCGCTCTCCTGGGCACGTAAAGGACTTCGAAGTTCCTGAAGTTCCTTTCCAACTTCCTCACTTCAGCTAGGTAACGCGCCATTGAGTCATTGGAGCACTGAAACTCCTTGTTAACCTAGTTTACGACCAACTGTGAGTCCCCTTTCACGGTTAGTCATTGGACCCCGAGCGCAGAGCATGCTCGGAGTTCGGCCAAGAGGCCTTCGTACTCCGCCGCGTTGTTGGTTGTGATGAAGTGTAGTTGTATGATGTACTGGAGTTGTTCTCCTTCGGGGGAGATGAGAACAACACCAGCCCCCGAGCGTTCGAAAGAGCGCGAGCCATCGAAGAACATGGTCCAGTGAGGTGCTTCGACGTGCCCATCCGCTTGCCCGGTCGGGGTGGGACTCATCAACTCCGCCACGAAATCCGCCAGTATCTGGGATTTTATCACCGTACGTGCAGCAAACTTGAGGTCGAATTCCCCAAGCTCGACCGCCCACTTAGCGATGCGCCCAGTCGTGTCGGGATTTCTGAGGATCTCCCTCAGTGAAAATCTGGTCCGGACTGTGATCGGGTGTGACAGAAAGTCGTGGTGAACTTTTTTAGAATCCATGAGCAAGGCGTAAAGGAGCTTCTGGACCTCAGGGTAGCGCTCCTTTGGTCCGTGAAGCACCTCGCTCACATGGTATATTGGACGCTGAGGCTCCTGCTCCTTAGGGGAGACCAGGACCGGTAGGCTTGACAGGTACTGCTTGAGTTCCCTGAAGGTGTCGTCGGCTTCCTTGGTTCAAACGAAACCATCGTGTTTATGCAATGCCTTGATGAAGCGTAATCCACGCACACCCAGCCGGGAGATGAAGCGGCTGAGGGCCGTCATCCGCCCGGTGAGTGAATGGATTTCCTTTATGTTCGAAGGGGCCTGCATCTTCTCGATGGCCTCGATCTTTTCGGGGTTCGCCCCAATGCCCGACGATCCAATCACGTAGCCAAGCACCATGCCCCTATGCATGGCGAAAACGCATTTTTTCGGGATTCAGTTTTACTCGATGCTTTTTCTTAAGTTACAAAATGTTTCCTCGAGGTCGCGGATATGCGCCTCGGCCAAATTACTCTTGACGACTATGTCGTCTACATATACTTCCAGGTTCCGCCCGATCTGGTCGGGGAAGGTCTTTTGCATTAGGCTTTGGAAAGTGGCCCCTGCATTCTTTAGACCGAATGACATGGTCGTATAGCAGAAGGTGCTGAAGGGCATGATGAAAACAGTTTTTCTTCATCTTCCCGTGATAGGCTTATCTGGTGGTATCCGGAATACGCGTCTAGAAAGCTCATCAGCTAGGCCTCCGCCGTTGCGTCAACCAGCTGGTCTATGCGCAGGAGGGGGAAATTGTCCTTCGGGCATGAGCCGTTGATGTTGGTATGATCAATGCACATACGCCACTCCCATTCTTCTTCTTGACCACAACTAGATTGGCCAACCATTCGGAATGCTCGACTTCGTGGACGAAGACAGCTTTTAACAGCTTATCCAGTTGCTCGCGGATGATGTCGACCTTCCACTGCGGTAACCTCCTTAGTGCCTGGTGCACCAGTTTTTTCCTAAGCTGAACTGCCAGCCTGTGCTCGATCACCTCCCTTGGGACACCGGGCATGTCAGACGGTTTCCATGCGAAATTGTCCGTGTTTGCCCGGAGGAAGGTGATGAACTCGATTTCCTATTTTTGGATCCAGAGCAGCCCCGATGTGGACCACCTTGCCCGGATCCACGGAGGAGACCGGGATCTCCTTCGTCTACTCCTGGGGTTGGAGCGCCACCTTGGGCCAGGCAGGTTTGTGGGCATCCTGCTCAGGCCCGTGTTCGGGCAGCTGGCCGACCAAAGCTAGTGCCATCTCATCACATTACAGGGCAGCTTTGTGGCTGCCCTTGATGGTAATCACTCCCTTCGGCCTCAAGAGTTTGAGGCAGTGGTACGCATGGTGCGTAGTTGCCATGAATTTGGCAAGAGCCAGCCTACCAAGGATGGCATTGTAGGCCGACTCGAAGTCGACTACCTCGAAGGTGACCAACTTAGTCCAAAAGATGCTCGGACCGCCGAAGGTCACGGGCAAGACAATCTGCCCGAGCGAGGTCATGGACGTGCCTGGAATTATGCCATGGAAGGGCATGGCGACATCCTTGATCTTGAAGCGAGGGATATGCACCTCGTCCAAAACCCGGGTAGATAACAAGATATGGGCGCTGCCCCCATCGATGAGCACTCGCGCGACCCTTGTATTGCTAATGGTCGGGCAAAGTACCAGAGGGAGCCTCTGCAGCTTTGTCATTCCCGAGGGGCAATCTTCCCTGGAGAAGGTGATGGTAGTGTTCGACCATCGGACATGCTCGGGGGTAGGGTTCCCACGGTCGATGTGGTGAACTTCCCGTGCGGCGGCCTTCAGTTCTCGCCGGGAGGAGTATGCCGTGGAAGCCCCGAAGAATACTGCGATGTGGTGGCTAGGCTCATGGTAACCTTCGTTTTCTCGACCTTCCTGGTCGGCACGCTGGTTGGTGCGACGGTCGGTACTGCCCTTGCCGGCGTCCGGGAGGACGAGCATAGAACCTTGACCATTGTAGAAGTCTTCCAGGCGGGCAATCTAGGTGCAGCAGTTGCGGAGGTCATGCTCGTGCACCTGGTGAAGTGGGCAAAAGCGGTTGCTTGACAGAGCCTGTGGCCCGTGCCTTTGATCAGAGCTGCCAGGCCGCTGATTGCCCCCCTCCCCCCCCGCCCTGGGACGGGCGAGGTTTCTTGGGCTTCGGTGTTTACGGCGGGGGCGTCTGCTCCGAGATGGCTGCCACTATCTTGGCTGCCTTTGCCTTCTTCTTCTTCTTGATCTTCTTGTTGAAGACAGAAGACTTCTTCTTGCTCGAGGACTCCACGCCAAGCTGCGGAGGCTGTCGACGAGTTGTGTCAGCAATATATTTTATTGGGCTATGCGAAAGATCACAACTCGATGGTAGCACAGGGGCAGGATTTATACAGATTCAAGCCCTCTAAAAGAGGTAATACCCTACTCCTGTGCTCGTGGATTTGTATTATGCGGTGTCGATCACAATGATCATAGGATGACCACAACGATATGTTCTCGCCTAAAATTGCACGAGATTGGATGTGGTGGAAGATGATGTCGAAGATCAAGATCCAGATGTCGATGTCTAACTAGGGACCCCGACCCCATTTATATATAGTGTATGGGGTAGGGTTACATATTGGATTCCTAGTCCGTATTAGGGAGATAAGGGATATGGTCGAGTCAGCTTTGCTTGCCTCCACGTATTCGGGTAGGACTAGAATCCTACTTCTTGTAGAACACGTCGGGCCGCGCCGCCCACCAAGCCCGCCTTCTGGAAGATCCACGCGACTTGGCCCAAGGAGGTGGTGTGTCCAATCGTCTGTCTCCAAATACCCGGGACCCATGTTGTCCACAGTAGCCCCCGAGTGCTTCGTGACTAAATCGTTTAATTCTGAGTTCGGCTTGCAGCCCATCAAGTGTAATCCAAGTGACATTAGTCTTTGTTCGGTCGATGTAGTTCTGCTAGCCGAGAAACCTGCTGATTAAACAACACAGTTGCAGAAGACTCAAGAGAAAACCTCAAGCCTCTAAAAAGATGTTTGGTATCCAGTCCGACTGGTCGGTATGCTGGCTATTAGCCCCATAGAGAGGCATACTAAAAAAGTGGATGTAGCCGAGTGATCCGAGTGGCACGCTATTTTTTTCGACTAGGTTTGATCCGAGTGGCACCTGTACCCGAGTAACGACGTGTACAGCTTGCGGCCCATGGGGGGCATGCTCTTCGGAACCCAAGTCCGGGCCCGAATCTTGAAGCAATGATTAGGGCTCCATTTTTTCCCGCCCAACGCGGAAACAGAAACGTCGCCCATTTCCTTTTAAATAGAACGCGCCGGGGTATTTGAACGGTTACGCTTGTACTGTGCGCCCAAGTCTCTTCATCTCCCCGCAGCACTCCCGCTAGGGTTTGTCGCTTCCGCCATTGTAGAGCAAATCCAGCGCCGCCGCCGCCGCCGCCAATCTCCAGATCCAGTCTCGCCACCCCCATCCCCCACCACTTTCTCACAAATGGCAGGAAACTGGGCGACCTTTGTCACCACCGAGAAGCGACTGAAGGCACTGGTCGACGCTGGTGTTCTTCCGGCACAGGAACTCATCGGTTGGCGCGCCACCGTGGGTGAGTCTTCTCCCACTCCTCGCCAAGAGGAGATCGTCGTTTTTGAGTCCTTTTCTCGCGGGTTCGAACTCTCTGCTTCTTCTTTTCTTCGTGGCTTATTCCACCACTACAACATCGAGCTCTTTCATTTGAATCCGAACTCGATCCTTCAAATCTCTCTTTTTGTTCATCTCTACGAGGCCTTTCTGGGGATTGCTCCCCATTTCAACCTTTTTTTTGCCACCTTTTCCATTTGAAGGCCTTCCCCAACGATAGTGCCCTTAAGGCCGTCGGCGGGGCCGGATTTCAACTCCGGAGTGGCCTAAAAAAGGAATACTTCCTGAAGGGATGGCATCAGGAGTGGTTTTACAAGAAGGGATTACAATGGTGCTCCCGAGCAACCCGAGCAAAGGGTGCCTGGATTTCTCGGGGGACGAGGGGTGGGAGCTCACTCCCCTTTCTGGCTATGGCCGAATGCGTCTGGCCTGAATGGTGTCTACTGTTTTTCTGGCTCTCTCTTTCTTGTGTCTATGTGCCTATGCATCTGCGCGTTCTATTTATACATGGGCGCGTTCTCTAAATAAATGGGCGTTTACAATTTATTGTCTTGTCTGAAGGCTGTTGCCCGGTGAGTGTCGTACGAGAACAGTCTCTCCATCACTTGTGATGATGGGAAAAAGGGAACGGAATGGTAGAACGTGACCTGGGCAGGTGGCCGCGGTCTTCGACGCTGCAGCGATGGGACGTAATAGTCGCGGGGACATCAGCGAAATTATTACAGGGTGTGGGGACCCAATTCCCGGTTAATCTTACCGAAAAATGTTCCCTCAAAAGCACAATTACCCAGGATGCAGCAGTGCCAGAGCTGATACAAAGTTCACTTTATTATATGGGGAGATATTCATTTTACATAAAATATTACAACTCAGACCTCTATTGTACACTTACACTGTTGCACAAGTTGTGAGGATAGGAAAAGCTCTCTAAAACTAAGACTCTAGAAACCAATAATGCCATAATTGTTCAATTCCTCCGCGGAAGATTTCTCAAAATCGTCAGGAGCTGGAAGACCTGAAAATAGGTTATTCCCCACATAGTGGGTAAGTACCAACAGTACTTGCAGGTTCCCATTAGGAAGCTTAACTTATTATATGCAGAGATTCGACAAGAAGTAAGGTTCATACAGGAACGTAAATGCAATAATATACGATAGATTCAAGAACTTAAGGTTTAAAAGAACTTTTAATAAACTGGTTGAAACATTTTCATCACTCCATAACACTGTCACCATTCTTCACCTTCTACCTGCCTTATGCAGCGCCATACACCATAAACTTCTCTTGAAAGCATGAGTTTATTGAATAAGAGAGGCATCACCCATTTTGACACAACTTCATATACCCGAAGTAGGGTCCATCGATGATTTTGTTATTAGCCCTGCAGGACCTATCCGACTTTACCCATGTAGTCTTGCGGTTACATGGATGGATGTAGTTTGTGTCATTTTCATTCATTATACCCAAGTTTTTATATGAGCATAGCCTAGTTGCATCTTCCAACAACAGTACCATTGCAGGTCTTGTAAGGGATATATCCCCTTGAGCCTTAGGGCATTGGATCCTCAAAGGATATTCCCAGCTCCAAGAGTTACCGGCCTAATCCCTCATACTCACTACACCTGGTGGCTCATATAAAATTCTTTTCTCGCAACATTCCCACGTCCAGATAAGCATCCCATACTACTTATCCACATGGCAAATGATTGACTTATCCTACTCAATTTAAATATTTCAAAACCTATTCTAGGCTTCAAAGGATAGGGCTAATCAATAATAGGTAAGCTTTTTGGTTCTTGTGTCTTGACATGACCATTTTATAACACATGAAATGATAATTTGGCAATAGAATAATAGCTAAAAAGTAATACATACATAAGTAATTAAATAGGAATTCAATGTGCATCAAGGGAATAGAAACCTGCCTCGGTTATGGTTGCTACTAAACTCCTTCTTGATCATCATCTCCGTCCAGTGGATAACTTGAGTCTTCAGAGCTTGATCTTCTTCTTCTATTGATCGTGAAGTTTTGATAGAAAGGGAGAATAAAAATTAAATCAAGTAAGAAGTGTTTTGGATGTTATGCAAAAATGTTCCTTTGAAGGGGTTTCTGGGTTTAGAGGGCAATAGGTGTGAGGATGTGGATAGAAGAGTGATTATGATGGCTATGAATAGGATAGGATCACGAGATATTTATACGGAAGGATAGAGTTACGGAATTACGAACGGATAGAGTTACAGAACTACGAATGGATAAGGTCATGGGATATTTTATTATAAGATACTTATGAGGGGCATGAATAGGTTTTTATTTGTGTTATAAATGGATAAGTTTGTAAGGGATTCTTATTAGGGAATTCTTTACAAAAAGATATGTTTGATAAATTTAGAATAAAGAAATGGTTTTATATGGAAAGGTTCAGAATGTAATATAGAAATTTCCTTTTGAAACAGTCCAAGTTTGTGGCTAACATTTATGTAGGGTTTAAAACTTGGGTAAGGGTTTCTAGGATAGTTTGGGTTTTATAGGCTAAGAGTAACCTATTTTAATTAGGTTTAAAGGTTTAAAATGGTTTGGTTATTCATTTGAATTTTATATATATACTTTTAAAGAAAATCTTAAAGGAGGAAATAATCTATTTTTGGCTTTTTTCAAATCTTTTAGCATTATCCTAAAAACAAGATTTATAATTACTAATTATATTGAGAAAGGGTTTATTATAGTTTTGAAATCAATCTTATTCTTTTTATTTTATAGGATTGGATTTGATAAATATTTTGTGAAAAGGAATTACTACATAATATATCTAGTAATTAATTATTTTAATTGTGTAATGAATTTCCTATGTATATTTTACATTAGCTAAGAGGAATGACAATTCTTATTTTATTTTAAGAAATTAGTTCTTATAAAGTTTTAAAGAAGTAAAATCTAAAGGTGGCATGTATTATGAAACAATCTCAGATATAAACATTTTATAAAATTTTGTATACATTATCTATGAACAGTAAAAATATCAATTTCATATTTTATTATATTTCCTATTTATAGTAATTTACCAAATAGCTAAAGAGAGGGTTTAAATTCAAGTTTTAAAGTCTGGATGAATGTAAAAATCTAGAAAAATCATATTTGGGGGTAAAACACTATTTGGAACAACTTTTGTATTATGACCTTTTGCGAATTTTGGCTCTAAGTCCTTCAATTGGATGAAAAACAAAACTGGAAGGGATGAATAGTGATTGTTCTAGGGTTCTTGAGCACCCGAATTGGGGCTTTCAGATTGGCATGGTTTAGGGGAAATTAACCATAGGGCTTTCGCTCCTAGAGGTTATTCAAAGGTTTTGGAAGTGGATCAGTGGGTCGAGATGGCCGGTCGGCGTGGTCGGGTGGCGGCGGCGAAGAACAAATTTGGGGCTTTTGATTCGTGGACACAATTGGTTAAATTGGCGATTGATTAAGCTTGAGGGATGTCCTACAGTCCTTACCATGGCGTTGATTGAGCTCATGCATGACCGCGGACGCGACTTTGTCGACGTGGAAGCGCCATGGTCGAACAGTGAGGCGTGGCTCCGTCGCGGCGCCGGTTCTCCGGTTGATTTCGCGCCGATTACCTTCGGTTGCAGCTGCGCAACGCCTCAACAAAGCTTTGGCCGGCGGCACCGAGCTTAATTCGTCGCGGTTGGGATGAATTTGGTGGAGAGGCGGTGGCGGCCGGTGATGAAGAAGCAATGAAATTGGAGCTCCGGTGTGCTATTTATAGGCGCGGAAGAGCTTGGATAGGTACTAAAGGACACTGAGGAGCGGATGAGCTCGAATCGGCGATGATCTTTGCAGCATTTCGGTCCATTCACCGTTGAGCAGGTGCACGGTGCCGCGTGAGCAACAATGATGGCAGGGGAAGGGAAATTCCGGCGGGGTTCTGCGTGGCAGGGACAGGTGGCGTCGATTTTTCCTTGTCTTGGCGTGCAAGACCAAGTTTGGAGCGGTGCAAAGGATCGAGGTGGCTATGGTGAGCAGAAAACAAAGAGAACAGAGAAGAGGGGAGGAAAGAAAGAAGAGAGAAGGAGGAAGAAAGGCCTCCAAGGGCAATTCTGTAATTTCACAGAGGAAGGGTCTTAAAACCAAATTTAGTTTCTGAATTCAAGATTTGAAATTTAGTTAATACAAAATATTATAAAGTGATAATTAGTTAAGGTTGAAAAAGAAATTTGGGGATTTCAAGTTCTAAGGGCAATTTTGTAAATTCACATAGAAGAGCTTGAATTCAACTTTTAGTTTGGACCAAAATTTGTGTGTTAATTTACATGAAGATATTATGCATATAATAGCTAAGTAAAATGAAAAGAGATGAAGATTTTGGGGAATTTAGGCATTGAGGGGTATTTTGGTAATTTCCTTTGAAAGTATCTTCAATTCAAATTCTAAAATGAAATTCAAGGTTTGAAATCAGAGTTGGGGTTTAAATTGAATGCAAATGGTCATATAAAAAGATAGTAGTTGAATATGTAAAAGAGGATGATTTTGGAAATATCAAGTTGGAAGGGTATTTTGGTAATTTAACTGAAGATAGTTCTAGTTCAAAATTTAAAATATGTCCAAGGGTTGGAGTTGTATTTAAATGAACATGGATCATGCAAAGTAGTTAAATAGATTTAAAGAGAGGGAATTGGGAGATTCTTAGTCAAAGGGGCAAATTGGTAATTTTACTAAGTGCACATTTGATGCAGGTTCAAAATATAAATTTAAGTTTGAAAATAGTATATTAGTTGATTGCATATTTTGTGCTTATAAAAGATTTATTAAAATCAATATGAATGGGTCAGGGGAAAGGGTAATTTGGGGATTTTTGCTTTAAAGGGGCGAAAGGGTAATTTCGTTGATACCTGATGGTTGAGTATTATATTTGTAATATAGTGGAATTGGTTGCTTATAGGTGAAAATAGTTAAAAGGAATAGAAAGTTGGATTTTTGAAACAGAGGGTATTGAAAACACTATTCATTACACGAAAACACTATTCATCATATGAAATATTAAAAATAGGTCAAAATGTAGTTTTGGTCTATGAGGATTCATATAATAGGAATATGAAATAATAGGTTGCATGTTATAAAGGATCTTCTTTATATAAAAATAGATAAAGTTTCTTTTCTATGTGACATGTGGCTTTTTTAAAATTATAAATTTAGGGGAAATTTCTTAAAAGAGTATTTTGGGATCTTAAGAAGGATTTGGAAGTGTAGGTAGTGTTCTGGGGATCTTCATGCATTTGATGCGCGAAAAATTTTTATGCAAAAATTTCAGGCTATCACACAGGGGACGGAAAACAAGGTCCCCCCGGGTTTGCATTCATTTGCATCATCTGCATTTTGCATTTTACATTTGCATAACATTTCCAAAATTATAAAACTTTGAAAATGAGCATGTCACGTTTTAAAATACTTCTATTGGCATGTCTGATTTTAAAATATTTTTGCTTTTGCATGTCATATTTTTTTTAAAAAAGAGATTTTATTTTCCAAATGAATTGCATGATTAAATTACATTGGACAAAAATAAATTTACTATTTATTATTTCAAACTATTTACAAAATTAATTTTATTTTTCTCTTCTACCCCTCCTCACCCTTCTTTTTCCATTTCTACCCCTCTAATTCCCCTTTTTCCCTTTTTACCCCTCCCCTTCCCTATTTCTTTACTCTACCTCTCTCTCTCCTTTATCCACTCCCTTCACTTCTTCCCCTAGCCAGCCAGCCAGCCTCACCTTCCCCGCCGGCCACTTCTCCCTCCCTGCCGCCGCCTCTTCGCCGGAGTCCCCGCTGCCGGTGAGGCCACCTCTCCCTTCCACCTTCTTCCTCCTTTCTCCTCTCCTCCCTCCTCCTCTCTTCTTCTCTTCACTTACTCCTCCCTTCCCAATACTGCGTGTGCATGCATGTGCATGTGCATATGCATGCATGCGGCTGCCGCCGCTGGGTTCGGCACCGGTAAGCTCCCCACTAGCCGCTGCCACCTCCTTTCTTCCTCCCTTCTTCTTCCTTCTTTCTTCTTTCCCATTTTTCTTTCTCTCTATCTCCTCTTCTCCTATGCGTGCATGCATGTGCATCTGCCGCCATCGCCACCATAGCTCGCCACCCATGCACCCCCTCCTCCTCCTCCGTGTCGCCTGCCCGCCTCCCTGCCTCCCCTTTCTTCTCCAATGCCCGGCCACCCCTTCTTTCTCAATCTCGCTATTGGGTAAGTCTCCATTTCAAAAATTGTTCAAGAACGTTCTAGAGGATCCTCTCTTGATTCTATTTTGCCCAAGAACTCCTAGATCCGAGGTTTGTAGCTCCGGGAATCGAATGTCGAAGCTCTGCCTCTCCATTCTTGGCCGCCTCCACTTCCCCTCGTCTCAACGCTGCCTCGCTGCGAATCTCCTCAAACCGTCCGAGGACATCCTTCCTATCTTCATCGCGAATCCATCCCAACCAAGGGTTCGAAGAATGGTTGACCGAGCGTGACGATTTTGCTCGCCGAAAACTTCGCCGGAATCTGCTGCAGCAAGAACAGCCTCTATTCACTTCTTCCGATCTCCACCAAAAATTCCTCGTTTATCCGTTTTGGATGAAACCAATTCCAGTAGATAGATCGGGATGTATTCTAGCTCCCATAAATTTTGTGTAATTTTCTGAATATATTTTATTTTCTGCATATTTTGGACTAAAGAAAAGTGCATATAGTCATTGCTTTAATTGTTTATATATACTTTTAAAATAAGTTAATGTTTCTGAAAATGATAAATAAACATAAAATAATGTTTAATATGTAATTAGTTTATTTACAGAAATTTTTATTAAAAGAAAATGATTTTCCTAATTGCCACTAATTGTATATGCTTATTCTTTTAGGATAAAAATTATTTTTAAAATTTCCTAAATCAATTCCAGTAATATTTATTCAATTATTTTGTAATTATTTTATTTTTCAAAATATTATTTCCAAATAAAATATTTTATTTAATTGCATTCAACTAATTATATCGTATTATTATAGTAGTAGCTAGTGTCTTTTTAATAGAAATAAATTTCTGAAATTCTCAAATAAAATGAAAACAATATTTATCCATTTTTCATTAATTAGTTATTTTCTGTATTTTCTATTCAAAATAAAATACGTATGTTAGGTATCATTTTTAGCTAATTTCCATTTCATATGAAATAAAAATATTATAATTATAAAATAAAATTTCCAAAATAATAAAATAACAATTCTTCAGTGTTGTATGCTCATGTTTATAAAATGTATTTTTGATGATTTCTATTCAAAGGAAAATGTTTTATCTAATTACTATTAATAGTTTATGCCATTTTAAAAGTAAAATCGATTTCTGAAAAGCTTAAATCAAATGCAAGCATTACTTTATCATACTTATGCATGCTCATTCATTTATTTTTACATGCATGTTTTCATGCAATGTGTTGAGTGTACGTTGTTTGCAATCGCTACGTCCGGTCAAGTTCGTGTCAGGAGCTGAAGACCAAACCGAGCAGCCGCACGACTTCAATCACGGCAAGTCTTTCCCCCTAGAATCCTAATTTCTAGATTTTGCCAAAACTGCTAATTAATTAAAATATGCCTATTTATTTTAGAAATTCCCAGTGCATGCCGTTCATTTATATTTTATGCACCCATTGCCAGGAAAACATTAGGATAAATTATATTAAATGTTGTCATACTGTTTTTCATTATTAATTGGCTTAGCAATGCTTAGTTAGACATCGGGGAGTGATCTCCCGCGGCTGATCACTATTATTTTCATCTTGAGAATTGTGAATCTGAGAATGGAACTGGTGAACTGGGTTATGGTGGGCTTGATCACTCCTTTAATTAAAATTTGACCAACTAATAACTGGGATCGGGAGCGGATGGAATGTATGGTGGGTGCCTTCGTGCACGAGACTTGGGGTTTGTGTTTGGCTTCCGCTCCGAGGATAAGGACCGACGATTGTGATGAGTTTAACCAAGATATTCCCGTGCGACCGCAAGCCTGGTATGGGACGGGCCTGATCTAGAGGGAGAATAATGTCGGGTTTGTCACGGTACGTGCACCGTGGGTGAGGTCTTGAGGGATGCGTCACTGCCAGCGTATTGCCCGGGGGATGGAACTTCGGGATACCTGTGTGAACATCAGGTATGGTCAAAGCCCCCGGGGTACTTGTGTGAATATCAGGTATTACCGTGGCAAGGCCGGGGTTAGACTTCTAATGGATCTTGTTACAGTACTCTTCGACGGGAGGGTACTGTATCTTGCGGGTAAAGCGTACAACCTCTGTAGAGTGTAAACCCATTCGAATGGCCGTGCTCCCGATTAAGAGCGACTTGGTGGCTTTTTACAACGTAACTTCATCTTAATTAATATGACCCGGGTAAGGTTTTCCGGCCGTGTGCCGCTGCTAGCTGTTCTTGGTTGTTGAGAATGAGACAGTGTGCTAAAACACTAAGAATTATTATGAGATTTGAGACAGGAGATACCAAGAATGAGAACCTTGAGTATATTCAATGTTACTGTTGAGATTAAGCTTGAGAATTATTAATTATTTATTCCTATATGTCTTCTTAAATGCTTTTATACTTTTAGATTAAAATGCTTTTATGCAAAATAACCCTCAGCTTTCCTAGGACGAGCCTTAACCTGGCCCTTCCCAGGAAAGACTTGTTAGCATTTGCGTGCTAACCCCGCCTTTCATGCGAGGCTACTCATTCCAACGAGCAGACCCTGATCGTCAGTGACCCTGATCCTCAGTGTTACTACCCGGAAAGTGGAGAATTTGAAGACGAGGTCTATCCCAATGCCTAGGACGCTACTACAACTCGCCTGTGGGTTTGATTGTTGTATTCTGCCTCTTCTATTTGGAGTTATGGAAGACTGTTAACGCTTCCACTGTATATTAGTCTTCCGCTGTTTTAAGGCCTTCGTGCCAGTTAGCGTACTCTGATGTAATATTTATTCGAACTTGTAACGGTAATGACCCAAGGTTCTGGAATCTGTGTGTACTAGCTACTGATCCAGGGACTAGTACAGGTAATGCACAGAAGGGGCCCGACTCCGGTTGGCGGGTCCCGTCAAAATATAATTATGAAATAGCATATAAAAACTACCTTATCGGATGAGATAAGATCTGATCTCTTATCCTAACTAATCCTAATCTCTGCTTTGGGTTACTGTTCATGCACCAGAATAGTACGCGTGAGCAGTAATTCATGTGGATAGGCAACCTCTTCCTTTATTTTTAGCTACCCTAACCTCTAAAGCTTATTTGACAAACTGATTGAGCAGCCTCCGCGTTGCTCGCTGCACATGACATGTGAACAGTAACCCAGAACAAAGATTAAATTTAGTTAGGATAAGAGGTCATATCTTATCCCATCTGATAAGGTAATTTTAATCTGCTATTTTCTAGTTATGTTTGTTAGGAGGTCGTCCTATGTAGTAAAGGACTAGCCGGTTGTTATATTAATCAAGCAATAAAGAAAGGATTTATTCCACCAGCAAATCATGTGTGAGGATTTATTCCACCACCACATCATGTGTGACCCCCCTGTTCGCTGCTGGCGAGACCTCCTCGCCGGTCACAAAACAATTTGTAAAGGGTGTGCAATAGTTAGTGGCTGAATATAGAAAATAATTGGAGCTTCATTAACTGTTGTATCGAACATATTGGAAGTTCCTCTCATCTGAAGTAGCTGAGATTCTGAGAATCACCCACACGTGAATCGATTATAGAGCTCCCAGAACAAATTGGCAAACTGCAGATGCTAGAGACACTAATTTTGAAACATAACGGAATTAGGAAACTCCTTGCGAGTGTTGCTCGGTTGCAGAATCTAGTGCGCCTGTTTGTCAATGATTTGTTGGCATCATTGCAGGCCCTAGAGGAGCACTACTATAGATCTGGCCTTCCAAACCGGCACACCAGTACCGGTTATGCATGAACCGGGACTGACAGTTACATCAGTCCCGGTTCAACGGTCTACTGGTCCGGGGGCACATCAGTACCGGTTGGTCTCTTCAACCGGTACTAATGCTCTAACATCAGTACCGATTGGTTAGACCAACCGGTAGTAAGCAGCCTCGCAGGCTCCGAGACTGCTTACTACCGGTTGGTGTAACCAACCGTTACTGATGTTAGAGCATTAATACCATTTGGTCTCTTCAACCGGTACTAAGCAGCCTTGTTTGAACCTCCTCTTTCTCCCCTCCTCTCCACACTCTGTCCGATCAAGAACAGTGCAGCACCGGCCAAGAGCTTCAAGGAAGGGAGAGGTGCTGCTAAAATTTTAAAATTTTGGACATTTTACTCCAAGCCAAGTTAACCAAGGTTAGTAACATCGTTTCTCACTACATTTGGTGTAAAATGGAGCTTCTTCTTTGCTTGAAATATGAAGAAAATTTAATCTTTTCTCATGATCGATGAAAGATTATCAATGTAGAGATCTAGCTCGATCTTTTCATTTAGGTTGTAATAACTTGTTGTGTATGTTTGGATTTTGCTTGGATTAGATGTAGCTCGCAATGAAGGTGTGGATCTAGCTCAAATTTAGGTTTTGTTCCATCGATCGATGAAGAATTTTGAATGTAGACTTTAATCTACCAATTTTTTCATTTTAGGTGTGGATCTAGTTCTAATTTAGGTTTTGGTTCCATCGATCGGTTAGTATTTTGAATGTAGATTTTGATCAAACAATTCTTTTAATGGGTTGCAAGAACTTGATAAGTTTGAATATCGCAGCAAATAATCATTATAAATGACTAATAACCTTATTTTATTTTTTTACAATTATTTTAGTGTGGAATATGTATGATTTATTATTTTTATTAAGCAAAGAAGAAATAATTGAATTTATATAACAAGATGAAATTTTATCATGAAAATTGAAAAATTATTGAGGAATTTTAAAACATTACATATATAAATAATAGTCCTTTTAAAAACATGTAATGAAGTATTGACATTTTAAAAATATCAACTTTTTAATGAAATTTCACCTAAAATTAAATTTATCCACCTAAAATTTTTAAATAAATTTAATATTGCTTTAATTTGAATTTTGGGAAATGTTCAAAAATTCATTATTGGGAAATAAGCTAACAGCTGCCTTGATGTAACATATTGTAGATAGACCGGCGATGGATGTACATGGACCGACGCTCCCCGGAGTTCTTGCAGGGTTTTTAAGCTTTTCTTCGTGCGTCCGATGCATATACGAAGTCAGGCTACATATGTTGTCCATGTATAGACTGCAAGAATGAGAAGGAGTGGCCAAAATCCAACCACCTTCACTTCCATTTGCTATCAAGAGGTTTCATGCCAAACTATACCTGTTGAACCAAGCACGGTGAAGAAGAGACTATACGGGAAGATGGTGAAGAAAGAAGAAGAGGGGGACAACAATATCCCGGATGCTGGTCAACACGGTTCTTTCAAAAATACATTGGGGGAGTTTGGCAATGATGACCTAGAGCAGATGCTGCTTGATGGAGAGGGAGAATACACTGATGAAAGACATTACGAAAAGTTTCAGCGCCTGTGAGAGGACCACGGAACACTATTATACCCAAACTACCGACAGGGTCACAAAAAATTGCATACCACACTAGAACTAATGCAACAGAAGGTGACAAATGGATTGTCTGATAAAGCATTCGACGAGTTTTTATGTCTTATAAAAAAGTTGCTTCCAGAGGGTAACACGCTGCCTGAAACAACGTACGACACCAAGCAAGTTGTCTGCCCTTAGGGGTTGGAGGTACAAAAGATAGATGCATGCCGTAACGATTGTATCCTTTATCGCAATGAGTGCGAGGATTTCAAAGCTTGTCGGTGTGCAAAACTTCGCGGTATAAGACCAGGCGTGATGGCCTAGGTGAGGAAGAAGGGCAGCATAAGAAAAAGAGACCTTCCGCTAAGGTGGTGTAGTATTTCCTTATAATCTCCCGGTTGAAACGTTTATTTGTGAGCAAAACGCATGCCCAGATGATGCGCTGGCACAAAGAAGATTGTAAAGACAATGGAGGGCTAAGGGTGTGTTTGGTTTGAGGACAAGAGTGGATGGGATGGTCCCATCCATGTGTTTCTAGGATGGGATGATCCGAGCAGCCTGTTTGGTTGGTTGGGATGGGATAAGCCAGTTTTTTGTTTGGTAGGCTGGATGAGTGTTGGATGGGATGAGGGTGGAGGGAAGCGGGGGGGAGCAAGGTGGGGAGGGAGGAGCAAGCAAGGGAGGGGGAAGAGCGGCGGCCGAGGAGAGGGAAGAGCCACGGCGGCGAGAGGGTAAGGGCGGCGGCGGGGAAGAGGAAGAGCAGCGTCCAGGGACGGGTGGCGGGATGGGCGGCGTGGAGAGGGAAAGCGGCAAGGGAGAGGGGAGAACGGCGGGGAGGGAAGGGCGGGGAGGAGGAGAGTGGAGGTGGCAGGAGGGAAAGGGCGGTGGCAGGGAAGAGGAAGAGCAGCGGCCGGCGATGGGCGGCGGGACGGGTGGCGCAGCAAGACGGGCGGTGGGGACGGCGGTGCGGCAAGACGGGCGGCGGGACGGGCGGTGCGGCAAGACGGTGGCGACGGCGTGATAAGACGGACGTGCGTGAGGCACGGCAAGATGGGCAGTGGGACGGGTGGCGCGGCAAGACGGGCGGCGGGACGGGCGGCGCGGCAAGACGGACGTGGGTGAGGCACGCGGGAGAAAGGAGGAGCGGAGTAAAAAGTTGGATGGCTCCGTACGTGAGATTTTGGTGTACCCCTCCATCCAGGATCTGGGAGGAATATTCCCTTCCTGGGATGGTTCCATCCACCCTGCTCCCTAAACCAAACAGCCCAAAAATCTGGATGGGATGGTCCTATCCACCCTCATCCACCCAACCTAACAGACCCTATGGCACCCCGCTGACGGTTCCTGATGTAGGAAAGTCAATAGAAAATGTCCGGACTTTGTTGAGGATGCGAGGAACATAAGGTTTGGGTTGAGTACGGATGGGATGAACCCGTTCGGCGAGATGAGCAGCAGTCACAGCACTTGGCCCGTGACTATGTATCTACAACCTCCCTCCTTGGCTGTGTATGAAGCGGAAGTACATTATGATTGCGTTGCTTATCCAAGGGCCAAAGCAACCTAGAAACGACATCGACATGTACCTTAAACCGTTGGTTGAAGATCTGCTAACACTGTGGAAAGATGGTGTATGTGTATCGGATGAGTACAAAAGAGAGCACTTCACCCTATGTGCATTGCTATTCGTAACCATCAATGACTGTCCTGCACTTGGTAACCTGTCGGGCCTATCTATCAAAGGATATAAATCCTGCATCTATTGCTTAGAGGATACGGACAACAAGTATATGAAAAAGTCCTGAAAGATCGTGCACATGAGCCACTATAGGTTCCTCCGTAAGAAGCACCCGTTACGAAGGAAGTTTGAGAATTTCGATAGGACATAAGAGAAACGTAAGAAGCCCCTGCATCGTAGTGGGACACTTGTATTTTCTCTGGTAAAGGATCTGAAAGTAGTATTTTGAAGGTCCTGGTAGTAAAACTGTCCCAACTGAACAAGCACATATGAAGCCCATTTGAAAGAAGAAGTCAATATTTTGGGACTTACCTTACTGAAAAGACTTAGAGGTCCGCCACTCACTGGACTTCATGCATATCACGAAGAATGTCTACGTGAACCTGCTAGACTTCCTAGATATGTACGGCAAATCAAAAGAAACACTTCAAGCATGAAAGGACCTACATCTCCTAGGATTCAGGAGCGACCTATATCCAGAAAAGAGAGGGAAAGGACAACATTACCTCCACCCCGTGAGCTACTCTCTGAGCAAGGAAGAGAAAAAATGATTAAGTTCTTAAATAGTGTGAAGGTCCCTTCTGGACACTCCTCGAACATAAGGAGACTCATAAACACGAAAGAGAATAAAATCATTCACCTGAAATCTCATAATTGTCACATGTTGATGACACAGTTGCTCCTAGTGGCGGTGAGAGGTATTCTGCCGGACTGGCTATGAGGAACAATCATAAAGTTGTACTCGTTCTTCAACGCGGTGTCACAAAAGGTCATCGAGCCGAATAACGTATCTAAGCTACAGGATGACGTGGTTGATAGTCTAGTTAGCCTTGAGATGATCTTTCCTCCGTCCTTCTTTGATATTATGATCAATCTCATGGTCCACATTATCAAAGAAAGAGAAATTCTCGGACCTGTGTTCTTGCCTAGTATATTTCCTTTCGAGAGGTACATGAGTGTCCTAAAGAAGTATGTTCGTAACCGGTCTCATCCAAAAGGCTGCATTGCATAGAGTGTTGGTATAGAAGAGGTGATTGAGTTTTATGTAGATTACATTGATTATCTAAATCCGATTGGCGTCCCTGTATCACGCCATGAGGGGAGGCTACGGGAAAAGGGACTCTAGGGAGAAAAGAATTCTTTACGACGATCTACTTTCATTTAAACAAGCACATTTCATAGTCTTGAAACAAGCAGCTGTGGTGGCATAGTATAACCATGATCATGAGATGATTCTACGCGACCAATACCCAGAGAAGTCAGAAAAGTGGATCGCACTAGAGCAAATGGATCGTTTCGACGGTTGGTTACAAAAACAACTGATGGGCAACCGGACAGACAATGAACAGTTGAAACTCTTGGCTCAGTGACCATCCACGACAATCGTATCATTCCATGGGTATGACATAAATGGGTACACATTTTACACGACTGCTCAGGATAGCAAGAGCACCAACCAAAACAGCGGCATCCGTATAGATGCCTTGGACAAAAATGAAAAGATGGACACCTACTATGGTTACATAGAGGAGATCTAGGAGCTCGAGTATGTGCCTTTAAAAGTCTCTCTGTTTCGGTGCTAATGGGTCAAACTGACAGCTGTTGAGATCGACGAGTATGATATGACAACCATGGACCTGAAGCAAGTGGCCTATAGGGACAAATAGTTCGTGCTCACCAGTGATGTGACACAGGTATTCTATGTGATGGACATGAACAGCAAACCGAAAAAACAGAAGGACAAGCCTACTAAAAGCAAGAAACAGAAAGACAAGCCTACCGAAGATAAAAAGCAGAAGCAGAAGACTAGCAGTAGCGATCAGCCAAGACGCCACGTGGTTCTTCCAAGTAAAAGAATGATTGTCAGAGTTGAGGACGTCACAGACGAAGAAGAGTATAATCAGTTTGACGAGCTTCCTCCTTTTGTGGTGGATGTAGACATTAGTGTCCTGAATGATATGGAGTAATCTCCCTACGTACGACATGATCATAACGAAGGATCACTTGTAAAAATAAAATATGTTAGCAAATAAGTCCAAACGTGTTGTATAAACCCGTGTATGAATTATGAATATGGTTATTTTCGTATGATAGCAGCATTTTCAAAATTTGTTATTTTTAGTGTGGAATAAGTATGATTTATTATTTTTATTAACCAAAGAAGCAATAATTAAATTTATATAAAAAGGTGAAAATTTATAATTAGATGGTTAGAAAATAATATTGTAAAGAATATATGAATTTTTAATATTATTGCTAAATTGTGGAAACTATAAAAGGAATTTATAATGACTAATAACCTTATTTTATTTTTTGAAAATCATTTTAGTGTGGAATAAGTATGATTTATTATTTTTATTAAGCAAAGAAGCAATAATTGAATTTATATAAAAGGTGAAAATTTAACATAAAATTTGAAAAATTGATGAGCAATTTCAACGCTCCCAACTCATTTATATATATATATAAATATATATCAAATTTTCACATTTTTATGAAATTTGTGATATTTTTATTAATTTGTATGGGCTCCCAGCAATTTTCTATAATTTTTGAGTAATTTATGGCAGATTACTACCACTCACATGTGGGACCCACCAGAGATGGGCCAACATGTCGGTGACCACATCCCTTTCTAACAGGAACGGTACAAAAGAGATTCGCGCCTAGTAAGGTTGAACAAAACTCCCTTCTCTCCCTTGGCTAGAAGCGTGCGCTTGAGTGCGGGCTCCCGTGCGGTCACGGGTTCGAGCCTCGCTCGCGCCGCTGCCTTCTTTTATTTTGGGGAATTTACACCAACCTGGATTGATTGAGGAGTCAGTCCCAGTGGATTACACCAACCGATACTAATTTGGGGGCATCAGTACAGTTGATTACACCAACCGGGACTGAGGTTGACTAGGGTTCTACCGGGCAGGGCTGAGGGGGCATCAGTACCGGTTGGTTAGATGTCCCATTTGGCAGCTGAGTTGAGGGGGCATCAGTACCGGTTGGTGTTATGACCCAGTACTGATGTCCCCTCATATAAATATAGGAGAGACTTTGGACACCCTAAGTCCAACCTCTCTCTTTCGTCGCCAACCCATGACGTCGAAGACCCTGGCGCGCCGCCATCCTCGCCTCCGACGACCCAGCCCACGCGCGTCGCCGTCCAGTGCTATCTTGCTCACCCTTGGCGTCGCCATGTTTGCCCAGCACCGCCCTCGTGCTCCAGCGCTACCGTTGCTCCGCCTGGCGCCACCCTTGAGGTCAGCCCCTCTCTTCCCTTTGTGCTTCCTCTTCTGTAGATATGGTGTTCAAGGGGAGGAAGGGGAGGTGATGAGTGTTGTTTAGAGAAGAAAGAGGAGGCCATTGCTGGCCAGGAAGGAGGAGAGGAGAAGGAGACAGCAGCCAGCCACAAGAAGGAAAGAAGAATGGAGAAGAAGGAAAGGAAGAAGAAGAGAAGAAGGGGAGCTAGGGCTTGGGTATGAAATTGTGATGTTTTTTTATCTGTGATTAACACTTTTAAGTGCTGTTTAGGATGAAATTTGGAGGAATTTTGCAAAACCCTAGAGCTCAAAAGGAAGACTATGCTCATTTTTATGGGGCTGACTAATATTCTGTTGGTGAGTTCATGTAGTGTGGAGTCAAGATGATGAGCATGTGCGAAGTTGGTCAAAACTTTCGACAAAATTCTTTCAATCTTGACCACTTTGACGTCGCATGTTGTTTCTTGATTCTTGCGAAGTTTTGTGATCTCCTTTGCATGGAAAAGACCCCTAGATGATTTAGGTGTAGACGGCGAAGTCGCCAAAGTGCCATAGGACGCACTTGCCCCCAGGCGGTTGTTTCTTGTCGGGCTATTCACTATTTCGGTTGTCATTTTTGCATGCTAATCCCGATCAAGGATCGGTTTGTTGTGTTGGGTTCATGGTGATGCCGCAGACGTTCTGTATGTGTTTTGGTTGTTTTTTGTTGTTGGTAGTGTGGATGCAGGTGAGAACAGGGTGCGAGGTGGAGTAGATGAGTCCATTCGCTAGGTGGGCTATCGGTTCGGTTGGAGGCTAGGCGCGGAGTTTCGCGGTGGGAACGGTTATCACTTCGGAGCACGAGTTCTTATTGGACGTCGGTACGTGCGGATGCTTGGACGTGAAGGGATCGTTGGAGGCGGTTCGCGACGCTCTAAGATTCGTGCGTGTGAGTTAAAACCCGTGCACTTCTGATGTTTACTCACTTGTGAGTGTTTTTCACCCTAGGGTAGCTGTATAAAACTTTCCCAAAGTAATCTAATCAAGTTCCTCTAAGTTCATGTCTTGTTCTTGCTAGTTCTTCGGTTTAGATGTTCTTTCTTTGTTAGTCTTTGTTGCAACTTGTTTGTATGCCTCCCCTCCTTCTATATGCTTCTGATCCATGATGTCTTGAGGGTGCTTATATGGTTTTACACCTCTCTTGCATCCCAGGATAAACTAGAGATCAAGTTTCCAATCAAGTTGCAAATCTTCCAGATCTGTTCTTTGCGCAGCACCCAGTGTTTGATTTTTAGAAAACTCTAGAAAAATTATTTTTGAGTGGCTCCTGTTGGAGAAGGTGTGTGACTCATATGTGCGTCTGGGGAAAAATTGGGGACTCAGTTTATTGCACCGTTTGGGCGCCATGAGGTGAATACCGAGCCCCAAACTTTCTGCTCGAAGTTCCTGACAGTATGTAGTGTTTGATTTTTTCATATTACTTTTATAAGGATTTTTGAGGAAATTTTTGGTGGCGTGCTTCATGACTCATTACTGCATATGCACAAAAATCCAAAAAAATATTAGAGCACCAGAGATCCACCAACTACCTCCTCTAATTGAAGACAATTTCTGAAGAATCTGTATTTATTTTTCTAAAAGTAACTTTAGTGATTTGGCTTGATCTCTTTCCTTTTTGCTTTTGTTCTCCAGAGCTGACATGTTAGAGCACCAGAGATCCACCAATTAGCTACTCTAATTGAAGACAATTTCTGAAGAATCTGTTTTTACTTTTCTAAAAGTGACTTTAGTGATTTGGCTTGATCTCTTTCCTTTTTGCTTTTGTTCTCCAGAGCTGATCTGGGCCTTCCGGATCTAAACTGGTCCTTCTGTTTTTGTTTCTCTAGATCTGACCAGGTCCTTCCTGATCTGAACTGGTCCAGTTGTCCTTGGTTTTGGTGTTGCTGAGAGGGGTCTTCTCATGATCCAGATGTCCATGGACATATAAAGGATTATCCCCGGTACCTCCAGCAGCTGGATCCGTTGTTCTTGATCCGAGCACTTTTCTCATGAGGTGTTGGGATTGGATATTTGAATGGAGCACAAAAATATAAAAATTTGAAAAAGGCTCCATTCACTCCGCCCTCTCTATTGCCCTGGTGGGATCACAGTGGTATCAGAGCCACGGTTGAGCTCTTGTGATTCTTACGAGTCTTTGAGCCCTTCCTGTCTTTAACCATGGCAGAGGAGAAATACTCGACTAAACCACCGATTTTCAATGGCCTTGATTTTTCCTTTTGGAAAGCTCGGATGAGATCCTACCTTATGGCACAGAGCTTTGATATTTGGGCCAAAGTCAAGAAACCATATAAGGTGCCGAATGAAGAGGAAATCACCCCCGAGAACAAAAAGGATTTTGAGTTAAATGCTAAGGCCAAGAACATTCTCTTCCAAGGTTTGGGTCGAAATGAATACGTCCGAGTTACTCACCTTGAGTCCGCGCATGAGATCTGGACTACCCTCATTGTTTTCCATGAGGGGACAGCTCAGGTTAAGACCGTTCGCCAGGACCAGTTCAAGCGTGAGTACAACCGGTTCTCTCAAAAACCAAGTGAATTTCTGGATGCTTGTTTCAGCCGGTTCACAAAAATCTTGAGCAACTTGCGAGCAGTTGAGATTGTGTTCACTGACTCCGCGAATGCTCATCACTTTCTCTCAGCACTTAATTTAAAAATTTGAGGAGTAAAGATTACCACGATCCAGCAAGCTACGGATCTCACTACACTCACTTTGGACGGTCTCTATCGCGCGGTAGTGCGGACTTAGGGGTCCGCTGATTTGCTAGATAGCGTCAGGGACAACCCCTAGTCCGAGGTGAAGACAGGAGTAGGTCGTCACCCTGATGGGTGATCTAGGTCTTACGTGACAGGGAGCCGTGACTCTAGTGCGGGCATGGCAACTCGGCTAGGGAAGAACGGGCACTTCGCTGGCGTAAGATCCACAACGGGTGCGCCACACCCGGAAGATGATGGCGGGGTTGTTTGGAGACGTTTGGCAGTGTTCATGGAAACTGTCGTGGTTTGGGAAACGTTTGGTAGTGTGCAAGGAAACTGTCGTGGAATAAAATGAAAGACAATGATTAGTAGAACTTTGGTTAAAATATGCTAAGTCATAGGCTTTGACTTATAAATCCTGCTTTCTGCAAATAATAGAACCCCAACCTTTCCCTTGGAAGCCCTATCACTAAATTGCATTAGGTTGGAAGCTAGCTCGCCAGTGTTTGGATGACACTGACCTCGCATTCATATTCTCTTTTAGATGGAGAATATGAGCAGGACCAGTACGCCTGCCATGAAGATAAAGGACAGGACTTCGCTGACGACCAGGGCGAGGCTTAGGGCATTTCTCCAGTCGAGTGCTTAGGCATAGCCGGCACGAGACTCTTTTGCATCTTTTGGGTCTCCGTACTCTGATCTTTTGGACAATTGGAATATTTGGGCCAATGTGCCGTGTTGTAAACACTTAATAGCCTCCGGGCTTAATACAGGTATTTTATGTAATTTAAGTCTTCCGCTTGTATGTAATGATCCGGCTATGTGAATGGTGTGCACTAGTGTATTGATCCAGGGACTAGTGCAGATCAAGTGGTGGGCTAAAAGACAGGCCCCACAGCGCTGGTATCAGAGCATACGACTGTAGAAGCCCTAGACCTTGGCCGATAGCCTAGATTATTTTAATTTATAAAAGGAGATTTCTTTACTCATAAACTTCACCTCATTTAAAAGAGTGCTATATTCTGTTCTTCTGCAAGTTATTGCTTAAAAAGGTACTAACTCTCTATTTTGCAACACTATTTCATAGATGAAGGCTGCTACATAGGAAACGGTCTACGTCCTGGAGCCAACCACCTACTTATGGAAGAAGGTGCCCGCAGGGCCGGTCGGATACTTTTCAGCTAAGCTTAAGGAGATCTTGGATCCACGGGGATATGTGAAGTACATCGGCGCGTTAAAGCCAAGCTACCCATATCCAAAATGGGAAGTCCACGCCCATGTCTACCATATCGCAAGGGAAGACCCCATTGTTACTGGACGTGCTAAGGAGCTCCACGAGCATCTTGAAGATGCCATCAATGATGCAGCTATAACGGCTATGATCACTGTTACGGAGGGTATAGGATATAACGAGTACCTGACTTACAGCCGTACAGTAGTAGCAGGATGTACCACTTTTGTTGCCTAGCTCCTTAGTAGAAGCTAGAAGTAGTAGCTGTTGATGTAGCTCAGGAGTAGTCTACACACAGCCTAGCCGATGTTATGTAGCTTTTGTCATGCCGTAGTAGATGATCGGCATGAACTACTTGTATTTGACTAATCGATTTCGAACTATGTATGGATTTTCTTTTCCTCACTTGCGCTTGCATTCGGATCTTATTTCGCTTTTTCTGGATATCATGCATGCATATAGGTGATGTAATTGAACTAGTAGAGATTATGCAGATGGCTCGTGGGCATGCTGCCGCGAGAGGCCGAGGTGCCGGCGTCATTAACAACCGGGGCCGTGGTCGAGGCCGTGGCAACTTACCCCCGCCACCTGCCGGAAACCCAACCACATCGCAAGTTATGGCTTATCAGGCCCAAATGCTTGGAGCTATATTAGAGAGCCAACAAGCTGCACAGCAGGCCGCACAACATCGCCAGGGGTTTAAATTGGCGGATTTTATTAGAACCAAGCCCCCAACCTTCACCTATGCCACTAAGCCCACTGATGCAGAAGATTGGTTGAGGATAGTTTTCCGTAAGCTGAACCTCATCCGCTGCCCTGACGAAGACAGGGTGTTGTTTGCCACCCAACTGCTGGAAGGACCCGCCAAAGTGTGGTGGGAGAATTATCTGAGCCTACTCCTGTCTGGACTTCTTCTTCTGAGGTTACCCCTGTAGAGCCCTCCCTTGGTGGCTCTGATCCTATCTCGACTTCACATGAGGTAGAGGCCACCTCGGGTACACCTAGACACATTCAGGCTAGTCACCCTCCTGATCAGATGATAGGACCTATAGGTGAGCGAGTGACTAGGTCTAGAGCACACCAGTCCCTCCTCTCTGCTGCCTTCGTTTCTTCTCTCGAGCCTACGGACATAGCTCAGGCCCTTGCCGATCCCGATTGGGTCAATGCCATGCACGAGGAGCTAGAGAACTTTGAGAGAAACAAGGTTTGAGACTTAGTTGCATGCCCTTTGGGCGTGAATGTCATAGAAACAAAATAGGTTTTTCAAAAACAAGCAGAGTGAGGATGGGGTAGTAATGAGGAATAAGGCTAGGTTAGTAGCACAAGGTTTCACTCAAGTCGATAGGATTGACTTTGATGAGACCTATGCTCCGGTTGCTCGACATGATTCTATTCGCATCTTCCTTGCTTTTATGGCTTCACACTGTTTCAAGGTTTTCCAGATGGATGTTCGAAGTGCTTTCTTAAACGATTTCATTGAGGAAGAGGTTTTTGTTCGGCAACCCCCTGGCTTTGTTTCTGCTGAGTTTCCCGATCATGTGTACAAGCTCTCCAAGGCATTATATGGGCTCAAGCAGGCCCCTAGAGCTTGGTACGAACGGCTCAAGAGCTATTTGATTAGGAATGGTTTTTCAATGGACAGCGTTGATAAGACCCTATTTATCAAGCGCAAGTCATCGGACTTTCTTCTGGTTCAGATTTATGTGAATGACATTATCTTTGGAGGGTCTTCTGATTCTTTGGTCTCTGAATTTGCTTCCGTCATGAGTTCTAAGTTTGAAATGAGCATGATGGGTGAGCTGAACTTCTTCTTGGGCTTTCAAATCAAGCAGACCCCTCAGGGGGATCTTTCTTCACCAGTCCAAGTATACTAGAGACCTGCTCAAGAGATTTGCCATGGCTGATAGCAAGCCTGTTTCCACCCCATGGCAACTTCTTCTGTGCTTGAGCCTGACCTACTTGCTGAGCCCGTAGATCAGAAGCTCTATAGGAGCATGATAGGAGCCCTTCTGTACCTTACCTCGTCTCGGCCGGACATACACTTCGCCGTGTGTCTGTTTGCCCGGTTTCAGGCTTCCCCTAGGATTTCTCACCTTCAGGCAGTCAAGCGAATCCTTCGCTACTTAGTGGCCACCCCCAAAATAGGCATCTGGTATTCTTCTGCTTCTTGTCTATCTCTTAGAGCCTATTCAGATGCTGACTTTGCAGGCTGTAGGATAGATAGGAAGAGCACTTCAGGCACATGCCAGTTTCTAGGTACTTCTCTTGTCTCTTGGTCATCTAGGAAGTAGACCAGCGTAGCCCAGTCTACGGCCGAGGCCGAGTACATAGCTGCAGCTGCTTGTTGCAGTCAAGTGCTTTGCTTAAGGCAAATGCTTCGGGATTATGGGTTAGAGGTCGGTAGTGTCCCACTCTTGTGTGATAATACCTCAGCCATCAACATTGCCAAAAACCCAGTCCAGCATTCCAGAACCAAACACATTGATATCCGGTACCACTTCCTTAGAGACCATGTAGAAAAGAGGGATATAGGGCTAGGATTTGTGGATGATGATCATCAGCTTGCCGATATTTTTACCAAGCCCTTAGATGGTCCTAGGTTTGCCACTCTCCGGGGAGAGCTTGGCTTGGTTAGTGCTGTAGGCATCAAGTGAGGGGGAGCTTGATCTTGTTTGATATGTATATTATTGTTTGCTTGCTTTGTTTGGGGTGTGTTCTTAGAACAGGCTAGAGTCACAGCACGTTCTTTTGGCACCTCTTACCTTTTAGGTTGCTATCATGCGTGATTAGCAATGTCCTCTGCTATAGCTAGTGAGTCTCACATAGACTTGTGGGTTGACAAGGTATGTGGAGGGTACCTGGGTAGACAGGGTTTGTGTTTGCTCTCTCTAGTAGTTGAGTTTAGGCTTGCTTCCCTATCTTCTGTGGCTAGGAGTGTGCCTTGCGCTAGAGTGTCCGCGGTTTCTCTTCACTGTTCTATCGCAAACCAGTTTCTGCTTCTTTCCTTCCTCTAAATGCTTTGCCATGGGTTCTTATTTTGAGGGGGACGTTTACAGTTCTGCATTTGCATGTAGTCTTGCTTTTTTTCTATAAGAGCTTTGCCTATTAGGCTTATTGGTTTCATCTCAGTTGAGTTTCGGTGTTCCAAATTGAGTTTATTGGAAACCTGTTTGATTTGACACAAGTTTGAGAAAAGGTGAAAAGGAGCATCAAAATCCTACTTAAAAATATTGCAAAAAAACTGACATTTGTATTTTTCAAAAGTTTGGATTTTCATTGTCAAATGTCGGTACATCTTCTTGGTCTCCTTCAAGATTTTGAAACTTGTGTTGCCTTCTTTTGATCTTGGCCACTCCTTAGTGGCGTCCTTTCATTTGCCCCTTGTGTGTAAAATAAAGCAAACAAACATGGGTTTCAATCCCTGAAGTTTGCAGTTTGTAGACTCAGCGGGTGACCTAGGGGCCGGTTCCAAGTTACCCTTGGGCTGTGCTCTACTAGCAATCATTTGCTATATGAATAGGTGCCAAGAAGGCCTATATATATAAAAAAAATCATCAAAAAAAAGAGAGAAGGCCAAATATAAAGAATATTGCACACACATAATCGGGAAAATTTTGGACACATTCTTGAGTTGGCCATTTCGTTTAGGCAACCTTGTCTTTCTTTGTCTTGACGTTTCTCAAGCTTGTGCACCTATTTTGACTTTGAAAATCTTTTCAGTTGATTTGTGCAAATGCCTTGTTACAAGATTAGAAAATTTGGTTAGCTCTTTGCAAGCTTTAGTATTTCTCTCACGTCTTGTCAGCTCGTGATCCTCAGACTTGGTTTGAACATCGGCCTCCGGTTTTGGTAACCATTTGGCTAATTTTCAAAGTTCTTGCTTAGGTTTTCAGTTATTTTTACATGTGCATGTTCAGGGTATCCTTGGTACTTTGGTTTTCTTGCTGATCATTTTGACAAAAAGGGGGAGAATTTAGGTCAAAACAAAAAAAATGATGCATTAAGATAGGGGGAGGCAAATTTAAAAATTTGTGGGGCATTTGATCAAGGGTTTCTTTCTTGTTTTTACGTATAAATTCTTCCAAAACCCTTACATCCATTTATCAAAACTTCGCACATTTGGCCACTTGGTTTGGTTTTGTCAACATGCTCATCAAGGGGGAGATTGTGGAGTCAAGATAATGAGCATGTGAGGAGTTGGTCAAAACTTTCGACAAAATTCTTCCAATCTTGACTACTTTGATGTCACATGTTGTTCCTTGATTCTTGCGAAGTTTTGTGATCTCCTTTGCATGGAAAAGACCCCTAGATGATTTAGGTGTAGACGGCGAAGTCGCCAAAGTGCCACAGGACGCACTTGCCCCTAGGCGGTTGTTTCGTGTCGGGCTATTCACTATTTCGGTTGTCATTTTTGCATACTAATCCCAATTGAGGATCAGTTTGTTCTGTTGGGTTCGTGGTGATGCCGCGGACGTTCTGGATGTGTTTTGGTTGTTTTTTGTTGTTGGTAGTGTGGATGCAGGTGAGAACAGGGTGCGAGGTGGAGTAGATGAGTCCGTTCACCAGGGGGGCTACCGGTTCGGTTGGAGGCTGGGCGCTGAGTTTCGCGGTGGGAACGGTTATCACTTCGGAGCACGAGTTCTTACTGGACGTCGGTACCTGCGGATGCTTGGACGCGAAGGGATCGTTGGAGGCGGTTCGCTACGCTCTAAGAATCGTGCGTGTGAGTTAAAACCCGTGTATGTGTTGGGTTTCGGATTAGCCCATGTATGGTCCATGTTGGGCCATGAATGAGTAGGCTAAGGCCCATGTAAATGGCTGGTTGGAGAGGGTTAATCTCAGCCATTCATGGGTGGTTCAAGGGGATCTCAATATATCGCGATATATCGAGATATATCGAGATACCCTCGAACCGGTTGCCCTATAAAAGAAGGGGTGGAGGGGTGCCTCCACTCAAGTCTTAGGAAGCCAAGAGTTTTCTAATGTTTACTCACTTGTGAGTGTTTTCCACCTTAGGGTGGCTGTGTAAAACTTTCCCAAAGCAATCTAATCAAGTTTCTCTAAGTTCATGTCTTGTTCTTGTTAGTTCTTCGGTTTAGATCTTCTTTCTTTGTTAGTCTTTGTTGCAACTTGTTTGTATGTCTCCCCTCCTTTTATATGCTTCTGATCCATGATGTCTTGAGGGTGCTTATATGGTTTTACACCTCTCTTGCACCCTAGGATAGACTAGAGGTCAAGTTTCCAATCAAGTTGCAAATCTGTCCAGATCTGTTCTTTGCGGAGCACCCAGTGTTTGATTTTTAGCAAAATCTAGAAAAATCATTTTTGAGTGGTTCCTGTTGGAGAAGGTGCGTGACTCATATGTGCATCTGAGGAACAATTGGGGAGTCAGTTTATTGCACCGTTTGGGTGCCATGAGGTGAATACCGAGCCCCAAACTTTCTGCTCGAAGTTCCTGACAGTCTGTAGTGTTTGATTTTTCATATTATTTCTATAAGGAGTTTTGAGGAGATTTTTGTGGAGTGCTTCATGACTCATTAGTGCATATGCACAAAAATCCAAAAAAATATTAGAGCACCAGAGATCCACCAACTACCTCCTCTAATTGAAGACAATTTCTGAAGAATCTGTATTTACTTTTTTAAAAGTAACTTTAGTGATTTGGCTTGATCTCTTTCCTTTTTGCTTTTGTTCTCCAGAGCTGATCTGGTCCTTCCGAATCTGAACTGGTCCTTCTGTTTCTGTTTCTCTAGATCTGACCAGGTCCTTCCTGATCTGAACTGGTCTAGTTGTCCTTGGTTTTGGTGTTGCTGGAGGGGTCTTCTCATGATCCAGATGTCCATGGACATCTAAAGGATTATCCCCGGTACCTCTAGCAGCTGGATCCGTTGTTCTTGATCTGAGCACTTTTCTCATGAGGTGTTGGCATTGAAGTTTTGAATGGAGCACAAAAATATAAAAATTTGAAAAAGGCTCCATTCACTCCCCCCTCTCTGTCGCCTTGGTGGGATCACACGTAGACAGACGTGTAGTTATCACTAGGAGATGTCCCAAAATTGAGGCCTTAGGCAATATCAGAGATCATTTAGTTCATGCCATGTTGTATATATGGTTCTATCAACGTGACATGAGATTCGTGAAGAAAGATTTTGCATTTCAGTTTCCGTCTATTATTAATATTTTGTGCTTGTTACTTGTTAATCTCTAAGATTAATCATCAAGTAACCACTCATTTATCATGTTAATCAATATGTGACTAAATGTCCCCTCTTTTTCTTCAGTATTAGAGTAGACTTATTAAGAAAAATATGTTATCTTAAACCATTTATGGATAATGCTTCATGTGGTTGTTTCACAAGTTGTTTTGAAGGATTTTGAGTACAGGACTTGGTAAATCTTAATATTTCTGCTATGTTTGATTCTAGGATTGACCCTATCAGTGTATATGAACTTGGCAGGCTCAATTGTATTGTTGTTTAAAAAGAAAAAGGAAGCGTGAAGATTCCTGTCCAAAACTTCAAATTTTATAGCATATAGAGATATTTATTATTGTGAGAGTCTTAGGACTAGACATGTTAATTATTATTGTGATATATGTGTATATGTGCTTCTGTCTGTTGAGTGGATGTCCAATTTTTAGGGGAAGTGCTGCCAAAATTTTATAGTTTTTAGGGTGTTAGTAGCATTCTGAACCTTGGAGAGGTTGGGGTGCACCATAGGACGGGTATGAGATTGCATTGCATATACGTTGGTAGAATTGATATTTTTGATTTATGTTTTGGTAATAATAGTTATGGACTAACTTTTTTTTTGTTGACCAGGTTGATGTTATATTTATTTGATTTGAGGGTTATGGTTTTGGCATGAGAAACATGATTTATGTGACTTCAAGATTTTGAATTCTGAGATGTATATGTATATGCCAATTTTATAGAAAATTCGAATTTTGAGATGTATATGTATATGCCAATTTTATAGCAAATTTGAATTCTAAGATGTATATGTATATGCCAATTTTATAGCAAATTTGAATTCTGAGATGTATATGTATCATGTGAAATGTAATGTATATGAATTTTGAAATGTATAAGTATATGTGAAATGTAATGTATATGAATTTTGAAATGTAAAAGTATATGTGAAATGTGTAAGTATACTTGTTGATAGTATTACGAACATCTTCCTCTACCCCACCGTCCTCGTCGCCGTCGCCCGTCCTCCTCTACCCCCTCTTCCCCATCGCCCTCCTCGTCGTCGCCGCCTATCCTTCTCTACCCCCTTTTCCCCATAGTTTATGTATAAGTATATATGAAATGTGTAAATATACTTTTGTTAATTTTTAGTGCCTTCTTCTAGCCTAAGAAACAATGATGGCGGGCGAAGGATTTGATGGAGACAAGTTCATGAGAAGTTTGATTGCGGGAGCTAATGTTTATGAGGCAGGGGATCGTGAACCCGCCCTTGTGGATCAACCCAAGGCCATTGAGACCGCTGAGGCCACCGAGGTCGCAAGGGCGCCGAGACCAATGAGGCCGCAGAGTCCGCTGAGGCCGCCCTGATAATTAGTACGAATGCGTATATGCTGACTCTACTATCATGCTAAGCCAACATTCTAACCCATTCATGACTATACCATATTTTCAGATCAGTCAATTAAGTAGGCAATCACGTCAGTGAGGTCCAAGCAAAAAGTCAAAGACAAGACATGTTATCACCGAAGTCGGTGATAACGGCCAACCTCTTGCACCCCTGGGAGGCGCTTGGGCCGTTTAATTAGGCATGCGGCGTCCACATCAGGGACCACGTGCCAATTAGCGTCGCAAAATAGGAGAAAGTCCCTGAAGATACGAAGAATATGATCTGGACTGATATGAATGAGACATTCACCTTCCCCCAAGGGACCGAAGAGAAGGTGAAGAGTTACGCGTTGAAAAAGATGGCCATCGCATTCTAGACATTTAAAAAGAAGTTGAACATAGACTATATCAAGAAGAACCGAACACCCGACTTCAACAAGTACCCAAAGTTGCAGGATCACTGGGATGCGTTCGTGAACTACAAAAATTCTCAAGAAGGTCAAAGTTTGACCAAAAGAACAGGCAGAATGCACAGAAGAAGCAATACCACCACCGCCTCGGTCTTGGTGGTTACCGCCAGGCGATACCCAAATAGGAGAAGAGGGAACAGGAACTGCTGGCGAAGGAGGTCGCACCCGCGACAATGGAATGGCCAGATAAAGCGAAGAGTTGGTTCTATGCTCATGGCGGCAGCCTTGACGATGATGGAAACGCGGTGTTTGGGAAGGTGCTGATAGATGTGGTTAGAAGACTTGTAAAGTCGATCGAGAACTCTTCCTAGGACACCTTCGTGCCAAACAGGGAGAACGACGAGCTAACAAGGGCCTTACAAAACTCGGAACACCCTGGACATACACGAGGCATTGGCGTCGTTCCGTGGAAGATTGGTTTCGTCAAGGATGCCGAGACCTATAGGAGTCGGGTGAGAAGCAAGTACCGACAGACACAGCAACTCCTATTGCTTGAAGAACGCCTGAATCAAACACAACAAAGCATGGAAGAAGAGGTCCAAAGATAGGTGCAGTTAGTCTTGAGCCAACAGCTGGATGCGGGCCAGGAACCTCCTAGTAATCCGGACGTCATTAGCCCCTCAAGGTGGCGGAGCAGTTGCGCTTCCGGTGGGCTGCCCGAAGCGGACTTGGGCCACTGGCCTGTAGACGACATCACACAGCGGACACCTTGTGAACTGCACGTCCAAGCGAAGAACATCTCCTTCAAGGTGGCTCACGGCATGCTCACCCAGTGGAGCCGGGGCATGTCATCCATGGCCAGCAGATATCGCCGGGCTACTCCAAGGTCTCGGTGGAGGAGGTATGCTCAGGGTACGAGGACCTTGACCTCGACATTCCCGGAGGTGACGGGACTACGAAGTTAGGAGAGGCAGTACATAATTTCATCCTATGGCGCAAGAAGTACATCATTTTTCGAGATAACATGGACGTGTCCTCTCCAATACCTTCATCACCTCCGGCACACATAAGCGGTCCGTCATCACCTCCATCGTCACCAAAGAAGATGCCCCCAGAAGAAGCCCATCTCCTGCACCAACCCCCGCACCTGAAACTCAAACTCCAACATCGTCGCCCAAGACAAGCCAGCCAGCTTGACCAGTAGCTCGCAAGAAGACGGGGTCCACCCAACCCAAGAAGCTGGCTGCATTTTCAAAGCGGGCGTACGATATGACGGAGGAGACCGACAAGGTAGTCAGAGCTAAGGTCACTAAATTTTTTAAACCCAAGTCACCAGAGAAGAAGGTTCAGCCTAGTACGAAAGTATTTCTAAAAGGCTTGAGGACAATTAAAAATTTGAAGGATAAAAAGAAAAAACCTCGTGTCTCTGACTACGAGCGCACATTGGTCAAAGAAAGGTACAAGAAGAAGACGTCACAGGAGACAACGTCATGAGCTGAGTAGAAGGCCAAGGAGATGCTAAAATTCATCGAAGAAACTAGTTAGGACCCAGATCAAATATTAGGCAACATGAAGATTGAAGCTGCATAAGTCAAATGGCCATTTACATCGGGCGCATCATTGGTCAGGCGTGAGGAGCTTGTCTAGCTACCAACTAGGATGCGCTAATTCCATGAATGGTACCTAGATGCGTTCCAGCATGGCCTAGCGTCATTCGCTGTCAAGTACAAGGAACAAGATTTTTTTCACGGTGACAATGAATTTTATATCGAATGGCAAGTAATGTACGATCTATACCAGACAGACGCCCTCGACGTGGCCATGTTGAGTTGCTGGACTCTATAAGTGTCTTATTTAATTGCAAAAAACCACCGTGCCGGCCTTTGCACTATACTAACTTACAAGCCTAACTAATTTCTTCTTATGTAGAATGGAGATACAAAGATGCAGAAGGGAGGGCATTTTCGATAGAGGCTTCCTTGACCTTTAAGTAATCAATGAGAAGACTGTTACAAGCTACCATGCCGATACAGAGACCAACATATATAAGGGGCTAACGGGTCAAAGATATCAGTCAATGATACTTCTACCCTACAACTTTGAATACGTGTTTTCATACTGCCTCCTTCTAATCCTTTTCCATAACACGATGTTAGAACTAATTAGTTACCTCCGTTGACATATATATGTACAGCTTTCACTAGATTCTTCTCATTATCGAGCTAGATCATAGCATGATCACAGTTATGGACTCGCTGAGGAAACCAATTGAAAAGTACCAAAACTTGATCGACATGCTCAACCGGTATTCTTGTTCCTTTATTATTGTGCTAGTTCTACTCCATTTAAACAAATTCTAATCAAGTTCAATTCGTAATCATGTGTGTAGTGTATTCGCATGGTTCCGTACTGAAATCGTGGGCAAATTCAACGAGGAATTCGATATTACACTTGCCTCTCGAGTACGTATGCTATCATGCTAGCTTTTTAGTTTGTTAACTTCATTTTCATGCATCCATTTCACGCTTTCAACTTTTTTCACCAAAGATCTTGAGTCATAATTTATGTGGCTACTATGTGTGCTAGTTTATGCACATCCAGACCGGAGGTGCTAACTGCTTGCAAGGTTCGTCGGATTTCTCGCGCGGCACGAGTGTGAGCAATCCAAGAACAACTCGTTGGCTGGATTTACGATGAGGTCGTAAATCCAACAAGCGAGTTTCACGATCCAGCGCCAAATAGGTGGGCTCTTCGATAAAGACTAGTAAACTGTCGGGATCGATATCTATGGCTACCAAGATCGATGCACATAAAAGATCCCGATGAACGTTCTGTAATTAAAGTTGTAATGAATGTTATGTGAACTGTATATTTGTATAGACATAATTGATTAATTGTGATACATATTAGTTGTAATTAAAATTGTTAATAAAAGTTCTGTTATTTAATTATCAGTTAATTGTGCATGATTGATTATATGTGCTTTAATTAATTGTGACTTAACACACACACACATATATATATATATATAAATATATATATGTAATATTGGACTTAACACACACATACACATATATAATATATATTACCTCACACGCATATATATTATATATTAAATATTAAAACTTGCCTGCTGGGCATCAGTACCGATTGGAGGCACAGTATCGGTTGGAGGCACCAACTGGTACTGATAGGGGCCTCAAAGAACTCACGGACTAGAGCCACGTGTGGTCTACAACCAGTACTGATATAGTTATATCAGTACCTAGTGAGAGAACCAGTACTGATGCCATCGGGCATCAGTCCCGGATGGCCTGTACTAGTTCAAAAACCGGTGCTGATAGCCGTTTTGAACCAGTACTGATGGCCAGATCTGTAGTTGTGGAGCCTTCGGACATTCTCTATGTAACATCTGTAAGGTGTATCCAAGGGATTGGCGAGCTGGCCAGACTAAGATTACTTCAATTTAATATTGGTTTTCCACCCTTCCGGATACTTGTCCTGAGCACTTGTCAACCTCACCCAGCTCTACATTGATGAGTCTGTTTGTGTAGTAGGAGAGCAATCTAGGCCGATCCACAGTTTGCCATTGAAGGTACTCTTTGTTAAGAGATACTCTTTGTTAAGAGATACCTATGTGACTCAAGAAGATAAGAACAATAGAGCTACCTAGTCCTAAAGAATGGGTGATATTGTTGGCATTGATTACGCTTTGGCGATCACCTGCCGCTATAGCATATCTGAAAAATCCCTGATTTTCGGCTGATTGCTTTGTTTCCTTCTTTGATTTGATCACCTGCCATCCTTGGCTGATTGTAATCAATTCCATGTATATGTAAACGTGTAACTCAAGCTTTCTTGAATATAAAAATAACCAGGACTCGAGAGGTCCTTGTGCTGCTAATTTTGATGGTATCAGAGCAAGACACGATCTAAACCACGATGACGTCGTCCTCTCAAAACACATCATCTCTGTCATTCTCTTCTACCTCCCCTTCGCTGGTATCTAGCACCATTGGTTCATTGCCGTCACCGGAGAGAATTTTCTCTTGTGGAAGGTGCAGATGGTCCCATATCTTCACAGCCAGGAGCTTCTAGTTTATGTTGACAGGAGTGGCGCTGGATTAGTTTGTCACTGAATCCTCCGACTCTGGCGCTGCGCAAGTCGAACCCCGTGTTTACTCTGAGACTGCGTGGTTCCAGCATGATCAGCTAGTTCTGAGGTTTGGACGGCCTTGGAAGGGATTTTGCATCACAATCTCATGCTCGTCAGATGCAAGTCCGTTTCCCAGCTCACAAACCTGCAAAAGGAGTTGTTAGCCTCTGAATAATTCTACAAGATGAAGGCTCTCGCTAACACATTGGTCTCCATAGGCCATCCACTCCGGGAGGATGAAATCACTTGATATATCCTCGCCGGACTTGGAGATGAGTATGATACTCTTGTCACTGCGATGACAGCTAGATCAAATGCAGCAACACGGCGACTCTAACATATCTTTGTCTGCAAACTACGCCACCAGAGGAGCACACAATGGTGGTTGGCACGTTGGCAGAGGCTGCAACAGGCTAGGCACAACAATGGTGTGACACTTCAACAATTGTGAAGGCAACCAAGCTGGGCATGTCGGGTCAGGGAGTCGACCCACTTGCCAGATCTGCAAAAAGATTGATCATGATGCACTATGATGTTATCGACGATTCAATCACTCCTACCGAGCAGATACATATAT
Source organism: Olyra latifolia (assembly GCA_036346145.1). Lineage (NCBI taxonomy): Eukaryota > Viridiplantae > Streptophyta > Magnoliopsida > Poales > Poaceae > Olyra > Olyra latifolia. The sequence goes on along the minus strand of CM070524.1, from coordinate 51,680,904 downwards.
ACATCGCATGTGGCTGCTGCTACATGTGGAGGTGGTGGCGGCTAGTACTAAGATTGGCATAAATTAGTATGTTGATAGTGAGGCGACTGATCACCGCTAGTGATCTGGACATGTTGACAATCAAGGACCAGTATACAGGAGGTGATCAGGTCAGAGTTGCTTCGTGTGCGGGTTTGTCCATAGCTCATACCGGTTATTCTTCTGTTAATGGTCATGAAAATATTTTGCATATAAATATAGTTCTCCATGTTCCACAAATCAACAAAAATCTCTTTTCTCTTCATACGTTTGCTCGTGACAATGATGTCCTTTTAAATTTCACCCAATTTTTTTCTTTGTCAAAGCTCAGGCCACGAGGAGAGTTCTGCTTCAAGGCGGTGTAAACGTGGGTTCTACTCACTTGCTTCTACTCGTCCTCTAGTCAAACATAACCAAGTCCTCACTTGCATCAAGCTCTCTGCAGACTAGTGGCATCGTCGTCTCGGACATCCATCGTCTTCAGTAATTCAGTTCCTCCTTAGTTCAAATAAAATTCCTTGTATCCCGAACAAGATCATTCATGTGTGTGATGCCTGTTAGTAGGCAAAAAGTCATTAGCTGCCTTTTAGCTTGTCTAATCGTGTTTCTACATATCTTCTAAACTTGTGCATTCGGATGTCTTGGGGCCTGCTCCAGTGTCTGTAGGAGGATTTAAATATTATCTGAGCTTCTTGGATGATTATATTCGGTTTCCCTAGATTTATCTGCTTAAAGACAAATCATATGTTGAGAATGCTTCGTTTCAGTTTTAAAGTCATGTTGAACTTGTCCTTGGTCAGAAAATTCATTCTTTTCAATCTGATCGGGGAAGAAAATATAATCGACTCAATAAATACTTTGCTTATGTAGGAATTTCACACATGGTGTCCTATCCTCACACCCACCAATAGAATAGCATAGTTGAGAGAAAACATTGCCATATAGTTGAGATCGGCCTCGCTTTTCTTACTCAATCCTCTATGTCACACTGATTTTCGGATGAGGCTTTCCTCACTGCTATGTATCTTATCAATATGATACCTAGTCAGTCCATTCATCGTGAAGTTCCAGTAACTCGCCTCCTCAAAGTCATATCTGATTATGTCATGCTCAAGACCTTTGGTTGTGTATGTTGGCCCAACTCTCGTCCACATAATTGGAAGAAGTTATCTTTGAGATTTACATAGTGTATCTTGCTTGGATATAGTACACAACACATAGGCTATAAGTGTTTGGATCCCTCTACTGGCTGAGTGTATGTTTCTCGAGACATCGTTTTTGATGAAAATATCTCTCTTCTCTTCTGCGCCTAGCTCCACTGTTCCTAATCCAGCACACCTAGAGTCTCATAGTGCTCTTCCTCTCCTGGTAGCATCTCCGTCTCGTTCTTTGCCCTCACAAAATACTAGTGCTCTAGTGATAGAAGATAATGCGGTTCAGGCTAGGGATAACGCACCAGCTGTGTCTACTGATTCATTTTGAGTCTGTTCAGAATCTGATACCCACGTACGTTCAGTGACCACGTGTGTGAACATAGATGGGACAGTTCCCTACTCAGTGCATCGACGGGCTTTTCACATTGCTCTTGCAGAACCAATAGACCACCGTCAAGCAAGCGCTGGATTATGAAGAGACGTTCAATCTAGTTGCAAAGCCTACCATTGTGCATTTGATCCTCTCAGTCGTGGTCTCTAGGGGATGGCATCTTTGTCAGATTGATGTTAACAGGTAGAAGTCTTCGTCAAGCAACTTCCTGGGTACAAGGATATGTCAAGGCCGCAATATATGTTTGCAAGCTAGCTACAAAAGGCAATTTATGGGTTAAAGCAAGATCCTTGTGCAAGGTACTCAAAACTCAATGAAAAGCTTGAACAAGCCAGGTTTGTTGCTTCAAAACCCGATACCTCATTATTTGTATATACATGCTGATTTATATTGATGACATTGTAATAGTAAGCTCATCCAAGTTGGCAGCAGATCTCGACAGTTTTAGTTATTTCCTTAGTATTGAAGTAAAGGTATAACAAATGGTAGTTGTTCTTTCCCAACACAAGTATGCTTAGGACCTTCACAGGAGTAACATGGCCAATTGCAAACCTGGCCAATTGCAAACCAGCCCTCACTCCATTGGCTGTGGACTACTTGTCATTAGAAGGACTTGCTTTTGGTGAAAAAGGGGCAAGTAGATACCCAAGTATGGTTGGGGCACTCCAATATCTAACTCCCACTAGGCCAAACCTATCATATGTAGTGAAAAAGGTTTGCCAGTACTTGCATTATCCTATTAAGATGCATTGGGGTGTTGTTAAAAGGATAGTGAGGTATGTCAAGACTACAAATGTGGACCAACAAGAAAACTATTAATGCGCAACGGCCTTCGTGCTAGTTGCTCAAGCAATCAAACTATTGCATGTGCTAACACGCAATAGCTTTCGCACTGGTGCGCTTGCTCTTTTGCTTGTTCAGAAGCTAGTTCACATGTAGGTAGTGCTATCTATCTACCATTGATTGTATCTATTCATTGATATACTAGCTCTCTCCCTCGTTTTCCAAGAATGAATAAGTCGCTCGGGTCTTCCATTTCCATCAAAGAAAATGTAAAAAGATCTTAACAAGTTCTTCTCATTGACAAACACATCGCATAGCTGTAGCAAAAGATATATTGTTGAGAACAGGTTTTGGATAAGCCAATATTTCTAGAAGATTCTAGGATTAGATGGACAAATATCAAGTATGGCAAGGTATTTTAGGCCAGATCGGGTATTGTTGAAGGAAATCTGTATCAGCTATGTTAGGTAAGGATAGTTAAGAGTCCTAAATAAAATAGTAAAATTTAGAGTAAGAGTTTATGTAATATAAGAGTTGTGTATCCTAGTTATGTTGAATATAAAAATATAACCAATATCGACATATAGGGCGTCCAGCTCCAATCAATATAATTCACTATTTATTTGTCATTCACCTTTCTGATCAACTACATGATGCAAACCCACCGTGAGTTGCTTGCAAATAAGTATTGTATCGATTTAGTTTGATGTACGAGCTTGTTTTGGCTTAGGTATTTTATGAGAGTATTATCTCTGCTCGATATTGTTACGCATTGCCGTTTTGAGCACCTTCGTTCTATCAACTTGTTTGGTTTTACACTCAAGTTGATAGTATGTTTATCACGCTCTATTGCTTAGTTGATTTATTGGCTTAGTAGTAAATTGTTTACCCTTTAGAAGTATTGGTTTAAATCTCGATTTAAGCCGATATTATCGCCACTATTAGCTTTGATATAATCTGAGTTGATAGCATCATTTTCTCCTGAATCTGTCAACTCATTTTGGCTATCCAAAGATTAAGCAGGTTCTTCACTCTGTTCTAATAGGCTATTTAAGCTAATTAGTACATTACTTTGCTGATTTCAAATCGGTTAGCACGCTTTAAAACTCTTTGATTTAGATGCTGACGGGACCCTAAAGGCATCTTCAGCAGTCCGTCTCATTTCCCTTTTGCCCCATCACTATTCACGTGCCACCTCACTAATGGGGCTGCCTGACCTCTATTCACCTCCCCAACGACAGTCCCATCATTATTCCTACTCTCTACTTTCCCTATTCTTTACCTCATCACAATTTGTTACATTGATGGGGCACTCCATTTGGGACTTCTTACTAGAGATGTTCTAAGTTCTAAGGTCACAATGTGTTTAGCCGATCTAACTTTCGGCACGAACACATATATACCGAACAATGACCCCACTAACGATAGAATTTCTAAATGATTCATGAAACCCTAAAGACTCAGCTCAGCTTAGTAAGTTTGGTACGACTGCCATCGAACAGCTGAAATGTTGTGTTGAGAAGACATAACATTTGGTCTAAGTTCTAGCCGAGCTTCGAAAAATTGCTTCGAAATATTTAAGAAAAAACTTTAAGAAGCCAAAGTATTTAACGGTAAAAAACATAACCCAAGCCACCTCCCAAATGCCACACCTGTGATCACCAACCCCTCACTGCCTTGCCCAGTTGCCCCTAGCACGTGCTACTACCTGATGTGGCCATGGATGACAGCAGTGAGCCAGCTGATCACCTCCTGGCTCCTGCTCGGCCATCCTTCCTTACCCTCATCAGCTCACTCTAACCATATCTGTTAGCCCATAATACCTCTACTGCACAATTTTCGAAGAGCATCTATAATAAAGCCTCTAAGCATTATCTCTCCTATTTAGAGCGCCTATAACTAGTATGAATGTTCCAAAAACTGCCTCGGGTCTAGAGACAGCCCCCACATTTTTTTTTCTAATTTTCTTAGATCGATCAAGGTCCTGTCTCATAAATTTCAAAGAACATGTTGCACAAATAAAAAGTTGAGTAGCTCGCTGGCTGGAATGGGTATATATGTTCAAGGAACGCCTCTGAAGCTCTGATTCGTGCAGTTTCGACAAGGGAATTTTTTTGAAATAAAAAAGCAAATATTGTTACGTTTCTCATAAATTTTATACAAGTTATATTCAGACATCAGAATTTATTTTATAAAAACTACAATAACTATTATGTTTCCATGACATTTCTACAAATTTTTTGGTTTCCAGTCAATCATGTCTTCTCAGAACGGTTTTACAACTTGAAAAAAAAGAGGGGTTTTACAAAGATGCAAGGCACAAATGAGGCAATTTCCAGGCAATCAGATATGTTCTACAAAGATGCAAGGTACAAATGAGGCTTATTCTCTGTCACGAGGAAGATAAAACAGGCAATAAGAAAATAAATAAATGAATAAATTTTACATTATTAATCACCCAACTTCAGTCATACATTCATCTGTATCAGCGGATATTTGTGCGAACTGGGAGTCGACGTCTGGCTGTCATTTCTGCTCGTTCATTACCAAAATAGTGATGTATTCTACAGCAAAAAACCAAAGATGCTCTATGAACTAATTTAATTTAATGTACACGAGTTTTACACAGTGAATGGAATATTTTAAAAAATCAGGACTAGTTGCAATGAACTCACATAAGTATCAGTACTGCACATGTATCTGGAGAAGCAAATGCAAAATCAGCAGTAGTAGAGGGATGCCAGACAAATTGATAAGTCTGTGAGGAGAAGCCCAATCACGTCAAATACATATTTTGGGGCAAACAAACCCCAAACCTGCAATGTTTGACAAATAAAGTAGGGTCACATGAAATCTGCCACAACAGCCACAAAGCAGGAATACTCAAAGCTATTGTTGAGTAGGACGGGTAAAAAATTACCATCAAGTGACGCCTTTGAATAGTGACACATATGACAGTAAGGGTGGTTGTGATAGCTGTAATCATACCATACATCAAGTGCACCTAAGTTTGCCGGATACAGATTAGCTGTCATGTGGAACAGTAAGTATTGTGAAATGACACAATATGCAGGCGAATAACCGTGTAGCCGTTAATTACAATAGTTAATTAGGGAGTTAATCTCGTCATTAACTCCTAAAGGAAAAGACACCTTTTCAATGCACCTTTTCAATACACCCTTTCATGTATTAATACACCCTTTCATGTATTATAAAAGGGTATTACCCTGCATTGTACAGATCCATCTGAAGAAACAATAAAGCATTTCATACATTGTCTCAAATCTCTCTCTCGGTTTGTACTGTGCTAATAGTGTCTAAACATGTTATCAGCACTGCTCGGTGGGTACTTACTCCACTAATCTCTCTCCTAATTACAGCATCAAACACTAATCATGATTAGGCCATAATGGAGAGAAACAACCACCAATGAGGAAGAAATAGCACTGTTCGTCCATGGTGGAGGGTTCCTGGGGCAATTTGCCCTGTCCCCATTCCTCCAAACACTCCATGGTGGAGGATTCGAGAGGCAACTTGGATGGAAATAATAGCATCTGGGATAGAAGAGCCAAGAACTTCAACTTCGATTCTCCGCCATGCAAGGCACAGGTAGCGGCGAAGGAGCAGGGCTACTTCTTGTCGTAGCCGCATATCCGGAAGATGGGGAAGAAGGGGTGGAAGATTGGTCAAGAGCATTGTATCTACATGGAGCAGGGCTGTGATGCCCAGATCACCGGTCACTCCGGTGGTAGTACCTCTCCCCGCTGCTACTCTCTCACCAAGTACGTAACCTTATTAAGGATATGTACCACAATGTTGTGACAAGTGTGCGAACAAGTGATGGTGACACTGAGGACTTCCCCATCAAGATAGGACTACATCAAGGATCAGCCTTAAGCCCTATTTATTTGCTTTGGTGATGGATGAGGTTACCATGGATATACAAGGTGATATCCCTTGGTGTATGCTCTTTGCTGACGATGTGGTGCTAGTTGACGACAATAGGACCGGGGTTAATAAAAAATTGGAGCTATGGAGGGACACTTTAGAATCAAAGTGCTTCAGACTTAGCAGGACAAAAACCGAATATATAAAGTGTGACTTTGATGTTGCCAGGCATAAGGAAAATGTTAGCCTGAAAGGACAAGTAATACCCAATAAGGATATTTTTCGCTATCTGGGGTCGATGCTACAAAGAAATAGTGATATTGATGAAGACGTTAGTCATAGAATCAAGGCAGGGTGGATGAAATGGTGCTTAGCATCTGGCATCCTTTGTGACAAAAAAGTGCCACATAGGCTAAAGGAAAGTTCTATAGAACGGCGATTAGGCCTGCAATGTTGTATGGTACGGAATGTTAGTCTACCAAAAGACGGCATATTCAGCAGTTAAGTATAGCAGAGATGCGCATGCTACGATGGATTTGTGGTCATATGAGGAAAGACCAAGTTTGTAATGAAGTTATTCGTGATAGGGTTGGGGTGGCACCAACTGGGGAGAAGGCCGTCCAACATCGGTCGAGATGGTTTGGACATATCCAACGAAGGCCCCTAGAAGCACCGGTGCATAGTGGAATTCTTAGACGTACTGATAATGTTAGGAGAGGTAAGGGTCAACCTAACCTGACATGGGAGGAGTCAGCAAGAAGAGATTTGAAAGATTGAAACATACCCAAAGAATTAGCCTTAGACAGGGGTGCATGGAAATTAGTAATCCACGTGCCCGAACCATGATCTCGATTTTGACACTGTTTGGCTCTTTTTAATTATAAGATGATGGCTCTTATTGGGTTTCATTTCTAGCCTACTCCAACTTGCTTGGGACTAAAGCCTTTGTTGTTGTTATTGTTATTCATTCGAAAGAGGAATGAGAATAACCAGGTGGTGAGATATAAAGCGAGGCATGTAGCACAAGAGCTTACGCATAGACCCAACATCGATTATAATGAAACATACTCTCTTGTTATGAGTAGAATTACGTTCCAATATTTGATCTCATTGGCAGTTAATATGAATTTAACTATGCAGTTAATGGATGTTGTGACCGTATATTTATAGGAGTAACTTGATTCGGATATTCACATCCCGAAAGGATTAAACTTCCAAATCCTAGAGCAGATCACAACATGTATAGCATCAAATTAAAAAAACCACTATATGGATTAAAATAGTCAAGAAAGATGTGGTACAACTAACTACGTGAATTTCTGTTAAAGAAAAGATGCTCAAACAATGATGATTGTCCTTATGCATTCATAAAGAAATCTCAAAGTGGATTTTGCATCATATTAGTTTATGTTGATGATTTGAATATCATCAGAACCATAGAGAGTATAAAGAAAGCAAGCAATCATCTTGTAACGAAATTTGAAATGAAGGATTTAGATAAAACCAAATTTTGCTTGGGCTTGCAACTTGAGCATATTCGTGATGGAATATTAGTACACCAGTCTGCATATATACAAAAGATATTGAAAAATTCAATATGAGCAAGGCATATCCATCTAAGACCCCTATGGTTATGAGATCCCTTGATAGGGATAAAGACCCATTTAGACCAAAGAGTGAAAATGAAGATATTTTGGACTAGAAGTACCATATCTTACTGCTATTGGAGCATTAATGTATTTAGCAAATTGCACCAAGCCTGATATTGCATTCACGGTCAATTTATTGGCCAAATTTAGTGCTGCACCAACAATGAGACATTGGAGTGGCAATAAAAATATCTTCATATATCTTAAAGATACACAAGATCTTGGATTATTTTATAAGAAAAACCAAAATATGACCATGATGAATTACACAGATGTTGGCTATCTGATCCTCACAGTGCTATGTCCTAGACTAGATTTGTATTTCTATATGGTGGTGCGACCTTCATGGAAATCTAGCAAACAGACTTTAGTGGCTACTTCCACTAATCATTCTGAAATAATCGCACTATATGAAGTATCATGTGAGTGTGCATGGCTTCGCAGAATGATTAACCACATTCAAAAGTCATATGGTATTAATTCGGTTGAATCCCCTACCTTTATCTATGAAAATAATGTTGCTTGTATTAGTCAAATGCAAATAGGTTATATTAAGAGCAATATAATGAAGCACATTGCTCCTAAATTATTCTATCCTCATGAACTCCAAAAGAGTGGTGAGACAGAAATTTTACAAAGTCTTGGAATAACTTAGCGGATTTATTTACTAAATCCCTACCAAAGTCCATATTCCAAAAGTGTGTTCATGGAATTGATATGAGAACTCTGGAAGTTGCAAGGTTCAAGGGGAGTAAGCCACTGAACTGTAACTTGTTTAAATGATCTAAAGATTATATATTGCACTCTTTTTCCCTGTATGAGTTTTCCTTAGAAATTTCTCATACAAAGGTTTTTAATGAGGCAAATAAATACAAGCTTATAAGTAATGCACTCTTTTCTCCGTTCATTTTTCCCACTGAGTGTTTGGAAGCAGTTTTTAATGAGGCATATGATGTTATACTAAAAATGGGAGTATAAATGCAAGATCATATAATGTTATTTTTCTTCGTCTGTTTTTCCAACAGGGTTTTCGGAATGAGTTTTTGAAGACATATCTACAAGTAATTTGCCCAAGAGGGAGTGTTGTGAAACGACACAATATGTGGGCAAATAATTGTGTAGCAGTTAATTACAATAGTTAATTAAGGAGTTAATCTCGTTATTAACTCCTAAAGGAAAAGACACCTTTTCAATACACCTTTCATGTATTATAAAAGGGTATTAGCCTGCACTGTACAGATCCATCGATAGTGAAGAATCAATAAAGCATTTCTTACATTGTCTCAAGTCTCTCTCTCGGTTCCTACTGTGCTAATAGTATCTAAACTATAAGCAAAGAAACAAAAGATATATCTATATCCATAAAAATTAATGGGAGCTCCACAACGTGTGGATACTTTATTTCAGTATATGGTTAACACGACGGAGCTTCAAATTAATATTTTCATCAAACACAGTAACGCCTAAATGCTGCATTCTATTTGAATTTTGTGTAAATATGTATGTTTGTAAAAGCGCATGTTTATCTATTGAATCAGCGAATATTTAGCTACTGAATCTGTCATACTATTCCCAGAAAAACAGAGAAATGTCTTCTTCAATACCTACCTGTGTTAGTCTGTTGATTATGACATCCTTCACCTCACTATTCCTGGATGCAGTATTATACCAGAGGATGGCAATAAATGGAAGACTAAGAACTGGCAGGATGTGAGAAACACCAAAGGTATCAATGGAAAGAAGAAAGCCTTGCCGAATGATATGGAAATGATCAAACCTGTGAAATAAATTATTGTGACAAAACATCATTACATGCACTGCAAGAAATGTTATTTGTCCAGTATCAACAGTGTGTTCTCTAAAAAAAAGTGTTATACTTGGAACACAATAACACTCACCCAATGAATGCGGCACCATAACGGAGGCCATCAAAGGTACACCTGAAATATACTCTATTAACAATGGTGCATTTTCACCCACCCCCCATCTAACACTACAAATTAACGCAACACCTCTAAATAAATAAATAATAAAAAGAAACTTACCAGTGACCGGTCAGATAAAATAGACAAACAGCAAGAAGGCTCCACTGTGTTACCGATACAGGGTCAGCAAAATAAACACCATGTTTCAAGTCCCTGTGATGTTGATGTTGTATCTTTATTATACACCAAGCTGCAAAATGGTTTAATTCAATTTTCTGGGAACGAGACTACAGATGGCTTAAAAGCTTAAATTGTGCTCAAAGTATCCATATTCTGCGATGTAACTGCATGTCAGGGATTGAGTAACTTCTACAGTACCTCCAGTCATGCAAATTAAAGCCACAAAAGGGCCTTGCCTTCCCAATAAGATCAAGATAGTCGGGCTCCATGAGCACAGCATGGCAGTTGATAAACTAGTTATCCTTTTGTTCATCTCCACACTATCAATCGGGCTAAACAACCGATAAAGTACAGATACAACCAGTGATAAACCTCCAATAGCATAAACAAAGCGAGGAGCTAAACTTGTTCCAATCTCATGAACAGCTTTAGTAAGAGAGAAGAAAGTACTTTCAGAAGCCCAATGATTTGCTATAAATATATAACTCAAGATGGTTCCAAACATAACAAAGTACTTCAAGAACCTTTGATAGATTGCATAAGATATGCACTTCAAAACAATGCAGGCCACCATGGCAAGAGATATGATGGAAAATATCTCCACAAGGGCATTGTAGAAACTGGAACCAACAATGCCACAAATAATGCTCACTGGGTGATCCTTCGAAGTTGTTGGCCCAGAAATTTGTTTTGACATCCCAAACTCAATTCCAAACCGTGTGAAAATATTTAGAAGAAGAAAAACTAACTCCTGTAAACGAATAGAGTAAAGGATACGTTATTAATAATAAAATAAAGAATTCAAGTGAACATGGGAAATTCAACAGATTCAGTGTGACAGTAATATTAACTTCTATGCCCAATTTTCCTTTCGTGGTTGAGAACCACACACTGGCAATGCAACTCGTAGCCAAAAGGAAGTTTGCAACTCTACCTTCTGCCACTGCATGACAAAAAACAAAATGGCAAATGAGTACATAACTACATATACGAAAGAAAATTCAAAATGTACAATGAGATTGGTATATTTGATAAACTCACATATATAGCTATTGGATAGTAAACTCACTGCACGAATTGCAACCAATGTAAAAGCTAAGGAAAATTTGGGAATGGCCCTCAAACTGGCTCTATCCTGATCTGAAGGTTGACAACTAGTATTCAGCTTCAGAACCACACATGCCTGAGTAATAACTGACAATATCATAAGTAAAAGACCGATGCCCATCAGCCATAAATCAAACTCTGTCCATGCGGAGCGAGCAAGCTTTGCAAAGCTCTCCAAGAAGTCAGAGTATGCATTAATTTGCATCTGCAGAGCTGAATTGGCACTCTCCTTAAATTCATTTTGACTGCTTGTTTCTGATGGACAAGTAGACCTCATGGCAGTTGACCAGTTTGCCTGAGCTTTTGAGTACAGCTCCACAACATGGCGCAGGTCTTCCGCTGGAAATCCAATAACAGAAGTAGCAGAATATAGATCTATGTATCTCTTTACCTACAAGAGAGCTGAAGATCAAAGATAGGACTAGGAAGTAGGACCACATAAGAATCCCTCTCCTCTCTCAAAAAAAGCAAAAGATCATCAAATATAGTCTAGTTCATATTACCTGCCAACAATTCACACAGAGTGCTTCAGCATATCTCCGCATCCATGCTTCTAGATCATTCTGCGGTGTACAAGAATTGGCACCCATCTTTTGATTATCCCATGTCCCCGCATTCAGAGCGTACAATTCTGGGTTGACACGCCCAATGCTAGAAATAGGACAACAGACTCATTCAGCAATCATGAAAAGATGTATGAATACCAGCATCTAAAAAAAATCAAACAAGAATATCTTGCCAGAAAAGCAACAATTAAATGGTGCTCTCTGGTCAAGCAAGATCAGTAACACAACTGAAAGCCATGTAATAACCAAGTTAAGCTTGCATACCTTCCAAAAGGAAAAGGTATACCTAGTAATGCTGCTACTGTTACTGCAAAGTCAAGCTACAACCAAGAGAAAAATGAAGACATGTTAATAAAATAGAACCACATGAAAGAGTGCAACTAGTACTGACCTGATGCATAGTGCTGATGCACAGCTCTTTCCCACTCTAGAATGGCAACCCATCAGCAAAAAAGAAAATAAATCATGCGATCAGTATTCATGTTGCTATAGACATTAATAAAGTAAATCATGCGATTAGTATTCATGTTGCTATAGACATTAATAAAGGCAAGCAAAGTTTGATTAATATGAAATGCATTGCAATTAGATAAGATCAGGAACTAAATATCAAACTGCTTCTTGCCTTCTTCAAAACATACATTCCATCAAATATAGAATAATTTAACTATGTTAAAATTTTAAATCCCCATCCCCTGCCCTGGATTACAGGGTTCTATAAAGCTGCAAGCATGTTTGGTGTATCCTATCCATGCATAACCCATTTAGGAGAGTGTAAAAATAGCACAATCACTCAAATGCAATAACAAAGAATCAAATATAGAAGTAGAAGTACCTGTTCTGAGTATAGAAGTAGAAGTACCTGTTCTGAGTGCACAGTTTTATCTCAAAATATTTTCTATAAAAAATAATTCAGATAATAATATGACCAAGAAATGTTGCTTATAATTATGTGGAATCATAGTCCTGATCAAAACTATAAAAAAAGTAAATGCCAACAAGAAAAAAAATATGTTTATTTGGCATAGGTCAGAAGAGCACTTGAGTTATCATTAATAGAACACAACATATAAGACAAACTTATGTACCAGATCAATATTGCATGAATTTTCACCAAGAACAGATAAGACAGCAGGTGGTGGGCTCTTTGGGATCCATGCAAATAGCGATGTCTCAACCTGAAATTGGAATAGCATTAGTTCTGATAGCTGCGAACTTAGTAACAAGACAGAGGAGAGATCACCTCTTCAGCAGTTCCTCCTCCATGATCACCATTTAGGGTTTGGCCATGATCTCCCATTACAAGAAGTAAAGTATTCTCATGGGGACCACCAGGTGTGGAAAGACTTTTCAATGTGTCAATCATATTCTATATATGAGAAATAGAGGGGATAAATTGGAAGTGGAGAGCATAGATGAGGTCAAATTCAAATATCTCCTATAAACAATTAGCATAAAAAAAAGATCATTATTATGCATGAGGCAACTGACCTCGAGGATCTGATTGTACTGCTCCAACTTCTGGATCATTGGGGCAGAGTCAACACCGAATATATGCCCTGCATGGTCCTAAAGAAAGCTGATATCACATGTTTCCAGTTCAAAAAATAAAAGGATGATACGTGTAAGCTACTATCAAAGTTATTCCTTAAGAACTTACAACACCAAGGAAATGTGCAATAAGAATATCCCAATCATTTTTGTACAATGATGGAAGCAAGTGTTCAATAACACCATTGTCTACCTGATAAATACAATTCGATTGGTGATTCCATAAAAATTAAATGGAAGGTGAAAACAGCCCATCACAGAACAAGGACAAGACTGAAGAAATGGCATACTGTGTCAAGATCTTTAACATTAAAAGAAGGGTACGGAAATGACTTGTTGAAGTGTTCAGGATATAACTGTATCCATGTATCATCCCCCATCATGACTACTCTCTTTCCATTTGTGACCAACTGATCAAGTGCGAAGAAACAAAAGGGCAAACACACAATGCCATGGTTAACTATACAGAATGAGATATATAAACTGATCAGTTGAAATGGCAACATATTTTACTAAAGTTGAATGCATACAGAGAAGAACCTGGTAAATTATATTGTCTTCTACAATTGCCGGAGCTCCAAAGCTATTGCCAACATCAATAAAGGTAGGGAGACCACCCGTCGTGAGTGCCTGAGTATTGAGTTTTATAGCAAGAAAGTTGAACCCATGAATCTGAATACACAAGATTTTGACCATTTTGTATTGCATTGAATTGTTTACCAGATAACAGTTTTTCAGGGCAATTCCATTGCTGAATGGATATCATGGGATCCATATACAGAGTTTATCACCTTAAGACGTTGAAGGCTAGTGGTTGGTGGATCAGCAAGTGCTTTGAAGATCCTTGCAGAGGTTTTCTCATCGGCAGCAAGCTTCTGCAAGACCTGCAGCTTGTCCATCCATGGTTGCTTCTCTATAGCAAGCCTCGCAGTCAGCTAAAAGTTACTTCTAACCAGATCAAAATATTTTATTTTTTTGTGCTGCGTAAAATTTTAAGGAAAAAAAAAGAGCAATCACCTTGAAAGAATGTACTCGGCGCCAGAAAATCGAATCTGCATTATCAATTGTGTCAGCAACAACGTGTTCTAAGAGTGTCTTTTTTACCCCAAGAGTGACACCATCGAAGAGCATGACTCCAATGGGTATCAAGAAATCTCGTGAGGACTGGAATAACCATTACCATACCAATAGTAGATGAACTTAAGAAAAGATTGGACACCCAGAGGAGGGGACGGGGTTCTAGGAACTGAGAAGGCAAGGACGGGGAAGGCGAGATGACCTGAGGGCGTCGAGGACGACGATGACGACGCGGTCTACGGCGGGCGGGGGCCAGGAAGAGCAGCCAGGGGAGACGCCGGTGCGGTCGTCTCTGTGGCTGTGTAAGTCGAGCTCGGTGCGGGTGAGGAGGAAGCCGCGGGTGAAGAGGTAGATGGCCAACAAGTGGAGCGCGAGGATCGCAAAGAACATCACCGGCCACGCTTGGCTCCGGGAGCGGCCGAGGTGGCTCGCCGGCGCCGCCATCGGCTGAGGCATCGCGGCGGCGGCGGCGGCGGCGGTGATCCACGGTGGGATCTGGATGGCGGAGAGATGGATGGCAGCGCTCCCGAAACTTAGGCAGTGTTCTTTTCAGCGTTTGCGTTTGCGTTTGCTTATAATCTGGAAACTTATAACTCCTCGATAAGGACATCGGATGGATAAAAAATTTCTAGAAAAATAGTTTTAAGAGCTTTGAGAAGAAATAGTAATAACTACAAAAATTGGTTACCAAACGTTAAAGCGTTTGGTTTGTATGAAAATAACAAATTTTTAGCTTATAAGCAAACGCAAACGTAAACGCTAAAAAGAACGGTCTATTAAACGTACGGGCTCTTTATTTTGTGATCAACGGTCTGGATGGCACGAGCATCTTATACAATTTAGGATATCGAAGCTTGACCAGGTCAGGCTGCTTGGATGTAACACCCCAAATTCGGGTGTGTTTAAGAAAATCAGAATATAGATATATAAATTGTACAAAGATTTTTCATACAAAAATGTTTCTATGTTTTTTCTTGGAATAGTAATTTAAATTATACTTTGTTGCCATAATAAAGCCTCAATTCTGAGATTTGATGTGACACCCTCAAAATTTAGGAAATCAAAATTTATTTTCCTAAATTTTCTGATCTTAAAGCAATTAGATTTAACCCAAATCCACTGCAGATTGAGCCCATCCCCAGCCATCTCTAACCCTCCCTATATAAACCCTAATTAAATCTAATCCTCCCCTAATCCCCCTAAGCCCCAAAACTGATCTATAGCGAGGTCGTCGTCGTCGTTGCTACTGGAGACATCGTCACCGAGGTAGCTCTGTCGTCCCTCCTCCTCCTGCCCTCGTCGCCGGCCGAACCGCACCCCGTCGCCGAGTGCCGCCGCCTCCTCTACTACTCGCCTCGCACCTTTGCTCTGCATGCCGCACCACACAACGCCGTCATTAGTCCGCTCAAGACGCTGCACCACGCCGAACCTCGCCATGTCACCCGTGACGTTGCATCCCTGTCTTGCCACTCTTCATCGCCATTGCCGACACTGCAATTAGCGCCGTTCGCCGCCACTCCTCACCGAGGCCCCGCCATCGACCCCCTCTCTTATCTCCCTCTCTCTCTCACCCGTAGCCACCCCCCACAGCCTTATCCCCTCGGTTTGGGCCGGACTACTACTACATTAACTCGATCCTATAGCTACAGTGTTTTTATTTTTTATGGAATTTTAGTGAATAGTATTCCTTCACTATTTTGTTGTGAATTCATTCTAGCTCCAAATCTGGCGATTCTAGTTTCTAAAAATCCAGAAATTTCATATCTACTTACTATAATTTTTGTATAATTTTTTTAATTTATTTACTATTTCTAGTATTTACTGATGTTCCTTGTTTTGCGTGCCATAGACCGCGTAGACAACAAAGAAGAGATCATCGACGCCGCTGACGTCCCGCAAGCTTAGGAAGATGAGGAAAGCAAGTCTTTTCCCTAAAATCCTAATTTCTAGATTTTGCCAAAATTGCTATTTAATTAAATTATGTGTATTTGCTTTAGAAATTCCTAATGCTTGTCATTTATTTATATGATATGCACCCAATATCATGAAAAACACCAGAACGATATTATTATGTAATTTGCTATTGTTTTTAATTATTAGTTGGCTTAGCATTGTTTAGATAGTCATCGGGGAGTGATTCCTACTTATATAATCATCACTAAACACTTTAATATGAGAATATGGAGTATCGGAGCATGAGACATGAGAGATTGGGTTTATAGTGGGATTGTTCACTCATTAATTAAAATTTTACCAACTAATAATTTGACTCAGAACGAGTGACCTAAGTCGACACTCCAGTCCCTTAGGACCGATGATCGTGATGGATTTAACTGTATCATGCAACCGCAAGCTCGGTATAGGACGTGGCCTAATCTAGAAGAAGAATAATGTCAGAATTGTCACCGTACTTGCGTCGTAGGTGAGGTCCCGATGGATGCGTTATCACCGATGTATTACCCAGATGGAATTCTAGGGTACTTGTGGGACCTATCAGGTATGACCGTGACAAGTTCTGGGTTAGACTTCTAATAGATTTTGTTATAACGCTAACCGATTGGAGAGTATCATATCTTGCAGGAAAAGTGTACAACCTCTGTAGAGTGTAAACTTATTAGAATGGTCGTGCTCACGGTTATAAGCATCTTGGTGGTTTTCACATCATAGATACACCTTTTAATTAATGTGACTTGGTAAGGTTTTCTGGTCGTGTGCCGTTGCTAGATGATTCATCATGATTGAGAATGAGATGAGAACTTTGTGGATATTATGACATGAGACAATGAACTTGAGACATGAGACACTGAAATTAAGAACTATATCATGTTTATGCTACTGTTAATATTAATCATGAGAACCATTTACTATTTATTTACTTATGTTTTGTTAAATTATTTTATACTTCTAAGTTAAATGCCTTCATGCAAATAAGCCATTATCTTTCCTAGGATGAGCCTAGCCTAGCCCTTCCTAGAAAAGACTTACTAGCATTTGTATGCTAACCCTGGCTTTTTATTTAGGGCTACTTATTCCATGAGCAGATCAGGAGTACGGTGTGGATTATTCGGAGGGTGCTCAGGACTACTAGCTGCTTCCCATTCAGTGCCTGCCCGTGGTCATGATGAGACACCATTTTTATTTGCTTCTTAATTGCATGAGTGAAGCTTTATTGTTATTATAAACTATTGTAATAAGTGGAGCTGTTGCACTCTGATTACTTTTATTAGTTAATGCATCGTTGGAATTGATATTTTATCTTTGTTGTATTGTGGGTATGAGCACGCTTTGCCGCCTTGCTCGCCTTCCCGCGCCTCTGCCTAGGTCGGCCGGCCCTTGCCGAGCTCGATTTGCCGAGTCTCCTCGCCGAGTTGCCGACCGCCGCCGCCGACTTACCGACCGCACGCGCCGATTTGCCGAGCCTCCTCGCCGAGTTGCCGACCGCCGCCGCCGACTTGCCGAGCCACGCCCCGACTTGCCGAGCTACGCCCGAGGTCGATTTGCCGCGCTGCCGCCTCGGCTTGCCGCTAGAAGTCATCGATTTGCCGTCGCGCCGAGCCGAATTGCCGACGACGAGTCGCCAAGGACACGGAGCAAGTGGAGACTGCAGTGTGGACTGTGGACTGAGCAAGTGGAGGGAGGGGAAGTTAACGCGAGGCAGGGGACAGCGTGAATGCGTGATTCCCGTGTAGTACAAAGCAATGAAAGCATGCAATAAAGCAGCTTTCCTGTTTTCTAATTTTTCACGATTTAAATTCAAATTTCTACATGATTCCGATGTTGTTTTTGATTTTTTTTTTACCATTGCCTTCATATAGATAAGTAGAATTTTTGAGAATTTTTAGGATTTTTTTTTGAATTTTTTAAATTTAAAACAAAATTTTGAATTTAGAGACGATTTGCTGTTGCCGTCTCGGGTCGGCACGTCGATTTGCCGCGGCAAATGGAACCTGACTCACGCCTTTGCTTGTTGCAACTGTTGTGTCTGAAACTGTGGTGATTCCTTGGGGCTTTTCTTGCTTGCGAAAATCCGGGAAAAGAGCGGGATCTGCCATTTCTGTGCTTTGTTTGCTAAATCCTGACTCAAGCCTGGTATTTTCACTTCTTTTTTTAAAAGAAATTTTACCATTTTTTCCTTTCCAATTCTTCTTCAAGTAATTGTAGTTTGGGTTTCTTCTATTTCCGGCTTGGCGGTTGAGCTGTTAGCCTCTGGGTTTCTTGTAAGAAAGATCTAGGCAGTATTCTTTTCAGCATTTGCGTTTGCTTATAATCTAGAAACTTATAACTCCTCGATAAGGACATCGGATAGATAAAAAATTTCTAGAAAAATAGTTTTAAGAGCTTTGAGAAGAAATAGTAATATCTACAAAAATTGGTTACCAAACGTTAAAGCGTTTGGTTTGTATGAAAATAACAAATTTTTAGCTTATAAGCAAAACGCTAAAAAGAACGGTCTACTAATCTCTGAGCAGCGGCATGAGCGCTCGTGAGTTCTCGTTTTTTTTTTTTTCAGAAGGGAAGAACTCAGGATTAAACAACCCTGATATAGTGAGCACCCGTGGGCGCCACCAGCGCTCGAACCCGGGTGGTCACCACCGCAACCTCAGTGGTAACCAACTGAGCCAAGCTCAGTTCTCGTTTAGTGGATAAAAATTTCAGCTTTTAGAGTTCTAGTCCAAGAACCAGTGGCTTGCAGC
Source organism: Olyra latifolia (assembly GCA_036346145.1). NCBI lineage: Eukaryota > Viridiplantae > Streptophyta > Magnoliopsida > Poales > Poaceae > Olyra > Olyra latifolia. Next base: position 51,661,921 of record CM070524.1, on the reverse strand, counting down.
CATGGAGGTGAGGTCCGAGCAAGGGGTGGCTGGTGCCTGGTAGGGATCTGTTCTGCATGCCGAAGAATCCGCCGGCGCCGGCGTCCTCTGCAGCCATGCAGAGCGTGCGTGTGGCGTACACCGCGGACGGCACCCCTGTGTTCACCCCAGTGAGCTCCGCAGTCGCGCCGCCGGCTTACCAACCCGGTGCCGCGGCAACCGGCCCAAACGTGTCCACCGCCGGAGGCAATGTCACGGGGTCGCTGCCGGACTCGGGGGAACTTGGGGCCAAGAAGTGCGGGCGGCCGAGGAAGTACGGGCCCGATGGGTCCATGTCGTTGGCATTGGTTCCTGCGTCGCCGGCTGCAGGGCCGACGGCGGTGGCACAGGGTGCTTCTGGGCCGTTCTCACCCACGCCGAGGAAGCCGGCGAGCCTCGTGCCGTCGGCATCACTGGACGAAGGGAAGAAGCGGGGCCGGTCCAAGGGGTCCACCAACAAGCCGCGCATGGATGCTGTTGGTAATATCTCCATTCCGTATCACTATAATCTGTGTGTTAGACGCTATTTGCCTTCTTAATAGTGTTTGTTAGTATCATTTTTTAGGCTCGAGATTACTAAGAATTGAGAAGAACTCTTCTTTGTACCTTAATGGATAATTCTTATGGTACAAGATATTAGAAAAAAAATTGTCTTTGAAGTTTGAACTTATAACTTTATGTTTGCTAATTGGCTAGAGTTGGAATAAGAATTGAAGAAAAAACTCTTCGTTGCACCTTAATGGATAATCTTATAGTACAAGATATTACAAAAAAAAAAAATCGTCTTTGAAGTTTGAATTAACTTTAACTTTGCTAATTGGCTAGAGTTGGAGGGTAGATTGATCTATAGGGTTACAACTGAAGGTGAAGGGTAAACTGCTAGGGAAATGATCCTTCTAACCTTTTCTCCTTTCTTTTCTTTTCGTTAATTTTGTACTCGTAGTGTAAAATGTAAATAACTGCTGGACAGGTTTACCTACAATTGTTCAGTGATTCATGCACCGATGTTTTTTTTGGTCTAGTGTCAATGCATTGTTTAGGATGTTTAATGTGCTGCTGGTTCACTTAATGTGAAATCGATGTGTGTTGACTTCATCTTTGCTTAAGATTTTTCCATTACACAGCTGGTCTTAGTCCTAATTAAAGCCATCTTGCAGGGTCAGCAGGAGTTGGATTTACACCTCATGTTATTACAGTTCAAGCTGGAGAGGTATAGCATGCCATAGTCAAACATCTTGGGGCAAATTGAAGCTTGTAATTTGAAGCATTAACTAATTCCAGATTTATACTAAGTTGTCGATGTGCCTTTCTATCATGGTTATTCTGACTTGTGGGTGTAGAGTAATGCATGGCACAAAATTCCCTCCTGATAATATTATGTAATATTTCTATTTTATCCTCCTAGTTCTGGCTTGTAAATTTCATTGAACCTTCATGCTTGATATCCTTTTTTCGATGGTTTTTTTGATTATTATATCTAATTGTTGGGCACAAAATCCATTCACTTTGACGTGCCTTTTATGTCGTGCTTTAGAAGATTTACAGTTTGACCATGGTCCTTAATTCTTGTTGCTTTGTCTACAAGTTTTTTTTTTTAAAAAAACTTGCATAACATTAATGCTGCATCGCCTTCTTTTAGAAAGTTTTAAGATAGCTAGCTCTGAAGGTGTTAGTTTTGTTTTTCTGAATTTACCAAAAAAAACACTCCCATTCTACTTTTTCAGGACGTGTCAGCCAAGATTTTGTCATTTTCTCAGCATGGAACTCGTGCAGTTTGTGTTTTTGTCAGCAAATGGTGCTATATCTAATGTAACACTTCGCCAAACTGCTACTTCAGGTGGAACTGTAACATATGAGGTTTGTAATTTTTAACCAGTGGAACTATCCAAGCTATGGAGTAGGAGACAAATATGTCTGAAGTAGAGATCATGTTATGTGCTGTTGGTAGTAAACTTCCTGCAAATTGTGTATCTTCTGTCCAAGTAGAATATGTATCGTGAATGCTGATTACTCCTTTTTTTTCCACCACGGGGCCGATTTGAGATACTGTCACTGTCTGGGTCATTCCTTCTAACGGACAATGGAGGCCAGCGTAGCCGGACTGGGGGACTCTGTTTCATTAGCTGGTCCTGATGGTCGTCTCTTGGGTGGTGGGGTTGCTGGACTTCTCATAGCAGCTTCACCTATCCAGTTATTATTTCATACCTTCTACTAAACTCAAGCTCATTATTAGAAACAATATAACTTGCTATGGAATATTGCTTCATAGGCTTGACATCTACTGCAATTTTCCCACATCCTCTCATTAATCAAAATGAAACTGCGTTCCAGACTTGGTTAAGTGTCCTGTAAGTAGCTTACCAGCATTGCAACTTTTTCATGTTGCCAAAAACAAGAGATGCTAAAATTATGAGCAATTTCACATTTTTACTATTGCTTTTATGGATTTTATGCACAATACAGTGATATTGATTGCCACTGATGCTTGTATTATCTTCAGATAGTAGTGGGAAGCTTCAATGCTGATTGGAGAAAAACATCAAAGTAGCAGATGCTTCCGCACCACCGAAGGTTGCTCCGACCACCGGGATGGGGCCGAATAGGCCCCCTCCAAGAGGTACATTGAGTGAATCATCCGGTGGCACCGGAAGCCCGCTACATCAAAGGCATCGCCACCAGCAACAATAACCAGCCAGCAATCTTGCCAAGCATGCTCTGGAAGTAGTGGCCTCTGCAAGTCTGCATCCTTGACCAAACTTCAGACCCTGATAGCCTGGATGAGCAGAAAGTAGCAACTGGCGCATTAGGCCATGTTCTTTTCAGCTTTGTGTTGCGTTGAGTTATATTGTAGCAAATTTTGAAAGCCCTTAAAAAAATGTCTAAAGAGTATGAAAAGGTAATTGAAAAATAGTTTTGAGATCTTTGAAGAAAACCCAACAAAACCACAAAGAAATTGTTACAAAATGTTGCACCAAATGGTCTACACAAAAATAACAAAATTTGTTGCAATAAAACACAACTCAACACAACGCTGAAAAGAACAAGGCCTTAGTGTTGCGCGTTACTTCTGACTAGAGCTCTTATGTAGTAGTGTAAATTTGATGTTTCATTAGTGTAAATTTGGACTCTCTTCTGTTTGCGGTTCAGTTTCGGTTTGGTTCAAAACTAAAAATTTGTTATTTTTGTACTAGTCGCATGTTATAATGTTTTGTAGTTATTTTTTCGTGACTTTGTAGAATTTTTCTCAACGATCTCAAAAATATTTTTTAATATAGTTTTCAACTTTTTTAAAATTATTTTTAGAAGACCTTAACTTTTTAGCTTTCAACCGAACGTAACCCAACCACAAACAGAAGAGGGCCTAGATGTTTCATCATGTGATCCTACGCAGCATTATCAAAGATTATCGTCCTTATGTTTAATCAATCTATGTGTTGCTTGTTTATTTCTCGCAAGTATGTTCTTTGCAGCTGAGCATGCTGCGAAAACAAAATGTTCATTTTTAGCATCAAAATGAAGAGCAAGATATCCATAGACATCCATCAAACAATTAAATTTTAGTGGCAGCGAAGTATGCCATAGCAAAGAGTGTCCCCGCCACATCATTCACAACAGAGCAATTAAGCTGACATCATTCACAACAGAGCAATTAAGCTGTAGAACGAATGACAGTGCTGCAAGCCAGTGGGCCTGGAGAAGCATAACTTCCCTTGGTACAAGTTGCGAAATCAGATCAACACAAAGACGTGTGCTATAGGGAAACATTCTTTGAACATACATATACAAGATTCAGCCAACCATTGCTCCCAGCTCTGTTTAACAATGCAACTTCAGTTAGTGAAAGCATACAGCTAACCAAGGGCAGTTTAAAAGACATGACATGATACTATTTGGGCGAGCTATTCTTAATTGCATTTGAATTTGATTCTACATCCTTCAAATTGTCTTTCTTCCATAGAACAAACTGTTAGGATTTTCAGGTAAATATGGGTTTTCGACCAAATCATCCACATTGTACAGCTTCATCTAAATCAAGCAGATCTCATGCATCACATGCTATTGTTATTTTCTCAAGAAAATCCGGTTGACAACATCCACTGGCAGCACATAGGCAGGATCAATAGGCTTCACTCCAGGGTACTCCATCAATGAAAGCCCTGTTTGCAACAGGCCAACTGAATCAGTAAGGGGCTTACAGTTTCAATATATTCAAATACCATCATAATACAAGATCCCTATGATAAAATACTGCACTGTAGGGATAAATATAAGATCACCTGCAACTCCAAAGTATGTGTGGTAGATATCTACCGCATTATCTAGTCTGTCTGAAATTCCACCATTTTCTTTGTCCTGCCAATTAATAATAATTTATGTGTAGCATGTAAGGAAACAGTGAAAACTGGTGTTTTTGGTATTGGACACATGATTGTCAAATATCAGAGGCGTGAACAGCTAGCAGTTACCTGACAGTTTAGTATGAATTTTGCTAGTTTATCCTTGTCAATCCAGTGCACTGTATCAATCATTATCAAGCTTGATAACACCCACCACGAGTAGCACACCAGAGTGAGCAGTTCAATTAAATCTATGGTGTCATGGTATACCGAAAAATGCAAAGACGCACAACCTGAAAAAAGGGCAGTAAATCTCACATCAGCAAGTTTCTCAGGCCGCCCATCGAGTCCTCCCTCTCTACATTGGCGCTCACAAAGCCACCATCCAAGGAGATCTCTATCAACATGTTGCAAAGAACCAGTGATTGCGAGAGCACTAACACAACAAAATACTGCACAGAAATGTATACACGATGTCAAGGTTATCAGACAGCAATAAAGTGATAACTTGGCAAGAAATAAAAGGAGACAATATTCTTGTGGGAAAATACAAATTTCTAGCCACCACAGGAATATCTAACTTTAGTACGATACATGACATGCCAATTGAAATGACTAATTATTCAAAGTTGTTAGGCTGCAATAGTAAAAGTTTATATCTTTTCTCAACGGGATGTCAGTAGTCCTGCAATTTGCTGGTATTCTGAGAAATTAATCCTAATGCATCCAGGATTAGTGATGGCTAAAAGTGTGGTCCAGAATTAGCAGTTCGCTTCTCTTTTTTTCCTCAGTAATATAAATAGGAATGCAGATAGACTGTATTTCATGATATGTAACAACAATTAATTAAATTATAGTTATACTCGTGTAACCTAAAACAGGATTTCAAAAAATCCAATATAATACATACTCTGCCCAGCATGAGACTCCCCTCCTGGCATAGCTCCAAATCCACCATCCACGTTTTTACAGCTCACAATATAATCTACAGCCTTTTCCACATTAATTTTATGCAGACGGTGCAGTAATGATAAGGTGCATATGGAAATATACGAAAACCTAGAAAATAAATGTTTAAAATTTCTATTAGAAACTCAAATTAGCAGTTGTGTTCAAATAAAAACATGGGAATTCAAAAGGACCGTTAATATTTTACCTAGTGTCAACTTCACCCCAAATATCACCAGAAAATGATCCATCCTCATTTTGAAGTCCAGAAACATCTGGCAGGATTTAGATAGGAAATAACAGAACGCAATATAACGCGCTTAGAATGCGGCCACTTGAAATTATTCAGGAAATTATAGACCTACCAAAAGGTCCAAAACAACTGCAGAATAATTATTTCATAGTCCCTTATTTCATGAAATTATAGACCTACCAAAGTCCAAAACAACTGCAGAATAATTATTTCATAGTCCCTCATTTCATGATTTATAGAGCGTTCAATTTAAGTCAAGATAGATTACAAGAACTAGATACTGCAGCAGGCTAATTTTTCGAAATTCTGCTGCGGCATTGGACCAATCATCCACCAAATAGTAACACACATGTTGTATCCTGAACACACAAGTAGATTAAAAATTTGGCATTGTGTCATGGTGCAGTCACTGAGGAAATTCGTGGATGATAGATTCTACGGTGCAGGTTAACATGTCTGTGTAAAGAATAGGGCATTTGCAAGCTAACCTTTGCATATCTTACTAAAACAGCATGAACCTAACTCAGATCTCATAAAAGGATACAATCAGCAACCTTGTCGGCATCAAGTACATCAAGCCGATCAAAGAGGCAGAGGACCTGCACGGCGCTGAGCGTGTAGAGGACGTGCGGGTCGTGCCCAACGTTCCCTCCGAATCCACCTGCACGGCCAAACTCCCAAGAACACCACCCAAATGAAGAACCGCCCTCTAAAGGATTCAAGGCGAAAACCCAAAAAAAAAAAAACGGGAGCTTTTCTCCCCTCTCTGCGGTACCAGATTCGGGGTGGTAGCAGGACATGATCCAGTCGATGACCTCGCCGGAGTCGACGGCGTGGAGCTTGTGGAGGAGGTCGAGCGTGGTGAGGCCCCAATAGGCGCCGTTGAGACGGATGTGCTCCATCACGGCATCACCAGCGACTCCAACGAGTCCTTCTTCTGCGGCCACAAGGAGGGAGATGTTGCTGAAGGCAACCGGGAAGAGAGCGGGAGGCGGAGCGGAGGGTCCGAGGCGCCTACCTTCTCAACGGTGACGATGTAGCGGACGTGCTTCTCCGCCGCCAGCTCCGCTTCGTCCCCCATGGCTGCCTCCGCTGCGCAGGCAGCGCCCGTTGTGGCGGGCGGACGGCGGCGGTTGTCCGTTGCGCAGCGTGTCGGGGCGCACTAGCCGCGCTGCGCGCGTAGCCCGGCGCCCGCAGCAGCGCACGGCCCGCAGGCCGCAACCGTCCGGGACTCCAGACAGTGCGCGCTGGCCGCTGGGCGCCACCGTCGGCGGAGAGAGAAGTCGAACACGCCGCGCCGCCGCTTTGGGACCGCGCCGCCGCAACCCATGCATGTATTATGTTTTTATACCCGGCTTAGCCCTTTGCTTATGCATTAATTGAAACATCATTTTATCGGTTGTTTCCATGGCATGAATGTTGTGGGCTGTGGCAAACATTTATTTAACACATGTTAGTATTTCAATGGCAGGATTGTTTAGACAATGTTAGAATGGAGATTTTGATGGATATTCTCACGTTGGAATCCAATCTCCCCCTTTGTGCAATTTCACTTCTTGAATGTAAACACATGAATGTTAGTATTTTGGGCAGTTCCCATCCTACCCCCTAGTGTAACAACCCATTTTGGGCAACTTTTAAAAGTTTCATATTTTAAATTAAAAAATTTCATTTTGGGTAATTACTATTTACCATCCAAAAAATTTCCAAAATTTAAAACTTTAAAATCAAACTTAATTTCAAAATTTTTCTAAATATTTTTAAACCTTCTTTTGTTAGGCCTAGCCCATCTTCCTAGCCCTAGGCCCATCGGCCCAGCCCATCCAGCCCACCACCATTTTTTCTCTAGGTCTCTCCTTCGTCAAGATGTCGCACGCCGTGCACGCACGTTGCATGTCACGCTGTTCTCTCGCCGAGTGGCTCTCCCTGACTCTCCCTCTGCCTCTACTCACGTCGCTGGGCAGCAGATCGGCGATGTCGGCTGCACGCCTTGAGCGAGCTATGTTGGCCAGCAAACTATAGCCTCAAGACTGCGACGTCGCCGCCGCATCCGCGACCTTGCCATGGCCGCCACGCCCATTATCATTGCCGTGTCGCGCGCTCCACGCCACGCCGTCCCCTCACCACTCCTCCCTCGAGCCCCGTGACTGGAGCTCTTCCTCCCTTGTCTTGCCAGTCGTTTCCCTCTCTATTTAAGCCCCTGGCTCGGCCTCGCTCCCTTCCTTCGCCATTGCCGCCACCGAGCTCCATTTCACCCCTTTTGCCTCACCGTCGACTCGGTACGTCACCATCAATTCCTTGCATACCTATCTTCTCTAGGTGCCACCCCTCAGGTTCCTGTTGTCGCCGGGAAATCCCGCCGATGGTGAGGTTCAGCGCCCCTCCCCGATGCTGGAGAGGACGCCGAGAGAAGTAGTGGTGATAGAGCAGAACGCTCAGTGAATAAACTAGTGCTAATGTGTATGATCAGAATGCTTGCCCTCTTTCATTGATGAGCTTATTAATTTATACAACTTTTGGATCAGGGTTTACATGCATGGGAAATACCCAAAGTACCCTAGCCCATGAGAAATACCCAGATTGCCCTGATCTCTGGATCATTGATCCTACAATCAACGGCTAAACTAGCTTTCTTACAATTTATGTTATTCTGCTCCCTAACATGCCCTTGGGAGGGCATATCCTGACAAAGTTGTTAATTTGATTTGATTCGTTCTTGTCAGAGGCTGTCGCGGGGTCTTCGTCTTCTGGCCCGAAACTTGTCAAAGATCACTCTCGGTCTTTCCGAAGGGTCTTCATGAATCCCTCGATGAGACATCCTACGCCACCCTTCGGTATAAGTCCCGAGGATTCTCCTTGCTTGAGATGCACTCGGAACACCTGACCCTTCGCGTCCTTCTCTCGACCCTTCGCGCATGTCCAAGTCTTCCACTCACGGTCCGTTTTGAGGTCATCTTGGGCAAGCTTCGTCACTTACCCCTTCGGGTAAAAATCTTCATGAAGGATCTTTACAGCATCTTCGTGGACATCCACCTTTCCCGGAGATGGGGTGGCTGTCCCTACAACAGAAGCCCCTTACGGTCACGTCGCCACCTCGCCGTGGTGTCTAGCCGGAATATCCAGCCCCCCTTCTCCACGTCGAGGTGGTGTTCCCAAAGATACTCTTTCTTTTTGTTACCAATGATATCTTCGCCAGTTGATGTGACTTGTACTTGACGTTCTGACATTGTCAGTAGCCTCGAAGTTGTCGTGTTGATCCTGGCCGTCAATCGTCACACGTGTCATCAGATCTGTAGGAGGCCGTTGGAATTTTCTTTTGTTTTTTGATTTTTTCTTTTCGCGACTCCTCGGTTTCTTCGTGGCGCATCGTCGCCGTTGGTGAGGACACGTGGCGTTCATCCGCGTCCTCCTGTCTTCAATAAAAGGGGCCTTGCGGTTGTCTTCTCCCCACTTGTCCTTGCTTCAATCTTTCGAGTTCCCGCCGCCGAGTGCTCTCGTTTCTTCATCCGTGCTTCGCCGTCGCCCGTCTGCTGTCCGTGCCGCGTCATCAACGGGCTATCACCGCCAGTTCGTCACCGATCTTCAGTCGTCCTGCTTCTGCTGGTACGCCACTTCCCTATCATCATTTCTCGTGTTAGGCGATTTTTTTGTTGGTTTGGAGTTTAGGGATTCAATGAACTTTGAGTTTGATGCCGGCAAGGTCGCCGGTGAGGTTTTTTCCACCAGCGATGTTGGATGCGCTTCCGTCTTCTTGTTGATCGTCTTCCCTCCCCTCTTTTCTTTTTGGTAAAAATGGGGCGGGATTTTTGCAGAACTGCCTGTTGCAAACGCTTCTGATGTTGGTTTTGTTTGCGGTTCTTTTTTTTATTTAAAGTTTACGAAGGGTTGCTTCTTTGAAATATTGATTCTTTTTTTTATTTGCGCAGTTTTTTGAACCTTCGATGGCTCCGAAGAAGATCCTGAGCCCTGCAGATCTTGCGCGGCTGTCCTAGGAGCTGGGGCAATCGAGGATGACGCCTGATATGCTCGCGAAGGTGTCAGATTGCTCTCCTGCGGACGAAGGAGACTTCAGACTCCCGGGGCCAGAGACGACTCCATAGCCAAACGCCGACGAGGCGGTCATCTTCAACTCGCAGGTGAAGGCAGGTCTTTGGATACCGTGCACCCGCCTCGTTGGGGAAGTCCTTGAGCTATACGGGACGCAGCTTGTACACCTTTCCCCGAACGCCGTGGCCCGGCTGGTGGTCTTCGAGTGGGTGCTTCGAAGCCACGGCGCGCAACCAAACGCCCGAGTCTTCGGGTTCCTTCACGAGGCTCGGTGGCAGGGGAAGACCAGTGGGAGCGCCTTCGGGTGCCTAAACTTTGTCGTGAAGTCGGCACATTCCGCGGACTTCCCGTCCTTGGCCACGAAGAAGAAGTGGGATGGAGCGGCTGGGCTGAGCTGGAAACTTTACTGGTTTACCAGAGGGTGGATGCCGAGGATGCTCCACTGAGATACACCCCGGGCGTAGCGGACTACATCAAGTTCCCGGTGGAGAAGTTGTCAGGTTCCGAAGAGGCGCAGCGGCTCCTACTTCAAAGAATCAGCAGACGCTTTTCTAGGCGATGCCTCGCCGAGGAGTTCTACGCAGCCAAGGTGAGGCCACTAATGCGCAGCTGGGAAGACTTCGTCATCGTCCGCGAGGGAGGCGACCAGCTCACTCTTCGTGATGAGGATCACCTTCCCCGGAAGCTGGAGTCGGCCATGGAGAGGGCCGAGGAGATGTTTGGGCCGCTTCGCCTCGACGAAGTTGCCCGGGCTCGCGAAGCTGGGGTGAGTGCACGCGTCAACCGCATCCTCAGGGTAGTTACCCCCTGGACCGAGAACGAGCCAAAGAGGAGCGGGAAAAGAAAAGTTACAGATGGCGCTGCCGCGGGTTCCTCGAAGCGGCACCGTGGTGAGTATTCTCCTTTACCTGCCATATGTCTTCGGTCTATCGTTTCTAACTAATTTTTCAAATTAGAAGCCGCCAGCGCTGAGGACGAGGAGGAGGAAGAGGAGGTCGAGGAAGAATGTCGGCTGGCCGAGGACGACCGCACTTCGCCGGACGTGCAAAGTGCTGCCAGTGGTGGTGACGATCCACTGGACGTCTTGGTCAGTAAGACCCCTTCGGGACCCTAGGATCCCGGTCACGGCTCCAACGAACTTCAAGGGAGCCACGGAGCAGGATCTCTCCCTTCAGGTCAGGGTCCCGTGACCCCCGAAGGGGCCTTCATGGATGTTCACGCGGAGGCCGAGGACTACACCGCCGGCTTCGTTGTTGACACGGAGTTCTCTCTGGTTGACTCTCCTTCCGCTGAAGGTGGTTATTATAACTCGGTATGCTTTTTACCTTGTTAGCTTCTTTCTTATGTTTGCTTTTTTTTTCAGAGGGGGCTGACCAGGAACCACCTTCGGCACCTATCTCTGGGACCGTTGGTGCCGGTACTGCGGCTGATGCCATTCTGGCATTGGTGGCAACCACTGTCGCGTAGAGGGGGCCTTTGGCTTCTGCCCCGTTTGCGCCTGGCGCTGGCGGTTCAGTTTTGCCGGCTACTGCACCCGGCGCTACTTCTTCGGTAGCGGCGACAACGGTAGAGGGTGGAGCTTCTCATGCTACACCCGTACCCAGTGTCGCCCCTGCTTCCGATGGCTTCTTCGTTGAGCCCACCACCATCCTCCACGATGAACATGTGGAGTCTATCCTCGGGGGGTGCCTTCATCAGTCCTCGATCGTTGCGAGGCGTTCCTTTTACTGGTGAACATGCGCAATGTCGAGCTGAGCCTTGCTTCGGTAATATATGTATTTCTACTATTTATTTATTGTATTTTTCTTTTAACGTCTTCGTGTTATTTATGTTTGTATCCCGTTTTACAGAGTTTGGTTTGGAATCGTGCCGCATCGGCACAAGTGGTGGATCTCTCGGAGAGGTGTGTTGTTCTCGAGGGTCGGGTCGCTACACTCGACCGAGAGAACCACACCCTTCGGGAAGTGAGCGCGAAGGAGAAGGAGCTGGTGGTCCTCCTCAGGTCAGAAAAGGAGCAGACGGAGCAACGTGCGAAGGCCGCCGAGGAGGCCCTGGCTGTGCTCCGCGCTGAGTTCGAGGCTCAGCGAGTCGAACTTGAGTCATCGCGTAAAGAGTGCAACGGCCTGCGTGACGAAGTGAAAAATGGAGCCACCGAGCTTGGTGCTCTTCAGGGTTCGGCGGCGAAGGTTAAACACCAGCTAGACGTTCTCCAAGCGGAGATTCTCTCGTTGTGTCACACTTTCGCCAAGGAAATAAGCAGGCTAGGGACAGTCGCCGTGGGCGTCCCCCTGAAGAACCCGGCTCTAGCCATCAAATACCTGAAGGAGGCAATTGGGTCCGTTTTGGAGGGATCGCTGCGCTATGGATCTGACTGCGCCGTCAGCTCCATCGTTGCTTTTTCAACGATGCTGAAGAGAGCAGGGTGTACACATTTGCTAAGCAGCTCTTCGCCGAACTGCTCTTATCCTTCGGTATTCAATCCCAGCTTGTTTGATCGAGACTGCCGCCAGGTTGTTTGGGATTTCTTATTTAAGTTTTGGCGATCTGGCGGTCCTATCTTCTGCCGCGTCTTCATGGCCCACGCGAAGAAGAAGGCTCCTTCGGCTTCCGTGGCTGGCTCGCCTCCACCTCTAAGGATAGAGCCCAGGGTGCCCAGCGAAGATCCTCCGGCGGTTGCTGTCCCTCAGGATCCCAAAGATTCCATAGATCCGAAGGGCAAAAAGCCAGTGGAATAGGATTGTAATAGTTTTAGGGTTGTAACCTTTTGCTAATGTAATATATAATCTTTTATTCACTTCTTTTCGAAGTTGTCTCGTATCGTGAACGATTTTATTTACCTTCGTGATGTTTTGTTTTCATTTGGCATGAGCTCATTGTTTTTCATACGTCGCACCCCTCGTGATATTTTTAACGTAGTTGGTGTTCGCGAGGGCCTGTGGCTTGCGAAGATTGCGTTTCGGGTGCTTGGTGCGAGTGCTCTTGGCCTCGCGCCAGCCACTTGGCGCTTTCGCGCGTTATACGTTCGCGCTCATTGCCCGCGAAGGTCATATTTCTGGTGCTTGGCGCGAGTGCCCTTGGCCTCGCGCCAGCCCCTTGGCGCTTTAGCGCGTTATACGTCCACGAAGGCTCATGGCCCGCGAATGTGGTATTTCGGGTGCTTGGCGCGAGTGCTCTTAGCCTCGCACTAGCCCCTTGGCGCTTTAGCGCGTTATACGTTCGCGAAGGCTCATGGTCCGCGAAGGTCATATTTCGGGTGCTTGGCGCGAGTGCTCTTGGCCTCGCGCCAGCCCCTTGGCGCTTTAGCGCGTTATACATTCGCGAAGGCTCATGGCCCGCGAAGGTCATATTTCGGGTGCTTGGCGCAAGTGCTCTTGGCCTCGCGCCAGCCCCCTGGCGCTTTAGCGCGTTATACATTCGCGAAGGCTCATGGCCCGCGAAGGTCATACTTCGGGTGCTTGGCGCGAGTGCTCTTGGCCTCGCGCCAGCCCCTTGGTGCTTTAGCGTGTTATACATTCGCGAAGGCTCATGGCCCGCGAAGGTCATACTTCGGGTGCTTGGTGCGAGTGCTCTTGGCCTCTCGCCAGCCCCTTGGCGTTTTAGCGCGTTATACATTCACGAAGGCTCATGGCCCGCGAAGGTCATACTTCGGGTGCTTGGCGCGAGTGTTCTTGGCCTCGCGCCAGCCCCTTGGCGCTTTAGCGCGTGATACATTCGCGAAGGCTCATGGCCCGCGAAGGTCATACTTCGGGTGCTTGGCGCGAGTGTTCTTGGTCTCGCGCCAGCCCCTTGGCGCTTTAGCGCGTTTTACGTTCGCGAAGGCTCATGGCCCGCGAAGGTCATATTTCGGGTGTTTGGCGCGAGTGCTCTTGGCCTCCCGCCAGCTCCTTGGCACTTTAGCGCGTTATACGTTCGCGAAGGCTCATGGCCCGCGAAGATCATATTTCGGGTGCTTGGCGCGAGTGCTCTTGGCCTCGCGCCAGCCCCTTAGTCAGTCTGAAATGTGTGCACGGGAATGCTCCTTTTCTTCACTTCATTTGAAATTACATTCTGGTAGTTACATTCCCGTAAGATTTTTCTGGTCACAGCCGGTTTTTGGCGTCTGAGCCTCGTTAAAATCTCCGCTCGTAAAACCCGCTAGGGAAAAAACCGAGTCGGAGAAAAGAGTACTTAGCACTTCATTCATTCTCATGGGTAATACTTGATCAGGCTCTTCGCGTTCCATGTGTTTGGGACCGAAGAGCCGTCTGGATTGGAGTGGTGGAATGATCCTTGTCTTGTTTGTTTGGTGACGATGAAGGGTCCGTCCCATGTGGGCTCTAGTTTGGATGGTCTTTGTGGCATCTTCCGAAGGACCATATCCCCTTCTTGGATCTCCCGTGGTCTTACGCGCTTGTTGTAGGTTTTGCTCATCAGCTCATTATACTTCTCTAAGGCCTGTTTTGCTTTGAGCCTGTCTTCTTCGACAGTGTCGGCCGGCGGTTGATCAGTAATCTTGGTTCCACCTGTTATGACCCGAAGGGTCTTAGCTTGGATTTCAGCCAGCATTACTGCCTCTTCACCATATACCAACCTGAAGGGTGAATACCCCGTTGGTCTGGTGGGCGTTGTGCGAATTGCCCACAATGTCTTCTCTAGCTCATCTGGCCATTTCTCTTTTGCTTCATCCACCAATCTTCTTTTCAATGATTTCATGATGTTTTGATTTGCCCGTTCAACTGCACCGTTCGCTTGTGGGTGTCCCACAGAAGCATAGCATATTTTGATGCCGAGGTCCTTGCAGAATGACTTAAACCTTGACGAGATGAACTGTGATCCATTGTCAGCCACTATTTCTTGTGGTAAGCCAAATCTGCATATCACATTTTTTCAAAAGAAATGCTGGGTCTTTGCAGCTATTATGCTCGTCAATGGCTCTGCTTCAACCCATTTGGTGAAGTAGTCGATTGCAACAATGATCCATTTAAATCCTCCTGAAGCCTGCCTAAGTTCCCCCACGATATCAATCCCCCATCTTGCAAAAGGCCACACTGGGGGTGAGGGCTGTAGGTTTGTTGGCGGAGCCTTCGGCTGATTTTTCATCCATTGACATCCTCGGCATCTTTTCACGAATTCCTCTGCGTCGCCGTTGGCTGTTGGCCAATATATTCCCATGCGCAAAACCTTTGCTGCAAGAGCCCTTGGGCTTCGATGTGAACCACAGACTCCTGTGTGCGTTTTCGCCAGTGCTTCCTTTCCCTCTTCTCTCGAAACACACCTCATCCACGGTGTGCCAATTCCCGACTTGTAGAGGAGGCCATCCATCATGATATATGTTCTTGCGCGTTGCTTTGTTCCATACGCCTTCTTACTATCTTCGGGTAATTTACCATCTCGAAGATATTTTACAATGATTGTTCGTTAGTCTTCTTCCAAGGACCTTGCTATGAGTTGTACCTCGGGACATATAGATGCTCGTGATATTGCTTCGTAAAACACCCCATTAGGTATCCTCGTACAGTATGTGCTGCCTTGGCCAACTCATCCGCTCTCGCATTCTCCCCCCTTGGAATTGTTTTTACAGAGATCCCGACAAAATGCTTCTCCATTACTCTTACTGCTTCCAGATACTTTGCCATTTCGGCGTCTTTGGCTTGAAAGTCTTTTGTTATATGCCCTTCTATCAATTTAGAGTCGGTGTAGATGACGACCTTTTTTGCTCCGAGGGATTTTGCTTTCTGAAGACCCAACAAAAGTCCTTCGTATTCAGCTGCGTTGTTTGTTGTCTTGAAATTTAGCCTGAGAGAATACTCTGTGCTCTGCCCTTCAGAGTCAGTTACAATTGCTGATGCTCCTGCTCCTTCTGCTGTGAAAGAGCTATCGGATTTTATGCTTCACAAGGGAGGCAGAGCTGAGCCTTCTTCTGGAACTTCCGCCGACCACTCAGATATGAAATCGGCAAGTGCCTGAGCTTTAATGGCTGTCCTTGGTTCAAAAGTGATATCGAAGGGTGCTAGTTCTACAGCCCACTTTGCGATCCTTGTCGTGGCGTCTTTGTTCTCAAACATAGACTTTAGAGGATATGCTGTAGGCATCTTTATCTTGAATTCTTGAAAGTAATGCCACAATTTTCTTGATGCCATAAGTAATGCATAAGCTATTTTTTCTAGCTCGATGTAGTTTCTCTTTGCTCCTTGCAATGATTCCGATACATAATATACGGGCATTTGTCCCTCTTCGGCTTCGTCCTTGACGAGGACTGCGCTGACTGTGAAGTGGCTTGCTGCTAAATACAAAGTTAGGTGTGTTGCCCCCTTCGGGCTAGCTAGTCTTGGCAGTTGTTGAAGATGATCCTTCAGCGTTGCGAAGGCATCTTTGCATCGAGATCTCTACTCAAAGGGTGTTGTTCCTTTAATCGTGTTGAAGAAGTGTTTGTGTTTCTCTGCGGCCTTCGGGAGAAACCTTCCTAGGGCAGCCAGCTTTCCTAGTAGGCTCTGTGCTTGCTTCTTGTTTTCTGGATCTTTCATACACTGAATTGCATCAATCTTTTCCTTATTAGCCTCTATCCCTTGGTGTGATACTAGGAATCCCAGCAACTTTCCCGTCTCCACTGCAAAGGCGCATTTCGTCGGGTTTAATTTTATGCCTTCTGCTCTTAGGCTTGCGAATGTCTCTTGAATATCCTCGCAGTGATCCCTCCTTCGCTTGCTTTTTACGACAATGTCATCGACATATGCTTCCACATTTCTTCCCATCTGTTTTGCAAGAACCTTTGCGATGAGCCTTGCGAACGTTGCGCCTGTATTTTTTAGACCAAAAGGCATTCTCTGGAAGCAATACGTGCCGAAGGGTGTTATGAATGCCGTCTTCTCTTCATCTTCTTTTCTCATATACACTTGATGATAGCCTGAGTAACCTGCTGTCGCATCAACCAGTTGGTCAATTCTTGGTAGGGAAAAATCATCCTTTGAGCATGCCTTGTTGAGATTTGTGAAGTCGACGCACAATCTCCAGGTGCCGTTTGACTTCTTCACTATCACGACATTCGTGAGCCACTCCGGGTATGCAACTTCCCGAATGACTTGGGCTTGACGCAATTTTTCCACTTCTACCTTAGCCGCTCCCTGTCTATCGGGTCCCATTTTCCTAAGTTTTTGTTTGATCGGCTTTGCATCTATCTTCACGTTCAGCGAGTGTTCAATTGTTTCTCTAGGGACCCCCTTAGACTCTCCCGGGACCCAGGCAAAGATGTCACTGTTTTGCGAAGCAAATTGATGACGTTTGCTTCTTCTTCCTCGGAGAGGGCGGTTCCGATAGATATTGTTCTCTCTTCATCCTCTGGGAATATTTGTATCTTCTTCGTTTTGCTCTCCGGCCTGACCTGGGGTTTGTAACCCTTCGGTTTGTACTGAGAGTCGACTCTTTCTGTAGTTTGGACCGGCTTGAGCCTTGGTATGCCTTCGAGTTTATTTTTTCTTGCTGATTTCTGATTTCCTCGAATGGTAATGACTCCCTCTTCGGGGGGCATTTTCATGCATAGATAGCTGTGATGTATGATTGCCCCAAAGACATTGATGATTTCTCTTCCAAAGATGGCATTGTAGCGGTACTCCATATCAACGCATCGAAGCATATACTCTTCGTTATCTTTCTCTTGCCTTCACGGAAAGTTACTGGCAATGATATCTGGCCCATAGCGGCCACATGCTCTCCTCCAAACCCTATGAGAGGCATGTGCAATGGTGTTAGCCGATCTTTCGGTATATTGAGCTGTTTGAATGCGCTGGCGAAGATTATGTCTGCCGAACTTCCTCCATCCACCAACGTCCTTTGGACATCATATTCTGCGATTTCAGCTGTGATCACAAAGGGATCTTGGTGTGGGAATGTGACGCCTTTGGCGTCGGTCACGTCGAAAGTTATCGGCGGAGCCGATTTTGGTTTACTTGATACGGATACATGTGACACTTCACGGATGAATTCCTTCCTCTTTCTGTTCAATGGGAGATTCAGCGAGGATCCTCCGGTGATGACATGGATAACCCTTCGGTTTGGCTCTTGAATATTGTGAACCCTCTCTGGAGATCTGCGGTATTGATCCCTCGGACGTTGATCTTGCCTTCGTTGTCGTTTCTGGTTTTGGTAGTTCTCGCGTTGCGTTTTAACATCTCTACAATCCTCGGTTGTATGCGAGTAGTTTTCTTCATGTATCGCACAATACCTCTTCTCCTTGTTGTCCTGATTTTCTCCTCGGAATTGATCATTCCGGTGGTAGTTCTCCCTTCGGTAATTGTCGTTCCTTCGATCATCTCTTCTCGTGTTGTCTTTCCGATTGCCATACTCATCCCTTCGTGAATTGTAATCCCTTTGGGGATAGTCCCCCCTCCTATTATTGTCAATGGCTCTTTGCTCATCAGTTTGCTTGGGTTTAATGTTGCTCACCCTTTTGTTGGAATTTTGATGTCTCTTTTTTTGTCTGTATTGCTCTCTTTGTGGCCATCACGATCTTTGTGTGTATTCAGCTGGCCTTGTCTCCTCAAATTTTCCTTTTCTCCCTTTGCATACCCCTCAACTTCATCATAAAGAAGCGCAGCTGATCGTGGTGGGTCTTGAGTCAACTTATGTAGAAGGGGTCCTGGTTGAAGCCCTCTTCGGAATGCGTTGATTATCGAAGAGTCAGATACATCTCTTATCTAGCATCGTATCGCAGCAAATCTTTTGTAATAGTCCCTTGTGCTTTCTTTTTTGCCTTGTTCTAAGGCGAAGAGGTCTCCTTCTACTATTCTCTGGATATAATTGCTTTGAAAGTTGTTAGCGAAGGCATCTTTGAGTTGATTCCATGAGTGTATAGATTCTTGTGGTAGTGAAGTGTACCATGACAGTGCGGTACCCTTCAGTGTCAGCAATAAACTCTTCGCCTTAATATCATCATCTCCTCCAGCTGCTTCAACCGCCGTGTCATACACATCCAGTAATTCATTTGGGTCCGTGTCCCCGGAGAACTTGAACACACTGGGCATTTTGAATCCTTGGGCCATTTCTTGCCGCGAAGATGCGCGCTCAGAGGCCCTTCGTTAGCCTTCCTCAGCTGTGCCACCATTGCGTTTTGACGATATTGCTCCTGGTTTTCCTCAGGGTATGGGATCCTTCGGGGCACATAGTGCTGTTGGGGCTGCATTGTTACGAGTTCTCTTCGAAGCAGGTCGATTTGTTCCTCCAATAGTCTTCTTCTATCCCGCGGGATGTCTTCAGCAGATGTAGGGTCTTCATGTTGACGCTCTTGCATGGGATGGGTGGGTGGGTTTTGCTGCATCTCTTCTCTGACGACCCCGCCAGGTCCTGGCTCGTCGAGTCCACTGCCGCCCACGCCCGGGGCATCCTGGCTCTGGTTCCTCCAGCCCTGCAGGTTGACGCCGGGTGCTCTTGGGATGCTTCCGCCAGGTCCTTGCTCCGCCGCGTCTTCCTGCCGCCGTTCAGTCGTTGGCGCGGTGGCGATCACCCTTTGGGCCGCTTCCTCCATCGTCTCGCCAGTGACCTCTTGTCGCCGCTCTCGCCTTGTGTATGCTCCGTCGTGCTCCAGTTCCGGCGGCTCGCCTCCGGCCGCTGCGACACTCCTCCATGGTCTAGCCATCACCGCTAACGCTCGCCTCCTCCCCACGAACGGCGCCATCTGTCGCCGGGAAATCCCGCCGACGGTGAGGTTCAGCGCCCCTCCCCGGTGCTGGAGAGGACGCCGAGAGAAGTAGTGGTGAGAGAGCAGAGCGCTCAGTGAATAAACTAGTGCTAATGTGTATGATCAGAATGCTTGCCCTCTTTCATTGATGAGCTTATTAATTTATACAACTTTTGGATCAGGGTTTACATGCGTGGGAAATACCCAAAGTACCCTGGCCCATGAGAAATACCCAGATTGCCCTGATCTCTGGATCGTTGTTCCTACGATCAATGGCTAAACTAGCTTTCTTACAATTCATGTTATTCTGCTCCCTAACATGCCCTTGGGGGGCATATCCTGACAAAGTTGTTGATTTGATTTGATTTGATTCGTTCTTGTCAGAGGCTGTCGCGGGGTCTTCGTCTTCTGGCCCGAAACTTGTCAAAGATCACTCTCGGTCTTTCCGAAGGGTCTTCGTGAATCCCTCGATGAGACATCCTACGCCACCCTTCGGTATAAGTCCTGAGGATTCTCCTTGCTTGAGATGCACTCGGAACACCTGACCCTTCGCGTCCTTCTCTCGACCCTTCGCGGATGTCCAAGTCTTCCACTCACGGTCCGTTTTGAGGTCATCTTGGGCAGGCTTCGTCACTTACCCCTTCGGGTAAAAATCTTCATGAAGGATCTTTACAGCATCTTCGTGGACATCCACCTTTCCCGGAGATGGGGTGGCTATCCCTAGAACACCTGTCTTAAATTTTGGCTAGGAACCACCAGAGCTCCCAGGCGACGTGAACCCTGTTTCTGCCGTAGCCTCCTCCACGGTGACAGCTCACCTCCATCCTTCTCCTAGCTCGGCACCACCTCAGGTAGCTCCCTGGTATTCACTAGATTCTCCTTGCACCGGTGAACTAGCCGCCGTCCCTACTCTTCGCTGTAGAATCATGCTTCTGTAGCATTCCACCGCCCGCGCCCATGCTGCCGCTGTTCTGGTTTGCCGCCGGCAATGCTCCGGCCAACATGTCCTAGGTCTCCCCTATTCAAACCCATTCCGATCATGAACCAGTAGGATGGTAGACCGTAGCACTACCAGTCCCCTATCGAAGGTTCGTTGGAACTCGGCCAGAGAACCAGACGAACCCATCGCCTTGCTGACATTACCCCAACATCGGCTGCGAGACGGAGTCACTGACATGTGAGACCCAAGCTAACAGTGCTTAGCATTTTAATCTCCCACACTTAGCCCTAATAGCCATTGACATGTGGGCCTGTGTCCTCACCTATTAGTATTAGTGGAGGCGTACTCCTGCTTTATGCCTTCTGCCTGTGGGCATTGGTCGAGCCGTTTTCGCTCTCGGACTCCTGGTTTAAGGAAGGATGGGGGAGGCGGCGGTGCAGTGAGCGGGGAAGAAAGGAAGAGGAGGAGCGGCTAGGGCTCAGGTCTCCCGCTGTGGATCTCGGCAGGCGAGAGGGAAGCGAGAAGGAGGCGGCGGGCTAGGGTTGGGGAGGAGAGAAACGGGCAGGAGGACGGTGGGTTGAGGAGCGAGAAGAGTAGGGGCCAAAACGAAAAATAGGAAGTAGCAAAAGTCGCTTGATCAGCCGGTCGGATGGTCCTAACTGTCTAGGAATGTGGATCGAAAATCAGAAAGCCGAAGGGTTTTTTCTTCAAAAGCGTCTGGCTGAGGGCTAGACGGTTGGATTGCCCCAGCGCGCACGATCAGACAACCCTGGTTGAACGGACGACATGGAGGTCTGTGGAGGCCGCATTTTATCCAGCCGTAGTATATATAGAGATTTACTTGCATACCACTATAGAAGATAGCTTAATCCTATATATTTTTTTGGTTCCCGTGTTACAATCGACTACAACACAAGAGACGACTGAATTATCTATGCTCCGTACAATTCTCCATTTCATCTCATATCTTGTATGGCAAATCTTATAGACAGGCAACAATGGGGCTAGACCAAAAGCTTAGGCTCGATCCGATCCGATCTGATCCAATCCAAGCTTCTGTCAAGCTTTAACCGAGACAAGCTCGAGTCTAATCAATCTCAAACATGTAAATTGAGGTATTATTTGTCTCCTGAGCTCAAATCGAGCCTAAGCTCGAGACTAGTAGAGCTCAACACATATAATTTTAGGTATTATTTGTCTACCGAGCTCAAGCCGAGTTGAGCTCGATCCTAACCAAGCTTCTACCGAGCTTGATCTCGAGCCGTGGTCATTACTTGAATGTCATTCTATTCAAGTTTGAGCCTAACCGGGCTTGAACCCAAGCACGTCAAGTTTGCTTAGGCTTGAATCCAACCCTAGCCAATGGGACCATTGTACATGGTCTAAGATTCATGCAGGTTTAATAATACCATTAATTTAATAAGTTTAGATTTACAAATAATATGTCTAGACCTTCAAAATACTCCTCTGATCACAAATAATTAATTGACATTTAAAATAGACGAGTCAAAGTTTGTGAGTTACAAATATCTCTTAAATATTTATGAAAAAGTACTCTTTTGGTCATGGTTCAAGAAGACACTAGTAGCTAGTCGATAGGCGGGCTACATACTAGCGATTAGGCGGGATTAATTCATGGATTAATATGAACAAATCAGTAACTGCTGCCAGGCATAGGACTGTCATTAGAGATTAATCGAGGATTAATCCAGATTTTTAATGAGTTGGATTTTTAAAAAAGAATGTTGAATAAATGGTTGAAGCAACAGAACATTATATTTCTTGAGGAGACATTCATAGTTTAATAAGTTGGATTTATTAGTTCTTCAAAGAAGGACAAAACATAATTTTTAAGACAGCTGCCGGAATTAAGCCTAATCGTGCGGCTGTGTGTGCACTAATCGTGCGCGCGGCAATTAAGTCTGATCGCCCGGCTTTGTCTATTCCCTTCCTAATTTGCTGCAACGCTAGCTGGACAGATGACCGGCTGGGGCTACAGGTGACCTATTACCCCTTAGGGATAAGAGCTAATATGAGCATTTGGATCAAATCAGATCAACAGATTAAAATACCTCGGGTTCGTGTTAAAAATCTCATAGTATTTTCCCTCTCTCTGCATTTTATTTCTTGAACGTAAATAATATGGAGTAATCAGTGTGCTTCAGCTTTTGCATGTAGTTAAATTTGATTGTATATATGGAAAGTTTGATCCGTCAATTAAGCAGCTTGAATTGATTATGGTCCAAAGTAGGCTGGATATACATATGCATGGAGGAAAGGAGAAATGCAAATAAGCCCCTATATATCTACTTTAACATGATTGACCTTAGAAATGTGGGATTATTTAAACATTTTCATATTATTCTCTATGTTTCCAAGAAAGTATAGGTATCCCCTTTATAAATTTGGGTCAAATTATGTATTGAAAAATGTTAAAAAAGAATGGGTGAGTGCTGTTGGTGTTCATCGAGTGATTAGTTTTAAGTATATTATGTGCACCTAGACCTATGGTCTTACATCAAATAGATCAATTGTTGCCACTTGTATCTTAAGCAATTTTGGTACTTTGGGTTTAGTTCAGAATGTTTGTAATCAGCAGTGTGCAAGATGCCAAGATACATAACCTTCTGCAACTTCTTTGAGCAATAAATATTTTGTTTATTCTGCATGGATAGTAAGATAGGCTATCCAATGCATTAATGGATACTGGCATGTCAAACCTACACTCCAACTTGCAAGGTGATTTACATTCTTCTCACAAATATTGTCAGTTGCAACCGGGTGCATTGTTTTTATGTAGTGGGCACTGGGCAAGGAAAGGAAGAATGTGACTGAAGAGAAGACCATTCAGTGCATTGAGAAGCTTTAGGCCCAGATAATAATCTGATGAGTGCAAAAGGAAACTCTTTGTGGGTATGTCTGTCGGAGAGTGATGAAAAACTAGTAAGGGCTGTCCTTTACAGCTTATTTGTCTTATTTCTTATTTGCTTATTTGACTTATCTCATAACTTCGAGAATTTACTGAGGTGTCATCGAGAATCGGATGCCCCTGGTTTTTAGGATTTAGGGAGCTTTTAGACACGTCTACGAGATAAAAAAAAAGATTCAAAAAGTAATAAAAAAGTCAATTAAGTCAAAATAAGCCACGTCTTATCTGACTTATTTTGTGTCTTATTTGACTTATTTGGCTTTTTTATAACTTTTTGAATCCGTTTTTTTTATCTCGTACGTGTCTAAAAGCTCCCTAAATCCTAAAAACCAAGGGCATTCGACTCTCGAGGCCACCTCGGGAAATTCTCGAAGTTACGAGATAAGTCAAATAAGCAAATAAGAAATAAGACAGATAAGCTGAAAAAAAGGCCCTAAATATAGAGTGTTACACCCTTTTTTTTACTCTGAAGAACAGTAGCAGCAATAGCATCGCCTGTTCAATGCATGGATGTTGATCATTTACATAGTAACTTTTTATTTCTGAAAAATGGAATCTTTAATGCACCGTGAGCTCCGGTCTTAACAAAAGCACCTCCAAAAGTATGTATTGATAACAAAATGTAGTTCAATTTTAAGTTGTGATTTTGTTCAAGTATTACACAAGAGATCTAGATTTTAACCTAACCCGTCGGGTGCCAACCCAACCTGATAGCCGGGTGGAGTTCTGATTGGATCCTGTTTCCAGCCAGGCCGGGTTCGATCAGGGCAGCCCCTGCCCCGACATGGTCCCTGTCTCTCTTAATCTCTCTCTCGTTACTACTACAGCCTCCACCCGACGTTGTGTTACTGCTATACTACTCCCAACCCCCTCTCGCATCTCCCCAATCCCTCCCCAAAATGTCCTGCCTCCTCCCAATTGCATAGGGTTTTATCCCACTCCCGCCTCCTCCCCTTCCCTCGTGCAGCCGACCATAGGGGAATTGGCAGCATGGAGGGGACGTCGCGGGGGGGAAGCGGCGACGTGGTGGAGCAGGCACAAGTGGTGGCGGGGGCACGACAAGGGGCAGGTGGTGCGAAGGGGATGATGGCAGTGGAGAGAGGGAACTAACGGCAACAGAGCAGGTGCAGACAGCAGCGGAAGCTAGGGATCCTGTCCCCTTAACTCTTCCTCCTCCCCACGGCGGTCGGCGACACGACAACAATGATTCCCTCCTCCCCCACGCCTATGGCTAGCATGTCCTTTTCCTCCTCTCTCGGGTCTGGGGTGGACCGAGGCACCGGCGGGTTGGGTCGGGTTCGGGTTAGGGCGAGCACATGGAATCCGCAACATGGGCTAGGTCAGGTCGAGACATGACCTAGCTATGGCCCATCTAGATCTCTATTATGCACTTGCTTTAGCATATTATGCGAAAAAAATACGTTGCACACATGTACGCTTACTAGCATCTATAATAGATCTCTTTCCTATTGTTTCAGTTGAAACAAATATGGTGAACACAAACCTTTCAAAATAATTAAGCCGCTACAATTTTGCGATTGAAAGTGTTTGTTGTTTCAGTTGAAATGATATAGTTTATACCACCTAATCGAAGACAGATAGCTTCGAGAAATTAAAGTGGGCATATGAGGTATGCCAATCTGCGAGATACATGCACATATGGGTATGGCGCTAGCTGTTCTTTCATGTAAAGTGCAAGTCGCGGAGAACCCTTGATCGTAATAAGAGCAAGCCTGGCGAAGTGGTCATATTCGTCCATGGTGTCCGAACAGGGCACTGATTTTTTTAAGATAATGGAATAAAATTTTGGTCTCGAAATGAGATGAGATATACACAGCCAAAGGACGTGGGTTAATGACCTGCCTGATCTGTTCAGTTTGTACAACTCACACTACCAGCGAATCGGCTAGTACAACTAGTTCGAAACAGGTTTTACAACCGTGACTGATGCTCGTCGGAACACCAGAAGCGGTTCTACGAACCGTTTCTAGTGGTGTCTAAAAAGGTAAAGAATATTGGGGTATGTGGGATTTGAACCGAGGACCTCACTCCTCCTCGTGGCCCACGCCTCACCCAGCTAGCCAACCCATCCACGCGTGCTCTCTGATGAGATAAGACAAGCTTTTCTTTTAACAATTCGAAAAATAGGCCTCTAGCAGCGGTTAAATATCTGAACCCTTCTAAATCCCCTCTAGAAGCGGAGCGTGTCTGAACCCCTTCATTGCTTAGGCTTTAGAAGGGGTTCGTGTCCCCAATCGCTGCTAGAGGTGCAGGGGGTTTTAGAAAGGGTTCGTGACACGAACCTCTTCTGTTGCTTGGGCTTTAGAAGGGGTTCGTATTATGAACCGCTTCTAGAGGGGGTTTTCTGGCTTGAGCTATTAAACCGCTTGTGTTGCAACTATTAGAAGCGGTGCGCATTGAATCGCTTGTGATGTACCGTTTGTGATGTTCTGTTTTCTAGTAGTGTTAGGAGCCTGATTCAACATTTCCCTAAATAATCTCACAGCTGTAAATGAACTTCCCACGGCGGAACAACGAACAACAGGTAGCTTTGCCGATTATGTGCTCGGTTGGTAGGTGGGCCCATTCATGATGCCACTTTTGAATTCCAGGCAAAGCAAGATAGCTTAGGTTCAACGCGCGAATGCAAGGATCATGCTTTATTTGCCCTTTGCACCATTTGCCAACGCAATCAGGGCAAAGCTAGCGTTATTGTTACCTATTACTGTCACAATGTTTTAGACAACATGCGCTGGTTTCTACGTGGGATAAGGCTGCCATAGGAATAAAATTTTTAAAAAGTTGCCATAGAATTCAGAATTCTACACACAACTATTAAATATATTTCATACTACTTAGCATATCTTCTATAAACTTGGCACCATGATATGACTCTCCCACAAAAGATTTCATTAACATGTACAGCAATATACAGGGACTAACGACTGTCTAATAAAGGAACTATTCATTACTGCTTCATAAAAAAATGTATCCCCACTTATCTTGCAATCGTACTTCATAAGAACTAAATTGAAACGCTAGCATTCAAAGAACTATCTTCAAATACTGATTTTGTTTCACCACGCTATCTTCCCAATAGTTAAGGTCCCCCCACCCCCATAATTAACAGAACGAAATTACGAAAATTCCTAGAAACTTCCATTCTTTTGTTCAAGTTAGCATGCATTATATTTGAAACAATTTTGCAATAGTCAAAAACCTGACCAATCAGTGCATATAAAAACAACTTAGTTCGGTAAAGAGAGGTTTGTGCAGAATGTACGCATCAGGTTATGGCGCCACAACACATGAGCTGCTGAGCTGCACATACAAGGAATGAATTTAGCATTACCTCTTGTCTTTCAGATAATCCCTCAGCGTGGGTATGAGCTGTTCCTTGTCCCACTTTTTCGAGCTATCAAAATCCTTCCTGTTGATTTGAAAGAGTATATCTCTTAGAAGTTTATTGATTTCAGGCTTTCTAGAAACAGAGACAGAAGCCCGATAATCAAATGATTCTTTCATTTTGTTATACACCTCCATAGCTAGAGTATTCTTGCCAAGCCCTCAAACTCCAAAGATGGACACATCTTGAAGTTGTTTGTTTTCGCCTTTTAGCCACCCAATGATCTCCTCTCGAGGGGCATCAATACCCATGAGGTTTTTCCCCTCCTCGTAGATTGCAGTTGCTCGAGGGTCCATGAATAGATACTTGGTTACTGGGACGCTATCATCAATATTATACCGTCGACGCCTCTTGTCATCTTCTTCAGCAAGGACCCCGTACTACACAATAAAATATTATTTTTATCAGTACTTCATAAAAAAATATTAACTATATATACACAACCGTCCTTGATCATAAGAACTTACTTGAAATACCGATATAGTTTCACCACTCAATTACACAAACTCCCGGAAACTTGCATTCATTTGTACAAGTTAGCATCCATTATATTTGAAACAATTTTGCAATAGTTTAAAACCTGATCAATTAGCGCATATAAAAACAACTTGGTTTGGTAAAAAGGTTTATGCAGAATCTACACATCAGGTTATGCCGCAACACATGAGATGTATGGAGGAGGGGTAAACGGTGGCGCCGATGTGGGATGGGACACGGCGAGAGCACAGTGGGGCAGACTTGCGCGGCTTTGTGGCACACACTAGAGCAAGGTGTGGGGCCCAAGGAGGTCTATGGTTAACAACGCGATAGCGGTGACGCGACAAGGCAGCAAGTGTGGCACTGCTGCTGGCACTGAGCAATGGGCAAGCGGCTCATGCGGCGTCAGGCAGGGCGTGTGTGGACCACCGGTTAAGGGTGGCCAACACCGCACTACTCCCTGGACCAGTACACTAGTGTCACACATTACAAAGCTGGATCAATTCATACAATGAGATGCCTTTATTACAACAAACAACCACCAGGCTGATCAGTAGTCAAACGGCCATAGTCTTACTTACAAATCCAAAAGACAACTTCAGAGTTTGCGGAAGGTTTGCCCAAAATCACGCCAGCGGCCTAGCAACAGCGAGCAACTGGTGGAACGCCCTAAGTCTAGCTATCCTCCTAATCTTGATCTTGATACTGAGGATCGCCATCTTCAGGACATTCATAAGCGTCTTGGGCTCCATCGTCTCCCTCGACTAAAAAGGTGGATTATATACGAAGTCAGTGTCATCCAAACACTGGCGAGTTAACTTCCAACCCAATGCATTTAGTGATATAGGTTCCAAAGGAAAGGTTGGAGTTTGTTTGTTTGCAGAAAGCCAGTTTTATGAATCAAAGCCTATGACTTAGCAGTTTTAACAAAGTTCTACCTTCAATATGTCATTTCAGAGTTTAAGTATCATACCACAACCAAATCCCATCCCATGACAGTTTCCATGCACTCTGCCAAACATCTCCTTCCTTCCGCCATCATATTCCGGGTTGGCGACCCGTTGTGAACCACAACTCTACTGGATTTGTTGGTCTAGTAAGTGTGATTAAATCACCCTCAGGTGACGTCCCAAGCCGGACCTTCTTAGAGTGGGGTTTCCCGTCCAAGGGCTGGTTTCGCAAACCACCTCATGTGACCCCCAACTCTTACTACCGCACGATGGCCACGCGTTGTGTTGAAACCACCCCCTCAGGCTAGTGGCAGCGTTCTCCCGCTACGCGTGTCTTTCCGCGCTCCTGCTAGGGCGAGCCCACACTCTACCCTATCACTGGGTCCACCCTGCCCAAAATAACTTCTTTCTTCCGCTCTCGTAGCCTCTGCTACACCACTGTATCGGACCCCGTCCATATAGAACCATAACCACAAGGCTCAGGACCCAAGGCAGATTGTGCCGCGCCGCGCACAGGATACGCTGCGGGTCCCGAAGGTCACCAAGAGTTAAATGCGACCACAGTACCGAGGAAGCGCCTGACAAAGGCCACTGACAAGTCGGCGGCAGGTCTCGTCAAACCGTCCGCATAGAGAAAGACACGTGTTACCGGGTAGCAGTCCGGCACGGCAATTTGGACGAGATAAAGGGATTGCACTCGATTATCCGGTGGATCTTACGCGTCCGCTACACGGCAAGGACTATTCAATGAACCAAGGGCAGGTTACGGTAACCGAGCCCTCCTATAAAAGGGAGCGCACAGGCCACAACAAAGGATCATGCATCAGGAGAAGGACTTAGACAGAAGAGCGTCCAGCCACCATAGAACAGGAGCACTTGCACTCACGTAGGAGCTCTAGTTCCAGACGGTCGTTCTTCGCGTCCAGGTACGGTAGGAACACACATGTAGTGCCCTGAGCACTTATTGTACTCGAGCCCGGGCTTTCTGAAGCCCGGCCTCCCCTCCTTGTACTTGTTTAAGCTTGGCATTAAACGAAGACTAGACGTAGAGCTGTTATCCGACAGTGGAGGCCTAAACCAGAATAAAAATCCCCGCGTCACACCAGGGCCCGGCGCGTCTAACCGCGTCGGACCTTTGATGTTCCTTTCCTCGGCGTCTCGCGGTGGCGAGCCTCGGTCGAGCGCAGGGGCCGCCGGGCCTCGCACCCCCTTTCCTTGCTCATCGGCCCGCGAAGCTTCGCCTCCGTCGGCGGCAGTGGCGCTCACCGTGGGGCCGATTGCGGTCTTCTCCCTCGTCGAGTGGAGGATGGCCTTGTTGTCATCTGATAGCGTCGATGGCTTAGACCTCAACTTCTGACGATCGCGGCGATCTCGGCAGCGTCGGCGAAGTCGTACAAAAAATGGCAAGCTGGTATCCTCGCCAAAGCTCAGGCTGACGAGATGGGGGTGCAAGCATCACCCACCTCGGGAGTAGCTGTTCGCCCCCCAGCATTGTCCGGCCAGGACGACACTTCATGTCAGCGAAACCCTCATGGAGGGACTGGAGGCACTGCCACCAGTGCCGCACCCGGACGGACCGCGCACGTTCGTGGTCCTGTTCGAAGAGGAGGATCGGTCTGCAGCACAAGAATCGCGGCGACCCGTCCGCGAGCGTGCAATGACCAGCGTGTGCCCATGGTGGTTGGGGGTGCCGATGGCACCGCCTCTGTGGGTGACACCGACATGTCCCCCTTGCGGGAACCCACCTCACGCCACGTCTTCGCGGCATCAGGTGGAGCAACCCTGTACTAGGCGTGCACCGACTTAGGCGGAGAGCACCAGCGGCGTGAGACCGCTCGGAGCCTCTTCGCTGGGTCGGTCGGGCGGACTTTGGCGGACATCCGTCATAGGCCTGCTGGCCCGACGCCCGCCACTCGCGCCGCCCGCGCGCGCACACTTGCCCACCACTACCGTCACCAACCCGGTTCTGCGTAGTCAGCAACGGGTTATGGCGATTGCCTAGGTCATGCGTGACCTGGAGAAGGATCCACGTGGATTCACTATGGCCGACCTAGGTGCTGCAGTTGCAGACGGCCTAGAGGAGCTCGCCGGGGATCTCGGCGAGCACCTTCAGGCCCAGTCGCACACGAGCGGCACCTCAAGGCGGCGCGGTCAGAGCGTTCGATCACGTCGACAGGCATCCACGTCCACAGCAGACGGCGCTCCCCAGCGCACCCCGGGCGGAGTGTTTTCCCGCCTCGGGCCGCTTCCAGGCAGGAGGCTCCCCGTTGGAAACAACGGGGCCGTCCCAGGGTGTCCGACCTTCTCTCGGACTTTACGTGAGGCCCCTTGGCCTCGTAAGTTCAAGCCCAGGAATATCGAGAAGTTCGACGGGAGCAAGAATCCCGACGAATATCTTGCCGTCTATACTACCGCCATCTTGGCCGTAGGCGGTAGTGAGGCCGTCATGGTCAACTACTTCCCTACCGTCTTGGAGGGAATGGCCCGAACCTGGCTCTTCAACCAGCGCCGAGGTTCTATCTGTGGTGGGAACGATTGCAAGAAGCGCCCGGATGAACTTCGGGGTTGCTCATGCATACTGAAAAGCCCTAGGACCTCAAGCTTGTGGTCGATTAGGCGAGGAAGGCTGCAGAACCACGTCCTTGAGTTCATCCAGTCGCAACACCATTCCGTCGATCTCCGATGAGGCCACAGTCGAGACCTTCAAGGAGGGAGTGCGGAACACCCGTTTTACCGAGGACCTTGAGCTCCATCCAGTCCACACCACAGCCGATTTGTTTTGCGCCGCGGAGGGATACATCAACACCTCCGAGGCGGTGGAGCGCAAGAGAGGGAGAACGGAGGAGAAGGCGGCGGCCCGAACTGGCGCAGACGCCAAAAACGGTGACGCCGAGAAGAAGAAGAAGAAGGAGCCCGTTGCCCCGAACTACGTCGCGGCGGTGGAGCCTGAGAGGCCGCCTCCATGGCCAGCCCGCCCGGCAGGTGGCGGAAATGGCCGGGGTGTTGGCCAGGGGCAAGGGCGAGCTCCCCAGCCCCGGCCTCGACCGGCCCAGGGGGCAAACCCTCCGAGCAACTGTTACTGCCTTCTCCATCGACAGTACGGCCACAACCTGCGTAACTGCAAGACGTGGACGGCACGGTTGGAGGACTTCTATGCCAGACGCGGGCCCATGCCCGAACTCCCCGACAATAGAGTACCGGACGATCGGGCGCCCCAGGGTGGCCATGGTGACGCCTTCCTGGAGGCTCGCGCGCACGTCGCCGTGATTTTCGGCGGCGCGTCCGCCTATAGCTCGCGACGCGAGCTTAAGGCCGCTGCCCGAGAGGTTTACCACCTCGAAAAGGGTAAGCCCGGAGATGCGCCCATGTGGTGGTCTTACCAATTGATCACCTTCTCCGGGGATGACTGTCTCCCCGAAATGACAATGCCTCAGCGCCTGCCGCTGATGCTCTGTCCGACCGTCAGCAACACGCGAGTCGATCACGTGCTAGTGGACGGCGGAAGATCCCTGGACATCATCACCGCTAAGGTCCTGGAGCAGATGCTAGCCCCGCGGTCCAAGATCAATGACATAGCCATTCCTTTCCATGGTATTGTCCCGGGGTCGTCCTTGCAACCGATCGGGCAGATCGTGCTGCCCGTAACATTCGGGACCCCCAAGAATTTTTAGACGGAGTACGTCACCTTCGAGGTGGTGGTCTCCGAGCTTTCGTACAACGCCATTCTTGGACGCCTCGCGTTGTCCAAGTTCATGGCGGCCACCCTACAGGTACCCTTGCTGAAGATGCGGCCCCTCACGGGTCATCACGATCAAGGACAGCCACAAGGCCGCAATGGCCTGTGATGAGAGTGCCCTAGCAATGGTCGGACAGCTCCCAGAGCGCGGCCCAGCTAAGGCCGATCGGCCGTCAGTCCGCCCTAAGGTGGCCTGCAGCCGCAGGAGCCCACCAAGGCAGTCCCCCTCTCCGAGGATGACCCAGCTAAGGTCGCCCACGAGGCCAACCTCGAGTCAAATAGGAACTCGAGCGTCGCCTTCCTCCGAGCTAACGCAGACGTGTTCGCGTAGGAACCGTCCGACATGCCCGGAGTCCCAAGGGAGATAATCGAGCACAGGCTAGCCGTTCAGCCTGATAAAAGGCCTGTCAGACAGGCCTTGCGACGCTTTCCCAAGTGGAAAGCCGATATCATTCAGGAGCAACTTGGCAAGCTCCTCCAAGCCGGCTTTATCCGAGAAGTCGAGCATTCCGACTGGCTCGCTAACCCAGTCGTCGTCAAGAAGAAGGGCGGGAAATGGCGACTGTGCGTCGACCATCGCGACCTGAACGCCGCCTGCCCCAAAGACAATTTTCCCTACCGCGCATAGACCAACTGGTCGACGCAACGGCGGACTCGGCGCTCATGAGCTTCCTGGACGCCTACTCAGACTATCACCAGATTGCGTTGGCAAGGGAAGACGAATAGAAGCGCGCCGTGACACCTTTTGGTACATACGCTACGACCATGTCATTCGATTCGAAGAACGCGGAGCCACGTTCCAACGATTGATGCGAAGGCGGTTCTGGCAGATAGGGGCATAGCGTGGAGGTTTCGTTGACGACATTGTTGTAAAAAGCAAGGTCCCACAGGACCATGTGACTGACCTTCAGGAAACGTTTGCTAACATCAGGAAACATCAAGTCAAATTGAATCCTGAAAAATGCGTATTCGGTGTCCGGTCTGGGATGTTGCTCGGCTACGTGATAGGGAAGGTGAGCATAGGGGCTAACCCCAAAAAAATCGAAGCTATCAAGAATATGAGGTCGCCAACCTGCACCAAGAAGGTGCAAGCCCTCACCGGGCGGATGGCGGCCCTCAGCAGATTCATATCTCGTCTCGGCGAGCGCAGTGCACCTTTCTGTAAGTTCCTGCGCAAGCACGATGGTTTCGAATGGACAGAAGAAGCCGAGGCCGCTTTCAGCAAGCTAAAGCACTACCTGTCCACGCCTCCCGTCCTAGCCACGCCAAAGCTCGGGGAAGTTCTACTCCTCTACTTGGCGGTCGCCCCGCAGGCTGTGAGTGCTGTACTAGCAGTCGAACGCGAGGGCAAGCAACAACCCGTCTACTACGTAAGCGAGTTATTACATGGACCTAAGGAGCGATACCCTGAGGTTCAGAAACTCTTGTACACTTTGCTTATGGCCTCACGAAAGTTGCGTCACTATTTCCAAGCCCATCCAATTACGGTCCCAACGAGCTTCCCACTACGGGATATCGTTCGAAACCCCGACGTGAACGGGCGGGTCGCAAAGTGGGCAGTCAAGCTTGGTGAATTCGATATCAAGTTTGTACCACAAACAGCGATCAAGTCCCAAGTCGTGGCCGACTTCTTGGCTGAGTGGACCGGGCCAGCCAACCCTTCTGGAGGCTCGCCCAAGATCGCAAGCCAAGAAGCACACTGGACCATGTTCTTTGATGGGTCACGCCAATTTGAGCGATCAGGTTGCGGCTTTGTTCTCATCTCCCCCCAAGGAGAACAAATTCAGCATATCGTCTGACTTCATTTTTCATAGCGAACAATCTATGCGGTCTGAAGGCCTCCTACCCGCCTACGAGTATGCCTTGCGCTTTCGGCATAAAGCGGCTAACGGCGAAAGGGGATTCGCGGTTGGTCGTGCGCGAATAAACAAGGAGTTTCGGTGTTGCGACGACTCAATGGGCGATACTTGGCGAAGTGAAAATTTGGAGAAACACTTGGGAACTTGAAGTGTGTTATGTTCCCAAAGCGGCTAATAGCTTTGGCCGATAAGCTTCATAAGCTCGACTCCTCACAAGAAACCGCCCCGGCGGGGGTGCTCGTGCAGCACCTACTAAAGCCCTCTATTCCCTCCGGAGAAGAGGCCCCCGAGAAGACGGTTGCCTCGACCCAAACGATCGGTACTGTTTTGTTCCTAGAGCAGCGCGACACTTGGATGACGCCATTCATCTAGTTCTTGGCACATAGGACACTGCCACAGGACACAGCTGAGAAATCCCGGCTCCAAAGACAACCCCGTCCTTACCGATTACTCGGGGGCTTGTTGTACCGAAGGGGTTCTAACGGCGTACTTTGCAAGTGCGTGACCTAGGTGGAAGGCAAATTTCTCCTCCAAGATATCCACGACGGGATCTGCGGGGCCCATGCCTCTTTCAGAACCTTAGTGGGAAAAGCCTTCTGCATGGGGTATTACTGGCCCACTGCGTTGACCGTCGCAAGGGAACTAGTAAAACGTTGCTGACCGCCAATACCACGCCGAGTGTCCCTGACCGACATCTGAGTGCAAACTATCCGCCGACTGGCCATTCTCGACGTGGGGAATGGACATTCTTGGTCCATTCCCCAGAGGCCTAAAGGGGTGCACGCACCTGTTCGTCGCCATCGACACTTTCACTAAGTGGATCGAGGCCGAACCAGTGTCGAGCATATCAGCCCAAACGACCAAGAGGTTCCTTAGGAACAACATTGTGGTCAGGTTCGGCGTCCCGAGTAAGCTGATCGCTGACAATGGGACACAGTTCACAAGCGAGCTATTCCAAGACTACTGCGAGGAGCTCGGCATGAAGGTCGCCCTAGTCTCGGTGGCTCACCCATAGAGCAACGGTGCGGCTGAACGTGCAAATGGACAAATCATGCAGGGCATCAAGCGCCGAGTATATGACGCGCTGGCCAAACAGCGTCACAACTTGGTAGAAGAGCTACCCTCGGTACTTTGGGTAGCCCGAACAACCTCCAATCGGGCTACTGAAGAAACCCCATTCAGGCTCGTATACGGCTCGGAAGCGGTCTTACCAGCCGAGCTAAGACTTGGTTCAGTTCGTGTTGATTTTGCAGGTCAAATCAACAATGACGAGGAATGACTGTTGGATCTCGACCTATCCGAGTCCTGCCGCGAGCAAGCACCACTACGAGTGGCAGCATACCAACAATCCCTACGACGGCACGCGGCAAAAAGGGTCAGACTCGGACCTTGCAGGTTGGCGACCTGATTCTAAGATGAGTTTAGAACCTAGCGAACACCAATAAGATCACCCTAAGGTGGGAAGGTCCGTACACGGTTGTATCAGCCACACGCCCAGGGGCTGTGAGACTGTCTATGCCGGACGGTAGAGTTTTCAACAGTTCCTGGAACATCGCTCAACTCCGGAGGCTCTACGCTTGAACCAAGGTCGTAAGTCTCCTTTCCTACCCCTCTTTCTCTTTTCCATTTTTCCCCTCCCTAGTAAGCCCTCAAACAACCCCCGGAAACCTAGACCTACGATCGGGCTTAGGAAGACTCAGTGTCTCAAAGACACATCGGCAGAATAAGCGGCTATCTGAAGCTACACCCCCGGGATTCCCTTGCACACGGGTAAGCCGATATCCATCGCACCACGCAAGACCCCGTGCGGGCAAACGCTTTCTGGCCCTATATCATAAGCCCGCATAAGATTGTCGCAGCCCGGGACAACTCCAGAGCCCTATACTCTGCCTCTGAACAGAGAAACAGAGCAAGGGCCACAAGCTCCGTTCTAAGGACGCGGTCTCTCCAAACCACAACCGACCTTCTGTTAATCTAGAAGCTCGGTCGTGGCTCGGGGGCTAGGGTCGATTTTTCAAAAAAATTGATCTCTCCAAACCACAACCGACCTTCTGTTAATCTAGAAGCTCGGTCGTGGCTCGGGGGCTAGGGTCGATTTTTCAAAAATTGGTCTCTCCAAACCTCAACCGACCTTCTGTCAACCCAGAAGCTCGGTCATGGCTCGGGGGTAGGGTCGATTTTTCAAAAAATTGATCTCTCCAAACTAGAACCGACCTTCTGTCAATCTAGAAGCTCGGTCGTGGCTCGGGGGCTAGGGTTGATTTTTCA
Source organism: Olyra latifolia (assembly GCA_036346145.1). NCBI lineage: Eukaryota > Viridiplantae > Streptophyta > Magnoliopsida > Poales > Poaceae > Olyra > Olyra latifolia. Next base: position 51,626,104 of record CM070524.1, on the reverse strand, counting down.
AAATTTGGTCTCTCCAAACCACAACCGACCTTCTGTCAACCCAGATGCTCGGTCGTGGCTCGGGGGCTAGGGTCGATTTTTCAAGGTCGATTATCCGAGCAACGACTTTCGATCTTCTCTAGGCCTCGCCCGAGCTTCTCTTCAGAAGCTCGTCCATGGCTCGGGGGCTAGGATCGATAGGACTACACTCCAACCTTCGAATCCTTCTTGCCTATACAACTACTTGTGTTTGTTTGCATGCAGGAAAGACGATAAAAGAAGGAGGCAAAACAAACAACTTTATTAAACCTCAGGATGCCTTACAAGCCAATTACAGGAAATGTCGGCGAGCGCGGACTAGTGCCTCGATGATCACATCGGTCATCTCAGCGAGAACTGGGAAGACCTCGACCAGGACCGCGACGGTGGCGATGTCGCGAGCACGAGCTTCTTCCTCGGCAACTTTGGCGAGAGCGAGATCGTACTCCGACCAAAGAACATCCATGAACTCTTCGTGATTCATAGGAGCAGGTGGAGGAAGAGGGGTTGCAGGAAGAAGTTTGGAATGAAAAGTTGCCGCCGCATCGGCCTCTTTTTATAGCCAAGCCCCGAAAGTTGAACCGGTTCCCGGAGTAATGGCATCGGGAAGCAACTCAAATATGAACCATTTCCAAGAGGACACACGGATGTTCCTCGAGACGTGGCGCAACAGTCAAATCGACGATCGGCATTCCAGGAAGAGGAATCGATCGGAGAGGCGGCGAAAGAAAAAAGACCAAAACAAGGCAATAACATTACTTTTGAAGGAGTATCGACAAAAGGGCAGGATGGATCACCGCCCGAGAAAAGGAAAAAATACAAAGGCCTACGACCTGAGCCGGCACCTAAGTTTAGGAAGCTCGGCCAGTGCTTCGTCATGTTGGTCTTGAAGCTCGAGGAGAGCCTTCCGATCACTCCGGGCAGTCCGCATATCAGTCCGGAAGACTTCATTGGCTGTCTCCAAATCCTGCACGGTGTTCCGGTGGGTCGTCAGCAGATCCTCCGTCTCGGCTGCAGCCAACTTCACCAGGGATAGCTCCGCGGAAAGGAGATCGCGCTCCTCCACTACACGGGCAGCCTCGGCAGCGCGGCACGCCTCCACCGACCAAAGGCGCTCCTCAAGCTCGGTGGAGCGGTCGCGTTCGGCCTTGAGGGCCTCCTGCGACCGACGGGAAACCACCTCAGCATCTTCCCGCACCGCGGCTAGGGTCGCCTCCGCCGCCGCAACTCGAGCTTCCAAGGTCATTACCTGGACCGAGCTCGAGCGAGCTTCTTCCAGCTCGTTGTGTGCGGCTTCGGCTCACTGTCGCCAACGTGCGCCGTTTGCCTTCAGGGCCTCGTGCTAGGCCTCGGACGCACATGCGAGGCCAACAATCTCACGGTAGGCCTACACCAAGAAAGCGGGCTCAAGAAAAGGAAGGAATCAAGGCAGGATCAACACAAGACCCCAAAGGCCAGGCTCGAAGACACTTACTCGCCTCATAACCGCCACGGCCTCGGTCTCGTATCGACGCTGGGCAGCGCGCCTAGGCGCAGGCAACGCCACAACCAAGTCACCCGAGCTATCGCCCGAGCTACTTGATTCCTCGGGTGCTCGCTCCGCAGGCTCGGCCGCTCCTCCCGCAGGCTCGACCGCTCCTCCTGAAGCCTCTGGCGCCCCTCCACCAGCTCGGCTCGGGTCTCATCAGCCGGTCCTGGCGCCGCTCCCCTCCAAGGCTCTGCCGCTTCCCTCGAAGGCCCGGTCACCTCGACGGCCTGAAGGCATGGCTCGGGGGCAAAGTCGGTTTGCACCCCGGCGTCCGTCTTCGGCTTGGCCACTTTCATACTCACCAGCCACTCCGCAAAGGGCTGGCCGGGAACGGGACGAAGCCGGATGGGCTCCTCCCGGCGACTTGCGGCAAGCGAGAGCTTGTGCTCAATCCACGCCGGCGTCGCGACGATCCACCCTACGGCGACCAGCGGGGCCACACTACATAAGCGCACCGTGACGATGCTAGCGGCTGTGATGACCCGAACCGGCCAGTTTCAACCGATTAGGAGCATATCACTCATGTCCAACGGCGGAACGGGCAAGTCGCACCCCGCAAAGAGATCTGACAGACCAGCGAAGTCGATTGGGCGCCACTCGGACGAGATCTGCCCCTGGACGCAGAGCGGCGCCAAGATCGACGTCCTGCCGTCCGTCTCCACCTCCACGGTAACGGCCGGGTAGCGCACGTCGCTGCGTACTATTGGCGGAAGGTAATAGGGCCTCGAGCCCCGAAGCCCTCTGTGCTTCGGAAGAAACTTGCTCTCCCGGGCCACTTCCTCCGGTAGCACAGGGATGACTTCCCCGGCCTTGGCGGACCTGGCGACTGAAAACAAAAAGCAAATCAAGCATGCCTGATCAACCCAAAGAATCATGATGAGTGGAGAAAGGAAGGGAAAGCCGAGAAGCACGGTGACCTACCGTCGAGCTCAAGGTCTGCCCCGCCAACCCATCGTCCGAGTCATCATCATCATCAACCAACACCAACTGACGCCTCTTCGGCACCAGCTGGGTATCCCGCGCGCCGGCAGAGTCCGAGTCCCGGGAACCTCTAGCCCGGGCTGGGTCGGGAGCAGGGGCAGGAGCCCGAGCCGCTGGCCGCCCCGCGCTGACGACTTTGTCCTGGCGGGAGAGCCCGGTACGCTTTTTTAGGGGCGGCCACGTGCTCGTAGGCCGCTCTTGCCCCGCCGGGACCGGGCCCGCGCTACCACCAACCGCCGAACTCGCAGCCCCTGGGGCTGCCACCAGCGCGAGAGCGGCGGGCCCGGCCTCCTCACCCGCTTTCCCCTGCAAACAAGCCATGGAGCACCAGCCCGCGCCCGTAAAGGACCGCCTCCAGGGGCGCTTGGCTCGCGGGGACACATACCTCATCGAGGACGTTACGGTTGCCTGAGCCAGATGGCTCGTTATGGTTCGCGGGCAACAGGAGCCTCATAGCCCGAACCACGTCCTCCTGGGGCAAGGCTACGAAGAAAAGAGCGGGAACGTCAAAAATCCGCCCAAAGGCAGTTCGGGCAAGGGACTGAAGGACCAGAAAGGGGACTTACGTGAAGTGTTTTCGCGGGTGAGGTTGTCCCACCCGCAAATCTTGAAGAAAGGGTGAATCCGCTTCCGCTGCGGGCTCACCCGGTGCCTGATGAAGTCGGCTACAATGTCGTAGCCATCTAATCCCCGGCCGGCCAACTCTCGGATCTTGGCCGCCAAGGCTACCTCCGCCGGCTCCAGCGAAGGGCGGGGCAGCGTCAGCTTCCCAGGGTTCGCGTTCGTGAACCATAACCCGCAGTCGCTGAGCACCTTGGCGTAATACCACCGCGACGCCCACCGCCGACGTTCTCCATAGCCCTGAATGCCGGGTACGCGGGTTTCATATTGCGGCGCAGCTTGAAGTAGGCGCACCCCGCCGCGTTGTTCCTGCCGGTCGTGGTCAGTTCATAGAAATTGAGGAAGTGGCTGACCGTCGGCTCCACCCCGACGAATGCCTCATAAAGATGCGCGAAGATTGTCAGGAATAGGATCGAGTTGGGATTGAGATTCACCAACTCGATCCCGCATTGGGCCAGGACGGCGGCGAGGAAGTCGGACTCCGGAACTCGGAGCCCGTGGATGGCAAAAAGCTCGAAGCAGACAAACTCCTTGCTCTCGAGCGCAGGAACTACCTCCTCGCCGGTCACCCTCCAGCCGCTGACCTCGATGAAGCCGGCGGCGGCCAACCCTTTCAGGACGTCCTCGGAAAGGAGACTCCGCGTAAAGGGCGCCATTGGCAGAAGAAGGTCGGGAGGCGGAGACCGCGTGAGAGTGAAAGGATGAGAGAGGCAAGAAGGCAATAGCACAAGGGAGTGTAAAGGAAGCGGCGCAAGGATCGGGTAAACAGCCTCTTAGGAGCCGGCGTAGTGAAGGCGAACCGTCGCCTGTCCGCCGAAAGACGCGAAAACCAAGGGGAAAGCAGCGGCACGCATAACCGCGTTTCGGTTGGGATTCCCGCCGAAGCCAGAAAATCGCGAGCACCCCAATCATTTGGCCCGTGGGCAGTTACCAAATAAACCTCCGAGCGGCACGTCTTCGCCCCTTCGAGGCTCGAGGCTATTTGTTGGGGAAAATCGTGGCCCATGGAATCGGCCCACTAACACCTCGGCCCCACGGGAAGTACTCACGAGCTTAGTAGCTACTTTGAAGCTTCCCCACCTCGAAAGCTCGAGGCCACTCGCCCTTCCCGGGCATCCGAAGCCCAAGGTTCAGGACCCAAGGCAGATTGTGCCGTGCCGCACACAAGATACGCTGCGGGTCCCGAAGGTCTCCGAGAGTTAAATGCGACCATGGTACCGAGGAAGTGCCTGACAAAGGCCACTGACAAGTCGGCGGCAGGTCTCGTCAAACCGTCCGCATAGAGAAAGGCACGTGTTGCCGGGTAGCAGTCCGGCACGGCAATTTGGACGGGGTAAAGGGATTGCACTCGATTATCTGGTGGATCTTACGCGTCCGCTACACGGCAAGGACTATTCAACAGACCAAGGGCAGGTTACGGTAACCGGGCACCGCCTATAAAAGGGGGGCGCACAGGCCACAACAAAGGATCATGCATCAGGAGAAGGACTTAGATAGAAGAGCGTTCAACCACCATAGAACAGGAGCACTTGCACTCACGTAGGAGCTCTAGTGCCAGACGGTAGTTCTTCGCGTCTAGGTACGGTAGGAACACACACGTAGTGTCTTGAGCACTTATTGTACTCGAGCTCGGGCTTTCCGAAGCCCGGCCTCACCCCCTTGTACTCGTTTAAGCTTGGCATTAAACGAAGACTGGACGTAGGGCTGTTATCTGACAGAGGAGGCATGAACCAGGATAAAAATCCCTGCGTCACACCAGGGCCCGGTGCGTCTAACCGCGTCGGACCTTTGACGTTCCTTTCCCTCGGTGGCGTCCGGCCAGCGGCCGGGCCTCGGTCCAGGGGATAGGGCCGCCTTCGGGCCTCGCACCCCCTTTCCTTGCTCATTAGCCCGCGGAGGCTCGCCTCCCGGTCGCCGACAATACTTTAAAAGGAAATAATTTAATTAAAAACTGGGATCAATATGATTTAATGAATGTTAACTCGCACTAGGGAAAGTATAGACTCTCCCTAGTAAAAGTAAACATCCTATAAGGAAGGCTGTTAACTCGACTGGATCCTCTTGGAAATTGTCTTTGGGTTCCTCGGGGTCTTCGCACTGCTCGACAGCTCCTTCTAGCTCTATTTGATGAATAACTAGCAATAAACAACCGAAATGCGGAAATTATGATGCATGAATGCAGTCGGCCTATTTATTCGTAGCGTCACGAAGATCTTAAGAAGGTATGCGAAAACTAGTCATCGAAGGGTGTGATGAAATGCTCATGAATTGCATGGAATATATAATAATGCATATATGTATATGTATATTCATATATATAAATACCCATTTTTGCAAAGTAAATAGTGTTGAATTTTTTTCTCAAAAAAAATAGTGTTGAATTTACTTTTGTTTGAACTATTTCCTTCATGCATATAAGTGTAAGAAATTTTAGGGTGTTGGCCGTTCAATATTAAATGTTTGCACCAGAGATGATTATTGGGAGCTTTTACTAAATTAGGTTGCTATTTGTTAGCATGTGATAATGGAAAAATTAGGACTAAATATGGGATTATATTGTTTAACTTAACAAGTTAACAATCTGCTGTTTTTCCTAGGTCCAGAAAGACTTTATATATTTTCTAGGATTTTCTCAGATTTTTCCTAAATGTTTTACCATTTTTAGTAATTCAAAAACAGTTCCTGGGATATCTTATATATAGAAATTATCCTAGAATAGTTTCTAAAAATATTTTTAGAAAGCAAACAAAATTATCTAGACAATATTATATTTTTGTAAATTCTTCTGAGTGATCCAGTATTTATCATATTTTTTGGGGAATTTTGGAACTGTCAAACTATTTTTCAAAATCATTTCTTGCTCTAGGAATAATTTTATTGAGAAAATCGGAAAAAACCGGAACGAACTGTGTTGGTTGATAAGTGTGTCCCGCTTGTCAGTGACGCACGGTGCTCGCGCCCTGGCAGAATTGTGCCACCGCAAGGAGAAAGCGTATTCCCCCAACTACGCCACCACTTAACCTGACAGTGGGCCACTGGTCCCACATGTCATCGAGGCATTAGAAGGAGGAATCGCACAATGGCTTACCGAGGAAGGAGGAATCAAGAAGGGCGTGCTTGGCGGCGCGGTGAACCGACGGCAAGGGAACGTCGATTCCGGCGAGCCTAGGGCTTCCTCGGCCGATTCCTTCGAGCTGGAGCAGCGCGAGGAGACGAGTGAGCTAATCGGGTGAAGCGAGAGAGTGAGTAGGAGAGAGGCGACATCTTGTGAGGTGCTCAGGTTTTAAGAGGCGGACGGAGGGAGGAAATGAGGTGCCGACTCCCTCTGATAACGCCGGAGCTCCCGAGGTCGAGCATCGCCGAGGCTCGGGCAGCGCGCGCGACGCTCCAACGAGCAAGTACCGAGGCGGCGTGCATGGTAAGCCGGGCGGAAGCAGCAGTCTTGGCGAGGCTCGAGGTGAGGTGTTGGGTGCAGCCTTGCCTGACGGTCGTGTGGACGAGGATTCTGCATTTGGGGCTGACTCTGCCATGCGGCAAGCTGGCCGAACTCGGCGTAGGGAGGGAGAGAGAGAGAAAAGAGAGAGTGAGAGAGATGGTGGCTGCCATGTGGGCCCCCATGAACAGTGCCATTGACTAGTCCAATGGCAGTGAGGAAATTAGGAATTTCCATGGAATTAGCTAGGAAAAATTCACTAATATGGCTTCTTGAGATTCAAATTTCCATTTCCAATTTGAACCAAAAATGAATTTTGTGATTTTTGAAATAATTTGAAATAAAGAGTCCTAATTGGATTTAAGTTTCTAAAAATAAATAATAAATATTTTGTAATAATCATCTTGATCATGAATTTGTTATTGAATTGTTTTGAATTTGTCATGATCCAAATCACTTTGATTTGGAAATTGTCCTAAATTTGTATGAAAATTTGGATTACCTAGGGAATTTTGATTTAATTTATTTGGAAATTTTGATTTGCAAACCATAGAAAGTCCATAAATTCACTTAATAATAGAAATTACAAAAGTTTTTTGAAAATTCCCACATTTGGGCTATTACAAATCCCTCCCCCCTAAAAATATATCTCGACCATAAGATAACTAGCTAAGATGCAAAGAGATGAGGAAAATCTTGATGTAGTTGCGCTTCGGGTTCCCACAAAAGTTGTTTCCCGGATTGCTCGTTCCATTGCACCTTGCATAGTCGCACGACCTTGTTCTTCAATTGCTTCTCTCGAGTCCCCAGGATTTGAATGGGTTGTACGGGAACTGACAGATCTGGGCTAACTGTTTCTTCTGGTAAAGATAATATTTCCTCGTTTGGTTTCCTTAGACACTTCTTGAGTTGGGACATGTGAAACACATTGTGTACTTCGCCCAAATCCGAAGGGAGTGCAAGTTCATAAGCCACTCGACCCTTCTTGGATAGGATTTGATATGGCCCAATGTATCGAGGAGCCAATTTGCCTCGGGTTTGAAATCGGCGAATTCCTTTTAAGGGGGATACTTTAAGGTACACAAAATCCCCAACTTCGAAGGAAAGATCCCTTCGGCGGTTGTCGGCATAGCTTTTCTGCCTTGATTGAGCTACTAACAACCGATCTCTAATAATTTTATCCTTTTCTTCAGCATCACTCAAACTTGTTCTTCCAAAGACTTGTCCTTCGCCTGCTTCTGACCAATTGAGCGGGGTTCTGCATCTTCTTCCATACAGAACTTCAAATGGAGACATTTGCAGGCTCGACTGATAGCTGTTATTATAAGCGAACTCTGCGAAAGGCAAGCATTTTTCCCAATCTGAGGAGAAATTCAGAGCACAGGCTCTAAGCATATCCTCCAAGATTTGGTTGACTCGCTCTGTTTGTCTGTCAGTTTGTGGGTGATAGGCGGTGCTGAAGGATAATCTGGTGCCCATGGCATTATGCAGCTTTTCCCATAATTGTGAAGTGAACTGGGAACCTCTATCGGACACGATTCTTTTTGGTGAACCATGCAGACACACAATCCTGGACATATAAAGCTCTGCCAGCTTATCTCCCTTATAACTGGTCTTAATTGGAATGAAATGGGCAACCTTTGTTAGTCGATCAACTATGACCCAAATAGAGTCATGACCCGATTTGGTTCGGGGCAATCCGACTAAGAAGTCCATAGTGACCTCTTCCCATTTCCATTTAGGCACCATTAATGGCTGTAACAGCCCAGCTGGTCGTTGATATTCGGCTTTAACCATCTGGCATACGTGGCACTTGGCAACATATTCAGCGACGTCCCTCTTCATCCTAGGCCACCAAAAGTCGGTCTTGAGGTCCTGGTACATTTTGGTACTTCCAGGGTGTATAGAGAAAGGAGACTCATGGGCTTCTTTCAATATGGTGTTCTTGAGGGTCTCATCATGCGGTACAAAGATCCTTTTGTTATTCCATAAGATTCCATGTTCATCCTGGCTTAACCTGGAGTTAGGGTTTTTGATCATGAGCCTCTCTTGTCTCTTGGTGCTCGGGTGATCCTTTTGCCTGATCTTTATGGTTTCCAATAAATCCAATTGGATATCTAGATTAGCCAAGTGTCCGTGGGGAACTATCTTTAACTGCAGCTTTGCTAGATCCTTGGCCAATTCTTCAGGAATGTCCCTCTCAGCTGGTTTAGCTTCTAAGGAGGGCAATTCTTGGAGATGGTTACACTGGGATTTTTGGCTCAATGCATCAGCCACTACATTGGCCTTTCCCGGGTGATAGAGGACATTCAGATCATAATCCTTGATTAATTCCAACCATCTGTGCTGGCGCATGTTTAGATTGGCTTGTGTAAACATGTACTTCAGGCTCTTATGATCCATGTAGATGTCACACTGTTTTCCCATCAGAAAATGCCTCCAAATCTTTAGGGCGTAAACTGGTGCCGCTAATTCCAAATCATGAGTCGGGTAGTTATCTTTGTGCTTACGCAATTGCCTTGAAGCATAGGCCACCACCTTTCTATCTTGCATTAGGACGCAACCCAAACCTTGACGAGAACCGTCACAATATACTTCAAACTTCCTTGAAATGTCCGGTGTGGCAAGAACTGGAGCTGAGGTTAACCTGGCCTTGAGCTCTTGGAAACTCTGTTCGCATTCCTTAGTCCATTCGAACTTCTTCTCTTTCTTGAGCAGTTGGGTCATCGGACGAGAAATCTTCGAAAATCCTTCAATGAACCTTCTGTAATACCCGGCCATGCCCAAAAAGCTTCGAACCTCTTTGACCGTTGTGGGAGCTTTCCAGTTCATAACCGCGTCCACTTTTGACGGATCAACCTTGATCCCATTAGCTGAGACAATATGACCAAGGAAACTTACATCTTTGATCCAGAACTCACATTTACTATACTTAGCATACAGCTCATGTTCTCTTAACTTATCCAATACTAATCGAAGATGCTCCTTGTGCTCTGTATCATTCTTAGAATAAATCAGAATGTCATCTATGAAGAGTACCACAAACTTGTCTAGATATTCCATCAAGATCATGTTCATGAGGTTCATGAAATGAGCGGGTGCATTTGTCAGGCCAAAGGACATCACTAGGTACTCATATAGTCCGTACCTAGTTGTGAAAGCTGTCTTAGGTATGTCTTCCTTGCGCACCCTCACTTGGTGTTATCCTGACCGAAGATCTATTTTGGAGAAGCGGGTAGCTCCTCGAAGTTGATCAAATAGATCGTTGATCCAGGGAAGTGGGTACTTGTTTTTTATAGTGACTGCATTCAGAGCTCTATAATCCACTACCAATCTCCAACTTCCATCTTTCTTATTCACAAACATAACAGGCGAACCCCAGGGTGGGGAGCTTGGCCTGATCAGTCCTTTGCTCATCAGTTCTTCCAATTGCTTCTTAAGCTCGACCAATTCTTTAGAATTCATTTTAAAGTAGGGTTTGTTAATGGGAGCTGTACCCGGAACTAACTCGATGACAAACTCCGATACTCTTTCCGGGGGCAATCCTGGCAGATCTTCCGGGAAGACATCCCGATATTCCCTGACTACTGTCACTTTGCTTGGATCTTCTTTCTTAAGGAACCATATTGCTTGTCCCCATCTATAGGGTTCATCCATCCTCCAAATTACTTCATATTCGCCAAGGCGCATAAGTCTAACTTCTCTTTTGGCACAATTCAAGACACCTTTGTAGTGTGCTAGCCAATCCATGCCTATGATGACATCTATTCCTAGCTTGGGTATCACCATTAAGTCGAAGTGGAGTCCTGTTCTCTCCTTCTTAATTTCTAGCCACTGGTAAGACCTATAAGCCTTAATTATTCCTCCAGGAGACTTTACCACTAATGGTTTATTAAGGGGGAAAGACTGCAAATCATGTCTATCAACATATACTTGTGATATGAATGAATACGAGGCTCCAGAATCAAATAGTACTTGGGTAGGTTGGTTAAGGATTCCGAGCGTACCCATAAGCACTCCAGAGTCGTGCTGAGCTGCCTCGACAGTGACGTGGTTGATCCTTCCTCTTCCCATGGGTGGAGCTGGATTCCTTGGTGCTTGACCACGTCTGCGGTTGTTTGTGGGAGGACCACAAGCTGGGGCATAGGTAGTTGGAGCGGGCTTTTGCTGAGGGCAGTTGATGGCAAAGTGCCCAGGTTGGTTGTAGATGAAGCAAGCTCCTGCTGGTCGATTCTGACCTCGTTGATTTGGCTTAAAAGTTGGTGTGGATGGAGGGCGAGAAGTGCCTGTGGACGTCCCACGTCCACCACCCACTGTCGGGTAACGGGCAACTTGGCCATGTTGCTGTCTAGGCTGGAACTGGGGTCGTGTGTTAGCTCTACTTGATCCAGCTGTAGACTGCTCCATTCTTCCTTTTCTGCTAACATCTTCATTTTAAGCTTCTTTTCCAGAACCAAAGCCTTGTTTACCAGATGTTGAAAGCTCGGAAAGTCCAAGACCTTCAAGCGGGATTTGAAAGTTTGGTTCATACCCTCTAAGAACCAGTCGATTTTTCTTCCTCGTCCTTGATGTCATGTGGAGCGTATCGACCGTGTTCATTGAATTTGGTCAGATACTCTGTCACGGACATTCCTCCTTGTTTAAGGTTTCAGAACTCATATTTCTTCATTCTTGACACTCCCTTGGGGATGTACATCGTTTGAAAGGCTCGAACGAACTCATCCCAAGGGACGTATCCTCCTGGTACTGCGTCTTGAGAGGGTTCTTCTTCATCCTTTTCTGCTTCTTCTTCATTATTCTCGACATCTACTTCGTTCTCTTCTAGTGCTTCAGCATCATCCTCATCTACTTCTTCTTCTTCGTCAGTAATTCTGGCGGTCATGTAGTTGTCCGACCACACTTCGGCATGACCCTCCAGCAACTGCGAAGCGCACGAGACCTTGTCCACCTCTAGGCATCGAACAAGAGTCAACTTGCGAGTGATGGTTCTCAACCAGTCCTCCGCCATCATGGGCTCACCTGCGTGCGTTAAAACAGCAGGTCTTGTTCTCATGAATTCATCCTATTTAGATCTCCCTGACCAGGCTCTATCTCTCCTTTTATTCTCCAATACCCTCCCAAGCATCTGTGCTTGGTATGCGAATACTTGTGCCATTGTCGGTTCTCCTACCTGTGGGGGAGGAAGATTTTCTCGACTATGGCCTCGGCCACGACCCCTGCCACTAACGGCGTCGGCACCGCGGCCACGGCTAGCCCCACACCCTTGAGCGGCTCCACGGCCCTGGATTGCCCTTGGCCTTGGGCAGCCCCTTGACCGCGCCCTGCTCCGTGACCCCAAACCATCTACAGGTCGCGACATATTATTTCATATACATGGGTGCATGCATGAGGCCAAGTCCAAAAAGATTCAAGAACTCTAAATTTTACTTAAACGATGAACAAGAACATAACATCACATAGTTCATACAGTGCCATAAATTATGGTACATGTGCGGTAACACCGCGACCCAAAGTGTTCTAAGGACGTGTTAAGCTTACACTACTACTCATACAACACTCTACAGCTAGGGGATACATTGTGGTCTTGCTACGACTCACACGTCACATTACAACTAGGGGTTACACTTGTGGTAGCTGTGGTACCACTAGGCTGCTCAGTCCCGTGAACGACGAGTGTAGACGATCAGGCCGTCCGCTGGAAAACGTCCTGGGGCCTCCAAGTAGTCCTCCAAGGAGAAGCTGGCAAGGGAAAGAGGTGGGGATGTCCCGGAAGTGGAGGCCTCCCTAGTAGCAAATTCCATCGGCAACGATGGAGGGAAGAATGGTGGGGGCTCAAAGGGGGCCTCAAGAAGAGCCTGTGGTGCTAGAGCAGGTGGAGCAATAGGAGCGAAAACCAAGGGATGCCTAGGTGGGCGAGTGCGCTTCCGCGCGTCATCCGGACGTGCACACGCTCCGGAGGGGGAGGAACTGGCCCAAGATCAGGGAGGTCGTGGTCGACTCCCTGACGAGGCTAGGCGAGGGGGACCATGGCGTCCAATTGAGCCAAGGTGGTGTCTCGCTCCTGGCGACAGGTGAGAAGGCTGCTCTGGTAATGATGCGCGCGTTGTCCAGCAGTGCGGAAGCTATTGTCGGAGTCGCGTAAGGAAGACCGCAACATGGCTACCTCCTCACGGGCTCTGTGCAAGGCGTGCTCTCCTGCATACACTTGCCGCGCCCAATGCAGCATCTGTCGTCCCACTCTCACTGGGACATCTCCTAAGAACGGGATCCGGTGAAGGTCCTCGTGACCAGGGTGCTCAAAAGGGCCATCCACTAGGTCGTGGTGGTACTCCTGTTGCAACTGGCGAAGTGCCTGCATCGCGGCGTCGCTGATGGCGTACTCCAGATGATCTCGAGGCACCGTAGTCCTGAAGCTGTGAGCGACCACCTCGCTCGGGTAGTAGATACGAGCCACCACGATGAACGCCGGTCAGGGGAGAGTACAGACATGCCCCAGTAGAACCTAGGGAGTCCCTCGAACCCTAAGTGCCGCGACAGGTTGCGTAGAGCTCGAACGGACTCGCTTCGGGGTCTGTTGGCAAAACCATCGGTGGAGCGCTCCTCCGAAAAATCATGAGCGACTTCTTCAGCCATCTACAAAAATAATAATTAGAGAAGGTTAAGTAGTACGAAATAGAAGGAAGTGATAAACAGACCTTTTGGCAATTAACATTTTCTTAAATATAATTTATTTAACTACCAAGGGCTTAAGGGTTCCTACAGTCGCATGCTCTAATACTAGCTCTTTGTGGACCACCGGTTAAGGGTGGCCAGCACCGCACTAGTCCTTGGACCAGTACACTAGTGCCACACGTTACAAAGCCGGATCATTTCATACAACGAGATGTCTTTATTACAACAAACAGCCACCGGGCTGATTAGTAGTCAAACGGCCATAGCCTTACTTACAAACCAAGTCCAAAAGACAACATCAGAGTTTGCGGAAGGTTTACACAAAATCACGCCAGCGGCCTTGGAACAGCTAGCAACTGGTGGAACGCCCTAAGCCTAGCTATCCTCCTAATCTTGATCTTGATACTGAGGATCGCCATCTTCATGGCATTCATAAGCGTCTTGGGCTCCATCGTCTCCCTCGACTAAAAAGGTGGATTATATACGAGGTTAGTGTCATCCAAACACTGGCTAGTTAACTTCCAACCCAATGCATTTAGTGATATAGGTTCCAAAGGAAAGGTTGGAGTTTGTTTATTTGCAGAAAGCCAGTTTTATGAATCAAAACCTATGACTTAACAGTTTTAATAAAGTTCTACCTTCAATATGTTATTTCAGAGTTTAAGTATCATACGACAACCAAACTCCATTCCATGGTAGTTTCCACGTACTCTACCAAACATCTCCTTCCTTCCGCCATCATATTTTGGGTTGGTGACCCGTTGTGAACCACAACTCTACTGGATTTGCCGGTCCAGTAAGTGTGATTAAATCACCCTCAGGTGACGTCCCAAGTCGGACCTTCTTAGAGTGGGGTTTCCCGTCCAAGGGCTGGTTTCGCACACCAGCTCATGTGACCCCCAACTCCTACTACCGCTCGATGGCCACGCGTTGTGTTGGAACCACCCCCTCAGGCTAGTGGCAGGGTTCTCCCGCTATGTATGTCCTTCCGCGCTCGTGCTAGGGCAAGCCCGCACTCCACCCTATCACTGTGTCCACCCTACCCAAAATAACTTCCTTCTTTCGCTCTCGTAGCCTCTGCTACACCACTGTATCGGACCCCGTCCGTACAGAACCATAACCACAACCAAACACCACACACTAGCATGCCAGGCCCAATATCTAGTTATCCATGTCTTTGTATAATCATGTCCGGTGAATATCGGTTCACCGTTCCGAGGCAAACAAGCCTAAAAAAAATAATTATTAGACCTGAGCAATTTTCTAAGCAAGATTTTAACCAGACCTAGGAGTCTAACAAGTTTTAAACCATAGACTTAAGAGTCCAAAAGTTGTTTTGATCCTAAACTAGGTTAATTCAAAGGTTGATCGTCAAGGCGATCAAGTTGTGATTCAACTAAACAATGATCATCAACACAATCATTAGGGGTATCGACAGTTCAATAGAGCAGGCATGATATATCATGAATTTAACAAAGTAGTTACTCATAATTTAAAAAGCATGCAATTGATACTTTAAAAGGAAATAATTTAATTAAAAACTGGGATCAATATGATTTAATGAATGTTAACTCGCACTAGGGAAAGTAAACATCATATAAGGAAGGTTGTTAACTCACCTAGATCCTCTTGGAAATTGTCTTGGGCTTCCTCGGGGTCTTCGCACTACTCGACAGCTCCTTCTAGCTCTATTCGATGAATAACCAGCAATGAACAACCGAAATGCGGAAATTATGATGCATGAATGCAGTCGACCTTTGTATTCGTAGCATCACGAAGATCTTAAGATGGTATGCGAAAACTACTCATCGAAGGGTGTGATGAAATGCTCATGAATGCCATGGAATATAATAATGCATATATGTATATGTATATTCATATATATATATATATATATAAATACCCAATTTTTGCAAAGTAAATAGTGTTGAATTTACTTTTGTTTGAAGTATTTCCTTCATGCATATAAGTGTAAGAAATTTTAGGGTGTTGGCTATTCAATAATAAATGTTTGGACCAGAGAGGATTGTTGGGAGCTTTTACTAAATTAGGTTGCTATTTGTTAGCATCCGATAATGGAAAAATTAGGACTAAATATGGGATTATATTGTTTAACTTAACAAGTTAACAATCTAATATTTTTCTAGGTCCAGAGAGACTTTATATATTTTCTAGGATTTTCTCAAATTTTTCCTAAATGATTTAATATTTTTAGTAATTCAAAAACAGTTCCTGGGATATCTTATATACAGAAATTATCCTAGAATAGTTTCTAAAAATATTTTTGGAAAGCAAACAAAATTATCTGGACAATATTATATTTTTGTAAATTCTTCTGAGTGATCTAGTATTTATCATATTTTTTGGGGAATTTTGGAACTGTCAAACTATTTTTAGAAAATCATTTCTAACTCTAGGAATAATTTTATTGAGAAAATTGGGAAAAAACTAGAATGAACAGTGTTGGGCCGGCCCGTGAGAGCACAGCCTGCTGGCTGACAGGCGGGTCTCGCTTGTCGGTGACGCGCGGCGCTCGTGCCCTGGCAGAATCACGCCACCGCAAGGAGAAAGCGTATTCTCCCAACTACGCCACCACTTAAACTGACAGTGGGCAACTGGTCCCACATGTCAGCGAGGCATTAGACTAATCCCACGCGATTTGAACCGTGAACAGTGCGCGCATGAATCCTGGCGCAGATCCGACGGTTGCCCGTCGTCTTCCTCCTCGCGCGAACCAGGTGGCGCTCCGGCGAGGTCTTCAGCGCGCGCGACGGAGTTACAGGGCACTAGGGGGTTCGTGGAAGCTCGCCGAGGGCCAAACGTGACTAGGGCTTGGACGTGTCGCCGCTGGCTTGCCGGCGATAGGCCCGGAGCGGCGGTGCCATGGATGGTGGCGGAAATAGCCGACGGGTTCATGGGACTACGGGTGATCTACCATGATCTAGGCCGAGAAAATGATGCTAGAGCTTCGAGTGAGTGTGAGGAAGCTTACCGAGCCCTTGGTTTGGACAGGGGAGGCTCAGAGAGCCTTGGCGACGGTGAGGCCGAAATAGCTTGAAACAGGGTCACCGTCGACAAGCCTTCTGATGGGGATCAAGCCGAGCTCTGCAGAGGAAAAGATCGCTGGTCGTATGAGCTCAGGCGGAAAGAATCGCACAATGGCTTACCGAGGAAGGAGGAATCAAGAAGGGCGTGCTTGGCGGCGCGGTGAACCGATGGCAAGGGAACGTAGATTTTGGCGGGACTAGGGCTTCCTCGGCCGATTCCTTCGGGCTGGAGCAGTGCGAGGAGACGAGTGAGCTAATGCGGGGGCTGGAAACGAGAGAGAGTGAGTGGGAAGAGAGGGCGATGTGCGCGAGGGTGCTCGGGTTTTAAGAGGCGGACGGAGGGAGGAAATGAGGTACCGACTCCCTCTGATAAAGCCGGAGCTCCCGAGGGCGAGCATCACCAAGGCTTGGGCAGCGCGCATGACGCAACAACGAGCAAGTACCAAGGCGGCATTGTGGCAGCGACGGAGCATGGTGGCCGGGCAGCGTGCACGGCAAACCGGGCGGAAGCAACGGTGTGGTGAGGCGCCAGGGCGAGGTGACCGGGTGCAGCGTTGCGCGACGGCCGCGTGGACAGGGATTCCTACCGCTGGGGCCGGCTATGCGCGAGCGGCGAGCTGGCCGAACTTGGTGCAGGGAGGGAGAGAGAGAAAAGAGAGAGTGAGAGAGATCTGTGGCTGCCATGTGGGCCCCGTGAACATTGTTGGTTGACTATTCCAATGGCAGTGAGGAAATTAGGAATTTCCAGGGAATTAGCTAGGAAAAATTCACCAATATGGCTTCTTGAGATTCAAATTTTCATTTCCAATTTGAACCAAAAATGGATTTTGTGATTTCTGAAATAATTTGAAATGAAGAGTCCTAATTGGATTTAAGTTTCTAAAAATAAAGAATAAAGAATAAATATTTAGGAATAATCATCTTGATCATGAATTTGTTATTGAATTGTTTTGAATTTGTCATGATCCAAATCACTTTGATTTGGAAATTATCCTAAATTTGTATGAAACTTTGGATTACCTAGGGAATTTTGATTTAATTTATTTGGAAATTTTGATTTGCAAAGCATAGAAAGTCCAAAAATTCACTTAATAATAGATATTACAAAAGTTTTTTGAAAATTCTCACATTTGGGCTATTACAGCGCGCCCAGCGGCGTGTCCACGGTGGTGTGAGGGTGAGGGGTGAGAGAGAGATGGGCCAGAGTGGGCTGAGGTTCAATGGGCCAGGTCCAAAAATGGATTTAAATATCAATTTTGTATTGATTTGGTGAAGGTTGCATTCAAAATGGATTTGAATTTTGAGCTTAATTTGAATTTTCGGCTGTTACATGCAGTTTTAGGCCTCACAAAGGCGAGTTTACAGTGTCGAAATATAACCCTCCATCTAGGAGCAATCTAGGCCTTGAGGTGTATGCTCACCAGTTCACCATAAAGTATGTCAGGCATGGGCTCTTGATATTCTTTCACTTGACCCAGGCACGCACGTTAAAAAAAAGGAGAATACATGAGAGTTGTACTAGAGAGTTACGTCAGGCATCTAGAAAAATGTTTCTGCCATAGAAATTACATTGTTTTACCCTATAAATAGTTAAATACCGTTGTCATATGTGAATTCATACAAAGTCATATACCAGCATGATCAATGGCAGTGACCCGCTGCAAAAACTCATACCGTTGCACGCACTCAGCCACTGGCCCTCGATTCCTGTCAACTGAGTTGCCATTTTCGACTTTCTTCAATAACCCAACTGCAGAATCGAAAGAGAGTTGAAGGAAGAAGAATCGAAGCAGTTGCAATGCAAAAGTCGTGAACTATCTCATCACCTGAAATCCTGATCGACGGCGACGGCACTTTTATCTCACTCCCATACTCATCATCAGGCTTCTTCATCGACCGCTCGATCGAAAAATCTGCTGATGTTGAGCGCGGGACGGTTGGGAAGGTCCGCTGCTGCTCCTCTGATACCATCCTCCAACGCCTGCACCTCCTCACCTGTCGCATCCCCGCAGTTGATCTTCACGCTGATATCTCGGAGAGCTAAAAGGTGGTGCAACCCAAGTGATAGGTCGCCACGCAACTGGCACCGTGCAATCAATGTCAGTTCCAGACTTTGGAGCTTTGGCATGACTCCTGGCTCAAACCTCAACCCCTCCCCTCTCAAATCGCTGAACACATATCGGAGACTAAACTTCCGCAAACACCCGAATCCTTTGCTGCAGTACACTTGCCTTCCTCCAATGTATATCAATCCCAGGCTGCAGATCACTTGCCTTCCTCGACTGTAGATCGATATCAGGTGAAGATGAAGCAGTTTGGGTAAGCCTGCAAGAATGTAAAAGCCTTGCTGGTCTACTTCATCAGCACATTGAATATAGAGTTGGGTGAGGTTGACAAGTGAGCCAATTTGACTTGGTATGGTACGTAACACACAGGAAATAAGGAAAAGTTTCCGGAGAGATGGAGTGATTGGAGGCTGCACGTGACAAGAAATTATCCACGATTCTATGGTAAAACCTTCAACATACAGTGATTGGAGGCTGCACGTGACAAGTTTAGAGATACTAGATGAGAGGGAACCTGCTTTCTTCTGATCTTTTTTGGCACCAATTTTCAGTACCTTCAGTTTGGTCAGCTTGCTGAGCCCTTGGATACACCTTATAGATGCTCCATCGACACCGACGTCGGATAGCTCCTCGAGGGATTGCATATTTCCGATTCCATCAGGCAACGACACTTCTTTATAGACAAATAGGCGCACAAGTTTTTGTAACTGTACAATACTCTCTGGGAGTTTCTTAATATAATAGCTGTATCTCAAATCTAGTGTCTCTAAATTATGCAGTTCTCCTATTTGTTCCGGGAGCTCTCTA
The DNA here is from genome assembly GCA_036346145.1 of Olyra latifolia. Classification (NCBI taxonomy): domain Eukaryota; kingdom Viridiplantae; phylum Streptophyta; class Magnoliopsida; order Poales; family Poaceae; genus Olyra; species Olyra latifolia. The sequence goes on along the minus strand of CM070524.1, from coordinate 51,606,931 downwards.
ATAGACATGCAACACATTCTTAAGTACTTCAATTGAGAGAAACTTCCAATATGTTCAATATGACGCTTCGCCAATTTATCTTCTATATTCAGCACACGCAAGGCTTGACAATTCAATAACTGAGGCATTGGTTTTCTATCTGACCCAAAAATATGAAGTGATCGAAGATGAGGTCCATTCATCTTCGCCTTTGGCAGCTCTACCGCTTCACAAAAGCTATGCTGGAGTGACAGCCGGCGGATCTTGTTTGAAAAATTTTCACAAAAACCATTACCAAATACGGTAACAAAATTCTCTTTAGAAGCCCGAGATATGATCATGTCATGTATAACATCATGAACCTTACAGAATATGGTGTCGTTTAACTCAGATTCAATTGGTTGGAGTTGGATCATGCTTCTATTGATAAGCTGGTTCAAGTAGCTTTCTCCAACCTGCTCCATACCTTCTCGATTTTGTCCGATAACCAATCCTTCTGCTACCCAGCTCCATATTAGTAATCTAGTGTCAATGTGATAATCCTCTGGAAAGACACTTAGATACAAGAGGCAAGTCCTTAAATGAAGAGGAAGGTCAGAATAACTAAGGAGCAATATCCTTTCCATTTCGGCAACCAGTGAGTCTTTCTCAACATCAGAAGAAATAGTTTTCCGTATTTTTACCCACGTATCCTCTGTTGGATCTTTACTAGCTAGTAAACTAGATATACTGATTATCGCCAATGGCAAACCACCACATTTCTTTAAAATACCTTCGGTCACTTCCCTTAATTCTGGTGGACAATCTTCATTAGAAGGAAATATTCTCCTAAGGAACAATTTTCGTGAATCATATTCACTTAGAGGCCTCAATTCATACACAAGCCCATCGAGGTCAGAACAGCATGAGTTGGCAACATCTTGTTTGCGTGTTGTCGTGATTATTATACTTCCGTTCTTATTGCTCGGTAGTGCTGATTTCACATGTTTCCATGCTGGTATATCCCAGATGTCATCAACAAAAATCATGTACCTGCGTTTTAATGGAAGTGCATTAGTACGGACATAATAATTTAGCATTGATGGTCCTGCATTAGCAGCTAACAACCAGCACAATGATATGAATAGAGAATCAATGCTATTAAAATTTGTGTACTGATACGTTGTAGCTACGATTTACCTATTACTGTGTCTTGATCACAATGTTTTATAAAAACACGGGCTGGTTTCTAAATGGGATTATGTTGCACAGGAACAAATTAAATTTTCAAAAAAGCTGCCACAGAATTCAGAATTCTACATACAACTATTAAACATATTTGTTACTACTTAGCATATCTTCTATAAACATGGCACCGTGATATAACTCTCCGACAAAAGTTTTCCTTAACATGTACATCAATTTACCAGGATTAACAACTGCATAATAAAACAACTACACAGTAAAATGTTGTTTTCATTACTACTTTGGAAAAAAATGTATTAACTATACACAACCGTACTTCATAAGAACTAAATTGAAACACTACCATTGAAAAGAACTTACTTGAAATACTGATTTAGTTTCACCACTCAATTATGCAAACTCCCAGAAACTTGCATTCATTTGTACAAGTTAGCATCCATCATATTTGAAACAATTTTGCAATAGTTAAAAACCTGACCAATTGGCGCATATAAAAACAACTTGGTTTGGTAAAAAAGGTTTATGCAGAATCTGCACATCAGGTTATGCCACAACAGATGAGATCTATTAAATTCTACAAATTTACTGAGCTGTACATATAACGAATTTTGGATTACCTCTTGTTATTTAGATAATCCCTCAGTGTGGGTATGAGCTGCTCCTTGTCCCACTTTTCTGATCTATCAAAATCCTCTCTGTTAATATGAAATAATATATCTCTAAGAAGTTTCTTGATTTCTGGATTTCTAGAAATAGAGATGAAAGCCCGACAATCAAATGGTTCTTCGATTTTGTCGTACACCTCTCTTGCTAGAGTAGTCTTGCCAAGCCCTCCGACTCCGTAGATAGACACAACCCGAAGTTGTGTGCTTCGGCATTTTAGCCAGCCAATGATCTTCTCCCGAGGGCCATCAATACCAACAAGGTTTTTCGCCTCCTCGTAGATTGCAATTGCTCGAGGATCCACTGGTACATACTGGGTTACTAGGATGCTTTCATCAATTTTGTACCGTCGACGCCTCTTGTCCTCTTCTTCAACTAGAATCTTTAGCTCTTGGATCTCTTTTGCTATCTTACGGTTTTCCCATATCGTCTTTATCTTCTCCTTAATCTTCCGTATGAAGTTAGCCTCGACATCCCCACTGCTGGCAGGACGCTTGAACCGGTCGATGCAGTCCTCGATATCATAGGAGAGCTCCCGTACCTTGTTCCTCCACTCCATCGTCTGCGGATCAATCTGGTCCTCCTCTATGTCCGCGAGCCTTTGCAGCACGGCATTCATGCTGCTCAGCTCATCTATCAGGAAGCGAATCCCACGCTTCACGCCTGTGAGCAGCTGGTACTCATCGCCGAGCAAGCTCGTGAGCTTGCCGATGGCGGAGTCGATGGCGCCCGTGAAAGCGCTCACCACCATCGCCGCAGCCGTCTTGAGCGCTCTCTCTCTATCTCTACAACAAGGCCAGGGAATTGCTTAGGCCTGAGGATAGGAGAAGGAAGGTGCTGAGGATTGATACTGTTGTCCGGTGGTGGTGTGTGAGAGCGAGCCGAATGGTGTTTCCTGCTCTCTTTATGGAGTACCAGATGTGCATCGTCGTCGTCAATGCGACAATGCCTAGTCGGAAAACAACACGAAATAGCTCGGAAATTGGGTGCTCTAAAGTAATTAAACTTGAGTTTACTGGCACTTGGTTCGCCAGGAGGACACCTTTGGAATTCCTGGCAAAGTTAGATAGCTTAGGTTCCACGCGCAATACCAAGGATTAGGCTTTCTTTCCCCTTTACATGATTCCGTTTGCACCGCTTGCCAATAGAATCAGACAGCGTTAGTGTAAATATATTCTTAAAGCAATGTGCCATACAAAGGACGGCTATCCTATCATTTTCCATCCATGGTGATGAAAGTGCTATTGCCACGACATACTTTCTTTTATTATTCTTATTAGCAAAATGATAGACAAAACAGAAATAGATCAAGAACACGAGCCACTAATTTTACGTGGAAAACACTTGCGGAAAAAAACCATGGACACTAATGAGCGAAACCTTCACTATATTGGGAGATTTACAATATTATTTATCTTCCGTACAACTTACAATAAGAATTTATATAGGGCGACGACTTAAAGTCAAACATGAAACAAATCAGTACAACGCTCTGAGGCCCACATGATTGCTAGAGCTTGGGTTATCGGGGATAGAGAGAGGGAAAAGAAGAGGGAGTGAGGGAGAAGAAAGAGGAATAGGAGGGGGATTTTTTTTTTGCAAAAAGAGGGCTACTTGGGTGGGTGACATACTGACATGGCAGTCCACACTCCCCTTTATTACTCCTCTTATCTCTTCATTCCCCTCGCTATCTCACTTATCTCTTCCGATCTCAGCCAAATCTCCACCAGCCACATATCTCTCTAAACATTTTTGCTATACGAGAATGTCTTTTGGCTAAGGAATGTAGGAGCAATTTTGGCAAGACTTTTATAGCTAAAATCTTAGAAACGTGGAAGCTTATGTGATGCTCACTCAAAGGATCTAGAGGAGAAATTCACCAATTTGTGCAGTGCAAGGATGAAACTTAACCCAGAAAATTGTGTTTTTGGACTAAGAGCTGAGAAACTGCTGAGTTTCTTGATAGAGCAAATCCAGAAACATTCAAGGCTATACAAGAAATGGCCCCACCCAAGAACTCCCGCGAAGCCTAAAGCTTGAACAACCATAATTGCTGTGCAAATCTCCAATCTTCATGGGTTGCCACCTCGCGTTGTGTAGACGAGTAAAAACAAAGGTAATAAATCGTGTTTTTCACGGTTTCATGGCGAGGTCCAAAATATGCTATAAAGGATACCATGGGTTATCACGAAGCCGTCCTATATAGCGTTTTAATGTAAAAATTATATAAAATGTGAAATATTTTCATAATATTAGTCACATCCATCTAAATAAGAAACATTGCTTTAGAACTAATTGTAGTCTAATGTATGTCCATATATATGACTATAATTAATATGTAGAACAAATGACTACAATCTATCACTACAGGAAACGCGCGATTCCTCGACGGTTGAAACCGTCGAGAAAGGGCCCCTAAACTATCGAGAGAACGTTCTCTCGTCGGCCGGCTGTCGAGAAATGACCGTCAGGCCAGCCCAGTCGAGAGAGATGGCTTTTCTCGACGGCACGGGCGTCAAGAACACCTCTCTCGATGGCTTGAGAAAGCGTCGTCGAGTGAATTGGGCGGATGGCCGTTTGGCCGTTTCACGGCTCCAACTCCACCTCTCTCGATGGACGTCGAGAGAGGGTACATCTAGGGCTCTAGGCCACGTGGCCATCTAAACTTTGCTCGACGGCCACAAGACCGTCGAGAGAGCCTCTCTGGGCCACATGACCATCTTAACCTCTCTCGACGGTGTTAGGTCAGCCATCGAGAGTGCTTGCCTCCATGGGGTTCCCTAGAACCCCCTTTTTCTCGATGGCTTAGGCCTGGTCGTCAGGAGTAACAGATTTCTAGCAAAAAAAAAAGAGCAGGGTAAATGGTTAAAAAATTCAATTTAGCAGGTGCTACTGCCCCAGTAGCAACTACTACACCTACATACCCAAAACACCCTGTATATATATCATCATCCCCACATTTCACATAAATAATGCATGCACAAGCACAATTTCAAACCACAAACATATAATATATTACATTCGCAATTTCAAACCACACACACAATTTCAACCAAAGTCATGCAATATATCATACATGTCTAATGTGTCACATTCACTCTACCACTCAATGGAAGGGTGGCGGGTTGTAGTGCAGGAAACGCGACACCAGGTCCATCGACTGGCTCCTAGACTCGTCGTCTTCGTCCTAGGCATCGCGGCGCCGAGCCAGAGTTGGAGCCACTGATCCTGAACCAGCAGGAGGAGGAGAGGGCGAGCAACCCCCGTAACCGTTCGACGAGGCCTACACATTGGCGACGCATTAGTTAAAGATTGGTAGATTTGAAAGAAAAGGAATAAGTTGGTGGTAGTGTCTTACACCGGCAAGTCTCGCCACTGCCTCCAATGCTAGGAGCCTATTGTTGAACTCCTCGCGCTCCCGCCGCCGGTCCTGCTCCATAGACCTGAGGCTCGCCTGGAACGCCTCCATTATCTACTGGCGCTCCCTCCTCTCCAGCTCCTTCTCCTCCTCCCTCTACTTCCTCTCCTGCTCCCTCTCCCTGAGGATGCGGGCCTCAAACTCGCACCGACTCTCAGTGGCACTTTGAGAGGCCTGGACCTCGGGCATGTAAACCTCCGACCTACAATTAAGGACCATGGTTAGTTTAAAAAATCAATATTTTCAAACAAATGACATACTAGATAGTAAATTAGCTCACCTAAGGTGGTCCCCACAGATCGTTAGTCTCCCTTGCGCCTTGCCCCCCATGTGTTGGTGGATCACTACTAGGTCGAGGGGGTGTCTTCCTAGAAGCTGTTCGGGCCGTGCACCCAAGTTTAGGCCTCCTGGTAGCAATCCTGCATTTTTTCGAACTAGACTAAGCAAAACTATAAATCTAATAAGGATGAAAGTTTTTGTTAGCACTTGCCATCTTCTGTTGCATGAGGGGGTCCATCGCGGGCTGGGTGCCAGGCCAGGACCCTGTCTTTAGCGTCTACAAGAAGGGAAAGACAAGTTAGCCAAAAAAAATAAATAGTAAAGAAAAAATCAGAGCTTACCAGCTTTTTGGCTAGATGGGGAATGGACCACTTCCTCGTGCTTTTCTTATAGTCTTTGAAGGTCCGGTTATACTTGGCCTTCGTGGAGTTGTCCCGAAACTCCTGGCTAGCCCACTTCTTGCCAATAGCCCTCCATGCCTCTTTGGTATAGTAAGTACCATTTTACAAGGATTATAGGGATGATTGCTTACCCGTGGTACTCTTCGACCACGGTGACACGAGTGTCGGACATCAGGTCCTAGACTTTCTCCTCTGCGTTCCTGTCTAAGACGGGCTCGAACTCTACCTCTGTCAACCCTGGTTGGGACAATACCTGAGTTGAAATTTTACAAATCAAGAAGATTAGCATCATGATCACAAATTCAAAAAGTAAAGTCAGTTAGACAGACTTACCTAGAACTCTCGAACTCACTGGCAGCAGCAGTCGAGTCCCCATATGGGGAAAGCTTGTAGTCCTCCCCACTATATGCTGGCCTGGTGATGTCGCCCACAGTCACCATGCCAGGGTAAAACTAGCGGACCAGCCCCTCCAGCGTGTAGCCTAGCTACATCCTCAGTGAGGCATCTACCGTTGACATATTGCTATAACGATTGAAAGAATGTTAGCAATTTTACATATAAAAAATAAAAAATAGGAGGTTGAAGCAAAGCATAAAACGTACCTGTCCCCATCAATCTGGATGGGGATCCTTGAGTCGGTTTAGTGCAAATGTACCATCCACTAGAAGTAATTTGAATCGACATCGAGAGGATCATCGGTTGATGGTTCGATGTCATTAGTTTCAGCTTGACCATCATGTTCCTCTTCGACATCGTCGTTCACTCTGGCTTCTAGTTCATCCAGTCCCAGACCAATGTCGAACACAAATACACCATGCAAGCTCTGTTCTTGCATCGACCCATCATAGTCATCGGCCGTCGGTACTAGCAATCTTTCAGGACGTCTAACTTTGTACACGACCCACAATAACTCTTTCTTAACAGTGCGTGGATATGGTACGTAGTATACTTGCTAGGCTTGGTTTGCCAGAATGAATGGATCGTACCCTTTTAATCTTGAGCTATGTTTTAACTCGACTAAGCCAAGCTAAGCCATATGCCGTAAGCTCATACCCTTTTAGAAATTTTTACTAATTTCTACCAAACCCTAATAATTTTTAGCAAACCCTAATAATTTCTACTAATTTCTAGCAAACCCTAATAATTTCTACTAATTTTTCCATTAGTTTGTACTGACTAATCCTAATCCTAATACTAATTATAATCCTAACTCTCAACAGTGTGCCGGCTGTCGAGACTAACTCGTGAATTTTAAAAAACTTGACAAAATACCTGGACGGGCGGGCGGTGCAGTATGGGTCAAGGCCATGGGCATGGCGGAGGAGGCGGTGCAGTAGGGGTTGGCACGATTGAGGCAGTGGGGCCGGGAAGGGCAGCACTGGTGCGGTGATGTCACGACCCTTCTCGACTTACCTTTCGAGAACTGGTCGGACCTGCACTAGGCCCTGGATCAGTAGGCTAGTGCAATAGTTACACAACTGGAATCATTTCATACATCGATAGTTCAAATATTACATAACCACGATCGCTAGATCACAATAGTAGCAAACGACATTAGGCCTTAGTTACAATCCAAATGTCCGTCAGAGAAAGCGGAAGTCTTCAAAAGATCCAACTCATAAAGTTTTTTATGCAGAACAACAAAATCACATCAGCAGCTCCGTAACAACACACGGCTGGCGGAACGCACTAGACCCTAACATAGAGTAACTACTCCTGGTCCTGAAATTGAGGACCTCCTTCCTCAAGACAGTCGTAGGCGTCTTCTTCAAGGGAAAAAACCGAAGCCGAATCGGCAAAAAAACCAGGCCGGCCGACCTAGCTCCTTCGGCCGATTGAGCTGTGTTTTCTCCAGTGATCCAAGAAGCACAAATAGAGGCCATCTCAACTGTCCATCTACGTCGGTTTGATCAAAGGGTGGCACTTGCTTCACACCTGTATCCATGGGCCAACTTGGAAGGGGGTCTTATCGGTTCCAACTGCCAAAACCGACGCATGGGGGCAATCTACACCGTCCATAGAGTATCCCATGCGAAGCAGATGGCGTGGATCAACCGGAGGTGGGCCTGCCGACCCCCCTTGGCCCGGCCGACCCCCCAAGTTGCTCCCTTGGATGCTCCTTCGACTATGGAGGTTGCTACGCGTGTCCCTTAACGTGTCAAGTGCTCATTGGCTCCGGGACACTATATAAGGGACCCCTCACCTCACTTGTAACACACACATATCACACCATTTTGGAGGAGAATCACTTTGTCACTAGCTAGAGTAGTTCTTAGTTAGTTTGGGAGTTAGAGTCGAGTCGAGCTGAGGCTCGAGGTTCTGGAGCTGTCTTCGGGAATTCGGGTAATAGTTCTTGTATCCTTTACTTTTCCCCTGTGTAAGACTAGATCATATCAATACAACTTATTTACTTTATTCGAGCTGAGCATTTATATTCCGCATTAGTTGAGAGTGTGGAGAATTACAGTCGTGTTTAACGTTATCTGGTTCCGAGTCTAGGTTCCCTCTCATATACTTCTTAGTATCGAACCTAGATCGTCCCCTAGGGACCCGAGGGGAAGTGATCGGTTCTAGTAGCAGACGTGGTGTCTAAGGCTAGATCTGACTTGGAAGGCACCTGATTCAATAGTGGTGCGGTAGGTGGTAGGTGGTGACAGCCCTAATATCCGGGTGGTATTAGCTCTTGCGAAGTCCACCATGTTAGTCTCTGACTAGTTGAGCCCAATCGGGGGTGGTCATAATCATCCGGTGTTCTTAACTGATAGCGGGTGGTAGTGAATCGGCCGAGCTCCGAGGATTTTTCTTAAACATTACTACTATCTTTATTAGCTCAGGCTTGGTAATTTAATTGAACTTGTCTTAGGAACATATTCGTCTCATTGTCCTCCCAAACTAGCAAGACTACCGGCTTATTTTATCTCCTGTGTGTATCACTATGGTTATCTTGTTATATCCTTATTATATCCCCCGCTGCCTAGCTGGCTGGTAACTTAATTAATAGAGATATACTGTACAACGATAGCGATATTCTTTACCCTCGTTCTTCTCTGTCGATTAAAAACGATACCTTGGAATACTCCCGAGTGAAAACTACCGCGATATCCGTCCGTTTGAAGATTATTCTGTAGCGCGTAAGAATCGCCAACACCGACCCATGCTAGACTCACTGCTCTCTGTAAGAATGGACCTAGATCATCCCTCAGATGACGACATGAAACTGTCTTCACCTCAAGCATGGCAGCAGACAGGGTATGCCCTCAGGTCGTAACTACCCCTCAATCCCCAGTACTTGCACTACCGCACGATGCCCGGCGCGTTGTGGTGTTAGGAACTATCCTCCGCAGGCAGATAGTCAGTGACGTCACACTGTGCATCCCTGATGCACCCGTCTGGGGGAATTCATGATTCAGCCCAGCCAGTACACGAAGGGCCTCACCCTTATGCACTTCTTTCTTCGGCTAAATCGCGCCCTCCGTGTGAATCACACGATGTGGCGGAACCCCTTTGGCAAGCAGTCAGCATTATGCGGATCTCGCTGCGCTCCTCTTCCATGCACTACGTATGTGGGTGATTAGCTCCTTAATTCACGTAACCCAGCTACTTTATCTCTTACCCAAAGCCAGACCCAGTCTGCATTGCAACACATCACAACCATACGCACACTGGCATGCCAGGCCCAAATTCCAGTTAACTATATTCATTGTGTGATCATGTCCGGTAAATGTTGGTTCACCGTTTCGAGGCAATCTAAGCCTAAAATTAATAATTGGATCTGAGCAATGTCTAACCAAGATTTTAACCAAGATTTAAGAGTCTAAATCATTTTATTTAAGCTAATCAGGCTAACAAGGGTGGTCATCAAGGCGATCAATAGTAAGGTCAAATGACAGATGATTATATCAAGGCAATATCATCAGGGTCAAACAATAACAAATAATAAAATGGCATGATATATCATGATTAAGCAAGCAGGTATAAATACTTAAAGAAAAGCATGCAATTTAATACTGTAAATAAGATATTTAGAAATCTGGGATTCAATATGAACTATTGAATGTTAACCCGTACTAGGGAAGTGTAGACTCTCCCTAGTAAAAGTAAACATCCTATAGGAAAGATGTCAACTTGCACTAGGGAAAGTTTAGACTTTCCCTAGTAAAAGTAAACACCTAGTAGGAAGGTTGTTAACTCGCCTTGGTCTTGGGGATTGAAGTCCGGATTCTGTGTGGAGTCCTTGAACTGTCCTTCTGTATCCTCTACATCTAAATGGAGAATCAACATTTCATCATAAACACGATACGGCGAAGAAAAGCATGATGCATGAGATACAATTGAAATCGCTCGCATTCAGTCGACTATATTTACCCAGTTTAACTATATATATTCCTATAAGGTGTATGTCGAGGAAGTTCCATAATCCTTCTAAGAAGTAATAATTTCTAACGTAATGGCAACGGAGTGCTTATGAGATGATGCACAAAAACATATATGCATATATATATATATATATATATATAGAGAGAGAGAGAGAGAGAGAGAGAGAGAGAATGGCTAGTGTGCTATAGATAGCACGGATCTCTCCGTGCTATCCACGATGTTTGGAAATTCTGAGACTGAAATAGATGATCTGAACCGTCCATCTTGTTCATCTCGATGAAATCTCGCTACACACCAAATTTCAAATTTTTTTGAATTTTTTTACTATTTGTTTCGTATTTTTGAAAACTGAACTTATTGGAGGGTCCACGGCTAATTAGATCAGCGATTTTCAAAAATACGAAACAAATAGTAAAAAATTCAAAAAAATTTGAAATTTGGTGTGTAGTGAGATTTCATTGAGATGAACAGGATGAACGGTTCGGATCGTCTATTTCAGTCTCGGAATTTCCATCCGTGCTATCCATAGCAGACTAGCTATTCTATATATATATATATATATATATATACCTATATATATATATATACCTATATATATATAATAGTGTAATTTCTACCCTAATCAGCCCAATAGGAGAAAATAGGGTTTTTTATGTTTAAAGTATTCAAAAAGCAAGAATATGTTAACCAACAATTTGTTCAGAAGTATTTCCTTCATCAAGTTATCTTATCATTATTTTCCTATCATATTAGGAGGTTAAGTGTGTGTGAAGGATATAATCATATGTTATATATATATATATATATATATATATATATATAACATGAGATTACATATTATAAATCTAAGTAAAATAAAAGCTTTACCGTCATGAAATGTTATGAAATAACTACCTTGGACAGGTACATTAATGTAGGATAACTAGATTATAAAAATAGCTAATAAACCATAGTTGTTAATCAGGCCAATCATAAGATAATATGTGATTAGGGGTTATACCATAGATGCTATATTTTTCTAAGGTTCAAAAAGTTATTACACACTGGTCATGATTTTCTCATAATTTATTAAGGGTTAATTTATTTTAGATTAACAGAAACCCATTTCTCCGTTTTTCTATATAGGTTAATACCCTAAAAGCAAGCTAATGAAATTAATCTGAGAAAAATGTTCTGTTACTGTTCATGTTAACATTTTTGTTAAATCCAAAATTCGATCTAATATCTACCATAAATTTTCTATCATATTTGGAGAAGTCTAGCTATTTTTAATAAATCGTTTCTAATTACTTGTATTAATTCTATTCGCAAAATCCAGGAAAATCCGATGAACAGTACTAGGCCGGCCCATTTGGGCGTGTGAACACAGCTCGGTTTGGCTGACAGGCAGGCCCCAGGCGTTAGTGACGCGCGAAGCTCACGCAATAGCGCGGACGTGCCTCCAGGCGAGGAAGGCATATTCCCGAAACTGCGTGTCCACTTAATCCAACAGTGGGCCACCGGTCCCACTCGTCGGTGACACAACAGTTTAACACGCGGGAGATTTGAACTTAACTAGTTCATGGCACGAATCTTGGTGCGAATCCAAAAGCCGTGATTGCGTCTTCCACCTCTGGCCGGGGTGACAGCGTGACGTCATGAAACCGGCCATCCTTCGGCGACGCAATGGCGGAGCTACAGTCCACTAGCAAAGGTGTTGTTGGGTGCTACGGTTTCTGCGCGACTACCCCCAGAAGCTAAACGGCGGCGAGTCGAGCTGTGGCGGAAAACGCCCACGGGAGCAATATCCTATGGCTATGCAATGCCCTATAAGCTAAACGAACACGTGAATGAGCATGAGGGAGGCATGAGGATGCTCACCGAGCTCTTGGCTGGACCAGGAAAGGCGTGGATTGAGCTGGCGACATTGGGGCTGAAGTGAGGCGGAAACAGAGCTCACGACGCCAGAGGGCACCGAAGGTTCGTGGGTCCAATCAACCTGGGTGAAAGACGCGCGTGGGTGAGGTGATGCTCCATACGCGAGCAATCGACAATGGATTCACCGTGGAGGGAGCAATCGGGAAGGGTGTGATACAGCGTGCTCCCGAGTGTGTGGCGGTGACGTGGTTCTCGACAGCGACCAGAGGGCTCCGGGGTCAATTCCTTCGGTAGGGAGTAACGTGGGAGTGAGGTGGTGTGGATGCGCGCATAAGCTAGAGACAAGGGGCACTCGGCCAAGCTGTAGTCGTGAGCGCGGGGGAAGAAACTTCCGATGAGCATGACTCTGGCTTTTATAGGCGAGGCTAGGATTGGTTGTGGGTTTGTTAGCCTCTGGACGAGCCGGAGCGGTCAATGGGAAGCTCAAGCCACCATTGGCCGATCGGGGTGGTGGCGAACGGGACAATGGCCGAAGTGAGGCAACGGCGCAACAGAACATGATGTGACCGGGACAGTCGGTGCCGTGCGCGGCAGAAGAGCAACATATTGTAACGTGGCTACCCCGATTGGGAACGGCAACACGCGCAGGCCAACACGGCGGCCTGGCCGGCACGCCATGTCAGGCGGCGACGCCCAGCTTTGGTGGCGAGGCCAATCCGTCTCAGAAATGGGGTCCACAGATCATCCTGACAACCACTAACGGCCAAGGGAAGATTTCCACCAAAGATCCTGGGTAGAGGAGTAGAAATTTCACCGAGGAGATCAATTGGGCTGGCACAGCCCAGCTGTTTGATGAAATGCTCATAAGAGCAAGATGAAGGGGGACTGCCCTATGGGTCCCACCAGGGGTCAAATTTGGTCAACCCATGATTCAGGCTATCATATGTGGTATAAATTATTTTCTGCAATTTTTGTGGGATTTTTGGTGGGAATTTATCCTCTCTCTATATATACATATATATATATATATATCACATATATATACGGCAACATATCTAGTGCTAATGGTGGTTGGGTGCTAACATGCTAACATTTAATCTAGACCTTTGGATTAAGATTTAAAGGTTGAGATGAAGCTAATTACTAGCTGTGTGTGAAAGCATTTATGGCAATGAGTTGTCTTGTACCTAAATGTGTAAGCATTTATGTGAGTTGGTTGGCCTTCATCTCAACCTTTAAATCTTAATCCAAAGGTCTAGATTAAATGTTACCATGTTAACACCCAACCACCATTAGCACTAGATATGTTGCCTATATATACATATGTGTTTTATAGATGTATGTATATATATATAAAAACATATATACACATAGGAGATCTTTGAGGGGATTATTTGAAATGACAAAATCATCCTAGCCTATTCATTGCTATATTTTAGATATTTATGATTAGAGCCAAATTTTAAGTTTTTACATAACTTAATCAAATTAATTTTGCCATTATTAGCTTATAGGATTTCAAGAGTCCAGAAAAATGAATTTCTAATAGGAATTTCTTTTAAAGAAAAATGTCTTTGCAACATACAAGCATCACAAAAGTGTTTCTCAAAATATCATAATTTTGGGCTGTTACAAATCCCTTCCCCCTTAAAATAAATCTCGACCCCGAGATTTGCTAATTCTAATTATTGAATAAATAGGGGAATTCTTGACGCATTTTCTCTTCTGGCTCCCAAGAGGGTTGCCCTCCAGATTGATTGTTCCATTGCACCTTGCAAAGCCGAATGGTCTTGTTCTTGAGTTTCTTCTCCTGAGTTTCCAGGATTTGCACAGGTTCGACCTGATATTTTAGGTTGGGTTGCTAGGTATCGGTAGGTAATTGAACTATCTCTTCTTCGGGCTTTCTCAGGCTCTTCTTGAGTTGAGACACATGAAACACTTTGTGTACTTCACCCAATTCGATCAGAAGATCAAGTTCATATGCGACTTTACCCCTTGCGGGAAAGAACCTAGTATGGTCCTACGTACCTTGGGGTTAGTATACCCTTGACTTGGAACCTACGAGTTCCCTTAAATGGTGAGACCTTAAGATACACATAGTCTCCAACTTCAAAAGACAAGTCTCTCCGACGATGATCGGCATAACTCTTTTGTCGTGATTGAGCAGCTAACAATTGCTTCTTAATGATCTTTACTTTGGCTTCAGCTTCTTGGAGATTATTTCTTTCAAATACTTGTCCTTCTCCAGACTCGGACTAATATAGAGGGGTCCTACATTTCCTTCCGTATAGAGTTTCAAATGGGGACATCTGCAGACTGGCTTGATAACTGTTGGTATAGGCAAATTCTGCGTAGCGTAGCCATTTTTCCCAATCCGCAGGAAATTCTAAGGCACAAGCTCAAAGCATATCTTCTAGGGTTTGGATAGTTCTCTCTGTTTGTCCATCCGTTTGAGGGTGATATGCCATACTAAAGGTCAAGTGGGTGCCCAAGGTACTATGGAGCTCTTCCCAAAATTTTGAAGTAAACTGTGAACCACGATCGGATATGATCCTGGAGGTGAAAAGTTCCGCTAGCTTGTGACCCTTGTAAGTGGTTCTGACCGGGAGAAAATGTGCTACCTTTATTAACCAGACTATTATAACCCATATAGAATCATGACCACTTCTAGATCAGGGAAGTCCTACAATAAAATCCATTGTCACTTCATCCCATTTCCATTCTGGTATCTTGATTGGTTGTAGGAGTCCTACTAGGCGTTGGTGTTCAGCCTTAACTAAGCAGCAAATATGACATTTGGCCACATATTCTGCTACATCTCTCCTCATTCGAGGCCACCAGAAGATTGCCTTTAGATCTTGGTACATTTTTGTACAACCTGGATGCATGGAGAAAGGTGACTCATGGGCCTCCTTTAAAATTTCCTCCTTAAGTTCCAGATCATGAGGCACAAAGATTCTCTTGTCCATACAAAGAACTCCATGATCGTCCTTGAAAACTTTTGCTCCAAGACCCTTGTTCAATAGCCTTTCTAGTCTAAGGATACTAGGGTGGTTCTGTTGTTTGTCCTTGATGCGGTTAAGCAAATCTAGCTGAACCATGAGGTTTGCCAAATCTCCAGGTCTTACTAGGTTCAGGCACAACTTTTTTAATTCCTCTTGTAGTTGCTCCGAGATAATAGCTTCTTGGCTATCCATGCCTACTCCTGGGAACAGCATCAAAAAATTACACTGGTTCTTTCTGCTTAGAGTATCAGCTACGATGTTAGCCTTTCCAGGGTGGTATAAGATGTTTAGGTTGTAATCCTTAATCAGCTCCAACCACCTTCTCTGCCTCATGTTGAGGTTGGCTTGGGTAAAAACATATTTCAAGCTCTTATGGTTCGTGTAGATATCACATTGCTTGCCCATCAGAAAGTGCCTCCGTAGTTTGAGTGCGTGAACCACGACAGCAAGTTTCAAATCATGAGTTGGGTAGTTGTCCTCATGCTTGTGCAATTGTCGCGATGCATAAGCTACAACCTTGCCATCTTGCATCGATACACATCCCAATCTTTGCCAGGAAGCGTCACAGTACACTTCAAACTTTCTAGTAATATTTGGGGTGGCAAGAACTGGTGTGGTGGTCAGAACGGTTTTGAGCTTCTGGAAGCTCTGCTCACATTCTTGGGTCCATTCAAACTTCCTTTCTTTCTTCAGCAGTTGGGTCATAGGTCGGGATATTTTTGAAAATCCTTCGATGAATCGCCGATAATATCCAGCCAAACCCAGAAAACTACGAATTTCCTTAACAGTGGTGGGTGTTTTCCAATTTATAACAGTATCAATTTTGGAAGGGTCCACCTTGATTCCTTCAGCAGATATGATATGACCTAAGAAACTAACGTCGCTGATCCAAAATTCGCACTTGCTATATTTTGCATATAACTTATGCTCTCTAAGTTTGTCCAATACCGCTCTCAAGTGCTCTTCGTGATCCTGGTCCGATTTGGAGTACACAAGGATGTCATCAATGAAAACGACGACAAACTTGTCCAGGTATTCCATTAGGATTAAATTCATGAGGTTCATGAAATAAGCCGGTGCATTGGTTAATCCAAATGATATAACCAGATATTCAAACAAGCCATACTGGGTGGTGAATGCTGTCTTGGGTATATCTTCCTTTCCAACGTTCACTTGATGGTATCTAGATGGGAGATCAATCTTAGAGAAGCATGCTCCTTGAAGTTGATCGAACAAGTCGTCTATCCTGGACAGTGGAAACTTATTTTTGATGGTGACGGCATTTAGTGCCATAGAGTCCTCCACTAATCTTCATCCACCATCCTTTTTGTCCACAAACATAGCTGGAGAACCCCAAGCGGATGAGACCTTTGCTCAATAATTCATCTAGTTGTTTCTTGAGCTCTTCAAATTCTTCCGAGTTCATCTTGAAGTATGTCTTGTAAATTGGGGCTGTGCCAGACGCTAATTCTATAGCAAATTCTACTTCTCGGTCAGGGGGTAGGCTAGGTAAATCATCTGGGAACACATCCAAATACTCTTGGACTACCTTGACTCTACTCAGGTTTTCTTTCTAAAGGTACCAGATAGCCCTATCCCATCTGTAGGGCTCATCTACCTTCCATACTCTATCGAACACCCCATCCTCAATAAGCCTTACTTCACGCTTGGCACAATCTAATACTCCCTTATAAAATTTCAGCCAATGCATGCCGATTATGACATCAATTCCTAACCCAGATATGACCATTAGGTCAAAGTGGAATCCTACTCTTTCCTTTTTTATTTCTACCCATTTGTAGGATCTATAAGCTTTAAGTGTCCCACCGGGGGATCTTATGGTCAAGGGCTTATTGAGGGGAAAGGTTTGTAGTTGGTTCTTAACTACGTATTCTTATGATATGAATGAATGCGAAGCACCAGAATCAAATAAAACTTGTACTAGGGAGTCGTGAATTCCGAACGTACCCACAAGTACTCCTTCTCCCTGAGCTGCTTCTGCGGTGACGTGGTTTAGTCTTCCGCGTCCAATGCCTTTAGTTTGGTTCTGCGTTGGGCGACCTCTGCCGCGACCATGCACAACATTCCCTTGAGGTCTTGTACGATTCTGGGTGGGGCAGTTGGCGGCATAGTGCCCAGGCTGGTGGCATAAGTAGCAGTTGCCTGGCACCCTGTTTTGAGTGCCTTGTGGAATGCGGGGAGCAGTTGGCGCTGGAGTTCGAGAAACCAGGGCTTCCAGCAGCGCGCCCACCCCTTGTAGTGTAGCCACGATTGGCAAAGGAGGGTTGCTGACCAGATCTTGGGGGAGGTTGGGGCTTAAACTGTCCCGTACGGCTAGGTCCAGCGGCCGTACGCTCAGCCAACTTGCGCTTACGTGAGAGATCCTCGCCTTTTAGGTCCCTTTCTAACACCAAAGCCTTGTTGACAAGTTGGTGGAAATTCTAATACTCCACAATCTCGAGGCGAGACTTATACCAGAAATCCATTCCTTCTAGAAACCAGTCTATCTTCTCAGCTTCATTTTGAATGTCCTGGGGAGCATACCTCGCAAGTTCATTGAGCTTGGTAAGTACTCGGAAACCCACATCGTTCCTGAGAAAGTCGACGGAACTCGTACTTCTTCATCCTTGTGACTCCTATGGGTATGTGATAATTTCTGAAGGCAGTAACAAATTCTCCCCATGGAATAAAACCTTGGACCGGGGAGCGTGAGGTGGCACCTCAATACCATCAGCTTGTTGAGCTTCTTCAGCATCTCCATCTTCAACAGGTTCGTTTTCTTCTGTGACTTCTTCCTCATCAGTTGGCCGGGTGGCGATGTAGTTATCCCACCACACACCCGCTGGCCCTACTAGCAGGTGAGAGGCCAAACGCACCTTTTCCTCTTCTGGACATCTGATTAACTCCAGGTTCTTGGTTACAGTGCGTAACCAATCTTTTGCTTCAGCAGGATTAGTAGCTTAGGCTAAGGTAGGGGGATTGGTCATCATAAATGCAGCGTGCTTGGATCCATCATTGCGATTCCTTTCTACCTGCTGGTGGATCAACACTTGGCCCAACATTTGGGCTTGATATGCAAAAACTTGGGCCATAGTTGGTTCTCCTGCTGGAGGAGGAGGAAAGTCACCTCGGCCTCGACCGCGGCCATGGCCTCTAACTGCGCCGGCACCATGGGCTTGGCCAACTCCTCGGCCACGAGCGGCACTGTGGCCCAGATCTGCCCCTTGGCCATGGGTAGCCCCACGACCACGTACCATATGCAGGATGACGATCCCAACGGTTATAGCTAAGCATTCATGCATGAGGCCAATTCCAACTAAAATCAAATAATGCAGCAAAGAAGACGCATTTCATTCATGATAACCAAAAGCTAGAACAGTCATTTAGTCTTACATCACATAGCAAAAGGTACAACACCAAAACAGGGATACAATCACCAATCATCTACTATGGCGAAACAAAAGACACATTTCTCGATCTAGGTCAGTCCTTCAACCTAACTACTCAAGGGTGGGAGCGACGAGTGTAAACTACCACCGGTCACCCAGCCGGGTACCGGGTGGAAGCAGCAACGAAGTCCTCTCATGACCGCTGAGGAGGTGTAGCAACAGCAGCAGCAGATGACACGACTGGAGGTATGGCTGGAGCAGCAAGTATGTCCAAGGAGGGCTCCGAGTCGGAAGAGTACTCCTGCAGCGACAAGGAAGTCAGTGCGGGAAGAGTTGTGACGAGGGATCCCCACCAGGGCCCTAGGAGGGAGAGCTCTCTACCGCATGGTAGTGCGGCGGTTAGGTTACTCAGGCTGGGGAAACTGAGGACCCGAAGAAGAAAGGGAAGGGTCCCTCGCCTACTGTCGAGCCAATTGAGCAAGCGCGGAGTCTCTTTGGCATCTACACATCGCCAGGCTGCTGACGTAGTGGTGAAGGCGCCGTCCAACCACCCGTAGGTGGTTATCCGCCTCACGGTGAGAGTAGCAGAGGAAGCTAATCTCCTCAAGGGCGCTGTCGCGGTCCGTCTCCGCACCCCTGTGAGGACGCGCAACCGTGTCTAGGTGATACCTCACTGAAGGTGTAGCACTAGCAAAGCCCGGGAGCAGTGCGAAGTGCTGCAGGGAAGGTCGGGCGAACGAGGTGCCCTCCAGGTCGTCGTAGTACTCCTCCTGTAGTCCCTATATCGCCAAGGCTGCCGCATCATTGATGGCGGGGTATAGGTGGTCCCTGGGCGTCTCCGTCCGGTAGCTGTGAGCCACTGTGTCCAAGTGGTGGTAGTAGACCCGGACCTCCACGATATACCCTAAGCGAGGCAAGGTACGAACGAGCCTCCAGAAGTAGAAAGGGCGGTCATCGAAGCATAGAAAGTCTAAAAGCTGGCGGAGAACGTGAACCAGCTGGCTAGCGTGCAAGGGGTCGTCGTACCCGTAGGTAGCACGCTCCAAGGAGAAGCTGTGGGAGACCTGGTCTTCCATCTACAAAACAAAATTTTTAAAGTAAGAAATAAAGTGAGTGTAAAGCTAAGGAATCAGAAGACAAGATATACAAGAATTGTTTTGTCTTTTTAGGAAGTATTTTTATATGTAAAAATACATGAAGTCCTTAGCATACGGCCAGGGTTTTGGGTTCCTACAGTCGTATGCTCTGATACCAGCTCTTGTCGCGGCCCTTCTCGACTTACCTTTCAAGAACTGGTCAGACCTGCACTAGGCCCTGGATCAGTAGGCTAGTGCAACAGTTACACAGCTGGAATCATTTAATACATCGATAGTTCAAATATTACATAACCGCGATCACTAGATCGTAATAGTAGCAAACGGCATTAGACCTTAGTTACAATCCAAATGTCCATCAGACAAAGCGAAAGTCTTCAAAAGATCCAACTCATAAAGTTTTCATGCAGAACAACAAAATCACATGAACAGCTGCGTAACAACACACGGCTGGCGGAATGCACTAGACCCTAACTTAGAGTAACTACTCTTGGTCCTAAAATTGAGGATCTCCTTCCTCACGATAGTCGTAGGCGTCTTCTTCAACGGGATCTTCCAAGTCTAAAAGCAGGTAATTATGCGAGGTCAGTGTCATCCAAACACTAGCGAGCTAACACCCAACCCAATGCATTAGTGATAGAGATATCAAAGGAAAGGCTGGGGTTTGTTTATTTGCAGAAATCCAGATTTGGAAATCAAAGCCTATGACTTTGCAGTTTTAACCAAATTTCTGTATCAAGTTAATTATTCATCATAATTTCATTTAATACCAATTCTAATCCCATGGCAATTTCCATGCACTCTGCCAAACGATCTCCTAACACTCCCGTCATCACCTTCCGAGTGTGGCGCACTCATTGTGGATCACATTCCCCAGCAAAGTACCCGGTCTCGTCCTAGCTGGGTTGCCGACCCATGCTAGACTCACAGCTCTCTGTAAGAATGGACCTAGATCATCCCTCGGATGATGACACGAAATTGTCTTCACCTCAAGCATAGCAGCCGACAGGGTACGCGCACAGGTCGTAACTATCCCTGAATCCCCAATACTTGCACTACCGCACAATGGCCGGCGCATTGTGGTGTTAGGAACTATCCCCCGCAGGCAGATAGTCAGTGACGTCACACTGTGCATCCCTGATCCACCCGTCTAGGGGAATCCATGATTCAGCCCAGCCAGTCTACGAAGGGCCTCACCTTTATGCACTTCCTTCTTCGGCTAAATTCGGCTAAATCGCACCCTCCGTGTGAATCACACGATGTGGCGGAACCCCTTTGGGCAGCGCTCGGCATTAAGCAGATCTCGCCGTGCTCATCTTCCATGCACTACGTATGTGGGCGATTAGCTCCTTAATTCACGTAGCCCAGCTACTTCATCTCTTACCCAAAGCCAGACCCAGTCTGCATTGCAACACATCACAACCATACGCACACTGGCATGCCAGGCCCAAATTCCAGTTAACTATATTCATTGTGTGATCATGTCTGGTGAATGTCGGTTCACCGTTCCGAGGTAATCTAAGCCTAAAATTAATAATTGGACCTGAGCAATGTCTAAGCAAGATTTTAATCAAGATTTAAAAGTCTAAATCATTTAATTTGACCTAACCAGGCTAACAAGGGTGATCATCAAGACGATCAATAGTAAGGTCAAATGACAGATGATTATATCAAGGCAATATCATCAGGGTCAAACAATAACAAATAATAACATGGCATGATATATCTTGATTAAGCAAGCAGGTATAAATACTTAAAGAAAAGCATACTCTAAATAAGATATTTAGAAATCTGGGATTCAATATGAACTATTGAATGTTAACCCGTACTAGGGAAGTGTAGACTCTCCCTAGTAAAAGTAAACATCCTATAGGAAAGATGTCAACTTGCACTAGGGAAAGTTTACGCTTTCCCTAGTAAAAACTTTCCCTAGTAAAAGTAAACATCTAGTAGGAAGGTTGTTAACTTGCCTTGGTCTTGGGGATTGAAGTCCGGATTCTGTGTGGAGTCCTCGAACTGTCCTTCTGGATCCTCTACATCTAAGCGGAGAATCAACATTTTATCATAAACACGATATGGCGAAGAAAAGCATGATGCATGAGATGCAAATGAAATCGCTCGCATTCGATCGACTATATTTACCCGGTTTAACTATATATATTCCTATAAGGTGTATGTCGAGGAAGTTCCATGATCCTTCTAAGAAGTAATAATTTCTAGCATGATGGCAGCAGAGTGCTTATGAGATGATGGATAAAAACATATATGCAAATATATGTATATATATACCTATATATACATAATAGTGTAGTTCTACCCTAAACACCCCAATAGGAGAAATTAAATAGGCTTTTATTATGTTTAAAGTATTCAAAAAGCAAGAATATGTTAACCAACAATTTGCTCAGAAGTATTTCCTTCATCAACTTATCTTATCATTATTTTCCTATCATAATAGGAGGTCAAGTGTGTGTGTGAAGGATATAATCATATGTTATATATATATATATATTCATATATATATATATAACATGAGATTGCATATTATAAACCTAATTAAAATAAAAGCTTTACCGTCATGAAATGTTATGAAATAACTACCTTGGACAGGTACATTAATGTAGGATAACTAGATTATAAAAATAGCTAATCAACCATAGTTGTTAATAAGGGCAATCATAAAATAATATGTGATTAGGGGTTATACCATAGATGTTATATTTTTCTTAGGTTCAAAAAGTGTTAATTTATTTTAGATTAACAGAAAACCATTTCTCCCATTTTTCAATATAGGTTAATACCCTAAAAGCAAGCTAATGAAATTAATCTGAGAAAAATATTTTGTTACTGTTCATGTTAACATTTTTATTAAATCCAGAATACGATCTAATATTTACCACAAATTTTCTATCATATTTGGAGAAGTCTAGCTATTTTTAATAAATCGTTTCTAATTATTTCTATTAATTCTATTTGCAAAATCCGGGAAAAACCGATGAACGATCTTGGGCGCCCAATTCGGTATGTGACAACACTGATTTGGTGACGGGAGGCCCCCAGCGTCGATGTGTGAAGCTCACGCAATAGTCTTGGGACGCCTCCCGAGGCGAGGAAGGCGTATTCCCAAAACCGCGTGTCCACTTAATCCGATAGTGGGCCACCGGTCCCACTCGTCGGCGACGCAATAGTTTAACATGCGGGAAATTTGAACTTAACCAGTTCACAGCACGAATCTTGGCGCGGATTCAAAAGCCGTGATTACGTCTTACACCTCCAACTGGGGTGACGACGTGACGTCATGAAACCGGCCATCCTTCGGCGATGCAATGCGGAGCTACGGTGCACTAGCAAAAGTGTTGTTGGGTGCTACGGTTTCTACGCGACTAGCCCCAGAACGTGTCGTCGCAATACTCGCCGGCGGCGGCCTAAAACGGCAGCGAGCCGAGCTGTGGCGGAAATTGCCCATGGGAGCAATATCCTATGGCTATGCAATGCCCTATAAGCTAAACGAAGACGTGAATGAGCATGAGGGAGGGTTGAGGATGCTCACCGAGCTCTTGGCTAGACCGGGAAAGGCGTGGAGTGAGCTAGCGACGTTAGGGCCGAAGTGAGGCGGAAACAGAGCTCACGACGCTAGGGAGCTCCGGAGGTTCGTGGGTCCAATCAACCTGGGCTAAAGACGCGTGTGGGTGAGGTGATGCTCCATATTCGAGCGATCGACAATGGACTCACCGTGGAGGGAGCAATCGGGAAGGGCGTGATACAGCCTGCTCCCGTCGGCAGCGGTGACGTGGTTCTTGACCGCGACCAGAGGGCTCCGGGGTCAATTCCTTCGGTAGGGAGCAACGTGGGAGTGAGGTGGTGTGGATGCGCGCACAAGCTAGAGACGAGGGGCACTCGGCCAAGCTATAGTCGTGAGCGCGGGGAAAGAAACTTCCGACGAGCATGGCTCTGGATTTTATAGGCAAGGTCGGGCCTGGTTGCGGTTTTGTTAGCCTCTATACGAGTCGGAGCGGTCAATGGGAAGCTCAGGCCACCATTGGCCGATCGGGGTGGTGGCGAACGGGACAGTGGCTGAAGTGAGGCCACGGCGTAACAGAACGTGATGTGACCGGGATAGTCGGTGCCGTGCGCGGCAGAAGAGCAACATAATGTAGCGTAGCGACCCCGATTGGGCAGCATGGGCGGTGCCTGGGAACGGCAACACGCGCAGGCCAACACGGCAGCCTGGCCGGCACGCTATGTCAGGCGGTGGTGCCTAGCATTCGCGGCGAGGCCAATCCGTCTCAGAAATAGGGTCCACAGATCATCCTGACAACCACTAACGGCCAATGGAAGATCTCCACCAAAGATCCTGGGTAGAGGAGTAGAAATTTCACCGAGGAGATCAGTTGGGCTGGCGCAGCCCAGCTGTTTGATGAAATGCTCATAAGAGCAAGATGAAGGGGGACTGCCCTGTGGGTCCCACTAGGGTCAAATTTGGTCAACCCACAATTCAGGCTATCATATGTGGTCTAAATTATTTTTTGGAATTTTTGTGGGATTTTTGGTGGGAATTTATCCTATCTATATATACATATATATACATATACATATGTGTTTTATAGATGTATTTATATATGGTGAAATATGTAGTGTAAACCACTGTTTTGGTGCAAACTGGTGAAAACCATACCTAAAAGTTTTGTAAATTCGTGAACAAATTACTGGAGATAGAGATAGTCATGAACAATATTATCACAAAATCTCAAGATCAAATTCAACTTCGTTTGAGAGATAGAAAAAAGACAAATTTTGAACAAATAGCGACATGAAACTATTCATTGAAAATTTGTCTTTTTTATAGCTCTCAAACGAAGTTGAATTTGATCTTGAGATTTGGTGATAATATAGTTCATGTCGAAACCTATCTCCAATAATGTTTTTACGAATTTACAAAACTTTTAGGTATGGTTTTCACGGGTTTGCACCAAAATAGTGGTTTGCACCACATATTTCGCCTTTATATATATAAACATATATACACATAGGAGATATTTGAGGGGATTATTTGAAATGACAAAATCATCCTTGCGTATTCATTGCTATATTTTAGATATTTATGATTAGAGCCAAATTTTAAGTTTTTACTTAACTTAATCAAATTAATTTAGCCATTATTAGCTTATAGGATTTCAGCAGTCCAGAAAAATGAATTTCTAACAGGAATTTCTTTTAAAGAAAAATGTCTTTGCAGCATACAGGCATCACATGAGTGTTTCTCAAAATATCATAATTTTGGGCTGTTATAGGTGCTTGTGATCAAGGCAAATGTGTCGTGAGGCTCACAAGGGGCGAGGTAGATATGGGCGCGGTCGGGCAGCGAGGCGAGGCGGGGATTGCAGGGAAGGGGGCAGGGGGGGGCAGCAGCTGTAACAACCCAATTCTAGCCTTTATGAACTAAGCATGCATATAGCTACCCTCTGCTCTTTTGCTATTTCGGCCTTGATTAATTTGGTTTGGAAAAAAAACACACACACACACACACACACACACATATATATATATATATATATAGGTAAATGAGCTTAAATTTTCTAGGAAACTCTTAATCATTAAGAACTAAACCATTACTACTTGACAAAAATCGACATAGCAACCTGGAACTAAGAATGAATTTTTGTTAGATAAAAAAATCCCTCAGATAATTCCCTAATTTTAATTCCTAGCCTCAAAACAATATATAATTAATCAAATTCAAATTGGATTTGCCAAAATCCAAATATCTTAATTTGAATATTGTGCCAAAAATAGGTTTCCCTTAATAGGCCAACCCATTTTTGGGCCTAGCCCACCCAGCCCGTGCTACCAGCCTCAACCTGTCCTGGTTTTCTCCAAGCCGAGCCAGCCAAGCCTGTTCTCGGCTCCCCACCCTGGCTCAGCCCTGGCTCCCTCTGTTAGGCTCTCCCTTTCGCTCGGCTATGCCGCCATGCCCCTCCCGTCAAACCACCAGTCCGTACGCCGCCCCGGCGCTACTCGTGTTGGTAAACGCGCTCTGCCACCGTCTCCCTCCGTGGCATCCCGCCCCTCATCTTGCCGCCGCGTGGCATCCAGTCTCTGCCACGCCGCGCCGCCCACTCACGCGCATTAGGCAGCCACTGCCGTGTCCAACCTATCCCCTCCGTCGCGCATTGAGTCGGCTCACCGCCCATGGCCACACTGTCGTGCACGCTGCCCCGCCCTCGCGCTGCATCTCTAGCACGCCACTGCCGCGCCGCTACCACCCTTGTCCACGTCCTCTCGGCAGCATCCCTACCTCACGCCCCTCTCTCGGATTCTCCTCTCACTGCCCGAGTGAACCCCTAGGCCTATAAAGCACTCTTCGGAACCAGGAAACGGTTCCCCTTCTGCCTCCCCGCCGCCCAAGCACTTGACACTCAAATTCACCCTCACCTATCACACTCGCACCCTGCGATTGCACCCACACCTCACTAAGCTCCTCACCTCCATCGTCCCCCAAGCAATCGGCCCGAGAGCAACCGTAGCCTCGGAATTAGAAGTTTTCCTCACTTCCAGACCCCGGTTGCCCGATTCGTCCCCTTTTCGATTCCTCCTTCTTCGATGAGTTTCCTTTCAATTCCTCGCAGCTAGAGCATCACCAGGAATTGGCCCATGCCGATGTGGGGTCCAAATCACCAGGGGACGAATTTATGGATTAATTTGAATAGAATAGGCATCACCCAGTTGACATAACTTCATATACCCGAAGTAGGGTCCATTAATGTTTTTGTTATCGGCTCTGCAGAACCTGTCCAGCTTTACCCGTAAAATGATCAGTAATACAAATGGGTGGTATTTATGTCATTCCTATTTAGAAAAGTTCAAGTTTTGCAATGTTCCGCACAAGGCGCAAACACTGAGGAAAAACCCTGGCGATATTGGCCTCCGCACAGACACAGTCGGTAACATGTGAATCACTTGGCCCAATATCCCAGAACCTGGCAATTGCCTAGCCTCCGCACGACCATTACCGGTGACTACTTGGCCAGCATCCCAAATGCTTATTATTGCGAAAACACTACGGCGATACTTCTCCCATGCAATTACCCATATGGTAATTCATTCCAATACATTTTAATTTTTTCATCTTCTGTTCATCATATTTTCTATCCAAAAGACAAGATGAATACTATCCTACCTGTTGAAATAACTATATAACTATATTATCAGGTTTAATTATTTTTGGGTGGGCTTTTGGTTGTGGGGTTTGGACTATCTACTCTACATAAAATGTTAAATACAATATTTTAAATAAAGGATCTCAATTAAATAACTATAAAGTAATGCGATAAATATATAATAAATGGAACTGAGAAATTAATATGCGTCAAAGCATAGAAAACATGCCTTTTTCGGTAGTTGGATCGAGCTCAAAAGTATCTCCTAGATATTCTTGTTCAAGAGATTCGGAGGCGATTAATTTGTCGTCTATATGTTGCAAACACAGAAAGAGGAAAGAAATCCCAATAATTTTGTAAATAAGAATTGGAGAAGCATGAAGCATGAAATGATGATGAAGCATGAAATGATGGAAATGTTTGAAAAACTCGGGTTGGAAAAGTGATGGACTGTACAATTTTCTAGAAATTTGAGAATATTTTCTAAAAGAAAAAGGGTAGGGATGTTATTGTAAAAATGAGCATTTCCTTTGGGTAGCATGAACCTAATACTGGTGTACGTGTGACTTTAAGTGTAGATCGACAAATTTCTAGAGAATGGGGTCGTCGACAGAAATTTATCAAAGATGTGGGGTTGAAAAAATTGAATATAAATTTTTATTGAATTATCTGGTGTTATAATATTTTTAAATATATTTTTAGCATTTTCAGAATTTATAAATTTATTAGGAATTTTAAATGCTTATATATAAGAAAGTGAGCAAAAGGAATTTATTTGAATTATTTTATTATAAAAATATGGGATATTATATTTTTATAAAATGCTATACCTTATTTTAGAATTTTTGAGAATTTTTGCAGAATTTTTGGAAAAGGTTTTGTTGTTTGAAATAAAATGTTGAAGCTTGAAATGAAATAGAAATGAAAAGGAATTTTTAATCTTATATGGTCTACAGTACTAGGCTCGCCCAATTATTTGCATCGGTGGCTTACAGGTGCTACCCGATGCGTAGAGAGAGAGAGCACGCGTAGGCTGGCTCAAGGTAGCTGACATGTGAGGCTGGGTGGTCAGTGAGAGAAAAAGGAAGAATGGGGTGCGGCGGAGGTGAATGACGGCGCCGGCGAGGGGAGACCTGCGGCGAGGAATTGATGCCGAAAATGTAAAATTGGAGGCTCCGAGGTACCTTAGGAGGTCACGGCGATGCTCAGAGAGGTCCGAAGTGGTCTGGCGACGAGGTCGAGGCGGCGGTGCAATGGGGCAGCGATGGCGAGCAGGCTCCGGTGATTGCCGGTATAGGGAGATGGTGGTGCTGGCTTCGTGATGCAAGGTGGAGACTTTTTCATATGGGCTCAGGGTTAGAGGAGGGCTATACAGCAAGGGGTGAGGTCGCCGGAGTTGGAGATGGAGGCGGCGGAGAGGGCGGCTTAGTGCCGCAAGGGAGGTGTGAATTGGCGGAGGGAAAGGCTTAGGGAGGTGTAGTGTCGGGGGTAGGCTTTTATAGCTCTAGTGAGCAGTGGTGGGCACGGCATCACGTGTTCATGGTAGTGGTGGCAATGCTATGTGGAGGCGAGCAATTGACGGGTCGCCGGGGTGGGACAGGGTTGATGAGTTGGCGTATAAGGTTAGTAGTGCGAAGAGGTCTCCAATGAGGATAAAACCAGGGCAAGAGGTGGTCAGAAGTGGCGGCGGCGAGAAATTCTAGCGGTGACGGTGGCGCCAGAGGTTTGGCAGGGGTGGCGCAATGGGGAAAGGTAGACGACGCTATGTGCGTTGTCGGATCCGAGATAAAACGGTGGGCACCGTTGGATCGGGTTTAAAGGACACAAGGAGCTGACATGTGGGGTCCACTAGTCTGTGAGAGAAATGGACTGACATGTGGGTCCGGCTGTCAGTGAGAGGAAGGGTTGAGATGGCTTAAGTGGAGACGTATCTCCCAAAAGGGAAGGCGTACTCCGAGACTTACCCAAAAAGGAAAGTCCAAAATTTAAAAGGGAAAGAATTTCCAGAATTTGTTTAGGGCTTTGAAAATTCATAGAAAGTTATAGGAAGCTTAGAAAAATATGAAATAAATTTCAAAAAATCCAGAAAAATGTAGAGAACCAAAATATGAAATAATATTTACTATTTTATGGAATAAATAATTGTGGTAAAATAGAATTCAGTAGAGATTTTTTTGAAAAATTTCAAGAATTTGAGGGGTGATTCTAGGAACTTAAAAATGGCTTTTAGTGAACAAATTTTATACTAAAAATAGGAGAAAATTTTGGTATGTCACAACCAACACCCATGTTCAGAGCTTCTTTGACCTCCTCGTCGGCCGTCACCGACACTCCTCTGTCCGATTCCTCGCTCGGTAAAGCTCCTGGCTTCCTCTAGCTCCTTCACAACTAAAAATCTAGGGTAGAAACTGTGGGGCCTGTCCTTTCCCACCAGTTGATCTACACTAGTCCCTGGATCAGTACATTAGTGCACACCATTTACATAGCCGGATCATTTCATACAAGCGGAAGATTTATATTACAATAAGTACCTGAATTAAGCCCGCAGGCTAATAAATATTACAACACGACGCATTGGCCTAAGAATAACAAAAGATCAGAGTGCGATAAAAGATCCAAAAGAGTCTCTTGCCAGCTATGCATAAGCAATCGACTGGAGAGACGTCCTAAGCCTCGTCCTAATCATCAGCGAACTTCTGAGCACCGTCTTCAAAACAAGCGTAGTGGTCTAGCTCATATTCGCCATCTAAAAGAGGGATTGTATGCGAGGTCAGTGTCATCCAAACACTGGCGAGTTAACACCCAATGTAATGTATTTAGTGATAGAGGGTTCCAAAGAAAAGGTTGGGGTTTGTTTGTTTGCAAAAAGCCAGTTTTATAAATCAAAGCCTATAACTTAGTAGTTTTTAACCAAAGTTTTACTTTCAATGTGTTATTTCAGAGTTTAAGTTCCATACCATAACCAAATCCCATCCCATGGCAGTTTCCATGCACTCTGCCAAACATCTCCTTACTCCCGCCATCATCTTCCGGGTTGGCGACCTGTTGTGAACCACAACTCTACTGAATTTGCCGGTCCAGCAAGTGTGATTAAATCACCCTCAGGTGACGTCCCAAGCCGGACCTTCTTAGAGTGAGGTTTCCTGTCCAAGGGTTGGTTCCGCTAACCAGCACATGTGACCCTCATTTCTTACTACCACGCGATGGCCACACGTTGTGTCGGAACCACCCCCTCAGGCAAGTGGCAGCACCCCCCGCTACGCGTATGACTCCGCACTCCTGCTAGGGCGAGCCCGCACTCCACCCTATCACTAGGTGCACCCTGCCAGTTTGTTCAAAACTTCCTTCTCCTGCTATCGTTCATCCGTGTGCCTCAGCACACAATGTGTCGGAACCACCCCCTCAGGCAAGTGGCAGTGCCCCCCCACTACGCGTGTGACTCCACGCTCCTCAACGCACCGTATGTGAACAATAGCCCATACTCGTAGCCCATGCTACTCCACTGTACTGGACCCTGTCCGTACAAATCCTCAACCACAACCAAACACACACACTGGCATGCCAGGCCCAATATCCAGTTAACCAAGTTCATTGTGTTATCATGTCCGGTGAATGTCGGTTTATCGTTTTAGGGCAACTAAGCCTAAAATTAATAGTTGGACCTGAGCAATGTCTAAGCAAATTTTTACAAGACTTAGGAGTCTAACTAGTTTTAAATCATAGACTAAGGGGTCTAGTAATTGTTGTGTTTCTAAACCAGGGTAATCAAAGATTGACCGTCAAAGCAATCAGGGTGTGATTCAACAAGTAATGATCATCAACACAATCATCATTAGATATTGATAATTCAATAAAGCAGGCATGATATATCATGATTAACAAGATAGGTATTCATAATTGAAAAGCATGCAATTTGATACTTAAAAGAAAATAATTTAATAAAACTGGGATCAATATGATCTAATGAATGTTAACTCGCCTTGACCATGAAGGTTTGAGTTTTTGTCTTCTCTTGAGCGTAGAGCTGATCCTCGAACTGGTCCTCGGGCTCCTTGGCATCTAATAACGGAACGTAAACGGCAATAAACCGCTAAAGTGCAGCAAGAAAGAATGATGCATGTGATGCAATGCATTTAACCTAGCAGTCGGAAAAGTCGAAACGAAACTAACTTTCGTATCAAGGAATTTCCATGAGCTATCCGACATTAATAGATTCCAAGGATAATTCGGGTTGCTGTAGAGATTTTATGCAATACCTAAGATGTGCATGATGATTCAATAATTAGATAAATGACTATATGTATATACCCATAGTTAGCAAATAGATGTATAGGAAAAAATAAATTTGGTTTGAAGTATTTCCTTCATTAGCCCAAAGCACATTACCTACTGTTTTTAGGGTAGATGGTTTGCTGCCAATTTAAGCTTATTATCAACCGTTGGTTAAGACCTTATTTACGGTTAAAAAGATATAATTATAGTGTGATTAATATTTACTAAATGATGGAATATTAACGTGCAGCAGTTTAAATATTTTATTTGGTCCAAAATGTTTTTCTACATTTTCTAGGATTTTCTTAGATTTTTATTAAGTCATTTACTATTTGAAATAGACATTAATCATTTCAGGGTAAATTTTCCTAAAAGAAAATCCTTATAATAGGAGTATTTGGCGAGAACAGAGGCATTAATCTATGTTACTGTTTGCCTAAATATTTTTATTAAAGCTAGCATGTCATCTAGTATTTAACATAATTTTTCCAAAAATTTTGGACATGTCTAACTATTTTTAGAAATTCCTAACAAGCTTCTGGATTTATTTTAATGGAGAAAACACTGAAATTCCATAAGAACAGTAACAGGCTGGCCCAACTCAGCACAGCCCGCGGGTAACGCACTGAAAGCGTATTTCTGTGCGACGCCTTCCAACGATGGAAGCAACCTAGAAGAATGGCGCCATCGCAGAGGCGCGCGGCCCGAATCTTGGTGTAGATCCATGGCTCAGGGACGTCATCTACCTCCAGGCGCGTGTCAGCTCCGGCGAGGAGGTTTCACGGCACGGTGGCGCTACAGGCCATGGCTTGGGCAGATTAAGGGCGTGTTGTACTCAGGGCCCTGTCGCACTTCTATAGATGCCGGCGGCGAGGCCAGTGGTGGCCGGACACGGCGGCGCACGACTCGGTTGCACGGTGAACTAGCGACTCTAACGATCCTAAGCGAATCCAACGCGCACATGAGCAACAGGGGAGATAGTGGGTCGTTACCTTGCGGTCGGATTGGTTGGGGGGGGTCCGATGGCGATGGCTCGATGAGCACGATCGAACGGCGGCGGGGGTGGTGTGAGGGGGCCTTTCCTTTGCCCACCACACGATCTGCACTAGTCACTAGATCAGTACACTAGTGCACACCTTTCATATAGCCGGAATCATTTCATACAAACGGAAGACTTATATTACATAAAATACCTGTATTAAGCCCGAAGGCTATTAAGTGTTATATCATGGCGCATTGGCCCCAATAGTTGTAAAAGTCCAAAAGATCAGAGTACTGGAAACCAAAAGATCAATGGTCTCATGCCGGCTTTGCCTAAGCACTCGAGTGGAGAGACACCCTATGCCTCGCCTTGATCGTCAGCAAAATCTTGATCTTCGTCTTCATGGTAGGCGTACTGATCTTGCTCATACTCTCCATCTAAAAGAGAATATGAATTCGAGGTCAGTGTCATCCAAACACCGGTGAGCTAACACCCAACCTGATGCAATTTTAGTGATAGGGGTTTCAAAGGAAAGGTTGGGGTTTATTTGTTTGCAGAAAGCAAGTTTTATAAATCAAAGCCTATGGCTTAGCACTTTTAACCCAAAGTTCTATTAACCATTATTACTATTATTGTTGTTCTTCACAATCCACACACTCCACACCATCCTAGAATTTACTGCACACACTCGCCATCATATTCCAGGTGTGGCGCACCCGTTGTGGATCTTACGCCAGCGATGTGCCTGTTCTTCCCTACCTGGGGTGCCATGCTCGCACTAGAGTCACGGCTCCCTATTACGTAAGACCTAGATCATCCCACGGATGACGACATGATCTTGTCTTCACCTCAAGCATGGCAGCAGATAGGGTACGCCCGCAGGTCGTACTACCCCTGAATCTCCATGACTTGCACTACCGCGCGATGGCCACACGTTGTGACGATAGGAACCAAATCCCGCAGGCATTTGGTCAGCGACTTCCCACTATGTGCCTCACTGCACGCCCGTCCGATCCTCTCTAGGAGTCACATCTGACCGGCCAGTCCACACACATTCACATTCACTTCCTTCTTCTGCTATCGTTCCTCCGTGTGCCCTGCACACGATGTGGTGGAACCACCCTTGGTAGTAGCGATTAGCAGCTACGCGTGTTGTCCCGCTCACCTCTCAGCACCGCGTCTGTGAACGTATAGCCCTCTTCACATCACACCAGTCGCCAAGCTACTTCCACCTTAACCACAAGCCGGACCACGTCCGCTTTCCCAACCACAACCAAACACACACACTGGCATGCCAGGCCCAATATCCAGTTTCAAGGTTCATTATGTAATCATGTCCGGTGAATGTCGGTTCACCGTTCCGGGGCTAATTTAAGCCTACAAATTATTAATTGGACCTGAGCAATGTCTAAGAAAATTTTTAACCAAGACTTACGAGTCTAAAATTGTTTTATTTTACCTAACTGGCTATCAAGGGTGATTATCAAGGCAATCATTCATAAAGTCAAAGGACAGATGATTATTATCAAGGCAATATCATCAAGGTAGAACAATAGCAAGTGATAACAAGACATGATATATCATGATTAAGCAAGCAGGTATATTTACTTAAAAAAGCATGCAGTTTAATACTGTAAATAAAATATTTAATAAATTGGAAATCAATATGATCCATTAGAATGTTAACTTGCACTAGGGAAAGTATAGACTCTCCTTAATAAAAGTAAACACCTAATAGGAGAAGTGTTAACTCGCACTAGAGAAAGTCGAGATTCTCCCTAGTAAAAGCAAACACCCTTGAGGGTGAATGTTAACTCGCCTTGGTCTGGTGCGTAGTGGGGGTCTTCCTGCTGATCTTCGAAGGGTCCCTCGGGCTCCTCGGCGTCTATTAACGGAATGAAGTCGAAGAACAATGGTAAATAGAACACCAATATGGAGTAGGAAGCATGATGCATGAAAAGCTTTCGCTAAATCTAGCGATTTGTCGAATGGTGATAAGTTTTAACCTAGATATCGAGGAAGTTCTATGATCCTTCTATTATATAATAACTTACAAAAGATAATGGTAGAGTGAGCGTTATGAAGATGATATGCGACGATGCAAAATGCTACCCCAATTAGACTACCCATAGATTTTCACAAATAGACGATTTTTATTTGAAGTATTTCCTTCATCAACTCTCGGAAGGATATTTATTGTGCTTGGTTTGGTGTTGGTTATATTACTTTTAAATTAATGAGGAGTTATTAAGTATAGGGGTAATTAAGTTCCTGGGTTTACCCTAGTTAATTAGTTAAATAATCTTACTGAGGCTTATTGAGGTCGTATAATTTTAATAAGTTTATTAGGGGTCGTTAATGTTTCCATGAAAATTTTGGATTTAGTGGAAGTCAATTTGTATTTTAAATAATTCAGATTTCATTACTGTTTTATAAATTCATATGTAAAGGTGGTATATAAGGTCAAATAATTATCCAGTGGATATTTAAGGTCCTAAAAATGGATTAATAACTTCTAAAATCCCATATCTTATTTATGACCTTCTGGAATTTTCTCATGAATTTAGGGCTTATTAAACAATCAATAGAATAGGAAAGCTTATTTATAAATTGCTACAGAGGTGACTTCTTGATTTATCTAGAGGCTAAAAAGGGTTAAACTGTTCAAATTAAAATTTCACTAAGTGTTTTAAGTTAGTAGTGGTAATCCTATATTTTTATTAGATTTTTCTAAAGTCATTTACTACTTTATTTATTCAATATCCCCCTTTTTGGGTTTATTCCCTAAAGGAAATGTCCTAGTATAGGATTAAGTACTTAAACAGAGGTACAAATCAGTCTTATAATTCCCTTAAATATTTTTAATGCATCTAGTACGGGGTCAGATATTTATTCAAATTTTTCTAAGATTTTTAGGGAGATCTAGATATTTCAAATGACCTATTTTATTTTACCCATCTATTTTTATTCAATATTGCTGGAAAATCGGCGCACAGTGTTGGGCCGGCCCATTGATGGCTCAGCCCGGAAGAGACAAGCCAAAGGTGTATTTCTCACAGACGCTACCCAAGGGTGAAGGCGGCCAGCGACGGAGGCGCTTCCACTAACCCTGGCGCGTGGGACCAAGGTCCCACCGGTCGGTGACTCAACGCGGACACGGGAGATGGCACACTCACCTAGCGCGAATCTTGGTGTTTAATCGGACGGAGCTGGACCATCGTCTTCCACGGCCAGCCCCAAGGCGGTGCTCCGGTGAACTCCAGTGCGGTCGCGGTGGCGCGACACAGCTCCACCGGGCTGCTTTATGATCGCTAAGAGAACCTAGTAGCTAGGCCTAGGACGTGCCGTCGCCGATCAGCCGGAGATGGTCCGAAACTACCGGCGCTACGCGCGGGGCGGCGGCGAGCTACAGGATTCAAAAATCGACGGCGGACCCAAACGACACTAAGGCCAAAACTCAAACTGGAGCTTCTGGGGGTAAGTAGGGTTCTTACCGAGCAAGTGATCACGGCGGAGGCAGCGCTGATTGGGCAGGCGATGTGGGAGCCAGAGTTGCTCAAAACAGGGCGTCGATGCGAGCCAAATCTGACAGCGAACTTGTGAAATTGGTTGAAGAGAAACGTTAGGTAGGTTCTTGCGAAGCTCGAGATGAAGGGAATTTGAGAAAGACTTACCGAGGAGGGAGAAATCGAAAAGGGGGTGCCGAATCACCGAGATCCAGTGGAGAAGAAATCTTCGATTCCGGGAGCAATGGTTGTTCCGGGGCCAATTGCTTGGAGGTCGAAGGAGGTTGGGATCCCAGTGGGCTCAGGAAGCAAACACGGGGAATAGGGCCGACGGAGGCGGATGAATTTTGGAATTCACATGCGGTTGCAGTGGAGGGCCAAAAGGGGGAAAACGGTGCAAGCCTCGGTAGGGGATTTATAGGCCCGGCGGAGGCTTGGGAAGTGAGGGAGGGCGTTTGAGAGCGCTCAGGGGAGTGAGAGAGAGTAGGAGAGAGAGGCAGGGAGATGGCCATTAGCGGCCAATGGCGGTGGATGGGACGGGGATCATCATGGCACGGTAGTGGCGAGCCAGAGAGCGGCGATGGCCAGCTTGGCGTGCACGGCAACGCGGCCGGGGCAGCGGGCATGATCATTGCTCAGGGAAGAGTGGGGTACAGGCGGCGACGAGACGCCGTGGCAGCGGTGGGTCAGGCGGCGACAGGACATCGGAGCAGCGGCAGGTCAAGCGGTAGCCAATGCTCGGTTCGGGGCTATGCAGTACGCAGCGGAATAGCACGCGGCGACGAGGCAGAGGCGGGGCGCTCGATTCGATGAGCCATCTGCGAAGTCTGTCGGCGGTGGAGATGGGCAGACGTCAAATGACGGCCGGTCGAAGCGATCGCCGGCGGTAGCCCACACGTAAGGCGTAAACGCGTGGACGGGAGCCGGGAAGCAGCGAGCAGCAGGCGAGCCGGGTGAGCGAGCCGGGCGGGAGGGGGAGCCAGGGCTCGGCGGCCCGGGTCTAGGGAAAGAAGAGCTGGGTCGAAGGCCCAGCTAGTCAGCTTGGGTCGGGTAGGGCCCAAAATGGGTTGGGCCCAACTCTATCAACCTATTTTTGACTTTAGACCTTATGGGAAAATTTGAATTTCAGATAAATTTTGGGAGGGTAAGAAATGGGTTGAATTTTGGGGTGGCTTGATTAAAACTCACCAAATTGGAAAATCTTGGAATCCCAATCAAATGTTGGGTTTGGATTTTTCCCTGCTAAAAATATGTCCCATGGCCCTATAGGCTGCGATACCCATGTGCATATGAACAATTTATGAATTAAGATGCGTATTCACTAGTTTTTAAATACTAAATAGGGATTTAATCCAGGAGATTCCAGAATTTGTCTTAAAATAGGGCAAAAATATGTGTCTAAACACACCATATGGTTGCCTTAACAAAAGTTCACTTTTTGGGGTGTTACAGGTGGCTTCAGTGACTCGGTTATCTGGCAAAACTCCAGCAGGGACGAGGGAAACAAGGTGTTAGGGAGGCTCTAAGGAAGCTCAAACGGTTACACATTTGGAATGAAACTCACCAGAGAGGGAGTGATTGCAGAGGGGGAGGCTCGGACGGTTTCTCGGTTGGTGGGGCAGAACGACGCTGTGGACAACATGGGCCCCGGGTATTTGGAGACAGACAGACGATTGGATGCACCACCTCCTTGGGCCAAGTCGCGTGGATCTTCCAGAAGGCGGGCTTGGTGGATGGCGCGGCCCGACGTGTTGTACAAGAAGTAGGATCCTAATCCTACTCGAATACGTGGAGATAAGGAAAGCCGACTCGGCTATATCCCTTATTTCCCTAATACCGACTAGGAAACCAATCTGTAACCCTACCCCTTACACTATATAAAGGGGTCGGGGTCCTTAGTTAGACATCTTTAACATCATCTTCGATTACATACAATCTTGTGCAATCTTAGGCGAGAACATACGATCATTGTGATCATCCCCTAATCATTGTGATCGACACCACATAATACAAATCCACGAGCATAGGAGTAGGTATTACCTCTTCGGGAGGGCCTGAACCTGTATAAATCCTGCCCCCTGTGCTACCATCGAGTTGTGATTTCTCGCATAGCCCTATAAAGTATATTGCCGACATAATTCATCGACAGTTGGCACGCCAGGTAGGGGCTAGCATCACGATCAGCTTCATCAACTTCGATGGCTTCAATCGGTGGACTCGTTTTCACCTACACCCTGGCCAAGATTTTGTCTTCGGAGATCTCGGCTTCCTCGCCAACGACTTCGGGGAACTTTGGTTATGTGGGCCAAGTGACGTTCGGTCCACACACTACCGGGGGAGCCTATACGCGACTCCAGCCGAACTGCACCCCCTCAGGTTGCCTCTTTCGGATTCCGATCTGGGAGAGATCCAATCCGATAACGACGATTCCGACTGGCCCACTGCAGGGATTCCCTTTGGTTTCAGTCGGGATTACGAGCCTTTGGTTCTGCCAGCTTCTTTCGCTGATAAAGAACCAATCGGCGATGCTATTCCCGACCTGGATCGCAATGAGATCCCATCGAGAACTGTAACTTCTCAATTGTGCAACACCCCGTCCGGATTGAGAAACTCGGCCACTGTTTTCCATGAAATAACACGCCGCCTTTTTCGGTCTGGGCTAAGGGATGGAGCCCAACATACACTTACTGGGACGAGCTTCCCGAGTTCCGGCTCGGGGATAACTCAAACCTGATCTACTTCCCGAGTGGACACTAGGATGCCACTCGGATTAACCAATTCGGCTGCTAGGTTTCAGCGGATCTGTTCTGCCTAATCTCAGTCGGGTTTCCTTCCGCCAAACAATTCATCACGGGCAATGGGAGTTATAATCACCCCCGTCGATAACCCAACAAGTCGGGATCAGTAAAGCCTCTCTTACTCGGGATCCGAGTCAGAGAAGAGCATCAACGGGTTCCCGACTTTCACGGCGTTTACGTGGTGGATGGAGAACCTTCCGGGTCGGCCCTGCGCCGAACAGATGAAGCAGGAGCCGAGCATACCCACGGAGATGGAGAAGATATATGTCATAGATTGCGCGGTCGTGGGCGTGAAGATCAGGAT
The DNA here is from genome assembly GCA_036346145.1 of Olyra latifolia. Lineage (NCBI taxonomy): Eukaryota > Viridiplantae > Streptophyta > Magnoliopsida > Poales > Poaceae > Olyra > Olyra latifolia. The sequence goes on along the minus strand of CM070524.1, from coordinate 51,568,265 downwards.
GAATTACTCCAAGTCCGTATGGGAGATCACTCGGTCTTCCGTACGCCACAACAGAATATTCTTGCATCCAAGGCCCTCTTGGATAATGTTGGTCCGTTACTTAGAAAAAACAGTCCCGCAATACCGATCATGGAGCAGATTAAAGCCATGGTGACGGCAGCTGTCGAGTACTCGATCAACAGCCGATTAGGCGAAGCTGATCGCCACGAGCAACACTCGGCGCAGTCGGCACACACCAACTCACGGGCAAGACGCTCGCCAAAGCACAAATCGTGACCTTCGCCTCGATATCGAAGCTCGGCGGAGGGAGCGAGAAGAAGACGAGAGACGTCACCACGATGACAATAGAGATGGTTTCGGTCAAAACCACGATAGAAACAATCGTCGCGACGACCATGCTGAGCGTCGTGGTGATCATCACCGAGAAGACCGGCGCCGCACTCCGCCGCGCCGAATACCTCCCCATCAGTCTCCTCCTCCTGGGGACGGAATGATTGATGGGATCAAAGCATTCACACCCTGACTTCGTCAGGTCAACTGGCCTAAGGGGTTTAACCCCAAGGGAATAATAAAATTTGACGGGGAGCAGGACCCAGAAGCTTGGTTGCAGATCTACACTCTGGCAATCAAGGCTGCGGGTGGAGGCTATGATGTGATGGCAAATTATCTGCCCGTCATGTTGACTCCCCCGGCTCAGGGTGGGCTTGCAGGCCTTCTAGGGCACTTGTGAGAAGCCTAGGACCCAGTGGAACCTTTATCAGATTCATCATAGAAAAGATGAGTCGTTAAGGGATTTCATTCGGCGTTTCACAAAGAAGAAAAACACAATCCAAGAGATTTCTGAAGCGGTCGTTGTCGCAGCTTTCCAAAAGGGAGTTCGTGACCCCGACTTAATCAAAAAGATATCTTGGAAGCCCCCGACTACTGTCAAAGGGATGTTTGCTCTAGCGGACCGGTATGCCACCGCCTCTGATGCTCTTGCCGAGAGCCAGGAGGATCGCCCGAGTAAAAGTGAAGGCAAGAAAGACAAGCCCGAGTCATCTTCCAAGAAGGACAAGAAGCGGAAGGGTGAAGAATTGGTGACAGCCGCGGATAATGATCGGCAGAGGCCGCCTCGGTCCAATGACTACAATAAAGTAATGGAGGCGCCGTGTCCTTTCCTTCCGAATGGAAAGCATGCGGCAAAGAACTGCAATGTCCTAAAAAGGTTTGCTCAGGAGCACAACAAAGACACTACGAAGGACGCCGAGCAAGATGATAAGCGTGATCCTCCTCAGGTTGACGCTTACCAAGAAACCGTGCGCGAGCTCAACTACATATATGGGGGATCGGATGCATACGAGTCCAAACGTAAGCAAAAGCTTACTACTCGGGAAGTCAATGCAGCTGTTCCGGTGACCCCCCGAATACCTTCGATGGTCTGAAGTCCCGATCAAGTTTGATCGCTTGGATCATCCCGTTTACATCCCATGTCCAGGAAGATATTCAGTCATCCTGGATCCTGTGGTACGGAACGTCCGACTGCGCAAAGTATTAGTCGACGGCGGGAGTGGGTTGAATATCCTTTTTGCCAAGACGATTGACGAGATGCAAATTCCAAGGTCGGCGCTTTAGAAGACTGATGCGCCGTTTCATGGCATAATTCTGGGAACCTCCTCTGTGCCGATTGGGAGAATTTCTCTTCCAGTCACTTTTCGCACTTGGGACAACTACCAGACAGAAAACCTCAGCTTTGAGGTGGCCGATTTTGAGACTGCGTATCACGCAACCTGGGGAAGGCCGGGCTTGGCCAAATTCATGGCCGTCCCACATTACACTTAGCAGGCTATGAAGATGCCGGGCCCGCAGGGCGTAATCACAGTCCACGGAGACGTCAAGTTTTTCTATCTCCTCGATAAGGAAAACTATGACTCAGCCCAGTCGGCTGAAGCGGCTACCGAGTTGGACAAGATCCGGCAGGCGGTCATCACTCTCCACAACGAGGGCGACGTGCCAAACAAGCAGCAATCTAAGTCGGGCATCAAGCCTGACGAAGATGTTAAGCGGATTTCGCTCGACCCGTCCGACTCAACCAAAACGGTTCTGATCGGGACAGGGCTCGATCCGAAATAGAAAGAGGCGCTCGTCACCTTCCTCCAATCAAGTCAGGGCATCGTTACTTGGAAACCGTCTGACATGCCGGGTGTCCCGAGGGAGGTGATCGAGCACTCCTTGAATGTAAACGACAAAGCCAAGACGGTCAAGCAACGGCTGCGTCGGTTTGTGCAGGATCGGAAGAAAGCCATCAAGATGGAGATCACCAAACTTTTAGCCGCTGGTTTTATAAGGGAGGTACTCCACCCCGACTGGCTGGCAAATCCGGTATTTGTGTAGAAGAAGAATGGTACTTGGCGTATGTGTGTCGAATATACCGACTTAAATAAAGCATGCCCCAAGGATCTATTTGGACTACCTCGCATCGACCAGGTGGTTGATTCCACTGCCGATTGCGAGCTTTTGAGCTTTCTAGATGCCTACTCGGGCTATCACCAGATTAGCCTGAAGGAAGAATATTGCATCAAGACTTTGTTCATCACTCCGTTTGGGGCTTGCTGCTATGTCACTATGCCCTTTGGGTTGAAGAATGCTGGAGCAACATATTAGCGTTGCATTCAGTGATGCTTTCACAACCATCTCGAGCGTAATGTGGAAGCATATGTCGATGATGTTGTCATCAAATCTCGGGTATCCTCCGACTTGGTTACCGACCTATCGGAGACATTCGAGAGCCTGTTGGCATACAACATGAAGTTGAACCCGGATAATTGTGTCTTCGAGGTCCCTTCGGGAAAGCTACTCTATTTCGTGGTGTCTCAACGTGGGATTGAGGATAACCCAGAAAAAATTAGAGCTATCATGGAGATAGCTCCCCCGACTTGCCAAAGGGATGTCCAGCGTCTAAATGGATGCATGGTGGCACTCGCCCGATTCATCTCGCGGCTCGGCAAGCATGGGTCGCCCTTCTTTAAACTATTGAAGAAGCAGCAGGACAAGTTTGTCTGGACACCCGAGACACAGAAGGCTTTTGAGGATCTCAAATTATTCCTCACTTCGCCACCTGTCATGGCATCTCCCATGCCGCAGGAGCCGCTTCTGCTATACATTGCAGCCACCACTCATGTAGTGAGTGCCGCGGTGGTAGTAGAACGGGAAGAGTAAGGACGCGTCTATAAGGCTCAGAGCTCGGTCTACTTCGTTAGCGAAGTATTGGGCGAGTCCAAGGTTTGCTATCCGCAAGTGCAGAAGCTTTTGTATGTGGTCCTGATCGCCTCTCGGAAGCTGAAGCACTACTTTCAAGAACATCCAGTTTTGGTGGTCACTTCTTTCCCTATTGGAGATATCCTTCATAATCGGAAAGCCACTGGGAGAATCGTTAAGTGGTCAGTGGAACTCGGGGCTTTCGAGCTCTCGTTCAAGCCACGCAGCGCTATTAAGTCACAAACACTCGCTGACTTTGTTGCCGAGTGGATAGAGATGCAGGCTCCCCCAGTCATCGAAGAGTCCGAACACTGGAGCATGTACTTTGATGGCTCTCTCCAGTGATAGGGCGCAAAGGCTGGTACCATTCTCATATCACCTGGAGGCGAACGACTCAAGTATGTCCTCCAAATTCATTTTCCAACTTCAAACAACGCAGCCAAGTACGAGGCACTCATCCATGGGCTCCGTATTGCCATATCGCTTGGTATCCGGCAATTGGTGGTTCGCGGGGATTCTCAACTCGTGGTGAGCCAAGTACAAAAGGATTGGACTTGTGTCAACGATAATATGGCCGCCTACTGTCAGAAGGTCAGAAAGTTGGAAGACAAGTTCGATGAATTGGAGCTTATACATATCCTACGACGAGACAACAAGGAGGCAGATGAGCTTGCGAACATGGGCTCTAGTTGGGCAGCAGTCCCAGCTGGGATCTTTGTGCAAGAGCTTCACGCCCCCTCCATCACACCGCAGGAGCAACTACCCCAACCGAATAAACCACTTCCTGAGTCAGAAGTGCTCGCCCTCGACCCAGATTGGATGCGACCGTATTTGGAGTATTTGCAAGAAGAGAAGCTCCCGATGATCGGGGGGCTGCTGAACAAATTGAACGTCAGAGTCGTGCATACGTGGTACTCGGAGGAATCCTGTACCGAGTTGGAAGGACGCGCCTTGTTGCGTGAAATTCACTCAGGTATGTGCGGCCATCATGCTGCTTCAGCTACATTGGTCGGCAAAGCCATTCGTCAAGCATTTTACTGGCCGACTGCTGTCTCGGACGCAAAGGAGATTGTCCGAAAATGCGGAGGTTGTCAGTTCTTTGCTCAGCAAATTCATGTGCCGGCTCAGGAACTTCAGACGATCCCTATCACCTGGCCGTTTGCCGTCTGGGGGCTCGATATAGTCGGACCTCTCAAGAGGGCCCCGGGTGGTTTCGAACATATCTTCGTTGCCATAGACAAATTCACCAAATGGATTGAAGCTAAGCCTGTGACCAAGATTACGGTAGCCAAGGCCACCGAGTTCTTCCAGAGATCGTCGATCGGTTTGGTGTGCCCTCTGGATTATTACGGACAACGGCTCTCAATTCAGAAGTGACGAGTTTCAAAGCTGGTGCGAAGATGTGGGCATAAAGATTTGCTTCGCTTCGGTGGCACATCCTCGGAACAATGGGCAAGTCGAGCGCCCGAATGGCTTGCTTCTACAAGGCGTCAAGGCGCACATCTTCGATTGGCTCAAGCCATATGCAGCAAAGTGGATGAGAAAATTGCCTGCTGTATTCTGGGGGCTTCGCACAAGTCCCAGTCGGGCAACGGGGCAGTCACCTTTCTTCCTTGTATATGGATCTAAGGCGGTCCTCCCAACGGAGCTACAATTCGGGTCACCCCGAGTTCAAAAGTTCAACGAGGACGAGTCGAGGCCGGTCAAAGTTGAGCGAACTCGACCGACCGAGGAAACTCGATCTTGCAACCATTCGATTCGAAGAAAGTACCTTCAAGGGCTACGTCGTTACCACAGTCGTAATGTGCGGGATCGAGCATTCTCGGTTCGTGATTTGGTCCTTCCGATCAATCAGACGAGTGGCCATAAACTCTCCCCACGCTGAGAATGTCCGTACATCATTGACTCGGCAGCACGCCCGGGGTCTTACCGACTGAGGCGAGAAGACGGCACCATCATGGATAACTCGTGGAACATCGAGCAATTACGTCGGTTCTATACCTGACGGCTGTTTTACACACATTTACAGTTCAATAAAGATAAGTTTTTGTTTACGTTATCTTTACACTTGTGCAATTCAGTTTCTGACTTGCTACTTATTTGTGTTCTAATTAAGTAGTAAGTCGGGGGCTACACCTAATTAGGTCCGCAATCACGCACCCCTTCGTTCTCTTTTATTGATATTGATTTGACTTGCTCCCTAGTCGGATTCCTACTAGCCAGTAAGTCGGGGGCTACACCTAATTAGGTGCAGTCTGCACCACATTGATATCTTTCTTTTTGATTTCTTGTTGAGCCTAAGATTATTTGTTCCGAGTAACGAAACTCTTGTTTCCATGCAACACTCATACTTCCCGACTGCGTTCTTGGAGACCGAGCTCCGCGCCAACTCCTAACGCTAAGGAACTTGATACGCTTGGCAGAGTGCTTAGTAAAAGGAACCTAATCTACTCGGGCAGATTACAGAGTTAATCACAGAAAGATAGCATAACTCATATTACATTGGATGAACTATTTACATACAATGGATTGATAATTTACAAGAGGTTCATGTATCTATAGGGAATCCAAATCTAAGTTATCTACGAGTGACTCGGCCGTGGGCTTCACTTCTTCAAGCAAGGCTAATGCCTTCTACTCGGTGCTGGCGAAGCCATGCTTGACAGCCTCAAGCTCAACTCGGGGATACAGGGACTTGACGATTCCCAGCGCTTGACTGGTGCTCATCAAGCCGACTTCCTTAAGTCGGGCCTTGAGCTTCTCAGGGGCATTGGTCCACCTTTGGATCAGCTCAGCCCGGCTGCTTGGCTCGGCGTCACCAGTGTAGAGTCATCGCCGAGTGCGCTCCACGGCCACCAGGAGCTCTTCATATTACGCAAGCGCAGTTTTGATGTTTTCATTCAAAACGTCATACTGCGCTTGCGTCTTCTTCTTATACTCTGTCAGCAGAGGCACGGATGCAGTCATGCAACTGTACAACATTGGAGATTTGAAGTCGGTTGGGTTAAGGGACTTACCCTCTAACTCGGCGACTGCTCGGGCCTCCGACTCCTCCAGGGCCAGCTTCTGGTCCTAGGACTTCTTCAGCTCTGCTTGGGCGGCGGCCTTAGAGTCTTTGGACTTGGCCAGCTCCTCCCACAGACTGGCAATCGTGGCGTCACAAGCTGCACAATGTGCGGAGTTTGATGTCACTCGGATGCATACAGAGTATACAATTCCGACTTTGGTCGGGACACTTATATCGGAGAGAGCCTGCGATGTCGAACTTCTCATCCTGCAACTCCTTGATCTCGGCCTGCAGCTTCTAACGCTGCTTGGACGCTTCGATCTGGGTCTCAACTATCTGCCCCTCCACGGCTTTAATCCGTTCTATTTTGGGGAGGAAATAATTGAGAAACTTGCTCTCCCTCTCGGAAAAGTCACCAAGTTCCTGCAGAAAAGAGTATATCGACACAGCTCTACTTCGAGTCGACATGACGTACTCGGCTGGTCGGGAAACTTACCCTGATCAGTCAGCTGAATGCTGCGGCGTGCTCATAGAAGGCCACCCTGGCCATTTCTTCCTCTTCATCGTCGAGCAGAAACCAGTCCCCGGCCTCATCTCTCCAGGCCGCCGAGAACATGGGCTCAGTCTCCTTCGAGGAGATGGAGGTCGGTGTGGATAACTTGGCCCCCGAGTATCCTCACGGAGACAAATTAGACGGACCACCTCATGGAGCAGGATCACGCCTACCATCTAGAAGATGGGCCTACCCAGCATAAAGACCCGACTTGTATCACAAGAAAAGCACAGTTGTAATCCGGTACTTACGTACTCGGCAAGAAAGGATAGAGATAGACTTTCTATCTCTGTTCCCAATTTCCATAACTAACCAGGATACTTATCTGTAACCCTACCTCCCTCCACTATATAAAGGGAGGCAGGGGCCCCTACTTCGGGGGGAGAGATCGCATCGATCCATAGCCATCCTCAACATTGATCCATTCAGATCAACCCCAATACAATCCACGAGCACAGGAGTAGGGTATTACCTCCACCGCAGAGGGTCTGAACCTATATAAATCTGTCTCCTGTGTTACCATCGGGTTTCGGTCTTACGCATAGCCCCAAAAAGTATATTGCCGACATAATTCGTCGACAATTGGCGGCCAGATAGGGGCAGCGCTAAGATCATCTTCATCAAACTCGATGGCATCTCTCGGCGGCAGCGCTGTTGAATTCACCTTCGGACAAGTTTTCTGTTTTAAAGGCTTGGATTTCATCATCAACAACCACGGCAAATTTGACCTCGAAGAATCGGATCAGATTTGATCGGAAGACAACTTCAACCGCGAAGCGAACGCAGGAAGAAGATGTGATCTATTCGCATCCAGAATCTGGATGAAAATTGCGTCACGACTTTTCGTTTACTCGGAAGGAATTTCAGGGTGGTTTTGGATGCGTTGGAAAGCTTATCTCGTTATCTTTGCAACGAGTCCAAGATCATTGAAAACCGAGTTTGGATGTGACCGTGGCGACTGTTTGAAGACAGACTGCACGGAGGTGACATGAATCCCACGCGAAGATGCAGCTCGACGTGAATTTCGCTCGGCACCTCGGCGATCCTTGGTGCACCTCAGCAAGGGCATGGCGGACCTCGATGACAAAGCGGATCTCATCACGGAAATCATGGTGAGGCTCCTACGCCGTCCCGACTTACGGCTCCTGCGACGCCCCGACTGGCGTCTCCTGTGACGCCCCGACTGGCGTCTCCTGTGACACCGACTTGCGCTCCTACGCCCCCCGACTTGCGGCGACGACGACAACGACTACCGCTGCACCCACTCGTTGCTCCGGCAACAACGATAAACCGTGACCTTCGCCGAGACAATGAAGCTCGGCAACGGGAGCGAGAAGAAGATGTGAGACGTCAACATGATGATGATAGAAGAGGTTTCGGTCGAAAACATGACAGCCGACTTCCTAGGCAGACTTCTCGCGCACGACGCCGAGGACAGTCGTACCGACTTTCTAGGCCGGTTTCTCCCGCACGACACCGAGGACAGCCACGCCGACTTCCTAGGCCGGTTTCTCGCGCACTGCGCTGAGGACAACCGCGCCGACCTCCTTACGTCGGCTTCTCGTGCTCGACGCCGAGGATAGCCGCGCCGACTCTCTAGACCGGCTTCTTGCGCATGACGCCGAGGACAGCCGCGCCGACCTCCTTACGCCAGCTTCTCGCGCATGATGGCAGGGACAGCCGCGCCGACTTTCCTAGGCCGGCTTCTCGTGCATGACGCCAAGGACAGCCACGCCGACTTCCTTACGCCGGCTTCTCGCGCACGATGCCGAGGACAGCCGCACTGACAAGGTGACATGCCCGGGGGCTCGTTCACTCGGGCGTGAGGACAACACGATCAACAGCTAAGTTGTCTATTTTTATACTCAATTACACCATTATAATTTATCTCCTGACTTGCTACTTAGTTGGTGCCCAACTAAACAGTAAGTCGGGGAGTACACCTAATTAGGTGCATTATCTGCACCCATCTCTTTTCAAGATTCTTTTGTTCTTTTCCATGTTGACTTTTACCGATTCTGAGTGTCACACATTCTAAATAGTGAAACTCTGATTCCTGTGCAAAATTTAGGTTTCCTGACGCGTGTCCGAAGATAGAGCTCCGCGCTAACTCCTAACGCTAAGGGACTTGATGAGCTAGGCGGAGTGCTTAACAAAAGAAATTAAACATACTCGGAGAAGCGTAAATCAATACGAAAAATATAAAAGGATGATAATTTGACATAATAAAAATACATAATTGGACATCATGCATATTGCTTTACAATCCAGTTTTTCTCTACTACTTGTGTTTTTCATTGACTCCACAGGGTACAATGCAGAATAATGCGAGATGGTTTTATAGTACAGCCACATCTACGCCAGCACCCCGGGTGCATTATACGGCTCGGCTGCATGTCAACGTCAAGTCGGCATGGCTTCACACCAACGCCAGCGCCCCGAGCGCAACCTTTGGCACGGCTATACGTCTACGCCAGCACCCCGAGTACATTATACGGCTCGGCTGCATGCCTACGTTAACTCGACACGGCTGCACGCCTATGTTAGCACCCCGAGTGCATTATACGGCTCGGCTGCATGCCTACGACAACTCGGCACGGCTACACGCCAACGCCCGGCGCCGAAGAACCCGGCATGGTCAAGACGCCACGCTTAGCACCCCAAGTGCGTCATACGGCTCGGCTGCATGCCTACGTCAACTCGGCATGGCTTCACGCGGCCAAGGTTCTCGAGCACAACCTTTGACATGGTTGTACGTCACGCCAAAGATCCCGAGTGCATTATACGGCCACCGCATGCCTACGTCAACTCTAAGACGGCTTCATGCCAATGCGGCGCCCGGCGCAACCTTTGGCACGGCCAGACGTCACGCCCGGCACCGAGTGCATTATACGGCTCGGCTGCATGCCTACGTCAACTCGACACGGCTTCACGCCAACGCCAGCGCTCCGAGCGCAAACTTTGGCATGGCTGCACATCTACGCCAGCAACCCGAGTGCATTATACGGCTTGGCTGCATGCCTACGTCAACTCGGCACAGCTTCACGCCAATGCCAGCGCTTCGAGCACAAACTTCGGCACAGCTACAAGCCCACGTCTGCGCTTCAAGCCTACAAGGTGATACGCCCGGGGGGTTGAAAGATCAAAAGCAAGGACGACATCATCGTCAGCAAACCAGCTAAGTTTTTCATCATCATAATCTTTTCACATATAAACTCGTGTTATTCCTTGACTTGCTACATAGTTGAATTCCAACTAAGCAATAAGTCGGGCTACACATAATTGTGTGCACTTGTGCATACCCATCTTTTTCATAGTTGTATTTTGCTTTTGTTACTTAGTGATTTACGTGAAATCCGAGTGCGCTATAATTCTGAGTAGTGAAGCTCTTAACCCATAACACGGCGAACTCTACGTCACCCAAACGCGTGCCTAGGATAAAAAGCCATGTGCCAACTCACTACACTCGGGGGCTAGATTAGTCAGGCAGAGTGTATAACAAAAACAAGAAAAACCACTTGGACTAACAAAAATCATCAAATAAGAAAAATAAAAAATGTCTATTTCGCACATAAAGATTGTCGGATTTTATATCCGACCAAATGTTTTCATATTCAGATACTACCGAAATCCTACATGTACATTTTACAGGGGTTTAAGGAAGTGTTTACGCTACAAGCACCGACCATGGCACAGTTACGTGTCAACACCCGCATTTCGAAGCGCAATCTACTAAGATGGCTCCACGCCCACGCCTACACCAAAGACTCGAGTGCATTATATGGCTCATTGCATGTCTCGCCAATAATTCGGCGCAAACTACGGCTCGGTTTCTCGCGCAATATGCCGAGAACAGCCAAGCCGACTCCCTACGCCGACTCGCTGCTTTGGCAACGACGAGGACGGCCAGCGCGACAAGCGCAAACTACGGCTCGGCTTCTCGCGCATTGCGCTTAGGACAACCGCACCGACTTACTACGCTTACTTCTCGCGCATTGTGCCGAGGACAGCCGCGCCGATTTACTACGCCAACTTCTCGCACTGCGCTGAGGACAGTTGCGTCGATGTTCTACTCATGCCGCGATGTCAACCATCGTGCCGACTTCCAGGATTCCAAGAAAATGGGCTGGGAGTCACTCGGAGATTTCAACCTACATAGCTCTCTTGAGCCCTTCACATCCTCCTTGCATGCCAATGGAGCACTCGGCATAGAGAAGGTTCCGGTCGGAGTACTCGACTTGAAGTATGACTCAGTCGACACACATCCAAGAAGGCATCAAATCAGCTATAAAGCACTCGGGGGCTACTCTGGATAACATGGTCCCCGGGTATCCTCACGGAGATAAATTACACGGACCACCTCACGGAGCAAGGTCATGCCTACTATCTAGAAGACGGGCTTGCCCCGCATGAAGACCCGACTTGTACCACAAGAAAGACACAGTTGTAATCCGGTACTTACGTACTCGGCAAGAAAGGATTGAGATAGACTTCCTATCTCTATTTCCAGTTTCCATAACCAACTACGATACTTATCTGTAACCTACCTCCCTCCACTATATAAAGGGAGGCAGGGACCCCTAGTTCGGAAGGAGAGATCGCATCGATCCATAGCCATCCTCAACATTGATCCATCGAGATCAACCCCAATACAATCCACGAGCACAGGAGTAGGATATTACCTCCACCGCAGAGGGCTCGAACCTGTATTAATCTGTCTCCCGTGTTACTATCAGGTTTCGGTCTTACGCATAGCCCCATAAAGTATATTACCGACATAATTCGTAGACAGTCGGCGTGGTATCTCTTCCACGGCCGGCTTGGCTTCCTCGCCGCCCCCATCTGTCGGCTTCGGGCTCCGGGGGGGGGCGGCATCACCGGCTGGGACTTCAGCCTCCTGCTCGGCTACGGTCGGCTTGGTTAGCGGAAGCTCCGTAACAGTCGGTGGAGGCGTTGGAGGCGAAGGAGGAGGAGGTGGAGGAGGAGGCGACACTTCCCGACTGGGCTCAGGAGCCGCCTTTTTAGGCTCTGGTGCTAGCTCGGCCGGGTGGTGTCGACGATTTGTGTCGGCAATATATTTTATAGGGTTACACGAAAGATCACAACTCGATGGTAGCACAGGGGTAGGATTTATACAGGTTCAGGCCCTCAGAAAGAGGTAATACCCTACTCCTGTGCTCGTGGTTTTGTATTATGGGGTGTCGATCACAATAAACAAAGGATGATCACGATGATCGTGGGTGATGAGATGAGATGTGATGAGATGTCTGATTAGAGACCCCTGACCCCCTTTATATAGTGCAAGGGGTCGGGTAACAGATTGGTTCCCTAATCCGTATAAGGAAGATAAGGGATATAACCGAGTCGGTTACGCTTATCTCCACGTATTCGAGTAGAATTAGGATCCTCTTCCAAATAGAGCGAGTCGGGCCGCACCGTCCACCAAGCCTATCTTCTGGAAGATTCATGCGACTTGGCCCAAGGAGGTCAGGCGTCCAATCGTCTGTCTCCAAATACCTGGGACCCATGCTGTCCACAGTAGCCCTCGAGTGCTTCGTGGCTGAGTTGTTTTGATTCTGGGTTCAGCTTGCAGCCCATCAAATGTAGTCCAATGACGTCACTCTTTGTTCGGTTGATGAAGTTCCGCTTGCCGAGTAACCTGCTGATGAAACAACACAGTTGCAAAGGATTCAAGAGAAAATCTCAAGTCTCTCAAAAAGATGTTTGATATCCAGTCGACTGGTCGGTATGCTGGCTATTGGCCCCACGGAGAGGCATACCAAAAAAGTGGATGTAGCCGAGTGATCAATGTCACCCTGCCTTATCCTCCCTGTTACAAATTATGACATTCGGATCTGACAGGCAGAACTCGACATTCGGTCCAACAAGGGACATGTCACAATTCGTGTAGGGTGTTCAGGCGCCCTGACCTGACTAGTGCGGAGTCAAGCTAACGATTCTCGGGAGAATACACTCGCTTCCAAGTTGAGGTCGTCCGAGTGGTGTTCGTCTTGATGACGAACAATCCAGAGATGTGCCACTGAGACCCAACTGAAGAGATAACTCTTGATGTCTGATCTGACTAAAAGTCAGACCGACCATCGACCCTAGGAGGTACATCAAGAGCTGAGTTATAATTCGAGATGCGCCCAGTCCTCAAAGACTGACAACAGGCATAAGGCCCAACTGGGGGCGCACTATTTTTCCTGACTAGGTTGGATCCGAGTGGCACCAGTACCCGAGTGATGACGTGTACAGCTCGTGGCCCATGTAAGGCATGCTACCCGGAACCCAAGGTATTCAGGCGCCCTGACCCAACTAGTGCGGAGCCAAGCTAGCGATTCTCAAAAGAATACGCCCGCCTCCAAGTTGAGGCCGTCCGAGTGGTGTTCGTCTTGATGACGAACAATCCAGAGATGTGTCACTGAGACCCAACTGAAGAGGTAACTCTTGATGTCTGATTTAACTAAAAGTCAGACCGACCATCGATCCCAGGAGGTACATAAAAAGCTGAGTTAATTATTCGGGAAGCGCCCAGTCCTCAGAGATTGACGACTGGCATGAGGCCCGACTAGGGGCACGCTCTTTTTCCCGACTAGGTTTGATCCGAGTGGCACTTGTACCCGAGCCATGACGTGTACAGCTTGCGGCCCACGTGAGACGTGCTCTCTGGAACCTAAGTCCGGGCTCGAATCTTGAAGCGATGATTTTAGGGCTTCATTCTTTCCTGCCCAGCGCGGAAACCGAAATGTCGCCCACTTCCTTTTAAATAGAACACACCGGTGCATTTGAATAGTTATGCTTGTATTGTGCGCACTAGTCCATTAGTCTCCCCGAAACGCTCCCGCTAGGGTTTAGTGCTTCCGCCGCCACAGAGCAACCCTAGCGCCGTCGCCGCCACCGAACCCCCGATCCAATCTCGCCGCTCCCCATCCCCCACCACACTCCAATGGCGGGGAACTGGGCAACCTCCATCACCACCGAGGAGTAGCTGCAGGCCCTGGTCAACGCCGGCGTTCTCCCAGCGCAGGAGCTCATCGGCTGGGGCGCCGCCGCGGGTGAGTCCTCCCTAACTCCTCGTCAAGAGGAGATAGTTGTCTTCGAGTCCTTCTTTTCTCGCGGGTTCGGACTCCCTGCTTCCTCCTTCCTTCGTGGTCTGCTCAACCACTACAAAATCGAGCTCTTCCATTTGAACCCCAACTCCATTCTTCAAATCTCTCTTTTTCTTCACCTTTGTGAAGCTTTTCTGGGGATTACTCCCCACTTCGCCCTTTTTTGCCATCTTTTCCATTTGAAAGCCTTCCCCACCGACAATGCCCCTAAGGCCGTTGACGAGGCCGGATTCCAGCTCCGGAGTGGCCTCAAGAAGGAGTACTTCTCCTTGCCGCTCCGGTCCTCCTTGAAGGGATGGAACCATGAGTGGTTTTATTGCTCCAACCCACTCCCCGGTCTCCCTGCTTTTGACGGGAGAAAGCCCCGGGCTTCCCCCTCTTGGACATCTCCTCCCCCTCCTCCGAGATGGATTAGGTCACCGAGCTACTCGGCCTGATCCAAAACCTCAAAGAAGAGGGGCTGACCGGCGTGGCCATCGCCATCTCCTTCACGATGCGCCACGTCTAGCCTCTCAAGGAAAGGGTTCGGCCCGGGTTTGAATACTCCGGGCCGACCGATCCGACTCGGAAGGTGGCTACCCCGATCTCCTCTTCGGACACCGCCGACCGACTAGGGGAATTTTTTGCTACCGGGACATCCCTCACCAACCAAGGGTGTCCCAGAAGCTTCTTCCTCACCAATCCGCCACCGGAGGTAACGACCGAGTCACCTTCGTATTTGTTTCTTACCTGCAGAGTATTGCTGTCGTCGCACTAACTCAAGAGGGCTGTGTCTCTGCAGGGTCGCCAGGTCTTCGTATCCCTCGCCCCGACGCCTGAGGCCCCTGCCTCCAAGGGCGAGAAGCGCCCGGGCGAGGAGCCTGAGGAGACTCCGGCGGCGAAGAAGGGCAAGGGCCCGGCCTCCTTCGAGGAAGAGGTCGTCCTGCCACCCGAGGAGCGCAGCCGCTAGGGCTCTGGCCCGACGATCCGCGAAGCCCCCAAGGAGGGGGCGAGCCAGCCAGCGCCAACCCGAAGGCCGAGCGGCCAGGCGGCTCATCCTCCGAGGGTGGGTCACCGGACGTCACCAAAGAAGAAGCGGGCGGACTCGGCGCCCAAGCCTGCAGCACCTCAAGCCAAGCCGAGTGGCCCGCCCGACGCCTCTTCAAGCGGGTCCTCCGCTCAGAGGGGCGTGGGAATAAAAATTAAGACTTCCAACCGGTAAGCGTGACTCTGTCACCCCTTGGTAACTTCAATTTGTTCAATTGCGCCGAAGTGTTCCCTTCTTTCAAGAAACCATCGGAGGATATTCCGACAGACCGTCCGACCGAACCAGCTCCAAAGCCAGCTGAGCCGAGTCGAGCGGCCTCTCCTCCTCCTACCTCCTTTCCTTCTCCAGCAGCCGACGCCGACCATCCGCCGACCGAGCCGACCGAGGCGGCATCGGAGGCCAAGGTCCAGCAAGATGGTGCCGCTGCCCCCCTTGAGCCTGAAGCCGTCCAACGGGGGCAGCGAGGGAGCCGAGCAGGCAGTGAAAGAAATCCCACGCCGACCTCCATCCCCCTCGAAGGAGCCTGAGCCCAAGTTCTCGGTGGCCTGGAAAGGCGAGGCCGAGGACTGGACTCTTCTTGATGATGAGGCGGAGGAGAAGACCAGGAGGACCTTCTACGCGCATGCCGCGGAGTGCGGCCGACAGATCCGGGTGAGTCCCCAAGCAGCTGAGTATACTTTGCCGATTTGAAGTAGAGTCATTATTGTTTACTCTCTTTGCAGGAACTTGGTGAGCTTTTTGAGAGGAAAACCAAGTTCCTCAACTACTTCCTCCCCCAGATAGAACGGATTAAAGCCGTGGAGGGGCAAGTAGTTGAGGCCCGGATTGAGGCGTCCAAGCAGTGTCGGGAGTTGCAGGCGCCGATCAAGGAGCTGCAGGACAAGAAATTCGACCTCGCAGGCTCCCTTCGATGTAAGTATCCCAACCTAAGTCGGAACTTTGTGATTTGTGTGTGACCAAGTGACACCACCTTCTGCACATGGTGCAGCCCGTGACGCCACGATCGCCAGCCTGCGGGAGGAGCTGGCCAAGTCCAAGGACTCTGACACCGTCGCCCAAGCAAAGCTGGTAAAGTCCCAGGACCAGAGGCTGACCCTAGAGAAGTCGGAGGCCAAAGCTGTCGCCGAGCTAGAGGGTAAGTCCCTTAACCCGAGTGACTTTGAATCTCCAGTATTGCGCAGTCGTCTAATTGTATTTATGCCTCTGCTTGGCAGAATATAGGAAGAGGACGCAGGCGCAGTATGACGTTTTGAGTGAAAACGCCAAACCGCATGCGCAAGACTATGAACGACTTCGGTGGTGTAGAGCCCACTCGGCGATGGCTCTATGCCGGTGAAGCTGAGCCAAGCAGTCGGGCCGAGCTGATCCAGAGGTGGACCGAAGCCCCCGAGTAGCTGAAGGCCAGACTCGAGGAGGTCGGCTTGATGAGTACCAGCCAAGCGCTAGGTATCGTCAAGTCGTTATATCCCCGAGTCGAGCTTGAGGTTGTTAAGGACGGCTTTGCCTGCACCGAGGAGAAGGCGCTGGCCCTGCTCAAGGAAGTGAAGCCGGCAGCCGAATCCCTTGTAGATAACTTAGACTTAGATTCCCTGTAAACATAGGAACTCTTTGTAAATTATCAGTTCGTTTGTATGTAAACTATTCTTTTGATATAATATAACCTAATTGATTTCTCTTAATTGAGTTCTGTATTTTGCCCAAGTAGGTTAGGATCCTTTTACTAAGCACTCTGCCAAGCGCATCAAGTTCCTTAGCGTTAGGAGTTGGCGCGGAGCTCTGTCTCCAAGAACGCAGTCGGGAAGTATGAGTATTGCGTGGAGACAAGAGTTTCGGTACTCGGAACGATCAACACTTAGGCTCAACGAAAAATTGAAAAGAGAGATATCGATTAGGTATCGAATAGGTGCAGACTGCACCTAATTAGGTGTAGCCCCCGACTTACTGGCTAGTCGAAATGCGACTAGGGAGCAAGTCAGATCAATCTCAATAAAAGAGAAAGGGTGCGTGATTTCGCACCTAATTAGGTGTAGCCCCGACTTACTACTTAATTGAAATACAAATAAGTAGCAAGTTAGAAACTGAATTGCAGAAACGTAAAGACAATGTGAACAAAAACTTATCTTTATTTAATTGTAAATGTGTGTACAACGGCCGTCAGGTATAGAACCGACGTAATTGCTCGATGTTCCATGAGAGTGCCGTCTTCTTGCCTCAGTCGGTAAGCCTCCGGGCGTGTCACCGAGTCAATAATGTACGAACCTTCCCAGCGTGGGGAGAGTTTATGGCCACTTGACTGATTGACCCGAAGGACCAATTCCGCACATTACGATTGTGGTAACGACGCAACCCTTGGAGGTACTTGGCCGACCGAATTGTTACAGCGTCCCGAGCTTCCTCCAGTCGATCGAGTTCGTGAATCCGACTGGCCTCTGACTCGTCCTCGTTGAACTTTTGAACTCGGTGTGACCCGAATTGCAGCTCCGTTGGGAGGACCGCCTCAGACCCATATACCAGGAAGAAAGGTGACTGCCCCATTGCTCGACTAGGACTTGTGTGAAGCCCCCACAGTACGGCAGGCAATTCCTTCATCCATTTTGCCGCATATGGACTGAGCCGATCGAAGATGCGCGCCTTGACGCCTTGTAGAAGCATGCCATTCGCGCGCTCGACTTGCCCATTGCTCCGAGGATGTGCCACCGAAGCAAAGCAAATCTTTATGCCCACATCTTCTCACCAGCTTTGAAACTCATCACTTCTGAATTAAGAGCCGTTACCCGTAATGATCCAAGAGGGTACGCCAAACCGACCGAAGATCTCCTGGAAGAACTCGGTGGCCTTGGCCGCCGTAATCTTGGTCACAGGCTTGGCTTCAATCCATTTAGTGAATTTGTCAATGGCGACGAAGATATGTTCAAAACCACCCGGGGCCTTCTTGAAGGGTTCGACAATGTCGAGCCCCTAGACGGCGAACGACCAGGTGATCGGGATCGTCTGAAGTTCCTGAGCCGGCACGTGGATTTGCCGAGCGAAGAACTGACAATCCTCGCATTTGCGGATGATCTCCTTTGCGTCGGAGACGGCAGTTAGCCAGTAAAACCCTTGACGAAAGGCTATGCCAACCAACGTAGCTGAGGCAGCATGATGGTCGCACATGCCCGAGTGAATTTCACGCAACAGGGCATGTCCTTCCAACTCGGATATGCACTTCTGAAGTATGCCAAAGGCGCTCCGGCGGTACAAAATTCCCTCAAGTACCATGTATGCACGACTCCGATGTTGAATTTGTTCAGCAGCCCTCCGATCGTTGGGAAGCTTCTCTTCTTGCAATTACTCCAAGTACGGTCACGTCCAATCCGAGTCGAAGGCAATCACTTCTGACTCGGGTGCTTGTTCATCCGATTGGGGTAGTCGCTCCTGCGGTGTGATGGAGGGGGCGTGAAGTACTTGCACAAAAATCCCAGCCGGGATTGCTGCCCGACTAGAGCCCATGTTCGCGAGCTCATCCGCCGCCTCGTTGTCTCGCCACAGGATATGTATAAGCTCCAACCCATCGAACTTGTCTTTCAACTTTCTGACCTCCTGACAGTAGGCGGTCATATTGTCGTTGACACAAGTCCAATCCTTCTGTACTTGGCTCACCACAAGCTGAGAATCCGCGCGAGCCACTAATCGTCGGATACCGAGCGATATGGCAATACAGAGTCCGTGGATGAGTGCCTCGTACTCGGCTGCGTTGTGTGAAGCTGGAAAATGAATTTGGAGGACATACTTGAGTCGTTCGTCTCCAGGTGATACGAGAACGATACCAGCCCCCGCGCCCTGTCGTCGGAGAGAGCCATCGAAGTACATGTTCCAGTATTTGGCCTCTTCGACGGCTGGGGGAGCCTGCATCTCCGACCACTCGGCAACGAAGTCGGTGAGTGTTTGTGACTTTATGGCGCTGCGTGGCTTCAATGAGAGCTCGAAAGCTCCAAGTTCTACCGACCGCTTAGCAATCCTCCCGGTGGCTTCCCGATTATGGAGGATGTCTCCAATAGGGAAAGAAGTGACCACCAAAATTGGATGTTTTTGAAAGTAATGCTTCAGCTCCCGAGAGGTGATCAGGACCGCATACAAAAGCTTCTGCACTTGCGGATAGCGTACCTTGTACTCATCCAATGCTTCGCTGACGAAGTAGACCAGGCATTGAGCCTTGTATACGTGTCCTTGTTCTTCTCGTTCTACTACCACCGCGGCGCTCCCTACATGAGTGGTGGCCGCAATGTATAGCAGAAGCAGTTCATGTGGCATGGGAGATGCCAAGACAAGTGGCGAAGTGAGGAAAGATTTGAGATTCTCAAAAGCCTTCTGTGCCTCAGGTGTCAAGACAAACTTGTAGTGTTGCTTCTTCAATAGATTGAAGAAGGGCAACTCATGCTCGCCGAGCCGCGAGATGAATCGGCCGAGTGCCATCATGTACCCATTTAGACAATGGACATCCCTTTGGCACATTGGAGGAGCCATCTCCATGATAGCTCTGATCTTTTCTGGGTTAGCCTCAATTCCGCGGTGAGATACCACGAAACCGAGTAGCTTTCCCGAAGGGACCCCGAAGACACTTCTCCGGGTTCAACTTCATGTTGTATGCCAACAGGCTCTCGAATGTCTCCGACAGGTCGGTGACCAAGTCGGAGCATACCCGAGACTTGACGACAACGTCATCAACGTATGCTTCCACGTTACGCCCAAGCTGGTTGTGGAAACATCGCTAAATGCAACGCTGATACGTTGCTCCGGCGTTCTTCAACCCGAATGGCATAGTGACATAGCAGAAAGCCCCAAACGGAGTGATGACCGAAGTCTTGATGCAATCTTCTTCCTTCAAGCTAATCTGGTGATAGCCTAAGTAGGCATCCAAAAAGCTCAAAAGCTCGCAACCGGCAGTGGAATCAACCACCTGATCTATGCGAGGGAGTCCGAACGGATCCTTGGGCATGCTTTATTTAAGTCGGTATAATCGACACACATGCGCCAAGTACCATTCTTCTTTTGTACAAGTACCAGATTCACCAACCAATCGGGGTGGAGCACCTCCCTTATGAACCAGCGGCTAAAAGTTTGGTGATCTCCGTCTTGATGACTTCCTTCCGATCTTGCCTTCCGATCTTGCGCAAATCGACCCAGCCGTTGCTTGATCGGCTTGGCTTTGTCATGTACATTCAAGGAGTGCTCGATCACCTCCCTCGGGAGACCCGACATGTCAGATGGTTTCCAAGCGAAGATGCCCCGATTCGCTTAGAGGAAGGTGACGAGCGCCTCTTCCTATTTCAGGTCGAGCTTGTCCCTATGAGAGCAGTTTTGGCTGAGTCGGACGGGTCGAACGAAAAACGCTTGACATCTTCGTCGGGCTTGATGCTTGACTTAGACTGTTTCTTGTTCGGCATGTTGCCCTCGTCGCGAAAAGTGGTGGCCACCTGCCGGATCTTATCCAAGTCGGCAGCCGCTTCGGTTGACTGGGCAAAGTCGCAGTTTTCCTTATTAAGGAGATAGGAAAACATGACGTCTCCGGGGACTGTGATTACGCCTCGTGGACCCGGCATCTTCATAGCCAGGAAGGCGTAATGTGGGATGGCCACGAATTTGGCCAAGCCCGGCCTTCCCCAGATTGCGTGATACGCAGTCTCGAAATCGGCCACCTCAAAGCTCAGGTTTTCGTCGAAGAGTTGTCTCGAAAAGTGCGAAAGTGACGGAAGAGAGATTCTCCCAATCGCACCGAGGAGGTTCTCGAATTATCTTTGAAAAAGCAAGTCGTCGATCTTCTAGAGCGCCGACCTCGGAATCTGCATCTCATTGAACGTCTTGGCGAAAAGGATATTCAATCTGCTCTCGCCGTCGACTAAGACTTTGCGCAGACGGTCGCCCCGTACCACAGGATCCAGGATGAGTGGATATCTTCCAGGACAAGGGATGTGGTCAGGATGATCCGAGCGATCGAACTTGATCGGAACTTCGGACCATCGAAGGTATTCGGGGGTCACCGAAACAGCTGCATTGACTTCCCGAGTAGTAAGCTTTTGCTTCCGTTTGGACTCGTATGCATCCGATCCCCATATATGTAGTTGAGCTCGCGCTCAGTTTCTTGGAAGGCGTCACCCTGAGGAGGGTCACGCTTGTCGTCTTGTTTGGCGTACTTCGGAGTGTCCTTGTTGTGCTCCTCAGTGAACCTCTTCAAGACATTGCAATTTTTTGTCGCATGCTTTCCATTCGGATGGAAAGGACACGGCGCCTCCATTACTTTATTGTAGTCGTTGGACCGAGGTGGCTTCTGCCGACCATGATCCGCAGCTGCTACCAGTTCTTCGCCCTTGCTCTTCTTGTCCTTTTTGGAGGCTGACTCGGGCTTGTCCTTCTTGCCTTCGTTTTTGCTTGGGTGATCCTCCTGACTCTCGGCGGTAGCATACCAGTCCGCTAGGACGAACATCTCTTTGACAGTAGTTGGGGGCTTCCGAGACATCTTCTTGATTAAGTCGGGTCACGAACTCCCTTTTGGAAAGCTGCGACGACGACCGCTTCAGAAATCTCTCGGATTGTGTTCTTCTTCTTTGTGAAACGCCGAATGAAATCCCTTAATGACTCATCTTTTCTCTGATGAATTTGATAAGGTCCCACTAGGTTCCAGGCTTCTCGTAAGTGCCCTGGAAATTGGCGACGAATTGGTCGCAAAGCTGTCCCAGAAACCGATTGAGTTCTCTGGAAGGCCTGCGAGCCAACCCTGAGCCGGAGGAGTTAACATAACAGGCAAATATTTGCCATCACGTCATAACCTCCGCCCGCGGCCTTGATTGCCAGAGAGTAAATCTGCAACCAAGCTTCTGGGTCTCGCTCCCCGTCAAATTTCACTATTCCCTTGGGGTTAAACCCTTCGGGCCAGTTTACCTGACGAAGTCGGGGTGTGAATACTTTGATTCCATCAATGAATCCGTCCCCAGGGGGAGGAGACTGACGGGGAAATATCCGGCGCGGTGGAGTATAGCGTCGGTCTTCTTGGGGACGATCGTTGCGACGTGCAGCATGATTGTCGTGACGATCACAGTTTCGACCGGAACTTTCACCGTCGTCATCTCGGCGATGTCCCTCGTCTTCTTCTTGCTCCCTCCCTCCGGCGATGTCGAGGCGGAGGTTGCGACTTGTACTTCGGCGGGCATCTTGCCCGCGAATGGGTGTCCGCCGACTGCGCCGAGTGTTACTCGTGGCAGTCTGACTTCTGGCCGAGTCGGCCTGTTGATCCCGACTACCTTGGACAGCCGCTGCCGTCACCATGGCTTTGATCTGTTCCATGATCGGCGTTGCGCGACTGTTTTCTCCGAGCAAAGGACCAACGTTGTCCAAGAGGGTCTTACATGCGAGGATGTTCTGTTGTGTCGTACGAAAGACCGAGTGATCTCCCATAGGGACTTGGAGTAATTCCTCCTGAACTTCTCATGCCCGACTGCGCAATTTGTCACGCAGATCTTCTCCACCTCCGCGGTTATGTTCGGCTCCTGCCTCCTCTATTGAACGCCAGGATGATCCGGAGGCTTGTTCATCCACCACTTAGACGCCACGAAAGTCAGGGAGCCCGTTGAAACTCTCCTCCGACTCGGACTCCGAGTAAGAGAGGCTCAACTGATCCCGGTTTGTTGGTTCGTCGATGGGACTGATTATAACTCCCACTTCCCGTGATGGATCGTTTGGCAGAAGAAAACCCAACTGAGATTTGGCAGAACCAATCTACTGAAATCTAGCAGCCGAATTGGTCAATCCGAGTGGCATCTTAGCGTCCACTTGGGAAGTCGATCCGGTTAGAGTTATCCCCGAGTCGGAACTCGGGAAGCTCGTCCCCGTGTGTGTTTGTTGGGCTCCCTCCCTTAGCCCAGATTGAAAAAGATGGCGTGTTATCATATGAAAAACAGTGGCCGAGTTTTCCAATCCGAACGGGGCAAAGCACAATAGAGAAATTGTGATTCCTGATTGGATCTGACCGTGATCCATATCAGGAACAGCATGGCCACATAGCTCTTCGTCAGCGAAAGGAGCTGGCAGAGGCAAAGGCACACGATCCCGAACAAAACCGAAGGGAAGCCTAGCGGTGGGCCAGTCGGAATCATTGTCATCAGGTTGGATCTCTTCCGGATCGGAATCCGAAAGAGACATCCCGAGGTGGTGAAGTTCGACCGGAGTCGCGTACAGCCTCCCCCGGTAGTATGTGGGCCGGACGTCATCCGGCTCACACAACCGAAGTTTTCCGAAGTCGTTGGCGACGAAGCCGAGATCTCCGAAGACAAATCCTTGGCCGAGGGCGTAGGTGAAGACGAATCCGCTGATTGAAGCCATCGAAGTCGATGATGTTGATCGTGATGCTAGCCCCTACCTGGCGCGCCAACTGTCGACGATTTGTGTCGGCAATATATTTTATAAGGCTACGTGAAAGATCACAACTCGATGGTAGCACAGGGGGAAGGATTTATACAGGTTCAGGCCCTCAGAAAGAGGTAATACCCTACTCCTATGCTTGTGGTTTTGTATTATGGGGTGTTGATCACAATGAACAAAGGATGATCACGATGATCATGGGTGATGAGATGAGATGTGATGAGATGTCTGATTAGAGACCCATGACCCCCTTTATATAGTGCAAGGGGTCGGGTTACAGATTGGTTCCCTAATTCGTATAAGGAAGATAAGGGATATAACTGAGTCGGTTACGCTTATCTCCACGTATTCGAGTAGAATTAGGATCCTCTTTCAAAAAGAGCGAGTCGGGCCGCACCGTCCACCAAGCCTGTCTTCTGGAAGATTCATGCGACTTGGCACAAGGAGGTCATGCGTCCAATCGTCTGTCTCCGAATACCCGGGACCCATGCTGTCCACAGGCGGCCAGTCGGGATTTCCTCCGACGGTTTCCTGAAAGAGGGGACATTTCAACATAGGAACAACAAACATCGAAGACTAACAAGGTGCGACAAAGTTTACACTCACCGACTGGATGTCTTTATTTTTATTCCGGCGCCCTTCTAAGCGGAAGACCCGCTTGAAGAGGCGTCGGGAGGGCCACTCGGCCGGGCCTGGGACGACGCGGGCTTAGGCGCCGAGTACGCCCGCTTCTTCCTGTGCGATGTCCTACGGCCCGACTTGAGAGGGCAAGCCGCCTAATTGCTTGGCCTTTGGGTCGGCGTGGGCTGGCTCGCTCCTTCCTCGGTTGTCTCATGGATTACGGGGCCCGAGCCTTGTCGGTTGAGCCCCTCGGGCAGCAGGATGTCCTCCTCTTCGAAGGAAATCGGGCCCTTGCCCTTCTTTGCTGCGGGAGCCTCTTCAGACTCCTCGCTTGAGCGCTTCTCGCCCTTGTGGGCGGGAGCCTCAGGCGTTGGGAGGAGGGACACGAAGGCTTGGCGATCCTGTGCAGAGATATAGCTTTCCCGAGTTAGTATGTTGACAACAAAACCACTTATCGGGCTTAAGACAAGCACAAAGACTACTCGGCCGTTACCTCTGGTGGCGGATTGGTGAGGGTGAAACCTTTACGACACCCGTGATTGGTAATGGGTGTCCCTGTGGCGAAGAACTCGGTGATTCGGTCGGCGGCGTCCTGATGTGAGATCTGGGAGGCCACTTCCCGAGTCGGATCATTTGGCCCGGTGTACTCGAACCCGAGCCGGACCCTCTCTTTGAGGGGCTGGGCGCGGTGCATTGTGAAATTAATAGCGATGGCCACCCCGGTCAACCCCTCTTCTTTCAGCTCCTAGATCTGGCCGAGTAGCTTGGTGACCTGATCCATTTCGGTGGAAGGGGAGAAGAAGTCCAGGAAGGAGAAGCCCGGGGCTTTCTCCCATGAAACGGAGGAAGACCGGGAAGAGGATTGGTACTCCTTTTCAGGCCACCCCAGAGTTGAAATCCGGCCCCGCCGACTGCCTTAGGGGCACTGTCGTTGGGGAAGGCCTTCAAATGGGAAAGATGCCAAAAGAGGTTGAAATGGGGAGGAATCCCTAGAAAGGGCTCACAGAGATGGACAAAAATTGGGATTTGAAGGATCGAGTTCGGATTCAAATGAAAAAGCTCAATATTGGAGTGGAAGAGCAAGCCACAAAGAAAAGAAGAGGCGGGGAGTCCAGGCCCGCGAGAGAAGGACTCAAAGACGATGATGTTCTCTTGGCAAGGAGTGGGAGAGGACTCACCATGGCAAGGCCACCGATGAGTTCTCAGGGGAAGAACGCTGGCAGCGACCAGCTTCTACAGTCGCCCCTCGGTGGTGACGGAGGTCGCCTAGCCTTCTGCTATTTGTGAGAAAGTGGTGGAGGATTGGTGCGGGAGAAGCCGGGATGAGGGCGGAGAGGCTAAATCTGGAGATTGGTGGCGGCAGCGGCACTGGATTTACTCTACAACGGCGGAGGCGACGAACCCTAGTGGGAGCACTATGGGGAAGACGAACAGGTTTGGGCGCACAGTACAAGCGTAACCGTTCGAATGCCCCGGTGTGTTTTATTTAAAAGGAAATAGGCGACGCTTCAGTTTCCACGCTGGGCGGGAAAAAATGGAGCCCTAATCATTGCTTCAAGATTCGGACCCGGACGTAGGTTCCAGAGAGCATGTCCCACGTGGGCCACAAGCTGTACACGTCATTACTAGGGTACAGGTGCCACTCGGGACTCATGCTAGTTGTCAGTCTATGAGGACTAGACGCTTCCAGAGTTATAACTCAGCTCTTGATGTACATCCTGCGTCAATAGTCGGTCTGACTTTTAGTCAGATCAGGCATCATGAGTTACCTCTTTAGTCGAGTCTCAGTGGCACATCTCTGGATTGTTCGTCATCATGATGACCACCACTCAGATGACCTTGAATTAGAGGCGGGCGTATTCTCTTGAGAATCACTAGCTTGACACCGCATTAAGTTGGGTCAGGGCGCCTGAACACCCAAATACACGAATTGTGACATGTCCCCTGCTGGACCGAATGTCGAGTGCTGTCAATCATACCCGAATGTCATGATTTGTTACAGGGAGGATAAGGCAGGGTGACACTGATCACTAGGCTACATCCACTTTCTTGGTATGCCTCACTGTGGGGCTAATAGCCAGCATACCGACCAGTCGGACTGGGTAACAAACATCTTTTTAGAGGCTTGAGATTTTCTCTTGAGTCCTTTTCAATTGCTTTGTTTAATCAGCAGGTTACTCGGCGAGCAGAACTACATCGACCGAACAAAGATTGATGTCACTCGAATTACACTTGATGGGCTGCAAGCCGAACTTACAATTAAACAACTCAGTCACGAAGCACTCGGGGGCTACTGTGGACAACATGGGCCCCAGGTATTTGGAGACAGACGATTGGACACACCACCTTCTTGGGCCAAGTCGCGTGGATCTTCCAGAAGGCGGGCTTGGTAGACGTCGCAGCCCGACGTGTTCTACAAGAAGTAGGATCCTAATCCTACCCGAATACGTGGAGATAAGGGAAGCCGACTCGGCCATATCCCTTATTTTCCTAATATCGACTAGGAAACCAATATGTAACCCTACCCCTTACACTATATGAAGGGGGTCAGGGTCCTTAGTTGGACATCTTCAACATCATCTTCGATTACATCCAATCTCGTGCAATCTTAGATGAGAACATACGATCATTGTGATCATCCCCTGATCATTGTGATCGACACCCCATAATACAAATCCACGAGCACAGGAGTAGGGTATTACCTCTTCGGGAGGGCCTGAACTGTATAAATCCTGCCCCCTGTGCTACCATCGAGTTGTGGTCTTTCGCAGAGCCCTATAAAGAATATTGCCGACATAATTCGTCGACAGGTGCGATTCCGGCTACTCGGGTGATGGGAGCCCAATTCCGGCGAGAGTGGGGGAGGGAGGTAAGTAGAGAAGCTTGGGACCTAGGCTCGGGGCGAAGCGCTCACCGCGGCGTCGGATCTCTAGGCCGAAGTCACCTGCGGAAGGTGTTCTGAACCGAGCGGATGCAAAGAGGGAGAATGGCAGCTCGCATGGCCCTTATAAGGCTCGAGAAGGACGAGGCAAAAACAGGGAGAGGAGAGAGGCAAGGTGGCGGCCACGGAATCCGTCCGCGGCGCAAGTACCCAGGCGAACATGACTCTGACTTGGCGTGCTCTTTGGGGCAAGAGTGCGCGGCAAGGCGGCTAAGCGCGCGGGGAGAGCAACACCATTCATGATGGCAAGGTCAGACGTGTGACCGACGATAGGAGCAGGGCTCCCTGCACAGGAACAACACGCTGCGTGGCGCACACCATCAGCAGCGGCATCGCGGGAGCACGCGCGCGGCGCCATGACGCGACGACCCGCACGGCGGTGTCGGAGGGGTGGGACCAAGCGTAGCCGGTCCCGAGCTTTGTGGCGACGGCTCGCCGGTTCATAGGGGCGTGGGTATAGGTGGCCGGCGCGGCGCGGCGGCCAGAAGTGCTTGGCACTAGGGAAAAACAGGGGAGGGGCTCGAGGAGCCGAGAGGAGAAAGGGAGAAAGAGAGAGAAAGAGAGAAAGGGGTTGGAGAGGGCCTGACAATTGGGCCCCACAGGTCAAAGCTGGGTCAAAGGTGGTGGGACCACCACCCAATTTGGGAATTTTAGGGATTTTTATTTTTTTTCTAATATTGGGGCATAGCTAGATTAGGATTTGAATTCAAATTCAAGTTTTGAATTTGAATAGAGAATTTTCATAACAAGAGTGATTATTATTTTTATGGTTTGTTTTCTTTAGGTCACAAGGGCTAGGTTTCATTTTAACCATATAAGGATCAAATTCACTAAGTGAAAACCTTTGCATATATGTTTATATATTTTAAGTGCATCAACTTAGAATTTTATTTCTAGGTTTAGTTCAAGTGTTGTGTAACATATATTGGATTTCGCAAATATGTTCTGAATATCACCCCATTTTTATTCATGATATGTTAAGATTATCCTCTAGTTACAAAAATTGACTTTAGGGCGTAGTTAAAACATAATTTCAAAAATAGGGTTTTTAAATTAATGTGTTTTATTATGGGCATAAATTCTAAATTTGGTTTTATAATAAACAAGTAGTTCCTATATGAGGGTGTAGGTGGTTTTCAAAAATATATTTATAAATGAATAATCCTTGATTTAATCCTGTTTGCCATATTTTAGGGCCAAAATACGTTAACACAGTAACATTTTTCAAATTTTCAAAATATCCCCAATATGGGCTGTTATAGAAACCCTCTGTATCACCATAGATGCAAGCTCCCCGCAGCGTTAGCCACCTCCGGCCATGGTGCCGCCGTCCGGGCTCGCCAACGTCGGTGTCCGTGACGACCCATCTTAGCTAGGATCCTCCTGGACCGAATGCGTGCACAAGTGCCGCCCCACAAGCGTCGCCGCGCCGCCGTTCTAGCGCTGGAGCTCTCACCGGAGCTCCACCGGACCGCCGTCGAGGGCACAATCACTCCCTCGGTGAGCTCTGCCACTGGCATGCGGATCCCACATGTCAGTCGTTGGGTTTAGTTGAAAGCCATGCGAGAAACATCGGTCACTGACTGGTGGGCCCTCGAACCCACCTTTATGGGTTAGTGAAGGCATAGTGTGAGTAAAAAGCTTTGATCACGGGTTGGCGCAGAACCAAAATACGCCTCCTACGTAGCTGCTCTCGGGCTGACTCCTAGTAGGCCGGCTTAACACTATTCATTCAGATTTTTCAGCTTTTATCCAATTAAAAAATTCTAGAAAATGAAAAATAAATTATCAGAATTAGTCAAACTACCCTAAAAATGCTAGATAATTTTTGGTAAATACTAACCTGCTGAATTTATCAAAAATATATGGATAAGCAATAAAGTAGATTTATGCCACTGTTTAAGTTAATATTTCTATAAAAAAAAAGGTTCGTCCTTTAAGAAATAAACCCAAAAAAGGAATAATGAATAAGTAAAATAGTAAATAACATAATAAAAATCCGAGAACATTTAGGAAAATCTCCAATAACAAGATGAACTTAGTAAAATTATAGTTTGATCCAGTGACTCCCTTAAAGCCTGTGATAAAAACCAAAACCCATTTTGAATAATGTATAAATAGGTTTCTGTAACATCCCTATTTTCAAAAACTAAAAATCATCGTGCATCATGCAATTGCACTCTAATAAATTTCACTAAAATTTAAAAACTTTTGAAAATAAGTATGTTACAATAACTTTTGAGCTTATAAATCAAATAAATTATTTTTCTCAATAAAAGGAGAGGTTTAAAGTGAGGTTTTATTAAGGGTTTAACCCTGATTCTTAAAACATATTGGTTGCAAAGATAATAAATATGAATATATTTTATTTTCCATAAAGGAAATAATTTAGAGTTCATCATTTTAAATAAAAGCCATAATTAAAAGTTTTTGCTTTCATAATGTTCAATTGCAAAAACGCTTACTAAAAACCTCTCCTAATTTAAAATTTTATAATTTCAAAATTTTATTTTGCAAACAACAATTTGAGCTGGATTCAAATAAGGTTTTTAAAGTTTCAAATTAAATAGGTTTAATCACAAATAAATTTTTCTAATTCACCTACCTATTTTCCCCTCTCCATTTTCTCTCTCTTACAAGTAGGCCCCACTGGGCACTCTCTCTCATCCTCCTCTCTCTCTCTCCCGTTGCCACCTCACTCCCACGCTGCCAGCTCCTTGCTTCCTTTCTTGCCACGTACCCCCTCCCCCACTCTCTCTTGTCTCCTCCCTCTCGGACAGACCAACGCAGCCCCTCACTCCTCTCCCTCACTGCCTCCCTCATTCCGCCCGGTGAGCTCCCCTCTGGCCGAACCCCTCCGCCACCTCCTTCCTCACACCTCCCTCTCTCCATTTCACCAGGTCGCCACCGCCGTCGCCGCCGGGCAGCAGCCCGCCGTCGGAGCCGCCTCGCTCCCGTCTTGCTGTCGCTTGTCGCCGTCGGGTAATCCCCTCCTGCTCCCTTCTTCCCCTAGGACCCCCTAACCTTTCCTACCGTCGGCACCACCGCCGTTGCCGAATCGGCCGGCCGGCGATGTGCCCCCTTCGCCGCCCCGTCCCGGCCACGACACCGCGCCGCCTCGGCCGGTCCCACTCCTCACCGTCGCCTCCACAAGCTTCCCTTACCCTCTCGCTCGCCGACCCCGCCGTCCTCCTCCATTCATCATTGGCCGGCCCCGCCATGCGCCACCGCCGCCGCCCATGAACGCCGCTGCTGCTCGCCGCCGTCCATCTCGACAAGATGTCGACCCTACCGGCGAGTTCGCCGTGACTCTCTCTACCTTCACCGTCTTTTCCCCGCCACCAAGAGCCACCGGATTGCCGTCACCGTCGCTCTCCCGAACCCCGCCGCCCCGCTCCTCTGTTTTGAGTCGCCGTGATGACCTGTCACCCAAGCGCGCCGCCAGTCGCGTGCTCAGATTGCGCCAGCGTCGCTCAGGCCAAAGTTGCCACACACGCACTCGCCGCCGCCCATGACCTCATTGACCTCACCACAAGACGCCCGCCCAAGGCTGCTGCCGACTCGCTTCCACCGCTGCTGCAGGCGATCGTGACCTTGACGCCCGTGCAAGTGGTCATATGTGATGCCTCATGGGCCTCACGCGATCAGCGCCACGCGGCCGCGTCGCCCTTTCCAGCGTCCAAACCGTCGGCCCTTCTTCTTTTTCTTAATTACAAACTAAAACCATAAATTAATAAAATCCATATCTTTAAAAATATAGATCCAAAATTTGTGAAATAAATTTCTAAAAACTCATAAAATGTGAAGTTTAATTTAAAAACATCATTTATATCATTTCACGAATATTAATATGATTTCTATAAACATTGATTCTAAAATATAAAATCATGCATTTAAACCTATGCTAATTATTTATATCTAATAAAAAATGAGATTTAAATTTTTGGAACATATTAATCAGATAAGAACAGTACTAAATTATTTGTCTAATGTTTAATTTATTTTCTAAAATTTCTAAATCCATAGAAACTAATTTATCTAAACATTTTTAATGAAGAATGCCATTTTAAAATAAAGTCAATTTCTAAAAATCCTAAAATGGAAGCATGGTTTTATCACATTCATGCATAATCATTCTGCATGCATAATTTTGTTTTATTTTATTTGTTGTTTTTAAATATGTGTTGTTTGCCATCGTTAGATTCGACCGGATCCATGCCCGGGACTGAAGCTCAAGGCGGGTAGGAGTACGACTACAGTCACGGCAAGTCACTGTTGACATCTCCCCTAATTTCCTTTGACCATATCAATACCTAGTTTTACAAATGCTTTGTTAGAAGTTTATTAAATATGCATGGCTATGTTGATTAATCACTATCATATTGGTAGGGAATTTAGTTAAGAACCTAGCACACTCTAATTATATCGTTAATCCTGATTTTTGATAACCTTAGGATAATTAACCACTAATTACTTGTCACCCCTTGGTTATCCTAATTAACCTTGCTTAGTCATGCTACTAGTTACACTAGGTGGTTACCACATGATAAACAAATTACCCTGATTTAATATCTGTTTTGATTCAAAGTATCTCCCTGTTTGTAAAGTGCTTGTTTGATTAGCAGTAGCAGGGTGCTACTGTGGAAAAAATGTTAGTACTAGGTGGCGGGTATGGCACCTGGGGGTTTCTGGAAACATTTGTAAAACTTGATTGGGGTGGACGGATTGATTGGCTGGTGCAGTAAGCACGAGAATCGGGTCCAGTGTGGGAACCACCCCAGTCCTTAAGGACCGATACCTTGTGGTTGTCAAAACTAAGTACAACAGTGCGATCATGAGTGCTTGTATGGGCAAGCCCTGGCTGAGTACCTTTCGAACTCTTGGTTTGGACATCCCGTGTGGTAGAGTAGGTGCGACGCATTCGCCAACCTACCGAGCTCAAGAGGGGCTTGATAACCGGAGATACCGGTGACTGCGATGGAAACCTTAGAGGGGATGCCAGCCAAGAGCTAGACTGTTAAAGGCTTTGTCGTGATGACCTTCGACGGGAGGGAATCATGTCTCATGGGGAAAGCGTGCGACCTCTGTAGAGCGTAAAACTTTCTAGAAAGCCGTTCCCACGGTCAAGGGCGGACGACGGTGGATTGATCACAATGGTAGTTTTCCCTCCTCTCTTTCTCAGTGTTTTAAAGCTGAAAACCGGCAGGTGCCGTGTTTTGTTTTGGGAGCCTACGGTGGTTAGCCGTGAGGAGATGACTTCGGTGGTCTAGTCGATGTGTGGTATTATGCATACGGTGGTTAGCCGTCGAGAGTTGTTGGTCCTTCGGTGGATTAGCCGTAAGGAAAATGTTTTGGATTAAAACCACGATTTGTATCGTGAGCCAGCCTTTGGGCATGAGCCGGCTGGGGCTGGATGATTTAAATGATTTGTCAATCAATTTGATTACTTCACTTCTTTCCCTAAATTGCTTTAAAAACATTAGGCAAACTATTTCAAAACTTGCTTCCCGCAACTAAGCCTTACCTATCCCTTGTCTAGACCATGCATGTGCATATGTCAATTGACTTGCGAGTATTTTTACCAATACTCACCCTCGCGCTTTGCCGTGGGGCTGCGCATTCCGACGCGTAGGTTCTGAGTACCAGCGCGGCCCTGAAGATGAAGACCTCGAAGCCTATGCCTTCACCGACGAAGTCCAGGACGAAGAATATACCGACGCCTAGGGCTGCGTTCCTGCAGCTTTGCCTGTGGGGACTTCTTGGGTTTTTCACTTTTGGGTTTCAGTTGTAATATAAAAACTTCCGCTTTTGTAAGGCCTTCGAGCCGAACTTGTAAAGCCCCACGAGGCGCACTCTAATGTAAATTGATGTAAATTAATCGACTTGGTTGTGATCCAAAATCTGATGTCTGTGTGTGCTAGCTCTTGATCCGAGGACTAGCATGTAAAAGCAGTGGGACCTCACCTCCTTGAAGTCTCTCAGTTTCTCATATATTTTAGTTAATAATTAAATTCATAAAATCATGAGAAAATTCCAGTGGAACATAAATGAGATTTAGGAATTTAAGAAATTTATTACTCAATTTTAGGACCTTTAATGCTCACTGGACAATTAATTGGAGAAGTTTAACTAATTTCCTTATGTGTTAATAATATAGAAACCGAATCTGATTTATTATAAATGCTAAAGGACTTTAACAAAATCTCAAATTTCTACAAAAACCTAGTTAACCCTTATGGAAATTAGTAAAATTATTGGAATCTAGTTTATCATGGTATTTATCCATACTTCTCTAATTAGAGTAGCATAAAACCCTCTTTTAGGAAATTATCCTTTACTACTAACTTAATTTAATTAAACCTTTACAATAGCCGCTTAAGATTTCCAAGAATTACTACCGACAAAGGTATTTTTTTCCTTATGTACTATATTACCCCAATTAGAATATTTATTGCATCATCTTCCTCATTATCATCATCATACATTCACTATCGCCCACACCCCTGTTATCTATTCGTAAAGGTTATGGTCATGAAGACCCATGGAACTTCCTTGATACCTAGCAAGAGACTTAACAACCGTCGACGAACGTTAGACTAAACATGCTGCAGTTCATGCATCATGCCTTTTGTTGCAATTTGGTGTTTTATTTTTTGTTCCTCGAATTCGTTCCATTAATAGACACTGAGGAGCACGTGGAGCAATTTGAAGAGCGGCAAGCAGACTCCCTCTAATCCCAAGACCAAGGCGAGTTAACATTCAGTTAGATCATGTTGATTACCCAGTTTTCTAAAAGTATTTTATTTAAAATATCAAATTGCATGCTATCTTTAAGTAATTATGCCGACTTGCTTAATCATGATATATCATGCCCTGTTTATTACTTAACTATTGTTTTACCATGATGATATTGCCTTGATGAAATCATCCGTCATTTGACTAATATAATGATTGCATTGAAGATCAATATCCTGGTTAGGTTTAGTAAAATGATTTAGACTCTTAAGTCTTGGTTAAAATCATGCTTAGATATTGCTCAGGTTCAATTATTAAATTTTAGGCTTAGTTGCCTCAAAACGGTGAACCGACATTCACCGGACATGATTACACAATAAACATGGATAACTGCAAATTGGGCCTGGCATGCCAGTGTGTGTTTAGTTATGAAATTTGGACGTGGTCCGACATGTGGATTAGGGTGTGAAGTAGCATGGGCTACATGGTGTAGAGAAGAGGGCTATGCATTCACAGACGTGATGTGTAGAGGAGTGCGGATGGAACACGCGTAGCTATCAATCGCTGCCACCAAGGGTGGTTCCGTCACATCGTGTGCAGGGCACACGGAGGAATAATAACCGAAGAAGGAAGTGGTTATGGGTAAGTGTGGATTGGACGGATCCGATATGACTCGTAGAGTGGACCGGACGAGCGTGCAGTGAGGCACGCAGTGAGAAGTCGCAAACCATGGACATGGTTCCTATCGCCACAACACGTTGCAATCACGTGGTAGTGTGGGCGTGGGGCCCGATGGCTTGCTGGAGAGAATCACGACGAACCCCCGCCCGAGGCGAAGACAGGCTTATGTCGTCATCCGAATGGATGATCTTGGTCATAAATCACTAGGAGCCGTGACTCTAGCATGGGCTTGGCAACCCACCCTAGGGAAGACTGGGCGCTTCATGTGAATATGACTCATAACAAGTACGCCACACTCGGAAGGTGATGGCGGGTGTTTGGAGGAAGCTTAGGATGGGTATAGAATATGGGATGGATTGGAGAACTGAAACTTGAATAATTGATTAGTAAAACTTTTGGTTAAAATTGCTAAATCATAGGTTTTGGTTTACAAACTTGCTTTCTGCAAATAAACAAACCTCAACCTTTCCTTTGGAACCTTTATCACTAATGCATTAGGTTGGGTGTTTACTCACTTGTGTTTGGGTGACACTGATCTCGCACACACTCACTCTTTAGAAGTTGAATATGAGCAAGACCACT
Organism: Olyra latifolia; assembly: GCA_036346145.1. Taxonomy (NCBI): domain Eukaryota; kingdom Viridiplantae; phylum Streptophyta; class Magnoliopsida; order Poales; family Poaceae; genus Olyra; species Olyra latifolia. The sequence goes on along the minus strand of CM070524.1, from coordinate 51,533,378 downwards.
ATGCCTGCCATGAAGACGGTGCCTAGGAGTATGCTAACGATCAGGACGAGGCTTAGGGCGTCTCTCCAGTCGACTGCTTAGGCATAGCCGACAGGAGACTCTTTTGGATCTTTATTCGCACTCTGATCTTTTGTTGTTCTTGAACTATTTTAGGCCAATGTGCCACGTTGTAATACTTATTAGCCTTCGGGCTTAATACAGGTACTTAATGTAATATAAGTCTTCCGCTTGTATGAAATGATCCGGCTATGTAAATAGTATGCAGTAGTGTACTGATCCAGTGCTAGTGCAGGTCAAGAGGTAGGAAGGATGGGACCCCACAGTGGCTGCGGTGGGACAAGACGGGGCGAGCGGGTGGCGACGGCGGCAAATGGGGGCTCAGGACTTTGTAAAATGCCCAAGTCCCGAGCCCCTGCGGTTTCAAAACAACCTGCCTCGCTCAACGGCCAACATTAAGTCCTTGAGAGAGGCCTCCCTAGGGCACGGCTACCGCCCACCCCTCTCGACGGCCCCTCTTACGCCGTCGAGAGAGACCTCCCTAGGGCACGGCCACCGCGCACCTCTCTCGACGGCCGCACCACTCCCGACGGCCCGACTTACACCATCGATAGAGGCCTCCCTAGGCACGGTCACCGCCTACCTCTCTCGATGTCCCCACATACGCCATCGAGAGAGACCTCCTAGGGCACGGTCATGGCCTAACTCTCGCGACGTCCATTCATAAACCGTCGAGAGAGGCCCCTTTATTCTCTCGAGGGCCGTCAACATACATCTGTCTCAACAGATGTCGTTGACAACCGTCGAGACAGGCCTATCTGTCTCGATGGTTCAGGAGGAAGCCGTCGAGACAGATCTCTGACTCGACGGCCCCCCTTTCTTAGGCAAATGGTGGTCAACCCTAGCTCTTTTAATTTTTGTCAAAAACTATACTGATGGTATTAACTGTAACCTTTGATTATATTGCTCCATATGTGACTTAGCATGCTCAACAAAAGTTTAAAAAAATTTTGACGTTCCGAGCTATGGGTTTCCATGTAATCGCCCTAATCGAGTTACCGATATGCTTTAGTGTATAGAGATGTTTAGAGATAATCATCGGTAGCTTTGCCGGTTCTATCCCACTGCTGCACTATACATGAGACATATCAAAATCTACGCGGTGGCGTGTTCGATACTTTTTATTTTTCTTTAAATTTTGAACAATCCAAACATTTATTGTTAATGTAAAATCATTTCCATCATTATATATTACATTTAAATTAGTGTTTCGTCCTCATGGCTAAAAAATTCAGAAATTGATTATAAACTATAAGAACTAATTTCATAACCCTTGCAATGCCAAATTTTATGATTGTAATTCATATTACCATATGTACGAATTTGGTAAAAAATTTTAAAAAACCATGTACTCTTGACGGCTTAAATCAAGCAGTCGAGAGAGATAGATGTACTCGACGGCTTGAGTCTTGCTGTCAAGAGAGACCCCTAGCACGATACCCAGACGACCCAAATTTCGTTTTCACGCTCAAATGTTCTCAACAGTGACTTGTAAGCTATCGAAAAAGGTTAACAACGTCTCCGTGTGCTGGCACCCATGAGCGGTCACTGAACCTCTCTCGACGGTTTGAGTGGCAGCCGTCGAGAGAGATATATATACTCGACGGCTAGACTTTGGCCATCGAGAGTGATTATCTCTCTCGACAGTGGTTTCTTGGCCATCAAGAGAGCTTGGTGGGGTTGGTTTTCCGCACGATTCCTGTAGTGTATTTTTTTGAATATTCATTACGACAAAACTTCTCTAGGTGATCACTTATTATTTTTATATTAATAGTATCAGCTTTTGAGGTTAGATGGTATAAGAACGAAATAGAGCACAACAGAACACACAATTGATGGTTGGATTTTCAAAGAAAATTGAAAAAAGTATCATAGTGATGCTATAGCGGCTACAAAATAGTGAAAATAGTGGTTAATTTAGCAGCTATAGTCGTCATAGTAGTGTTCACGGAATTTTAGTCCTTACGGTAGTGTTTTACATCCAGAAACATTGGCTATTTGAACCTTGCTAAAAATATGAGCTAAAGGCTCTGGGTCATGAGCAAAGAGCCCACAGAAATACGCCGGCTTAAGCCAAGGCATTTAGAGGAATTTTTTATACAGTTGAAAATTTAAAATTAAAAAAGTAATACACCATTTCAAAAAAATTAAAAACTAGCCGCCCATCGCCCGTTGGTCAGGCGGGACTGAAAACCCGCCCAACCAATGGGCGGTTTTTTTAAACCGCCTAACTGTTGGGCGGGTAGCACCTGGTCATGCTGGCGGGGTTAATCCCTCTCGTTGGTTGGGCAGGATTGAAATCCCGCCCAACCAAAGGACGGGATTTTCCCTGTCGCTGAACCAACGGGTAGGATTTATATCCCACCCATCCAATGGGCTAGATTACCCCCATGTGAATGGAAATTTAAACCGAGTCCAATTAAGGCCAAAGAGAGGAACCGTATATCATCCGGATAATTCAATCCAATTATGAAAGTAGGAGTAATAATATTTAAAAGTGGCTTAACCACACAAATATGTAGCAACTTATATGTAGCTTTTAAGTACGGTTATAAGCCGAGTTTATAACACCAAGTGAGTATTGTCCTGGTTTAGTCCAATCTCCCCACTTAGTTTATCAAAACACTATCTTGGTTGATATTATTGCGTATTGTCGTTTCAACTAAGGGTTAGATTTTACCCCTGTTTTATCATCTAGTTTAGCTTTATAATCTAGTCGATAATCTGTTTACTCTCGTTCTATCGACTTGTAACTTGCTATTAGCCGATAGTGTGGACAACATGGGTCCCGGGTATTCAGAGACAGACGATTGGGTGCACCACCTCCTTGGGCCAAGTCGTGTGGATCTTCCAGAAGACGGGCTTGGTGGACGGCGCGGCCCGACTCGCTCTATTTGGAGTAGGATCCTAATTCTACTCGAATACGTGGAGATAAGCGTAGCCGACTCGGTTATATCCCTTATCTTCCTTATACGGATTAGGGAACCAATCTGTAACCCGACCCTTGCACTATATAATGGGGGTCAAAGGTCCCTAGTTAGATCATCATCATCTACATACACATCATCTTGGCTCTCGTGTAATCTCGGCGAGGGCATACGGTCATTGTGATCATCCTTTGATCATTGTGATCGACACCCCATAATACAAACCCACAAGCACAAGAGTAGAGTATTACCTCTTTCCGAGGGTCTGAACCTGTATAAATCCTGCCCCCTGTGCTACCATCGAGTTGTGATCTTTTGCATAGCCCTATAAAATATATTGCCGACACAATTCGTCGACAGTTGGCGCGCCAAGTAGGGGCTAGCGTCACGATCAACTTCATCGACTTCGATGGCTTCAATCGGCGGATTCGTCTTCACCTACACCCCTGGCCAAGGCTTTGTCTTCAGAGATCTCGGCTTCCTCGCAAACGACTTTGGGGAACTTCGACTATCTCAACCGGACGACGTTCGGGAGGTCAGTCTGTGACGGTGAACCACACCATGTCGGGCTACCTCTTTGATTCGATCAGGAGAGATCAATCGGCAAACAACGATTCCGACTACCGACCATGGTATTCCGCCGGTTCGGTCGGGATTACGAGCTTTTGGTTCTGCCAGCCCCTTCGTTGATGAAGAACCGGTCGACGATACTATTCCTGATCTGGATCGCATTCAGATCCAATTAGGAATTACGGTCTCTCAGTTGCACAAAACCAGATTGAGAAACTCGGCCGTTGTTTTCCATGAGATAACACGCCGTCTTTTTCGTTCAAGCTAAGGGGTAGAGCCCAACAGACACCTTCCAAGATGAGCTTCCCGAGTTCCGACTCGGGAATAACTCTATCTGAGCCTACTTCCCGAGTGGACATCAGGATGCCACTCGGATTAACCAATTCGGCTGCAAGATTTCAGCAGATCTATTCTGCCAAATCTCAGTCGGATTCTCTTCCGCCAAACAATCCATCAAGGGAAGTGGGAGACATAATCACTCCCATCGACGAGCCAACAAGTCAGGATCAGTTAAACCTCTCTTATTCGGGATTCGATTCAAAGGGGAGCGTCAACGGGTTCCCTGACATTCACGGCATTTATATGGTGGACGGACAATCCTTCGGGTCAGCCTTGCGCCCAGTAAATGGAGCAGAAGCCGAACATAACCGCAGAGGTGGAGAAGATCTGCGCGATAGATTGCATGGTCAAGCACGAGAAGTTCAGGAGAAATTACTCCAAGTCCGTATGGGAGATCACTCGGTCTTCCGTACGCCACAACAGTCCTTGCCTGTAAGACCCTCTTGGACAATGTTGGTCCATTACTCGGGGAAAACAGTCCCGCAACGCCGATCATGGAGCAATTAAAGCCATGGTGACGGCAGCGGCTGTCCAGGGTACTCGGGATCAACAGGCCGACTCGGCCAGAAGTCAGACCGCCACAAGCAAAACTCGCCGCAGTCAGCACACGCAAGCTCGCGAGCAGGATGCTCGCTAGAGTACAAGTCGTGACCTCCGCCTCGATAGCGAAGCTCGGCGGAGGGAGCGAGAGGAAGACCGGTGCCGCACTCCGTCGCACCAAATACTTCCCCGCCAGTCTCGTCCCCCCGGGGACGGAATGATCGACGGGATCAGAGCATTCACACCCCGACTTCATCAGGTCCACTGGCCCAAAGGGTTTAACCTTAAGGGAATAGTGAAATTTGATGGGGAGCGGGACCCAGAAGCTTGGTAACAGATTTACTCTCTGGCAATCAAAGCCGCGGGCGAAGGCTATGACGTGATGGAAAATTATTTGCCCGTCATGTTAACTCCTCCAGCTCAGGGTTGGCTTGCAGGCCTTCCAGAGAACTCAATCGGTTCCTGGGGAGAGCTTTGCGACCAATTCGTCATCAATTTCCAGGGCACTTACGAAAAGCCTGGAACCCAGAGGGACCTTTATCAGATTCATCAGAGAAAGGATGAATCATTAAGGATTTCATTCGGCGCTTCACGAAGAAGAAAAACACAATCCGAGAGATTTCTGAGGTGGTCGTGGTCGCGGCCTTCCAAAAGGGAGTTCATGACCCCGACTTAATCAAAAAGATATCTCGGAAGCCCCCAACTTCTGTTGAAGAGATGTTCGCCCTGGCGGACCGGTACGCCACCGCCTCGGATGCTCTCGCTGAGCGCCAAGAGGATCACCCGAGCAAAAATGAAGGCAAGAAAGACAAGCCCGAGTCGTCTTCCAAGAAGGACAAAAAGCGGAAGGGTGAAGTATTGGTTGCTGCTGCAGATCATGGTCGCCAGAGGCCACCTCGGCCCAACTACAACAAAGTAATGGAGGCTCCGTGTCCTTTCCATCCGAATGGAAAGTATGCAGCAAAAAAGTGCAATATCCTGAAGAGGTTCACTGAGAAACATAACAAGGACACTCCGAAGGACGCAAAGCAAGACGGTAAGCGTGATCCTCCTCAGGGTGACGCTTACCAAGAAACCGAGCGCGAGCTCAACTACATATTCGGGGGATCGGATACATACGAGTCTAAATGTAAGCAAAAGCTTACTACACGAGAAGTCAATGCAACTGATCCGGTGACCCCCGAATAACTTCGATGGTCTGAAGTCCCGATCAAGTTCGATCGCTCGAATCACCCCGACCACATCCCATGTCCGGGAAGGTATCCGCTCATCCTGGATCCTATGGTACGGAACATCCAACTACGAAAAGTCTTGGTCGATGACGGAAGTGGGTTAACATTCGATGAGACATTTGATGAGATGCAGATTCCAAGATCAGCGCTTCAGAAGACGGACGCACCGTTTCACGGTATAATTCCGGGAACCTCATCGTTGCCGATTATGAGAATTTCTCTCCCGGTCACCTTTGGCACTTGGGACAACTACCGGGCAGAAAACCTCAGTTTTGAGGTGGCCGATTTCGAGACTGCATATCACGCAATCTTGAAAAGGCCAGGCTTGGCCAAATTCATGGCCGTCCCGCATTACGCTTACCTGGCTATGAAGATGCTGAGCCCGCGGGATGTAATTACAGTCCGCGGAGATGTCAAGTTTTTTCATCTCCTCGATATGGAAAACTACAGCTTGTCCCAGTCGGCTGAAGCGGCTGTCGAGATGGATAAGATCCGACAGGCGGTCATCACTCTTCGCGACGAAGGCGACGAGGGCGACGTGTGAAAAAAGAAGCAATCTAAGTCAGGCATCAAACCTGATGAGAATGTCAAACGTATTTCGCTCGACCCATCCGATTCAACCAAAACGGCTCTGATCGGGACAGGGCTCGATCCGAAATAGGAAGAGACGCTGGTCACCTTCCTCCAAGCAAGTTGGGGCATCTTCGCTTGGAAACCATCTGACATGCCGGGTGTCCCGAGGGAGGTGATCGAGCACTCCTTGAACGTACACGACAAAGCCAAGCCAGTCAAGCAACGGCTGCGTCGGTTCACGCAAGATCGGAAGAAAGCCATCAAGGTGGAGATCACCAAACTTTAACCGCTAGTTTCATAAGGGAGGTGCTCCACCCTGACTGGCTGGCAAATCCGGTACTTGTGCAAAAGAAGAATGGTACCTGACGTATGTGTGTCGACTATATCGACTTAAATAAAGCATGTCCCAAGGATCCATTCAGACTACCTCGCATCGACCAGGTGGTTGATTCCACTGCCGGTTGTAAGCTTTTGAGTTTTCTGGATGCCTACTCGGGCTATCACCAGATTAGCTTGAGGGAAGAAGATTGCATCAAGACGTCGTTCATCACTCCGTTTGGGGCTTTCTGCTATGTCACCATGCCTTTCGGATTGAAGAACGCAAGAGCAACATATCAGCGTTGCATTCGGCGGTGCTTTCACAACCAGCTCGGGTGCAACGTGGAGGCATACGTCGATGATGTTGTCATCAAATCTCGGGTATCCACTGACTTGGTCACTGACCTGTCGGAGACATTCGAAAGCCTGTCGGCATACAACATGAAGTTGAACCCAGAGAAGTGTGTCTTCGGGGTCCCTTCGGGAAGGCTACTCGGTTTCGTGGTATCTTACCGCGGGATTGAGGCTAACCCGGAAAAAATTAGAGCTATCATTGAGATGGCTCCCCCAACCTGCTAGAGGGATGTCCAGCGTCTAAATGGGTGCATGGTGGCACTCGGTCGATTCATCTCGCGACTCCACGAGCGTGGGTCGCCCTTTTTCAAACTTTTGAAAAAGCAGCAGGACAGGTTTATTTGGACACCCGAGGCACAGAAGGCCTTTGAAGATCTCAAAACGTTCCTCACTTCGCCACCTGTCTTGGCATCTCCCATGCCACAGGAGCGGCTTCTGCAATACATCGCGGCAACCACTCATGTAGTGAGTGCCACGGTGGTAGTAGAACGGGAGGAACAAGGACGAGTCTATAAGGCTCAGCGCCCGTTTACTTTGTTAGCAAAGTATTGGGCGAGTCCAAGGTATGCTATCCACAAGTGCAAAGCTTTTGTATGCGGTCCTGATCGCCTCTCGGAAGCTGAAGCACTACTTTCAAGAACATCCAATTTCGATGGTCACTTCTTTCCCTATTGGAGATATCCTTCATAATCGGGAAGCCACTGGGAGAATTGCAAAGTGGTCAGTGGAACTCGGGGCTTTCGAGCTCTCGTTCAAGCCACGCAGTGCTATCAAGTCATAAACACTCGCCGACTTCGTTGCCGAGTGGACAGAGATGCAGGCTCCCCCAGTCGCCGAAGAGTTCGAGCACTGGAACATGTACTTCGATGGCTCCCTCCGACGATAGGGCGCGGGGGCTGGTATCGTTCTCGTATCACCTGGAGGCGAACGACTCAAGTATGTCCTCCAGATTCACTTTCTAGCTTCAAACAATGCAGCCGAGTACGAAGCGCTCATCCATGGGCTCCGTATTGCCATATCGCTCGGTATCCGGTGATTGGTGGTTCGCGGGGACTCTCAACTCATGGTGAGCCAAGTACAGAAGGATTGGACTTGTGTCAACGACAACATGGCCGCTTACTGTCAGGAGGTCAGAAAGTTGGAAGACAAGTTCGACGATTAGAGCTCATACATATCCTACGGCGAGACAACAAGGTGGCAGATGAGCTCGTGAACATGGGCTCTAGCCGGGCAGCGGTCCCAACTGGGATCTTTGTCCAAGAGCTTCATGCCCCCTCCATCACACCGCAGGAGCAACTACCCCAACCAGATGAACCACTACCCGAGTCAGAAGTCCTTATCCTCGACTCGGATTGGATGCGGTCGTATTTGGAGTACTTGCAAGAAGAAAAGCTTCGCGATGATCGGGGGGCTGCTGAACAAATTCAACGTCAGAGTCGTGCATATGTGGTACACGGAGGGATCCTATACCGCCGAAGCGCCTCTGGCATACTTCAGAAGTACGTATCCGCGTTGGAAGGACGCGCCCTGTTGCATGAAATTCACTCGGGTATGTGCGGCCATCACGCTGCCTCAGCTACGTTGGTCGGCAAAGCCTTTCATCAAGGGTTTTATTGGCCAAGTGCCATCTCCAATGCAAAGGAGATCGTGCGAAAATGTGAAGGTTGTCAGTTCTTCGCCTGGTAGATTCACGTGCTGGCTCAGGAACTTCAAACAATCCCTATCACCTGGCCGTTTGCCGTCTAGGGGCTCGACATAGTCGGACCTCTCAGGAAGGCCCCGGGTGTTTTCGAGCATATCTTTGTCGCTATTTACAAGTTCACCAAATGGATCGAAGCTAAGCCTGTGACCAAGATTACGGCAGCCAAGGCCACCGAGTTCTTCCAGGAGATCATCGGTCGGTTTGGTGTGCCCTCTCGGATCATTACGAACAATGGCTCTCAATTCAGAAGTGACGAGTTTCAAAGCTGGTGCGAAGATGTGGGCATTAAGATCTGCTTTGCTTCGGTGGCACATCCTCGGAGCAATGGCCAAGTCGAACGCGCGAACGACATGCTTCTACAAGGCGTCAAGACGCGCATCTTCGATCGGCTCAAACCATATGCAGCAAAATGGATGAAGGAATTGCCTGCCGTGCTCTTGGGGCTTCGCACAAGTCCCAATCGGGCAACGGGGCAGTCACCTTTCTTCCTTATATATGGGTCTGAGGCGGTCCTTCCAACGGAGCTACAATTCAGGTCGCCCCGAGTACAAAAGTACAACGAGAACGAGTCAGATGCCAGTCGGGTTGATGAACTCGATCGACTGGAAGAAGCTCGGGATGCTGCAACCATTCAGTCGGCAAAGTACCTCCAAGGGCTACGTCGCTACCGGAGTCGTAATGTGCGGGATCGAGCTTTTTCGGTTGGTGATTTGGTCCTTCGGATCAGTCATACGAGTGGCCATAAACTCTCCCCACGCTGGGAAGGTCCTTACATTATTGACTCGGTGGCACGCCCGGGGGCTTACCGACTAAGGCAAGAAGACGGTACAGTCCTGGAAAGCTCATGGAACATCAAGCAATTACGTCGGTTCTATACCTGACGGCCATTGTACACACATTTATGATTCAATAAAGATAAGTTTTCGTTTACATTATCTTTACGCCAGTGCAATTCAGTTTCTGACTTGCTACTTATTTGTGTTCCAATTAAGTAGTAAGTCGGGGGCTACACCTAATTAGGTGCGCAATCGTGTACCATTCCTTCTCTTATTGGGATCGATTTGACTTACTCCCCAGTCGGAATCCGACTAGCCAGAAAGTCGGGGGCTACACCTAGTTAGGTGCAGGCTACACCTAGTTAGGTGCAGTCTGCACCGCGTCGATGTCATTCTTTTTGACTTTTTGTTGAGCCTAAGTATTGTTTGTTTCGAGTAACGAAACTCTTGTCTCCATGCAACACTCATACTTTCTGACTACGTTCCAGGAGATAGAGCCCCGTGCCAACTCCTAACGCTAAGGAATTTGATGCGCTTGGCAGAGTGCCTAGTAAAAGGAACCTGATCTACTCAGGCAAAATATAGAAGTTGATCGCAGAAAGATAACGAAATTCAAATTGCATTCAAAAAGTGTTTACATACATTGGATTGATAATTTACAACAAGCTCCTACATTTACAGGGAGTCTAAGTCTAAATTATCTACAAGGGACTCGGCTGCCGGCTTCATTTCCTCAAGCAGGGCCAACGCCTTCTCCTCGGTGCAGGCGAAGCCGTCCCTGACAGCTTCAAGCTCTACTTGGGGATAGAGCAACTTGACGATTCCCAGCGCTTAGATGTCAAGCCGACTTCTCTGAGTCGGGCCTTAAGCTGCTCGGGGGCTTCGGTCCACTTCTAGATCAGCTCGGCCCGACTGCTTGGCTCGGCGTCGCCAGCATAGAGCTGTCGCCGAGTGGGCTCCACGGCCACCAGGAGCTGTTCGTATTGCGCTTGCGCGGTCCTGACGTTTTCATGCAAAATGACGTACTGCGCCTGCGTCTTCTTCTTGTATTCTGTCAGCAAAGACAACAAATACAATTATACAACTGTATAACACTAGAGATTCGAAGTCGGTCGGGTTGGGAGACTTACCCTCCAACTCGGCGACGGCTCGGGCCTCCGACTCCTCCAGGGCCAACCTCTGGTCCTGGGACTTCTTCAGCGCTGCTTGGGCGGCGGCCGCAGAGTCCTTGGACTGGCCAGCTCCTCCCGCAGGATGGCGATCGTGGCGTCACGGGCTGCAGATTGAGCAGAACGCGATGTCACTCGGTCACACCCAAACCAAACAATCTTGACTTAGGTCGGAATACTTACATCGAAGGGAGCCTGCAAGGTCGAACTTCTCGTCCTACAACTCCTTGATCTAGGCCTGCAGCTCCCGACGTTGCTTGGACGCCTCGATCCGGGCCTCAACTACTTGCCCCTCCATGGCTTTAATCCACTCTATTTGGGGGAGGAAGTAGTTGAGAAACTTGGTTTTCCTCTCGAAAAATTCACCAAGTTCCTGCAAAAAGAGTGAATAATGATAATTTTACTTCAGGATGAAAGGGACTTACTCGGCTGATCGGAGGACTTACCCTGATCAGTCTGCCGCATTCAGCGGCGTGCTCAATCTGCCGCATTCAGCGGCGTGCTCGAAGAAGGTCACCCTGGCCTTCTCCTCTGTCTCATCGTTAAGGAGAGCCCAGTCCCCGGCCTCGTCCTTCCAGGCCGCCGAGAGCTTGGGCTCGGGCTCCTCCTGGGGAGACGGGGGCCGGCGTGGAATCTCCTCCACCGGCTCGGCATCCTCGCTGCCCCTGTTAGCTTCGGGCTTGGGGGCAGCGCCGCCATCTTTGCGGACCTTCGCCTTCGCCGCAGCCTCGGTCGGCTTGGTCGGCGGAATCACTGTGTCGGCGGTCGGAGGGGGAGGAGAGGAAGCAGGAGGAGAGGAAGGAGATGCGGCCCGACTCGGCTCAGCCGACTTCGATGCTAGCTCGGTCGGGCGGTCTGTCGGAATTTTCTCCAACGGTTTCCTGAAAGAAGGGAACAATTCAACACAATGAAAACACATTGAAGGCTATCAAAGAGTGACAATCATGCTTACCGACTCGAAGTCTTGATCTTTATGCCAGCGCCCCTCTGAGTAGAAGATCCGCTTGAGGAGGCGTCGGGCAGGCCACTCGGCTGGGCCTAGGGCGTTGCAGGCTTAGGGGCCGAGTGCGCCTGCTTCTTCGGGGACGTCCTGCGACCCGCCCTCGGAGGATGAGCCGCTTGACTGCTCGGCCTTCGGGTCGGCTGGCTCGCCCCATCCTTGGGGGCCTCATGGATCGTAGGCCCGGAGCCCTGGCGGCCACGCTCCTCGGGCGGCAAGACCTCCTCCTCTTCGAAGGAGGCCGGGCCCTTTCCTTTCTTCACCGCGGGAGCCTCTTTAGACTCCTCACCCGAGCGCTTCTCGCCTTTGTAGGGAGGGGCCTCAGGCGTCGGGGCAAGGGACATGAAGGCCTGGCGATCCTGCATAGAAACAAAGCCTTCCTGAGTTAGTACGACGACAACAAGACTACTCGGCAGGCACGAAGCAAATATGAAGGATACTTGGTCGATTACCTCCGGTGGCGGATTGGTAAGGGAGAAGCTTCTAGGACACCCCTGGTTGGTGAGCGATATCCTAGTAGCAAAGAATTCCCCAAGTCGGTCGGCGGCGTCCGGAGGGGAGATCGGGGTAACCACCTCCCGAGTCGAGTCGGTCGGCCCGGAGTACTCGAACCCGAGCTAAACCCTTTCCTTGAGAGGCTGGATGCGGCGCATCGTGAAAGAGTTGGCGATGGCCACGCTGGTCAGCCCCTCTTCTTTGAGATTTTGGATCAAGCCGAGTAGCTCGATGACCTGATCCATTTAAGAGGAGGAAGGAGGAGAAGTCCAAGAGGGAGAAGCCCGGGGCTTTCTCCCATCAAAGGAAGTAAGACAAGGGGGAGGATTAGAGCAATAGAACCACTCCTGGTTCCATCCCTTCAGGGAGGATCGGAGTGGCAGGGAGAAGTATTCCTTCTTGATGCCGCTCCAGAGTTGGAATCCGGCCCGGCCAATGGCCTTAGGGGCATTGTCGGTGGGAAGGCGTTCAAGTGGAATAGATGGCGAAAAAGGGCGAAGTGGGGAGCAATCCCCAGAAAAGCTTCGCAGAGTTGAACAAAAAGAGAAATTTGGAGAATGGAGTTGGGGTTCAGATGAAAGAGCTCAATATTATAGTGGTGGAGCAGACCACGAAGGAAGGAAGAAGCAGGGAGTCCGAACCCGTGAGAGAAGGACTCAAAGACAACTACTTCCTCTTGGCGAGGAGTAGGGGAAGACTCACCCGCGGCGGCGCGCCAACCGATGAGCTCCTGTGCCGGGAGAACGCCGACGTCGACCAGAGCTTGCAATCGCTCCTCGGTGGTGATAGAGGTCGCCCAGTTCCCCGCCATTTGGAAGAATGTGGTGGGGGATGGGGACGGCGAGATTGGATCTGGAGATTGGCGGTGGTGGTGGCGTTAGGGTTGCTCTACGGTGGCAGAAGTGGAAAACCCTAGCGGGAGCGCTTCGGGGAGATGAACAATCGGGGTGTACAAGCGTAACTGTTCAAATGCCGCTGCGTGTTCTATTTAAAAGGAAGTGGACGACGTTTCATTTTCTGCATTGGGCAGGAAAGAAAGAAGCCCTAAATCATTTCTTCAATATTCGGGCCTGGACTTAGGTTCCAGAGAGCGCGCCCCCCGTGGGCCTTAAACTGTACACGTCATTACTCGGGTACAGGTGCCACTCGGATCAGACCTAGTCGGGAAAAATAGCATGCCCCCTGTCTGGCCTCATGCTAGACGTCAGTCTCTGAGGACTGGGCGTTTCCTGGGTTATAACTCAGCTCTTGATGCACCTCCTGGGGTCAATGGTCGGCCTGGTTTTTAGTCGGATCGGTCATCATGAATTACCTCTTTAGTCGGGTCTCAGTGGCACATCTCTGGATCGTTCGTCATCATGATGAACACCACTCGGATGACCTTGACTTGGAGGGGGCGTATTCTTCCGAGAATCACTAGCTTGACACCGCACCAAGTCGGGTCAGGGCGCCTGAACACCCTACACAAATTGTGACATGTCCCCTGCTGGACCGAATGTCGAGTTCTGTCAATCAGACCCGAATGTCATGATTTGTAACAGGGAGGATAAAGCAGGGTGACACTGATCACTCCGCTACATCCACTTTTTTGGTATGCCTCTCCGTGGGGCCAAAAGCCAGCATACCGACCAGTCGACTGGGTACCAAACATCTTTTTAGAGGCTTGAGATTTTTTCTTGAGTCCTTTGCAACTGTGTTGTTTGATTAGCAGGTTACTCGGCAAGCGGAGCTTCATCAACCGAACAGAGAGTGATGTCACTCGGACTACACTTGATGGGCTGTAAGCTGAACCTAGAATCAAAACAACTCAGCCGCGAATCACTCGAGAGCTACTGTGGACAACATTGGTCCCGAGTATTCGGAGACAGACGATTGGGCGCACCACCTCCTTGGGCCATGTCACGTGGATCTTCCAGAAGGCGGGCTTGGTGGACGGCGCGGCCCGACTCGCTCTATTTAGGGTAGGATCCTAATTCTACTCGAATACGTGGAGATAAGTGTAGCCGACTCGGTTATATCCCTTATCTTCCTTATACGGATTAGGGAACCAATCTATAACCCGACCCCTTGCACTATATAAGGGGGTCAGGGGTCCCTAGTTAGATCATCATCATCTACATACACATCACCTTGGCTCTCGTGTAATCTCGGCGAAGGCATACGGTCATTGTGATCATCTTTGATCATTGTGATTAACATCCCATAATACAAACCAATGAGCACAGGAGTAGGGTATTACCTCTTTCCAAGGGCCTGAACCTGTATAAATCATGCCCCCTGTGCTATCATCGAGTTGTGATCTTTCGCATAGCCCTAAATATATTGCCGACACAATTCGTCGACAGATAATCTGTTTATCTTTCGTTCTGTTGACTTGATTGACTCGTTGATTAAGTCAATAGTCTGTTTATCCTCTTTCTGCTACTTTGTTGATTTCATTGGCTTAGTAGTAATTTATTTATCTCTTGAACCTATTGGTTTAGATCTAATATAAGCCGATAGCTGCGTTATCCTTTGAATCTGTTACTTCTTTTGGTTGTCCGATTGTAAGATCAAATCGGCTGACATGCCCCTGAACCCTAGATTTGATGCTGATAGGGATTCCAAACCTTAAAGGCACGTGTGTAAACTCATGCAACATTCAATGGAGCTTTTTTGACACGCATATACGTGTAGGCAAGGACCGACCGGCTAATAAAAATTGGGAACGGCTACTAGGTAGGCAGTCGGCTACACGGGCAGGCGAGGTTATTAGCAAAACCGAGAAAAATGAGACAGGCCTGCTAGTGCTTGCATGATCAATGGCAAAATGGCAATGGGCCTCACAACCCGATTCCTATCACCGGCCTCTGCGGCCTGCTGGTGGGGAGCGGTGGTACGCTGGCGGAATAGTTGAGAACATAAATCCATATCATCGGATCTTGATTATCGACTGCGGGACGGTTGGGAAGGACGGCCAGTAGCGTAGCCAGGATTTTAGGTTTGGTTGGGCCGACGTTTAGAAAACTATAAAACTTACATGATAACATATAATGATATAAATATAGAATGTATGCAAAATCAAATAAGCAAAAATACGAAGATAATTATAAACTTTAAGAATAGTTTAGAGAATATTATCATACTACTACTATTTCTTCTTTTCGGATTTACGTCTTCTAATAGCCAGGTTTACGCCTGGAGTGCTGGACGCGACGACGAGTCGACGACCTGACCCTGACCTGCCGACCTGGGTTGCGTACTCGCGTTGGCGCGTTGCGATGCGCTGATGCCGATCGCCAATCGGCCGGCCGTCGAGGCGACGAGGCGTCG
Source organism: Olyra latifolia (assembly GCA_036346145.1). Classification (NCBI taxonomy): domain Eukaryota; kingdom Viridiplantae; phylum Streptophyta; class Magnoliopsida; order Poales; family Poaceae; genus Olyra; species Olyra latifolia. The sequence goes on along the minus strand of CM070524.1, from coordinate 51,518,014 downwards.
TCGCGTACTCGCGTGATCGCATCGATTCCGTCAAATCGATCCGTAATTCCGTATGGGGATTGGGGAGACGCACGACGACGAGTCGACGACGGCAGTCACGGCACGAGTACGTCGAGTACTCGAGTAGACGAGGAGTCACTATTCAGGCTGGCGCGTCCCGCGTCCGTGTTGCCCGTCAGCCCGTGCGGCCATGCAGGCCTGCACCTCCTCGACCAGCAATGGCATACGTGCAGATGATGACCATGTTAGGTCTAATCTTGATATGATAATAATAGTGTATATATGTCATGTTTTGAGTAGAATTACGTTTTATAGTTCCATAGTATGGAAGTTAGAGTGTTAGAGTTTCCATATATCTCTGGTAGTTCGTATTTGAGTAGTGTATATATATATGTCATGTTTGAGTATATATGTCATGTTTTGAGTAGAATTACGTTTTATATATTCGTATGGAAGTTCGTATTTAAGTAGGAGTCTTGTTTTAGAGTTTTCATATTTACAGTAGTTCATATTTAAATTGGAGTCAAGTAATTTTGCTAGTATAAATAAAGGGCCAAGAAGCAAAGAAAAGGTGCAAGAAGCACCACCAAAATCTCTTTTTCTAAGATTTCTCGTGTTCACGTGCGTGCGTGTGTATGCAACTCTCCGAGAATTTCCTGTGTACGTGCATGTACAAGCCGATGTATACGTGGGTGCATGGCTAGCTAACGCATTAGTGCGTGCGTGCATGTACTAGCAACATCCGTGCATGCATGTGCTGGAGCAACAACGCGTTCTTGAATATTGATCTACGGTGTACGTACAAGTAGAGTTTTCATCCGGGCTAATTTCCAGCATACCACAGTAATATTATTGAGGGCTAAAAGGTGCTGTAATCCAAGAGATATTAGGCCGCCACCACGCTTGATCCGACGTATGCCTTCAATGTCAGTTCCACACTTTGGAGCTATGGCATGGCATTGGCGCCTGGCTCAAACAGAAGCCCATGCCAAAACAAAACGATGAAATTAAACTTCCGTCAACACTGGAATCCTTGGCTGCCGTTGACCTGTCTTCCGGGGCCGGTTTTGAACAATTTCAGGCTAAGGTAGAGCAATTTGGGTAAACTTGCAAGAATCTTGAAACCTTCCTGTCCTATATCACAAACACTGTCAATATGGAGGTGGGTAAGGCTGACAAGTGAACCGATCTAATGTAGTTTCAGGAGATTTAATAGAAGCATTAAAGATTCTGTGAAGCACCGATAAACGTGCGGTGATTGGAGGCTGGACGCGACAAGTTAGATGAGAGAACTTCTATACTGCCCAAACCACTCACAAATTCTGTCTGCGATATTTTAAGTACCCACAGTTTAGCCAGCTCGCCAAGCCCCTGGATAGACCTTACAGATGCTTCATCTACACAGATTTCAGATATATAGCTCCTCCAGGGCTTGCAGGTTTCCAATTCCATCAGGTAATGACAAACGGTCATCAACCAACAGGCGCAATAGTTTTTGTAAGTGAACCATAGTCGTTGGGAGTTTTGTAATATAGTTTCCTTCCAGATCTAGCGTCTCTAGATTCTGCAGTTGTCTGATTTGTTCCGGGAGCTCGCTAATACCCGTCCTGGCGATTCTCAGGTACTTCAATCGAGAGAAACTTACAATATTTTCAATATGACAGTTCTCCGACTCTCACTAAATTCTATCTTCAGCTGGCTTACCTGGCTTTCCATTTGGGAGACAAATATCTGCAAACATATGAAGTGATTGTTAGAAATTTTTGAGCTTGGCCCAATTAATTGCCAAATAATTCCTAGAAAATCTCAAAGGCCTATGTATGCATGAGGCATGTCAACTCTATTTAGTACCACATTGCTAGTTGGGAGTGGCACACACTAGTTTATATAGTGGAGTGTGCATCCCTTGCTAAGCAAGTGTGTGGGATAAAAAGGGAAGCACACACGCGCGCGCTCGCTCGCCTGGCCGGGACAACGCGTGCGCACGGCACCTGCATGAATGGTCCGCCGAAACCGGGCTCTCGTGCTTGCGCAGACGCAGCCTTCTTTTGCAGTTTATTCCTTTTGCTCTATGGGTTTTTAGCGGGTCGGATACGAGATGTGGAAATCGTGTTGGACTCGGTCGTGGGCTGATCGTGTTGGACACGGTCCTGCCCTGTTCCGTGGCCTCCATATATATATTCGAGCCGCCGCCGCCAGGAGACGTAAGAGAGAGATAGAACCTAGAGTTTTTGCCAACTCCCTTGGCTACGCCACCGTTCGGTGTTCCCCATCCCGTGCGCCGGCGTGCACCGTCGTTCGGGAGAGCAGGTCTCTGAACCGATCGCCCAAGAGCTCCTGCACCGGATAGGGCGAATCAGGTTTTTGGGAAGCGCGTCACGCGACTGCTGGCTGCTTTCTTCGTCCGCTTCCCGAGGTCTTCTTCCGCTGTGCCGCCGCGATCTGCGTCGGCTACATCTTTAGCAAGACGGCGTCCACCTCTGAGAACCAGAACCCACCGCTGGTTCCGTACGGCGACGACAACCATGTCCAGTACGTGATTCCCTTCGTCTCCCTTTTAATTATGTTGTTGTTTCGCTTGTTGTTAGTGGGTATATCAGAGGGATATACATGTAGTTTTGCTGCATGTGTGCCTAGGGTATGCTCTTATGAATTTTACATGTTATTATCAATCTGTCAGACGTTGTGCATGTTTTATCTCTTGATTAAATTAAACATGAAAGTGCTAATTATTCCAACAATCCAAAAACTTGATACGATTAGGCACTTTGGTTTATCGATGGCTTGCTTTGCTGATGCGCTGAAGCCGGAGAAATTCGGTGGCGTAAATTTCAAGAGATGGCAGGTTAAAGTACAGCTGTGGCTGACTACTATGAATGTGTACTGGGTTAAGGATGGCAAACCAGAGGGAACCCTAACTCTTGAAAAGGAGAAAGAGTTCCAGGAGGCCGCCACCATTTTTCGGGGTGCAGTTCTTAGTGTGCTCTCTCTGTGTGATGTGTACCCGAACATCACAGATGCGAAGGAGCTGTGGGATGCACTGAATAATAAATTCAGGGCATCTCGACGCTGGCGAAGGAATCAGTATGTCATGGAGCGATACCACGACTTCAAGATGGTTGATAACCGATCTGTTGAAAGCGAGCTCATGAAATACTGGTCATTGTGAGAGAACTCGAACTCCTTCAAAGGCAAATTACCCGTTTGTGTTTGTGGCTGGGGGCATCATTGCCAAGTTGCCTCATTCGTGGAGAAACTTTGCCACATCTCTGAAACATAAGAGACAAGAGATCTCCGTTGAGGGGTTGATCACGTCTCTAGATGTTGAGGAGAAAGCTCGGGCTAAGGATGCACATGGGAAAGGAGGCGAGGGACAGTCCAACGCCAATGTTGTACAACAGCCCAGCAAGAACAAAGGGAAGAAGAAAGTCAAGCAAAACACTGCTTTTAAGAAGAAGAAGGTGAACAAGGATGAGATGCCTTGCTAGATTTGCGGTGAGATTGGCACTGGGCTAAAAAGTGGCCAAACCGTAAAGACAAAAAGGGTAATCCTGGACAGACTTCAAAGTCTGTGAATGTGACAATTGGCAATACTGAAGAGGGGACTGGCGGTTATGTATTACCTACTGTTCTTTTAGTGAGTCAGTCTACCGATTGGTGGATTGATACTGGAGCTAATGTGCATGTGTGTGCTGACTTGTCACTGTTCACTTGTTATCAGGTAGCCCGAGGTTCAATCGTTTTGATGGGGAACGGGTCCAATGCTTCTGTTCTTGGTGTTGGTACAATAGATCTGAATTTTACTTCAGGGAAGATCGTGCAACTAAAAAACGTGCAGCATGTCCCTTCAATCAATAAGAACCTGGTTAGCGGGGCCCTTCTCTGCATAAATGGGTTTAAAGTAGTGTTTGAGTTAAATAAGGTAGTCTTGTATAAACATGGTTTGTTTATTGGCAAAGGCTATGAGTGCAGAGGTTTGTTCTGCTTTCCCTTTCTGATAAGTGTCATAAAGTTGTGAACCATATTTGTGACAATGTCGTTGAGAGTGAGGCCGATGTTTGGCACTCACGTTTATGTCATATTTATTTTGGTTCTATGTCTCAGCTTGCAAGTATGAATTTAATTCTAAAATTTTCCACTGTCAAAGGTTCTAAGTGCCAGACTTGTGTGCAAGCAAAGCAACGTCATAAGCCTCACAAGGCTGCCGAGGAGAGAAACTTGGCACCTCTTGAGCTCATACATTCTGACATTTGTGAGATGAATGGTGTGTTGACAAAGGGTGGAAAGAGAGATTTCATGGCTCTGATCGATGATGCATCTAGATATTGCCATGTTTACTTGTTGAAAACTAAAGACGAGGCTCTAGACTTCTTTAAGATCTATAAAGCTGAGGTTGAAAACCAGTTAGATTGAAAAATCAAGAGACTTAGGTCGGATCGTGGTGGATAGTATTTCTCTACTGAGTTTGACCTATTCTGCGAGGAATATGGAATTATTCGTGAGAGGACGCCTCCCTATTCGCCCCAATCAAACGGGGTCGCTGAAAGAAAGAACCGCACTCTAACTGATTTGGTGAATGCCATGTTAGACACTGCAGGTTTATCTAAGGCATGGTGGGGGGAGGCCATGTTGACTGTATGTCATGTCCTGAATAAGGTTCCTGCAAAGAATAAGGAGAAAACCCCATATGAAATATGGAAAGAGAGAAAGCCATCATTTTCTTATTTGCGCACATGGGGTTGTTTGACAAAAGTCAATGTGGCAATCACAAAGAAGTGCAAACTTGGGCCTAAGACAGTAGATTGTGTCCATCTAGGATATGCACCTCGTAGCGTTGGCAGTAGATTTTTGGTGATAAGATTAGAGGCGCCAGACATATCTGTTGGGACGATCATGGAGTCTAATGATACTACTTACTTTGAGAACATCTTTCCTATGAAAAATGAGCATGGTAGTTTTAGTAAAACTCCTGAGATAATTCCCGAACCAACCACTCAAATTAAATATCATCAGCTAACACCTGAGGAAAAAACTGAGGAGGATGACAGTGAGGCTCCTAGAAGGAGCAAGAGACAGAGGATTGCAAAATCCTTTGGTGATGACTTCACTGTGTACCCCGTGGATGATACTCCCACGTCTATTTTAGAAGCCTTTGCAACCCTGGATGCAGACTACTGGAAGGAGGCGGTTCACAGCGAGATAGAATCCATTCTTGCGAACCAGACTTGGGAACTCACAGAGCTACCTTATGGTTGCAAACTTGTGGGGTGTACGTGGATATTTAAGAAAAAGCTTAGGCCTGATGGTACTATTGAAAAGTATAAGGCTCGACTTGTGGCTAAGGATTATACCCAAAAGGAAGGCGAAGATTTCTTTGATACCTATTCACCTGTGGCTAGATTGACTATAATTCGGGTAATACATTCCTTGGCTGCCTCATATGGTTTTATTGTCCATCAAATGAACGTTAAGACAGCTTTCCTTAATGGAGAGTTGGACGACGAGATCTAAATGGATCAGCCTGATGGATTTGTAGTAGAAGGTCAAGAATGCAAGGTGTGTAAGTTGTTGAAATCTTTGTATGGCCTAAAACAAGCTCCTAAGCAATGGCATGAGAAGTTCGACAAAACCTTAACTTCTATCGGCTTTGTCGTGAATGAGGCCAATAAATGTGTATATTATCGGTATGGTAGGGGCTAGGGCATTATTTTGTGTCTCTATGTGGATGACATATTAATTTTTGGACAAGTCTTGATGTGATTCTCGAGGTAAAGTCTTTCTTATCTCAAAATTTTGATATGAAAGATCTGGGAGAGGCTGATGTAACCCTGAACATCAAGCTACTCAAGGGTGAGGATGGGATCACTTTATCACAGTCCCATTGTGTGGAAAAGGTTTTGAATCGCTTTGGCTTTGTTGATTGCAAAACTTCTCCAACACCCTATGATCCTAGCGTTGTGCTTCGAAAGAACAAGAAAATTGCTAGAGATCAGCTAACTTATTCTCAAATCGTCGGGTCACTCATGTACCTAACTAGCGCTACAAGGCCAGACATCTCATTTACTGTCAGCAAGTTGAGTCGGTTTACTTCTAATCCAGGAGATGATCATTGGCGAGCACTCGAAAGAGTAATGCGCTACTTGAGAGGTACAATAGATTTTGGTTTCCACTATACGGGTTATCCAACAGCGCTGGAAGGGTATAGTGATTCTAATTGGATATCTGACGTCGATGAGATAAAGGCCACAAGTGGATATGTGTTCACTCTTGGTGGCGGAGCTGTCTCGTGGTGGTCTTACAAACAGACTATCTTGACACGCTCAACAATGGAAGCAGAATTGACTGCTTTGGACACAGCCACTATTGAAGCAGGGTGGTTGCGTGAACTCTTGTTGGATCTTCCAGTGGTTGAAAAGCCAATTCCGGCTATTCTTATGAACTGTGATAATCAAATGGCGATTGTCAAGGTGAACAATTCTAAGGACAACATGAAATCCTCAAGACATGTGAAAAGATGTCTAAAATCTGTCAGGAAATTGAGAAACTCTGAAGTGATAGCACTAGATTATATCCAAACAGCTAAAAACCTGGCAGATCCTTTTACAAAGGGTTTATCACGGTGCGTGATAGACAATGCATCAAGGGAACTGGGTATGAGACCTACATGAGTTACACCATAGTGGTAACCCAGCCTATGTGATCGGAGATCCCGTGAATTAGGTCTTGGAAAAAACAAGCTATTGGTTAACTGGTTGAGAGTATGACCTGGCCCGTTCCATGTGAGATGCAATACTCTCAAAATCTGTATGGCAGGTTGGCATTTGCCTTAATGTTGTTCTGTTGGCTTTAATTAGCGAAGATGTCATCCTATAGAGAATCTTGAAAGAACACACCTATATGAGCCCGACTGTTGGAAGTCGCAGTCTATGAGATCTGGGTAATCTCTAGTAAACTCATGAAGAGACCATGGAGTACGACGTATATGCTCCACCCGCGGGGTAGCCTGTTGGCAGCCAAGTATCAGTTGACTTTGAGTGAAACTTGTTCACACAAAACGTGCAATTCAAAGCGTAGTCCATTGTCCAAGTTGTGGATAAGTGTAACTTAAATGTCTAGGTGCAATTCAAGGCATAGTCCATTGTCACCGAAACACTGGTATATTAACAGCTTTGGGAACTGGCAAACTTGGATGGGACTTTGAGATATGGTGAGGGATTGTTAGAAATTTTTGAGCTTGGCCCAATTAATTGCCAAATAATTTCTAGAAGATCTCAAAGGCCCATGTATGCATGAGGCATGTGAACTCTATTTAGTACCACATTGCTAGTTGGGAGTGGCACACACTAGTTTATATAGTGGATTGTGCATCCCTTGCTAAGCAAGTGTGTGGGAGAGAAAGAGAAGCCCACACGCGCGCGCTCGCTCGGCACCCCTGGCCTGGCCTGGCTCGGGCTCGGGCTCGGGCTAAGGCGGGGGCGGGGCGGCGCGTGCGCACGGCACCTGCGTGAATGGTCCGCCAAAACCGGGCTCTCGTGCTTGCGTAGACGCGACCTCCTTTTGCAGCTTATTCATTTTGCTCTCCGGGTTTTTGGCGGGTCAGATACGAGATATGGAAATCGTGTTGGACTCGGTCGTGGGCTAATCGTGTTGGACACAGTCGTGGCCTGTTCCGTGGCCTCCATATATATTCAAACCGCCGTTGCCAGGAGACGTAAGAGAGAGAGATAAAAACCTAGAGTTTTGCCAACTCCCTTGGTTGCGCCGCTGTTTGATGTTCCCCATCCCGTGCACCGTCGTTCGAGAGAGCAGGTCTCCAGAACCGATCGCCCAAGAGCTCCTGCATCGGATAGGGCGAATCAGGTTTTTGGGAAGCGCGTCGCGCGACTGCTCGCTGCTTCCTTCGTCCGCTTCGCGAGGTCTTCTTCCACTGTGCCACCGTGATTTGCGTCAGCTACATCTTTAGCAAGACGGTGTCCACCTCTGAGAACCAGAACCCGCCGCTGGTTCCATACGGCGATGACAACCACGTTTAGTACATGATTCCCTTCGTCTCCCTTTCAATTATGTTGTTGTTTCGCTTGCTATTAGTGGGTATATCAGAGGGATATACGTGTAGTTTTATTGCATGTCACTACTGGGCAAGGGGCCTACACTACCGGTTCCAAACCGGCTCTAGTACCAGTTTTGGAACCGGCTGTAGGCATCCGGGAGTGATGCCCACAGGGTTTCACTACCGGTTGATCTACCCGGTAGAGCTTGCCAGAAAAGAGGGCACACGTATAGCGCTGCAGGGTATCTACTACCGGTTTGTATTACCAACTGGTAATAAACCTTACCAGAAAAGAGGGCTTCTCTGGCGCCAACAGCGGATTCACTACCGGTTTGTATTACAAACCGATAGTAGAGACCCTATTACCCATCCGACAACAGGCCACAAATTACTTTCAATTCAGGTTTAATTGCAATCCACATTTCAATTAGATTCTTAATTCACAGATTTGCATATCAGTTTTCAAAATGCACACATAATTCATTCACAACACAACAAATTCATTCACAACATTAATTAATTCAACAAAGTACATATTCACATTCAAATAATATTCACATCAAATTAATTTAACACATATTCACATCAAGTACATGAGGAAACTCAACTTTACAATTCAAAATACAATAGTTCATTTTTTTTGTCCATCGCTTTTTGAAACCGAGGTTGAGCCCGTGAGTTCGCTAGTCCTTATCGAAGGGCACGGTCTGAACGTATGTTTGTGAAACTCGCCCTTTGGAGATATGACCTTATCAACAAGGAAGCCGGCGAGTTGTTCTTGGATTGCGTTGGCTTGTTGCGGCGAGAGTATGCCTTTCTCAGAATGGGTGAGCTGCCATTAGGTGAAGTGAAAAAATTAATAAATCCGTGAACTTTGATGTGTAGAAAGTGAGAATTTATGAATCGATAAGTATCTACATACCTATTCGGTACTTTGCATCTGATTGTGGTTGATAGTGAAATACTGCGTGAACTCACATACATAGTAGCCACATAAGTTAGTTCCTGACTCCTGCCTCATACACTGCGGTGAGAAGAGTTGAAAAACATTATTGGCATGGAAAGGTCAAAATCATTATTGGTATGAAAAAGTGGTACGACACATGAATATTCGCTATGTACTGGAAAGTCGGTTATAACATGAGATGCCACCTTAAATTGACCACCCTTCTGTGCACGGAAACTTTCGAATGCACTGCATGTGATTACGGATAGTAGTTATTAGAATTCGACTCACTCGAAATAAATATTACTAGAATAATAATGAAAGGAACAATATTACCTGTTAAGCAAGCGTATGATTTTTTCCAAATTTTTTATGGGTCTCTTTTGTAGATAGCAAGAAGGACCCGATGAAACCTTTGCATATGTCAACATAGGTAATTAGTCCTAACTTCATGTCATGTGAAAAAAATTTAGAACGAGAAGATAAGAAAACACGTACCCAAAGATGTAGGGTAGAAGTATAAAGTTTTTGTAGTATTGTCCTAGGAGAGCATTGAGGATATTGTTCTTGGTTTCTTTTGCCTTGTCCTTAACGTTTGATTCATTTACAACTATTGGATCGATGTAACCTATATTGTAAATAGACATGATTCTGCAATTTTGTATCTCCGTTCTGCATAAAAAGAAATTAGTTACACTTGCAATTTAATTAAAGATGCACACCGTGAATTTTACAAATAAGACACAGAGTCTAGCAACCCAACAAGGCCACGTCGAGGGCATCTCGCTGGTACATTTGGTAAATTTTGTCGAATTCAATCCATGCGAGGCCATCGCCGCAAAAGAAATCCTCTTGTTTGAATTGGGCGGCAAACATTGTTCTGCCATTCTTTGACTCCCACAAGTACCTTTCGTGCAACTGCCGCATTTTCGTTGATAAGAATGGCATCTCATAAGGCCGAACTAATGGCTCACCCAACTTAAATTGCCATCGAACAGGTGCCGCTTCAACCTCACCTTCTCCACGAATCGAGATTCCGCTACCCGATTTCATCATGAACTATTGCATCTGCAAATCCGCTAGGGACTGCGACTTCTTCTTTTTAGCCTTACTTACTGTGCGCTCATAGTCTGACGGCGACTTCTTCGGCTCCGCCCACGATGTCGTGAAATTTTTTTTCACTGCATCATCAATTGGAAGCGTCTTCTTAGGCTCTGGACGTTTGAAGTGTGCAGTTATACTTGCTTGAACTTCCTTTCTCGTCTCCTCGGGAGTTAGGTCGTACGGCTTCTTAGATGGAGCCGACTTCTTAGCTCGGGTAGACCTCTCCTTTTGTTGAGTCGACTTCTTCGCTGGGGCCGCCTTCTTAACAGGGGCTGACTTCTTGCTTTCGCTGGTCATCTCCTATTGTGGGCCCAATTTCTTAGGTGAAGCCGGCTTATGTTTAGGCGCTAGGAGTGGTGGAGGAGTCGGGCTTCTTGTCACCGCCATCTTCTTGTGTGGAGGTGGTGGTGGAGTTGGACTTCTAACACGCATAGGATCTGGGTGCGAGAGGTCCCTCGACGGAGTGGACACCTCCTGGTTATCTTGAAATATAATATAGCGCTTGCACCACAAGATGATACTGTGTAGGGCCTCTCCAAGCTTGGTAACCCTGTCACCTCCAGGAATGTCGAGGTCAAGGTCCTCATATCCTTCGGAGACCTGCTCCACACTGACCTTAGAGTAACCCGGCGGTATCTCGTTGCAATGAAAGAGCTGGCCCGGCTCCACGGGGAACGCCATGGCATAAGTCGCCTTGAGGGACAGGTTACGCACTTCAATATGCAGCTCACACGGATGGCGCGTCGTGATGTCATCCGCTTCAGGGAGCCCGGTGGAAGCGCAACTGCTCCGCCTCAGAGAGGGGTTGATGACAGCGTCAGGATTACTAGGCGGTTCTTGCAGCTGGCTAATGGCTAGCTGCACTTGCCATTCAACTTCTTCGTTTATACTTGCTTGTGTTGCATTTAGCTGTTCTTCCAATGCACGGTACCTTTGTTCTTCTTGGGCTTTTCTTCTCTGTCGACTCCTATAACTATCGCTGTACTCAGCGAAGCCTACTTCCATGGAACCACGCCAACACCGCGTGTTCGTCCAGGGTGCTCAGGGTTTTGCAGAGCCATGGTTAGCTCGTCATTCTCCCTATCTGGCCTGAATGAACCTTGGGAAGACTGTTCGAGGGCGTCTTCAAGTCTTGTGGCCACTTTCTGCACTTCCTCTGAATACACCAAGCTACCGTCATCTACAAGGTTTCCCCCATGGGCAAAGTACCAATTCTTCGATCGTTCAGGCCAGTCGTACATTATGGGTGTTATACCTCTGTCCATCAGTTCTTGTTCCCTCTTCTACCATTGTGATATCTTCTTGACGTAACTACCAATGCCAAGGTGGTGGTGGTATCGCTTCTTCGCTACATTAACCTTATTCTTTGCACTCAAAGATTGACCTTGTTCCGATTGCTTGTACTCCACAAAAGCATCCTAGTGATCCGCCAATTTTGGCAAAGTATTAAAGTCGGGCATTCGACCCTTCTGCACGTAGGTGGAGTTCAGATACTTCTTCCAAGTCTAGAAATTGACGGCCATTTTCTTCAAAGTGTATTTCTTCACCAGTTCTTCAGACCCTGGTGGGAAGGTGAATGTCTCTTTCATATCAGCCCAAAGCATGTTCTCGATAGCGTCAGAGACCGCGTCATTGTCATCTCGTTTGCCACTCCATTTCGTTAGGCTAATGGGCACGTGATCCCTGACATGGTAGCCGCAGGCGTTGTTGTAAGGACCCAATGCTGACTCCGGTGCAACAGGAATGCCATCGGTGTTAACTTCAGTGATTACATATTTTACTGTCGGCTTCTTGTTAGGCCCTCGACTTTTCACTTGGCTGCTCGAACTAGCAGGCTTAAAAAAAGACAAAGAAGAAACAGGTCAGGATGTTTGGTAATCATCAAAGGGTTACCAACATATTCTTTCATATGAATTATCTCAGTGCTAACGGCTTCGGCGGCCTCACTGGGCTCAGTGTTAACGGCTTGAGCGGCTTCACTGGCCTTAGTGTGAACGGCCTGAGCGGCCGCACCAGGCTCAGCGCTACCTTGCGTGATCTGCTCGAATAGAAATTGTTCCTCCTCCTCGAAGATGCTATCATGTGTCATCTCTTATAAATGTAACATGATCCTATTTAGTTTAGAAACAAATAACCGAGTTTACCTTGTGGTAATAGTGCTAAGTGCTAACCCTGACATATGCACAAAAAATAGAATGGTGTAGATGATTAATAAGGAAAACTATATGCTAAAGGTAACCCATGAACCAATGATGGGATAACCAAGAATCTATTTGCATAGAGACCAATTAAACAAGGCAACCTTCGGCAAGCAAACATGCGTCCAATGGCAGGCTATCTTAGTGAAAGGGCTCTATACATGTACATGTAATAATTTTTGGGAAATCCTTATGCACCAACCACTAACTTCTGTTACAGTAATACTTGCTTAGGACATTTGCGTCCTAATAGTACAATTTTGGCCACTAACTACTGTTACAATCTATTTATAAAACCTAAGAAATAATATTATGCAAGTCTATATTTCTTGAGATTAATATTTTGCACATATGATTTTCATGTATCCAATTTAATTTTAGCAGCAAGTATAGATAATCAAAGTTCTAAAAAGTTTGATGGGAACACATGAAAACACGCTTATTTTGACCTGAGAGTAAAACACTAGCGGCACCAAAATATTATTATCTCGTAGAGCATCTCCAATGGTGCTTAGTCCGCTAGCTATAAAGATGTCAACTCAGCATTTTTGCTTATGTGGAGGAGAGTTAAAGAGGAGAGAGATAAAAACTATCTACTAACTTATAATCAGTCTATAACTGATTCCAAGATGCATGCCCTCTATTACATGTGAGGCCATAATAATTTTATACACCATGCTATAGCTAGTTCATTGGAGAGGTTGGCTATATACTATCTATAGATGATATGTCTATTTCCTATAGTTAGTGGTTGACTATACCATTAGAGATGCTCTTAAATGTGTTTTCCCACCACATAGATGCATGGGTTGTGGATCTTTCACCCAACCAATTTCCCAACTAGCTAGCTGTGTACATTTGTGATGTGACGCAGATGTCGCAATTCTATACCATTATCCCAATGGCTAGCGGGCTTTGCTTTTTCTGTTAGACTCCTTTTCGTCATCACTTAGGCTATGCTGGGGTTATCATTTCTTGCTAGCTTCCATCTAGAAGAACAAAAGGTGTTAGTTTAAAAACTTCTTAGGGCATCTCCAATGGTATTATATCAGCTGGCTATAAGGAATTCAACTCAGCCTTTTGCTTATGTGGAGGGAGAAGTAAAGGAGAAAGATAAGAGCTGACTCTTATGCAAGAGCTAGTCTATAGTGTTTCCTAAGACAAATAAAGACTATTACAAGTGGACCCAAATTTAATGTTTAAGGATATGCTATAACCAACCCATTAAAAAGATTGTCTACAAACTAGTTATACATGATATGGACAAGTTTATAGCTAGTAAACTGGCTCTACCATTGGAGATGCCCTGATATGTGCCCAAGTAATTATGCAACGAAGTGGGGAAAATTGTGCTATGTGAAGCCTCTCAGAAAAGCTGGCTCTACTTGGCATGCATGTCCTAGTCTCGACTCAATCTTGAGATATTTTTAGCTAAATATGAAAAAAAATCACTGTCAAGTTGTTACACCATACAAATTATTTAGGCTGATATGCTAGCTACAGCAACCACACGAGAAACAACAATTCAAAAAATGTACATCAATCCATTGGGGGATGATGCATGAGGCCGTATGTACACACACTCACACGAACATGTTGTGCAATACCTACCAAACGGGGTCGACGACGGGGGAGGGGACGGAGACGCCGGTAGGGCGGAGACGGCTGCGACGGCGACAGGGGCGGGGACGGGGTCAGCAACGAGGACACCGGCAACGAGGGCTGGGTAGGTAGAGGCGTCGACGCGGGGGGCTGTCAGAGGCGTCGGCACGCAGGGTCGTCGGAGGCGGAGACCGCGGCGGTGCTCGTGGATAGGGACGGGGTCGGCAACAGGGACACCGGCGATGAGGGCGGAGTCGTCGGAGGCGTTGGCGCGGGGGGTCGTCGGAGGCGACGGCGTGCGGGGTCGTCGGAGGCGGAGACGGTGGCAGCGCTAGGGGTTTGGGGAAGATGGAAATTTGGGGGAGAATAGGGTTAAGTCCCCTTGCACGCGCGTTTTTGAGGGACAATTCACAGGCCATGACCGGTTGGTTAAACAAACCGGTAGTAGAGCCAGCCGGTCGTGGTCTCAATAAAAAAATCCCGTGGCGGGGCAATTCGCATGCCACTACCGGTTGGTTAAATAAACCCGTACTAGAGAAGGCTCTACTATCGGTTTGACTAAACAACCGGTAGTAGAGTCTTGAAAATAAAAGAATGTAGCGGCGCGAGCGGGGCTCGAACCCGTGACCGCACAGGGAGCCCGCGTTCAAGCGCACGCTGCTAGCCAGGGGAGAGGATGGAGTTTGTTCGATGTTGTCGGGCGTGTACTTCTTTTGTACCATAACTGGGAGAGGTGACATGGTTACTGACTTGTGGGCCTATCTCTGGTAGGTCCCACATGTTAGTGGTAGGCTTCAAATTATTTTAGAGTTTTTTTATTGATTAAATTAGTCTTGGAGGGTTATTTATTTTTGGGTGTCCATAAAAATAAAATAAAAATATGACCAAATTCAAAAATTGTGTAAAATTCAAATATGCTATCAATTAATTTGATCTTTTTAGAAACTTCAAGAGTTAGAAATATTTTGCCGAATGTTTTGTAATGTTGTGAGCCGGTACAAAAGAAATAAAAATATGAAAACATATTGACAGGTGTCACACATGTATCATTACCGGTTGTTGTCGCCGGGATTCCCCACCGACATGATGAGGTACGGCGCCTCTCCCCGGTGCTGGAGAGAACGCCGTGAGAGAAGATGGTGGGAAGAGCGGACGCTAGGTGAAAAGAACTAGTGTGAAATCAGAATTCTCTGACTTCCCATTGAAGAACTTGTCAATTTATACAACTGCGGGCTAGGGCTTACATGTATGGGAAACACCCAAATTGCCCTGGCCCCTGAGTCATTGATCTTGCGATCAACCATTAGACGAGCTTTCTTACAATCCAAGCTATGCTAATCCCTATCCTACCCTCGGGGGGGCACGTTCTGACAAGGTGGTTGATCAGTCGGCCCTGTCGGGTCGTCATGAGTCTTCGTCCCCTGGCCCGAGACTTGTCGAAGATATCAGGCTCGGTCTCCCCGAAGGATCTTCGTGAATTCCTCAGTGAGACCTCGCTCCTCCCTTATACCCGTCGGTAGAAGTCCCGAGGGTTCTCATCGCTCAAAGTTCCCTCGGAACGCCTGACCCTTCGCGTCCATCTCCCGACCCTTCGCGCGTGTCTAAGTCCTCGGCACACAACCCAAGGGGTCGTGAGGTCATCATCTTAGGTGTGCTTCTCCAATTACCCCTTTGGGTTAAAATCCTTATGAAGGACTCTTACAGCATCTTCGTGGACATCCACCTTTCCCGGAGATGGGGTGGTTGCTCCTACAACAGAAGCCCCTTACGGTCACGTTGCCACCTCGCCGTGGTGCCTGGCCGGATTATCCAGCTTCCCCTCTTCTCCACGCCGAGATGGTTTTCCCAAAGATGCTTTTACCTTCCTGTTTGCGATGATGTCTTCACCGGTTGATGTGACTTGGACTTGACGTTTTGACCGTGTCAGTGGCCTCGAAGTCCTCGCGTTGATCCTGGACGCCGATCGTCACACGTGTTGTCAAATCCTCGAGTGTCCCTTGGAATTTCCTTTTGATTTTTGTTTTTTTTTCTTTTTTTGGACTCCTCGGTTTCTTCGTAGCGCATCCTTGCCGTTGGTGCGGACATGCGGCGTTCATCCGTGTTTGTCTGCTCTCAATATAAGGGGCCGCGCCCTCGTCTTCTCCCCATTTGCGCTTGCTTTTTTCAAGTTCTCGACTCCCGCCGCCCAGTGCACTTGCTCTTCCGCCGACGTTTCGCCGTCGCCGGTTCGCCGCCTCTGCCGCGCCGCCGCCGGTTCGTCGCCGACAACCCGACGCCACTCGACGTCTGCTGGTACACCATTCTCCTGCCAGCGCTCTGTTTTTCTTGGCTTCGCGGTACGGTGGTTTTAGCGCCGGTGAGGTTTTTTTTGCACCGGCGGCGTTGGTGGTGCCGCCGTTCATATGTTGATCTCCCCTCTTTTTCTTTGTAAAAATGGTATGGGATTTTTACGAAATCTTGCATTCCAAACGCTTCTGAGGTGGTTGTGTGGTTTTTTATTATTATTTTAATATTCTCGAAGGGTTGTTTCTCGGGAGGGCTGACGTTTAGTCTTCTATTTTTTAAGTCCTTGGAATTTCTAATGGTTCCGAAGAAGATTTTGGGTCCTACTGACCTCTCGCGGCTGTCCTGGGAGTTGGGGCAGTCGAGGATGATGCCAGATATGCTTGCGAAGGTGACGGACGGCTCCGCTGCGGATGAGGCACACTTTGGACTCCCGGGCCAAGAGACGACCCCTCGGCCGAATCCCGACGAGGCGGTCGTTTTCTTTTCACAGGTGAAGGTGGGTCTTTGGATACCATGTACCCGCCTCGTCAGGGAGGTACTCGAGCTGTACGGGGTGCAGCTTGTGCATCTCTCCCCGAATGCCATGGCCTACTTGGCGGTTTTCGAGTGGGCTCTCCGAAGTCATGTTGCGCAACTGAGTGCCCGGGTCTTCGGTTTCCTACATGAAGGTAGGTGGCAGGGGAAGACGAGTGGCAGCGCCTTCGGGTGCTTAAATTTTGTCATGAAGCCAGAACATACTGCGGACTTCTCATCCCTTGCCACCAAGAAGAAGTGGGGACGGTAATTTGGTTTGAGCCGAAGCTGCTTTTGATTTTACCAAAGGGTGGATGAAGCGGATTCTCCACTGAAGTATACCCCGGGGGTGGCCAACTGCGTCAGGTTCCCAGTGGAGAAGTTGACTAGATCCGAAGAGGCGCAGCGGCTTCTTCTCTAAAAGATCAGTTAGCGCTTTTCCATGCACTGCCTCACCGATGAGTTTTCGCGGCCAAGGTGGGGCCGTTGATGCGCAGCTGGGAGGAGTGGTGACCGTCGGTGAGGAAGGTGGCATCCTCGCTTTGAGCGACAAGGATCTCCGCCCTCGGAAGCTCGAGTCGTCCGTAGAGCGGCCGAGGATGTTTGGGCAGTCGTGCGGCCGACGAGGTTCTTGTGGCCGCATGGCCGGGTCGGCGCCTGAGTTAACCGCATCCTCGGGACTGTGACTCCTTGGGTGGAGCCCGAGCCAAAGAGGGGCGGCAAAAGGAAGGCCACGCTAGATGGTGCTACCGGGGGCACCTCGGCGCCACGCAGGGTATCCTCCTATACCCGCCATACCTCTTCGGTTTGTTCCTCCTAACTTGGATTTTTTTCGAGTCAGAAGCCACCAGCGCGGAAGATGAGGAAGAAGAAGAAGACGATGAAGAGGTTGAAGACGAAGGGCGCTTGGCTGAGGACGACCGCACTTCGCCGAACGCACAAAGTACCGCTAGTGGTCGTCGTGATGACAATCCACTGGATGTTCTGGTCAGCCAGACTCCTTCGGGGCCATTGGATCCCGAACATGGCTCCAACGAGCTCCAGGATAGTCATGGGGCGGGGTCTCTTCCTTCGGGTCTGGGCCCTGTGACTCTCGAAGGGGCCTCTCTTGAGGTGCATACCGAAGCCGAAGCTTATACCGTCGGCTTCGTTGTCGATACCGAGCTTTGCCTAGTTGACTCCACTCCCCCCAAAGATTTGTTACTATACCTTGAGACATTACTTGTCTTTTTATTGTTTTTTCTTATGCTTACTGTTTCTTGTAGAGGGGGTTAATGAGGAGCCTCCTTCGGTGCCCACCTCGGGGGCCGTCGGTGCCAATACCGCCCCCGCCCCCGTACTATCTGTGGAGGCCTCTTCAATCCTTGCCGAA
This sequence comes from Olyra latifolia, assembly GCA_036346145.1. Classification (NCBI taxonomy): domain Eukaryota; kingdom Viridiplantae; phylum Streptophyta; class Magnoliopsida; order Poales; family Poaceae; genus Olyra; species Olyra latifolia. The sequence goes on along the minus strand of CM070524.1, from coordinate 51,499,943 downwards.
GGATCTCTTAATAGGGCGGGGTTTCTCTTGATGCTGCTATGGTTTTGGTGGCGACTGCTGCTGTGGAGGGGAGGTCTTTGTCGACTAGGCCCGCCACGCCTGGCGCCACCGGCTTATCTTTGGCGACTACGCTGGCGGGAGGGGAATCACAAGTTACCCTTCCTACGCCTGGCGCCTCCTCTTCGGCGGCGGCGACGACTGTGGAGGGGGATCTTCGCAAGTTACCCCCCTCGTGCCCGGCGCCGCCCCGGCTCCCGATGGCTTCTTCTACCTGAAGCCTACTATTCTCCTTCAGGATTAACATGTGGAGGCTATCCTCGGGGGAGTGCCTCCGGCAATCCTTGCTCGTTGCAAGGCGTTCTCTCTATTTGTGAACATGCGCGGCGTTGAGTTATGCCTTGCTTCAGTAAGTACATCCTTTTTTTCTTGTTTGGCGATGATAGTCATCGCCGTTACTTATGTTTGTGTTCCAACTTGCAGAGCTTAGCTTGGAATTGTGCCGCGTCGGCACAGGTCTTGGACCTCTCAGGGAAGTGCGCTGTTCTTGAGGGCCGTGTCGCCACCCTCAACGAAGAGAACCGCACTCTCCGGGAGGTTCGCAAGAAGGAGAAGGAACTAGTCACCCTTCTTAGGGCAGATAGGGACTAGGCAGAGCAGCGCGCGAAGACCACCGAAGAGACTCTGGCCAAGCTCCATGCTGAAGCCGAGTCTCAGCGAGTTGATCTCGAATCATCGCGCAAGGAGTGCAATGGCCCGCACGACGATCTAAAGAAGGGAGTCGCGGAGCTTGGGACTCTTTGGGGTTCCGTGGCGAAGGCGAAGCTGCAATTGGAGGCGTTCCAAGGGGAACTTCTATGTTTGAGCCAAGCCTTCGCCAAGGAGATAAGCAGATTAGGGACTATTGCCGTGAGCACTCCTCCGAAGAGCCCGGCCTTAGCCCTGAAGTATTTGAAGGAGGCGATCGAGAGCCTGGTGGAGGGGTCCTTATGCTATGGTTCGGATTGCGCCGTCGGCTCAATCTTTGCATTTTCAGCAATGTTGAAGAGCGATGGGTGCACACATCTTCCAAGTGGCTCCTCCCCAGGTGGTTCGTATCCCTCGGCGTTCGACCCCAGCTCCTTTGATCGCGATTGCCACCAAATTGTTCGGGACTTCATGCTGCGGTTCTGGCGAGCTGGTGGTGCTGCCTTCTGCCGCGCCTTTATGGCCAACGCAAAGAATAAGACTCCTTCGGCCGCTACAGTTGGTTCGCCTGAGTCTCCTTTGAAGATAGCGAAGCCCAGGGTGCCGACCTCCAAGGATTCTCCAGCAGGTCCCGTTTCCTAGGATCCTAAGGGTCATGTTGATCCGAAGGGCAAAGGGCCAGCGGAGTAGGATTGTAATATTTTGCTGATGTAATATATAAAGATCTTTTGTTTATTTCTTGTTTCGAGGTTGCCCTACATCGTGGGCAATCTTATTTGCCTTCGCGATGTTCTGTTTTCGTTTCACATTAGCGCTTTTTGCTTTGCGCCAGCCATCTTGTACATTGTATTTTGCCTACGCGTAATCGCGTTAGCGTATTCGGCGTTCGCGAAGCCTTGTGGCTCGCGAAGGCTCTTTTTTGGGTGCTTGGCGCGAGCGCTCTTGGCCTCGCGCCAGACCCTTAGCCGCATAATCGGTGGACGCGAAGGCTCGTGGCTCGCGAAGGCTCTTTTTTTGGGTGCTTGGCTTGAGCGCTCTTGGCCTCGCACCAGCCCCTTAGCCGCAAAATCGGCAGACACGTAATCGCGTTAGCGTGTTCGGCGTTCGCGAAGGCTCATGGTTCGCGAAGGTTCTATTTTGGGTGCTTGGCGCGAGAGCTCTTGGCCTCGCACCAGCCCCTTAGCGCGTAATCGCGTTAGCGTGTTCGGCGTTCGCGAAGGCTCGTGGCTTGCGAAGGCTCTTTTTTGGATGCTTGGCGCGAGCGCTCTTGGCCTCGCGCCAGCCCCTTAGCATGATTATTCGGCGTTCGCGAAGGCTCGTGGCTCGCGAAGTCTCTTTTTTGGATGATTGGCGTGAACACTCTTGGCCTCGTGCCAGCCCCTTAGCGCGTAATCGCATTAGCGTGTTCGGCGTTCGCGAAGGCTCGTGGCTCGTGAAGGCTCTTTTTTGGGTGCTTGGCGCGAGCGCTCTTGGCCTCACGCCAGCCGCTTAGCGCGATTATTCGGCGTTCGTGAAGGCTTGTGGCTCGCGAAGACTCTTTTTTTGGTGCTGGCGCGAGCGCTCGTGGCCTCGCGCCAGCCCTTTAGCGCGTAACGCTCATGGCTCGCGAAGGTACTTTTTTTGGTGCTTGGCGCGAGCGCTCTTGGTCTCACACCAGCCCCTTAGCGCGATTATTCGGCGTTCGCGAAGACTCGTGGCTCGTGAAGGCTCTTTTTTGGGTGCTAGGCGCGAGCGCTCTTGGCCTCGCACCAGCTCCTTAGCGCGTAATCGCGTTAGCGTGTTCGTTGTTCGCGAAGGCTCGTGGCTCGTGAAGGCTCTTTTTTGGGTGCCTGGCGCGAGCACTCTTGGCCTCGCGCCAGCCCTTAGCGCGATTATTCGGCGTTCGCGAAGGCTCTTTTTTGAGTGCTTGGCGCGAACGCTCTTGGCCTCGCGCCAGCCCCTTAGCGCGTAATCGCGTTAGCGTGTTCGGCGTTCGCGAAGGCTCGTGGCTCACGAAGTCTTTTTTTTGGGCGCTTGGCGCAAGCGCCCATGGCCTCGCACCAGCCCCTTAGCGCGATTATTCGGCGTTCGCGAAGGCTCGTGGCTCGCAAAGGCTCTTTTTTGGGTGCTTGGCACGAGCGCTCTTGGCCTCGAGCCTGCCCCTTAGCACGTAATCGCGTTAGTATATTCGGCGTTCGCGAAGCCTCGTGGCTCGCGAAGGCTCTTTTTTGGGTGCTTTGCGCGAGCGCTCTTGGCCTCGCGCCAGCCCCTTAGCGCGTAATCACGTTGGCGTGTTCGGCGTTCGCGAAGGCTCGTGGCTCGGGAAGGCCCTTTTTTGGGTGCTTGGCGCGAGCGCTCTTGGCCTCGTGCCAGCCCCTTAGCGTGATTATTCGGCGTTCGCGAAAACTCGTGGCTCGCGAAGGCTCTTTTTTGGCTGCTGGCGCGAGCGCTCTTGTCCTCGTGCCATCCCCTTAGCGCGTAAGGCTCGTGGCTCGCGAAGGCTCTTTTTTGGGTGCTTGGCGCGAGCGCTCTTGGTCTCACGCCAACCCCTTAGCGTGATTATTCGGCGTTCGCAAAGACTCGTTGCTCGCGAAGTCTCTTTTTTGGGTGCTCGGCGCGAGCGCTCTTGGCCTCGCGCCAACCCTTTAGCGCGATTATTCGGCGTTCGTGATGGCTTGTGGCTCGCGAAGGCTCTTTTTTGGGTGCTTGACACGAGCGCTCTTGGCCTCGCGCTTGCCCCTTTGCGTATAATCGCGTTAGTGTGTTCGGCGTTCGCGAAGGCTCGCGGCTCGCGAAAGCTCTTTTTTGGGTGCTTGGCGCGAGCACTCTTGGCCTCGCGCCAGCCCCTTAGCGCGATTATTTGGTGTTCGTGAAGGCTCGTGGCTCGCGAAGGCTCTTTTTGGGTGCTTGGCACGAGCGCTCTTGGCCTCGCGCCAGCCCCTTAGCCGCATAATCGGCAGACGCGTAATCACGTTAGCGTGTTCGGCGTTCGCGAAGGCTGGTGGCTCGCGAAGACTCTTTTTTGGGTGCTTGGCACGAGCGCACTTGGCCTTGCGCCAGCCCTTAGTCGGATTGAAGTATCTGCTTTGGAACGTGCTCTCCTTTTTCATTCCTTTTCGATTTACAACTTAGCAGTTACATTCCCTTAGGATTTTTCTCCGGTCGCAGCCGGTTTTGGGCGTCTGAGCCTCGTTAAAAACTCCGCTCGTAAAACCCGCTAGGGAAAAACCGAGTCGGAGAAAAGAGTACTCATCGCTTCTTCATCGCCTCATGGGTAATACTTGATCAGGCTCTTCGCGTTCCATGTGTTTGGGACTGAAGAGCCGTCGAGATTGGAGAGATGGAATGATCCTTGCCTTGTGTGTTTGCTAACGATAAAAGGTCCGTCCCATACTGGCTCTAGCTTGGATGGTCGTTGTGGCATCTTCCGAAGGACCATGTCCCCTTCTTGTATCTCCCGTAGTCTTACGCGCTTGTTGTAGGTTTTGGTCATTAGCTCATTATATTTCTCCAAGGCTTGTTTTGCTTTAAGCCTATCCTCTTCGACAGTGTCGGCCGGCGGTTGATTGCCGATCTTTGTTCCTCCTGTTATGAACCGAAGGGTCTTCGCTTGGATCTCTGCCGGCGTTACTGCCTCTTCACCATACACTAACCTGAAGGGCGAGTACCCCGTTAGTCTTGTAGGCGTTGTGCGGATTGCCCATAACGTCTACTCCAGTTCTTCTGGGCATCTTCCTTTTGTTTCATCTAACAGCCTTCTTTTCATTGATTTCATAATGTTCTGGTTTGCTCGTTCAACGGCATCGTTCGCTTGTGGGTGTCCCATGGAACATAGCATATTTTTATGCCGAGATCTTCATAGAATAACTTGAATTTTGACGAAATGAATTGTGACCCATTATCGGCCACTACTTCCTGTGGTATGCCGAATCTGCATATCACATTTTTCCAAAAGAAATGCTGGGTCGTCGCAGCTATGATGCTTGTCAATGGTTCTGCTTCGATCCATTTGGTGAAGTAGTCAATTGTCACGATGGTCCATTTAAATCCTCCCGAAGCCTGCTTGAGTTCACCAACGATATCAATCCCCCATCGTGCAAAGGGCCACACTGGGGGTGAGGGCGGTAGATTTATTGGCGGAGCCTTCGGTGGGTTTGTCTTCCACTGGCATCCTCGGCACCTTTTTATAAATTCTTCTGCGTCGCTATTGGCCGTTGGCCAATATATGCCCATGCGTAGCACCTTCGCTGCGACCCCCTCAGGCTTTGATGCGAGCCACAGATTCCGGTGTGCGCTTCCGCCAGTGCTTCTTTTCCTTCTTCCCTTGAGACACACCTTATCCACGGTGTGCCGATTCCCTATTTGTAGAGCAGACCATCCATCATGGTGTACGTTCTTGCTCGCTGCCTTGTTGCGTGCGCCTTCCTAGCGTCCTCGGGTAGTTCACCATCCCAAAGATATTTGACGATGATCGTTCGCCAATCTTCTTCCATGGACCTTGCGATGAGTTGTACTTCGAGGCATATAGATGCTCGTGATATTGCTTCATAAAACACCCCTTCGGGTATTCTTATAAAGTATGCTACTGCCTTGGCCAACTCGTCCGCTCTTATGTTTCCCCCCTTGGTATTGTTTTCACGGAGATTCCTATGAAATGCTTCTCCATTACTCTTACTGCTTCCAGATATTTAGCCATCTCGGTATCTTTTGCTTGAAAGTCCTTCGTTATATGTCCTTCTATTAACTTTGAGTCGGTGTAAATGACGACCCTCTTTGCTCCGAGAGATTTTGCCTTCCGAAGACCTAGCAAAAGTCCTTCGTATTCAGCCGTGTTGTTTGTCGTCTTGAAGTTTAACCTGAGTGAATACTCCGTGCTTTGTCCTTCGGGGTCGGTTACAATTGCCGATGCTTCTGCCCCTTCTGCTGTGAAAGAACCATCGGATTTTATGCTCCACAAGGGAGGCAATGCTGGGCCTTCTTCCAAAACTTCGGTCGACCATTCAGAGATGAAGTCAGCGAGTGCTTGAGCTTTAATGGCCGTCCTTGGTTCGAAAGTGATGTCGAAGGGCGCTAGCTCTGCGGCCCACTTCGCGATTCTTGACGTGGCGTCCTTGTTTTCAAATATGGACTTTAAGGGGTATGCTGTGGGCACCTTTATCTTGAACTCTTGGAAGTAGTGTCTTAATTTTCTAGATGCCATGAGTAGTGCATAAGCTATCTTCTCCAACTCAATGTAGTTTCTTCTTGGTCCTTGCAATGATTCTGATACGTAGTATACTGGCATTTGTCCCCCCTTCGGCTCCATCCTTTACGAGGACTGCGCTGACCGCGAAGTGGCTTGCTGCTAGATACAGGGTTAGGTGTGTCGCTCCGTTCGGACTGATTGGCTCCGGTTCTTTTGGCCTTGTATGTTGGCGTCGAGGGTCCTTGGGATACTTTCGCCGAGTCCTTGCTCAACCGCGCCGCCTTCCCGCCGCAATTCAGTCGTTGGCGTGGTGGTGATCATCCATTGGGCCGCTTCTTCCGCCGCCTCGCCGATGGTGTCTTGTTCATTCTGGTCTCGCCGCTCCCACCCTACGCCTGCTTCGCCGTGCCCCGGTTCCGGCGGTTCGTCGCCTCCGGTCGCTGCTACGCTCCTCCTTGGTCTGGCCATCACCGCAACGCTCGCCTCTTCCCCACAGACGGTGCCAATTGTTGTCGCCGGGATTTCCCGCTGGCGTGATGAGGTACGGCGCCTCTCTCCGGTGCTGGAGAGGACACCGTGAGAGAAGATGGTGGGAAGAGCGGAAGCTAGGTGATTAAAACCAGTGTGGAATCAGAATTCTTTGTCTTCCCATTGAAGAACTTGTCAATTTATACAACTGCGGGCTAGGGCTTACATGTATGGGAAACACCCAAATTGCCCTGGCCCCTGAGTCGTTGATCTTGCGATCAACCGTTAGACGAGCTTTCTTGCAATCCAAGCTTTGCTAATCCCTATCCTACCCTCGGGGGGGGGCACGTTCTGACAAGGTGGTTGATCAGGTCAGTCCTTGTCAGGGGCTATCGCGGAGTCTTCGTCCCCTGGCCTGAGACTTGTTGAAGATATCAAGCTCGGTCTCCCCGAAGGATTCTTCACGAATTCCTCGGTGAGACCTCGCTCCTCCCATATACCCTTCGGTAGAAGTCCCGAGGGTTCTCATCGCTCAAAGTTCCCTCGGAACTCCTGACCCTTCGCGTCCATCTCCCGACCCTTCGCGCATGTCTGAGTTCTCGGCACACAACCCAAGGGGTCGTGAGGTCATCATCTTAGGCGCGCTTCTCCAATTACCCCTTCGGGTTAAAATCCTTACGAAGGACTCTTACAGCATCTTTGTGGACATCCACCTTTCCCGAAGATGGGGTGATTGCCCCTACAACACCGGTTTGAATAAACAACCGGTAGTAGAGCTTCCTCTCTATTACCGGTTTGTTTAACCAACCGGTCGTGGTCTCAACAAGAAAAATCCCGTGGCGGGGCAATTCGCATGCCACTACCAGTTGGTTAAACAAACCCATACTAAAGAAGGCTCTACTATCGGTTTGACTAAACAACCGGTAGTAGAGCCTTGAAAATAAAAGAATGCAGCGGCGCGAGCGGGGCTCGAACCCGTGACCACACGGGGAGCATGCGCTCAAGCGCATGCTGCTAGCCAGGGGAGAGGAGGGAGTTTGTTCAATGTTCTCGGGCGCGTACCGCAATTGTACCATAACTAGGAGAGGACAGGATAAAGGGCTTGGTCACTGACAAGCAAGGTTCCATTTATCGATTTTTACCCAAAAATCGGTCTTGGCCAGTTTTCAATTTGCCGTGGCAAATCGTGAAAAATTGATCACATTTTGGGATTTGAAAGTTGAATCACAAAAGGCTTGCCGAAACCGCAAAAATCGATCGATTTTTCGGCAAATCGATCCAAAATCGCGGCAAATCGATGGAGAAATGTGGAAAATCGAGGCAAACTGAAAAAACTGCAAATCGAGCGGTTTTTGTGTCGAACCGAACGGATTTGGCAGAAAACCGCTTGGCCGGTGGGAAAAAATGATAAAAATATTTATGGTGCGAAAAAATGGTAAAAATTGATTTAAAATTATGTAAATGGTAGGGCATGACTTTTTGTAATTTTGTAACATTTAAGCAACATTGAAATTTATGTAAAATGTTAGGAAATGAATTTTTTGAAAATTTCGGCATGACCTTTGCTAAATTCGTATCTATTTCATGTATCTATTTGACGAAAACAATTCATTGCATAGATAAATTCATATATACTCATATGTATCATACGATATGACAAGTTCACAAGTTAACAACTTCATGACAACTGCATGATACAGAGTGCTTGTAAATTGTAATTGACTTACCTTGCAATTTGTCTGAAAAAATAGTGAACAGTTCGGTCTGGTTGCAAGGTACCTGGTGATAAGTAATAATGAAATGCTCCTTTTCCTTGGCTTGTCGCCACACTCCCTCGACTTGCCGCGCCTCCCGCCGACTTGCCGCAAAGCCGTGCCGACTTGCCGCTCCGATCCGCTGATTTGCCGCCCGTGCCGAACGATTTGTACTTCCAAAGCGTGGATCTGAGCGGTGGAGCAAGAGGAGACCGGAAGGGAAAGTTTGCTCAGGATGGAAGCAATAATGCAGCGGCCAGCATGTCGTATATGCACTTATGCAGCATGTCGTCAATCATAGCCGCTAATGGGCCAAGTTGGGCCGTCCCTTTTTTAATTTTTCATGATTTCAATTCAAATTTGCACACGAATCCGGCTTTGTTTTTTATTTTTTTCACCATTGTTTTTATAAATGGATCTACAATTTTTACGAATTTTATGGGATTTTTTTTATTTTTCAAATTCAAATCACATTTTGAATTTGTTTAGCGGTTTGCCGTGGCCGAACCAGCTCGATACGTCGATTTGCCGCGGCAAGTGGAACCTTGCTGACAAGTGGGCCCATCTTTGGTGGGTCCCACGTGTCAGTGGCAGTAATTTTCCATACAGTACCGGAAAATTATAGAAAATTGTTGGGAAACCATACAAATTAAATAAAAATATCATAAAATTCATAAAAATATGAAAAATTGACATATATAAGAAAATATGATCTTTTTAGAAACTTCTAGACTTCAAATTATTTTAGTGGGTTTTTATTGATTAAATTTGTCTTTCTGGGTTATTTATTTTTGGGAGCCCATAAAAATGAGTTGGGAGCCCATAAAAATGAAATGCAAATATGAAAAAATATTTTGCCAAGGGATTTGTAATGTTGTGAGCCTATACAAATGAAATAAAAATATAAAAAAATATTCATAGGTCACACACATGTACCAACAACACGATACGTCTTAACTGTTTATATACTTTGTTTTGACAAGTGTTCCCTCATTATGGTCGTGGCGTACATAGGGAGCTTCCTTAATATCATCTAGGACACTTATGTCGACACTACAGTAATCCGATCTATAAACGTCGGCTAAAAAAATTAACGTCGGCTTAAAAAATACCGACGTAAACCTGGACTTATTTACGTCGGCCACGTCAAACCAACGTAAATAGCTATTTACGTCGCTTGGCCGACGAAAACAGCGGGGAGGCCTATTTACGTCGGCCAAGCCGACGTAAATAGAGGCTTTCACGAGCCTAGAAAATTCAAACTCGAGGAGGTCTATTTACGTCAGCCAGACCGACGTAAATAAAGCCTCCGCGGGAACAAATAAATAAAAATTTGAAAAAGCTTATTTACGTCGGCCTGGCCAACGTAAATAGGGCTATTTACGTCAGCCAGGCCGACATAAATAAACCCTCTCCGGAACAAAAAAAATAAAAATTTGAAAAATCCTATTTATGTCGGCCTGGCCGACATAAATAGGGTGTCAGCCAGGTCGACGTAAATAAACCCTCGGCGGAACAAAAAAATAAAAATTTGAAAAATCCTATTTACGTCGGCTAGGCCGACGTAAATACCTATTTACGTCGGCTTAGCCAACGTAAATAAAGGTATCACGCGCCCACAAAATTCAAAAATCATGGCAGATATTTACGTCGGCCAAGCGGACATAAATACACTTATTTACGTCGGCCTGGCTGACGTAAATAAGGCTAGGCCCCACATGGTTGCTATTTACGTCGGCCAGGCCGACGTAAATAAAGGCTGTCACGCGCTCAACAAATTCAAAATTGGGTAGGCCTATTTACGTCGGCCGAGCCGACGTAAATAGGCCACGTGGCGGCTATTTACGTCGGCCAGGCCGACGTAAATAACGCGAGCCCCACGTGGCGACTATTTACGCCACCGCCGACGAATAGGCCGAGAGTTTAACTTAGCCTAGCTGCGCCGTTGCGTGCCCTCGCCAAACCCCGCAGCCAAAAGCCCCCCGACGCCGCTCGCTCGCCGCCGCCGCCACGCGCGCCTCGCTCGCCGCCGCCGCCTCGCGCCCGCCGCCGCCACCGCCTCATCGCTTCGCCGTCTCGCGCCCGCGCCGCTGCGCGCTCGTCTCGCGCCGTCGCTTGCGCCTCGCCGCCGCGACCGCCTGAACCTCCATCCGGCTCCCATGGCGGCAACGGTGTCCGCGCCACGAGGAGCCTCGCGGCGGGCGCCATTTCACGATGGGCGGGGCGCCTGCGCTGCCCCTCGCGTCTCCCGGTCCGTATGCCTGGGTGGTCGGGCTCCTCCGAATCACCGGCGCATGAGCTATGCCCCGCGGACATCGCCGCGTTCACGCTGGTGGTTTCAGCTTCTCCGGTGAGGCGGACCAGGCATGGGCATTCTCGTCCCTAAACTGTCTGCTGCCCCTATATGTGACTTATTAGATCCTTATGCGAGGCCTTGATGAATTGCAGGGGGCTTTCTTGGAGCTGCCGAGCAGAGCGAATTTCAGCTGGGTACTCCCAATTGAAGGTGCAAACTTGACTCTTTTTCCTCTCCTTTTCGATATTAGGATTTGTTTTCTCAATTCTTTAGAGAATTGGTTCTTTGTTTAACTACAAGGTTTATGCAGACATGGAACACAAATTCAATCTAGAAATACAAGATAGTGGTAATGTTAATGCCGATAAAGTTGCCGAAAACGTGTGTGAGTTCAAATTCATTTTGTTTGGGTCTAATTGATTGTTTGTCTGCGTTATAAGATTGGTTTAGCTCTTGGAAGCCACCCAGCGCGCTCTGGCCGTTCATTTAGTCAGAAATCTGGGTTTGCTTAGCTCTTGTTACAACTCAAAGCTTCATACGGATCTACAAGCTTATGATTTTAGCATCTTCATGCACGAATGATAGGGTTGGTCTTAGAAATCATGTAGATTGTCTTATGTCTGTCCAATTGCTGCTAGAGTGTACACATTTTGCTCATTTACCTTAGTTGTGAAATATTAAACTTCACTTCTTCTAGGTGAGAAGTGTCAGCTATCGACCTCCTGGAACTGAACAAAACTTGTTAGATCAAATTAGTCTCGCCCTTCAGGAGAAAAAGTAAGAGTGTTTTATATCAGGATAATCATATTTCAAGAATGGCTTTTATATTGCTGAGACCACTATATTCATGAAGTTTTGGTTTGATTTTTGGACGGAGTGGGAGTGGAAAGACCACTCTTTTACAGGTTTGCATCGAAATGCTGCATGACATTTTTAAATTTCCTCCTTATCTTTCATTTTAAGATGATGCTTCATTTGTCGACTTTTGGCCGGTCTATCGAGCCTACCTCTGGGTCAATTTGCATCCAGAAATATGATGATAGTGGAAATCCAATTGGTCTATCAGAAATGCTAGCTTCTCAAAGAGTCGATATTGTGTTTCAGTTTCCAGAGAGGTTTGAATTGCTTTTTTCACTGTTAAATTATGTACAACTGAATATGAATGCCAACTATCTGTCAGAGTGTGCGAAAGTTTTGGCTGCATAAGATCTCTTATACATATTAGAACATGTTCACGTTAATTTTTGCCCATATGTTCGTTATTTTGACGTAATCTAGCTATCTCTAACATATGTTCATGAATATAGGATTCGGTGGCCCCCACACCGGATGCCCATGTTGGAGGCAACGACGCTTCTTCTTCGAGAACTTCGCTGTCGGTTGCTGACTTCTTAAACTCAGGAGGCGACGCCAGTAGTGGACATCGATTTAACAATACTCCTCCAAAGAGATGTTTGTATGAACAATGTGTACTATGGTTAATCTATGTTATGTCATGTTTCTAGTATGAACAATGAGTATTATGGTTGATCTTTGTTATGTCATGTTTCCAAATTGACGTTTGTATGAACAATGAGTGTTATGGTTGATCTATGTGTTGTATGTCATGTTTAAGTTTATATACATATATATAATTATGGATGGATGCTATAATTTGATATGAATGGACTGATTGATATTGGTTTATATGAATGTATGGTTGAATGGACCGATCAATGTTGATTTATATAAATTGATGGATGATGCAATATGGATGGATATATATATATATATATATGGCCTATTTATTTGGCTGTTCCTGAATTCTCATGTATTTACGTCAGCCGGGCCACGTAAATAATGAAGCAAAATTCTGTCATGCAGCCCCAGTATTTACGTCAGCCTGAAAGCCGACGTAAATAGGCTTATTTACGTCGGCTTGGAGGCCGACGTAAATACTTTTTCCATGGCCACAGATATTTACGTCGGCTAGGCCGACGTAAATAAGTCTATTTACGTCGGCTCGGCCGACGTAAATAAGCTTTCCACGGCCAAAGCTATTTACGTTGGCCCGGCCGACGTAAATAAGCCTATTTACGTCAGCCTGGCCGACGTAAATAAGCCTATTTACGTCGGCTTCTAGACCGACGTAAATAAGCCTTCCACGGCCACGGCTATTTACGTCGGCCCGAGGCCGACCCTATTTACGTCGGCTTTCGGCCGACGTAAATAGCTGCCACCGTGGAAGGCTTATTTACGTCGGCCTTGGGCCGACGTAAATGACTGCCACGTCAGCTCCACGCCGTGGGCTAAGAACCACTATTCCTATTTACGTCAGCTTCGAGGCCGACGTAAATAAAGGTTATTTACGTCGGTGCCGACGTAAATAAAGGTTATTTACGTCGGTGCCGACGTAAATAAAGGTTATTTACGTCGGTGCCGACGTAAATAATGTTATTTACGTCGCTCGGTTTACGTTGGCCTATTTACGTCGGCATGCCGACGTAAATAGCTATTTACGTCAGCTTTTGCCCTATTTACGTCGGCTTCTGGCCGACGTAAATAAGTCGGATTCCTGTAGTGCGACCGGCACCGTGAAAGGGGGCAGCTCGTCGAATTGATTATGTTCTTCTTCATCTGTGACGTCCTCAACTTCGACAATCCTTCTTTTGCCTAGAAGAACCACATGGAGCTTTGACTAATCGGTAGACTTGTCCTTTCGCTTCTTCGGTTTGCTACACATATCCATTACATAGAAGACCTGTGTCACATCATTGGTGAGAACAAATGGTTCGTCCCTATATCCGATTTGTGTAAGGCCCACGGTTGTCATATCGTACTTATCGATCATCACGCCGTTTGCTGTTAGTTTGACCCATTGGCACCGAAATAGAGAAACCTTCAAAGGTCTATAGTCGAGCTCTCAGATCTCCTCTATGAAACCATAATAGGTGTCCTTATTTCTATTGTTGTCTATGACATCTATACGGACACCGCTGTTTTGGTTGGTGCTTTTGTTATCCTGGGCTCTAGTATAAAATGTGTACCCATTTATGTCATACCCTTGGAATGTCAATATTGTACTGGAAGGTCCTCGAGCCAAGCGTTTCAACTGTTCATCATTGGTCTCCTTACCCATCATGTGCTTTCGTAACCAACCGCCATAAAGATCCATGTGATGCCGTGTGATCCAATCCTCTGACCTGCCAAAGTATTGAGAGCATAGAATCCTCTTGTGCTCATCGACATATGGAGCCACTACAGCTGATTGTCGCAATACCGTGTAATGTGCATGTTTAAATGAAACAAGATCATTGCTGATGATTGCTTTTCTCCCTAGTGTCCCTCTTCCCCGTAGCCTCCCCTCATGGCGTGATATAGAAACGCCAATCGGATTCAGATCGTCGATATAATCGACACAAAACTCAACCACCTTCTCTGTCCCAACACCCTGGGCATTGTAGCCTTCTGGACGAGATCGGTTACGAACATACTTTTTTAGGACACCCATGTAACTCTCAAAAGAAAACATATTGTGCAGGAACATGGGTTCGAGGATATCTATCTCTTTGACAATGTGAACCATGAGATGGACCATAATATCAAAGAAGGATAGAGGGAAGATCAACTCAAGGCTCACCAGGCTTTGGACAACATCATCCTGCAGCTTAGCTAGTTTATCTGAATCGATGACCTTCCGTGACATCTCATTGAAGAATGAACACAACTTGATTATTGTCTCTCATACCCTTTCCGGTAGAATACCTCTCACTGCAACTGGAAGCAATTGTGTCATCAACACGTGACAATCATGTGATTTTAGGTGTACGATTTTTTTCTCTTTCGTGTTGATGAGTCTCTTTATGTTCGAGAAGTATCCGGACGGGACCTCAATATTGTTCAAGCATTGGATCATGTTTTTTTTCTCTTCCTTGCTTAGAGTGTAGCTGGCGGGATGTAGGTAATGTCTTCTTTCTCTCCCTTTTCTGGATGTAAGTCGTTCCTTAATTCCAATCTTTTTAGGTCCTTTCGTGCTTAAAGTGCATCTTTCGATTTGCCATACATATCTACGAAGTCTAGCAGGATGACACAAACATTCTTCATTAGGTGCATGACGTCAATTGAGTGACGGACCTCTAAGAGTTTTCAATAAGGTAAGTCCCAAAAAATTGACTTCTTCCACATGGGTGCCTTGCCTTCTTTACTCAGGACAGGTTTGCTACAAGCACCCTTTCCAAGAACTACTTTCAGATCCTTTACCATAGCGAATACCCGTGTCCCATTACGATGCGCAGGCTTAGTACGATGGTCTGGTTTCCCGTTAAAATTCTTATCTTTCTTCCGTAACGGGTGATTTGTAAGAAGAAACCTACGGTGGCCCATGTACACAACCTTCCGACAGTTTTTTAGGTACATACTGTCTGTGTCATCTAAGCACTGGATGCAGACTTTATATCCTTTGATAGTCAGGCCCGCTAGGTTGTCAAGTGTAGGCCGGTCATTGATGGTTACAAATAACATGGCGCCTAGGGTAAAGTGTTCTCGTTTGTACTCATCCCATATCTGTACACCATCGTTCCACATTGTTAATAGATCTTCTACCATTGGTTTAAGGTACACATCAATGTCATTTTCAGGTTGCTTAGGGCCTCAGATAAGCAACGGCATCATAATGTACTTCCGCTTCATGCACAGTCATGGAGGAAGGTTGTAGATACATAGAGTCACAGGCCAAGTGCTATGACTACTGCTTATCTCGCCGAAAGGATTCATCCCGTCCATACTCAAGCCAAACCTTATGTTCCTCACCTCCTCTGCAAAGTCAGGGAATGTTCTATCGACCTTCCTCCATTGGGAGTCATCGGCGGGGTGTCTTAGCATTCCGTCATCCTTACGCGCTACTTTATGCGAACGCAATATTTGGGCATGCGCTATGTTCGCAAACAAACGTTTCAATCGGGGATTATAGGGAAATACCACACCACCTTAGCAGGGGGTCTCTTCTTCTTGGGCTCCTCTTCTACCGCCCCTGGGTCATCACGCTTGATCTTATACCGTGATGCTTGACACACTGAACAAGTATCTAAATCCTCATACTCTTTGCGATAAAGGATATAGTCATTAGGGCGTGCATGTATTTTTTGTACTTCCAATCCCAAAGGACAGACAACTTGCTTGGCTTCGTAAGTACTTTCATGCAGCGTGTTATCCTTTGGAAGCAACCTCTTAATGAGACATAGCAACTCGTCGAATTCCTTATCAGACAAACCATTTGTCGCTTTCCATTGCATCAAGTCAAGTGTGGTACGCAACTTTTTGTGGCCCTGCTCGCAGTCTGGGTACAAGAGTGTTCTGTGGTCCTCTAACAAGCGGTGGAACTTTTGAAATTGTCTTTCATCGGTGTAATCTCCCTCACCATCACGCAGCATCTGATCTAAATCATCCCCATCAAACTCCCCCAATGTATCTGCCATTGAACCGTATTAATGTGTCCGTGTTTATCTTTGTCTCCCTCTTTTTCTTCATCGTCTTCATGTATATTCCCTTCTTCACCGTGCTTGGTCTAATAGATATAGTTAGGCATGAAACCTCTTTAGAGCAAATGACTGTGAAGAGGCCTTGAGTTTGAATACTCCTTCTCATTCCTGCAGTCCAGGCATGGACAACATATAAAGCGTGACGGCTTATACGCAACAGCCGCACTGATAAAGCTTGCACACCCTCAATGTACTCCTTCGTGCGTCGGTCCTTGTTGTACATCCATTGCCGATCCATCTACAATAGGATGTAGCAAGCTAATTTTTAACTAATTTTTACATGATGATTTATCAATTTTTAGAATCTCAAAACCTACATTAATTTACCATGTACATAAATTAGAGCTAAATTGAACTCTAGCCCTTTCCTAGGCTATTCACCATGCACATAAATTAATCAATTAAATTATGATCGAGCTAGCTCTAAACAAAATTCTTCATCGATCATGTGAACTCCAATTCCAATTTGAGCTACATCCCCACCTTGAATTGGAGCTATATCTTAATCTAAGTAAACTCCAAACATACATAATAACTTTTTAGCAATCTACTTCAAAAATGAGGTGAGCTAGCTATACGAAGTGAGGATGATGTTACTAACCTTTAAGCACTTGGATTAGAGTAAAATCACCAAATTTTAAAAAATTTGGGCAGCACCTCCTCTGAAATTTCAAAAATCGCCATGGCCAACACTTGGATTGGATCTAGATTCAAAAGCATTCATGAGTCATAGAAAAAACCACATTTACTCCAAATTTAAAGCAAAAAGGTATACATTTAACTACAAATGAAGCGAGGTTGATGTTACTAACCTTCAAGCACTTAGATTGGAGTAAAATCACCAAATTTTAAAAAATTTGGGCAGCACCTCCCCTCAAATTTCAAAAATCGCCATGGGCAGCACCTCCCTCCCTTCTCTATTCATTGGCGACAGCTCTGGGAGGAAGACGACTGTTTAAATGGCGGGGCGGGAGCAATGATCTACTACCGGTTGGTGATACCAACCGGTTGGGAACCCAGTCATCTACTACCGGTTGGTATCACAAACCGGTAGTGAAAGATTCACTACCAGTTTGTGGTTACAACCGGTAGTAAAACAACCCCCTCCAACCCTGTCTTGGTCTTGGATGCCCTTGTAGCCGTTGAACCGGTAGTGATGCAACCATCACTACGGGTTGATATCCAACCGGTAGTGATGGGCCGGTAGTAATGCCCAGTTCTCTTGTAGTGTGTGTGTCTAGGATATGCTTCTGTGAATTTTACATGTTATTATCAATCTGTCAGACGTTGTGCATGTTTTATCTCTTGATTAAATTAAACATGAAAGTGCTAATTATTCTAACAGTGATCATAGATTAGACGCATTCATCATTTCTTTTGGCAACTCTACACCTTCACAAAAGTTTAATTGGAGGGACAGACCGCGAACCTTGTTTGAAGAATTTTGACAAGAAGCGTTACCAAATACAGTAACGAAATTCCCTTTACTAGCCCAAGATATAATCATGTCAAGCACAACATCATGAACTTTGAAGAGTTGCACTGTTGTGCCATCTACCACATTTTCTGTCTGTTGGACTTGAATCATGCTTCTATTGATAAGCTCGTTTAAGTAGCTTTTTCCTAGTTGCTCCATACTTTTCCGATTTTGTCCAATAATTAATCCCTCGACTGCCCAGCTCCATACCAGTAATCTACTAGAATCCACGAAAGAAAACTGAAAAGAACACTAGAATGTGTTATTTCTATATTTTTATTCGTCCAAATATTAAATTAATTATCTTTTTTTCACCCAAACTATGTGATCTAACAAACGATTGCAAGGGACGGTCGCGCCATTGGCGCGCTTACCTTCCCTAGTATAGACATTTCTTGAAGATTAGACGTGCAATCTTTTATCAGTGCATAGTTTATATACACTATATCAATAGGGCCTAAGAAATAAAGAAAATTATATGTATACCAGTGTGTTCTTCAGAGCTTATGCTTATTTGCTTGTGTGCTTATTTTCTTATCTCCGTTTTACAAAAGGAAACGCTTTATTGTTTTGAGCCCGGCCGTTCTTTTTTCATCTCGAAGATGAGTCTCTAAGCTGTAACAAGAAAGTTAAACAAAGTGGGTTCAACTCTTAAAGCTACCTCGAAAAGCTCTCAAAGTCCATCATTTCATCAAATAAGTTCAGCCCACACTACTGCACATAAGAGTTTCACAAACGGCCCATTACAAGCGGTTCACTTCGGCCCGCTTGTAGTTTGAGAACCGCAAGCTGTTCGAAACCAACGGGCTAGAGGGCGAGATGAGGGGCGCACTACAAGTGGTTTGTAATAAGAACCGCTTGCGAATCCCGTATTGTGCAAGCGGTTCCTATTACGAACCGCTTGCAATATTCTACAAGCGGTTCGTAATAGGAACCACCTACAGAATAGGGGATTCACAAGCGGGTCTTATTACGAACCGCTTGCAATAAGCTCCTCTCCCGCTCTGCACATTTAAACTCTGTCTTCCTCAGCAAGCTCGCACACAGGACAAAGCTGCTGTTAATGGTGGGCCGAGCTCTGTTCATAGGGGAGGTACTGCCAAATTTTTAATTGAAAATTTATGATCCAAATTAACTGTTTGAAAGGTTAGTAACATGTTGTACACATCCTTCTCCTGTAGATATTGATGTTTTCAAGATGTTTTCCACGAGAACACACCGACTGTTCTTTTTGTCTGATTTTATTTGCTGATAGGCTGAACTTTAAAAGCTTTTTAAAGTGGTTAGGAGAGTCCGACACACTTGGTTTGACTTGCTTTTTAGAGCTTTGAGACTCACCATTGACCCAAAAAAGAATGGATTAAAAATACCAAAGCATTTGTGTTTCCGAAAGCAGAGATAAGCAAATAATAGCCGTAGAGAACAGGGCCTACTGATCATGCCCCTCAGAGTTAGCATTACTGTATGTATTGCAACCTATGACATTGATGACAATTTGTTTTTTTTTTGTTTAAGACGTATGAACTTTCAGGAAAATTCTCCTAAAAAATCAAAGTTATCAAATATATAGTAAATGCTAACAATTTTTGGTATTTTTATAATTGGAAGTATAATGTATTTCACAACACATGTATCATAAATGTAGCAAAAACATTTAGGTGGAAATTATTGGATATTTCATAACACTATGCCTTTTTGGAATTTTTTTCAGATATTTATTCAACTTTTTTAAAAAAATTCACCAATGGCATAGACAGCAGTACCTAGTAATTAAATACAATGCCAATAGAGGAGATGTCACAATAGATCCAGAGCTCCTGCAGCGGCATATTAAAATTATCCCAAAAATAATTGTTGTTGCATGTGCTCTATTAAACATAAATCATTTGTAATTAAATAGTACATAAGCAAGTGGAAAAAGGTTAAGATAGACACAATGCATCCAATCAGAAGTTTGTAGAATTGAACATATTGCTCGTAGTGTAATTATTCTTATTTCTTTGCTAAGTGTATAAAACATTTATTGTATGTTAAGCGATCATACTGTCACTATGAATTTATTCCTCTACATAAACAATTGTTTCTAGTTGAGAACTATGGAAATTATATATATACCAATGTGTTCTTCAGGGCTTATGTTTATTTGCTTATGTGCTTATTTTCTTATCTCCATTTTAAAAAAGCAAACGCTTTATTTTTTAGCCCATTCTTTTTTCATCTTGAAGATGAGTTTCTAAGCCATAAAAAAAGTCAAGTGAAGTGGGGCTAACTCTCAAAGCCACATCGGGAAGCTCTCAAAGTCCATCATTTCACCAAATAAGTTCAGCCCACGGGAACACACCGGTTGTTCTTTCCGTATTTTATTTACTGATAAGCTGAATTTTGAGAGCTTTCCAAAGCGATTTGGAAAGTCCGACACACATTGTTTGCCTTACTTTTTAGAGCTTTGGAACTGTGACACCCTAAAAATCCCAAAATTCGTTTCTAAAACTTTTTCCACAAATCTTAAAGCAATTAGGGGATTAACCCTAATCGTCGCGGATTAGGTCCAGCCCAAAACCTAGGCCGACACGAACTCATCTTTAATGCCCTATATAAACCCCCAAATAAACCCTAATCCCCACCTAATCAACTCCAAACCAATCTACGTGCTGCTGTACGTGCGTCGACCTGCAGCCGCTGTCGTCATCGACCTTGTGCCGTCGTCCTCGTCACCGCACCAAGGTAGTCGCCCCTGTTGCTGCTCTCGAGCAGCCGCTCAACGCCGCCGTCTCCACCGGCCAAGTGCGCAGCCACGCCGTCGCTGCCTGGTGCTGCCGCCGCCGCGCCATCCCCATCTGTGTGTGCCGCTTCGCCGTCGCAGCTCGCCGCGCACCGCCGCCGCAGCTTCGCCGACGCGACGCTGTCTCTAAGCGCTGCCGCCGCCGCCTGCTGCTGCTGCGTCGCCGTCCACCAACCGCGCCGCCGCCCGGCGCGTCGGCCGTCGCCTGCCGGCCACCTACCGCGCCGCTCTCCCTCCTCCTCCGCAACCCACGCCGCGCCGCCTCAGGCGCATGGCCGACCCGCCGCTGCGGTGCCGCCGCCTAGGTGCACGCGCGCTCCTCCTCCGCGAGCCACGCCCTTGCCGTGTCGCGCGCCACGCCATCGCTCCGCCCGTCGCGCCACCTCCTCTCGCGCCCGGACCGCCGCGTCGTCGCCGGACCACCCTCGCCGGAGTTCCCCGCCGCCGGCGCCCTCCTTCCTCCCTCTCCTCTCCCTTCTTCCTCCCTTCTTCTTCCTCTCTTCTTCTTCTCTCTTTCTTCTTTCTCTCTCTAGCTCTGTCTCTCTATTAGCTTTCTCAGCCACACAGATGCAACACGCAGCATCTTATCCTCCCACGAGTGGGCTGTTTGCTACAGGGCAGCCTGTAGCTACAATAACTTTGCTTGAGTGACCGAATACTAGTCCCAGAAGACCATAGCTAGTATTGCACTCAAGGATATTTGGAATATCATCGCAGGCATTGCATTTAACTAAAATTTAACAGTTTACATAGCATAAATAGCATCCCAGTTGACATAGACAAATACATATTCTTGCACAGGATTCAGTTCATTCACATAAGAAAACACAGCGGAAGACTGAAAACGATGATATCCCGAGGTTGACCCGAAACGCGCGGCTAATCACCATGACCCTCCTGGTCACAGCTGGCACCGTTGCTGAACTCTTGACCTAAACAAAGATCCGTGGTCCATATAATGAGTACACGGCTACTCAGCAAGCGGTCCTTAATAAATGAATGCAAGGTCAATGGACGGGTATGGTTATTTTGCTAAAATATCACCTATCTACTTGTTTTTTTCTTGATTCATTGAACACATGATAACACATGAGCGTAGCCAAGGAACGGCTAACCAGCTCCAAGAGAGGCAATCCCTGCCTACACTACCATCAATTATTAATAAAAACTCATTTGACTACCTTGTGTCAAACTCCTTTCCCCCGCCCATAACCGTGGGCTCGGCTACCATGATAGTTTTAACTCTGCAGAGTGTGTACACGTTCCCCACAAGCCCCGTCTCATCCCAAGGGAGAAACAGTACAAAACCGTTCCCTGTTTCCACCTGTCCCAATACTGTACCCTTTCTTTTGGTTTTGTGCCCCATACGGTACACTTCGACCAGGCTGATAGTCATGTGCATTCCTTCAGCCGGACCTGATAGCGCACCGCATGAGGTTAGCCCCCATTTAAGCCATTCGGAACCAGTGATCGCGAATCACGTCCGTCCACTCTGATCAAATGAAACAAGCTTCCTGACTAACGGTCGGGGCGAAGGCACAAGTGGTCAGACGGTTCAGGTTCGGTATGGTAGTCACAAGTATACGGTCCTTATATGATAGAGGAGACCTGCACGTCTCAACCACAAGCCCAAAATCCGCCTCTTCTGGGTCTCTTCAAATCAACACACACCACGTTGATTTTAGTTGATTAGGTTTACCAAAAACAACACCACGAAGCCAAGACTCCACGGGTACCAGTTAATAATATGTGAAACCTATCAACTACCAACCCAGAAGCTAGGCTGAGCATCTACACAAGGATAGGCTAGTAAAAAAGTACCAAAATAGGTTAACAATGGAAGGCTACGTCATATCAGTAGAGTACTAATATGAAATCGGAGCAAACTGACACATATGATGATAATTGAAGCATGCAAACTAAGTAAACATGAAATAATTGAAATTTAGCAAACTAGGGATTCAACATGAATCTAGCTTGCCTTCGAAGACATTAGGTTCTGGATCTCCTCCTTCGAACGACTCCGGAACGTCTCCCGGACAGGAGGTGCACGTCGGTTCTACGCGAAAGAGGTAATAAAACAGCAATAAATATCAAACGTACAGAACATAGTATGGTAAAAATATATAAAATTCTTGGGATTATTTGTGATTTTTGGGCTCTGGAATCATCTCAATTGGAATTCGGAAACTCCCTAAACAATTATTGGAAGATTTGGGAAAAACAGAAAAGCTGGAAAAAGAAAAACCGGGTTAACCGGTGGTTAACCGAGGCAAAACCGTGGCCTGGCGGTCCAGCGCTGGTCGACGCGCGTGTGCCCCCGATTAGGCGCTTGGCGTGCACGTGGCGGCGGGCCGACGCGGAGCGAAAGGGCGGCGGCGTGGCGGCGGCGGCCGGTGGCGCGGTCTCTCGCATGGCGGGATAGCGGCGACGACGCGGCGGGCGGTTAAAGGCGGGCGGCGTGGCAGCGTGTGGTCGGCGCTGGGGCGCGGCGGCGAAGCGGTTAACGGGGCGACACGCGCGGCGGGCGGCGAAGCAGAAGCGGCGGCGGCGGCACAGTCTGCGCGGCAATGAAGCGGTTGGCGGCGGCGTGTGCAGCGCGACGCTGCAAAGCGGGCAGAGGCGTGGCGGCAGCGGGTTGGCAGCGCTGACTCGAGGCGGAGACGGCGGCGGCGGCTGACACGGTGGCGCGGACGCCGAGGTTCGCCAGTGACCGTGGAACCTCCAAACTTCGGCGACTTGGATCTCCCTCGTTTCTCCACCAAATTGGGACTTCCATATAGTCAAATTGATCAGCGCGACGAGCTCTACAATGTTCTAGCCTTGGATTTGGCAATTGGGCACTGGAATAGAAGAATTACCTTGATTTGCTTCGGGTTTTGCATGAAAACCGAGGCGGCGGCTAGGGTTTCGAGGCGCTAGGGTGATATGGCCAACCAGGGGACTCTAGGGGGTTTATATAGTGCTTCGGTCGGCTAGGGTCAACCCCAATTATGGGTGGAGTTTGAATTGGGCTAGAATTACGTCTTTATGGTCAAATAGGAGTTCTAGTGGGTTTAGGAGTAGATGGAGGGGGTTTTGGGCCTAGTTAGGGCCTAAGTAGGCTATCCAAGCCTGTTAGGACCTTTTTTCTATTATTATTTTATATTTTTAGCTTTTATTTTTCTTTATTGCTAATATGTGACATTATAATTTTATTAGGATGTCACAGATAGTGATCCTTCACTATTTCGCTACGCATTCATCCGAACTCCAAATCCGGCGATTCTAGTTTCTAAAAATTAATAAAATTCATATCTATCTACTGTAATTTTTATATAATTTTTCAATTGATTAATGTTTTGTTATTTATTATTATTCTTCTCGATTTGCGTGCGATAGATCACGTGGGTGATGAAGGATAGTTCGCCAACGCCGCCGACGTTCCGTACGGTCAAGAAGAACAGGAAGGCAAGTCTTTCCCCTAGACTCCTAATTTTCTAGATTTTGCCAAAATTGCTATTTAATTAAATCGTTCGTATTTGCTATAGTGATTCCTAGTGCATGTTGTTATTTACATGGTATGCACCCACTATCATGACAAACCTTAGGATGATAATATTATGTAATTTACTACTGTTTTTAATTATTAGTTGGCTTAGTATTGCTTAGATAGTCACCGGGGAGTGATTCCCACTCA
Source organism: Olyra latifolia (assembly GCA_036346145.1). Lineage (NCBI taxonomy): Eukaryota > Viridiplantae > Streptophyta > Magnoliopsida > Poales > Poaceae > Olyra > Olyra latifolia. The sequence continues at coordinate 51,476,123 of CM070524.1, read as the reverse complement.
TATGATCATCATTAAGCACTTTAATATGAGAATCAAGAGTATCTGAGTATGAGACATGAGAACTGGGATTTATGGTGGGTTTATTCACTCCTTAATTAAAATTTGACCAACTAATAATTTGACTCGAAGTGGGTGACTTGAGTCGACGCTCCGGTCCCTAAGGACCGATGATCGTAATGGATTTAACTGAGAATTTCCCGTGCGACCGCAAGCCCGGTATGGTATAGGCCTGATCTAGAGGGAGAGTAACATCAGGATTGCTACTGTCCTTGCACCGTGGGTGAGGTCCCGAGGGATGCGTCATCACCGATGTATAGCTCGGAGTATTGGACTTTGGGGTACTTGTGTGAATATCTGCATAGTCGAAGCCCTGGGGTACTTGTGTGAATATTAGGTATGACTGTGTCAAACTCGGGGTTGGTCTTTTCATGGATTTTGTTATGATGCTTTCCGACGGGGGAATATCGTATCTTGCGGGGAAAGCGTACAACCTTTGCAGAGTGTAAACCCATTCGAATGGCCGTGCTCTCGGTTATGAGCGTCTTGGTGGTTTTTGATATCGTAGCTACACCTTAATTAATTTGACTTGGGTAAGGTTTTTCGGGCAGTGTGCCGTTGCTAGATGATTCTTGGGGAACAAGAACGAGCATGAGAACCATATTGAGATGATGATTTGAGATAATGAGCATTTGAGATATGAGACACTGAGTTTGAGAATTATGCCATGTTTACCTTATTGTTGAGATTAATCATGAGAATTGCTATTCATTTACTTATGTTTTGATAAATGTTTTTATACTTCTAAGTTAAATGCTTTTATGCATGCTGAATCATCTTTGTGGTTCTACTGTTCTCGTAGTTTGTTTTGCTAGGATTAGCAAAAAAAAAAAACTAGGTACGGTACAGCGCAATGTCCGTACGGTGTCCGTACAATTCCGTACAGTTGCGAAATTTTTTATTCGAAAACGATTAAAAAGTAAAATAATTCCATGTTTATGTGTGTATAGGACTTTAGTAGTGTGCTCAATTTTTCTGGGTGAACTGCGTCCACACGTGTGACATGTTTCGTGGATTTTTATATGTCAGCTTGTCCCGTACTGAATAGCAGTCGTGTATAAGCGGCCTGTTATTTAAATTAAGTATTTAAAATTATTTTCAGCCCTTTTTATTTTAGTCACACATCTCCTCTGCCTTATGGTTCCTATTTGATCAACCGCAGATGGATCAAGTTCAAGGTCGTGGTGAAGGTCGTGGTAGTGGTCGTGGTAGAGGCCGTGGACGAGGTCGTGGTCGTGGCCGTGGCCAAGCTCCAATTGATCCAGTACCGCTTGCAGAGCCGTTTGGTGAGCCGAATCAGCAACCACCGGTGGGAGATCAGCAAAACCCACCCATGGAGCCACAGCAACCAGCAGCTCAGCCTCCGCCTCCACCTTCGCCTCAACAGCCTACCCTAGCAGCAGCCGGTCCAGTGCTACCCCCTCAGCCGATGCAGCAACCAGATTAGCAGCAGTTTATGAATAAATTATGTTCATGCAAACGATTGCTCGCCACATTGTAAACCCGCAGCCCGTGGTTATTCAGCAGCCTGCTCCTCCGCCACAATCAAAGCTTGGGGAGTTCATGAGGACAAGACCTCATACCTACGCCGGATCCGCTGATCCTTTGGTTGCAGTTGTACTTGGCAGATTGTGATGACCAAGAAAGTGTGAAGTTCGCAGCAACAAGCCAGCAGTTCTAGGCCTCGCACTGGTCAGTTTCAGTCCCGCCAGCCTGTTACCAACGTTCCCAGAGCTCCAGCTCAGGCGCCTCGTTCCAGCATGCCAGTGCAGTGTCCCAACACTACAGGACAGCCACAGAGACCCCCAATTGACACTTCAGCCATCCGTTGTTATAACTGCCAACAAATGGGTCACTATGCCAACAACTGCCCTCAGAAGCGTCAAAATTCAGCACCACCGCAAGGCAATCAAGGTGGTACTCCAGCCCGTGCACCCGCCTCAGGACAAGGACGTGGAGTCCCAAGGACCCCAAGGACGCCCCAGACGGCCGGTAGAGGTCGCGTGAATCATGTCACCGCCGAGGAAGCCCAGGATGCACCCGACGTCGTGTTGGGTAAGTTTTCAGTTAACTCAGTCCCTGCTACAGTTTTATTGATTCTGGAGCTTCGCATTCTTTTATATTGAGCAACATAGTGAAATAAAATAATTGGAAAACATGTTCACTCAAAACCCCTCTAGTAATGCAATCCCTGGGAAAAACTATGTTTGCTGATAGGTTCTGTCCTAAAGTTCTATCAACATCAAAAAAGTGGAATTCCTTGCAAACCTCATTCTCATTGAATCACAAGGGTTAGATGTAATTCTAGGTATGGATTGGTTGGCAAAACATAAAGGACAAATAGATTGTGCAAGAGGGCAATAAATTTGGTCAACCACAGAGGTATCAAAGTTGAATTCAAGTCAGACATGCCAAATTTGGGAAATTCCAGCACCATCAATTGCTTAAAAAGTGATGAGAAAGAGCCTGAAAACCCTCCGTTGGAGTCAGTTCCTGTTGTTTATAAATACCCGGATGTATTCCTAGAAGATTTGCCCGATTTACCTGAGACGACCCGCCCAATTACCACATGTTAATGGCTTCATCAAGCCAAAATCATAAAGTAATTATGTGGGTTTAGGCATATACACCCGAAGGACCTCTCCTACGAAGAATCCTTTCGAATGCGCTGCCCGGATCAGAGTATCGCAACAGAACAATAATCAGAGAGTATCATGCATTATTACATCATGAGGCCACGCATGGCGGCAATTGTGTTATCATTATAACAGAGTTCAAACTTAAACTAATTACACAAAAGCCACCTTCCTGGTGACTGATTATTTAAGCGGCGACTTGTATTTGATCTACTACTGCCGGGACCTCTTTTCAAAAGAAGTCCTCGAGGAGGTCCCCGTCATCAGGATTTTCCTCAATACCTTGAGGATCCTCACCCTCCTCCATGACCTCATAACAATAGACCCCGTCCTCATTGACATTGGTATCTAGAAAAGGGAGGGTAATAGCAAGAGTGAGTACACGAGTACTCAGCAAGCGATAATAGCAACAAAACAAAAAGAAAACCTCTTCTCTTATTCTGTTTGGCAATATCTCCTTTGCCATCTTCTCTATTTAAACAAAATACAGATTTAAAAAAAAGAGTTGATCGATTTTAGAACTTATAAAAGCTACTAACACTCGTATATGAGGCGGACTTAGCCTCCGTAGCCTCCAATCCAGGAGACAGGCATGAATTCATGATTTTTACCCTGCGCAGGTTTGTACCACTTTACCTGTAGTTTTCCCTACAAGTCGGGACTCAGAGGGTTCATTCTAGTTGGCAGGTTACATCTCCAACCCAGTTGCTTAAGCAAGTGCGAGCTCTCGACGCACCTTACTCACAACCCGTCCCTCAAGACTTACTCATAACCGTTCTACTCATTCACATCGACATGAGTAGCCTCTTCTTGATAATATAGCCGCTTTATGGCCGGGGAAGCCTGGGTTCGCTCACCCTGGGTACGCTCACCCACCCCTCCTAGCTATCTACTTACCCAACGTGGAGAATGTAACTGCCTCCTAGACCAACCTTCTCTGACCGCATCGCGAGACTAAGGTTGATACTGTTTATTACGGCTCAATGTCCGAGTGATAGATGTTATCCTTATATTATATCATGTGAACGGTCCCGCCTATCCTCTGCACCTTTCCAGGGCACCCTTCACCCACCGATAATTATTTCTAGCGACTCGATCGCTTCCAATCGATCGTTAATCCCTTCATCCAAGAGCAATTAAATTTTCTTTATGAAATAACATGACAAATGCAATAGATGCTACAGGTGCAATAATAACAAAATATGCGGTACCATTGAAATACACTACTCTAACCAGCAAAGGAAAACTTGGCTGCAAGATAGCACCAAAAACCAGATTGGCTGTTATCTACGTGTTCACTCGCGGAAGCTTGATTTACGTTGGTCCCTGAATTTAATTTATATAGCTTTTAGGAAACAGAACAAAATGTAAATAAATTGAATTTCTTGGTATAGATGCAAATGTGTAGAAGTTTAGGGTTATTTTTAGCGGATGATTTTGGAGAGGAGTATGTCGATTTTTAATTGAGCCGAAAAATATATACTTAAGCGTAGGGCGCAATACTCAATTAGTTTTCCCAAGTTAAATTAGAGAGAGGAAAATGATTAGTGCATTTTTTTCTGTTCAGACTGCTAAACCGGCCGGCCCACAAGCCCAAATAAGCCCGGCCGAACCCCTCCACCCCTTCATCCCCTAATTCCCCTTCTTGCCAAATCCCTAATTCCCCTTCCTTGCTCCTGGCCGACCGCTCCGCCTCCTCCTGCTCTCCCGTCGGCGGGCTAGGCGCTGACCCGCCGGCCGGCGGCCCGACCTCGCGGCCCGACGAGCACCTCCTCTTCTCCTCCCCCTACCCCGCTGCAGTCTCTCGCCCACACCTCCTCACTCTCCTCCCGTTCTCCCGACGGCGGCGGCTCTGAGATGCGGCCACGCCGGCCGACGGCGGCCCGACCTCGTGGCTCCGGCGAGCTCCTCCTCTCCCTACTCTCCTGTGGCGCCTTCTCCCGCATCTCCTTCCCCTCCCGCGGCTCTCACAGAAGGGCATGGCGGCGGCGGCTCGGTGGCGGGGGCTGGGTCAGCAGCGGCCAGTGGCTCTTCTCCGTGGCGATACCTCGGCAAGGCTTCCTCCTCCCCCGCTCCAAGCGCAGAGCTAAGCTTCGTCCTCCCCTTCCTCTCCCTCAATCCTAACTCTTCCCTAAATGTCCTACGGATGAACCCTAATTTGATGAGATGCTACCCCGATGTTTGATTTGTGTGATGGAGATGCTGAGCAAGTTTGTGATGATGTTGGTGATGCTGTGTGGGAACTTGAGGCCTGTCTCAGGTTTGCTGCTGGCTGTGCTCACTGCTGAGGCTTGAGGACTTGATACGTGTGCCCTTCATTTGTCTGTTGTGCAGGACTGGACTGTGGTAATTGGTGCTTTGTTCACAGGCTGGCTTTTATCTCTGAGCATTCTGGTTGTGTATGTTACAATGTGGTTTTGAGCAAGTTTGTATTTTTACCGAATGATGACATTGTAGCGGCGAGGGAGGCCGGCTGGCCCCGGACGGCCTGGCGTCCCAGTGAGCTCTAAGCTACTGATCTGACGGTCTCCTTTCTTTTAATTCAAAAATTTATTTTCTGTTTATTTGTTGATTCTATTTAGCTGACTCGTAACTATATTTACTATTATTTGATATTCTCACTCCTAGATTTGTTTGACTACGATTTTGCTCACTGTACAGGTATCTGAACGAAATGGAAGAAAGATGGCCGGAAAAATAAGCAGATGGACAGCAACTCCCGGATGCGGAACGGAAAGCAATGAAGACACTCATAGACTTAGGGGGTATTTGATAAATGTAATATTGTAAATTAATTGTTTTTAGTCTTCCGATTGTATGTATAAAATAGTGATGTGTAGTTAAGTGATGGGTGTTAATGTACTAATCAGTTGTGTATGGATCATGATTTAATAAAGACGAGTTCATACTTGCCTATATAATTATTCTCATTGCTTGTTCGTACTAGCCTGGAAGTGATATGTTCTTGCTCCATATATTTGTTTTTATAAAAATATATGTATATATATATGTGTACGTATTATTTTATTCTTGTTAAATGTGGATTAAGACTACAGGGTGTTTCATTACCGCTAGATCGCGATGTGGAATTTGTGATAGAATTAGCTCCAGGTACTGCGCCGATATCTCAAAGGCCGTACCGTATGTCCGCTAATCAGTTAGCTGAAGTAAAGAAGCAAATTAAGGAGTTGCAAGATAAATGTTTTATAAGACCTAGTTCATCTCCGTGGGGATCTCCAGTTATTTTTGTGAAGAAGAAAGATAACACTTTACGAATGTGTGTGGACTATCGATCATTGAATGAGGTGACAATTAAAAATAAGTATCCACTGCCTCGCATCGATGATCTATTTGATCAGTTGAAAGGAGCCTGTGTGTTTTCAAAAATTGATTTGAGGTCAGGTTATCACCAAATTAAGATTAGAAAGGAGGATATACCGAAGACCGCATTCACTACTCGCTATGGTCTATACGAGTTCATAGTGATGTCTTTTGGTCTGACCAACGCCCCTGCTCATTTCATGAGTTTGATGAACAAAGTATTTATGGAGTTTCTAGACAAATTTTTGGTCGTGTTTATTGATGATATCCTTATATATTCAAATAGCGAAGAAGAGCATGCCGAACATCTTCGTTTGGTGTTGGGAAAGTTGCGAGAACACGAGTTGTATGCAAAATTCAGCAAGTGCGAATTTTGGTTGAGTAAAGTTTCTTTCTTGGGACACATTGTTTCAGCCGACGGTGTCACAGTATTACCTAGCAAGGTGCAAGAGGAACTTAATTGGGAGTCACCAGATTCCGTGACAAAGGTCAGAAGCTCTCTCGGGATGGCAGGATATTATCGGAGGTTCATCGAAGACTTTTCACGTATTGCGAGACCGCTCACTCGGTTATTAAAGAAGGACAAAAAGTTTGATTGGACCTCAGCTTGTGAGCACAGTTTTCAGGAATTAAAGAAGCGTTTGACCACTGCACCGGTATTTGTGTTGCCCGATAATCGGAAAGATTTTGAAATCTTTTGTGATGCTTCAAAACATGGTTTGGGTTGCGTGCTTATGCAAGAAGGAAAGGTTGTAGCCTATGCGTCTCGTCAACTTCGGCCGCATGAGGTGAATTATCCGACCCATGACTTGGAATTAGCCGCCGTTGTGCATGCCCTAAAAATTTGGAGGCACTATCTCATGGAAAACCGCACCGAAATCTATACCGACCACAAGAGTTTGAAGTATATCTTCACGCAACCAGATCTGAATTTGAGACAAAGAAGGTGGTTAGAGTTGACTGCAGATTATGATGTGGGAATTCACTATCACCCAGGAAAAGCCAATGTTGTTGCCGATGCACTGAGTCGAAAGAAACATCGTCCAGAACTAAATGGAGAGATGAAAAGATTGAATTTGTGTATTGTTAAGCGTGGGATGATTAACGCAATGATTGTGAAACCTACGCTTGATGAACGGATCAAAGAAGCACAGAAAAGTGATGAAGAAAGCTCCCAGATCAAAGCTCGAATGGATAAAGGCAAAGCTGTAGGATTTTCAATAGATAATGATGGAATAATTTGGTTCGGGAAGCGATTGTTTGTACCGGACAGCAAGGAATTAAAGGAAATAATTCTTCGTGAGGCGCACGAATCCGCTATTTCCATCCATTCAGGCAGTACCAAGATGTACCTAGACCTGCGGGAGAAGTATTGGTGGACCGGAATGAAAAGAGACATTGCAGAGTATGTCGCACCATGTCATATTTGTCAGCAGGTAAAAGCGGAACATCAACGCCCCGCAGGATTGTTGCAACCCCTGAAAATTCCCGAGTGGAAGTGGGAAGAAATAGGTATGGATTTTATAACCGGACTACCGAGGACAAGGTCAGGGTTTGATTCAATTTGGGTAATTGTGGACCGATTGACCAAGGTTGCACATTTCATACCGGTTAAAACTATTTATACCAGTGATCGACTTGCAGAGTTATACATGGCCAGAATAGTATGTTTGCATGGTGTTCCAAAGAAAATTGTGTATGATCATGGTTCTCAATTTACATCAAGGTTTTAGCAAAGTTTGCACAAATTGTTGAGGACTAAGTTAAATTTCAGCACTGCTTATCACCCCTACACTGATAGTCAGACTAAGAGGACAAATCAAATTTTGGAGGATATGCTTCGCGCTTGTGCATTGGAAAGTAAGAACAGTTGGGATACAAATTTGCCATATGCGGAATTTTCGTATAACAACAGCTATCAGTTGAGTATTCAGATGTCACCGTTTGAAGCATTGTATTCGTCAGTTCAGGGTCAGTGGAAAGCTAGCACCGAGATATATAGGACCAGTCCGTGTTCTTGCAAAGAAAGGGGAAGTGGCGTATCAGTTGGAATTACCGCCGCAGTTGTCTGATGTGCACAGCGTGTTTCATGTGTCTCAGTTAAAGAAGTGTTTGCGTGTGCCAGAAGAGCAGACTCCATTGGAGAATATGGATTTGCGTGAGGATTTGACCTATATTGAGTATCCAGTAAAGATTTTGGAGAATCTGAGAGGTGCACCAGAAGCCGTAAGATCAAATTTTGCAAAGTTCAGTGGAATCATCACTCAGAGAAAGAGGCAACGTGGGAACGAGAAGAGGATTTGCGAGCGGAATTCCCAAGCCTGTTTCGTTCGAATCTTGGGGACGAGATTCCTGTTAGGGGGGAGGTTTGTGACATCCTAAAAATCACAAAATTTGTTTCTAAAACTTTTTCCACAAATCTTAAAGCAATGAGGGGATTAACCCTAATCCTCGCGGATTAGGGCCAGCCCAAAACCTAGGCCGACACGAACTCATCTTTAATGCCCTATATAAACCCCCAAATAAACCCTAATCCCCACCTAATCAACTCCAAACCAATCTACGTGCCGCTGTACGTGCGTCGACCTGCAGCCGCCGTCGACATCGACCTTGTGCCGTCGTCCTCGTCACCGCACCAAGGTAGTCGCCCCTGCTGCTGCTCTCGAGCAGTCGCTCAACGCCGCCGTCTCCACCGGCCAAGTGCGTAGCCACGCCATCGCTGCCTGGTGCTGCCGCCGCTGAGCCATCCCCATCTGTGTGCGCCGCTTCCGTCGTCGCAGCTGGCGCATGCCGCCGCCGCCGCAGCTTCGCCGACACCGCTGCTTGTCTCTAAGCGCTGCGCGCTCGCCCTGCTGCTGCGTCGTCGGCCACCAACGCGCCGCCGTCGGCGCGTCGGCAACCGCCCTATCGCCACTGCCGCGCGTCTCCGTCCTCCTCCGCAACCCACGCCGCGCCGCCGCCGCTGCATGCAGCGTGGCCGACCCGCCGCCTGCCGGTGCCGCCTCGCCAGATGCACGCCACGCTCCTCCTCCCCTTGGCGAAGCCACGCCCTGCCGTGTCGCCGCGCGCGCCTTGTCGCTCCGCCCGTCGCGCCGCCTCCTCTCGCGCCAGGCGCAGCGTCGTCGCCGGAGTTCCCGCCGCCAGCGCCCTCCTTCCTCCCTCTCCTCTCCCTTCTTCCTCCCTTCTTCTTCCTCCCTTCTTCTTCTCTCTTTCTTCTTTCTCTCTCTAGCTCTCTCTCTCTATTAGCTTTCTCAGCCACACAGATGCAACACGCAGCATCTTATCCTGCCACGAGTAGGCTGTTTGCTACAAGGCAGCCGTAGCTACAGTAACTTTTCTCTTTTTCCCGAATTTCGGAAATAGTGATCCTTCACTATTTCGCTACGCATTCATCCGAACTCCAAATCCGGCGATTCCAGTTTGTACAAATTTATAAAATTCATATCTATCTACTGTAATTTTTATATAATTTTTCAATTAATTTACTGTTTTGTTATTTATTATTGTTCTTCTTGATTTGCGTGCGATAGATCATGTGGGTGACGAAGGAGAGTTCGCCGATGCCGCCGACGTTCCGCAAGGTCAAGAAGAACAGGAAGGCAAGTCTTTCCCCTAGAATCCTAATTTTCTAGATTTTGCCAAAATTGCTATTTAATAAAATCGTGAGTATTTGCTATAGTGATTCCTAGTGCATGTCGTTATTTACATGGTATGCACCCACGATTATGACAAACCTTAGGATGATAATATTATGTAATTTACTACTGTTTTTAACTATTAGTTGGCGTCGTATTGCTTAGATAGTCACCGAGGAGTGATTCCCACTCATATGATCATCATTAAGCACTTTAATATAAGAATCTGGAGTATCTGAGTATGAGACATGAGAACTGGGGTTTATGGTGGGTTTATTCACTCCGTAATTAAAATTTGACCAACTAATAATTTGACTCGGAGCGGGTGACTTGAGTCAACGCTCCGGTCCCTAAGGACCGATGATCGTGATGGATTTAACTGAGAATTTCCCGTGCGACCGCAAGCCCGGTATGGGACGGGCTTGATCTAGAGGGAGAGTAACGTCGGGATTGCCACTGTCCTTGCACTGTGGGTGAGGTCCTAAGGGATGCATCATCGCCGGTGTATAGCTCGGGGTATTGGACTTTGGGGTACTTGTGTGAATATCAGACACAGTCGAAGCCCCCGGAGTACTTATGTGAATATCAGGTATGACTGTGTCAAACTCGGGGTTGGTCTTTTGATGGATTTTGTTATGATGCTTTCCGACGGAGGAGTATCGTATCTTGCGGGGAAAGCGTACAACCTCTGCAGAGTGTAAACCCATTCGAATGGCCGTGCTCCCGGTTATGAGCGTCTTTGTGGTTTTTCACATCGTAGCTACACCTTAATTAATTTGACTTGGGTAAGGTTTTTCCGGCGGTGTGTCGTTGCTAGATAATTCTTGGGGAACGAGAACGAGCATGAGAACCATATTGAGATGATGATTTGAGATAATGAGCATTTGAGATATGAGACACTGAGTTTGAGAATTATTCCATGTTTACCTTATTGTTGAGATTAATCATGAGAATTGCTATTCATTTACTTATGTTTTGCTAAATGTTTTTATACTTCTAAGTTAAATGATTTTATGCAAATGAGCCACTATCTTTCTTAGGATAAGTCTAGCCTGGCCCTTCCCAGGAAAGACTTGCTAGCATTCGCATGCTAACCCCGGCTTTTATTCGGACTGCTTATTCCACGAGCAGGTCAGGAGTACGACCAGGAGTTCGTTGCGGAGTATCCGGATGGTGCGCAGGACTACTAGCGGCTCCCGTTCAATGCGTGCCCGTGGTCATGATGGGACACCATTATCGTTCTTTATTTGCTTCTTAGTTGCATTTAATGAAGACTTATGGTCATTATAAATTATTGTAAGAAGTGGAGCTGTTGCACTCTGATTATTTTATTTAGTTATGCAGTATGATACTGGTAATTTATCTTTGTTTACTGTGGGTATGAGCACGGATCCTTGAGACTCATACCGTTGACACAGAGGGGTCCGGTTTAGTAAAATCGGGTCCTGACAGGAACTCACCTTTGAGAAAAAAGAATGGATTAAAAATACCAAAGCATTTGTGTTCTCAAAATCACAAATAAGTAAATAAGCAGATAATAACCATAGAAAATAGGGCCTACTGATCATGCCCCTCAAAGTTAGGACTACTCTATGTATTGCAATCTATGACATTGATGACAATTTGTCTTTTTTGTTTAAGACGTGTGAACTTTCACGAAAATTCTCCTGAAAAATCAAAGTTATCAAATATATAGTAAATCCTAACAATTTTTTGGTATTTTTATGATTGGAGGTATAATGTTTTTTCACAACACATGTATCATAAATGCACCAAAACATTTAGGTGGAAATTATTGGATATTTGATAACACTTTGTCTTTTTGGATTTTTTTTAAGATATTTATTCGACTTTAAAAAAAATCACCAATGGCATAGACAGCATTACCTAGTAATTAAATACAATGCCAATAGAGGAGATGTCACAATAGATCCAAAGCTTCTGCAGCGGCATATTAAAATTATCCCAAAAATAATTGTTGTTGCATGTGCTCTACTAAACATAAATCATTTGTAATTCAATAGTACATAAGCATGTGGAAAAAGGTTAAGATAGACACAATACATCCGATCAGAAGTTTGTAAAATCGAACATATTGCTCGTAGTGTAATTATTCTTATTTCTTTGCTAAGTATAGAAAACATTTCTTATATGTTAAGCGATCATACTGTCTCTGTGAATTTATCCCTCTACATAAACAATCGTTTCTAGTTGACAACTATGGAAATGATTGATGCCTTACTACACGGGGAGTATTGTTAGGGCAGTCCCAGTGCTCCACCGTGGCTCGTTTCTATAGCTGTCCATGTCAGCTTTTTTCCTAGGTGGAAGAGAGAGGAGTGAGAAAAAGAGAAGAGTCGTTTCATCCTAGAGAGACAGTCTCGATGGATCAAAGAACAGTGAAAAACCGAGCATTGTGAGGAGAAGCCGTTTCTATCGTATCCCAATCCGGATTGACTGCTCCGTCTCTAAAATTCCCCGTACCAATGCTCGCTCCTGCCATTGTATGCCACCATTTTTTCATCTTCCCTCCTAGTGCATTGCCTCTTCCATCCCCAACCCCGCCTTTGCCCCCAAATCGTTCCTGGTTGGAGCTGTTGCCGATCCGCCTCCACTCGCCATCTTCTCCCAGCCGCATCATCGATTCATCGTCCCCCCGTCCCTCCGCCTCCCTTTTGTTCACTCCCTCCTGGATTCCCCTCTCTACACCTCCTTCCCCAAATCCAACACCCTGCCTCCGTGTGATTTTCCAGGCCAGATCCCCCACCCCTGCAGTCCCTCCTAGCATCCCCACTCATCCCTGATTTCTGATGGCTCGCAAAGAGAAGGGGAAGAATGCAAGGGGTAATGCTTCATTGCCAACTCAGGTTTCGTATGCCTCCCTTGCTGATGGCTGCTCAGGTTTGGCTACCTCCAATGCTTGGTGGGGTGGAACATCGATTGATAGTTCAAGTGGCATCTCATTTGTGCAGCAAGGGTAAGATCTCTTAATCTTAGGATGGCATGCTATAGATCTCTTAATCTCATTTGGAGCCGCCGCGAACGCATGGCGTGAGCACGCACGACCAATGACGGCATGCGTCATTGTCGGTCGCGGCGAGCGAGGAGGACACGGCGGCCGCCGGCGTCATTGTCGATCATGGCGGCGAGGAGGACACGGCGGCCGGGAGAAGGCCAACTACCGGCGCCACCTGGTGCGGCATGGGGCAGTCGCGCCTGTGCTTGTCCATGCCCGCTACGGATGGCTCCGTGTCGCACCATGGTGATCTCACCGGCGGCGCCCGCCGTGCCTTTTCTGAGTCTTGTCTCTTGTGTATACATACTGCTATAGAATAAGCTATATGTGTTAATCTCATTTGTAGTCTTGCCATACTGCTTATACAATAAGCTATATGTGTTAATCTCATTTGTAGTCTTGTCATACTGCTTATACAATAAGCTATATGTGTTAATTTCTAGCCTAAAGGTTTATTAGGAATAATACTTCATATTTTTTTGTTTCAGTGGAACGGATTCTTTTTCACCTGGTGGATTTGTAAATTATCTCCAGAATTCAGATGATTTGTCTTTTGTTGGTGTTCATTCCTACCATGTTCCAGTTTCACCATCGGCAACACCACATAGGAAAAGTGCACCTTCACCATCAGTGCCTCATTGTACCAAAGGAGCTCCATCATCAGCAGTGCCTTCCCAAAACATTGATGTTGATGATGCAGATGATGTTGACAAGGGTAGGACTGTAAAGAGATTACCTTGGTCAAATGAAGAAGACATAAGACTAGTAAGAATTTTACTTGCATCTTTTATATTATGATTAGATTTTAGTATGTACCATTGCATTCATCCCTTTCTTGTTGTAATGAAATTGTAGGTCAGTGCTTGGTTAAATAATTCAGATGACCCGATTGATGGAAATAGTAAGAAGAATGATCAATATTGGGATGAGGTTACTGCCCTGTACAATAGCAACACTCCAATAAAAAGGAGAAGAGAAGCTAGTCAAGTAAAGCAACATTGGCATCGCATGAAGACAAGGATCAACAATTTCAATGGTTGTTGGAAAATTCTGAATGAAGTATACCAAAGTGGCAAGTCTGATGATCAAAGAATGGATGATGCTTTGAAAAAATATCATGTTAAAAGGGCATGCTCCTCGAGTACAATATCATGTCAATGGAAGACAATATAACCATGGTTACTATCTTGCAGATGGAATATATCCAGAATAGGCTGTATTTGTTAAGACCATACAACTTTCGCAAGTGGATAAGCACCAGTTGTTTGCTAAACATCAAGAGGGAGCAAGGAAGGATGTTGAGAGGGCGTTTGGTGTCTTGCAAGCTCGATTTTGTATTTTGCGTCGACCGGCTCGTTTGTACAAACGAGATCTTCAAAAAATCATGCTAGCATGCATTATTCTTCACAACATGATAGTTCAAGATGAAAGAGATATGACAGATCCTCTCCTTGATTTGAACATAGCTCCAAGTACATCAACCGTTCTACCACCAGAAATCTCACATGATGATATGCCTGAGTTCGCTGATGTGCTACGTAGAAATTCCAATATTCGAGCTCGGCCAACTCATACCCAACTTCAAAGTGACTTGATAGAACATATTTGGCAAAAATTTGGCCAAAACATAGATAATTAAGCTTGGTTTGATTGATTTAGTTTTTCACACCGTATAGTTTCTTTACCTTTTCATTATATAATTTTGTTACTTATTTTACTGTACTGTGACAAGTACTTTGTCTAATGATAAGTATGATTAATGTGTGTGCTCGCATGGTTAAAATAATAGTGTGTGCAGCGATGAAATAACTAGCATGCAACGATATATAATACTAAAGTGTTTGCAGTGATTAGTTGAACCGTATGTATATAAACACGTGTGTATGTCTGCATGACACAAAAGATCCCATCCTTAACTAATAAATTCAAAAGATAATTAATATTAGATACGGTTTATAAACGATGCATTGTGATTGTCGTTGCTTAAGATATTCTCTAAAGAAACGGCTGTAGAAACTATGTATTGGGAGTGCCCTTATAAGCTTTTGTTTGTGAGGGATACCTCCCACCTATTTATCCAAAATGTTTTGCTAATGGTCATTCGGTTGATCATTTTCTCTTCGATTTCACCCACTGTCCGATTTCTTTGAGCCTACGTGCCACCTGATGGGTGCACGAGAAGAGAAGTCACGCTCGCCTTGGTACGGCGCGTGTACATGTGTGTGGCAATGCCAATGGGCGGTGTCGTGTGTAGTTCTTCTTCTGTGGTCGCTATATCATTTTACGCATAAAAGATGTATAAAATTGTTGTTTCAGTCGGTTCTCGCATTCTCAGTCGTTTGAATCTCTTTTGTACTCACCTGATTTGCACATTAGTAAGTCTAATTGCAACCATTACAAAGGTACAATTTCAGTAGAGTTATACTATCACTACAGGAAAAGGATTTATTGTCCACGGCCAAATATATGGTAGACGGCCAAAACTCACTCTCGACCAAAAAAAGAGCTTAAGGTCGACAGCCCAAATATGAGCCGTCCACCCTAAACGTGAAAAGAGACCCGCCATCCATCCCGCGCTGCAGCGGAACCTATTTAAAATTAGGGTCGACCGCCTAAAGCAACCGTCCACCATAGTTGACGCGCGAGCCAAGGAATGAGCTAGGGTCGGCGGCCCACGTGGCCGTCCACCATAGCTGCACCGGCATGTCCAGCGAGCACGGCTAGGGTCGACGGCCTACTTTACCATCCACCCTAGCAGGCCCAGCTAGGGTCGGCGGCCCGCATTGCCGTCGACCCTAAGCGCGCGCCCGTGATCCCTCTCGAGCCCAGCTGGCAGTGAAAAACGCTAGGCTCGGTGGCCTCCTTTGGCCGTCCACCTTAGTTGGCCCATCTAGGGTCGGCGGCCAGCCTGGCCGTCCACCCTAAGGTGCGCGCCCGTGACGCCCTTTCGGGCCCAGCTGCAGTGACCAATCGGCTAGGGTGGACGGCCGACGTGGCCGTCGACCCTAAGGTCCACATCAAGTGCCGGCCCGGTCGTTCCCCCGAGCTATTTCGCATACGCGCGTCCTTCGCCGCTTCGATTTGCCGCCGCCGCCTCCCACTCCGCCGCCGCCGCCTCCTCCTCCGCCTTTGCCGCCGCCGCCGCCGCCGTCTCCCCTCCGCCCGCCGCCGCCGCCGTCTCCCCTTCGCCCGTCGCCTTGTGTCTCCCTTCGCCGCTTCCATCTGCCGCCGCCGCCGCGTAATCTCCCTCCGCCGCCTGCCGCCGTCTCCCCTCCGCCGCCGCCGCCGCCATCTCCCCTCCGGCCGCCGCCGTCTCCCCGCCGCCGCGGTCTACCACCGCCGCCGTCTCCCCTCCGCCCGGCGCCGCCTCTCCCCTCCGCCGCCGGTGGCTCGGCCGCCACCTCCCAAGGGCGGCCTCCCTCGGTGTCCCCTCCATGGCGCCGCCGATCGATCGCGCCGCCGCCGCCTCGATCCGCCGCCGCCCCCTGAGCCGCCGTGGCTGGCCGCCCGTCGATCTGCGACACGTGCCTCGACTGCCGCCTCCCCGTGTGAGGGTCGACGGCTTTAGAAACCTGAAAGGTAACGGTTCCGTACTTTTGTAATTATTACTTAGGACTAGTGTCGACGGCTTTAGTAATTATTACTTAGGACTAGTGTCGACGGCTTTAGAAATGTTATAGCAAATTACTGTTAACATGAAACAGTAAGAAACAATTAAAAAATGACTGAAATGTTGTGCAGTGATGGCTAGCATAATGTTGTGTTACTGAAATGTTGGATGACTGAAATGTTGTTTAGTGAAACAATATGGTTGAATGACTGAAATGTTGTTTAGTGAGAAACAGTAAGAAACAATTTTTCAATGCTATTTTAGTGAGATCATTTATCACTTAAACAGTAATTTGCTCCATAAACAGCAAGAAACATTTATACCATGGACACTATGGTTTAAACAAATTTTACCATCGATGTTATATGCATTTTCAATTTATCATGTAATGATGCATTGCATTCATTTGTCAACCAAGCCATATGTCACCCATTCGGGAGCAACACAATTTGTAAGGCATTTGGACGGTGATTCGTCTAGTGCACTTACAAAATGTGCGACTGCTCTCGAATTGTCCACGTTTTGGACAGCCGACGAATGAATGCTTGAGTACGATTGTTGTGATTTCCTAAGGACATGAGATGGAGTTTCGGTGACATAACCCTGTTGTTCTCCGGTGCATAACATAAGAGCTAGCGTATGCTAGCCATATTTGCACTAGGAGAGTTGCAGGGTTATGCTGCCGAAATTCTGTCTCGGGTCCTTGGGTGTCACAACAATTGTACTCAAGCATTCATTCGTGGGTGGGTAAGCCCTCCTATGAACACCTCCTAAACTTTTGCATACATACATGGTTCATATTATAGTTTTTCAGCCTATTATGGAAAATTCTCGGAGGTGGATGTATGATGGTTGGAATAAGAATGGAAGGCATTCCGTCGAGTGGAAGGAGGGCACGAAAGATTTTATCCGTCAGGCTTTTGGGTCGACGCCTGGGTCGGACATAGCAGAAGTGAGATGCCCGTGCGCTCTCTGTGGTAATAGCCTAAAGAGATGCCGGGCAGAAATGGAGATGCATCTTTGTAAGAACGGCTTCAAAGCAAATTATTCTAGATGGGTTGATCATGGTGAGAGCGTGCGAGGTGGACCATCTAGTTCTGTTAGAGTACAACCCTCCAATATTGTCAAAGGTTATGATGAAATTGACAGAATGGAAGAGATGGTGGACAACATTGGTCAGGGGTTAGATCTCCCACAAGAGGAAGTGTCTACCCCGCTGGCAACAGATTTCTTAAAGCTTCAAGGTCGCGCCAGAGCTGTTGCATGAGAAAACAAACGTGACGCTCCTTGCTGCTGTCGCACGTCTTCTCGCAATTAAGTCAAAGCATAATTTCTCGAGCAAATGCTACAATGACTTAGTGAAGCTTATTTGTAGCCTTCTCCCCGAAGACCACAAAATGCCATGAAACTTATATGATTCGAAAAAAATTCTAAGTGGTCTAGGAATGCCGTATGAGAAAATAGATTATTGTCCTCGATATTGCATAATCTTCTGGAAGGAGCACGCAAAAAAGACCCACTGCGATCGCTGTGGAGAGTCTAGGTATGTTGAAGTTACCGACAAAGATGGTAACAACAAACAGACCAAGGTGGCCAAGAAAACGTTGCATTACTTCCCAATGACTCAACGTTTGCAGCGGTTGTTTATGTCGGAAGAGACAGCGAAGCATATGAGGTGGCACAAAGAAGGAAAACGTCAGAAAGAAGGTGTCATGGTTCATCCATCCGATGGTGAAGCTTGGAAGTACTTTGATGAAATGAATCCTGATTTTGCAAGAGATCCAAGAAATGTGCGTATTGGTCTCGCGACAGATGGGTTCACACCCTTCAGCATGAGCGCACAATCATATTCATGTTGGCCTGTATTCACCATTCCGTATAACCTCCCTTCGGAACGTTGCATGAAAGAGGAATATATGTTCCTTTCTCTGATCATACCTAGGCCTAGCCATCCTGGGAAGCACTTGGATTTGTTAATGCAATCACTCATGGCTGAGCTAAGAGAGTTGTGGACAAACGGTGTCTTGACATATGACAGCTCAACAAAGAAGAATTTCAGGATGCGCGCGGCTTACCTGTGGTCCATTCATGATTTTTCGGCATATGGTATGTTTTCAGGATGGAGCACTCATGGGAGGTTGTCTTGCCCCATATGCATGGATGACACAGGTGCTTTTCAATTGCACCTAGATGCTTGGTACGCCTTCGGTTTTTCCTCCACCTAGTTAGAATGACTAAGGTGATGTGCTATATCTCTTTATCTCTTGTTTCATGAGGATCTGTGAACTTGTCACGTATGTTGAACCTTTGTTGGAAACCTCTATATCAAACTTTTGTTGCATGTAAACTATATGTTGATTTGTGGATGTGATTTATGATGAGTTCGTAATTTGTGAATGTGTATGGATATGAATTGTGAATGTGTATGGATATGAATTGTGACGAGTATGGATATGAATTGTGATTGTGTATGGATATGAATTATGAATATGTATGGATATGAATTGTGATGAGTATAGATATGAATTGTGAATATGTATGGATATGGATTGTGATGAGTATGGATATGAATTGTGAATGTGTATGGGGTGTATATATGGGGTGGGATGACTTTGGTTGCAGGTGCGGCAGAAACAGCTGCCAATTGAATTTTAAAATTTTCGGGTAAATGAGATTTTTTTTTACCACTGATTAATTAGGGTGGACGGCCTTTTCCACGTGGCCGTCCACCCTAATGTGTGGCAGCCGGCGCTCTCAGGCTTAGGGTGGACGGCCAGGTAGGAAACACTGTCCACTCTAAGTTAGGGTGGACGGCCTTTTCCACGTGCCCGTCCACCCTAATAGGTTGGCTGGCACACATTAGGGTGGACGACCACGTGGAAAAGGCCGTCCACCCTAAGCCTGGATGTCGGCTGGCACACACTAGGGTGGACGGCCACGTGGAAAAGGCCGTCCACCCTAAGCCTGGATGTCGGCTGGCACACATTAGGGTGGACGGCTACGTGGAAAAGGCTGTCCACCCTAAGCTAGAGTGGACAGCGGACTTTACCGTCGACCGTAGTGTTTCGTGCTCGCGCGCTAGGTCCAGTTTTGGTGGACGGCCGTTATTTGCCCGTCGACCCTAATAGGGTGGACGGCCTTGCCGTCGAATTAAATATGATGGTCGACCACGTATTTTCGGCGGCTTAAGGTGGACGGCCAGCTGTCGACCCTAGTTATGGTGGACGGTTTTGACTCTAGGGTGGACGGTTTTGGCTGTCGAGGTTACTGTTTTTTCCTGTAGTGTATAATTTTTACTCTTTTTTTGTATTAATAAGGTTCATATAAGTTACAATTTTTTATTTCTAGATTGTATAAAAGGTTGATTTTGTATAGGTTTCACTAAACTTTTTTTTAAGCGTACATAAAAGTTAAACATTTTGTCTAGCCTTTTTTATTTGCATTTTGTATTTTATAGTGGTTCAACAAAGTTAAACCTTTCCTCTAGGATATAATTTATTTTTTGTTTGTATTAAATCTTTTGCCTCTTTAATATAATTTTTTATTTCGATTTGTTTTTATTTGATATATAGCTTAACAAATAGAATTGTTTAGTACCTAGCGCACCTGGCTATTTCGCACATGATTTGCACATAATCTAGCGTATATATGCGAGATTTGAACAAAAGACACGTTGCGAAACCACTCCAGCACGGCGCCCCGCTCCTCGTCGATCGCTGTCCAATGAAGGTCCATTGAAACTTGGTTTTTGTCTTCAGTCAACTAATCAAGCTCTGACTTTTTCATATATTGGGACGACTAAGTTGCATATTGCTCCCACCTACTATATACTTAATTACTAATTAATCAAGCTGATAACCTTAATTTTCATATCTGAAAGCTTCTGATATAGCCACCGTGACATTCAAATCCCCGTTCGACTGTCATGAACGCCCAGTTTCACCCACATGTATGCGGCCTTAATATGTAGCTGTGTATATATTCTCCCCAAATGAATCATTCACGTGATTATTTCGCTATTAAAAATTTCACTTTAACTTATCTTATTATTTATTTTTTTATTTGCTTATAAGCTGAACTTTGATAGTCTGTTGTCGATGTAGTTTTGGAAAGTCTGGTCCACTACTTTTAACCTATTTCTAAGAGCTCTGAGACGCGATTTGGAGACAGGGAAAAACGGACTTCAAAAATCAAAATGTTTGGCTTTTCGATATGTAGATTAGTAGATAAGATAAAGTAAATAAACTAAAGAGAGCATCACGTAACATCATTGAAAGCTGAAATATAATCAAATTGGACCGATGACCATCGGATCGCTTCCCACAGCGTGTACCTGTGCCAAATTTTTTAATTTGATCGATCTCCATTTGATGAGCTGGCAAAGTAATAACAAAATTTGTAAACAACAGTGGACTACAAGTTCACTTACCGCAGAAGATTAAGTGCTGAATTAGCACGATAGAGTTAATTAATTAGCGCAAATCACTAAAACACGACTGAGATTTTGATGTGTTTCATCTATCTTCCGGCCAGCGTCTAGCTCTTTTTATAAGCTGAAAATCTGCTTTGCATCACAATCTGAAAAGTTATAGACTCTCGATAAGAAGCTTCGAGGGCGTAAAAGGTTATTAATTTTGATACATTCGAGAAGAAATATTAAGATTTTATGGATATCCTGGGTGATATCTTTGATTAGAGAATCTCCCACATTAGATGGAAAACACTGTTTATCTGACTTTTTATGATAGAGGAGCTACTAAAGGGAAGTAATCTTTTAGGGTGTAACGTAAAGTGTGAAGGAATTTTAAGGAATATATAGAGTGTATATGAAATAGTGTTATAGAGGATAAATTTAAAGTATTTGTTGTAGATGGTCTCGGTAGTTTGACTGATGGTTCATTCAACCCTAGGTTGGTAGAGGTGGACTTTAGCTAGCTAGTTATCTCATTTTTGGGGTGTGAAAAATGCTGGAGGTAGGTAGCTTGTTGCTGGATTAGCTACTGTCATGCTTGGAAGTGTCAAACTGCGGCTGCTATAGGGAGCGGCACTAGTCAAATTGATTTGAACCAGTACGTGTTTCCGTTCTATGATTGAGTAATATGAAAATAGGAAAATACCAGCTAGTTGTGCGCGCCGGGTTGGTTGAAGAATTCAACGTTTTTCTTTACACACTTGCCCACTCCCTTCTCTCTCTCTATATATTGCTCTCATCCCTACAAGCCTAGCTCCCACACGGACACACCACACTTAACACGAACGCCAACGCACGCGTACACTTCTCCTGCAGCTCGCGCGCTTGCATTGCGAAAGGTAATCATCCTGCATGCCGTGACACTGCACAACAACTACACGAGTCCCGAGATTTTCCGTACTCTATAAGTGTATTCGATGATTTGCTACTTTCGTATCTATAATATGTGAAGCTAACTCTTATGTCTATGATATGTCTATAAAGAGATAGATCTAGCTAGTGGTAAATCATCAACCAAATAATTATAGTCTTAAGGATGACAAATCATCGATTGTCCCTTTTTCATCGGTCTGAGTATTTTTTGTCGATCGACGCAGATCATCAATGGCCCCCGAGAGCGTCCTCCTCCCCGTGGTGGACCTCGCGTCCTCTGACGTAGGCGCCGCCGCCAAATCCATCCGGCAGGTCTGCATCTTCAGAATCAAATGATTCCCGGCGAGGTGTTTGCATGAGATGGTCTCACCATGCTTGTGTTCTGCATGGTCTGGTTTTCGCAGGCATGCGTGGATTTCGGCTTCTTCTACGTGGTCAACCACGACATCGACGGAGCCCTGATGGAGAGGACCTACGCGGAGAGCAAGAAGTTCTTCGACCAGCCCATGGCGAACAAGATGAAGCTGCTCAAGAACAGCAGGCACGGAGGCTATATTCCGTCCAATTTTGAAGGCTTCGAGGTCGCATCGGGTAAAACGGGTGAGCACAAACCGCCGAACCTAGCCGAACATAATAATATTTCAATTTTTTCAAAATTTTTGTTTGGGTCAACCAATTTTAGCCCAATTTATGCGTAGAATTATTTCTGTTATCTCAATTAAAAAAATGTAAACGTAATATAAGCTGATGATGGTAATGTGAGTGATTAAGAGGTATTTCAATTTATTTTGTTCTTTTTATACTCGTGACACTATTCATGAGTGGGTGTTAGAATTATACAGGGTAAGTCTTCTTTCGTATCATGTGGTTATTCGTGATAATAGTTAACCAAATGAAATACTTTTCGTTAGAGTCTAGCTCGACTGTAATGTACTTCAATTTGGGATTTAAATAAGTAACAAATATTGCAATTTATGTAAAAGTAGAGATAGCTTTTCTATTGTAAAGGAGTCTCTACAACATGCTATAACTAAATTATACTATGTACCATTGGATAAATGAGAAGAGACAAAACGAGGTGTCTTCCATGGATACACGCACTTGGGCATAACCACATTATATATATTATTGTCTTTCTTCTTGTGCACATATTTCTTAATATATCTGATATGAAAGCATAACATTGGTGTCTGTTGTTGCTCTTCAGTGTGTCAAATGGAAAAGTAAATTTATGGTTAATGTATTTGAATATGTAGTGATGGACACAGGTGATGCGCCGCCAATGGCTTAAATAATCTATGGTGCCAAATGAATTATAACATATATATATATATATATATATATATATATATATATATATATATATAACTGTCAAGGATAATATTAATATCAAATTATAAATTACTAATTCGTACTATTAGGTAATTAAATACTTGAATTAGCATGAAATAATTGAAAAATATCTTTTACTAAAAAAGGGTGCAATACAATCAAAGCAAGGGTTGCCATTTCTTGTTATGATGTTGTTGCTTTAATTTTCGTCTTGATCATGAGCGAAGTTTTTATCACCAGTAACTTCCAAAACAATAACAGCTTTGCAAAATAAACGGGTCAAATAAACACGCAAAAGAGGCCAAACAAAGAAAGCTAATACCTAACATCCTCACTAGCTATATGTAGTTTGAAACATCAACTAAAATTGGAGATTTTATCATTTATTTTCTTCAGTTTCTAACGATGGTTGAAAATTATGGCTGTAGGAGACCTCTTCGAGTGTTTTAATGTTATTGGACCCGTGGTTAACGATGATTTGAAGGATGACGTGAATCAATGGCCTTCTGAAGGTATTATTCTGTTTTACGATCGAGCATTATGAATTTATGATGACATCATTCACTCCAAAGTCCTTGTAGACCTTAATTCGTCTTATCAAACTATAACGATTTTTTATCTTGTCTGGCTAATTTATTTTCAGAATGCTTTTCATCTTGGAAGGAGACAATGAATCTGTACTATAAAAATGCACTGTAAGTTTTTCTTTGAAAATTTTGAACTGTCATATCAAACAATTGCTCTTGCATATTGTTGTCAAAGAACTGTTTATGTTATATTCTATTTTCTTGCCTACTAGGGCCACTGGCAAAAAGATATTGTCTCTAATTGCTTTAGTTTGGACCTTGATGCTGAATTCTTCGAGGATAGTTTGACAACAGTTCTTCGGCCACTACATTACTCTGGTACTTTATTTATTAGATATATATCATTTACCCTTTTGTACCATGAATGAATCAAAGTCATATACTATAATGCAAAGGTGTGCTAGGTACATCAAACCATGAGGTTCTCATTCTATCTTATTTATTTATGTGTCAAGCTACCATTAATATGTTAGAATTCTTTTTCGAATAATGGAACTATGTTGTTTCTTCAATGCCAAAAAAAACTGTTGCTTGAGTGTGAGAAGCAGGTCGGTCTGGGAACATATCCACTAAGTAACATTGTTTTAGACTATTCGAGTTCATAAGAATAAATGATATCAAGAAAAAAGAACACCGAAAAAATAGCCATGAAACACTAAAATCAGTGAAAGACTAGTCGAAGCGGGTCTCAAAATACCTTAATCACAACATTAAAGGAATGCTAGGGATTGTCGCTCTCTCGCAACCCTCTCAAACCCTCAAACCTCGTGTGTACGTAACTGGCCCCGAGAGGGCAGCAATAAATAGATTTGTTTTATTTTTGACCATTGCATGCGTCCCACCTTTCGTCGGAAGGAAACCACCAGCACGTGGGAATGCATTAACTAGGCATATAAACGACTTTTTTTTTTGCCATAAATTTTGATTGGAAGCTCACGTCGACGAATCATTTTCATCATTATCATACTTCCATTTTTAAGAACAAAATGAAACCCCACTCAATATAAAAAATATTTTTTCATATTCCGTCGAAATTTTGAGTAACCATCTGTCATGTGTCATCTAACCACTTTTTGTAAATTAATGAATCTTTTTTCCAAAATAAGAAATTACAATTTTCAGTTACAAAAACAACTATCAAACTTTGGTCATCTAACCATATGAGGTCTATAATGTAACCATACGACATTAATCTTTTCTAACCATTGGTTTGCAAAATTTACTATTAACTGAAAAATAAGCTATTCTTAATTGCGAAACCAACTAACCATAATTGTAAAAAAACTATCCACGGTTGGCGTCAACTGAAGTTGCAGCCCGTCGGCGCCGGCGACGCATCGATGCCGCGAGGGATGACAGCGGCACAGATTGGGCGCGGGGCGGAGCCGGGGCAACGTCGCCGGGTGGTGCGGACGGTGAAGGACGACGTGGTTGGCGAAGCACGGTCGACGCGGCGCCGGGACGCGGGTGGCGCAATGCCGAGGCGTGCTGCGCCGGGACGTGGTGGGCGCGAGCGGCGGCAGCCGGGAGCGGGGCGCGAGCGGCGCCGGCCTGAGGCGCGGTGGCCGGGCATGGTGGCGCGGGCGTCGCCGGGACGAAGTCGGTTGACAGCCGGGTGCAGTTGTGGCCGCAGATCCGGGCGCCGCCTTGGATCCGGGCGGCGCGGAAAGGAGCAGTGGTGGTACAGTCGTGGCCGGCCGCCGCGATCCAGGCCGGCGCGGAATCGGGCGCGGTCGGGAGCGGCAAGGGCGGCGGCGCCAAGAGAGGGGCGGGCGGTGCGGTGGGAGGGCGCGGTGGAGGTGGCTGCTGGGGATAGGGTCGCCGGATCTGGGGCCGCCGCCATCCTCCCGGCCGGATCCTTGGGGCCGCGTCGCCGGGTCGCCGTCGGCTTGGAGCAGCACGCGCGTCGGAGCAGGATAGGTTTGGTGGGATGTGGAAAGTGGAGAGATAGGGGATCAAACGAGCAATTGCATGCGGTCAGGGGTCACGTGTACTACAGAGATATATTACCCTCTATTTGACTTGTTTATGATAGTTTTGAAACGTATGTTTAAGAAAAAAAAAAGAACAGATTGTAAAAACCAAAACCTTTATTTTTCAATTCCAAAATAAACTAATAAGATAAGAATATAAGCCAAAGAGAACAACCACATGACATATATGTGTCCTTATACTACAGAGTAGAATGTGTGAAAGCAATTTCGAGTTCATTCCAAAACCTTCTAGCAACTGAATTTATTTCTTTTATTTGGTCAATTCAATGTAGGTGAAATAAAGGTGTTTGATGATGGAAGTTTTGGTGCAAACCCTCATTCAGATTATGGGTTGATAACCCTTCTATCAACAGATGGCACCCCTGGCCTGCAGGTGTGTGCAGAATTCATGAACTTCAATTGCATTATCATTTTTAGCTAATTAGCTGATTGCTCATGTCTTGCTATGGAAACACACATTCGTCAAAGCACATAAACGAATGAACGTTAATTATGTACAAAGTAATTGCACTGAGAAAGTTAAAATGTTGATAAAAGGAGAAAACTATTATTTGCATTTTTGAAAGAGAGACACTAGAGTCTTATTTACAATTTTGAAATATGAATACAACTCATCAGTCATCACTCATCACTCAATACTCGCCAATAGGCTCTTTTTAATAACAGAGAATGCTCATATGTGATATATTATGGATTCTTACACTATTGTGAGTGTACAGATATGTAGGGAGAAGGATAACCATCCCCAGCTCTGGGAAGATATTCAACACATTGATGGGTAAATACTTCTTTTGTGACATTTACAGATACAAATTTTAAATATAGTTGTATGTGCCCTTTATAACGAAATTATTATTAAAATTACAAGTGCGTATTTCAACTTTGTTTGTTTGCTTAATTTTATTTACTTGTTGGCCAATTTCTTCCCATGCTCCCTAAACAATTCCGGACCTTACATGTTCCAATGTATTGTTGTACATACAGGGCCCTTGTTATAAACATCGGCGATTTGCTGGAAAGGTGGACTAATTGTCTTTTCAGGTACATTCTCTCCATCCTTTGCTGATCCGCGGAATTTGGTAGGAGAAATCATTATCTATATTGTGCAAATAGTTGTGAATATAGATCCTAGAGTGCATCTTTCTAGAACTCTAAATGGCTATACCATAATGATACAATATCTTTTCAAGTACAGGGTAGAATATAGTGCCTAGTTATTGAAATCTTATTGATGATGCTGCCTTATACACTTATGTTCTAATAATATGTATGGAAATAACAGCTTTTATACATTTTTTGATTTTTACGTATTTTGTAACTTGTAGATCTACATTGCATCGTGTTGTCATGGTTGGTAAAGAACGGCATTCGGTGAGTATACTAACTGCTAAATTTAGAATTACCTAGTTTAAAAGTTTCGATAGTTATTACCAAAATTTTGAAAATTTGACCAAAAATATGGATTTATATATCGACACTTTGTTTTTTCTTTCTCAGTCCAGTAAAAATTGTCAAATTTCCATGAACCTTGATATAAATCAAATAAATTTCATAATAATATGAGATGACATTAATATGATCAGCATTGTGGTAACTCCCTACGTACCTTTGCATATATGAAGTCGTGGGTTCAAGTCCTCAAGTATGCATTTATTTTAAACACCTTTAAAATCCAAATATATTAGAAAAATGGATTGTATCAGTAACCTCTAGTAAAAATTGAAATCCGGTGATCAGACTCCTTGTCAGCGTTGATTGAGTTAAACGGTATAAACGAGTCTTCCAGTGGACTATTTCTACCATTGTCCACCATCTCGCCCCACGTAACAATTTTTTTTTACCCTCTCTCTCCCTGCATCCCTCCCTAATTGGAAGCATCAGTAGTGTCTTGCATGATACATTCTTTCCGTCTATTTCTTGTTCAGTTAGCTATCCACCTTAGAAAAAGAATCATATGCGGTGTGGCAGTTAATTTGATGGACAATACTTATATGGCATGAGAGAAACCACCAGCAGCGATCTCGGATGAGTTCAACGAATAAATCTAATGCTTGATGATACACAAATGCAAAAATTAGGCATTAATTGTACATATGTAGTTTTAACTATTTCTTGAATGTTTCAGGTGGCTTTATTTATTTGTCCAAACCCTGATAAAGTAATTAAATGCTTGGAAACTTGCTGCAGTGAGGCATATCCACCAAGGTCCGCCTCTGATATCTTAACATTTGATTAGTTTCATCTAATATTGTTTCTCATGATTTTGAAAATTTGATACCTTTTCAGATTTCCACCTATCAGGAGCGTCGACTATTTAGAAGAAAAATTAACTTCTTCATACAAATTGCCGTCTATTTGAAATAGAAGGAAGATTAAGTGCTACATACAAATAATACTCCATTATAGTCAACAAGTTTTTGTCATTAAGGTCAAGTACCATAGTTGAATGATTATTATGTATAATTCCTATGTTTATGTGAAGTCATCTTGAAATTTTCCTAATAAAAGGGGTGTGTTGTCTCAAGGACAAATACAACACTTGAATCTCCTCCACGTGTTTGAGTTGTGCTAACTAACATCTTCTTAGATCATTGGAAGATATGATAGCATTTGCGATAAAGATATTATTTGTTCAATTACATCAGCATCATCACATGAATGAAGATTTGCAAGTTGGTAACCACCTGTCATTTGGTATTCATTATGATAGGTTCTTATAGTTGAGATATTAAGCAGGTATTTGTCTTCAGTAAAGAAAAACAATGCACAATCACAGAGTCTAAAGCTCTTTCGATATATATAGCTATCATTCAGCCGTACTAAAAGTTGAATACTTCATGTTTAGATTTGTCAAAACATTTTGCAGTTAATGAAAAAACCATTTGAATACCCATTTCCATGTAGTGAAGCATATATCACCGAAGAAAATCATGACCAATTGGAGAAGATATCGTAGCAAGTAGTCAAGCGTAAGTGACGAGTATAATCTCACCACCCCGAGGCTCTCAATCTTGAGTTATTAGCGTGTGGTTCTAAGGAAGTGGACCCCTTGAGTCTTGAGTCACAGGGCATGCTGTCAAACAAGTCTCTTTGCTCGTTAGGCGGCATGGCTCACGTCACCATAAGTCGTTGTCATCAGTTGAGATGCGCCTCCTTGGGTCGCAATAGGAGGTTGAGCCCTTTGTGAATGCATTCTCTTTTTGTTTGGTAAGTAGCTATCTCCAGCTGTCGATAGATGAAGATTATGTGCCATTCGGGCATCAACTCCTACATAAATATCCAAACTTTCTGTAGATAGATATGCCACAGGAGACTACAGAAACAAGCCAGCCTCACTCACGAGGTGGATCCTGATTCCAACATCAAAAGGAGGCAAGAGGTGAGCTATCGTCGTCCAACTCACCGATTTCCATCCCTAGACTTCTATGCTTAGGGTAGCCAAGTTAATCTTCTTCTCACATCACATTCTCAACTCTGTGATCCATATTGAAGAAAGGCTCGAGGAGGCCTA
Organism: Olyra latifolia; assembly: GCA_036346145.1. Classification (NCBI taxonomy): domain Eukaryota; kingdom Viridiplantae; phylum Streptophyta; class Magnoliopsida; order Poales; family Poaceae; genus Olyra; species Olyra latifolia. The sequence continues at coordinate 51,447,080 of CM070524.1, read as the reverse complement.
CTATCCATTGTGGATGCTCAAAATAGGGTAATTTGATGAGTACAACCTTGACTCAATGGTAATTCTCAACTCTATTATAATTGTGTGACATCTTAAAATTCACCCTGAGTTTTCGAATTCTAAATCAGTTAGGGTTCGACTCCTAAAACCCATTGTGGCTTGGCCCAACCCAATTTGACCCCTCCCAGACCTGTTTAGCCCAACTTAAGCCCATCTCCAACTCACCAGTATAAAATCTGGAATTACATGTCCAAAGCCGAGTTGTCTGGAGAACGCGGCTGGGTCGTAGAACTCGTATGATGTCTTGAATGTCCCTGCTCCCATGTTCAAGCCGACGATAAGAGTGCTTGGAGAAATGAAGTGCTTCAGCACTTCCTGTGATTCTTCTGAAAGACTATCCGATAATCTGAAGCATGAGGGTACTATGAAGGGTCTAGCATCCTCATAACAAAAGAAGTGTATAGTTGGCAGATACTCATCTTCAAGATTGAAGAAAAAAAGTAAACTATGACGTAATAGAAGATGCATTGAGCATTTTGTCTCCCTGGTTGGCTGACAGTACTTCACCATAAGAGATACTATTTCCACACCCCATTGGTTGGTTATCCTTGACATCTTTTCAAGGAAATTGAACGCTTGGAGAAATGTTGATTTCCAAAAGCCGATGGAATTAGGAATATAGCCATAGCTGAAGAAACCACATTGGGCTTCCAACATTCCTAACAGAGTGACCCCCTAATCCGGTGAATAATTGGGATCAGATGATGTGCATCATCAGATAAGCCAATCCTAAAAGAAGCTTTGCTAAGGAAATTCTCTTGTTGCCTAGTAATCTTTCTACCAGACCATGATACACTTGAGTTGGGCCTAGCGTAGCTCCGCAGAAAACATATTGGTCTAGCCACATGTTCAGAAAAGCCACATGTTCCTTGTCTGATACCCGACCTTTTTCTGAGTTGTTCTCGTCCACATAGCAGCTCCAACCTTCACCCTTATGGGATATCAGTTTTTAGGTAGCATGAAGGGTATGAGCTGATGGTTGCTTGCTCTCCATCAGGCCTCAGGCTGCAGATCATGGCTACATCTAACAAAGTTGGCCTTATCAGCCCTGGTCTCAGCATCAAAGCATTAAAAGTATCCAACCAGAAATAACATCCAGCTACGAGCATGAACTCCTTGGCTATGAGGTCGGCTAAAGATAGGGGGATGCAGTAGGCTATTGTGGGGCCTGTCCTTTGCCCACTACTTGATCTGCACTAGTCCCTGGATCAGTACACTAGTGCACACCTTTCACATAGCCAGATCATTTCATATAAGTGGAAGACTTATATTATATAAAATACCTGTATTAAGCCCGAAGGCTATTAAGTATTTCAGCACAGCGCGTTGCCCCAAATAGTTAAAACATCCAAAAAAACAGAGTGCGATGAAAACCAAAAGATCCAAAAGAGTCTCCTACCGGCTATACCTAAGCAGCCAATTGGAGAGACGCCCTGAGCCTCGCCTTGATCGTCAGCATACTCCTGATCATCGTCTTCATGGCAAGCATATTGGTGTGTGTGTGTGTATATGTGAGGTCAGTGTCATCCAAACACTGGCGAGTTAACACCCAACCTAATGTATTTAGTGACAGAGATTACAAAAGAAATGTTAGGGTTTGTTTGTTTGCAGAAAGCTAGTTTTATAAATCAAAACCTATGACTTAGCAATTTTGATCCAAAGTTCTACTAATCAATGTTTTAAATTTTAGTTTTCTATTCCATTCCACAATCCATACCACAGTCCATACCTATCCTAAGCTTCCTCCAAACACCCACCATCATCTTCCGGGTATGGCGCACCCGTTGTGGATACACCAATGAAGTGCCCGTTCTTCCCTAGCCAGGTTGCCAAGCCCGCACTAGAGTCATGGCTCCCCTGCGCCGTAAGACCTAGATCATCCCACAGATGACGACATGATCCTGTCTTCACCTCGAACTGAGGTTACCCAGCCGCATTTCAGCAGTCACTGGGGCCTCACGTTCGCACTATTGAGCAATGGCAACACGTTGTGGTGTTAGGAACCAAATCCCGCAGACATTTGGTCAACGACATTCCACTACGTGCCTCACTGCACGCCCATCCGGTCCACTCTAGGAGTCACCTCAGATCTGGCCAGCCCACACTTATCCATAACCACTTCCTTCTTCTGCTATCGTTCCTCCGTGTGCCCTGCACACGATGTGGCGAAACCACCCTGGTGGCAGTGATTGGCGGCTAGGCGTGTTTCTTCACGCTCCTCTCAGCACCGCGTCTGTGAACGTATAGCCCTCTTCACACCCAGTAGTGAAACTACTTCATCTTAACCACAAGCCGGACCACGTCAGCTTTCACAATCACAACCAAACACACACACTGGTATGCCAGGCCCAATTTTCAGATAACCAAGTCATTATGTAATCATGTCCAATGAATATCGATTCACCGTTCCGAGACAGCTAAGCCTAAAAATAGTAATTGAACCTAAGCAATGTCTAAGCAAGATTTTAACAAAGACTTAAAAGTCTAAATCATTTTATTTTTAACCTAACCAGGCTATTAAAGGTGATCATCAAGGCAATCAATAGTAAGGTCAAAAGACAGATGATTATATCAAGGTAATATCATCAGGGTAAAACAATAATAAATAATAACATGGTATGATATATCATGATTAAGCAAGCAGGTATAAATACTTAAAGAGCATGCAGTTTGGTACTATAAATAAAATACTTTAAGAAACTAAGATTTAATATGATCTATGAATGTTAACTCACACTAGGGAAAGTTTAGACTCTCCCCATTAAAAGTAAACATCCTCTAGGAAAGATGTTAACTCGCCTGGACCGGGAAGATGTGAGTCTTAGTCTTGTTCTTGAGTGTAGAGCTGATCCAGTTGATCCCTTGCGCCTAATCGAGGGATAACCGTAATAACAACAAAATGCGATAAAGATGATGCATGAATGCACGCGCACCTAAAGCGATCGCGATTACGGTTGCTAATTTAGCTATGGTTTCAAGCGTAGTAGCGTCGAGAGATGTAATGCATGAATATGCGCTAATGTATCCTTATGGTAGATAACCATAATCTAAAAATAACCCAAAAAGGATAAAAGACTTGGTAAAATATTTATTTGTATTATTTGAAAATCAAATATTGTTTTGAATAAAATTATACGCATTTCTATCTCTATTTATACTACAGATGATTGGCTTAATTACCTTTATGAATTTCCCCAAAATACTCTATTAAAGATAATTTAAGTTTCTGGACAACGATAGCCATCGTTGGTGGGTTTTTCCAATTAATATTACCTTACACCAATAGACGGTTAGGTTCGGCTATATCGGTTTAACTAAATTAGAATAATTTCCAATGTCGGGAAATTCGACAACGGTCTGTTCTATGAATTATTTAGTAATTAAGTATTGTTCATGACGAAGTAGATGATCCATGTAATTCCTAAGGTTATTTTAGAGTCATCACATAATTAATTAAATTTTTAATTAATTAGGGGAAATTTTAGGAAATTCTAGCCAAAAGGGAATTCTACGGTGACATGCTGATACTATAATTTTCCTTGGTTCCAGAATGTTATTCTATATTTTCTAGAATTTTCTAGTGTGTTTTGGTCTTAGTGTTTTTTTCCTAACTCTCAATTATTTTAACAGAAAAAGGAAATTACTAAAAGAGGGTTTTAATTACCCTAATTAGGAAATTATGCATAAATACCATGCTAAACTAAGTCTCAGTATTTTAATAATTTCTTTAATGGTTAACTATGTCTTTGCAAAAAGTTAAGATTTAATTGAAGTCGTTTGATATTTAAAATAAATCAAATTCTGTTTTATTAATATATAAGGAAAATGGTTACACTGCTTAATCTAATTATCTAGAGAGCAATATTGATCCTAAAATTATGCAATAAATTTATTAAATTTATAAATCATATTTGTGCTCCACTGGAACTTTATCATCATATTAGGAAATTAATAACTATTTAAATAAGGTGGGAAACCAGCTTTTAATTACTATTAAAAGGGTTTTCTTTTAAATAAATAACTCTAAAAATAAACTAATTATAGTAGAAATGTATAAACATTATTTTACTGTACCTACTTTATTTCAGATATTTTAATCCATTTAATTAGACATAAACAATTAAGTCACTGTTTATTAACATTTTCCTATAGTTAGAATATTGCAAAAAATAAAATATGCTCAGAAAAATATGAAAAATTCATAGGACCTAGAACATGTCCCGATCTATCCATTTTAACTTGTTTCACCTTAACTAGATGAACAAGGAATTTTTTGTGGCATTGCAAAATTCTGAAATTTTTATGTACTTTGGACAGGCAGCAACACAACTAGCCGCTACAGTATCAAGCGTCTTCTACCTCTGGCTGAACGCAGTGTTCGCCATGGGGGAGCTCAAGAGCTTGGTGGTGGTGGCGCCGGCACAGGAGGGCTCGGCTAGTCAGATGGAAGGCTGGAATGGGTTCCCCACGGCCCCACGCACCCAAAGACACAGACGGCACAGCCAGCGGCGGCCTACAGCGACGGTGTGACAAGCTTAAGCCGTGACCAGCGATGGAAAACATGGTGGTGACGAACTAAGATGACTATGGCCTAATGCATAGGTTCAAGAGCATCTGTAGGACACTAAGAAGGTACCTTCAGCAGTGGAGAGAACGGAGATGCACCGGAAACGGCCGGCGATGAGCAGGGCAGCAGCGGCTGAAATGAGGAACACGTCACCAGAGGATTCCAGTGGTCGGCATGCAAAATTAAGAGGTGGAGAAGGATGCTTTATGCTCAAGGAATCAGCGAGTCGCTTACCGGAGTGGCTAGAAACCGAAAGGGGATGGTTTGTGGCCGAGGACGGTTATCGAGCTCTCCTGCGATGTAGAGAACACTTCGGGTCAATTGAAGAAACGACATTGGAGAGAAAGATCAGAGCTTCCAAACGATACCAAGAATGTGAGAAACGGAGCACCGTGGAGGATGGATGGAGGCGCCAAAATTCGCCGGAAAACTAGAGACGCGAAGAAAGACAATGAACGAGCTCGGGCTGGGCTAATATGCCGCGAGGGGGTAGTGGAGGATAAGTGAGGTTCGTTCTTGTGTGAGGTCGGCCGAGAAGGAGAAGAAAAAGGGAACGGGAGCAAGAAAGTGGCGCCAGGACGGGGCGGCAAGGACAAACGGTAGCTTGTAGCAAAGGAAAAGCTCCACGGGGCAGAGGTTAGCTGAGGCACGGTGCCACGGGGTGTTGGGTTGTTGTGGGACTATGCCACGGGGAGCACAGGCAAATGAGGACGGCCACGGGGAAGCTGGCTCAAGCCAGTGATGCAGGACCACGGTAGAGAGAGAGAGAGCACGCGACGGGAGGGAGAGAGTGAACAGTGAGCAGCTCATTCGCTGGGCTGACTAGTGGAGCCCACCAGGTTGGTTGACTAGTCAAATGGTATATTTGATAATTGGACACTGCTAATGGATATATATTTATATATATGTATATGTATATTAAATCTTTCTCAATTTCATTATGGAGTTTCGAATTGAATTTGGAATTCAAACTAGGATTTAACATTGGTGTTTTGGTCCTTTTTGAGATTTCAACTGAAATCCACAATTCATGCTTTGTAAAATTTAATCTATGGTGATATTTACTATTTTTCTTTTAGATTATCCATGTGTCAGGGTTATTTTAGAATTTCCAAAACTTAGTCCACATGTGTGTGCGTGTATATAATGGCGTTAATCTTGTCCGATCTTACAAATTGATTTGATTTTGGTTACCCTTAGACGGTAGGTTTTAGTTTGAATTTATTTAGATTTGGGGTTAAATATTTAAAACAAGGAAATTTGATGCCTTCTCACTTCATGGTACACACCCAATTTCAAATTTCCAAAATATCCCACTTTTGGGGTGTTACAGCTATGCCTATTCTTTCCTATTCATAAATCTTGCCGGCCAATATCCTAACTTACCAATCTCGCCATTCATTGAGAGGGAGACGGGGGACATCTAGATTTATGGTTAGGGTCTAAGTTCCCTATCGGCCCTAAATTATACCAATCGGAAAAGCTAGAAATTGGAAGAAGGACCTGCCCCATGGTTGAATGATGCAGCAGAAACAAGATGAGACTGATTGCTGAACTGTTGAAGTCGATGGCAGGATACAGTAGCCGATTGCAGAGCACGAGGAAACTTGAAGCCGTGCAAATGACAGTGACAGATCGTCGTATTTACAGGAGATAAAATTGGGGAGTTTAGGGGGTGTTTGGCAGAGCTCCAGCTCTTAACCCCATCCCGGAGTAGTACCAAACGTCCTAACTCCACGTAACTCTGGAGCAAGTAACTCTATGGAGCAGCCTCTCTCGCAGTTCATTTTTGTGGAGCAGCTTGAAGGATGCTCTATGGAGTTATGGGTCTGCTTTATAGTGGATCTACTCCACAGTGGAGATGTGGAGTAGAGCTGAAAAATTAGAGCTGGAACCCTGCCAAACACCCCCTGAACCGTCACGTGCAGTAAAATCAGATGGGCAGAAAAATACAATAAAGCCCTAAGATCAATGGTGGTTAAAGGAGAATGAACATTATGGATCCAGGTTATTGTTGGAATAAAGAAAAATATGTTCTTTGGGTGAGAGCTGACATATATTGTGTAATTTTGGGACATTATACTCATATCCCAAAACTGGGGGGCATATGTTGATACCAGATTTTGGAAAAAGCCGATTGTATTGGAAGGTTCTAGAATCGGCCAGGATCGGGCTAGACCTAAGAAGGTTGTCGTGGGCTAATCGGGTTATGAGTCAAATATGTATCAGAATAGTGGATGAATTAGGTAGAGTCTTAGATAAAAATAGGAAGATAGAGTCAAACTCAGTATGTTATATGAGTTGTCCTAATCGATGGTGTTATAGGTCTGTATAAATATGTAGTCAATATCGGCGTGTAGAGTGTATAGAACCAATCAATCAAGTCTACTTTTTACGTGTCTTTTACTTCTCGTCGCTTTTAGTCTAGTTTCGTCGTATGTTGGTTTCAATCAACTTATTCTGCATCGTCTTCTTGATCGGCTTCAAAATACATCTCACAAGTTGCTTATAAGTAAGTATTGTCTCTATTTAGTTTGATCTACAAGCTTGCATCAGCTTTTGGTATATCAAAATACTATCTTAGTTAATATTGTTGCGCATCGCCATGTTGATTAAGGGTTAGGTTTCATCCTCATTCTATCTGCTTATAGTTTGCTATTAACCAATAGTCTGTTTATCTTCTGTTCCATTTTATTTGATTGACTTTCGAATCTAATCAAGAGTCTGTTTACCACTCGCTCTGCTATTTAGTTGACCTTATCGGCTTAGTAGTAGATTGGTTGTGTTTTTGAACCTATTGATTTGGATCTAATCTAAGCCGATAGTTTCGTTATCTTCTTGAATCTATTACTTCTTTTGGTTATTCTCAAGTGTTGCAGGTTCACATTAATATAGATCTAATCTGCTAGTTAAATGTGATTGGATCAAATCGCTTGCGACGCCCTAAACCCTACTATAATTTGGTGCTGACAGGAATTCTAAGCCCTTAGCCCAACTGTGTTTAGCCGATACAATTTTCACGAACACCAACCCATTTCTACTTTAACCCAACTCAACCCATTAGGTACATCAACCCATTCCCATCCATCCAAAGACAACCCAAATTAAAACCCAACACTTTTAACCTATTTCAACCCAACTCATTAACACCCCTAGTCACAATCCATGCAAGTTGTAGTACATTCAGGCCCTGTTCTATTGGGCTCATGAGTTATGACTTATCTGACTTATCTCGAACTTCGAGAATTTTTCGAGGTGGCCTGGAGAGTAGGATGGCCTTGAAATTTAGGATTTAGAGAGCTTTTAGACTCGCCTACGAGATAAAAATAAAACGGATTTAAAAAGTAATAAAAAAAAGTCAGATGAAGATAAGTCACGAAAATTTTCGAGACTTATCTGACTAATATTGACTCGTCTGACTTTTTTTATTACTTTTTGAATCCGTTTTATTTTTATCTCGTAGGCGAGTCTAAAAGCTCTCTAAATCCTAAATTTCAAAACCATTCGGCTCTTAAGGCCACCTCAGGAAATTCTCGAAGTTTGAGATAAGTCAGATAAGTCACAGCTCATAAGCCCAATAGAACAGGGCCTCATTGTCCCAAGTTCCAGCCACATATCAGGTAAAATGGTACGGCTCCCACGGAATGCAACAATTTTATAAAAAATTCATAGAGACCGTTCAAGATCTAACCGAACCAAGAAAATTTTCCATGCTAAGAATTATGTACTACTAATACAATGTGCATCTTAATTGTATGAAGCGCGTATCGAAGGATCAACTAGCAAATAGAAATCAGATGCTTGCTTGCACCAACAATGCCATTTATGGGCATCGTTCGGATGGACTAATTAACCCATCGGATCAACAAATTCGCCCAATAGAAACTAGGTATTCAGCATCCATTTGCTCTAAAGGTCCGAACGTTTCTATTAATTATACCATAATCCATCTCTCCGGACAACAAAATGGAAATGCGTTGACCCCAGCTTTGATCCCTTCACGTCTAATGATCAATGAAGACCACGAACTCAATCTTCTTAAAAACTAAAAAGGGGAAAATATCGAAACAACTCAAAGAAAGTTTTTGTTGCATCGAAATACTCTCTTCACTTGAAGTCTGCATCAACCGTGGATGCTCCTGTCGAGGACAATGGCTTTCAATCCATCACATTATCATCGCCTACTTGAGCTCTAGTCAGGAGTAAGCTTATGTAGTAGCACTACTAGGGAACAATGCAACACAAAGCGGTTCATAACCGCTTTCACAAGCGGTTATTGAACCGCTTGTACGCAACCGAGAGTGATACTCAGAGGGTATCACTCGCGGTTCCACGAACTGCTTGTGGTGCGGCACCACAAACGGTTAGGAAGGCGTCCAGGAAACGCAGTGGAGCAGCTACGTGGAGGGCAAATCACAAGCAGTTGGTGTTACCAACCGCTTGTAGAGCCCCTGAACAAATATTCCATCGTGGGTGGCGAGACGCCACGTGTGCTCTCTCCACAAGCGGTTGTTGTTACAAACCGCTTGTGGAGATGTTGACAGTTATATGGCCTTTTGAGCTAGGCTTTCAAATATGAATTTTGACAATAAAATTATATACAACTACAAATTTATTTCTGCATAATTAAATATATATTATAATTGAGAAAACCATTAGTTTATTTGCACAAATAGTATAAACTTATAATTTAATTACAAATTAAATGCATATATATATACAACTTTTACAATACATGAAATGATGATCAACACAAGCAACGTTTTACAACTTTCGAAGAGTTCAAAGGTGGTGATCTTGAGATCATTTCCTGCGTGCATCGCTCTTTGCGCCATAGACGAAGATTCCGTAAGTTCACCTGTCCTTATTGAAGGGCCATCTCTCCATGGCTTTGTGTAGAACTCGCCTCTAGGGGATATAATCTCATCGACAATGAAGCCAATAAGTTGTTCTTGAATTGCTTCAACCCGATGCGATGGGATCACGCCTGTCTCATCGATGCCGGGCTACGAAAAGAAAGAAATAAATAAATCTTTGAACACGTCAAGTATAAGTGTATTAAGAAATTTGTTTTTAACACACACGCACCTTATTGTCCAGTTGTCGCATATCGCCAGGTAAGATTTTGCATGTAGAGGCACACATAATAGCCACATAAATTGTTTCCGGTCGATTGCTGTAGAACCTGGAGTGATATTTGAAAAGAATGCAATTAATTAATTGGCTTGAGAAGATAAATTTTTACGCCATATATATTATTTAATTGATATTTTGTAGTACGTACTTGAGTGCTGAATTGCACGGTGAATTCATTCCTAGAACTTTTTCCTTTATGCTTCGTTCAGAACGTGGCGAATGCCCTGTCATGCGTTATTATATGAATAGTAATTACGAGTATTCGAAGTACTTATATATATGTAGGTTGGCATCTCAATGTTACCTGTTTAGAATATCAATGACAAACTGAAAATCTTGTTGTGGTTTTCTTCTTGAGTCTTGCACAGTGATGTTCGCACTATCGACATTGATAATAAGTAGGATCCAGTGAAACCTATTCATATATATGTATTGCAACATATATGTAATTAGTCATATTATGAATGTCTTGAAAAAGGATAAACGAGAGGTTGTGTGATGACATGTATATATACGTACTGGAAGTTGAAGGGCAGAAGTATGTGCGGTTTGTAGTACTGTTCTAAAAGAGCCTACAGAATGTAATCTTCAATTTCTTTTGGCCTACGTTTACAGTTAGGCTCGTTGACAATTGATGGGTCGATGAAGCCGATGTTGAAGATAGTCTCTTCTCTACATCGTTGTATCTCCATTCTACATACAAGATGATGATTTATTAGATTTTGCAGCTTGAACTACGGCGAAATTAACACATATATATGGTAAACTCAATCATTAGCTGAAAGTATTTACATACACCAACAGCCCATTAGAGACACGTTGACGGCGTCTCGATGGTAAAACTGGTAGAAGTCGTCGAATTCCATCCATATGAGTTCATCCCCCACGATAGAAAATCTGTATTTTTTATATGGACGGGGAACATTGTTCTTCCTTGAGCGGACTGTTCTATGTACCATTCATGAAATTGTCGCATCTTGGTTGGCAGATCCCTTATCTTTTCCGGTGCAACCAACTCTTGGCCCAGCTTATATGGCCACCTGACCTCTGCCGTTGGAAGATCATAGGTTAGTCCCATAGCTGCAGCGTAAGATAGCCCCGACTCTCTCAAGAATTCCTCTAGCTGGTAATCTTGGGCTGTCTTGTTAGGTGCAGCCGTCGCCTTAGCCCGTTTCCCTTTCAATGCAGCCTTCACTATTGTGCGTTCGTAGTTAGTCGAGGCAGGAAGAGGCGCTGCACAGCATGTCGCAAAGTGGGATGCAGCTTTCGGATCAATTTGCGCCTTGGGAGGTGGCACATTTGGTGCGAAGTGTGTCTCAATTTTATTTTGAACTATTTCTCGTGTCTCCTCAGCCGTCATGTCGTATGCCCTTTTCGGAGGTTCCTTTGACGACTGTGTTGACCGGCTAGACTGGGCCTTCTTGGGAGGGGGTAGCGTCGCAGTACTGGTCCTTCGTACTTGGAGTTTCTTTCTTGGAGGAGATTGTGGAGCCAGGCTTCGTGGAGCAGGAGGTGGAGGCGGAGTGCTCTCTATTGGAGACGAGGCATGTCGTTGAGGTGATGTAGGAGAAGGCGTGTTTTGTCGTTGCGGTTGAGGTATGGTCCCTTCGGTCAGCTCTAATTGTTGGATTTTTATTGGTGGAGAGGTCATCTCCACGGTTTTTGGAAATATGATGTACCTTTTTCGCCATAGGATGATTCCGTGGAGGGCCTGTCCAAGCTTGGTGATGTCATCCCCTCCAGCAATCTCGAGCAGAAGATCTTCACAGCCGCTCGACACCTCCTCCACCGTGACCTTCGAGTAACCTGGCGGGATCTCGTTGCAGTGGAAAAGCTGGCCGGCTCCACCGGGTACGCCACGCCATAAGCCACCTTGGTGGAGAGGTTATGCGCCTGAATGTGTAGCTCACACTCCCGACGAACTTTGATGCTGTCCACTGCGTACTGTCCCAGGTTCGTAGAAAGTGTGGCGGCGTTGGACGCGCAGCTACTTCGTCGCGCGGAGGTGGGCGGGCTAACCATGGCGTCGACCTGTGTATTGCTTGTACCTGCTCTTTGAAGTTTACCGAGTGCTGCCTGCAGTTTTTACTCAACAATCTCTTCGATGCTCTGCTGAGTTGCTCTGAGCTCTCTTTCCAGTAAGTTGTATCTATACGACTCTCTTCTTTTGCTTCTTGACCGGCTCCTATACGTATCGGCATCTTTGGAGAAACCGTACTTCCATGGCACGGACGATCCCATTCCTCTTGTCCGTCCTGGGTGCTCAGGGTTTGGAAGTGCACGTGTGAGCTCGTCATTCTCCCTGTCTGTCACAAAGGAACCAGAGCGAGACATGTCGACAGTTTGGACAATTCTGTTTCCAACATCCTCCGCTCCCGGTGCCATCAACAAGCTACCGTCGTCTGCAAGGGCCCCTCCGTGACCCATGAACCAATTCAGCAGGCAGAATTCCCATTCAGCAATAGCAGGCGTGATATTCTTGGCCATTAGTTCTTCCTCCCGCTTCTCCCATTTAGGTATAGCCTTGACGTAACCACCGGTGCCAAGATGGTGGTGGTATTTCCTCTTCCCAGCGTTGATCTTATTCTGATGGCTCACGGCCTGTCCTTTCTCTGACAATTTGTATTCTTCAAATGCATCCTAGTGATCTGCCAGTTTGGGATGTTGGTTGAAGTCTGGTTTTTCTCCCTTCTTGACATACTTGTTGTTCAGGTGAACTTTTCCACGACTGAAATTGGGTTGCCATCTTCTTCAAAGTGTATCTCTTAACCTTGTTCTCGTATCCTTCAGGAAATTTGAAGTTCTTCTTGATATCTTTCCAAAGGAGTTCCTTGGTGGCTTGCGGAACTTTAGGCTATTTGTTGATACTAACTAGGACATGATCCCTAACATGAAAACCACATGCGTTGTTAAACGGGCCTACTGCAGAAAGAGGAGCAATCGGCTTCTCGTCATTGTCGACGTTAGTGAAAACAAACTTTTTAGCAGGCTTCTTGTTAGGTCCTCGCTTGGTTTGGGTGCTCGATGTACCAGGCTGAAAATGGACAGAGATGTGAATTTTTCATGTCAGAGCCATTTATATTAATTGACTAAATACGATTAAATGGTTTGTCCGGATTCTCGTGGCATTACCTCGCTTCCCTCAGCGCCCACGGGATCACTGGATGCACCGACATCGGTGTTGACAATGTTGGCATCACCTTCATTGGCGCCCAAGTTGCTACCATGGGCGATCTCGTCTAGCATGAACGCTTTGTCCATCTCGAAATTAGGATCACCACGCCCTGGTGTCGCCATCTATCGTAATTATGAAATATTGTTTAATTAGTAAGTATGGGAACTCGTCAAATTGTAAAAGAAATATATATAACAAAAAATACTCTTTCACTCATCTCACTCTCACTCTCCATCACTATCTCCATCTCACTCTCACTCACCATCTCACTCTCATTCTCCATCTCACTCTCACTCTCACTCTCCATCTCTCTCTCGTTTTCCATCTCTCTCTCCATCTCACTCTCACTCTCTCCATCTCTCTCTCACTCTCCATCTCACTCTCACTCTCTCCATCTCACTCTCTCTATCTCCATCTCTCTCTCATTCTCCATCTTACTCTCACTCTCTCCATCTCACTCTCATTCTCCATCTCACTCTCATTCTCTCTCACTCTCTCTCTCCATCTCTCTCTCATTCTCTCTCACTCTCTCTCCATCTCTCTCTCATTCTTTCTCACTCTCTCCATCTGTGTCCCTTAGGGACATTTTGCCGAACGCCTTGTGGACGGCGAGTGGACAGAGGGCGTGTAAGCAGAGGAGGGGGCAACCTAGGCCATTCGGGATGGAGGAGGTCGCAGACGACGGCGCGGTGGCGGAGGAGGCGACGGCGAGGTCACAGACAACGGCGCGGTGACGGTGGCGGTCGACAGAGTATGTGGGCTGACGGCAATGGCGCGCGCGGGGAGACGACTTCGACGGCGACGGCGCGGCAGCGGTCGACGGCGGCACGAGGAGATGACTTCGACGGCTGTGGGGCCTATCCTTTGCCCACCACACGATCTGCACTAGTCCCTGGATCAGTACACTAGTGCACACCTTTCACATAGCCGGAATCATATCATACAAGCGGAAGTCTTATAATTACACAAATACCTGTATTAAGCCCAAGGGGCTAATAAGTATTACAAACGGCACATTGGCCCAAATAGTCAGAAAGTCCAAAAGATCAGAGTACGCAAGACCCAAAAGATCCAAAAGGGTCTCGTGCCGGCTATGCCTAAGCACTCGACTAGAGAGACGCCCTAAGCCTTGCCCTGGTCGTCAGCAAAACCTTCATCTTTGTCTTCGTAGCAGGCATACTGATCCTGCTCATACTCTCCATCTAAAAGAGAATATGAATGCGAGGTCAGTGTCATCCAAACACTGGCGAGCTAACACCCAACCTGATGCAATTTTAGTGGTAGGGGTTCCAAAGGAAAGGTTGGGGTTTATTTGTTTGCAAAAAGCAAGTTTTCTAAATCAAAACCTATGACTTAGCATTTTTAACCCAAAGTTCTGCTAATCATTATTGTCATTAATTTAATTCACATTTCACAATCCGCATTCCACACCAGTCCTTAGATCTACTGCACACACCCGCCATCATATCCCGGGTGTGGCGCACTCGTTGTGGATCTTACGCCAGCGAAGTGCCCGTTCTTCCCTAGCCGGGGTGCCACGCCCGCACTAGAGTCACGGCTCCCTGACATGTAAGACCTAGATCATCCCACGGATGACGACATGAAACTGTCTTCACCTCAAGCATGGCAGCAGACAGGGTACGCCCGCAGGTCGTACTATCCCTGAATCCCCAATACTTGCACTACCGCGCGATGGCCACGCGTTGTGGTGATAGTGTGGAAAACATGGGCCCTGGGTGTCCGAGGATATACTACAAGACGTACCACCTCCTTGGGCCGAGTCAATTGGGTCTTCCAGAAGACGAGCTTGGAAGGCGGCGCGGCTGAAGATAACCTACAAGGAAACGAATTCATTTCCTATTCGTAGTACATGAATATAGGCGTAGCCAGATCGGTTATATCTATATCTTCCAAACACAGACCAGGGTTTCTATCTGTAACCCGACCCCCTACACTATATAAAGGGGGTCCGGGTCCTCTAGTTGATACATCCAATCCTCATCTTGTAATCATCATCAGAATGCACCCCAATACAATCCACGAGCACAGGAGTAGGGTATTACCTCGCCCTGAGGGCCCGAACCTGTATAATTTCGGCTCCCTATGCTACCATCGTTGTTGTGATCTCTCGCATCGCCCCATAAAATATATTGCCGACGCAAATCGTCGACAGATAGGAACCAAATCCCGCAGGCATTTGGTCAGCGACTTCCCGCTGTGTGCCTCACTGCAGACCCGTCCGGTCCACTCTACGAGTCACATCGGAGCCGGCCAATCCACACACATTCACATTCACTTTCTTCTTCTGCTACCGTTCCTCCGTGTGCCCTGCACACGATGTGGCGGAACCACCCTTGGTGG
Organism: Olyra latifolia; assembly: GCA_036346145.1. NCBI lineage: Eukaryota > Viridiplantae > Streptophyta > Magnoliopsida > Poales > Poaceae > Olyra > Olyra latifolia. Next base: position 51,431,781 of record CM070524.1, on the reverse strand, counting down.
CAGCGATTGGCAGCTATGCGTGTTGCCCCGCGCTTCTCTCAGCACCGCGTCTGTGAACGATAGCCCTCTTCACATCACACCAGTAGCCATGCTACTTCCACCTTAACCACAAGTCGGACCACATCTGCTTTCCCATCCACAATCTCACACACACACACTGGCATGCCAGGCCCAATTTCTAGTTTCTATATTTGATATGTAATCATGTCCGGTGAATGTCGGTTCACCGTTCCGAAGCCAATTTAAGCCTAAAATTATTAATTGGACCTGAGCAATGACTAAGCAAAATTTTAACCAAGACTAAAGAGTCTAAAATTATTTTATTTAACCTAACTGGCTATCAAGGGTGATCATCAAGCCAATCTTTCATAAGTCAAAGGACAGATGAATATTATCAAGGCAATATCATCAAGGTAGAATAATAACAAATGATAATAAGGCATGATAAATCATGATTAAGCAAGCAGGTATTATTTACTTTAAAAAAAAGCATGCAGTTTAATACTGTAAAGAAAATATTTAATAAAACTGGGAATCAATATGATCCATTAGCGTGTTAACTCGCACTAGGGAAAGCTAACTCTCCCTAGTAAAAGTAAACACCTAACAGAAAAGTGTTAACTCGCTAGGAAAGCCGACTCTCCTAGTAAAAGCAAACACCTTTGAGGGTAGGTATTAACTCGCTCGATTTCGTGAATCAAACCCGGTCTTGATCTTACGGTTGCTCATGGTCCTCTAATCTATCGCGAAGAGCCAAGTAATACCAATAAACACCAAAATATGCAGGAAATATGATGGATGAAATGCAAATACGGCTAGGGTCGCAGCAATCTGGGCGTCGCTTCTTGCTACTAAGATTCCTAAATAAGTTTCTCTACTTAGCGAGGAAGTTCCATGAGCTACTAATGTATAATAACTCACAAAAAGATAACGGGGTGTGAGTGTTATGAAGATGATATGCGATGATGCAAAATGTTACCCTTAATAGACTACCCATAGATTTAGCAAATAGACGTATAAAGCAAAAATAGATTTTTATTTGAAGTATTTCCTTCATCAACTCTTGGAAGAATACTTATTGTTTTTGGATTGGTGTGTGGTTATATGACTTTTAAACCAGCAACGAATTACTAATATAATGGTATACATATAAGTATCCATATGTATGGGTGTAATTAAGTTCCCTTGTTTACCCCTAAATTAATAGATGGTTAGGTTCAACTATTTCAGTCTAACTAAATTGGTGTAATATTAATGTTAGGAAATTTGACAACGGGCTAATTTATGAATTATTTGGTAATTTAGTATGGTTCATGACCAAGTAGACGGTCCATATAGTTCCTAAGGTTGTTTTAGATTCATCACTAAATTAATGAAATCTTTAATTGATTATAAGAAATTTAGGAAATTCTCGCAAAAGGAAATTTCTAAGGTGACATGCTGAAATTATAATTCTGCTTGATTCCAGAATGTTATTCTATATTTTCTAGGATTTTATAGTATGTTTCGGTCTTAGTGTTTTATCTAATTCCCAATTATTAGTAGAAAAGGAAATTACAGAGGGAGAGTTTTAATTATCCTAATTAGGAAATGCTGTAGAAATACCATGCTAAACTAAATCTTAATATCTTCATAATTACCTTAATGGTTAACTATGTCTTTGCAAAAAGTTAAGATTTAATTTAAATTGTTTGATATTTAAATTAAATCAAAATTCAGCTTCTGTTTTATTAATATATAAGGAAACATGGTTTCTTTGCTTAATCTAATTATTTAGAAAGCAATATTGGTCCTAAAAATTGTGCAATAGATTTGTTAAATTTCTAAATCATGTTTATGTTCCTCGAGAATTTTCTCATGATTTTATGAATTTAATAATCAACTAAAATAGATGGGAAACCTATTATAATTTACTAAAAGTGGGTTGGGATTTAATCAGGGGTTATAATCTACTATTCACCAAAGTATTTTTATTAAAGCAAGAATGTCATCTAGTATTTATCATAATGTTCATAGTTTATCTTTCATTTAGGTTCCCATGGATTTAAAATATAGTTAAATCATTTGTTAGATTACATAATGCTAGGATTAAAATTGTTGCAACTAGAGAGGCTTACCTATTTTATTATTTTATTTTACTTACTGAACAGTTGGGTTTATATTTTTCTTAGGCTCTTTACCTATTGTAGTATTTATAGAAAAAGTTTCATAATTTTTAGACATTGTTTACTATTTTAAATAAATCTTAGAAGTGCACTTTCCCACATAAAATATTGATTTCGGGAATTGAACCGTGTCTGTGGCTTGGGCTGGTCCTGGGCCGAGTTTGGGCCGAACGTGGTTTAGATAAATGCGCAAAGGGACAACCAAAAGCGTATTCAGAAGAATACGTTTCCACTTATTGACAAGTGGGACCTAGGGTCCACATGTCAGAGAGGTTTGAATCCTGTGAGCATTTAGTTTTAAAACGTTCGCTACAGTGTCGTCTTCCACCTCGGTTCGAACACGAGCAGCGGCCATGGTGGCCAGGGAGGGAGGTCGGCGCCGGCGGGGAGAGTCCGAGCGACGCGGTCCGGTTGCTAAAATGGGAACTACGGGCCGATCCGCACCCGATGGTGCTGCCGGCGCAGCGAGCGGCGGCGCGACGAGTAAATGCGGCGGCGGCCGCGGCAATGCACGGCACCGGTGAGGTAGAGCCTAGGAGCTCAAGCAAAGGAGTCCTACGGCATCAGAAGAGGGAGTAGGTTCTACCTGCGGGGTCGGCGTGGCCAGAGATGGTCTCGAGCAGCCCGGCGACGTGGAGGCCGGCGGCGCTGAACAGAGAGCATGGTGACGGCGCAAACCGGAGGGGCCTAGAGCAATTGAGGGGTAAGGGCATGATCAGCATAACCTGAAGAAGCTCCGGACGCAAGGAATCGGCGAGAGACTCACCGTGGAGGGGAAGAATGAAAAGAGGGAAAAACTTGGCCGGCGGCGGTCCAGGAGCTCGTCTGAGCTCGATAGGGCTTCCGAGCTCGATTGGCCTGAGGACGTCGTAAGGGAGCTCGGGAGCTTTCCAAGGATACCAAGAGCGCGCTGAATCATTCACCAGGCGGGCGGCGCCGTGATGCCGAAGTTCACCGGATTTCGGCTTCAGGAGGAAATGGAAATTTGAGCATGCAAGGAGCTCGGGCTGGGCTTATAAAGGTCGGGGCTGAGCACGGGAGGGTTGTGGAATACCGTGGGCGACCCAATTAAGCCGACAAGACGGCGGTCGGGGCTTGCTTGCGCAGCGGCATGGGCAGAGGGCGGCATGGCGGTTGGCCAAGAGAGGCGGTGGCATGTCGCGAGGGCGAGTCGTGGGTCGATAGGGTGGCATGACCGTGGCTCGAGCTAAGAGCAAGGCGACAAGGCGGCAGGGACAGCAGCGGCGCAGCAGCGGGATGGCGTGGGAGCAGGGAACCCGGCCACGGGATGGTTTCGGCAGAGAGACAGGCGTGGGCAGCAGAGGATTGTGGCACGTGGAGGTACTGCCTGCAGGGGAGTAAGAGAGAGAGAGAGGGATGAGAGAGGAGGACAGAAAACACAGAGAGAGAGAGAGAGTTCACCGGGAGAGGGAGAGAGAGAACAGCAGAGAGAACAGAGAGAGGAGAGAGCGCCGGGGAAGAGAGAGGAGAGAGAGAGAGGGTGGTCAGCGGGGCCTACTTGGCAGGTTGACCGGGTCAAAGGGTAGCTAGGTAATTTGATATTCAAAAGAGTATATATATATGTGTATATATATATTTATGAATATATATATATATACTGAATCTTCCTTAATTTCATTAGGGCAATTTCAAATTGAATTTTGAACCCAAAATATGATTTAATCTCAGTGTTTTGATCCCTCTAATTAAACTAAGATAAAAATTGAAATTCTCCAACCATATCTTGTTAAGTTTTGCTCTATGACAATATTTGCTATTTTCCATTTAGATTATCCATTTGTTAGGGTTGTTTTAGAATTTCCAACACTTCGTCCACATGTACACAAGTGTGTGTATATATATACATATATTTGTACGCACCATTATGTGGGTTATAGCTATTAATTCATGTGTAATTAAGAGAATTGGTTTGGGATGAGTTGGTTTGGTAAATTCTTAACCAAGAAAAACTTAATTTGCTCAATTAGGTTTTTCTTTTAAATAAGTGTGTTTTATTAGGGGCGCAAATTCTAACCTAGGTTTCCACAAATTCAAAAAATTTTAAACATTAAAACTTGATTTCAAGTTTTTTGAAATTTTTCGGACCAAATTATGGGTCTTCATCTGCTATTTTGAAAGTTTCAAAATATCCTCAATTTTGGGCTGTTACAACGGCGACGGCGCGACGGCGCGACAGCGCTCGACGGTCGCGCGGGGTGCTCGATGGAGACGACGGCTTGTCGCAACAGAGAAAGAGATCGCGCATGGGGACTTAGAAAATTTTCGAGTGTGTCCCCGGCCGGGGAGACACAGATATTTATAAAAGCACCTCTACAAGTGGTTGGAACCACCAACCCCTTGTAATAAGCGTTCTACAAGCGGTTCGTAATAGAAACCGCGTGTAGAACACCCCCTCTACAAGCGGTTTGTAATACAAACCGCTTGTAGAAACCCCTTCACCGCTAGCGGGGAGCGACGGAGGGATCTCTACAAGTGGTTCATATCACCAACCGCTTGTAGAAACCTCTTCACCGCTGGCGTGTGAGCGCGGGAGGGACCTCTACAAGCGGTTCGTATCACCAACCGCTTGTAGAGCGTTAAGAGTCAAAATGGTTTGACGCCCTTGTTTGAATGAGATAAAATTTCCCCCTACTAGCTAGCGCATGGCGCTCAAGCGTGGGCTCACCCGCGGCGTCGCGGGTTCGAGCCCCGCTCGCGCCCCCTGCCATTTTAACTTTTGCTTTGTTTTCCTCCTTTTTAATCCATTTAAAAATTATTTAATCCCTTCAAACATTATTTAATCCCAACAAAAATTAGTGACTGCAACCAAACATTAGTGAGTGCATCCAAAAATTATTTAATCCCTACGAAAATTAGTTAGTCCATTCAAGCGGTTGAAACAACCAACCCCATGTAATAAGTGTTCTACAAGCGGTTCGTAATAGAAACCGTGTGTAGAACACCCCTCTACAAGCGGTTTGTAATAGAAACCGCTTGTAGAAACCCCTTCACCGGGGAGCGACCTAGGGACCTCTACAAGCGGTTTGTATCACCAACCACTTGTAGAAACCCCATCACCGCTGACCTGGAAGCGCGGGAGGGACCTCTACAAGCAGTTCGTATCACCAACCGCTTATAGAGTGTTAAGAGTCAAAACGGTTTGACGCCCTACTCTGATTGAGATAAAACTTTCCCCCTTCTGGCTAGCGAGTGGCGCTCGAGCGTGGGCTCACCTGTGGCGTCACGGGTTCGAGCCCCGCTCGCGCCCCCTGCATTTTTAATTTTTGCTTTGCTTTCCTCTTATAATTTAATCTCTATAAAAATTAGTGAGTCCATTCAAAAATTAGTTAGTGCATCCAAAAATTAGTTAGTCCATTCAAAAATTATTTAATCCATTCAAAAAATATTTAGTGCATCCAAAAATTAGTTAGTCCATTCAAAAATTATTTAATCCATTCAAAAAATATTTAGTTCATCCAAAAATTAGAGTGCAATAAAAAATTATTTAGTCCATTCAAAAATTAGTTAGTGCATCCAAAAATTAGTTAGTGCATCCAAAAATTAGTTAGTCCATTCAAAAATTATTTAATCACATGAATTAATGATCACTTTGTCTTTACAAGTGTTCCTTCGTCGTGATCGCGACATATGTAAGGAATATTGACTTCTGTTACATTTAGGACACTTATATCGACATCTACCGTAAAGGGAGAGAGCTCGTCGAACTGATTATACTCCTCCTCGTCTGTGTCTTCCTCAACACCAACAATCCTTTGTTTGCTCTGGAGAACCACGTGTCGCTTTGACTTACTACTGCAATCCTTTTGCTTCTCCCTGTGCTTCTTTGGTTTGCTTGACATGTCCATTATGTAGAAGACCTGTCTCACATCGTTGGCAAGCACGAATGGTTCGCGCCTATAGCCAATTTCTGTCAGGTCCACGGTTGTCATGCCGTATTTGTCGATCTTCACGCAATCTGCGTCACACTTTTACAGATCAATGGCACCATGGAAGCAATGAACGTAGAGGACGGGTCAATCATAGCATGATGCAAAGTCTCGTGAATTGCAGTCGATGTATCATTAGAAGAATGTAGATATCGGCTAGCAGAAGGATCTTGCACAAGTGTGACCGGAGGAAACACACTCTTCTGGATAGTTGTGCCTTATCAACTTTTATGGAAAGAAGCCATACAACCTAATCTATATTCCTCCATCTGCCTGACAACCTCCTGATCAGTTGTGCGTCAGTCAATTCTTCACAAGATACAAGAATGATGGCCTCCTCATTGATGTCAGTACGATCAGCCATCGCGATACGTCCCACAAGACATGTCAAAAAATGTGTTGGCACCGAAAGTTGACCGTTATATCTCTCACACCATGGATCTTAGGATTCAAAGATCCCATCAAGACCTAAATTAGGATTCTAAACATGCTAGCCAATTTTACCTGAAAATTGCAAGATAAGGATTTGAATCAGTTTTGGTTAGCTAGTAAATCTAGGGTTGAGGATAGAGGCATGTTAAAACTTAAGAGAAGGTCAAAAAGTTAATATATCCAAATGATAACAAATAGGCTGTTTGGTTGGCTACATCTTCAGAGATTTGCATCTGTAGATGCAAAAGATGGGTGTTTGGTTATCTTCTCATCCAACCCAGCCTGGCTCCACAGATACAAAACAACCCTCCTAGCCTGGCTCCAGGGAAATGACAAAATCCACTGTTTCCCCAAAGCTAGGCTCTATCTAGCCAGCACGCGTGGCTTTAGGCCCATTTGGCCAGCGCTACAAACCAGCATATAGCGACTAGCAACTGGACACTGCAGTTCCTTGCATTCTTTGAAAAAATTTTAAAAATTCAAACGACATCCAAATTCAATGAGACAAAAAAAATAGAACCGTAGATTCAAGTACAAGGTATTGAAAAAATTTCAGAATTTTTAAAATTTTTGTTTTTGTTTTCAAATTTATTGATTTTCTAGTATTTGTTTTTTTGGATTTTTTGTTTTTTAATTTATTTTTGTTCCGGTGTTTTTAAATTTTTTTATTTTCACTTCTGAACTTTATTTTTAATTTCTCTCTTTTGAATTTGTCCATCCCACTCCGCTCCTAGTGCAGCCAACCAAACAACATCTCTACGCAGCCTGTTCAATCTCATACAATCAACCAAACAACATCTCCTTGCATCACCTCAGCCTGGCTCCCACCAACCTGGCTGAGCTCATGCAATCTGGCTAGGCTGAGAAGGCAACCAAACGGCCCAAAAACTATCAACTTAGATTGGGTTTAGGCAAATAGATTCAAAGTGGTAAGATTAATCGACTCAAAGCAAAGCTTAAATCAACCGATCTAAAGGTAAACGAATGGCCAAATTAGCCCATGATATTGACTAATCTAATAGAACAAAGGATAAATAGACTATTGGCAAGCAAAACGAGATAATCTAATGAATAGAACGAGGGTAAACAGACTATCAATTAGCTTGTAAAACCAAAAGAGCTGATAGAACAAGGGTAGAATCGAACCCTTTGAACGAAACGACGATGTGCAACAATATCAAAAGAATATAGTATTCTGATAATGCTAGAGTCGATGCAAGCTATACATCGAACAGAATCAAGACAGTACTTATTTGCAAGCAAATCATGGTGGGTTGTATCGTGCAGTTGATCGAAGAGACAATGTGAAACAAGTCGATTAAAAACAAAATACAGCGAAACTGCACTGATTGCGATGAAAGGTAAAAAGAGGAAAAAAATAGATTTGATTGATTGTTGGGATTGAACCCTTCACACGCCCTTGGGCCTACATATTTATACTTGAGACTCAACCTAAACCGACTCAAACATAATTTTTGTGTTGGATACTGTAACACCCTATTTTTGCTTACGATCAAAATAATAATAAACACAAGTCAATACACTACTTGAAATAAAATTCGAACATTTCAAAGAAATTATATAAACAATTTCGTACAAAGCTTATATTATTATAAGCATTTTCAAAGCCCAGCTTGAATACATAAGTATAAAATACATGTGTATATATGTTTATACACAAGAATGTAAGAAGATGTTTGACCAAATAATCGACTTTAACGTACACATGTTTATAGGAACATAATAATCTTTTTACCTTTTTCCAAAGCTTAAATGGACCTTCAATGGTTTATGACATTTATAGCGACAATTAAAAATAACATAAAATAAAATCATGTCCATATATTAACTAAATTGTAACAGTGGACCTATTTGTAATTAAACTGTATGTTCTGAAAATTTTAAGGTTTGCCAATAATGAGGAGCATTAAATGATATTTAGTGCTCGCATAAAATAGATATCTTTAAGACATTGAAATAAATCAAATAAATAAAATATTAATATTTTTAATAACCCAAAGTATATTTTTATTACATTCTCCAGAGTAGTCAAAGACCCCCTAAATAACTTTATGAAATTACATAAAGCTTTAGGGACTAAAATGTAAAAGTCCCAAAATATCTTTCTCAGTCTTACCTCAATGGTAGCTTGCTTCATGACGAAGAAAACCCAAACTGGCTAGGTTACTTCGTAGCTAAGTAACCCGTCCACAGTATATTTTTCTAATGACTAAAACTATTTGCGACTAATGAAAGCATAATAAAATGATTTAGAAATTTTAGAAAATAAATACTCATGAAATCTCAAAACTAATTATAAAAATGAAACCCTCGGTATTTTATGAACTCATGGGTATTTTTGTTGTAATTTTCTAAGCTCCCAATAGCCCTACGCATTCACCCCAAAATTATATAAAAGTTCAAGGGCTAAAACATAAAATTTCCTAAAAATCCCCCAATCCTTATCTTCATCTTCCCTATTCGTTGCTTCTAGAGCTAACGCGCCCGAGTAGTGCTAGTGAGAGAGCACTGGTAAGAGAGAAGAAAGAGAGAGGGGAGAGGAGGAGGAGAGAAGGAGATGAGGTCGGGCAAAGGGTGGCGGCAGGCGGCACCGGAGGCTGCTCTCACGCAGAGCACAGAGTCCCGCAGAAAGTGAGTGCACGGCGGGGCAAAGGTGCCACTAACGCTGGCTGGGCACGGGCAAGCGGCAAGCCGCCAATGGCGGGCGCTGGCGTGGCGGCTCGGCCACGTGAGGCACCCTGTGTCGGCGGTTTGGCCGATGGCGACGGCTCTGGCAGCAAGAACGGCGCAGAGGCATGGACGAACAGGTGGAGCGCCAGTAGCGGCGCTGCGGCAGGCGGCTCGCACCGATAACGCAGTTTAGGCGGCGAGCCGTAGCGGCGACTCGTGTGGCGGCGCTATAGCAGCAAAGGCGCCATGCCCGATTGGCACGTGCACACGGCGAGAGGCGGCGCGTGGTGGCGGCCCAACGAGGCAGCAACGGCGTGGCCGCGGTGAGCGGCTCCGGCGACCGGGCCAACCCACCATCGACCATGATGGCATGAGTGCCCAGCACTGCTGTGCAAGAGGCGAAGACAAGGATGGCAAGCAGCTAGGATGGAGTTGCAGCACCGGGTCTCGGCTGTGGTGGTGCGAGTGGACGCGGGTGCAGGCGCAAGCGTGGCCGGCGAGCAACGGCACGGCTAGACCTGGCCGGGGGCATGTGGCCGGCAAAGCCTATGACGCGGCTGCATAGCAACGCTGGCGCAGGGTTTAGACGCGAAGCCGGGCGACGCTATGGCAGCGTGGTGGCTTGAGCTATGCTCAGCTGGTGCGGCGGCTTCAGCGGCGACCACACGGCAAGGCCGGCGTCGGCAACGGCAACACGTGGGAGGTGACGCACATGGTAGCGGTGGTCGGTAAGGCAAGAGATGGTGCGCCATGGAGGGCAACACCTCACTAGAGGGGCAACGCTGGCGAGTGGCTAGGTAGGCACAGTTAGTCTTATCGGGCTGCAGGTGTCCGGCCCGATGATAGTGGTAGCTATCGGCGGTGCGGCTATAGTGATTCGGCACCGGCATGGTGGTGATAGCGAAGCAGTGGTGGCGATGCTCGAGAAGTCAAGCCGGGGTCGGCGGTGTGAAGAGCGTCCTCCGGTGACGACGGTGAGCTCGACCGGCCAGCACAGGGCAGCGCCAAGTCAAGCTCTGAGCAACGCCGGGGCTCGGTAAGGGATGACTCAACCTGATCCAATTAGGGCACGATGTGGCCGAAACAGTACTACGAGCAACAGCGTGGCCCCGTTATGGTGCTAGCGCGGTAGGAGCAGTTTAGCTGCATCGGCCTAGCCAGTGACGATCGATGGCGAAGTCAGCTCAAAGCAGCTGCAACAGATTGCTTGGCCCTAATGGCGCAAGTGACGCTGAAGGACGATAGACAAGGTTCGTTACTGTTCCCATGAAATTCCTAACCTTTTTAACTATTAAATAAATCTAGAATATTGTTATCCACTTATTTAAAATGCTTAATGATCTTCAAAAATAGTGAGAATATTCCTATAAAATATTATAGATACCCTGGACCCTAGCAAAATTATAATTAGAACTATTTCACTATTTTATGTCCGAATAAAAAATAAATAGTTTCCTTTAGTTATTAATAACAAATAAAGGGCTATAATAATAATACTCCTTTAAATATGAAAAACATTGAGATTATTGCTCGACTTAGAATACACACATCTCAACAACAACAACTCGAAACCATGGGTTAGATTTCTACACTCGTTAAAGCTTATAGGTTTATCTCTATTTTAAATTAAATATAAACAGAATAGCTCTAACACACACACCCCCTACTTTGAGAGATGTAGACGATGAATCCTCAAAGTAGAAAAAATGTGGGCGGAACCCTAGATGAACATTTGCCTATCATGTATCATGCATATTTCATCTTTTGTGTCTTTATTGATGTTATTCGCTTTTATGCGATAGTATCGGATGACTCGGAAGAGAAGCTGGAAGACTAGGCGCAAGACCTCAACTTCGGTCCAGGCGAGCCAATATCTCCAATTCATTTCCCTTTACCCAGTTTTACTTAAATTATGTTGTTTTAAATATAAATTTGCATGCAATATGATTTTCTGAATATTGTATGTTGGAAACAAAAAGCTATTAGAGCTGGTCTAGTTATTCCACTTGGTAATTAGTGCTGATAAACACAAACCCCTCCTTGATATAATTTCTTTATCCTGTCATTTAATAACCTAAGGTATAGAAGTTAAACTTCTTGAGTATTAAGTCTTTGAAATGGCTTAGACATGCTTAAGTCTAGAGTCCATGGGTTTGATCTTGGTTATCAACGATACGGTACTAGGATGATAGGTCAACCTTTGTAACGGCATAGCCTGCGATCAACGGTGAAATGCAACAGCATAGCACGCTATCAACGGTGCAACTTGGCCTAGATAAATACCGTATGCGGAGTAGGTACCTCAATGGTACAGTCCCATCATTACCATGATATGTATCACGACAGGGTTTAGTCTCTTTGCACACATTTGCTGGTAAAGCATAGTGTAGCAAAGATGAACTATACCGCATCTAATGAAGACTACGACATTGTAGCATCTGAATGGCTCCCTTGTTGGATAGTCCAATCAGCACGTGCATATCCTGAGTACATGATTATGGTGATGTGTTGTGTCCTGTTTCCTGAGTATTCCTACATTCGATAAGCTAAAGAGATAGTCCATGCATTTGGGTGCCAGTTATGCCCGAGTGCGAACATTGGTCAATAAAACTCCCTGATTTATTTGATTGAGATTAGGATCTGAGTATCCTGGCCATTGTTGAGCTCAATGAGATCACGCCTCTTGGCTAAGAGGGTGAGTCTACCCCCACTTACCTAGGGACCATGCGCTAGTTGTAGTATGGGCACGGGTCCGCCAGAAGCTGGAAAACGTGCACTAGTTGTAGTATGGGCATGGGTCCGCCAGAAGCTAGGAAACGTGCGCCAGTTGTAGTATGGACACGGGTTCGCCAGAGCCTGGAAAACGTGCGCCAGTTGTAGTATGGGCACGGGTTCGCGAGAAGATAGGAAACGTGCGCTAGTTATAGTATGGGCACTGGTTCATCATACCATTGGAGATAGCTTGCCATGGCGATGGAGCTAGTCTGCCATTTGTGGAGACCATGACCATAGCTATGGTATGGATTTGCCACGTGGAACACGTATTCCTTGGCTAAGGGTACGTTGTCGCTACTAAAAAAACCTCGGTTTGATAACCAGTTGGCTTATATAGCCCAGTATGTCTTTGATTTGTGAAAAGGCTAAGTCTTGAGATTTTAATTTAAAAATATGGCATCTTTGATTTTAAGCAAACATGAGAACCCGGCCTCCACCAGAAAGTCTTGCATACTTAGCATTAGGTGAGGTCTTGGTTCGCGAGTGCGGTTTGATTGCGTGCTCACACTCGCACCCGCTCTCTTTATAGGTGACGTTGAGGAGGAACTTGACCTGGATGATATCGACAAAGAGGAGAAGGGCCAGAAGATTGACGTAAAGGCCGGGGGTTAGGTGGGACTCCAGTCACTTGCCTGATTAGGTTGGGCACAGCCTTTAGACCTGACTCTTCTTACTGTTTCCGCTTTGCTAGACTCTGATAAGAGTTCATTTTGATTTCGTAGATTTGGCCTTCTCGGCCTGCTAAAACGAGCCATGCTGTAATTGAACTTTATTGTAATAATAATTTTTATCACATATATGAGATGATTCCAGCATTTTGTAAAAGGTGCCGTGCTAGCAAGACAAGATCCTGGGCTAGCACAGGTGCACCGAGGTTCCCGGAAACAGGGGCCAACAGATATAGAGTCGATTTATATCCTAATTTAACACAAACCAACTCTAATGTTACCTAATTTAGACACAAACTAATTTTATTCTTTCTAAAAGTAATGTCGGCGAATAGGAGATTCATTCCCCGCCAAGCTTACTTCTTGAATGAGGGATCAATTGGATCCCTTTCCACAGAGATTTAGCTTTGGAGATGTGAAAAGATACTTAGGATATGGGACAAGAGGGGAAGATTAGTTTATCCTGGTTCGGGCCTCTTGCGGTGGAAATAATAGCCCTACTCCAGAGCTCATGTTTCTGTATGCGAATGTGTTTTACAAAGAAGCCCCTTCTTCCTTATCCTCCCCTTGGTCAAAGGGGGTATTTATATTGTCATACCAGTGTCACGACTCAACGCTGTAAATCCTCATTAATGCTACACCAGACCCGTGTCGTGGCCCACGACATAGAGATCATGACCATCGTGGGCGCCTTCTTTGAAATGACAGTTACGTCTGGGCAAGAGGTACCTGGGTTAGCATGGTTGGTCATATGGCATATGCCCGTATCCGTGCATGTGTGCTCAGATCCAAGCATGTATTCTCGGAGGGTCTCTTAAGCCCGTACTAACACGATAATGCTCGTATAAACACGACCTTGTAGGCCCACAGGGTTCTCCTCAGGCATAATTTCCGAGGACAATTTAACAATGTCCCGAGTAACCTGTCTAAGGACAATTATATAATGTAGGGAGAATTCGTTTCATACCACCATGAAAAATCAAAGTTTTGAAAAATACCACTCTGTCTCATTGACAGGTGGGACCCTTGTGTTTATGACAGTGGGGCATAGTGGTATATTCTAAAACTTTTGATCTTTCGATGGTATGAAATGAATTATTCCTATAATTAATTTTTAATATTCTAGCCAATCCCTGGCAATAACCAACGTGGATGACAGGGTGTGTTTGGTTTGTAGCCCTGGGTGGGCATGCCAATGCATTGGTTATGGCCAATCCAGGGCATGACCTTTGGTTGGCAAAAACTGAGCTGTTTGGTTTGCAGCCTTCAAAAAGTGACCAATAAAAAAAATTTAAAAATTTTAAAAAAATTGAATATATTAAAAATGGGTTGCTTATGATTTTAGATGAATTATAAAATTTGTTTCATGCAATTTGGACACTATGAAATATATACAAAAATGAGAAGTTTAATTGAAAAAAAAGAAAAGCTAACCTGGCTAACTAGTGCTCGTCACAAGACTTTTCTCTGCAGACACGATGCAATGGGCCCCACCAGCGTGGTTTGCATGGCTCTTCACCAATAGCAATGACATGCAATGGGCCCCACCATGAAGGCTGCAATTTGCCCGCGCGTTGGCGCTGGTTTTGCTCGCCCGCGCCCGCGAGCCCGTTCACGTTGTAAAAATTGCCAATGATTGGCTGCAATCCAAACGGTGGCTAATTTACAAAGGTATGACCAAGTTTTGGTAAGACTAGCGAGGGTCGCAATCCAAACATGCCCTCAGACTCAACCTAATCTTGATGCTTCTCGGAACTAGCCTTTTGGACACAAGAACTTCCGGAACTTTCTCCTTGTGATGACATCACATAGCTAATATTTCTAGAACCTTCCAAATAATATCAGCTCTTTTCAAAAAAATTGGTGCCAATAATAATTTAAACAAATAATCTGGCCAGAGCAACTTAGTTCCCTTACCAACTACCCATCCCGCCTAACCCATCAGGCCATCACCCTAGGACCAAGGGCTTTTTTCTTAGGGATGACCAAAATAGCGATGGGTATGCGTCTCACCTTGGATCCATGGACGGTCTCGGTCTTGGTTGAGGCTTGAGTACCATTTTATTCCCATTGTACACAACAAAAAAATTGGAGAAAAAAACCGTAAACCTGCCGACCGTCACCTATGCACAGCCCACCCTTTCCTAGTAGCCCTTACCACCGACCCTCACTAGTCAACCCTCCAATCCCCAAATGATTACATTGTTCTTTTCAACTTAAATTAAAATCAAAAGCTACAGTTAGAAATTTATCATTTTTATACAAGTCAAGCGTTGTAACATTTTGTAGCTATTTTTATAAGGTTTGTATTGGTTTTTCTCAAAACTCCAAAAACTATTTTTAAATATATTTTTCAGCCTCTCCGAGCATCTTTTTGAGTGCCCTCAACTTTTTCAGCTATAAAGAACAATGCCCCTGCTGCTCCTTCCCTAGCGACCCTCTCTTCCTCTCAAGTCTCAACTCCACCAGCCATAGCCGCTACTTATCTTCTTTCCCTCCTCTCCCTGTCATCTTCTCTCCCCCTGTGTCCTGGGCGATGACACAGTGCACGGGCAGTTGACGGCGGTCTCCCTCATTGCGTCTCAGAGCCACTTGCCGCTGATCTCCCCGCCTCTCCATGCATCGTCGAGCCACCTGTTGCCGCCACTCTCCCCAAACTGCTCCATCCATGTACGCCTCCTTCCCTTAGTCCATCTGCATCTAAGACAATATAATGCACCAAGTTCTTTCTCAGTATGCATTCAACTTTAGTAAGATGTGTTGCCATTCGGACTAATCAGTTTGAATACAACGTTTGAATTTAGTTTTGAATTCATGAATTAGCAATAGAAGTTAAATATTTCATTTTTGAAAATATGAAATTTGAAATATGAACTGTGCATTAGCATGAAATTCTACGTTTTTGAGTTCAATATGGATATGTGAAATTTTGATCTTTGTTCAAAAACTTGAATTAGCAATGTAATTATCTTGTTAAGTTCACACATAAATTAAGCCTTGAGATTTGCATTTTGTATGCGCAATATAAATTGGATTCTAGATTCCAAGATTTGAACATTTCTCTTTAAGTTTAATTGGATTCTAGACTTGAGAAATGGCATAGGATTAGAATTTGTTTGAATTAGAGAATTTGCACCAAAAAGTTTACTCTGAGTTCAAAATTTGTTTCTAAAATCCTTCAATCAGAAACATTAAAATTCTCCCCTTTATGTTCAATAAGAGATCTTTGATAAATGAGAGCAGAAGTTTAGCTCTACAATAGAATTCAAACTATAACTTTGAATTTGAGCTTTGAAAAGTGTTTGAATTCTTTCAATTAGTTTGCATATGAAACTCTCTTTAATTCCAATCTTGTGCTTTCTTTAGTGAATCCTCTAAATTCTTCAAAAGCCACCAAGAAATTACCCCTTGAACTAACTTTAAGAGAAGCATTATTTTCAATATTCATGCTTTGCAAGTTTTTTCATCTTTTGGAAACAGAACAATTTAGTAGTTTGCAAAGCTTCTAACCCTATTGCTATTTTAGATGAATCTAAAATTTTCTTTAAGCTCCAAAAGTTTCATTAGTATAGCAGGTTCCCTAAAATTCTTTAATTTATGCTCAAATGTCAGGACCCGATTTTACTAAACTGAACCCTCTATGTTAACAGCATGAGTCTCAAGGATCAGTGCTCATACCCACAATACAACAAAGATAAAATATCAATTCCAACGATGCATTAACTAATAAAAGTAATCAGAGTGCAACAGCTCCACTTATTACAATAGTTTATAATAACAATAAAGCTTCACTCATGCAATTAAGAAGCAAATAAAAATGGTGTCTCATCATGACCACGGCAGCAATCGAATGGGAAGCAGACTAGTAGTCCCGAGCACCTCCTAATAATCCACACCGTACTCCTGATCTGCTCATGGAATAAGTAGCCCTAAATAAAAAGCCAGGGTTAGCATACAAATGCTAGTAAGTCTTTTCTAGGAAGGGCTAGGCTAGGCTCATCCTAGGAAAGATAATGGCTTATTTGCATGAAGGCATTTAACTTAGAAGTATAAAATAATTTAACAAAACATAAGTAAATAAATAGTAAATGGTTCTCATGATTAATATTAACAGTAGCATAAACATGATATAGTTCTTAATTTCAGTGTCTCATGTCTCAAGTTCATTGTCTCATGTCATAATATCCACAAAGTTCTCATCTCATTCTCAATCATGATGAATCATCTAGCAACGCAACACACCACCGTAAAACCTTACCAAGTCACATTAATTAAAAGGTGTATCTATGATGTGAAAACCACCAAGATGCTTATAACCGTGAGCACGACCATTCTAATAAGTTTACACTCTACAGAGGTTGTACACTTTTCCTGCAAGATATGATACTCTCCAATCGGTTAGCGTTATAACAAAATCTATTAGAAGTCTAACCCAGAACTTGTCACGGTCATACCTGATAGGTCCCACAAGTACTCTAGAATTCCATCCGGGTAATACATCGGTGATAACGCATCCATCGGGACCTCACCTACGACGCAAGTACGGTGACAATTCTGACATTATTCTTCTTCTAGATTAGGCCACGTCCTATACCGAGCTTGCGGTTGCATGATACAGTTAAATCCATCACGATCATCGGTCCTAAGGGACTGGAGTGTCGACTTAGGTCACTCGTTCTGAGTCAAATTATTAGTTGGTAAAATTTTAATTAATGAGTGAACAATCCCACTATAAACCCAATCTCTCATGTCTCATGCTCCGATACTCCATATTCTCATATTAAAGTGTTTAGTGATGATTATATAAGTAGGAATCACTCCCCGATGACTATCTAAACAATGCTAAGCCAACTAATAATTAAAAACAATAGCAAATTACATAATAATATCGTTCGTGTTTTTCATGATATTGGGTGCATATCATATAAATAAATGACAAGCATTAGGAATTTCTAAAGCAAATACACATAATTTAATTAAATAGCAATTTTGGCAAAATCTAGAAATTAGGATTTTAGGAAAAGACTTGCTTTCCTCATCTTCCTAAGCTTATGGACGTCGTGGCGTCGATGATCTCTTCTTTGTTGTCTACGCGGTCTATGGCACGCAAAACAAGGAACATCAGTAAATACTAGAAACAGTAAATAAATTAAAAAAATTATACAAAAATTATAGTAAGTAGATATGAAATTTCTGGATTTTTAGAAACTAGAATCGCCAGATTTGGAGCTAGAATGAATTCACAACAAAATAGTGAAGGAATACTATTCACTAAAATTCCATAAAAAATAAAAACACTGTAGCTATAGGATCGAGTTAATGTAGTAGTAGTCCGGCCCAAACCGAGGGGATAAGGCTGTGGGGGGTGGCTACGGGTGAGAGAGAGAGGGAGATAAGAGAGGGGGTCGATGGCGGGGCCTCGGTGAGGAGTGGCGGCGAACGGCGCTAACGGTGTCGACGGCGGCAGCGAAGAGTGGCGGCACGGGGATGCAACGTGCGGGTGACATGGCGAGGTTCGGCAGCGTGGTGCAGCGTGCAGGCAGCTAATGACGGCGTTGTGTGGTGCGGCATGCAGAGCAAAGGTGCGAGGCAGAGTAGTAGAGGAGGCGGCGGCACTCGGCGACGGGGTGCGGTTCGGCCGGCGACGAGGGCAGGAGGAGGAGGGACGACAGAGCTACCTCGGTGACGATGTCTCCAGTAGCAACGACGACGACGACCTCGCTATAGATCAGTTTTGGGGCTTAGGGGGATTAGGGGAGGATTAGATTTAATTAGGGTTTATATAGGGAGGGTTAGAGATGGCTGGGGATGGGCTCAATCTGCAGTGGATTTGGGTTAAATCTAATTGCTTTAAGATCAGAAAATTTAGGAAAATAAATTTTGATTTCCTAAATTTTGAGGGTGTCACATCAAATCTCAGAATTGAGGCTTTATTATGGCAACAAAGTATAATTTAAATTACTATTCCAAGAAAAAACATAGAAACATTTTTGTATGAAAAATCTTTGTACAATTTATATATCTATATTCTGATTTTCTTAAACACACCCGAATTTGGGGTGTTACATCCAAGCAGCCTGACCTGGTCAAGCTTCGATATCCTAAATTGTATAAGATGCTCGTGCCATCCAGACCGTTGATCACAAAATAAAGAGCCCGTACGTTTAGATCTTTCTTACAAGAAACCCAGAGGCTAACAGCTCAACCGCCAAGCCGGAAATAGAAGAAACCCAAACTACAATTACTTGAAGAAGAATTGGAAAGGAAAAAATGGTAAAATTTCTTTTAAAAAAAGAAGTGAAAATACCAGGCTTGAGTCAGGATTTAGCAAACAAAGCACAGAAATGGCAGATCCCGCTCTTTTCCCGGATTTTCGCAAGCAAGAAAAGCCCCAAGGAATCACCACAGTTTCAGACACAACAGTTGCAACAAGCAAAGGCGTGAGTCAGGTTCCATTTGCCGCGGCAAATCGACGTGCCGACCCGAGACGGCAACAGCAAATCGTCTCTAAATTCAAAATTTTGTTTTAAATTTAAAAAATTCAAAAAAAAATCCTAAAAATTCTCAAAAATTCTACTTATCTATATGAAGGCAATGGTAAAAAAAAAATCAAAAACAACATCGGAATCATGTAGAAATTTGAATTTAAATCGTGAAAAATTAGAAAACAGGAAAGCTGCTTTATTGCATGCTTTCATTGCTTTGTACTACACGGGAATCACGCATTCACGCTGTCCCCTGCCTCGCGTTAACTTCCCCTTCCTCCACTTGCTCAGTCCACAGTCCACACTGCAGTCTCCACTTGCTCCGTGTCCTTGGCGACTGTCGTCGACAATTCGGCTCGGCCATGACAAGAATCGATGACTTTAGCGGCAAGTCGAGGCGGCGGCAAGCAAATCGACCTCGGCGTAGCTCGGCAAGTCGGGGCGTGGCTCGGCAAGTCGGCGGCGGCGGTCGGCAACTCGGCGAGGAGGCTCGGCAAATCGGCGCGTGCGGTCGGTAAGTCGGCGGCGGCGGTCGGCAACTCGGCGAGGAGACTCGGCAAGGGCCGGCCGACCTAGGCAGAGGCGCGGGAAGGCGAGCAAGGCGGCAAAGCGTGCTGTTAGTCCAAATCGGGCATCTGCGGACCGAGCTGTTCACTATTTCTTCAGACAAATTGCAAGGTAAGTCAATTACAATTTACAAACACTCTGTATCATGCAGTTGTCATGAAGATCTGAACTTGTGAACTTGTCATATCGTATCATACATATGAGTATATATGAATTTATCTATGCAATGAATTGTTTTCGTCAAATAGATACATGAAATACATATGAATTTAGCAAAGGTCATGCCGAAATTTTCAAAAAATTCATTTCGTAACATTTTACATAATTTCCAATGTTGCCTAAAGGTTAAATAATTACCAAAAGTCATGCCTACCATTTACATAATTTTAAATCAATTTTTACCATTTTTCCGCACCATACAAAGTTTCAAAGCAATTTTTCTAATAATTTCAAATGTTGATTAAATGTTACATAATTACAAAAAGTCATGCCTCACCATTTTCATTTTTTAAAATAATTTTTACCCTTTTTTTGCACCATAAACATTTTTCTCAATTTTTCCCACCGGCCAAGCGGTTTTCCGCAAATTCCGTTCGATTTGCCGAGTTTATCGAACGACTCGCTGTTTTTTGCTGTGTGCCGCGATTTGCCGAGTTTATCGAACGATTTGCCGACGTTCCGGGTCGATTTGCCGACTTTTTGAACGATTTTTGCGGTTTTGGCAACCATTTTAAGATTCAAATTTCAAATCCCAAATTTTGACAGATTTATCGCGATTTGCCGCGGGAAATCGAAAACCGGCCCGGAGCGATTTTTTGCGGCAAAACGATAAATGAAACCCTGGGCGGGACACAGAGAAAATTATCTAAGGAGAAGAGAAAAAAATGTAAAACAACAAGCACACTGCCAGACTCCTACCCAAAATGGAGCTTAGGAAAAAAAAAGCACCCACTTTACCTCCCTCCTCCTTATCCTTCTCTCTGCTACAGTTGAGAGCGGCAAAAAAAGAGCGATGAAGCGGCCGGAGCGGATCCGTTCGGCCTCCTCGCCGGCGGCGGCATCTTGGTCGTCGCTCAGGGCGGAGGGCAACGGATCCGCACCGGCCAGTGTACAGCAATAGTTTAGGGGTAGGGTGTGGGTTTCTCTGCCACCGGCGAGAGCGGGAGGCAGAGCTTTTGGATCTCCGTGGCGGTGCGGGCGACGACGTCAGGGACGTCGGATCTGGTGGCCTCTTCGGGAGCTTTTGGTCCTCGACGGCGCGTTCTGTGGTGGCGGCAACGCTGGCGCTGGAAGGGGTTGTCGGAGGTTTGTGTTCCTCCTCGTGGGTGCGGGTGGCGTGCTACTACTGCGAGGGTGGATGTGTGCGGTGGGAAGGGGGCAGTAGTTCCCCAACCCGAGTTCCTCTCTGCGGTTCTTCTCCAAGAGGTGGTGGTGGCGGTTGCCTCACCGGCATCATCTTCGTCTTCCCTGGCGGCGGAGGGCTTCCTCCGTCACTGCCCTGGTTGCGCCACCCCTTCTTCAAAGTTCGAGATAATCCCCTTGGAGGGGAAGGGTATACCGGGTGGTGCACCGGTGACAATCCTAAAGGGACCACGGCCGTGCAGGCGTTGGTGATGGCGGCGGTCGGCGCCGATTGCTCCAACCTCGACGACGACGAGCGGCGAGTTTCGGGAGCTTTGGCTTTTAGCTTTGCTGTTCTTGAAGGACTTTGTTGTAATCCGTTTATGTTTCAAGGAGGCATGTGTAAAATGGTTGTGCACTGCTGCACTTGCTATTAATATAAGTTTAAAGTCCTTCTCAAAAAAAAATGGAGCTTAGGAGCAGGAAGGCATCACAGGAGAAGAACAAATTAGGGATTTGGGCAACCTAGCTCTCATGATTTCCTCCTTGAAAGCTCTAATATATCCCCTTTTCTCACTTTTTTTTTCCTCCTCTCTAGTTCACACGCACTCTTTCTTTTCTTAATTAATAAAAAGGATTTTTTGTTAAGCAAAGGAAAAATAGGCAGCAGGTAAGTAAAGCACGCCAAAATTGCCTTTGGGAGAAATATATAATTGCTGTAGCAGATAAGAAGAGGAGTAGATGGATCAAGGATCGGTCTACCTCATTTGACCCCAGCACTCGTGATATTTAGGGCATGCTTAATGCTATTCCTTTCTTTTCTCTTTCTCATCCCCATTTCAATCATTATCCTATCTCTACCTACATTTCTATCTCTTATATTATATTCCCTACCTACTGCTACAGTGATTTGAGGGAAGTTTGAGTGCAATAAAAGGATCACATTGAGCATGCCCTGACTTTGAGATCCCCTCTCAGCTTTTAGCCTTACTTGCCCTCTTTTTTCCCTCTGTTTGAATACACTGGATTGCTACTGTGGAGTGTGCCACTGGCCTCCAATCTCCATAGCACGGATCTTCTGACGTATTGCCCTTTCACCATGTCAGTGCCCCAAAGTCAGAAAACAGTATGTCTGGATCTGCATCCCTATAGCACTGGATGGAGTATGTGATGAGGAGAAAGAATTTTTAGAGTACAATATAAAAGTGTGAAGAAAATTTGAGCAGAATGAAATAGAAAGATAGAGTAGCTAATAAATATGCTCTGAAAGCATATCACAACCAATTGGCTTACAGAGCCTCGGACGAAGAGCACATTTTTGTTTGACTAGATTGGACATAGTGAATATGAGTTCAGCTATGCTTCATTCATGCTTAAGACCATCTCCAGCAGGTAGACTAATCAATAGACCATCACTATTCATGCAACCTAGCAGCAGGACCATCCACTAGTTTATTCTCTATGTTCACTATTCATTGGCTGCATTGTCGTCTCATCTGCATCAATGAACACAGTGATGGTCCGTGAATTTGCACTTCCTGCTGGAGATGGCCTAAGGCCCTCTTTCATTCAGCTTTTGTCTAGTTAGATTTTAGTTGAAAAATTGTCATTTTTTTATAAATCAATCAGTATAAAATTTTATAGTAATTTCTTGAGGCTATATATGGTTTTTCTTAGAGATTACAAAAATATTTTAAATATACTTTTTAGGCTTTCTGAACTTTATTTTGAAGGCCCTCAACTTTTCTCAAAAGACAACTAAACTAAAAGCCCATAAAAAGGGCCTAATTCAGGGGGTACATTATAAATTGAAAAGGTTATGTATCCTCGATAGGGGCTAGAGAGCCAAGAAATTGTTAAAAATGGGTTTAGAGATATTTGAAAAAAAACACTAAAAGACTTATAAAATAGATATAGCATGCTAGAGTACAACGTTTGGCCTATAGAAAACACATTTTTAACTTTACTTTTTTATTTTAATTTAAGCTGAAAAGAATATCATCGAATCATATTTATAATTCTTTCTGTGATGCATTGCGTACATATAAGAGTATCCATAGTAGTTATTTTAACACTGTAACGTTGGATATAAAGTAGCTGATGAAGCGAATGACTCTTTTGTAATGTAGCGTAAAGTGTGAAAGGAATTTATAATAGAGGATAAAAGGATTAGTGAATACTCTCTCCGGTTCCAAAATACTTGATATTTTGGACAATGACACGGTCTTCGAAATATACCTTTGACTAATAATTACCATTGCAATTTATATATAGAATTTATAAAATTATAATATTATGAAAGTGTTTTTCGAGACGAATATAAATATATGATTTTCATGTGGCCAATTTAAATAGTTTAAAACATTTTCATATATAAAGTTTGAAAATATTGACTTAGAACAAAGCTAAGACGACAAGTATTATGGAACGGGAGAAAGTAGTGTTATATAGTAAAAGATAAAGCTGTTCTAAAAAAAAAATCGTGTCCTGTCATAGGCAAACAAGTCAATGTAGTGAAAACCATGAGGTTAATTCCTGGGCGAGACTGCGTATACTTGACATTCGTGCTTAATGCTTTTATGGCGGTCAATAATACGGGCGTGTAAATGCAATCGTTAGGCCTAGTGGTAAGAGTCAACTAATTAGTCTTAAAAGAACCCAATAACATAAATTGTGATGCTGAGTACACCACAATTAAACATGCATTAGGGCATCCTGGGAGCCAGCTCGACCATGGTGGAGAGAAGGAGAGCAGATGAAAAAGGACCTATTTGCTTTTGATTCAATAATACAAGGGTTTTTTTTTGTTCAAAAACATGAGTTTTTTTCAAAAGACCACGTATGAGAGGTGGTGAGCGGCATATAAATCTTAACGCACGACTAAAGACTAAGATAAGATGACTAAAAGCATCCGTAGCAGGAGCTAGAAGGATGCTACAAAATATAGCACGTGGGATAGAGTGTCTGATGGAGAGAATAAATCTTCTATAGTGTAGTGTAAAATGTGAAGGAATTTTAGAGTATTGGATAGAATGGGTAGTGAATACTCCCTCAGTTGGAATTTATATGGCGTATTACAGATTTGGATTTGTTGTTTAATATAGGACGCACACAATTTTCAATATTATTTTAGTAAGATCTTTCCTGTAGTACCCTCATTTGAAGCATGCATGCATGCGTGTGATTAAGTTCATTTGAAGTATTAATTGCCTCCTCCACCAATTAAGTTTAAGGGTAAATTTGTAACTTGACCATTGCCCTTGATCTTAGAGTCTATCTCTAATACGCCCTATAAATCCCAACGGAGGAAGTAACAAGTAAGATAGAATATTATAAAATCCTCCTCAAAGCTATAAAGAGTGCTCTGAAAGCTTATGGAATCTTTTCTCACGCCGACCCACAAGGATCAACATCAAGTAGATTAGCCTTGAACAAATCTTGACTAAAAGATAAAAGGAATTTCAATCGATTCTATGTAGCCACATGATTTTGGTAAAAAAGCAAACCCTCATCCCCGTGCAACTCCGTATGCTCGAGCCACCTTGCTCCACCATTGTCCTTGGCCTGCTTATCTCTCACTAATGCCTATTTCTCTTCTCCCCCAATTTTTTTATTGTTGAATAATGCAAGATCAATTCTAGAAACAAATAATCCATTAGTCCATCAGTTTTTTTTTCTGTTATTCAATGAATCCATTGGTTTTTTACAGGGCAATCCATCGTTTCTTGTGTGGATGCCTCAAAGTGTTGTTCAAAAACACTTCAGAGGAGTTCGATTTTTTTCTACTCTGTTGGTCAAGCCTATGGGTGGAAATGTGTCGGACAGTGACTTCACCGTATTTGTATTCATATTTTTAAGAGAATAATACGGATTCGGATAATCTCATATCCAAATGCGACCTTTCCAAATACGAATCCACATATTCTCAAATACGAAAACAGTTTCAAATATTGCCTTTATCATGCGTTTTTATCTCATCCCAGATACAAATCAGGATTTTATTATCAGATACAAATATGAATAATATGAATATGGGTAGCTTTTTTCAAATACAGATAATATACGACACAAATAGTGTTTGTATTCGAGTACAGATAACATCGAATATGAATAGTATTTTTTTCAAATACAAATTATCCATATCCATTCTCCACCCCTAGGTCTTGTTCTTTTAAGCGTTAGATTTTTCAGCACTTAAACTCGAGGTTCATCGAAAAGAGATCTAAAAAGTCTGAAAACATAATTTTAAAATAGTTTTGGAATCTTTGAAAAGAACAACTAAAAGGCTCGAAAAAACTATTACAAATTATCAACATATAAGTTATATAAAATAGCAAAGTTTGTCGATAAAAAATCTAAGTTCACAAGAACAAGACCCTGATGAGGCGTTTCCCCCACCTCTTGCACGAGCCATGGGCCCACCACTACCATCTTCTTTTGCTCACACTCGGCAATAAAAAAACTTGACATGCCTTCATTCTCCTCTCTCCCCCGTTTCTCTCTCTCTCTTTGACCAACTAATTCGAGCAGATTCAAGGAGAGGAGCATAGGAAAGGGCCTCGCGTTTGCATACTTGCAGTCGCACGACCTGTTTATAGCCCGTGGCTTGCTGGTGTCGAGCGCCAAACGCTGCACACACACACTCTCTCAGCATGCCCATGGATGGTGAGCAAGTTTCGTAACCGGATTTGGTGAGCATGAGGTAGAAGTTTGTCGAATCTAGAGAAGAAGAACGGCTGGGAGAAGATCCACCTCCGTTTTCTTGCGTAAAAACTTAGTCATGTATCTAAGAAACCTAAGTTTTGCATGTTGGAACTTGGATTTATGCTTGCGGAAACTTGGGTTTGTTTCTCGTAAAATTTCTCACTTGCACAGTGCGAAACATGGTTTTCTTTCCTATAAAACCTAGGTTTTTCATGTGAAATCAGGATTTTGCTTACCGAAACTTGGGGGGTTGTTTCTCACAAAATCTCATTTGCAACCATGCCGGAGGTGAAGCTTGGTTTTTGTTTCGTTCAAACTTGATTTTGTTCGTGTGAAAACTTCGATTTGTTCATGTGAAACTTTGGTTTTTATTATGTAGAAACTTGGTTTTCAACGATAAAACCCTGTTTGGAAACAAAGTATTCAAAACCATGGTTTTACAATATCATGGTTACCAATTGTTTCACATAAATACCATGGTTTTATCAAATCCCATTGAAACCATGGTATTTCTTCGAACTAGCAACTGTTTGGTTGTAAAGTTTTTTAATCAAAGTATTAGCCATGATCAAAGAAAAGAAGTGAAAACTTTAGCTTAGATTGGAGGTTTCAATATTCCAAAAATACCATGGTTTTGGCAATATCATGGTTTTCAAAACAGAGTGTTTTGCAAAGAAACCAAACATCTCATGATATAAAATGCCATGATATTTTTCAAAACCATAATATTGCCTCGAAACTATGAAAATAATTTGATTCCAAATAGACCCTAAGTTTTCAAGTTTTTGTCCGCATGTATCTAAGTTTTGGTTAGCTCTTTTTTAGATTTTCGTGTTAACGTCATCCGTCGGAGGTCCGATTTATGCATAAAACGAGCGAGGCGACTCGCGCATTTGCGTGGCTAGACTTATTTTATATTATTTTTATAGTTGATATCAACTTGTTGAGTCTTGTAGTAGTTGATAAGGACTCGTTTTTTATTATTTTATTTTAAATTTTATCTATTTCTATATTTGTTGTAGATGACATGGACTTCTTGTATAGTTCGTATTTGATATGGATTCTTTTTTTATTTTTAATTTTAATTGCACGATCGACGTGGACTCTTTCTTTTAATCCAAACTGTTATAATCTGGTCTCACCGTTGATCGAACGATTGAAATAATCTGGGTGATGTGGCCGTTTAACTCTGTTTTATATATATAACTAGTTGAGAGCCCGTGCTTCGCGCCTGGATTGGTGGAGAAGGAGGATGCGTGAATCAGCCAGCCCAGCCCACTCCGGTACCCAAGGCCCAACTACTCTCACAGGTCTTGTCCTTTGTAACGTTAGATTTTGTTAGATTTTTGGCACGTAATCTTAAAGTTTCTTGAAAAGAAGTCTAAAAAGCGCGAAAACCTTATTTGAAAATTGTTTTGAAATCTTTAAAAAGAACTAGTAAAAACATAAAAAAAAACCGTTACAAAATATTATAACATAAAAATTATATAAAAATAATAAATTTGTCGCTCAAAAAATTGTAACCATACGTTACGCTACAGGAACAGGACCACAGTCTCACTCTGCAGATCGCACGCACACATCACCATTGCCAAGAGAGGTGGCTGAATGGGGATCTTCTTCTTCTTCTTCAAGAGTGGCAATTTTATTACTCCATTTTTCCGCTGTTGCTGGGGTGCGGCGGCTCACCGGCTCCGGCGGCGCTCGTCCGTCGCGCAGCAGAAGAGAAGACAACATGGTTATGTCCCGCCGCGGACTCTCCGCCGACGTGGGCCACATCATCCAAGACCGATTCCGCGCGGTAGACCTCACCGCCAAGGACGCGTTCCAGCTGTTCGACGAATTGATGCGGCAGGGCGGGCGAGACTCGGTTCGCGCCGTCAACTGCCTCCTCACCGCCGCCGCTCGGGATAGCCCCGCCCTCGCCGCCTCGCTCCTCAACCGCGTGGCCCGAGCAGGCGTCCACAAGGTGGCTCCCGACATGTGCACCTACAACATCCTCTTCGCCAGTTGCTGCCGCGCCGGCCGTCTGGACCTTGGCTTCGCCACATTCGGCCGCGTCATCAAGACGGGGTGCAAGGCGGATACCATCACCTTCGGTCCACTGCTCAATGCCTCAATGGCCTCTGTGCCGAGAAGAGGACGGCTGAGGCCATGGACGTACTGCTGCGCGGAATGCCCGAGCTGGGTTGCACCCCCGATGTCGTCTCCTACACCATTCTTCTCAAGGGGCTCTGTAGAGAGAAGAGGTGTCAAGAGGCGCTCGAGCTGCTCCACTTGATGGCTGCTGACCGTGGCGGCTGCCCACCAAATGTGGTGTCCTACGACCTACAGCGCTGTGATTGATGGCCTTTTAAAGAGAGTGATGTTTACAGCCTATTCCATGAAATGCTGGATCAGGGGATCTCACCAAATGTTGTGATGTACAGCTCAATCATTGATGGGCTGTGCAAAGCTCAAGCAATTGACAAGGCCGAGGAAGTCCTTCAACAGATGACTCACAAAGGTGTTATGCCGAATAAGTTCACATACAATATCCTGCTTATTGGATATTGCTCTTTGGAACAGTGGAGAGATGCAGTCAGAATTTTCAAGGAAAATGCACGGAGATGGTCTTGAACCAGATGCTGTTGCTTATACGTCGCTGATATGCTGTCTTTGCAACAATGGAAGATGCACAGAAGGCAGACAGATTTTGATTCTATGGTCAAGAAGGGCCAAAGTCCTGGTGTTATCACATATAGCACCCTGCTTCATGGGTACGCAAACACAGGAGCTCTTGATGATATGCACGATCTCCTAGCTTCGATGGTATGGAATGGTATTCCACCCAATTTGTTTGTATTCAGCATATTAATTTCTGCTTATGTTAATCATGAAAGGGTAGGTGACACAATGCATGTATGTACTATAATGCGGCTGCAAGGATTGAAACCCAGATGTAGTGACATATGGAATGGAACCGTAATACATGGACTTTGCAGGATAGGCAGAGTGGACGATGCTATGTCACACTTAAATCAGATGATATATGAAGGATTAACTCCCAATGTCATAGTGTTTACCACTCCTATTCATGGTCTGTGTACCTATGACAAATTGGAGAAGGCTGAGGAATTATTTCTTGAAATGGTGAATAGAGGCATCCATCCTAACATCACATTCTTCAATACAATTTTAGACAATCTATGCAAAGGAGGGGACTTCTTTGACTATATGGTGCGTTCAGGCACAAAGCTTGATGTTATATCGTATAATACAATGATAAATGGTATTGCATAGCTGGTAAGATGGATGAAGTAATTAAATTAGTTGATGCCATGGTCGCAGTTGACTTGAAACCTGATGTGGTTACATATAATACTTTGCTTGATTGCTACTGTAAAGTTGGCAGGATAGATGATGCAGTAGCACTTTTCAGAAGAATGTTGAGGGAGGGAATCAAGCCTGGAGTTATTACATATATCATACTCATACTGCAGGGTTTCTTTCAGTGCAGGAGTACTGATGCTGCAAAGGGATTCTATGTCAAGATGGTCAAAAGTGGAATGCATATGGACATTGCAACGTACAATGTAATTATTGTTGGGCTTTTACCCGAAAAACAAATGGGCCTTTGGGCCTTGGGGCTTTAGCCCATGCGGCTTGATACAAAGGAGAAGGGCAGCGGTGCTGCTGCCCTGGGAGCTAGCTCGGCTGGCTGTTAGGGTTACCTAACCCAAGGAGGTGATGGGGGAGACGGCAACGTATCTCCGGCCTTCTCGTCGGTGGCTGCATTTGTAGCACGGCGATTTGGTTTCTGGGACAGCGAGTTACTCGCGCTTCGCCCTGCCTTCTTGTCGGCTCGGTTCCGGTGCACTGTAAGCTATCGGTTCCCCTCTTTGATTTGTGTAAGTACTGGGCCATTTGAGTTGAATTTGGGGACCTTGTACCCTGTACAAGGGGCTAATTCACCTCGTTTTGGGAGCAATACATTGTGGGCTCGGTATACTATTGCTCGATGATGATTGCATGTATTTGAATACATTGATACTGCCTAGAGATTATATGAGTACATGTTCAGCACTAGCATTGTTATAGTGATTGTTGAAAGACAGTAACTAGTTGTGCTCTTGTTAATTTCGGTGAATAGATTGATTTCTGGGCTATACTTGTGAAATCTGTCTCCTTGGTGTAGCTGCTGTACTTCTGCCGCTTTGCTGCCATTGAGGTGATTTCTTAGTGTAATATTCTTTGGACTAATTACACTAGGTTACCACCTTTGGTTCTAGGTAGCTGTTTGGTTTTGCTTTGCCAGGTTGTGTATGTTGATGCCGAAATTGTTCACTGCTGTATTCACCTAATTACTTTGTCTAGTGATCTGTTTTTGGCATCATTATAACATATAGATGCAGTGCTGTTTCAGAATTTATGTGCAGTTGATTTTCAAGCTGACCTTAGGACCAATGAGGCCGGAAACGCGGAACGTGGCAGAGTTCCTCGTCCCGGGAACTTCGTCCCAAAATGAGGAACAGGCACGACACGGTACGTCGACCCGAACGCTACTAGAACGTCGATCCTAGGAGCAGGGGACACGCAGATGGATCGTCGAATCGAAACAAGGGGAACGCGTCGCGCGATGCTTGGATCGACGATTCGACCCCCCAGGGACGCGGGACGCGGTAGGAACCGAGGGAAGGAGTTGAGGAGGAGTTGGGGGAGAATGAGAACCTGCGCTTGGAGATCCTGTGACTCGGGGAGAAGGCGGCGCCGCCGGAGCTAGGGCTATGGCCCGCGGCCCGCAAACGCCGGCGATGGAGAAGACGAGGAAGCAGCAGCGGGCGCGCCGATCGGTCACCTCCGTTTCAGATTCGGCGCCGCCACCCGCCGGAGGAGTTGCTCGCCGGACGGCCAGAGATTTGCGAGGCGCGCCACGACGGGCGCGTGGGAGCAAAGACGAGAGCGGGCGCGTGGCACCATGGCGACTCTCCGTGGCGCAGCCCGGCGACTCTCCGTGAAAGCAAAGAAGACGAGTGTGGTGGCGGCGGCTAGGTTAGGCTAGGCGGCTGTGGATCGAGTCCGATTATGGAGACCAGCGTCTAGCCACTAATTTCATCAATCGAGAGTAGCAAAACCAAGTAATATTGTATGAAAAGTTATAATATAGCATGAATTCATATTTCTTTAGATAAAATAATATATTAGGAACTCTATACTCTAGTAATATCCATATCCGATCCGAGAATATCCGATTCCGTATCTGATCCGTATCCGAAATTACAAGTATTCGAATCCGATCCGTATCCGAAATTATAAGTATCTGAATACGATCCGTATCCGTTTTACAAAAACGGATTCGGATCTGATTTCACCACTATTCGATCCGTATCCGACCCGTTGACACCCCTAGTTGAGTATGGACTGGCTTCTCTCTTACGTGTAACATGGTCGAGCATCTGCATAGCTCACACGATGGCATCTCAAGTGATAGGGGCTGATGCAACTATAAGTACCCATGGTTCAAGGGAGAAGGGAGTGTCTCCGGTGCGTTACATGGTTGAGTGTGGATCGTGCACACGTGATGGCCTCTCTCTTACGTGTAACATGGTCGAGCATCTGCATAGCTCACACGATGGCATCTCAGGTGATAGGGGCTGATGCAACTATAAGTATCCATGGTTCAAGGGAGAAGGGATGCTTCCCCTCATTGCCATCGTCGGCCTTCCCCAGCTCCCCTCCTTCGTCGCTTCTGGCTAAGCATCTTTCGGTGGAGGAAAGGAGGCGACTAGTCACTTCTAGCGAAGCAGCGAGTTCATGAGCAAGTGATGTCTCCGGTGCGTTACATGGTAGAGTGTGGATCGTGCACACATGAGGGCCTCTCTCTTACGTGTAACATGATTGAGCGTCTGCATAGCTCACACTATGGCATCTCAGGTGATAGGGGCTGATGCAACTATAAGTATCCATGGTTCAAGGGAGAAGGGATGCTTCCCCTCATTGCCATCGTCGGCCTTCCCCAGCTCCCCTCCTTCGTCGCTTCTGGCTAAGCATCTTTCGGTGGAGGAAAGGAGGCGACTAGTCACTTCTAGCGAAGCAGCGAGTTCATGAGCAAGTGATGTCTCCGGTGCGTTACATGGTTGAGTGTGGATCGTGCACACGTGAGGGCCTCTCTCTTACGTGTAACATGATCGAGCGTCTGCATAGCTCACACGATGGCATCTCACGTGATAGGGGTAGATGCAACTTTAAGTATCCATGGTTCAAGGGAGTGTCTCTGGTGCGTTACATGGTTGAGTATGGATCGTGCACACTTGATGGGTTGTCACTTATGTGTAACATGGTCGAGCATCTGCATTTTGTAGAGATCACGCGACGGTATCTCAAGTGACAGCGGCAGATGTCTCCGGTGTGTTACATGGTAGAGTATGGTTGAGATCTAATATACTACTTTTGCATTACACACCGTAGTATTACCATGGTCACGTATACACGGTTGGAAATTCCAAGAGTCACTAAAAAAAGAAATACCAAAGAAATACCAAGGGTCACCATGTCACTAAGTATTAATATTAGCAGGCAGCTTGAGCAGATGAACAGGCAGAAGTGCAGAACAGCCACAACTTGCCGGTCGCTAGCCACAACTCAGCAATGACCTTTGGATCTGGGAAGCGTAGGCGTTCAGAGGAAGAAGAGGATGGATCAAATGGTGATGATGATCGCACAGGCGCTGGTGATGAAGACAGAGGTGACCGAACTGAGAGCTGTGACGATGAAGGTGCAGAAGCAGACTCATCTAATCCTGGTATGAGGCATCCTCTTTTCTCTGAAATTACTATTCTTGGCGCACCGAAAGGAAAGAACAATGGTGGAACAAAGCAGTGGCAGTGCAATCATTGTAAGAAAACATTCAAAAGTAGCTTAACTAGAGTTCGAGTTCATTTGCTTGGTCCGCTACCTGGTAAGAAGCCACAAATTGGGCGCTGTACTTCAGTACAAAGTGATTCCACCAAGTACAGAGCATTGCTAGGCAACGTTAAAGAGGCCGACAAAAAAGGAGAATCTGTTAGATCAGCAACTACTGGGCTGTCCAGTGACTCCAGTCATTTGGTGAAAGCATTTGGAGTGGCAGAAAGGGGTTTAGTAGATATGGCAATAATCAAATTTTGGTGTGCTAATGGCATTCCGTTTCATTCATTACGGAGCCCTCAATTTTCAGAAATGGTCAGAGCCATTAAAAGTGCTCCCAAGGGTTATAAAGGTCCGTCATATGAGAAGGCAAGAACAACTCTTCTAGATGCTTGCAAGAGAAGCGTGGAGAATGACTTAGCACCAGTCAAAAGTACATGGTAAGTTTCAGTTGTTAAACATGCTAACGGCTAAACTTACTACATACCAACCATCACTTATATTTTTTCCCCTTTCAAATAGGTTGACACAAGGTGTTTCTGTTGTTTCCGATGGATGGACTGATCTGAAAAACAAGCCACTGATCAACGTGATTGCCTCAAACAGCCGAGGTTCATGCTTCCTATATGCAGAAGATTTCTCTGGAATTGAAAAAACTGGCGAAGCAATTGCTGAGTTTTTACTAAAGGCCATAGATGAAATCGGACCAGGAAATGTCCTTCAAGTGGTGACAGATAATGCATCTAATTGCAAAGCAGCAGGAAAAGAAATTGAGAGAGTAAGTAATATGGTTACTTTTACTGTTTTAAAATTTAATTCAAACTTTTATGAACACATTGTAATAGTTCATTGCATCATGGCTTGTACAGGTGCATAAGCACATTATTTGGGCCCCTTGTGTTGTTCACACCTTGAATCTAGTATTTAAGGATTTTGCTAGCAAATTTTCATGGATGCTCGGTACATACAAGACAAGGAAAGGTATTGTGAAGTTTTTTCAGAACCATCAACATTGTCTAGCAATGTTCAGAACTAGCTCTCGTTTTGACCTACTGAAGGTGAAGAAAACTCGATTTGCTTCTCATTACATTTTGCTTGAGAGGCTTATAGCATGTCGAGAAGCACTTGCTAGCACCGTGGTCACTAGGCAATGGAAAGAATGGGTGAACAGCGCCAACAATGATCTGAAGCATCAAGCAAGGGCCATTGCTCAAGTAATCAATGATGACAGCTTCTGGAATGAGGCTGAAAACATCATTGCCATCACAGGACCAGTATACTCGGTACTGAGATTCAGTGATGGAGAAGGCCTTAAAATGGGAGAAATATATGAGAGGATGGACTGCATGATTGGAGAAATTAAAGACATTATGACCAAAGATGACAACCCACACAAACATGACTTTCCAGAAGTAGAGAATATAATTTTTGAACGCTGGGAAAAGATGAATATCCCGCTTCATTGCCTAGCTTATGCTCTCTGTCCAAGGTTTTATCATCAAAAATATCTTGAAAAACCAGCTCCTGGAGGCACCTGGAGGCACTGTAAGGCAAGCACCAAATTAAGATGTGGAGGTCATGACAAATGTGCTAAAAGCTTTTGATAAGATTGCAAATACTCCAAGGGAGCAGCAGGTATTTCGTGAACAGCTTAATACTTTCATCATGAAGAAGGGAATGTATGCTTTGCCAGCAGTACAGCTTGATGCATACACCATGGATGCCATAGATTGGTGGACCATCTATGGCTTAGAGACACCAGAGTTAGCTGACGTGGCTAAGAGGGTTCTATCTCAACCAATTAGTAGTTCGTCGGCTGAGAGGATTTGGAGTACTTATCAATACATCTGCAGTGCAAAGAGGAACAAGCTGAATAGTAGCACTGCAGATAAGCTTGTCTTCATCCACTCTAATATTTGCCTTATGTCAAGGTCCACCGAGAGCTACAAAGATACCAAGTGGGACATAGACCCGAAAGATCCTATTATCTAAGAGGCAATTCATTAGACAAGAGTACATTCTTCGTTTTCTTCATATTTACATAGATGTTAATCTTGCTTTTCATATTAATGTTAATCAGGATTCAGGATCACGATGACAAAAGAAGCAAGACACCAAGACCGCATGGCTTCAAGCAATATTACAGATTCTAGATTTCCATCTATCCATTATATGATTGTAGTTGCAGCTTTTAGTATTTATCGTCAATATCTATGATCTTATTAAGAAATAAGAACTTGTATCGGTTAAACTTGGCTATGAAATATGATATTACTATTATATTTAATTCCGTTCCTACGTCATCGTTCCTACTACATTGGAACGCGTTCCTAGTTCCGAGGGATCGTTTCGGGAACATCGTTCCCAACCAATTGGGAACACGTTCCAACTCTCGAACGAACACCCCGAAGAGGTATACCCCCCTTCGTACCATAATTTTCAAAGTGGCATCCCTCGTCCCGCGTTCCCGTTCCTCGACCCCCTCGACCCGGGAACTTGGCTTCATAGCTTAGGACTTCTAATATTATGATCGGTGCACCGCTTAAAGTGGGCAGAAAGGAAGAAGCCATGGAGTTATTTGGTGCTCTCTCTTCAAATGGTTTAGTGCCAAGTTTTGTGACCTACAACTTGATCATAGAAGATCTCATAGTACAACTGTACAAGGATTGCGAGAACAAGCTGATGATCTGTTTTTAGCAATGGAGAAGAGTGGGTGTGCACCAGACTCGCGAATGCTAAATGCTATAGTTAGGAGACTTTTGCAAAGAGGGGATATATGTAGAGCTGGGGCGTACCTCTTCAAAATTGATGAGAATAGCTTCTCACTTGAAGCTTCGACTGTCTCCTTGCTAATACCAGTTTCCTCAAAGCTGAAACATCAGGAACATTTGAAACTGCTACCTGAAAAGTATCGTTCTCTTTAGGAAAGCTAGCAATTGATGAGTCATTCCAAAGGATGGTTGTTTTGCCTGATAATGCGGCCTGGAGTGTTACTTTGATATGGTATGATCATCTTCTCAATAAGCAAAGTCTAAACATCCTTGTCTTTTTTATTGTCTGCTTTACATCATTTCTTCCAGTAATATTTACTTGTAGTTGCATAAGAGCTATTGTTATTATCTTTACGACTTATTAATGTACATGACATGACATGGCAGATTTCCTCATGTTCCAATGCAAGTGTGAACAACAAAGCACCTTCCCCAGCATGAGAAAGAGGTGGCCGCCATGGGATATGAGGACGCAGCTGAACAGTGAACAGACGATAGTGGATGTAACTAAGAAGGTGAGATTATCAATTATTGCTCGTGATGACACATTGACCAATGCTATCCGGAAGAAATTCTGAATGCATAAAGTTATAAACTAGAGTCTAGAGCCTCGTCTGGTTTGGCCTCATAAGTTTCACAGTATGAGGAAGTGGTTGGCACCATGGGATTCAAAGCAGCTTGGCCAGATTTGGCTAATTTGTGTGACGAGTTCTTTTATGCTTTATATCGCTCCACTTCTTATGATATTCAGTTGTGTATCCAATTATTGCTCAAAAAAGATGTTTATCCAATTGACGTATCATAGATATAAATAAGGATTGTTCTGATTACTATACTGACTAATCAGAATAAACGGTGATTTTCAGTTTAGTCTCCATGAATTTGTGCTCGGTTAGGACAGCAGCTGTTATACAGAGAAGGTCAAGAAGCATATGGAGCAGCCCAAGATGCTGTAGAAAAATGGTTAATCTCTATCTCTTCTGATTTCTGCACTGTTCTATCTATGGAATCTGATCTTATAATCTACTACTAATTACTTCTTGATAATTATAATTAGCATAGTAGCTCAAGCTTGTGTTCTGGTGCATATGTAATAGTCATCAAGTGCATTAAACATTTTTTTGGGGTCCTTTGCTGGCAGGCTGGTTTAGCTATTAGTGGTACGGCTGCATTTTACATTCGTGGCGTTAGCCCGATGCAGTGATTATGACAATAATATAAGATATTTGTATAACTGTTTTATTACTCTGGAACTCCTGAAATTCCACATGAGTTCTTTTGAATCCACTAGGACTCTCTAGCCAGTGCATACTAAAGGTTCTTGTGAGCTGAATTTTTGTATGTCCTTAGAGCAGGCTAGACAACAAATTAACTAATTTTTGTGTGTCCTTTCGACGGTAGTTCGTGGCCACAACATGGAGAAGCGTAGGCGGCACTTTTTTTTGCATTTTTTCCCTCCGGGCTGAGGCCGCACGCACGGCCGGATCCGTGGCCACACGGCCTGATTGGATGGCGCAAGATTTCCTGTCGACGTGGCCTTTCACAAGAGCTGAAGCGCTACGCGCTATTACTAGCGTACCAATACCAATAAGATGTATTTGTTCTGTATAGTATGTTTGTCTCTTTGTGCAAGAACCGAGGATAATGGAAGGCTCTAAAGCAATGTGATGATATGGGGTGTTTTTTTTTGAACCTGTAAACAGAAGCTCTGCTGATTCATTATAAGAGGTAGAAAACAAAATACAAAAGCAAGAACGTTACACAAACTGCACAGACAGAAAGCACTAGAAATAACAATGGGCAGCAAGGTTCAGAGACAGGAAATAAAAATAAAAAACAGGAACACGGGTTGACAGACAAGCAGCAACCGCGCAGCTGCCCAGCAACAGCACTGCACCCAGGGCGTCCGGCTGGAAAGCTCCAGACACCGACCTGCAAGGCTGCAACAGCACACTTAATAAGGTCATGGGGTGTTTTTAAAATGACAATCGCTGTCGTCCTCCTGCCTGCTGCTGTGTGCACTTGTATTGGACCCTGCCCAGCATGGACATTATTTTAGCTAGCTATAACATGCGCGAGATGCTCTCGCAGCCGCATAGACCATCCTTTGAGCTTGCTTTTTTTTTTTTTTTGAGAAAGAACCCTTTCAGCTTGCATTGGTGGGGAATTTCACGAGCATCGATGCTTTTATACTGTGTGTATAATAAGTGACCCAGCCCAGCGCCATCCATTTCATTTCATTCTGTTCATCACTCCAGCCACTCGATTATCATTTCCAGATGACAGGTGGAGAGGTGATTCAACTTAAGGGGCTCGTCGACTTGGTGCTACACAAGGTCGCTGATGTGATCCAGACACATAAGAAGTTGGATGGTAAAGCCAGGAGAGGCCTCCAATACATCCGGGGGGAGATGAGGATGGTGACCCTCGACATGGAGTCGAGCTGGAGCTGGAGCGACAAGAATCATGGCCATGGGGCGGCGCTGGCACACGAGACCAAGATTGTGCTGATCAAGGAGTTGGCTTTTGATATGGAGGACTTCATTGATCTTACCTGGGTTCCGGCCGGAGCAGCTGGCCTCGTCTTCGCCGCGATTGGGTGTGGGCTGGACCCCCGTCCGGAGATACTAAGGAAAATCGAGGATTTCAAGGATCGTCTGCAGAGAGTACGAGACTGGAAACCCGACGACGTTGGAGGCAGATTGAGCCAGGCCCAAGTCGCTGCGACGACGACGACATGGTCAGCTGCATCTGCTACTACTGGTAGTAATCAAGTGGGCATGGGCATGAGAGTCGAGCATCTTGGCCAGCTGCTGTCGACAGCGGAAGGGCAACCGCGGGAGCTGAGGGTGATCTCCATGGTGGGATGCCGTGGCGTGGGGAAGACAGCACTCGCATGGGCAGTGTACGACGCGGCGGCCCAAGGCCAAGGCCAAGGCCATGCATTCCCTTGCCGCGCCTGGGTCGTCGCGTCCGAGTGCAACAGCGCGGAACACCTCCTAGGCAAGATTCAGGATCACCCAGATCTTGCCCCGGCGCCACCAGGATCCAGAAATCTCCGTGACATTCTCCAGAAAAACAGGTTCTTTCTGTGTCTCTCGCCCCACTAATAATTCTGCAACGCACTTGGGGATATTAAACTCCCAAGTACAATATCAGTGTGAATTAAAGTTAAACTATCCACGTGTCCCGCGCATTAGCCTGCTTAGTTAGCTTCTTTTTTCAATATTTCCAATTTTTTATTTTTTTATTATGTTTGATGCAAACTCTTTCTTTTAATCTATTTGTCGTAGTTGGCATGAACTCCTTTTTAGTTTTTTTATGTTTGTATTAACTTTTTCTACTATTTTTTTTTATCTTGAATTCTCTTTTTACGTATTAGATAGTATTGGTCATGCCGAGTCATATCTAATATGGATTCATGTCTAATATATCCGTGCTTAAGTCATATCTAATATGGATTCATGTGTAATACATATTCGTTCGAAGTTGAACACTATTCATGTCCAATACAGATTTGTCTTCGTGCTCCCGCTATGTTAATATTGGTAACGACTCACTTCACCGGCTGTGGCTTTAACATCTACTTCTTCTCTTATAGTTCGTATATATAATGAACCTACTGGCCCCTTTTATCTCTATGTTTTATCGATTGACTTTTCTTATTTATGGACTCTTAGACTTTTTTTTAATTCTATTTTTCTATTATTTTTTTGTACACTTTTTCCTATTTTTAGTTGTAGTTGATATGAACTATTCTTTTAAATTTATCTCCTATCATTTTTATCCCATATTTATATTATTGTTATTAATGGACTATTTTCATATTTATCAATTCTTTCCCATTGGACTATTTTCCAATTATTTTTAATTACAAATATATTTCAAAATTAATGGACTTATTTCTATTCATGGATATGGACTTTTTCCTACTTGACTCTTTTTCTATTATTTTTATTCTAAATTTATTTTATTTTAATTATAGATTTTTTGTTAATCGACTCTTACCTATTATTAATTGTAGTTGATATGAACTCTTCTTTTTAATCTAAATTATTATAATATGGCACCACCTTAATTAATGATGTAGGTCTTTTCTTTTGCTATATTTATGTGAGAATTTCTCCGATTAATGTGTTGGTTTGGTTTGGATTTGTTATATATATGTAATAGATCTATTATTTCATTTGTAGACCTTATCATATTATTTGCTGTACTTGATATGAAGTATTCTTTTTAAATCTAAAGAGCCATCTTCTATTATTTTTATTCATGAAGTCTTTTCTATTGGACTATTTTAACATTTTTAAATTATGAATTTATTTCTAAAAGTAATGGACTTATTTTGATTTATGGATATGGACTCTTTCTTATTGGACTTGTTTCTATAATGTTTTATTTTGAATATTTTTTATTGGACTCTTTTTATTATTTTTATCCCATATTTATATTGCTTTTATTTATGGATTATTTTCCTATTTTCGAACTCTTTCCTACTGGACTATTTTTCCAATTATTTTTAATTATAAATTTATTTTAAAATTAATGGACTTATTTCTATTTATGGATATTGACTCTTTCCTATTATTATTTGTAATTAATATAAACTATTCTTTTTAATTTAAAGGTTCATTTCCAACTATTTTTATCCCATATTTACGTTATTTTTATTTATGGACTTTTCCTATGTTAGAACATTGTACATTCATAATAGCTACTAAATTAATCTATGATCATACGTTGTTAACTAAAGTAATAAATTAAGCAGAATACTAATATTTAAGGGAGTGTATGGCGTTGATGGGCTTGTGCGTGCATCAATCGCTACTTAATCACATCGATCTGGAGCGAGCGAGATAGCCAATGTCGACAACGTCTTGTAGAGTGGTGCCTTTGGATTAGGCCACGCTCGGCGCCGGTGCATAAGTTTAATTTGTTGTTGCAGAAGAGAAGGACATGGGAAAGTACAGAGCAGGGAGAAAGTTTAATCTTTGCTTGTCATTAGATCAAGGAAAAGGCATGCACAAACGATTATATCTCCAACAATTTGTGATGACGGTTCGGACTCAAATTACTATTCCTCTACCATATAAACACCCCGCACTAAAGTCATAGTCATACAAACTAGAAAAAATAGAGAGTAGTATCAAATTCTAACTCTTATTATCAGATCAACGCCGTTATAATCTGGACCCACAATGATCGATGGTGTAGATCTTATTTTTTTCCCAAAACTGCTAGATTTACATAATATTATCTACAATCAACGATCTAGATCTTTCGAATATTGACCGCTAGATTTACATAATATTATTTCTTAATTCTTGATATTTTAAATATTATGAAACTTTGTAAGACTAACTTATTTTCATCAATGGGATGGCAACAAAATAGTTGGGATACGGTGGTTCGCGAAGTATCAAAGCGTTGGTGCTTCGCGCCCGTTTTACGAAACCTATGACCAATGTGAAAGATCCAAATCATACATTTTGATCTACTAGTTGATATCAGGTCATAAACCAAATTTCACATTTTTTATTTTTTTAAAATAGTAAAAAATTTAAAAAAATTATGAAATTTGATTTGTAACCTAATATCAACTATTAGATCAAAATGTACGGTTTGGATCATTCACATTGGTCATCGGTTTTGTAGAATGAACGTGAAACACCAACAATTTGGTACTCACTCACTCATCAGTCTCTCTATAAGAAAGAAAATTAACGTTGTGTCCTCAATATGCTTGCTTGCTAGGTACTTGATTGTTATTGATGACTTGGGGCGAGCAGACCTGTGGCACGCTATAAAGCATGAGTTCCCTGAAAATCGCAGTGGCAGCAGAATAATTGTGACGACTAGCGTCCGCTCCGTTGCGGCTGAGTGCAGCCGGGGCAGCTATGTGTATCCACTGCAAGGTTTGGATCAAACTGATTCAAAGAAGGTGTTCTGGGAGACGGTTGGTGAAGACTCACCTGCCCTGAAGGCTGCTTCAGATGGCATCCTCATGAAATGCGGCGGTTTGCCGCCGGCGCTGGTGAGCGCAGCCAACTATCTGCGCCGGAGAGGGCGAGCGGCGGAACGTGTGGCGGGACTCACGACGGAGCACTGCCAACGCACCGCCCGCGCCCTGGGAGACATGATCCTGCAAGGTCGGGATGCCGAGTTTGTGGACCTGCGCACAGCTCTTCTCCACTGCTACAGCGCCCTCCCCGACCACGTTCACCGGAGCTGCTTGCTTTACGCCAGTGTGTTCCCCAGAGGCCACCCCATCAACAGCAAGGTTCTGACCAGGAGATGGATAGCTGAAGGGTTGGTTAATTCTGCGCATGGGCATGGCACCCTCACTGACGAGGAAGTAGCCACTGGTTGCCTGGAGGAGCTCATTGACCGGAGCATCGTCGAGCCAGTAGTGATCAACGACGCTCGGGTGGCCATGCTCAGGGTCTACAGTGTGATGCTCGAGTTCATCATCCACAAGGCAGTCTCGGAGAACTTTGTCGCTCTGCTCCACGACGATGA
The DNA here is from genome assembly GCA_036346145.1 of Olyra latifolia. Lineage (NCBI taxonomy): Eukaryota > Viridiplantae > Streptophyta > Magnoliopsida > Poales > Poaceae > Olyra > Olyra latifolia. Next base: position 51,389,831 of record CM070524.1, on the reverse strand, counting down.
GCTGCTGTGTAACAGGGAAACTCAATGTTCTGCTCATGGTGCCCGGGTCCGCCGGCTCTCTGTTCAGGACAGCAGCAAAGAAGCACTCCACAGGGCTGCGGATGAGATCAACTTGTCAGCGATGAGGTCCCTAACCATCTTCAGAAGCCATCTCCTCCACATCCATGCCTGCAAGTTACTGCGAGTTCTGGACCTGGGAGGTTGCAAGGGGGTCCAGGATATTGTTGGCAGAGACATAAGCGAGCTCAAGTTCCTCAAGTACCTCAGTCTCAGGGACACTGATGTTGGTCATCTCCCCAAAGAAATAGGACGCCTAAGGCATCTGGAAACACTGGATATTCGAGACACAGGGGTGGAAGTTGTTCCCACTGAGGTCATCATGCTGCCATTTTTAGCTCACCTGTTTGGCCGGTTCAAGTTACACCATAGAATCACAGAGGAAATGTTGAAGGGCAGTAGACTGCAGACTCTGGCTGGAGTCGTCGTCAACAAGGCAGACCAAAGTTTTGAGAAGGTTATACGTCATGCCAGGAAGCTGAGGGACGTTAAGATCTATCAGACTACTGCATCAGATTCCTCCAACAACAGCATCCCCAATAAAATGCCAAGACCAAACAGCTCCTGTGACACTGGGCGAGCATCATCGACGACGACTAGGAATTCGTCCTTGTGCAAGCTCAAGGAGCGCTTCACGGGCCGCAACCCTCTCCAACGCCTGTCGATCGATTCAAGTGACTTGTCCACAGAGTTTGTAAGCTTTTTACAGGCTCCCTGCGCTCTCACATCCATCAAACTGCGCGGGAAACTGGAGAGTTTGCCTGCTACCCCTACGCTTAGACAGCTGGTTTGTCTTAACAAGCTGCTGCTCATCTCAACTGGTTTGAGCAGTGAAGCTTTATCTGCCCTGCAAAGTCTGCATCACTTGGAATATCTCAAGCTAGCAGAGCATGACGGCGACTGGGTTTGGGCTGCCGATGCCGGTGCCACCTTCGTTGTGCACGACGGTGGCTTCCCAAGCCTTAAACGACTGTGCTTCGAGGCCCCAAATCAGCTTCCACGAGTGATATTCCGAGCTGGATCTATGAAATCCCTGGCCATTCTTGACCTACTGAGTCCATGCCAACATGTGCCAGAGCTGCCTTGCCTGCAGGAGCTGCATTACTGGTGTGGCGTGAAGAGCATCTCGGACCTTACCAACCTCGGCGAGGTGAACCTCCACCACTCCACGGACGACGAAAAAATGCGAGCTTGGAAAGATGCGGCCATCTGGCACAAAAACATGCCATCTATCAAGAGGCAACCACGACCATAACTGCGAATAAATTATGTATCCCTTTGCATGTCTGTCTCTTATTAATCTGGTTTAATTGTTCAATGTTCAACATATATATACTACTTACTACTTATATCCGTTCAAATTAACGTGTAATAGTTGATAGATCGATCGAGCTGCCCATTGAGGCATCGATCGAGCAGCACATATATTGTGGTTAGTCATCATGCCTATGTTACATATATGTTGGTACTGTAACATTATTCACTATATATACTATATTGATTGTGATTGTGCTCTAGTAACTTGTTGTTGGCCTGTGGGCCGCTAACCGGCTTGCTCGGGTGCTTTGCACCGATTGTTGCAGCGAACTTCTTTCTTTCTTTCCCCCTCTGTGCCTTCGTAACCTGGAGACTCCAACGCACCTCTTCCTGGAGTGCACCTTTACGTTGGCTGTTTGGCAAGGTGTGGCCACCAGCCTCAACGTCGTCGAGCTCGCTCCGCAAAATTGGACTATCAAGGCTGACCTATTGCACTGGTGGTCTGAGGGCTTCTAACATCGTGCTGATATCAACACCATTGTCATCTCCGTACTTTGGCACATTTGGCTTGAGTATAACTCAAGGATTTTTCGGCAGGTAGGGCGTACCTCTCATTTTCTTTTTAATTTCATCCTAGATGATCTGCGCCTATGGATGGCTGCGGGTGCCAGACTTATAATATAGCCTTTGTTACCATGTTTTTCTGACCACCCTCCTCTGGGTGGCTCTTTGTAAATTCTTCTAATTATTGAATAGACGGCGGTTCTTCTGCCCTTTGTTAAAAAAAAGAACTTCTTTCGAATGATTAGATAAACTATATTGATTGTGACTGTATGTATCTCAGGCCTAAAGTATGCAGTCAACCTTGTGCAAAAAGGGACAAAACTAATGGGTACTACAGTCGGTTTGACAAGACTGATTACAGTAACAGTAATAATTGGTGTCTCGGATCAACAGCCCTAGAGCTAAGAACCAACTGTAGGTGATGGCATGGCACAACCGCACAACGTCATATCTAGCCATCACCCGACTGCATGCAATTGTGAATTTGTTGGATTATCCCAACCAGTCCTTGGCAGCAACAGCCATTTTTCAATATATCATTTTTTGGTGGTGGACCCCCCAGATGTTAACAGAGGCATTTGTTTTTGTTGACTCAAGGTACGTAAATAGTTTCGCTGCAGCTATCTACACGCGTCGGCATCGGGCCAATTCGTGCAGGCGTTTTTTCTACTATTTTTTCAGTCCGTTTCAATTTTTTTTTTCCATTTATTTGTTTAATGGAAAAAAAATATATTGTTGGATCAGAAAAAAATATATATTGCTAAGTTTACAAGGATTCGGTAAGGTGGGTAGCTACGTTCCACATGACGACGATGGCTCGTCGCTGCTCACACGATTTCCATACTTTTTCAGTCTTTGTCTAATATTTTTTTCATATTTTTTCTTCTGGAAAAATAATATTACTGTAGTGGAAAAAACTATCAGATAATTACGCTCGTCCTTGCAGGCTTGCGACCTGCTCTCCAAAATCGTCTGCAACTAACCCAGTATTTGTCGACGCCCGTGGATTTGACGATCTAGCTAGCTGATTATAATTATATATATCGATCTGGACTTTGTTAATCAACAAAGTTTTGGGTATAGTACGAGGTGCATGTAGGTCTATCCATTTAAAGCTTTCATTTTAGATCAAATTTTTGTTCATCCATATGAACCAAACATGCAACAAGTATTGTCTAAAAAATTTTTGTCACTGTTTGCTACCGAATTAGCAATCACAAATAGAACGGACAGTGATCTGTCCGGACGGATCACTCCTTGAATCCACTGAAACCATTTGAATTTGATTGAACCCATTGATGAAACTTTACAAATCTACCTGAATACATATGAAACAACTATGGGAGCCTACCTGAATATACGTGGACCACCTCATCTGTTCCAACGGTGGTCCGTTGGATAACGAGCATATACTAACGACAACTTCAAACTAACTCACAGTATGAAAAATTTTATGGCTGCATTTAATTATATGACAAGAAAAACATAATTATTAGCAACTTCCCTGTTTAGAGTTGTTTGTGTTATGTTGCCAAGGGTCAGGACCTTTCTCTCTATGTCAATTGTTGTTGCAAGAACAACAGGATATAAGGTATAAGCTGGGGTTCATTCAGGGTATAACTTCTCCGGCGTCTTCGCTTGAGCCTCGAGGGGAGTCGAGGCGGCGCCGGAGCATAAGGGGTGACTGTCAGAGGGCGAGGGGGCCAGAGGAGGAGGACGGCTTGTGGAGGTATCCGCGGCACCTAGGATGCTCTTAGCTTTTTAAAAGCTGATTTCCATGATCTCTAGGTGAAATAAACCGGGCCTAAAAAGACTCGTTGGCCAGCCAAGCGGTCATTTCTCACCATGTCCATCGGAGCATTTTTAATGGTGCCACTTCAGCTAACTATAAAGATATCAACTTCGCATTTTGATTAAGTGGAAGAGAGAAAAGAAAGAGAGAGATATAGGGCCTATTTGGTTCTCAACTAAGTTTGCCTAGCCTAACATTAGTAGTCTGCCACACCTACGGCGCGACTAACTTGACTAGTGTTAGCTAGTGTTTGGTTGGTAGCCACAACTAACATTAGGCTAGGCACAAAAAAATTGTGGCCGGCGGTTGGTTCTTTGAAGAAAAATTGACCAAGTTGTGGTTTGACATTTTATCTAGCATGTGTCGGGCATCTCTTCTTCCTTCGTGGTGCCCCGTCTCCACCTCCACGATGGGCCCTGGGTGCCACCAAGCCGAGGCTAGTCCTGCGTCATCCACCCAACCGGAGTGCACCACCGGCACCCAGATTTGGGCGAGCCCGGCATCGCATCCACCACTCCTGCCTCGATCCATGCAGGCCTGTCACCCTCAAGTCAAGCTCCGCCGCTCCGCCATATTCGACGTCCTAGGCTCGTCGCCTTCGAGTCGAGCTCTGCCGTGCCGACATCTCTAATCGTCCCATCTTTGTCGATCGCCGTTATGGATCCTACCAGCTTGACCTTCTTTGGCCATCCCGGTGGGCCGCCGGTGGCTTCTCCATCTTCAGACTCGACGCCTGGGGAGGTCCACCATCGCTCTGCTGCCACCGCCCTGCCTCACCACCGTGGGAGGCGCGAGGTTGCGCCATCGGTCTCCGCCGTCGCTGCCAATGAAGAGAGAGAGGGGGGAGAGAGACGGCTTGTGGCAAAAAAAAAGTGTGGCGATGAAAAACACCGCCACACCTTAGGCGGAAAAAACTGAAGAGAATTGGCTGCTAGCTGACAAACATTTTGTGGCGCGCCTAAGCTTAGTAATGAACCAAATGCCTGCCTTAGCCACTGTGGCGCGCCTAAGCTTAGGTGTGGCAATGTTAGGCAGCGAACTAAACAGGCCAATAGACCGGCTACTAACTTACAGCGAGATTATAATTGATTCCAAGACTACTAGCTTACTATCTATTACATGTGGACCAATATTTAATTTTATAGACAATGTTATAGCTAATCTATTGAGAAGATTGTCTATATGCTACTATCGATGACATGATAGCTACCACTATTGGAGATGCTCTCGGTCGTTCCTGTCACTACGTTGTCGACGAAAACAATGTCGACGAAAAGGAAAGAGAACGACACGCACCAGGAGACACTTGGAATCATGCACATGCTGCTGTTGATACAAGGTCCCACCGGTAATTTTCAAAACTTTGTACTACCCGATCTTTTTTTAGTGGAAGACCGACCCAAAGGGCTTAATTATTGGTTACCCTCTAGTTTCATGTATTAGATATTGATACGATCTCCAAAATACAACTTTGATCAATAAAAATTATTACTCCTTAATTTGTTCGTCAAATGCACCAGACATAAAATGTTATGAAAGATCTTTTTTCAAAACAAATCTATCTATATGGTTTACATGTGCCCAATTTAAATAGTTCTAAAGAATTTTTATAGATAAGGTCTTAGGAACTTTGATTTAAGACAAATTTAAAACGACAGGTGTGGGGTAAGGGGGGAGACGTGCTCTGATGTGAACACACAATTGCCCAGACCTGCTTGGCGAAGATGCAACGAAGGAACGAATGATTCACCGTTTCATTCTCATCGCCACAGGTGGGTGCAGTGTGGCCACCCCAGCAACACCAGGCAGTCTGCAGTACGTTAACAGGCGATTTTGGATTGCAAGCCAAAAGATGAACATGCACTTATGAGCTTTCTCGATCCGAGAGTAGTACTGATCTGCAAACGATCCAAGGAATTGATATCATAGGGCGACTTGGCGGTATAGATGCCCTTGGATAAATGCTTCCAAACAACAGAGTCCTCAGAATCGAGTAGATTTGTTTGGTGCACAATCCGCGAGACGAGCAAAAACTCTTAATTCTAGCCGTTCAACGCTGCTTGCTCTCCTAACAGTCGAAATATATCTTGAAAGACCTTCTTAAATCTTAATACACCCTTACAAAAAGAAAGGTTCATATTGTTGTCCAATATACGCGACACAACCACTGCTAAATTTTGAATGACTCTCCGGTAATTAATTCTTGTTGAAAAATACTATAAGGAGTACTCCATCCATTCTGAAAAACAAGTCATTTTGGACATTGACACGGTCTTCAAAGTACAACTTTGAACATAAAAAATATTAAAATTTATTTATAAAATGCATGAAAATTATAATGTTATGAAAAAAAATTTTAAGACGATTCTATCTATATGATATTTATGTTCTCAATCTAAATAGTTTAAAAGTTCTTTATAGATAAAGTTTTAAAACTTTGACTAAGGACAAGTCTAAAATGACTACTATTTTAACGGAGGGAGTACTATTATGTTTCGTTAGGACAAAACTTTCACCAACAATTATTTCATTAATATGTCATTTATGTGATACAAAATCATAATCATATGTTAGTACTTTTGAATATAAATCTACTAACATCAATTTTATATCACAAAAGTTATATACTAATAGAGCAATTCTTGATTAAAGTCTTGTTTTAATGAAACCTAATACTTATATTTTTTTTAATAGAGGGAGTAGATGACCGCCACTACTAGAAAAACAGGCTTTAGTCCCAGTTTCCCTAACCGGTACTAAAGCGTAGAAAATATCTAGAAAATAAGGCGAACCCAAGACTCGAATCTGGGACCTCATGCCACCACGTGACTCCCCACTCACTCTTCTAACCAACCCACCCACCCACGCTTATTTAATAGACTAGGATATGCATTCCTTTTGAAGTATGCTGGAATGAGTTTTTAATACCGGTTCGTAACACGAATCGGGACTAAAGGCCTACCTTTAGTACCGGTTAAGTAACACTAACAGGACTAATTTGTACTGTGCCGCCTAGCATGTACCGCTTGTCAAAGCCACATTTAATCCGGTTAGGTGTTCTGAACCGACTAATGTGAGCCACGAACCGGTACTAATTGTGCTTTCAGCCCTGTAGCCATGAACCGAGACTATTGCTACATCAGTCCCGGTTTGTGGCCAATCGGAACTGATGTACCGATATGGAAGGTTATTTCTCTAATAGTGCGCGCGTGTCCACCTGCTACATTCTGAACGACGAACCAGTAATTAATATATTAGCCAAGGCTGCACCACTGTTTAGCTAACATGCATGTGTTTAACCCTTCTTTTTCTTTTTATAGAGTATTCACGTATTTCAAGATTTATACTTTGATCAACAATTATTCGTAGAATTTATATAGTATATATACCATACAAATGTAGTACCATGGATTTATATTTGATCTATTTCATGGTCATAAACAATATAAATATAAGAGATATTAACAATTAAAATATAGTCTTAGAAAATCCCACCAAGTTAAACCGCGCTCTATATTTTGGAAAAGGGGAGTATAAAATTAGCGGTGGCCGTGAACGCTTGTGGTGCAGTTTGGCACGACGGCAGAGCTTTTGTTTTGCGGGCAGAGCTAGATTGTGGGCTTAATTTGGTGACAAACATGGGCTGCATCTAGCCCAAAGTCGAGCTTTCTGGGTGCAGATCGCTCACAATTTCATTCGCATTAGGCGAACAAGGAAAAGAACAAAATAGGTATACCGTAGCTAGCTAGCTAGTATGTCATTTCATGATTTTCGTAGAATTTGGGGTCGCCGGATCTTCTATCTTGCACCCTTTCTATTTTGGGACTGCCAAATCCTCTTTTTTTTTTTGCAAATTTGCCACACATAAGTAGATTTCCATACCAGGACAAATCATCCGTCCAATCAGTCGATTTTCTGGAGATCTCACGCCGGCTTCTCCCTTTCACCGCGCCGGCGATCTCCACCTCTTCTTCCTTCCCTCCGGCGCCTCCTCTTCCACCGCCGCCATTTGAGTTAGAGTTAGGATTCGGGTGAGATCTCAAAATTCTGTGTTTTCTGCTCCAAGCTTAGTCTAGCAAGTGTTGTGCTAGTGAACTAAGGGACAAAGATTGTGGATGGTTTATTACCGTTGGAACTAGCGTTCCTAGATGGTTTGGAGGCAGTGCTGGTGCGACCTGTCCAAAGATGCCTGTGTAAGGCCACCATTGTTGTGAGAGGATGGGACTTATCTCACCAAGAGTGGTGCAAGAGTCACTCTAGTGGAGACCCAAGCTACTAGTGATAGCTTTGGGGAGCTGTACTTCCGAGGAAGAACTCCAACGTGAATAAGGAGCTTGTCTCTGAACCACAGGAAAAAAATCTCTGTATTTCCTTTTACTTTCAAGCATTTTCATACTGCACTTACTTATTGCTTTGTTTTCTCTATTTTGCTCTGTTTCTCAGTTAGTGTACCGTTTGCTTTGCTCTTATTTTTAACTTAGCTCACCTGCTTTTGAGCACATAGGTTTTACTCTTTAAAAAGTGATAAAGACTTAACTTGAACAAAATTTTTAAAAGTTGTCTATTCATCCCCTCTAGACCAACTAGATCCTTTCGGCACTATTTGTTTCAGTATCCAACAATATCTGTGTTTGTATCCATGTTTGTATGCTTCTCCATATTTGATAAAAAAAATGGTTTTGTTTTTGTATCTGGTATTACCCGACCTTTTGCACCCCTATGTGGAATGTGTGGAGCCCTGGGATTTTGCCCTGCACCTGGAGGTGGTTGGTGGCCTAGTCACCCTTTCGGAGAGGGTTCGTGACGTGGAAGTGGTAGCGGTCGTGGCCACTGAGGTCCTTGAGGACTTGGTGGGGCGCCTAACGACCATGTCCTAACTGGTAATTTTGTTGGAACTACTTATGGGGTCTTGACCTGCTTGGCTGCTAACTCTCTTCTTTTTCGTCTTTGATAATGGCCCGGGCGGTGGGCTAGAGCCATAGTTGGGTTGTGGCGGAGACTCGGGGGGCCTCCGTCGTGGAGGCGAGCCGGCTCAACTGTTGAAAGGAGGCGGCAGAGGCCCGTGCTACAGTGGCGGAGGCTCATCGGCACATGCGGAGGAGAGGGCAACGCAAGTGGATGCTGGGGTAACGGCTGCGGACGTGAGAGAGCGGCGCAAGCGGAAGCCCGTGTGGGAGGGGCGGAGCCTCGGGCTACCTAGGAGGAGAACCAAGCCGAAGTCGGGGGACACGAGCTTGATGCCCTATCTAACGAGGTACGAGGGCTTGCACCCAGCACCATGTGGACATTCAACGCCCTATCTGACAAGGTATGGGGCCACAGGCCCAGCACCAAGCTGAGATTCACTCAACTATTGAGGTAGCCTATGCCGTCAGGAAAACTATGGAGGGGTTTGGCGTCCAGGTCCCTTTAAATGTGTCTCTGGGTGCTTCTATTATGTCTACCTGGCTTTCGTGGATCCTGCAAGGGTGTAAGGGTGCGGAGGCGTACGGTGACTACTACGCCTAGACGGCTGCCCAGCTTTCCTTCGGTCTGGAGGAGGGAGTTGGGTTGGCCTTGTTTGGGCCAACCTGAGCACTCCCTGATTTTTAAAGCCCAAAGCACAACACGACATGAAGCCAAACAGGCTAGGCCGGCACGACCCAAATGGCGTGCCGGGCTGGGATTGGAGACCAGGCACGTCGGCCCCGCCCCGAATTAAAGCACGATTAGTAAATAATTTTTCCAAGGTGTTCCTTTGCTTATATAAATTTCTGTTCAACCAAAAAGTTATAGATAATTTATAAACACATTTTTTAGTGTTAACAACCATTTCATTTGAGCAATGCATGAATTTATAAAAAAATTATTTACTGTGCTACATACTGTAGGGCTGACGACAATCTATCTGGTAATTTTCAATTTTCGAGATCTTCCATTACTCAGATGAATTTTCGTTAAACACAAAAGTTATAGAGAATTTTGAGGTTAATTTTTTTCATAATGATAACTTTTTATTTAAATAAAGTATGAATTTATAAAAATTATTTTGTCCTACTGTTTTGTCATTTGGACCGTATTCGGGCCGACTTGGTCCAAAGGCAGCCCAGCGTGCTTTTCGGCCATGTCAGGCCTTCGGTCTGAATTTTATTTTTTTATATTTATTTTTTTGGAAATAAATAAATGATTTTTTAATTTTAAAAAATAAATAAATAGCCTCCCGTCGCCAATCCATTGGGCGAGAAGATTAACCGCCCTCCGATCGCCTAAAATCCGCCCAACGGGAGGGCGAGATTTACTTGCACCGGCTCACACGCGTGGTTGGCCAAATTCGCCGAGCAGGAGGCGAGATTCTTGGGCCGAATAAACCGTCACTAACAAGCGACTTTTCTGTGTGAAAATTCGCCAATGACCAATGGCAAAAATTGAGCAGCGATGATAGCCCGCACCAACCAAGTAAATTTGAGCATTTAAGCCATGAAACAGTGGCTGTCACAATCTTGTTGCCATTTGAGGAGGAGGAGAGGAGGAGAGAGGAGAGGCGAGAGAAAATGGGGAGAGGAGAGAAGCGCCAAGCAACTCTTCGATCTCACAGGTATTTTAGTTATGTAGTAAAAAATAAAACTTGGTAGGATAGTCATATGAATTTAGTGTATGTTACATTATGTGTAGAGCAGGGTAATATTTAGGCTAGGGTTTAGGCTATAAATAGCAGTGAAATATTTAGGCTAAAATTAGGGTTTGAGCTACAAATTGCATGGTAATATTTGAGGCTAGGTTAGGGTTTAGGCTAAAAATAGTCGTGTAATATTTTGGCTAGGATTAGGGTTTGGGCTAGAAATAGCACGGTAGTATTTTAGGCCAGGTTAGGGTTTAAACTAAAAATAGCCGTGTAATATTTAGGCTACGATTAGAGTTTGGACTAGAAATAGCATGGTTATATTTAGGCTAGGTTAGGGTTTAGGGTAAAAATAGCCGTGTAATATTTAGGCTAGGATTAGGGTTTGGGTTAGAAATAGCACGATAATATTTAGAGTTTAGATTGAAATAGTATAGTCAATAAATTATACGATTATGTGGTATGTGTCGAACATGGAAGGGTTAGGGTTTAGGTAAGGAATAGAAGGGTAATATGTAGTGTTTACATTGAAAATAGTATAGTACTTTATTAATTTATTAGATGTTGTAGAGTATTTTATTTGTAGAGACAATGAACAAAATGTTGGCCGACATTTTGGCTATAGTAATATTGTTAAAAATTGGCTGTAGAAAAAGAAGATTGACGTATAATAATCAGTGTGCGAAATTTGTTGGGCAGGGTAAATGACAGACAAGATCAATTTTCAGATCCATTATGGGGAAAGAGAGATTATGCAAGGTCCTTACGGGGTAGATTTATCAATGTTCCAATCATGTACATTAGGGATATCAAGACCCACCGAAAGGTCATTCAGTGGGCTACAAGATTGGTTATCACGAATGTTTCAACTCAACGAAGAAGAACATGCCATGACAGTTCAGGCATTGGTGAGTCATGCTGCCGAAGGTTTTTTTGGGGAGTTGATACCTATATCGAGTACTCGGAATTGGAGACGCTACGTTGAGATTGCAACCGAACGGTGCCTTCCTCTAGTTCTCTTAGTCCAGGCCGAGTACAAGCAACATTTCGGCAGAGGTGATGAATGCGGTGAGGAGCCAGAGGAGACTAGTGGTGCTAGAGTGGAAGAGGAGGTGGAAGGTGTAGGGAACACGGAGGTGACAGAGGGCGTGGAAGAAGCGCATGCAGAGGCAGATACAGGGGAAGAAGGCAATGAAACAATTGAAGAGGCGACCGGGGCGGCCGATGAAGGGGAACGAATCAAATCAATAGTTGCTGAAATAAAAGCCGAGGATGCAGAGCATGAGGAAGTCCCTGATGAAGATATATCAGACGATGAGAGAAGTTTTTGTGATCGACAGGTGTCTATAGAGTGGAATACTTACAACTTCCAAGATTTATATGTACATGAAGGCACGTACACACCATGGGATTACCATGAGAATGAGGTGACTCAGGGAGCCATGTACCCGACTAAGGAAGCTGTATTGGATGCCGTGAAATATTGGTCATTATCTCTGAGGAAGGAGTTCAGGGTAGTGAAGTCGAGTAAAAGCGTCTACGATATGATGTGTGCTGTTCCTGGTTACCCGTGGCATGTACATACATTTTAAGGAAAGTGGGTGGATTACTGGGTGTGTTCAATTGTAAAGGAGCACGACTGTCAGTTAGAAAATGCACAACAAAGGCACAGAAATCTGACATCAACATTTGTTGCAGTTGTAATGTACTCACAAATTGTTCAGAACTTAAGATATGAGCCTCGGTCCATTATACGGGCCATTGAGGAACAATTCCAGTACACTATAAAGTATCCCACTGCCTAGAGAGCTAAACAGAAGGCTTTGGAAATGCGGTTTGGGACAAATGAAGCACCGTATGCAAATATGTCCCAACTTCTGCAGACGATTAGTAGAAGAAATCCTGGAACATACTATGACATTAAGGAGTATCCTGCTTCCGGCGTCGACACCGACAAGTGGGTTTTGCCACAGGTATTCTTTGCATTGGATCCGTGCATAAGAGCCTTCACATATTGTCCACCTGTGCTATGTGTAGATGGAACCTTCCTCACTAGCAAGTATAAGGGGCAAATATTGACAGCGATTGGCGTGGATGGCAATAATCAAATTTTACCGGTGGCATTTGCATTTGTGGAGGGAGAGACTGTATTCTGTTACTGGTTCCTAGAGCGTGTGAAACATGTTGTTGTCACAGGAAGACCAAATGTCCATGTCATTCATGATAGACATGCAGGCTTACTGCGTGCGATTGATGAGATTACAAATGGCTCCGACAACCGAGGGGGTGCCCAGTGGAGTGATATGCAAAGCAGGTGGTGCATAAGGCATATGGGAGCAAATTTTTTTAGTCACTTTAAGAGTAAACACTACATGAACCTATTCAAGAGGTTGTGCAAGCAGAATCAGCAAAGAAAATTCAATAAATTATGGAAAACACTTGATGAGATGACCATAAGCGTAGCCATCAACTTCTGAGACAAAGGCGAGGCGGAGGCCACACTAGCCGGTAGTGAGATGCTTCTCAGATTGGATTAAGGATGATTCAAAAGAGAAGTGGGCTCTCCTGTATGATACTGAAGGGGCTAGATACGGAATAATGATGACAAATTTGGTAGAGGTATACAATTGGGTCATGCGGGGGACGAGGGCATTGCCTCTGTTGCAATTGTGGAGGGAATTCTTCACGGTACATGCAAGTACTTCATGGATCGTTATCGTGCCGTGTCTGCTGCTGTGGCTGACAGTCGCCTGATATACTCCGCTGCTATTACAAAGTATATGGCCGAGAAGATAGGTAAGGCCGAAAGACATGTCGCGACGGCGATGGGGACAGATCATCTCAGATACCACATAATCTGCAGGGATAGGAGGCATCGTGGCGTTAAACGTGAACGGGTTACGCAGGAGTGCATACTGCGTGATCATACATGCACATGCTCATGCCGCAAGCCGAAGCTTCTTTACAAGCCATGCTCTCATGTACTTGCGGCAGCTTCAATGACAAATCAACCTACTTTCCCATTTGTGTCCGAATATTTTAGGAAGGAAACAATCCGAAATACATGGCATACAGAGATATATGGGTATGCAATTTTTGGTACATTTACTAATCCACCTGGTCCGAACAGCCGTCACGTACTGGCTAAGGAATTGCTGAAATGCGATCTTGGTCGTCGCCGACATCGTCGCATTCAGAACGACATGGATCAGTCAGAGGCTAGGAGTGTTGAGAAGAGATGCAGCATGTGCAATGAGGACGGTCACACTTATGTGAACTATGACAAGCCTAGTGCATGTAGGTCCTACGATTTGGATGCTGGGCCGTCCGATCGGGGGAGGATGGACGACGACCGTTCGATTGAATATTTATCTATGAAACCTTAATCGAACTACTTGCATGTGTAATTTACATTTGTAATATTCGCGTCAATGTAATATGCTGACTTACTGGTAGCAATGTAATCTGTTGACTTATTTATGTTCATGTAATATGTTATGTTTGCATGATATGTACTGTTTGTTGATAACATGATCTTCTTGTACATACGTATTTTTCTTTATGAATTATTACTGCTTGAATCGAAATAAATAACACATACTTGCATATCTCGAAGGGTCACGTGACAATGACCGACGAGATGGGCCATCCGGAGCCGGCGCCACAGCAGCAGCAGAGGCCCCTGCTCGACCCCTCCCTTGACCGTAGGCATCGGGCCTACCTCGGTCTGATGGAGGCGGTCGCTAGGTGTCTTTCGGAATAGGACACCTGCCGAATTGCTCACTCTGGACGCACGTTGGGTTGACAGGTACATCGTATAAGGCGAACCTTCCTTGCTTTCGTTTTTTTATAATTTAGCTTTAGTTACATACTGAATGCTTCATTTTCTGCAGGCTGCGCCTCTCTGGCTACCTCCCGCTGTGTCGGATCCTCGAGGCTACGGCCCAGGCGTTCGTTGGAGACCCGCCTCTGGCAGATCGTCAGAGGCGTTTCGGTTTTGACAGGTCTCTCCTTGCAAAGACTTGTCGGCCGATGGAGGCCCGAGACACACACTTTTCACCTCCGTGCGGGAGATGGCGCCGACTCTCCGGGGCGTCTCGTTCATTCAGGGCTTCGTGCGGCGGGTGCCGTCGTGGTGGTAGACGTCTTACCCGCCTGGCGTGTCGACCTGCTTGGCCAGTTCGCCGGGGTAGTGCGTGCACCAGGCGCAGGAGTGTATCGACCTTTCCCTCTGGCGGAGACACGTGGTCCACTGAAGAGGTTGCTTCTGCAGTTCACGGTAAGAACTAAATGCTGACTAGTCCTTCTTAAATTACCTGCTAACATTGGTACTTGCAAACATTGAGAGGCGGAGCACATCCACCCTCAGGCTGATGAGGCTACTGTGTCCCGACACCTTGAGGCCTACCTGCTTTGGTTGTTCGGCTAGGTGATGTTCACCAGTACGGACGGCCATTGTGTCGGCAAGCACCTCCTCGGGTACACCAGGGAGATCGCCGACGCCGCCCCCTACGAGGTCCCCCAGTACAGTTGGGCTTCAGCTATCCTTGCGGGGACGTACAAAGCTTTGTGCGACACCGTCCTGAAGACGGATGCTGCAACCGATCTCGGTGGCGCCTTCTACGCTTTCTGTTGTGGTCGTATGAGCAGATCGCCATTGGACGTCCACTCATGGATCACAGTTCTTACGAGGCGGCGTACTACCACGACACACCAGAGGACAGGCCCACCATGGGCTTCCTTTGGTTTCGCCGAAGGGTACGTATTGTTAAATCATGATTTGTGCATTATTTACATAACACAAGACTAACTACAGTTGTTTTCTCCTTTGCAGCCTACGTGAGCCCATGTTCAAGCGCACAAGGACTATCCAAAGTACGTGAGGCAGTTGGACGAGGTACAGGAGGAGGATGTCATTTGGACACCCTACAGTCAGGACCGAGTGCTTGCTCGCGCGTCTCACGGGTTGTCGTCACTTTGCGAGCGGGACGAGTTATGCTGGCTTACGACCCGACCGTTGCTCTTCGACATCTTCGTTGAGGAGTACTCACCGCACCGGGTGATGCGGCAGTTCGGCCTCCACCAGGAGTTCCCTCTACCAGTTGCCCACACTGTCCCGCGTCAGGCTCACCACTACGATCTTTTCCATTCAGCTGTAATTTCGATTTCGATCATCCGCCTTATAAATGTCATACACGATGTTTGTTGTAGATCCACTAGATGTGGCCATACTGCTAGCTATCTGTGGGCCCCTGTGATGGAGTCTTGGGTAGCACAGTGGAAGGATGCTCTAGATGAGCGGGTCAAGGAGGATCGACCGTACGACGCGACGTCGTATCCGGCGTACGTACGGTGGTACAGTGCGTCTACGAGGACGCGGGTGGGTCACACCCCAACCACCGAGATCACCCACGTCGCGCGAGCCACCGACACGTACCCTCTGCACCGCGCGCAGGCTGCATACCAGGTAGTACAGACCTTTACCCCTGCTTTCCAATTTCTATTTTTATCAGCATACACCACATGATGGCTATGGGCCTATATACAGATCAACATTCTTCATGAGTGCAACGTCGATGCACGCACGACTGTCGAGTGCCTGCAGCACGGCATTCAGATGACCGAAGGAGAGATATTGGCGATCTTCCAGAGGCTCTACGAGAAGACAACGCGAGCTATACGCCTCACGTGCTGCAGCCTTCCGGACGCCCTACAGCCTGCACCGAGGGGTTTAAACTTTATTGCCCTTCTCCACCGTACCTTCATTAAAATTTAAAATGTGACACTACCTTAATATGTAGGATTGTACGGAGTGAAGACGCTGTTTGGCGAGGCTGGCACGTCGGCCCAAGGGCCACGACTGCCCTCCTAGAGGGTACCGTCAAGAGGCCTTCGTCCGTCCTCACAGTGGCCACCCCAGGGAGCGTGGAGGCAGCAGTTCGCTAAGGCCGGGACGTCTTCCTCTGCCGCCACGTCGTCTCCCCAGGCCGCCGCGCCGTCCACACCCTACGGTGCTTCTAGGGCACCACCACCAGGGTCGCAGCCCGCACCACAGGCACCGCGCCCTCCTGTTACAGGTGCGAGTTACTTTTGTGGTCGAGCACTTCAATTTTATGTATTTATGATTTGTCGTTTAGTAATGTACACATTGCATGGATTAGGTCCAATCTTCACAGAGTGGCGTAGTCCGGTCCGTCACGTAGTGGACAACCAGGGCTTGGACGACCTTGACTTGGACCAGTACTTCGTCCCCCACGATGAGGTTGGAGGCTCACAGTTGTCAGGGGCGCCTCCTCCACTGACACAGCCGTCACAGGCTGACTTGACGACGCCTGCACCACAGGCTCGTCCTTACCAGGACGTTCACCCACCGGACCGCTACACCTTCCCTAGCACACAGCTAGAGCGTGGCCACAAGACACAGCCAGAGGGATCAATCCGCGGGGTCAAAGCCCAAGCGGGGACGACAGTAGTTTTTGTTCTTTACATGTTTCTTTGTACCTCCTGTTGTATATATTCAGTAGTTGCATGAATATTTTTGCCATTTGTCATTTTTAGCTTTATAGCTTTTCTTATTTATGCCATCTATCGCTCGTGATTTTTTTCGTATTTTCTGGCCCCCTGAGGTAGGCCCCGCGAGGCTACGGAAACCCTTAAGTGGCCACAATTTTAGGCTTTTTCTGGCTGTGAGTGCTAACAATACCGCTTTTCACCGCTAACATTGCATGCCTGCTGATCAATGCTTAGAGTGTGTGTGCTGAGGAGATTGACCAACAGTACCGCTTTTCACCGCTCGGTCACATCGACTGCAGCATCCATCAATAATTTCGCTACGCTATTGACCAATAGTACCGCTTTTCACCGCCCGGTCCCATCGACTGCAGCATCCATTAGAAATTTAGCCACACTGCTGACCAACAGTACCGTTTTTTAGCGTCCAATCAAATGAACTGCAGCAGCAGCACTCAGGAGGGATGCGTAC
The DNA here is from genome assembly GCA_036346145.1 of Olyra latifolia. NCBI lineage: Eukaryota > Viridiplantae > Streptophyta > Magnoliopsida > Poales > Poaceae > Olyra > Olyra latifolia. The sequence continues at coordinate 51,372,581 of CM070524.1, read as the reverse complement.
GCTTCCGTGAACTCCGTCCATGCACCGAACAAACTTCGCTATAAAAACCCTCCTGCCTTCAGGTCTTCTTCGCTGCAACTTCCCTCTGAAACTCGGATATTACTCCGGCCCATACACTCCACATGTTTTCTTCTATTTAGGACTACTGTGCCGTACTTCACATCTCCACATTTTCCCATGGCGAGTGGGGGAGCCTTTTCACGGTCATATGTGCCTGATACATGGTGGGAGTCTTTTGGCCTTAGAGAACATGCTCGTCCTCCTTCGGACGATATGCGAGTCATATAATATGGGGACTGGAGAGATGGTCCTCCTTTGCTACGAGATCGTCACTTTTCGTCAGTTTTCGACTGGCCGACATGCAACTGTAGGAACCCGCGGTTGTGCAATGGTTTGACCACGTGCACGAGGGGTTCACTAGTCGCAGGTTCTACCGATGCCTAGATTACAACGTAAGTTCCCTCCTATTTACGCTATGCTACCGTGAATACAACTTACTTATCAGTTCTCTTATCTCCAGTTACCAGACGTCACTTGCGGTTGGACTCGATGGATGGATAAGCCATACCCGGCAGCAGCGTACACCTATATAACATACCTGCACATAAGAATCGATTGCTTGCGGGCTACACTGGATGCTAGAGAAATTTGGCGCGATCGAAGAGGTCGCCAGAGGTCCATGCGTCCTCCCCGGCCTCCTAGGCAATCGGGCAAAGACGTCAATCGCATAACCGACCAATCTTTGGACCAATACTATCAGCCGAATCGATCATGTCAGGACCATGCATGTCTATACGGATGCCACTACCCGGCACACCCAACGCTGAAGTCCTACGTCGAACAGCCATCATGCAAGAGACTTACCCCATGTACTACAACACGGAGTGGGAAGCGACTGCTCGGTGTGCGGCCACTTGGTGTTCATGCCAATGCCACAACCCTTTCACCCGTCTGTGGTGACCACCCATGTATGCCATCGCACCCTGTATGTCATGCCAGCTTTCCAAATAAAAAATGGTACCTACATATTTACCAATCCCCTAAAGGCATGATGTCCGAATCTATATCCTACTTGCATATGCGTGTATATCTGAAATGGTTATAAACTTCTTTGACTCCGACGATGATGCTGTGATGGGAATAAATGCAACCAACTAATTCAAATCAATGTACATATTTTTGCAGGACAGGCATTTGTTTAGGTGATATTTTTTTGGAACCTATCGCCCCTTGTTTAGGGCGATCGCCCCATATTAGGGCGATATGTCCTCGCTGCCAGGCTAGTGACAGCGAGCGACGGTCGGTGACGGCGAATGACGGGGGAGGGCTCATGTCGCCTCATATTGGGGCGATCGCCCCATATAGGGGCGACGGGAGTCCAAATCTATAATTTTCCATTTCCGACGATTATTTCCAGAAAATCGAATTAAAATAAATATTTTTAAAAAAATTCGGAGCCATTTGATACGGCACACTTTTTATGACCTGCATTTTCAAATGATGCTGGGACCTCATTTATTTAGTTTTATTTTTATGATACATTACTGATTTTATTATGAAATCACATAATTTATGATTTTGTGAAAATTGGCAAAAAAAAATGGAGAATCCCGCCCGATTAGCAAGCGAATTATAAATATCGCCCAACAGAAGGGCGATTTTTGCCCTCCCCACAACTGGGCCGGTGGGAGCAAAGCCCGCCCGACAATCCAGCGGTTTATTAATCTCGCCCTCCCGTCGGATGGAATTTGCCCGAGCACGCACGTGGGCCGGTGTGACTAAATCTCGCCCTCCCGTTGTGCGGATTTTAGGCGACCGGAGGGCGGTTCAATCTTCTCGCCTAAGGGGCTAGCGACGGGAGGCTATTTATTTATTTTTTTAAAATTAAAAATCATTTATTTATTTCCAAAAAAATTAATATAAAAAATAAAATTCCCTTCGGTCTCCTCCACTTCAATCTCTTGTTGCGCATCCGTGAGATCGTGACCGAGGCTGAGCCCGAAGTCCTATGTCACTATGTGGACATGTATTTAATACTAGCGGGTGACGGCGCGCGAACACGCGCTTGGCTAGTCTAATCAGCTATTACATTGGTTTCATACGTTAATATCCCTGATGACATCGTCTAAGCCATGGATATTCTCCGTTGAACCACGCTTCCATTTTTTGCAAATCTTTTTGAAATTTGTAGAGAACCTAGGAAAATAAAATAGAATAAAAAATAAAGTGAAAACATTTTTTAAAATTTTAAAATTTTCCAATATGTAAACAATTATTTGAAAACAACCTAACCGCTTTCATTTTGAGTGTTGATTATGGATAACACTGATAACAATTTTTTGATGCCTTTATGCAATTATGGTTCTCTTTTTTGCAAGTTTCCTATTTTGAAAATTTTTAAAAAACTTTGGTGCACAAAAAAAGCTAGAAATTTTGTGTATAGTTTGAAATGATTTTTAAATTTATATTTATATTTTAAAAAATTTTAAAACTTTTGATGGCCCTTCTCCATCAAGCAATGGTTCCATTTTTGGGAGTTTTCTCTATTTTTTGAATTTGAAATGGAGTAAAAGAAATAAAATAGAAAAGAAAAAAAGAGAGGAAAAAACATAGGAAAGGGTTTTTAAAATTCAAAGTCAGGTTTCAAATATTTCCAAATGTGCTAAAACTTTTGATGGGACTTCTCAATTTTTCTTGAAATTCGAAACAAAGTAGGAAAAATGGAAAAGTAAAAAAGCGGATTTCAAATATTTCAAAATAGGAAAAAATAAATTGGATTCCAAATTCCATATATTTCATAATTACTAATACTTTTGACGGCCCTTTTCAATTTTTGGAATTTTGAAACAGATAGAAAAAATAAAATATAATAGAACAAAGATAGGAAAAGGGGTTTGTAAATTCAAATTTGAATTTCAAGTATTTTCAAAAAAGTTAAAACTTTTGATGGCCTTCTCCATGTATTAAAGTTCAAAAGTAAAATACAATAAAAAGACAGTGAAAATATTTTTTGGGATTCTAAAGTTCTCTTATTTGGAAACAAATAATTCCGAAACAATTAACTCTTGCCATTTTTGGGGGGATTTTTAAGAAATCCTAGAAAAAGGAAATATAAAAGAAAAAAGAGATGCATGAATGTCATTTGCAATTAACATTTGCAAAAACTTTTAACAAAAGGCAAAAAAAAAATTTAAACCTGCGTCGAACTATGGTTCCATTTTTTCCATGATTTTTCAATCCTTGAATAGTAAAAAAGGATATCAAAAGAAAAAATAGAAAACAAATGTTTTATGTTAATTAAAAAAATCAATTTTCAACATTTAAAAGAGAGTTAAAACTTTTGATGAGCCTTATCCATCTAGCCATAGTTCCATTGTTTTTTTTGGAAATCGTAAACAATAAAAAATAGAAAATGAAAAAAGTGAGGGTAAATGTTTTATTTAAACTCTAAGAATTAAAAACTTCAAACATTTCAAAAGAGTCAAAAACTTTTGATGGGCCTTATCCATCTAGGTATGGTTGCATTGTTGCAAGTCTTTTTTGAAATCCTAAACAATAAAAAAGATATATGAAAATGGAGAAAGAAGGCAAAACATTTTATTTAAATTCAAATAATTTCAAATTTTAAACATTCCAAAGAGAGTTCAAACTTTTGATGGGCTTTTTTCCATGAAGCCATGGTTCTATTTTTGGGAACTCTGTAATTTTTGGAATGTTAAAATGGGTAGAAAATTTAAAGAAAAAAGAGAAAAAGAAAACAGTTTTTTAAATTGAAAAATTTTTGAATTTCAAACATTCTGAAAAGAGTCAAAACTTGTGATGGTTGTTCTCCATGTGAGCATTGTTCCATTTTTTAATTTTAAAATGGGGTAGGAAAATAAGAATAAAAAAGAAGAAAGGAAAGAAAAAATAGAGAAAAGGGCGCACGGTATGAGCTTGGCTGGGAATTGAACCGTGGCCGGTGCTCCAACAGCCAGCGTAGCTAGCCAGCAGAGCAAGCATGTGAGTTGCCATATGTGGGACGAAAAAGAAAGTGGTAAATGGGCCGGCTGAGAATCGAACCCTGGCCAACAAGGCGAGAGCCGGCTTCGTTAGAGCATCCACAGCAGGAGATAGATAGATGTTATAAAATATAGCACGTGTATAGAGTGTTTGATAGAGAAAAGAAATCTTTTAGAGTATAGTGCAAAATGTGAAGGGATTTTAGAGTGTTGGATAGTGTGTTACTAAATGCAATGATTACCTTTGGTAGCAAAGGTATGCAGCTGTTGCTACGGATGCTCTTAGCCAACCAGCCAGTTGGGCCGTCTCGTTGTCTGTGGGGAGACGGGATTATTCTTATACTTCTTTTTTTCTTGGCTCTAGGTGGACGGCCCGATCTTGGCTGCGCGGATGATCGGACGGCCCAGACAAAAACGATGACGTGGATACTACGCCTGGTCTCCTTTGGCACACGCTAACTAGCAAAGTTCGCGCGCCCATGGCGCGCAGGGCCTATTGTTTGCCGTTTGTGCTTAGGATGCATGGTGAGCAATATATATGTGCTGGTGAGGGTTTTTTTAATTGAGAATTGTATATTTGCGAAGGTAATGCTATCTTTGCTTGTAGCTGGAAGCGAGAGCACACATGAGTGGGAGAATAGATCTATTTTACATGATAGGATAACACGCAGGCAACAACCATCGAACGGTTGGAGGAAGGAAGTAGGGCAATTGTAAGGCTAGAACCAAAAAAAGCCGATGTAGCCGCATATACGCTTAGCTTTGCTCTGAGGCGCGCGACCTATGCTAGCTATATTCCACGGAACGGACATGTTTGTGACTCAATGGACATGTCTGTGCAATTCGTGACTACTTGACGGACATGTCTGTGACTCGACAGACATGTCCACGTTTCATGTTTGACTACACCTGACGGATATGTACGTGTCCAACGGACACGTCAATGACTAACTCTAACATAACTACAAAGACTGAGAGAAATTTAGATAAGGAAAGAAACCCATAGTTTCATGCTCCATCAATGGCAAGGCAAGGGGAAAGATGAACAATATTGGCATCATGACTATCCTTGAAAAAGGCAATAGAAGAAATTTGAAAAGCGATAGCATACATACAGAAAATGAACACACGTATATCCATTTTTTTTACAACTAAAGGATATACCTTTGTAACACCGAAGGGCCTGTCGTCTTTAAAAAAACAAACCCTCTTACATGGCCAAGCGTAATCCTTGAAATATATAACTGGCACTTTGGTGATAATTTTGTGGAAATATAGAAAACTCTGCACAAAGCATAAGGCCATTTTGTGCTGATTCGGAGGCTAAAACGGAAATAAACTTATTAGTAACACATTGTAACCACCAAAAATATATTAAAACTGCAGGGGTCAAACATTTTGCAATTACAAACCATGAAGCATATTTCATAAAACTGTGGGATCCATATGACACAAATTGGATTATGCCTAAAATTCTTTCTTACAAAACCAAAGTAGCTTATCATATGCTGTATTTATAATTGGCAGGCAAACAATTAAAACCACTTATATACTTGAAGCACAGTTCAAGTAACCGCATTTATATACTTGAAATCCAAAAATTCCTGAAGCTATTAACTTTCCAGCCGACCACATAACAGAGCTTTTATCATATAAGCTTACTAAGGGGTAAAATCCATTTTCTGCAAACAGTGGAAATTAGTGGATTCGGTGTTATATATAAACTGGGCATATTTTAGCAATTTTATAGTGGATAATGATGATAGTATAGTTTAGATATAACTTTTGACTTTGGGAGGTTATACTACTCATACTGGTCATGCGTAGTACAATTAAGTCGTAGATAATGAAACTTTAGATAAAAAAAGAATGGCCGGTCAATATTGAATTTAATCCACTGTAAAAGAGCTCACTATATATGTTTGTCCTTGGTGTTCAAAGTTATAGTTGTACGCAGAAAACTTTAAATTGCAGAAAGTATGAGAAATCTTGCCATCACATGCAGTGACCAATAACAATTTTTTTTTAGAGCAGCATCAATATGGGAATGCCATGGCTGACGCTATTATGCTAAGCGAGTTAGGTGCCTGACGCTGACCAATAACAATATTCAAAGTTATAGTTGTACGCAGAAACCTGTGTTTGTTTACATTGGAAAAAAGGGGGACGATGACTTACATTTTTGGATGACAATTGACAGATATTACTTGACATGATATCTTCGGTAGCCGCACAGTATGTTGAGTCATAAATATTTTCCAGATCTTTCGTTATCCCAGAAGAAATTTCCTTGAGCATGTCATTATAACTCTTGATATCATAAAGCATCTGTACTATTTTGGTTGCCATTGTAATATGTTGGATGTTTATTCCAGTATATAGACCACCTAAAAGTTCTCAACGGCATTTAATTGCCATGACAACCTGAAAAGGTACCAACAAATATTATACATGTACGAAGTAGCAATACCATTGGTAAATGGTAATACCATATCAAACCACCCATTAAGATGAACCTGCACATTATGTCTGCAAGTAATATGAATATAGTGAGATGAGCTCACCTCCTTCAAAGAAGCATTCCCGGCTCTTTCACCAATACCATTGATAGTCACCTCTAACAGTCGTGCTCCTGCATAAGCACCTTAAAGGTAAGTCAAATTAGTAACATGATTAGACCAATGATAGCATAAATAAACAGGGTAAAGGTAGTACCGCTAATGTGTTGGCAGTTGCAAGACCAAGATGATTCTGGCAATGAGTAGAAATAATTGCACTTTCAATTCCAGGAGTATTTGCTTTGATGTCAGCAATTAAATTCCCAAATTCAGAAGGAAGTGTGTATCCAACGGTGTCTGGGATGTTGAAACTTGAGAGTTGTTGCTCCAGCTTTTATGACTTCCTCTACAGTATGATACAGGAATTCTCTATTTGACCTGGATTGATAAGTGAAATATATCATGCTACAGCCTTATGCACATCATAAAATGGGATAATTTGTTTTTGAAAATACTGAAGATAACCCAGCATGGATACATTTTTTTGTATTCCTTTTACACCAATAAGTAGACCTGGCCAAAAATAATTTTCAAATGCATAAATGTGCAAACTTAAAAGTTAAACACAACCACAAAACATGGGTAGCTGCAGTTATGAGCACATGGGCCCCAAAGGGGGTAGGTTAGGATTTGATCAGCATATGAACGCATGTGCTCACGCAAGTCAGTAGTGCGTACGTGTGAACAGCACCAGGTACTGTAGCACGGATCGTATGTTGTTAAATTGTTAGTTGGATATCAAATGATTAATTGAGATAAGGGTACTTAGTATCCATCTGCTATATTCTTAGTATTATAGGTTGTTATTAGGCGAGTGTATCTGATTAAGCAAGCAACAAAGTGAAGTTTTTTGTCTGCTTCTTCAGCGCCATGTGCGGCGCCATCCCCTCACCAGCATTCGCTCTCCCTCTCCTAGAATAGACCATAACAGAAACCTCTTTCGATTTGCTCATAGAACTGCTTTTAGAATGTAGATATTATACTAAGGCTGAAGATCGTAATAGAAACCTCTTTCGATTTGCTCATAGAACTGCTTTCAGGATGTAGATATTACTAAGGCTGAAGATTCTAACAGAAACCTCTTTTGATTTCCTCATAGAACTGAGAATGTAGATATTACTAAGGCTGAAGATTTATTGAAGACATAATATGCTACTTTGTCATTCTCAACCATAGCAGCTTCAGTACTTCATAGAAAGCATGCACTTCACATCTTCACCTCAAAATCAATGCGGTCCATTAAATTAGGACATCTTTGATGCATCCTAGAATACTATTAATTTTGAGAGATGATAAGCCAGATGGCAATTCGAAACCTGATTCTATTTTGAAGGTAAAAAATGATGGACCTATCTTATAGTTACAGCTCAAAAAGGTTGAGGCTAGTGATCAATCAAATTTGCAATTAGTGATTTCTCAAGCAAGAAAAAAAACGAAGTCATACCTGCCGGCGTCCTTAGGACTGAAGTCAACATCAGGGCAGCCAAGGCTACGGGCGTACGGCACCATTTCCCTGGCAATGGCCACCACCTGCTCGGGTGTCTTCCGCAGTTTGTGCTGCATATGAATCTCGCTGGTGGCGATGAAGGTGTGGATGCGGGGTCACCGAGCGTGCCGCAGCGACGCGTCGGCACGGGGAGATGGCGCTGCAGCTGGGCTGGCGAGGCGGATGGCGCCGAGCGCATCAGGAGGAGTATGTAGCTAGGAGAAGGGCCGGAGTGAGCGGAGGAAAGGGAGGGACGGGGACAGCCGGCATCAGAGGAGGCATACTGAGGAGGAATGGCAGCGCTGGCGGGCTACATCGACGGCCTAGGGTTGGAGGCAGAGGGACGGAAACAAGAGGCCGCCGCGGAGGAGGAGAAGAAGCGACGGCGGGATGTCACTGCCGGATCTGAGGCAGCGGCGACGGCTAGAGGAGCGGAGGCGGCACCGGTGAGAGGAGATGAGGAGGCTCCGGCGGGGAAGGGAGCGGCGACGGCCGGTAGAAGAGCGAGAGAGGAGGGACGCTGTGAAGACCGAGAGAGGACAGGCGGCGGCGCGATGGCTGGAAGCAGAGAGGGGAAGGGCGATGGCAACCTAGGGTTGTGAGGGACCGCGGGTTGAGAATAGAGAAGGTTGGAGGGGCTGGCTAAAAATCGTCAACGGAGGCAAGCCATCCGATGAAGGATCGTACGACCACGAACATGTCAACACCCACGTGTGAAATCAGGAAAGGCTTGGGTTTTTTTAAAAAACACTCGGGGAGAAGCGAAAGGAGGGCCGGATCTGCTCAGCCGGCGTGATCGGACGGCCACGGTTATTCCAGCGACGTGGCCGCAGGAGAGGCCTCCTTTCCTAAGAGGTTTATAATATAGAGTATTGATGATGATTGATGATTGAAGTAGAAATAGAAATAGAATGTAAGACAGTAAAGTTTTTTTTTAAAGGTGTAGACAAAAACGATGACGTGGATACTGCGCCTGGTTTCCTTTGGCACACGCTTTATGTATAAGTAGAAATAGAAATAGAATATAAGACAGTAAAGCTTTTTTTTTGAAAGGTGTAAGACAGTAGCTAATGTACAGCGTTGAGAGAGGCCTACGGATTCCAACGTTTTTCCAAATATTTCCTTCCCTTTTTCATTCCTTTCACCATTTCCATTCCGTTTATTTCTCATCATCTCCAGCAGTATCCCTTTGAGAGGATTTATATACGGAATGGAGAGAGGATCCAGTTATAAAAAGATTGGAGAGAGAAATCTCGACGTGAAGGGATCCGTGAAAAGAAGCTATTGTAGCGTTGAAAGGACGAGAAAGCATTGGGAGAGGCCTTAGATGGAGTCCAACGTTTTTCCAAATATTTTCTTCCCTTTTCCATTCCTTCACCATTTTCATTTCGTTTATTTCTCATCATTTCCAACAGTATCCCTTCGAGAGGATTTATATACGGAATGGAGAGAGAATCACGTTATGAGAAGAATGGAGAGAGAAATTCCGACATGAAGGGATCCACAAAAGGAAGCTATTGCAGCGTTGAAAGGGACGAAAATCCCTTCGGGAAGGGAACGAGATCCTCTGAATGGATACCGTTGGACTTAGTCTTAGGCCATCTTCACCAATGGACCATTTGGCATGAGTAGTGTGTGACGTCCTCTTTATCATATAAAAATTACATTATTAAACAGTAAAATAATAAAAATATAAATAAATAAAAGAAAACAGTAATGATAAACAAATTAAATAAAATTCACTTAATTAGTCCTAATACCAAGCCGTAGATAGAATTAGCTTAACCAAACTTGTAATCAAACCGGATCTCAAACAAATACACGCCTTCGTCGAACTTCATCTTTCCAAACCACTCTCAGAAAACCCCGGAGTTTGGGGGCTTATCCCGAGTAGGATTAGCGTCCCCTGTGTATTTCTATCTTGCGTCCCCAACCATCCCCGAAACCCCAGAACTCCATATCGATCTGCTACATCCGTTTCCACGCAGAGCAAGAGGAGGAGGAGGTCGCAAGTTTTCTTCGTCATCGTCGTCGTCTTGCCAACGGGGGGAAAACCTGCTGTCTTCGCAGGGCCGTTTCTAACAATTTAGGGGCCCTAGGGGGAGAGATAAGTTGAGGCCCTATAATTCTAAAGAAGCACATAATATAATGTTGTTTTTTATATCAAGATGTGATATGTTCAATACATCTAAAAATAAACATAGAGCTATGGATAAGAAATTTTACTTGTATAATGAGTGAATGACAGGTATATACTAACAATTCAACCAAAATACCAATTTAGATGAACAGGAATTAGGGATTAGATTATTCAGATGAATATCACAATATGGAGAGCAGGGATTAAGGAACAAATCAACCGGGCACCGGCTTAGGTCAGGTGAGGTCGTCGGTGACTCGGTGGCTCGACGTGCCGCGGCACGCCTAGGACTCACTGTCGCCATATGGGCTTGCGGTGTCGCCTCGCCGTTGCCCATCACCAAACTTCTGTGCGCTGGCCGTGCACGCACCACCAAGGGAGAAGCCAGAGGGCTACTGCAGGCTGCACGATTAGGGAATGGGAGCGGGAATGTTGAAATTGGGGAGACCGAGAAGTAGTCGAGGAAATCAACCATTTTCTATTAATCACGGTGGCCTTGGGAAGGAAATTAGCACTAATTTCGGATCAGATTCAGAGAAGAGAAGAAAAGGGGTGAGGAGCTAAAGAGGAGAGGTGCTGAGCTTTGAGGAATAGGAGTCAGGTTGGGAATTGGGACTCAGCAGTCAGGAGAGAGGATAGTACGCAGCGCTGCCTACTAGTACCTAGGCCAGATGAGGAAGGGGGCCCCTGTTTCTCGGGGGCCCTGGGCGGTCGCCCCTTTCGCCCACCCCTAGGAACGGCCCTATGTCTTCGTCGCCGTCGACTTCGCCGACGTGGTGAGGACTTGTCTCCTCGCGCCGCCATTGCGCGTAGGCCGAGCCCTCTCAGTCGCCGCTGTCCGTAGACGTCGCCGTCGCGCCGCTTGCACGCCGTCACGCCGCTTCAAAGGCACCGTCGCCGTCGCGTGGAGTCAAGGCCGCCTAGCCGACGCCGCCGCCGCCGGGTAGGGTGCGCCACGCCGCCGCCGCCGCCGCCGCCAGGATCGCGAAGCCATGAAGCGCACCGCCGCCACCGCCGAGTAGTCGCCGCCGCCGCAGCAGAGCATGTGACCTAGGTCCAGGTCTCGCGCCCGTGCCGCCGCCGCCGCCGCCAGGCGCCACGCCGCCGGAGGTCGCCGCCGAGCCCCATCGCCATCTCTCTCTCTCTCTCTCTCCTCTCTTTCTCTCTCTCCCTCCTGTTTTCTTTGTTGCTCTGCGCGTGAGGTAGAGAAGCAAGCAGAGCTGCTTTTAATCCCCACCGGTCAAAGCCAGTCAAACCCCGTGGCTACTGTTCACATTGAACAGTGGACCTTCACCAATTTATATCTCTTAATCCGTAACCCCGTTTCACGCGAAACCAATTTTATTGGCTTCCTATGAACCTAATCTACCCACTGTAATTTTCTGGTAATTTTTGTACTTAGTATTATTTTCTGTTGTTTATGTGTGCTCTCGTTTTGCGTGTGTAGACGGTGCGGGAAACGAGGGAGACACCAACGTGGTCGCTGATCTGCAGGACGAACCACCGTATCCCGACCAAGGCAAGTTAGAAGCATATCGCTCCTTTCTTTTTGCAATGTTTTTATTAGATGTTTAAATGTGCATGCTATGTTTGTAATTAATTTACGGTACCTACTTGTGTAGCTAAGTCCTACTATGTGTTAATCATTAATTAGCGCATATTACTGTTCAATGCTGCCCTAGGATTAATATTATGTTTTAATTAGGCCAAGTTGATGTTTCGCTATGTTGCTTAGCATGAATAGGGTATCTTGGCTAGGAATTATATCATTTGGGCTTATGGTGCAAAATGAGGCAGCGGGAGGCTGTCGGGGTTTTTAAAACCAATTAATCCACTAAAAGCAACGTGGCGTGAGTTGACCTGGGGTGGATTGCTAGTTTGGCCGGTTGCGTGAGGCACTTTCGGGTGTGCGGTAGCCGCCTCGGTCGTCTAAGGACCGTTCCATTCGGTGGAATGCCTATTCTCGCATAACAGTACAGCCATGGGCGCTAATATGGTAAGGTCTTAGCTGACTAGCTTGGAAAGCTTAGGCTTGAGTGTGTCACTTGGAGGTGTGGGTGTGGCTAGCTACCACTGCAGACCTACAAGGCGCAAGAGGGGGCCACTGGCTTGGTGGGAGGCTGCCAGGGGGTGAATCCTTAGCGGGCGGGCTCAAGTCTAGGTGGACCTTATCAAAGGCTTCGTTGGGGTCTCCGAAAGGTGATTCCATCCCATGGGTAAAGTGTACCCTCTCTGCAGAGATTAAACTATCATGATAGCCGTGCTCGCGGTCAAGAGCGGGCGTGGAAAAGATCCACTGGTGTAGTCCCATGAGTTTTTAATAATCTAAATGATGTAGCGGGTTGGCAGTGAGTGACAGGTAGTGAGTGCCTTTCAGTTTACGCCGTGAGGGCTGTTTTTGTGTTAAACTAATAAACAATGGGTCATTAATTTAACTTAAGTTTTCAACGGCAGTTTTCCAACTATTAGGGAAAGTTTATAAAATTGGCTTTGAGCAAAACAACCCTACCCTGTCTTTGTATCCTGCATCATATATATAAGGACCTTGCTTGCTGAGTATTCGCGTACTCACCCTCGCATATCACGCGGGCCGTTTCATTCCAACGAACAGTGAAAATCTTGAAAAAGCGATTCTGACGCCGAGTTCGACGTGGGCAATCAAGACTACTAGCTACGATTCGGTCAAATGCTGTGGCGTTCGGATGGCGATCGACGCATTTAATTTACTTCGCTTTATATCATTTATTTATTGTAATAAATGGCGACTCGCCCTCATCAGATCGATGTTAATTTCAATGTAATAAGCGTCACGGTGATGTTTATCATTCTGTAATACTATGGTACCAGCTTGATCCTTGGGGTGATGCATGAAGCCTGAGGGTCCTTGCACACTACGGTTCCGACATAGTGATGGGGCACCGGATAAGGCATGAGTAGTGTCTAGAGAGAGTGAGATGGTGAATTGGGCTTCTGGTGGAGAGGTAAATAGTAATAGGACAACCTATTGGCATGAATAGTGTCGATAAATAGTGATGGGGCAAGAATGGATGAAGCTTCTAGTGAAGATGACCTTAAACAATATTCCCTCCAGTGAAAAATATAAAACGTATTGGGTTTCATTATGATAAGGTTTTGATTAACAATTTCTCGAGAAATTTGATGATTTGCCCTAAAGTTTGTTAGCTTTTGATTGTTTGCCCAAAGTCCATGTGCCTTTGATTATTTGCCTCGGGAAGACCCTGTCGGCGATTGGGAACCGGGTTCCCCGCCAAGCTTACTTCTATGAATAAGGGATCAGAAAGGCCCCTTTCTGCCGCGGTGTGGCATTCCGAGATGTCGAAAGAGATCTTTGCGTGGCTAAACAATAAACAGAGACATAGAGGATTTTATCCTGTTTCGGGCCTCCCAAGATGAAAGGGATAACAGCCCTACATCCAGTGTACTCAGTACCGGGTAAAAAGTACAAGTTTTTTGGGTGTACAAGGGAGAAGAGTGTCTGCAAAAGTGTGAGAGAATGCCCTCTCCTCCTTGTACCCTTACGCAGGAGAGGTATTTATACAAGGTGGAAGGCACAGTGGTCCCCAGATTAGTCGCGCCTATTAATTACATTAACTACGCAATTAATGTGTCCTAAAACCTCGCCTTGTAGCCGGATCCGTAGCCGTGTCTCCGGATTTTACGCGGGGTGAGTCTTACGCGGCATTGATGGTCATCAACGCGGGCGTAATCAGCGCGATTGTTGTCTGGCGCAGTCTTGACGATGACGTTGCAGACCTAGGTAGAGGTACCCGTGTACCCGGATGAAGAGTTTCGGCCAGGTAGAAGGCCAAGCCCGGACAGCTGGCTGTACGCAGGACTATCCGGTGGCCAGGAGAAACAGCGAGACCGGGTAGCGTTAGCTACCGAACGATGTGGCAACAAGGACACGTGGTCCTTAATTGCACCGGTCATCATGGTCATAAAGTAGTCATAACTGTGCGTGGTCAACGATCATAACTGTCACTTAAGTAGAGTTAATGTGCCTTCATGTCAGGCTTGACCACCAGGGCTACGGACATCCGTATGTCCGGGAGATGATTGTTTGGGTAATGAACGTCGGGGCAATGGCTATGTACATCCGGATATGACTATGCAGGAACTGGTTGTCTAGGAGATAATCATCCGGGAAGTAGGTATTCTTTGTGGATTGAATCTTTCATTGGGTTTGGATTGATTTTATAGGTAAGTCTGGTGGTATTCTTTGTGGATTCCGTAAAGATCATTTGGAGGTTGTTTCTATTAAGAAAGGTGAGTTTATTTTACAGGCAAATTTATGGGATATTGATAATAAACATAGATGGAGTGTGTTAGCTGTGTATGGGGCAGCTCAAGATGGGAAGAAGGAAAAATTCTTGATTGACTTAGCTGCTTTTTGTAATGATTTAAATGCTCCTTATGTGGTTGGTGGGGATTTTAATTTGATGAGGGAAATTTCTGAGAAAAATGTAGGAGGCCTGTTATCTAGATATAGTATTCCTTTCAATTCTATTATTAATGTGTGTGGGCTTAGAGAGATTGAGATGGTTGGGGGGAAATATACTTAGTCAAACTTACATTCTTGTCCTATCCTTGATAAGTTGGATAGAGTTTTAGTTAATTCTGCATGGAAGGACTTGTTTCCTTCTGTTATGGTGCATAAGTTGCCTAGGGTTTATTCTGACCATAATCCACTTCTTTTATCCACTAGAGATTGCAAGATTGTAATTGGATTAGTGATAATGAATTCCTGGAATTAGTGAAAAATTCTTTGGGGGGGGCTTGTAATATGTTAGATAGCATTAGTAGATTTCAAGTGAAGATTAAGAGATTAAAGCAGAAGTTAAAAGGCTAGGGGCTAGTAGGTATGGGCATGTTATGAAGAGAAAGAAACAAATTTTAAATTTCTTATCAGAGCTGGAGTTGAAAGAAGATAGGCATATTTTAATTAATGTTGAGGTAACTGATAAAGTGGCTTATTTAGTTGAATTATATTCTATTTATGAGGAGGAAGAGAAGAAGTGGTATTCTAACTGCCAACAAAGATGGCTTTTGAAAGGAGATAGCAATACCTCTTATTTTCACAAAATTGCTAATGGTAAAAAAAGGAATAAAATGATCACTTTATTAAGAAAAGGAGAAGAGGATATAGTGGGTGATGATAATATTCTGAAACATGCCACTGAGTTCTATAAAAATTTATTTGGTCCTAGTGAGGAGAGTTTCTGTTTGATGAAAGAAGATATGTGGGCAGGGTGTGAATTGGTTAATGAGGATATGTGTTCTTGTCATCTAACTTTACTCAGGAGGAGGTTAAGAAGGCAGTGTTCAGTATGAGTCCTAATAATGCTCTAGGGCCAGATGGTTTCCCTATTGAATTCTTCCAAGTTTGTTGGGAGATTGTGAAAGAGGACATTATGGCTATATTTCAGGAGTTTTTTTTGAAGGTAATATAAATATTTTAGATTTAATTATGGAAAAATTGTGCTTATTCCTAAGATTGAGGGAGCAAACAAAATCCAACAATTTAGGCCCATTTGTTTGTTGAATAATATTTATAAAATTTTGACAAAAGTCTTGACTTTAAGATTTGATAGGGTTATGGGAAGAATTATATCCCAAAACCAAAGTGCCTTTATTAAGGGGAGGAACATTTTAGATGGAGTTTTTTTATTCAGGAGATTATTCATGAGATTAAGGAAAAAGATTCTGGGATTACTCTAAAATTGGATTTTGAGAAAGCTTATGATAAAATCAGTTGGAGATTCCTATTTGATTGTTTAGGACTGAGAGGTTTCAATGAGAAGATGTGTGCTTGGATTAGACAAGTGGTGTGTGGGGGGACACTTACTGTTTCAGTTAACAATTTAAATGGACCTTATTTTCAGAGTTGTAAAGGGGTTAGGCAAGGAGACCCATTGTCACCTTATATTTTTAATATTGCTGCTGATTTTTTTAAATAAAATGATTTGGAATGTTCGTAATGAAAGTCTGGTGGTGGGTTTGGTTGATCATATCTTTGAGAAAGGGCTTATAAATCTGCAGTTTGCGGATGATACTATTCTGTCTTAAAGGATGTGAATGTTGCTATTAATCTAAAATTGTTGCTGGCAGTTTATGAAAATATTTTTGAGTTGAAAATTAATTTTGACAAAAGTGAGATTTTCATGATTAATGATGTGGAGAATAATGTGAATATTTTTGCTGATATATTTATTTTCCCTATTGGAAAATTTCCTATTAAATATTTAGATTTGCCTATCAGCTGTAGGAGAATTAGTAATAAAGAGTGGGATTTTCTGGTGTCTAGGGTTGAGAACAAATTAGCTATGTGGAAAAGTGACTCACTGTCTATGGGAGGAAAGTTGATCTTGTTAAATTCTTGCGTTTCTAGTATACCAATCTATTTCATGTCCTTATTTTTGCTACCCAAGGGGATTATAAGAATGCTTGATCAAATTAGAAGGAGGTTCCTTTGGCAAGGCAGTGGTAAGAAGGGGAAAATTCATTTAATAAGATGGGAGAAGGTCTGTATTCCTAAAAAAAGTGGAGGTCTAGGTGTCAAAAACCGTAGACATATGAATATTAGTCTTCTAACTAAATGGTGGTAGAAGTTAGAGAGGGGGACTGGGCTTTGGCAAAATTTTATTAGAGCAAAATATATTTAGGGTAAAACTATTATTTAGGGAGATAAGTTGAGATAGGGGATGGTTCTAACACAAATTTCTGGCATTATGCTTGGATTTATCATATTCCTCTTAAAGTTTTGTATCCTGACATTTGTGAAGTCTTTAACTGTAAATTCATTTCTGTTTTAGAAGCTAGAAGGGGTAATTGGAATTTTGATTTTAGGAAATGGCTGACAGTGCAGGATGACACTGTGTGGGAAGAGATTCTATTCAGAGGTAGAAATTTCCAGTTTGAAAATAACAAAGATGTGGTGATTTGGGGGGATTCTCCTAAGAGATGTTTTTCTACTGCAGATATGTTTAAGATGTTGGAGGGAGGAATGAGAGTGGATAGGAATATGAAGAGAATATGGAAGACTAAAATGCCTTTGAAAATCAAGATTTTTGCGTGGTTGTTGTTTAACAATGCTTTATTGACTAGGAAGAACTTGAGTAGAAGAGGCTGGGGTGGGGGATGCTTGCCATTTGTTTTGTACTGAGGTAGAAACAGTAGATCATCTGTTTTTTGGTTTTGCCCAGTTTAAGACTTTGTGGAGTTTAATTGCTGGCAGTTTTGGTAAAAAAACAAGTTTTGATAATTTTGGAGGGCGCTTTTAAGTGGTTTGATGGTGTGTGGCCTATGGGCAAAAGATTGATGGTAGTGTGTGTCTTAGCAGTTTGCTAGGCAACCTGGAAAATGAGAAACAAAGTTTGCTTTGATCATGTGACTATGTACTCATCTTTTTCTGTCCTGCACAATGCTTGTGCCTTGATTCTGTATTGGGCAGGGCTCCAGAATGAGAATCAAGCTAACATCCTTAGGCATAGTGTGGAGCTGCTTAAAGGGGCCTTGAAAGAGTTTGATGATAAAAAGAGGGAGGATGCTGAGATGAAAAAGCTGAAAGATTGAAAGACTCTGAGTCGGGCTGGATAACCTTGAAGATGAAGACCTGGATTGTAGAGTTTTTGGTCTTTTGTTAAATCAATTGCATGATGTATTCGTTACCTATGCTGAATGTTTTGGGTGGCTTAGAGTCTGGTCTGTTGCAACTTATTTTGTGATGTTTTGGTTATTTCTCTATTCTGTAAACGCAAACTAATGGATGCTATATTGTAATTCCGTTTTTATGAAATGGAATTGGTACCCTTTATGCAAAAAAAAAAAAAGAGGAATCCTGCAAAGGTTTGAAAACTAGGTCCTCTTCTATTCACGGTTGAGCACGTGAAAATGAAATGTATAGATTCGTCTCGAATAGTATTTTCATAATAATATAATTTTAGTGGAAAACCCCAACCCCCAAATCCCTCCATCCAATATCTCAAAAATATATATATAATTTTAGTGGGTTTATAATTATATTATTATAATGGTAATAAGTGGTCAAATAAGTATTTTTGGAGACGGTGTGATGTGCAAAACGACGAGTATTTGTGACCGGAGGGGCTATTCTGCAAATTGGCATATGGGAAGGCATCATGTCCTATTTCTTGTCAAGACAGTTGACATCTCCGCAGGGGCTTCTGCCTTCTTGTCTTCCCGTTCTCATCTCATCCCCGTCTCCATGTCGGGTCGTTGCTAGCTAGTGCATCCATCCTTAGCTTGTTGGAGAGCGGGAGCTAGAGAGATCATGGGGGATCCCCTTCCCCTTCCCCTGCCCACGGTGAGCTCTACCACGGGAGCAATGAACTCCCTCCTCGACAAGCTGACGGCGATGGAGGAGGCGCAGCATCCCACGCTTGGTGAAAGCCGCCTCCGCCTGCTGGAGCATCTAGAGGGCCTAAACGATGTCCTGCACAAGCTTGCCCGGCCCCGGCGGAGGGACCGGGACGCCCTCGTCAACGAGTGGATGCTGCAAGCCCGGGAGGTGACCTACGACATGGAAGATTGGATCGACGGCAACCTCACCCAGATTACTCCTAATTCGGAGCCTGATGGTGATGTAGCCGAACAAGCAGAAGACTTCAAGGCCCAGATCCAAGACGCACACGATCGCTGCACACGGTACGCTCTTCTCCACAGTTCTGAGGACGCGGGTCTCGCTCTTGCAGATGCCGCGCCCAGCAGCAGCAGCAGAGTCACCGTCGATGCTAAAGCTAAACTGCTCTATGGGGAGGCGCCTTACCTTGTGGCCATCAACGAGCTGAGGGAGACGCTTGTCCAGCGCTTGATGGACCAAGAACAGCATCGTAAGGTGGTCTCCATCGTCGGCACGGGAGGCATCGGCAAGACTGCTCTCGCCACGGAGATCTACCGACACCTGCAAGGCCGGTTCAACTGCGGAGCTTTCGTCTACCTTGGGCGGAACCCATGTATAAAGACCACTCTATTCAGTATACTCAAGCAAGTATATCCCTATTGGAACTACGACATGGATTCACGGGATGAGCAGAAGATCATCGCGAAACTCTGGGCATTCTTGACCACAAGGAGGTACATCTCCAAATACATACCCCCACCATTTTAATTTTGGAATTCCAAAGTATATTGTTATTAGCACCACATTTGTAGCACACCGTAGTTTCGTAACAAAATGCTCCATGTGCAATAACTAGCCAAATAGTCATTACACATCCACAAAGGAGTTACCAAAAATATATCATCTTTTTCATTGATCCAAACCCATATATAAACCCTTAGATTCATCCAACTGTAATCCTCTGTTTTTAACTTATCGTAAAATGCCAACTGAGAAACTGATATCATTAAATGAGATTTTCACCTCTTAGTTTATAAATTGATGTGGCCTGCAAAATTGTACAATCTCGGCATGGAACAGAATGAACACAGCCTCTAAATCAATCGTTGGTGCAGAAGATGTGTTTTATTAATTTGCGTCTTGTCTTCTTGCAATAAAAAAGGAATGATATTTCTATTATTGTGATGTCAAAGCCCTTCCTGATACTGATGTCTACATTCTCAATTTTTGTATGTCAGTTATTTTGTTGTGCTCGATGACGTGCAGAGCATACGGACTTGGAAGATAATCAGTTGTGCTTTGCCCAATAATGATCAGGCTGCTGATCGTATATTGATAACAACATGCGTCAAGGATATAGCTGAATCATGCTGCACACATCCCAGTGATGTTGTTCATCACATGGAGGGTCTTGGCAAGGATCACTCCAAAACATTATTTGATGGTAAAATATCTGTTTCAGGAAACAGTTCGCTGCATCAAGTTTCTGAAGAAATGTTGAAAATGTGTGGCGGCATACCATTGGCCATTACTGTTACAGCAGGGTTATTATCCTGGGAATCTGCATGTTTTCTACTCAAGTCAAATATGCTTGACCAATATCAGTCCACTCCACAAGGGATGAGAAAGAAACTGGAGATGAGTTATGCTGATCTACCTCTGCCCGTGAAATCTTGCTTTCTGTATTTGGGTGCTTTCCCCGAAAACAATACCATCAAGAAAGACCGTTTGATACGGAGATGGATAGCTGAAGGATTTGTCCCTAAAAGAGATGAAGAAAGCTTGTGGGAAACAGGGGAGAGCTACTTTGAAGAGCTTATCGGTAGGAGACTAATTCAACCGGCGTTCGATGACGACGAGGATGGCGAGCCGATTGGTTGCACTGTTCATGTTGTTGTTCTTGATTTCATGGTATCATTGTCGGCCGAAGAAAACTTCATTACAGCAGCTGGAGCAGAGTTGAAGCCTGAACTGTTTCCATGTGACTGGGTTCGGCGATTCTGCCTCCACTGCACCAGTGACGAAGATGAAGACAAAGACCAGGCAGACAAGTGGAGCAGCAGGTTGCACCTGTCTAGAGTCCGATCCCTTGCATTTTCTGGGAACGCTAGAAGGATGCCTGATGTTGGGGCCTTGAGGTTTGTACGAGTGCTGGATCTGGAAGATACCAAGGGCTTGGGAAACGAACAACTGGGAAGCATTCGGCATTTGTGTCTGCTGAAGTACTTGGGACTTGTCGGAACAGCTGTCACCAGCCTGCCTCCACAAATCATGGCACTTAAGCGATTGACTACCTTAGATGTAAGGCGAACTAGAGTGAAGAGATTACCAGCACGTAGAGACAGAGACACCGACACGGAGCTGGTATCTGTGCTGGCCGATGAATTGAGGATGCTGGGAGGAATGGAGGCAATGCTAAAATTGGAGGAACTATCAAGAGTCGTTGTGGGTCCTGATGGATCAGATGCTGGCGATGTGGCACGGCTTGTTCGTCGGTTGAGGATGCTTGGGGTAAGGTTTGGTCGTTTGAACGAGCAGAATGAAGGCCACAGACGGGGAGTGAAGCATATCCTCGAGGAGGTGGGAAAATCGAACCTGCAGTCCTTTCTTCTTGATAGTTACCCCCATGGTCTGCTTGACTTACTGGTTGACTCCTGGGCGCACAAGAGGCCACATCACCTGCGAAAATTTGAGCTGAGGGCACGCGGCTGCCTGCCACAAGTTCCACGGGCGATGGCCTCCCTCGTGGACCTCACTCACTTGCATATCAGAGTTTCGGTAGTAGAACAAGGTGGTGTCCGTGCCCTCGGGGGCTTGCCTAACCTAGTTCTCCTGAGGCTACATTCAGATACCAGTCCAAGGCTGACCCTGAGCAGCAACGACGGCTTCCCATGCCTCAAGGTGTTTTGGTACCTCTGTCAGTATGATGGTATCCGGTTTGAAGCAGGGGCCATGCCGCAGCTCCGAAGGCTTGGGCTTCATCTCGATGTCCAGGAAACAATCATGTGCGATTTCAGTTTTGGTTTCCAGCACCTCTCTTGCCTCGTGCAGCTCCGTGCCACCATCGACTGTCAGGATAGTCGAACAGCTTCAGAGGGGGAGGCGCACATCAGAGGCCAGGTATCTCAGAACCGCAACAATCCAGCATTGGAACTGAGGCAGAAGGCGAAGGCGAATGCAGCGGAGGAGGCGGTGATCGAGATCCACAGCAAGGCCGAGTGGATCACCCAGATCGACCCAAACAGGCTGGTGGTGGTTCACTTCACCGAGGCGTCGTGTACACCATCCCGCGTGATTGCTCCAGTTTTTGCCCATCTCGCCAGTGAGAACCCGAATGCCATTTTCCTCAAGGTTGATGTTGTTGAGATGGCGGATATTGCCGCGCAATTCGGTGTGCGTGCCGTGCCAGCCTTCCTCTTCATGACGGGGGGCGACATCGTAGACAGGGTTGTTGGTGCAAGCAAGCAAGAGCTGCTGGGGGCGTTTGACCTGCAGAAAACGAAGATGTTATCCAAAGTAGACGTTTAAAACTTTATTTATAAAAAGCTTTTCGACTATTTAGATTGGGCACATAAAAATCATATCTTCGAAAAGATTGTAATTTTAGTACATTTTGTAAGTAAATTGTAATAGTTTTCGATGGTCAAATGACTCGAATCTGTGTTTTGAAGACCATGCCATTGTCCAAAATGACAAAAATTTAAAACTCTCTTTAATTACATTTTTAGACTTTTTAGACCTAGTCTCGAAAACTTCTATTTTTAAAATAAAACTCAATTATACTGTAAGCCGAAAAGAACAGCCTAAAAAGCGACACCTCCAATTGAGTCACACGCCTCTGGTTATCGTATGTTGCAGAACAGCAGCCTTTCTTTAAGTTTACATGTACTATAATTTGCGCCTTGATATTAATGCTTACATACGTATGGACCATACGCCATACGGTACGGTGAATATGGTGTTGATTGACTCGTTTTCTACTAGTATATAGACTATGTCTTGAACAAGAATTAAAATCAAGATTTCTCCTCAGCCTTCTTATTTGTCTTATTCCCTAACTTCAGAAGCTTCTCAATGTGGTCTTGAGACCTAGGTTTTCTATGTTTGACTTATTGTAAAATCCAAATATAAAAACATAATAAAAAATAAAAAGTCACGAATAAGTCAGATTTTTGTGATTTATTTGACTTATTTGATATTTTTTATTATTTTTAAAATCTATTCTTTTTTCGCCTCGAAGAGTCTTAAAGACGTATCTAAAAGCTCTAAAAAACAAGTCAAACATATAAGACCCGGGTCTCAAGACCACACTAAGAAGCTCGTGAAGTTAAGAAATAAGACAAATGAACAAATAAGTCAAACAAGAAAGCTGAGGAGAACAAGCCCTTAGTTGTGTTCTCCTTTTCTACTCCCTTTCCTCCATTTAGGACAAATGATGATGTGTACTATCGTATATCTAGATGATGTGTATCTATTGGAGACGTTCTTATAGCCAGTTGAGATGTAACATTGGAGACACCCTTGTTGCACTCTAGTAGCTAATACTCCCTTCGTCGCGCAATATTTGTTCATGGCCTCAGGAGTATCCGTCTCATATTGTTTGTCCATTATGGTAACCAGGGATGCCTTATGATTCATTTTAATGTTATTTTGTTGTTTCTAAGTAAAATTAAATGCATACAATCAATCAAATTCATGCATGCAGCCAACCAAATTCATTAATTAGGGACCATGGTCATCACAATACACCTTTTTTACCTGATTTTGTGTTTCTTTGGTCTGTGTAATGGTGGACATGGATAAACATAACGAGACAAAGGAAGAATATATATTTGCCTTACTAAGAGCATCCGCAGCAGAAGCCGTAAAGATGTAGCACGTGGGATAAAGTGTCTGGTGGAAGAAAGGAATCTTTTGAAGTGTAGTGTAAAGTGTGAAGGGATTTTAGAGTGTTGGATAGAGTAGGTGATGAATAGTATTTTAGAGTGGATGAATAGTGTTTTAGACCAACCTAAAGGTAGGGATGTTTGCCCCTGTTTTTAATTAGGGGTGGCGTAAGGGCTAGTTGGCTAGTTAAGGTTGGTCTTAGTGAGACATTTAGGAATCGATCCTAGGCAGCCACAGTGAACTCAAGAGGATGTTTATCCTCCAATTTCTGAAAAAAAAAAGTTTGTTCGACATGCGCGAAGTATGATAACGGAAATTTATTTGGGAGTAAGCGAAACACACCCCAGGGAAATATGCTGACTGAAATACTAGCCGTCAGTGGCCGACGACCTGTTAGAGCATCTCTAGCTGTGGCTATAAAATGTAAAACGTGGGACAGGAGTGTCTGACGAAGGAAAAAAATTAAAGTGTAGTAGAAAGTGTGATGGAATTTGGAGTGTTGGATAGAGTGGGTGGTGAATTGTGTTTTAGAGTGTATGTTTAGAACTGGTAGCAAGGATATTCTTAGAGCATCCGTAACAGGTACTTCAACATTGTAGCATTTGATATGGAGTAACTGATGGAGGTACTCCAATACTGTAGCTATAGTGTAAAGTGTGAAGAAAATTTAGAGTAGACGATGGAGAGATGAGTGAATAGTGAAATGGAGTAGGAATTTGGAGCATCAGATGTGGATGCTCTTAGCTGACTGGATTCCAGGAATTGATGTTGTTGCTCCGTCGGTCCACTGGCTCAGAGCATTTTTAGGTGAAGATGCAAAATTTGTAGCACTATATAGATCGAGTATCGGGTAGAGATAAGTAATCTTTAGAGTATAACATAAAATGTGAAGGAAATTTATAATATTACATAGAGTGGGCAGTGAATATTATTTTGGAATGTTGATTTGGAGTTCATGAACGAGCCTCTCTCTAGTGCGATCCAGCAGGAAAAGCATATGCTAAAGTACGAGTAAAGCAGTTGATCAGGTCGAGGGAATCTCTGTCTCTCGGCTCATTCCCGATTCCTCCAATAAGTAGCATTTGTGTTCTTTAAAGTATGCTTGTCCCGCTTTCCCTGGCTGCTCTCCTAGCTTTAAAATATTCCCTTCTCTTTAGAAAGCGGATCAAATCATGTCCTATATTCTAAAAAGAAGAGATCGAGCACTACACAATATAAGATCGAAAGGTAAAAAAATACCTTGCCTAGCTATTGTTGAGCGATAGTTTTTGGTGATGAAGTGATTTGCCAAAATCTGGGATTATTTTGGTGAAGAAAAAGAGAAATATGATGTCACCATGATGTGATGTTTACATCATGGGTGCTAATGGCCGATGCTGATTATGCATGGGCAGCTTGGCTTGGGCCGTTGTGCGTGTGTGCCGGCCGAATTTTATTTTTTTTTATATTTAAAAATAATTCGAAATAAATAAATAATATTCCATTTAATAAAAATAAATAAATAGCCTCCCGTCGCCACCTCATACGGCGGGAAAGAGAAATCGCCATATCAAACGGCGATTTTATAAAAATCGCCATTTGGTTGGGCGATTTATATAAATCGCCATTTGAAATGGCGATATTTGCCCCCACGGCCAAGGATGTGCAGGGTTGGTAATAATCGCCATTTGGTTTGGCGAAATTTAAATCGCCTGATTGAAAGGCGATGTTTGCCTAAAATTTTGTTTTCATTATTAAATATGAAGTGTTTATCGAATAAATCATCGGAAAGGCGACAAGAGCTGGGCCTTAACCGTCCCGACCATGTGTGGGGGCAAATAGAGCGACTGTCAACATGTAGTGGGCGACCGCCCACCGCACGAGCAATAATTCATTTGAAGTACATATGATATATATTACATATGAAAGTATATATATTATCATTTTTGTGGCCTAAACAAATGCCTCCGGTCGAACGAGCTTTATTTTATATTCTCGCATTTGGCGGACCTAAAAGTCACGGATGAAGGGCGAGGTTTGCTAAATTTTGCCTGCTTGGTTGGGCGATATTTAGAATATGGTCCTCCAGGCGGGATTCTCCATTCTTTTCTATTATTAGATTTAAAAAGAAAAATGTCCGTATTGTCACAAAGCATTCATCGCATGGCGGCAGATATAGCGTTGAAAGTAGAGTGCTCTTACGAAATTTTTATTGTCAGGATTACAAGGAAGTTTCTACTGAGTACAACGGGATATTTCCCTTCTGGTAGCGTCGAGTCCAGCCTCCTTTCTTGTGACGTGCCTCTCGCTTTCTCTCCCTGTCGACCTCTCGTGCCTCGGCTGACTGACGTTCGGCGTCCTCTTGTTGCTTGTGGTACTCCTCAGCTAACGCTATGCTTCTCCTCTAGCTCCTCCTCATATCGGGCGTTGCCTAAACCACTCCTCTTCCAACGGACCTCACGCTCGATGTGTTTCTTGTCATCCTCCGATTGCTCCGTGTCTAGCCACTGCCAGAAATCGCAGAGAGGTGGGGAGACTAATTGTTCAACGAAGTTAGTACAGCTCACATGCGCTATGTGCGTATATATAATTATCTTGAGTTAGGGTGAGCAAGTACCTTTGGACGCCGCCAAAGGCAACCTTGGGTGGATCGTACTCGTAGTTCGCACACATGAAGAACCTCCTTCCGTAAGTGTATGAGAAATCTTCGTTGGATTGAACAAACTTGCACAGTCACCGCAGGCACATTGGAACATTGACCCCTTCGCACGGTGGTCTTAAACTTGCTCGCGGAGGGTCTCAGAGCCGAGGTCGCCATTGCTTGTTATGGGGAGATTTGTGGAGTGTATCGCCGGAGGAGTATGGGACTTGCAGAGGAAGTTGCGTATGAGGACCCGAATGGAGGTGGGTATTTATAGCGAAGTTTGTTCGGTGCATGGACGGAGTTCATGGAAGCATACGCATCCTCCCGAAAGTCTTCGCCGATGCGATTGATGATTGACGCCGAAAAGCGGTACCGTTGGTCGTGATGCCCTTCATTATTCTTTGGATCTTGATGCGATTGATGTGACCGACGACGACAGGGGAGGCTGCTGGTCGCCATGCCCTTCATTATTGATGGATCTTTGGTGCGATTGATGTGACCGGACGCTGAAAAGAGGGAGATAGAGTAGACTACTTACTGGCCTACAAGATAAAGAAGAAAAGAACATCAAGTATGAAAAACCAGGACGTACGCAACGCTGCCTACCACATTTATGTGGACGTCCGCCTCCGACGGTGTATGCCCCCCCGGGTGCGAAAATCGGAAAAGCTTAACCTGTGTTAAAAAAAACCAGGAATTGTGCTCACTTGTGAGTTTCCGTAGGGTCACCAGGCCCACCCGATATCTCCGAAAAATTATGGCAAAAATCAGGGGGACGTACGCAACGCTGCCTACCATATTTATGTGGACGTCCGCCTCCAGCGGTGTATGCCCCCAGCGTCGCGTAAAATCGGAAAAGTATAACCTGTGAAAATCGGAAGACATACGCAAGGAAGAACAGAACAAGTGAACAAAACATATAGAAGCAAATGCCCAACAAGGTTGAAATACAAGGGTCAAACTAAATTAGTACTAGGGCCCTACTAATCTATACATCACGACCCTCTTGGGCGAACCCCTCGACCGACCCCTCATTTGTGGCTTGCGACCCGTCGAAGCTGCCCACTAGGGAAGGTAAGGCGGTCCGGAGGGTGCAAGTCGTCTTGGCGCTCGGTCGGGGCGGTGTGGCTGCTCCCGTGCGACGTCTGAGTCGGTGGAGGGTGGCTCGGTCTGCTGAGAGGCGCGAGCTCGTCGGGCGAGGCGAAGAAGGAGTCCACGTCGTAGTAGGCGTGGCCCAGTCCGCCTCGGAGGTAGCGTCTCTGTTGTCCCGATCCGTCGGTGACGACGACGATAATCTGAACAGTTAAATTTCAATTGAAATCACGTACAAAAATTATAAAGCGGCAGAGGGTTCTAACCTCGCACATCTACCCGGGGTAGGGACGAACCGAGACGCAGCCTCACGGAGGATGGCCCAGCCTCACGGAGGCGGCCAGCTCAGAGTCTCAAGTCCACCGCGGTCTCTGTGGTGGGACTGTGAGGACGCCCCAGCCTCGTGGCCGGAAGTCCACGACGCTCTCAGTGCGGGTCTGTGTGCCCATCCCAGGCCGTGGGAGTCACGACCTCCAAAGCCGAAGCGAGGGCCAGCGTGGCCTGGTACATAGTTGAACACCGTGTTATTGTACTGAACGATATATGACAATTTTAAATCTTGTATTACTGCCGTGCTAGAAGAAGGGCGGACGTGGGGAATCTGAGGCCTCTCACCGAAGCGGGTGGGCGTCTCGACGAACGACGCAGAAGTAAGGCTCAACGAACGCAGGTCTTGTCACGAATCTGAGAAAGGTGTCAGGATCTCCGTCGAGGTCATCTGTACCCTCCTCGCAAACGCATCACCGCGCTCTCGGCGTCGGCGTGGGACTCGCGCACAAGATCGTCTTGAAAGTAAGGACAATTGCATTACATGTTGAAAATGCCCATTTTACGAATGTAAGCACCGAAGAACATAAGGACAAAGGTAAAGAATCGTCGAGGAAGGTAGTACCGCAAGGTAGGCCGACCGAGCTCGGTGAAGTAGTGCGATGTCGGTCACGGTCGCCACGTGGGCGACCTCGGCCCGTGGGGTGTGACCAGCAGCGTCCAGAAGTCTGGTGAAGATACCAGCGCAAGTAGAAATTTGGTACGAGGTGGGTCGTACTCTCCGTCCTCCTCGACGCGATCTGCAAGGCGTCCTCCCACCTCTCGACCGAGGCGCCATGACGGGTGCCCACAGAATCCCTAGTGTGGCCCCGTCTAGTCGACCTCTGAACAATGCTCACTTAGGTATAATTGAATTTATAATGAAACATAATGCGTAAAAGGAGGGCGTCTTCTGGTGAGTGCGGGAGGCACGGCGTGAGGTGAGTGGCGGAGAAACACTGGTGTCGTCCGAATCGCGCCAGATCACCCGTGCGGCGAGTAATCCTCGGCGAAGATGTCGAAGATTAGAGGCGACCTCGTCACCAAGAGAGGCTGGTCCCTTCGCACAAGGACGACAGCCGTGCGGGCTTGATCGTCTACCCGCTTCGGCGGTGTAGGGGTCCACAGGACATCATCACCAGTAGCTCGTCAACTGCCGGACGTAGTCCGTAACCTCAATAGAGTGCGCGTGGGCCCACGAGGTCGCAAAATGAAAGGACGGAATTAGGGTCCTCGGTACAAAAATACATGATGAATCTTTGGAAAGTTCGTAATGAATACCGATGGCGAGTCGAGAGAAGGCCCATCGTGGGCGGTCCTCCGAGTGGCGTGGTAGTAGACCACGCATGCGGTCGATGATCCATGAGAGGCCGCCCGATGGCGATCCTCTCGTAAGACCACACGGTTGGAGGAGTAGGGGCACCCGCCTTAGCACGGCTTCAAGGCGTCCGTCTTCACGACGGCGTCACACAGAGCCTCAGACGTACCGCGAGGACAGCGGAGGCCGGTATCTTCGCGGACTGCGCGTCCGGCCAAGGCGTCGCGATCTCCCTCGCGTGGGGAGGAGGTGCTGTCGACCAGCGTGGCCGTCCGTGCGGTGAACATTACCCACCGAACAACCACGGGAGTGCGCCGAGGTGCCTCGCCACCATCCCTCGTCCGCCTCGGGGTGGATGAGCTCACTGTTCAAGAGAAGTGGAAAGCGATGTTAGATCTAAACTTGCGCCAAGGAGAGGCGAGGAGAGCAATTTGGCGGTTGCGCATCGTGAACTGGAGAATCCACCTCTTGGCCGGGCCGTGTGTCTCGGGATCGTGGGAAGGGCACAGACCCCAAAGCACCGGGGCTCGGACGATCGCCCGGCGATCCAGAGCTCCGTCGCCACTCGGGGAGACGCCCCTGACGACAGCAGGTGCGCCGCGACACGGCGAGCCCAGCGAGAAGGACACATCTGCGGGGTCGGCGCCATCTCCCACATGGGAGATGGGCGTGTCGTCTCCGGTCTCCACCTATCGACCGAGCCGCCAGAGGGACTGTCAGTAAAGCACCTCCTCGCCTCCTCGCCACCGTCGCCTCGATCATCCGGCTAAGGGTAGTAGGCCGGACAGCGCAACTCAGGAAAACTTCAGATTTAGCGAGTGGTAATATTACAAAATATCTACGCACGAGTTAATGGAGCACGTGCCTCTCAACCCGGCAGGCGTCAAGCTGAGGTGCTTGAGCAGCGTCTCGTGCGGAACACGCCGAGCATCGCACCCTCCTCCGCAGAAAGGTAGGAGCGGTGCCGGCGGTCCAGCGTGGCCCGGAGAAGCTCACGCGGCGGCGGCTGGTGTGCACCCTGGTCGGCCATCTGTCGTGTTCTGCAAAAAATAATGGTTAGGGCGATTATAGCCAGATAGAATGTGGATAGTGGCGTTAAAAATTCGAAAATTACTACGAATGAACATTGAAGTATAACATACCATATGCCAAACCATCTTGAAACATACGAAATTACGGTTCATATTACGTATCATAATACAAAGCTGTGAAAATACAAAGGACGACATAGTTCCATACAACATTGAATTGAGCGTGCCATATTACATAGCATATTACAACAATGCGTACTATGCGAGACGACTTGAACTACAACAT
Source organism: Olyra latifolia (assembly GCA_036346145.1). Taxonomy (NCBI): domain Eukaryota; kingdom Viridiplantae; phylum Streptophyta; class Magnoliopsida; order Poales; family Poaceae; genus Olyra; species Olyra latifolia. Next base: position 51,342,473 of record CM070524.1, on the reverse strand, counting down.
ACCATATTACATATGAACTAACATTTCATTGGGTGAGTACCATCACATCAAGAACAACCATCGGGCCGCCGCCCATCCGCGCTGACCGGAAGGTCCGGCATCAAGTCATACAACACGGATCCAATCCGTGTGTTGCGATTGATGTATGTGTGACTGTTTCATTGCACTCTTTGCATCGGTATCAACTCTCGACCTCGGATGATCCATATCGTTCACGGATCCTACGATCTTTGTCGACGGCCAAGATCACACTTCAATTTTTCCTGTCGGTACATGTCGGTGTGCGCCCAGGGGATCCGTAAATGTCCCGACGTATGGCGTGCAGTAAATCTCTGCATGCCATGTGTTCGGGATGGATTGTTTCAAATAATATTCGGAGACATACGGCAAAGTTGGATGATCGCTTATACTAACGGCAGCAAGTACATGGGAGCATGGCTTGTGCGAGCGAGGCTTGCGGCATGAGCAAATGCACTTGTCTTCACGAGCACGACTCTGCTTTGCCCTATGAGCGATGACCGCCGCGGCGGCCTCTATCCCCGCATATAATCTCATACCGGCTCGGTGGTACCCATCGGTGTAACTACGTGTCTCGTGCCTTCGTAATCTTTTCTTCAATGTACTTTGTCATGGCGGTGCAATATAGCAATCGATGGTCCCCATTGCAATGGAGGCTACCGGTGTCGATCCATGAAGTATTTGCATGTACGGTGCGAAATTCCCTCGACAATTGCGACAAGAGGCAAAGCCCTCATCCCTCGCATCACCCAGTTGTATACCTCTGCTAAATTTGTGGTCATGGTCCCATATCTAGCTCCGTCTTTATCGTATAACAGGGACCACTTTTCCTTTGGATCATCCTTAATCCAATCTGAGAAGCATCTGATACTAGAGTTTGCTGTACTCCTTGCCTGCCGTGCGGTGGATGTTTCTGCAGTCTGCTTCATTGTTAGCTCGTCAAGGGTCTTCCATAATTTATTATATTTTCTTTGTTGATTCTGTTTGCCTGACCTTTTGAAGAGATTCATGAGGTGCTTATTCTTGAAGTGGTTGAAAAAATTGGCTCCCATATGTCTCATGCACCACCGCTTTGTATGTCCCTCCATTGTGCATTACCACGGTCGTCATAACCATTCTGATTTCTTCAATTGCTCGCAAAGAAAACCGCATACTGTCATGTATAACGCAAACATTTGGTCTCCCAAAGACGATTGCATGTTTCACACGCTCTAGAAACCATTACCACTATCGGTGTTCTCCCCTCCACAAATGCAAACGCCTTATCGGCAATATCTGGTTATTGCCATCCATGCCAATAATTTGTCAATATTTGGCCCTTGTATTTTCGGTTAGGAATGTACCATCCACACAGAGGACGGGGGACGAAGACGGAAGGCTCGTATGCATGGTCCCAAAGCGAAGAACGCCGCTCGTAACCATCTTCCGGTGTCCACCCCGATCATGACATACTCCTTGATATCGTAGTATGTACCGGGGTTTCTTGCATCGATGGTCTGCGATGGCGCAGAAGGTTGGCATATGAGGCTTCGTATGTACCAAACCTCCTCTCCAAAGCCTTCGCTTTGCCCTCCAAGCCGTGGCATACTTTATCTTATCTTGAAATTGTTCTTCAATTGCCCGAATTATCGATCGTGGCTCATAACTTATGTTGTCTACTATCTGTGAATACATCACCACTCCAACAAAAGTGGAACTTAGGTTCGGTGCCCTTCTTCTTGTTGTTCCAACCGACAGCTTGTGCTCCATCTGTCGAACACATCCAAGAATGTCGACCCACTTTCTCTTGAATGCATGTACCTCCAAGGACATCCGGGACAACGACTTGAACATCATACGACTTTTCTTGGACTTGACAACACGGAATTCCCTCCTAAGAGATAATGCCCAATACTTCATCTGCATCCATAACGGCCTCCTTACTAGGGTACATTGATCCTGTGTCACCGTTCGATCGTAATTCCATGAAGTCCGCTACTTTGGTTCACACATAAATCTTGGAAGTTGTACGAGTTCCACTCATTTGGGACCGGACGATCTCCAAAACTTGCCTCATCGTCTCGAGATGTCCTCGTCGGTACTTGCTCGTCGCCTCATCCTCTGCCTCCATCGGTTGTACTAGCACTTCAATTTCTTCCCTCATCTACGACACGGTCGCCTCATCTCTCTGGGGTGCTCGGTGCCAACCTCCTCCGTCCGTCATCTCCGCCTATATCTTCCCTCCTCCTCCGTGCTCCCGCCCTTCACCCTCCTCTGCCCTTCTTGACCGGTGGTAGGCGGCGTCTCTTGCACCGGTGTCTCGTTTGAGTCACCGGTTGGTTTGAACTCTGCTCGAGCAAGCAAACACTAGAGGAAAGCCGCGTTCAATTCCTATCTCAACATACCGCCTCCAACTCCGTGTACACAATATCGGCATCAACTCCCAAAAGAAACCGTCCCTAGCACGGTGACCACGGCCCTAACCTTCATCACATGTTCTTTCGAGTTAAATTTGGAACGTCCGTAACAACCAGTTTTGTAAACCCCAAACGTTCTCTCGGTGGGCCTCGATATCCCTAGTGTTCTTGATTCCAAATTACTAAGATCCACCCGTTTGGACCATACATAATCTCTCCGTCCCCATAATGAATCGAAAATATAACTTCTCGACATTTGTCCCGTAAATAAACCATCCAACGCATAAATTATTACACGTGGGTGCGAATATTAAGTCGTCTATATTTTTCCTCATCTAAACCTCGCCGGAGGAGGATCAAACCTACGTTTGTATGACCTCAAGAATTCAGGCAAAGCTATCATTTTAACTCAGATATTTTTGTATGTACTAATTACATCCAAGCGTAAATCCCACCATCAATAGACCCTTATCTTAATCTATAAATACCCTACCAACCCCAAACCCATAGCCCTACAAACTAACAAATTTCATTCCTAAAATTACCGTAAACATACCGTACTTATAATCTATACATACACTACGACATATGTAAACCCTACCCCTACTGATATCAAATTCCACCCCTAAAAATACCGTAAACAAACCCTAACAATACTCTGTAAATATCATACGAAGCAGTAAACCCTAGCCCTATATATATCAAATCTTGCTCCTAAAAAGGCCAAGAATATACCCTCATCGATAATCTATACATACCCTAAAACCCTAAACTCTATTCCTACAAATATCCTAAATATCCCTTTTACTATCTACTTACTACTAATTTTTAACATTCATATTGCTATCCTACCATGTTTTGAATAAAACAATAATACAAGATATAGAAAATTTACCTGAAAACGTAGATGGCAGTGATTTTCCTTCCTCTCCCTCTCTTCTTTTTTTTCTCTTCCTCACCTCTTCCTTTTTTTTTTCTCCGTGGGCCCGAAAGGCGGCAAGAAGATCGCCATGGGCGCCATGATGGATATAGCGATAGTTCGCCACCCCATTTGGCGATTTAAACCAGCCAAAATTTCGCCAATCGAATCTGGCGGTTTTAAAATATCGCCATTTGGGGTGGCGATCTATCGCCCTAGGCCCCGCCGGGTGGGCTTAATCCCGCTGAAATGGGGTGGCGAAATTTCAAAATTTCGCTTTTGATATGGCGATTTATCTTTCCCGCCGTATGGGGTGGCGACGGAGGCTATTTATTTATTTTTATTAAATGGAATATTATTTATTTATTTCGAATTATTTTTAAATATAAAAAAAAAATAAAATTCAAAGCCGGTGCTTGGGCCGAACGGCATTTGGGCCGGGAAGCCGGTGCGCAGGAGCCACGCGGGAGCAGGCCGCGTTGGTTGGCGGGCTGAAGGCTTGGAGGCCGGCCCGGTGCGGCGGCCAGATTGAAAAACAGAGGTGCGTTGAACAGTAGATTCGAGGGGAAATTTGAGAGAAAAATTGAGGGTTGTGCTTCCATGTAAAAGGAATCATGTACTGATTTGATTTTTTTGAGTAAGTTGTGGTTCTGGTAATTGATCCGTCTCCCCGTTCTTTCGTAGATTTATTTTTATTTCCGATGCATGCATAGTCGTTTCATCTACTGTTTAGTTTGTTAATTCATCCACGATTATTTACTACATTGGAGTACCGTTGAAGTACTAGATTGATAGCTTCCGCTGGTTGGTTAATAGATTGGAACGATACTCATGATCTAGATTGCTTGCGCCGAGTACTTGCAGATCGTGAACCCCCTCGTCAATGCGCCTCGGTCCTACAATTGGTATCAAAGCAGGTTAGCTCTAGGTATAATCTAGCGATTAGGAGCTATGGCGTGGATTGGTTTGACTACTATGACAAAGCCCCTTGTTTTCAATGATAAATTAAAAAGGGTATTCATGATATGGATTTTGATGAACTATATGAACTATCAAATAGAATAAATAGTGTCATCAAAACAAAGTTTTCCAAAAAAAATAGTGACAAACATTTCAGCAAAAAGAGGAGGAACAATGATGATATACGATGCTTGGTGTGTGATCAGGTTCAAAGGAGGCACTCACTAAAATTGCAGACACTTGCCTTGTTGGAGGAATTAAAATTGGAAAATGAAAAACTTCGTTCTATGAATAGCAAAAGAGTGATAACTGTGGATCTTGCCTTGAATTGAAAAAGAAACTTGATATTCCTTGTAAATCATGTGAAACCTTGAAAAGCAAAATAATAGATCTTGAGAATACCACTTGTGATATTTGTGAATTTTATAAAAGTGAAAATGCCTTGCTTAAATCTAGTGCTCCCCCTATGAAAAATGTGTGGTTTTGGAAAAGGAGGTAGATACCTTGAAAATTTTATTGAAGAAAAATGATTTCCCCTTAGAAAAAACAAGTTCATGTGTTAACAAAGGAGTTTTCTTGTGAGAATCTTGTTGGGCTTACAAGAAAATTAATTAATTGGACTAGAAAAACACCTTCATGGTCTTTTGTGGAATTGGTGTCCTGATCTGGCTAAACAAAATAATTATTTGAAAGAAACTTTGGAAAAGATGACAAATGGCGAGAAAATTTTGAATATGATTCTAGATACCTCAAAATACTCATTTATAAAGGAAGGTATAGGATACAAAAAGAATAACTGCTCTCAAACATCGTTGTTGTGAATCATGGCTCACCAACCTCATTTGTAAAGGAAACCCCCAACTTGAGTTTTGTTGTTAAAAGTGAAAAAAAAACCTGTGAGATGTTTTAATTGTGGTGAATTTGGAAACATGAAAGTGAAGAATAGGGAGGAGCTACGTGCTGCGGCAGAGGAGGGAGGGACGGCGAGCGGAGGATGGAGGGGCTAGGCAGCGGCTGGAGGAGGGGCGGGCTGCGCCGAAGGAGGGAGGGGCGGTGAGCGGCGGTAGGAGGAGGGAGAGACAGCGAGCGGAGGAGCGGCGAGTTGCGACGAAGGAGGGAGAGACGGCAGGCAGTAGTCGGAGAAGAGAGGAACGGCGTGGCTCGCCAGTCCGAGCCGAGCCGGGCAACGAGCTTTTTTTTCTAGCCCTAACACCAACGTGTACTTGGTTTAAAACAAGCAACAACTAACAATGAATGGACAAACATGCACCAAGTTAAACGAGCAACAGCGAACTACTTTGCAGGTGTCCGACCAAAGATGGTCGCATCAGACGTTCGACACGTAGTAACCACCTTTTATATTTTACTGTAGTCTTTTTTATATCGAAATTACTTGTTTACGGACGTCCGGGCGTGTCGGACGCTGCGCACAGTGTGGCCTATCAACTCCATAGGGCCCAAGTCCACCGTCTCGCGCGCTTGTAGGCCATGAGGCTTGCCACTGATGGGGAGTGCAACATATATAGGTTGGTCCATGGTGTACCTCCGACATTGTGTTTGTTGAGACTACATATCCAACGTCCACCTGTTCCATGATGCACGACACCTTGCATCTAACGGTCACAGTTTCACGATGCGCGTCACTTGTGCCCGTGCTATGCACAAGCATGAACCTCTTGCGTCCTCCTTGATTTTCCGCCTTACAACCTCAGCTTTGATACCAATCGTAGCCTCCTTGTAACCCTAACATTTTTAAAACAGTGATTGTTTTCAATGGTCGATCAATGGTTCTGTTCAGTGATGACGAGCTTGCAATTGCACATAGGTGAATTTAGTGGAGGCATTGTCTAGCTCGGAGGCGCATTTCAAGTCGCAATGGCAGGACTGCATGAAGAAATGGAGCTATGACGGTGGGCTGCTCTTGAGCGATACAATGCCGGATAGCCTGGTGGAGATCGTCATGCTTATCACTACCGTCACTTTCTTCGTGGCGTTTAACGTGCTCGGCTCATATAGGGACAACAACAACAGCAGGAGTGAGCGGGATGCGGTGAGGGGGAGAGAGAATGAGATAGGAGGAGAGAGAAGTATGGGAAAAAAGATGAGATGGAGACCCCACATTAAAAATAGATAAAAAGGAAACAAATTCCACATGGATGCTTATATGGCAAAACCATTCTCTCATAGTACATGTGTGCGATGATAATGACTATCCACATCATGAAACCACTCTTCACAAACCACCTTTGGATCCAACTCAAACAACAAGCAACTTCAAGGGCCCTAATATCTGGTTTCATAAGTTATGTACCTAAACAGAATCATGGAACAAGTTTAAAGACCTGCAGTGCAATCAACTCAACAAAAGTATTCATATTTTTTGGAACAAGAGACAGATAAATAAGTGTATCCTTGTTCTTTTCAGCCAAAAACGATAACGTGAAAAACTTGTGGCCCTCGATATATATAGAAGATTTGGAGAGTCTAAAAGGTTATCGAAAGAATATTATAAAAAACCTAAGAGAAAACCACTTAAAACTGAGTACAAAGTACTACATCATTTCACTGCTATAATAAAAGTAAAATTTCGACAGCAGCATTTAATTTAATATTCAATTTAAACCACAAGGAACAGGGCGTAGCGGAAGCATGTAAAGCCTAGCCTAGCGAAAGCATGTAAACTGACTCATACATAGCGGTTCCTGCCTGTGCGGCTGTGCGTGTGCGGTGTTTCGGGCGTCGGTGGGACGGGTGCACGCGGGCAGGCGAGGAGTAGAGAATCCCCTCTTCGACACCTTTTGGTTGGTGGGATACGCGGAACGGGGATTTTTTATATATTTTTTAATTCTAAATTTTTAAAATATATGTCCGGCCCTTTTTTTTAATATTTTTGGGCGCCCGTCGCCTCTGGGCCGGGCGATCACCCATGCCACGGACGATGGGTAGCTGGCCGTAACCCACTGACGGATGGTGTTGGACGTCGTTGGCTGGGCTGGTGGGAGGCGCTCCGGTCGCCCGGCCCATGGGCGATCGCCCTTGCCACGGGCGACCTGAGCCCAGCCATCAATTACAGCTATATATATATGTTATATATGTATTATAAATATGTTATATATTATATATATAATAGTTATAACATATAAAAAATATATATATAAGTACACAAAGACTATTGTACTCCTAAGAGTACGGAGGCCTTTCGTACTCATACTTTTTTAATCACACGATTTAAATTAGATCTAATCCTCCTAAATCCACGTGAAAAAAATCCACGCTACCCTCTCACGCGGTAACATGCATGCATGATGACATCACCTCTCTCTCTCTCCTAGTCCAAGCATGCATGTAATGATTTTTTTCATTTTTTCACCATATCTTTTGATTAAAAGCTCCAATCGACAAACGGTTTTCGGAAATAGGTTCCTGACATTTTTTTGAACAAAACTAGACCACACTTGCTATATAAAATTTTTAAAAAATATTTTCATACTATGTACGGTATACGTATAGTAGCTTTACTATTTTTTTAAACATAACTTTACTACATTTATAAATATAACTTTATTACATGTATGTAATACAATAGTAAATATATGTAGTAAAGTGTTATATATGAAGTAGTAAAGAAAATTTATATATTGAGACTAGCCACACGGTGGCTTTACTATTTCAATAAGCATAACTTTATTATTTTTATGAATACAACGTCACTATATGTATGTAGTAAAGTGTTATATAAGAAGTAGTAAGGAATAAATTTATATATCGAGACTGGTCTAGTTTTGTTTGTAAAAATGTCAGGAACACAGCAGTGCGGTTTGTTCTTCCATCGGAGCTTCCAATCAAAAGTTACGGCAGAAGAAAGAAAAATCTCTTGAGTATAGAGAGGATGATGTCGTATAGGTTGTTGCATGCATCTTGTTTGTTTTTTATGAGGATTTTGGGGAGGACATGCGGGGGTGAGAGGAGGGACACGTGTTTGGTTATAAATATAGGAGTAGGGAAGGGTCTTGTACTCTTAAGAGTACGATAGTGCTACTCTATATAAGTATATATATTATCAGTATATATATTATAACATATAACTATTATATATAAAAAATTTATGTACATATAGAACATATGTATAATATATATTATATATAGGGTCTACCGAATTTGCGTGGTCCGAAATTAGGGTTTAGGAAGGCAGAAAATTTTGTTATTTTGTATGAAAGGAGCCGACAGTTTTAATTTTCATCTTTTCTATTATTAGATTTAAAAAGAAAAAAGTTTCTTTTGTCACAAAGCATTCCTCGCATGCCAGCAGTTATAGCGTTTGAAGTAGAGTGCTCTCAGAAAATTTTTATTGCCAGGATTACAATTACAAGGAAGTTCCTACTGAGTACAACGAGGATATTTCCCCTTACTGGTAGCATCAGGTCCGCCACCTTCACCCGGCATGCATGGGTGGTCACCATGGACGGGTGAAAGGGTTGTGATATTGGCATGAACACCAAGTGGCCGCACATCGAGCAGTCGCTTCCCACTCCGTGTCGTAGTACACGGGGTAAGTCTCTTGCATGATGGCTCTTCGACGTAGGACTTCAGCGTTGGGTATGCCGGGTAGTGGCATCCGTATAGACATGCATGGTCCTGACATGATCGATTCGGCTGATAGTATTGGTCCAGTACTGGCTGGTTATGCGATTGATGTGCCGACCTGCTTTGCCTAGGAGGCCAGGGAGGCCGCGCGGACCTCTGCTGACCTACTGATTGCGCCAGCCCCCCTCTAGCATCCAGTGTAGCCCGCAAGCGATCGATTCTTGTGTGCAGGTATGTTATGTAGGTATACGCTGCTGCCGGGTATGGCTCATCCATCCATCGAGTCCAACCGCACGTGACGTCTGGTAACTAGAGATAAGGGAACTGATAAGTAAGTTGTATGCACGGTAGCATAGCGTAAATAGGAGGGAACATACGTTGTATGTCGGGCATCGAGAGAACTGCGACCGATGAACCCCTCGTGCGTGGTCAAACCATCGCACAACCGCGGGGTTCCCGATCGCATGTCGACCCGATCACCGGCGGAAAGTGACGATCTCGTAGCTATCCGTGTTTTCCCCCTCGACAATAGCAATTGCAACTGGCAACACCTGGTTGTTCGCATCCACAGCAATTGCGGTAAATATCAGTCCTTTGTATTTACCCGTCAGGAAAGTGCCGTCCACACAGATTACCGGCCTGTAGTGCCTGAAGGCATTTATGCAAGCTCCCAGCACGAAAAATACACGCTGCAGCACCCACTTGCCCTCATGGACACCACTAGCGGGATACTCTTTCATGTCTATGTACGTTCCAGGGTTCCTCCATGCTATTGCCCTTAGCATGTGAACCACATTCTCGTACGACGCCTCGTACGTCCCGAACCTAACCTCCAACGCTTTCCTCTTTGCCCTCCAAGCCTTCTCGTAGTCCATGGTGTACTGATATCTCTCCTCCACAGCTTGAATGATATCCGCAGCTGGCATTTGAGGATTACCCACAATCTCTCCATACAGAACATTAGCCACCCAAGTCGACGAAAGGTTGCGGTGCACTTGCTCAGCTTCCTCCAGTATACACTCATGTTGCACCACTATGGAGCACTCCCAGTAGTCCTTCCACTTCCCTCTGTACGCATGCACCCGCTAAGGGCAGTTGTCCTTCATGCATTTCACGTCGTACTCCTTCTTGCTGGACTTCACCACCTTGAACTGCCGGCGTATAGACATTGCCCTGTATTTCACTGCATCCAGCAATGATTCCTTATCCTTGTATATGGCTCCCTGCGTGACCTCGTTCGCATGGTACTCCTATGCGTCATGGCTCCCTTCATTCATCGTTAAGCGCTTTCGAAGTTGTCCTTGCTCCATGTCTTTGGGGTAGGGACATCGGGGACATTACCCTCCTCGTCGGACTGGTCATCATCTGGCAACTCTTCATCCTCTCGGTCCTCCGCCTCCATCATATTCACTATGATCTCCACCTCTTCACCTTCGTCTGCCACCCCCTCGCCTCTACGCCTGCACCCCCTCCTCCTACGCCTCATCTAGTAGTTCCTCCTGCGCCTCGTCCGCACCGCCAACATGGTCATCGCCACCCTCTCCACTACAATCTCCCATGCTAGTGCCATGTCCCTCTATTGTGTCCACCTCCTCATCTTGTAATTCGGGCACGGCTGGGTTTATTATCTGGTAGAATTGAACCAGTAGCATAAGCGGCCAACCACGCTGCAGTGCATTTTCTACGTGCCTTCTCCAATTGTGTGTTCCTTTAATAGGAAACAACTCTCCAAAAAAACCTTCATGGGCATGACTCACCATGGCTCTGACACGCAGCCGACATGTCTGTGCATCCAGGTCGAACAACCGAAACAACCACTCTATTAGCCACCGGTATGTCCTCTCGCTCGGTCTAGATATACCACGCATTACAGAGGCAAATGCCGATAGATCCACTCCCTTTGGCCCTTCTGCTATATCTCCATCTCCGTAAAATATTTGGAAATATAATTTTTATGACAGTTTGCCTATAAATATGATGAACCGTACTATTAGTTAGTGTGTATTTAATTATCAAAAAATAATACTATGTAATATTTACCATAACAACAGCGCAAGCATTAACATCAAATTTATATTATACATTGCGTGCCTATCCTAACATGTCTTCAATTAACATATAAATTACATCTATTTATGTCTAACTTAACTCCATTGTTTTAAATAACCCTATTGTCAAGATCTTCTATTTTTCTATGGTCTACTAAAAATTTTAACGGTAACTACAGCCATGAATAACAAAATTATTTATATATTTCACGTGTCACTATTCTACCATTTTTCCAATTATCAAATTAAATTACACGTATTTATGTCAACTATGCGTGTAAATAACAAAACTATATATCTATTTAATGTGTGTTAAATTACACGTATTTATATCAGCTATGGGCGTAAATAACAAAATTATAAATCTATTTAACTTGTGACTATCCTACCATGTTTTCAATAAAAATTTTAATTATACGTATTTATATCAACTATCGAAATCAATAATAAATTTATATATATCTTTCACGTGTGACTATGCTACCATGTTTTTAATCGTAATTTTAAATAACACGTATTTATATCAACTATGCGCATCAATAACAAAATTATATTTATATTTCACATGTGACTATCCTACCATGTTTTCAATAAATAATTTTAATTACATGTATTTATATCAACTATCTGTATCAATAATAAAATTATATATATTTAATGTGTGACTATCCTACCATGTTTTTAATCATAAATTTAAATTACATAATTACACTACTAAATTACTTAAGAAAATAAACTTACTAAATGTCGATGCCGCGAGATCCAATTTTTTCTCTCTTCTTTTTTTCCCTTTTTTCTCTCTTCTTTTTTCCCTTTTTTTCTCTTCTTTTCTTTCTCTTCTCCTCTTCTCCTCTCTTCTCTTTTCCTCTCTTCTTTTTTCCACTCTTCTCTTCTTTCCCTTCTCTTCTCTTCTTTCCTCTCTTTCCCTTCTCTTCGCCTCCCTGCCAGCCCACCGGTGAAGGCAGCTTAAATAGACCCGGTCGCCCATGGGCGGGCGATCGCCACGCAAAGCGGCCCGGGCAACTGGATCGGAACGGATAACATGACTACAAACGGCTCCAACGGCCGTCCGACCCATCGCCCATGGCAAGGGCGATCGCCCGGCCCAAGGGCGACGGGCGCCCAAAATTAAAAAATAACGGTCCACGCATATATTTTAAAAATTAGAATTAAAAAATATAAAATAAAAAAATTCTGGAACGGGGCGTCTCTTTCGTGGATATTTTTCTGACGGCTCGGATGCTACTTGGGCCGGTGGATCCGCGCGATGGAAGCAGGCCGGCCTCCTTCCTGGACCGGAGGCGGCGGGCATGATTGATACTCTTTCCTCCGTCGCATTCGCATCGCAGGAAGCCCCCCGCTGGTGGTAGTGGACCAGTCAAGTTACGTTTGGTCTCTGTTGAATCTTCAAGCAGCATATTCGCGGATGATCCTAAAATTACATCATTTGTTGCTCTTAAATATTTACCGTCGATTATTTGCCACTAATGGATCACTCACATGGGAATTTGTCTTTTTGCTGCTCTCAAGATTGGCACCTTATCATTTTGCCACTGTATGTTTTTTTTTTAGGCAACTTCGGCTCGGACGTCCGGCGCTAGTCTTTCCTCGGACGCTCGCGAGCAAACACTCATCGCCGCGTGTTTTTTCTGCTGTGATGAAGATCGTCTAGATACAGACGTCTCCGTGTATCTGTACTTATATAAATGGTGGAAGAAGTACACACGTATAATCAAAATCCCACTTGGACTTGTCCTGGCATCAAAATCCCACTTGGACTTGTCCTGGCAGTCAGCAGAAATCAAATAAAGCTACACGTACACACTGGGAGCATGTATGCGTCTTCAGCTTAAGATCATACAAATCATTTTTTTTATTTTTTTTGCAGGGACAAGATTAGCTACGATTAGTTAAATGGACAACCGAGAGAGCGCGTAGAAATAAGGACGCGGCTACGCGTCGGATGTTTGACATGAGACATTCCGTCGGACGCTTGCGCTGACCATCTGATTCGCACGTGCCGATCTCTATTCTCTCCCGCCCTTGTTCCTACTGAAAATGCTTTTGTGCCTACTGAAACAATGAGCTGAGCGTACTAAAACAAAGTGCATCGCACTCAAAAACTCCTCCCAAACACACCGGAAATAAAAGCATTGAAATATTTAAAAAATAATATACGTGGCAGCAGAAAGATTTGAAACAAAACTACTAAAACATTTGAATTAAACAACTGAAACATTTGGATTAAAAACACTGAAACATTGAAAGTGAATTGCTGAAACATTTGAATTAGAGCACTGAAACATGACTTAGACAGTATTGAAACATTGAAAGTAAATTGCTGAAACATTTCAATTAAAGCATTGAAAGATGTTAAAATATTGAAAGTAAATTACTGAAACATTTGAATTAAAGCACTGAAACATAACTTAGATAGTGTTGAAATATTAAAAATAAATTGCTAAAACATTTTGAATTAAATCGCTGAAACATGACTTAGATAGTGTTGAAACATGATATTTAAGCTACTAAAACATTTGAATTGAAACACTGAAACTTTGAAGCTAAACTACTGAAACATTTGAATTAAAGCACTGAAACATTGAAAAGTAGACGTGGAAACATTTAAATTAGAACATTGAAACATTTGAATTAAATCACTGAAACATTGAAAATTAAGCATCGAAACCAGTGGCGTATCCACAGGGGGGGCTTTGGGGGGTTGAAGCCCCCCTGTGGGTCCCCTATCCCCCCACCCCCTACCCCACGTACACAGATAAATGGTCAGCACTAAAAAGTCACTATTAGTCTCCTTACATAGCTTGATTACTATTTAGTTTGAACATGATCACACTTATATTGTACCTGCACATGACGGTCTAACTGTCTTGGTCTCTCTTTCGATCGGGTCTCAGCATCTCCCCTGATCGTCATTCCGTAACTACGTGTCTCTGTTTCAAGCGGCCGCCGACAATCCAAAATTCAAGAGCAAAGTATTCGGCGAGTGATAGAAACTTACACGAATAAAAAAATTATATACTATATATATATTAAGATATTATATATACTAGTATGGAGGTCTCAATTTTAGCCCCCTCCTTATCAAGTTTCTGGATACGCCACTGATCGAAACATTCAAGATCGGGTGTTCCTGCAAGAGTAAATAAGATGTTTTACAAAGAGAAACATAATGTCGGAACTCGACACTAGAAGATAGTCAAAATATGTCAGAATAAAAGGGTTCAGCTCTCATGCGTTGTTCACGCGCTAAGATTTGGGCCGGAATCATGCTCCATACCCATGGGCCATGTAGCGTCTGAAACGCGTGCGGGCCGTGGAGCGTCCGATACGCGTTGGACGTCTTACTTGTAGCAATTCCCTTTTTTTTTGTGCGGTTTGCATAAATGTTGCTTATAAACTGTAAAGTTAGAATCTTTCAAAATGATACTTGAAAAAACTGGAAGTGATATATTAAAAACATTCTTGATATCTTTAAGAAAAACTCCTCCATCCCAAAACAAAGGGCGCATAGTTTTTTGCACGGATATTAACACAGCTCCAACATGGGTATTTTATTCCACCTCTACCCCTGGTCAGTGCATGGAAGAAATCAGCGGCAGCAGGATCATGTAATTAGCGCCATTAGGCCATCTCCAGCAGTGGATGGTCCATACCCAAGCCCCATCACTGTAGCAACAGCGATGGGACATGAATAGGAAAAATAGAGTGTATGAATAGTGATGGGACAGTTATTGGGGAGGTGAATAGGGATGGGGCAGCCCCATTTGCTGAGGTGGCACGTGAATAGGGATGGAACAGCCCCAAAATGGAGCGTCCGCTGGAGATGCCCTTAGCCAGGAACTTATCGCCCAGCGTGTCTGCATGCATGCGTTTTTCGGCGAGCTTAGCGGAAACTGAGGTAATTAGCGGAAAGTGAGGTAATTAGCGGCAGCAACGTTACATCGTGGAAAGAAAACATTGATTTTTTTTACGGAAGAAAAGGAAACACTAATCATGCAATTAATCGTATCAGAGGGCAATATCGGCATAAACGACGGCCACACCTGCAAGCGCCCTTTGTTTTGGGATTTTTCTCAAATTTTTATACGCCCTTTGTTTTGGGACGGAGGAAGTACAACATATAGCCTAAACAAAAATGATAAATTTTAAGCTATTGCGTAAATGTTGCTTATAAGCCACTTATAAGCTGAATGAAACAGGACCACTGTCTCAATCGAGCCAATGGCCCTCTAAATCACGGAAATTTCGACAGCCAACAACCTCTCTTGACGATCACGAATCGACCGTCCAGAGAATTACTACTCTCGATGCCTACACAAAAGTCATCGATACATAGCATGCACTCTCGATGGCTAGTCTTTATGTGGGCATCGATTCCCGATAAGGACTTATCGAAAAATGAGCTCCAAAACACAATTGTCCAGGATGCAACAGTGTCAGAGTTGATACAAAAGTTCACTTTTTTAAGCAGATACAACACTTTCTTACATTATGCTACAGACTATTACACATCTCACACCGTTACATCTACACGCGAGTATAGAGAGGTGACTCGGGGATGGGTGAACTAGAAATCTATGCTGAAACTCTCCAGCTCCTCTGTGGTAAACTCCTCAAACTCATCATTTGGCTAGGAGAAACTTGTAGTTGCAATAACCAAGGGCCCACACCAGGTGAGTAAGTAGCAACTGTATTTGTAGGTTTATCGTGAGGGAAAATTCTACTCTATTATATGCAAGAATTTCAATAGGAGTAAAGCTTAGGCTGGAATTGTAAATGCAATATTCATAGTAAATTTCTGGACGAGCTCCTGGAAAGTCTGTAGTGCACTTTTTTTTTTCTAATTTCGGTGAAAGGAATTTTGATGTGAATTTTGACTGGGGGCTCACGATTCACCAAGGCATAGGGAGAAAAAATCACACAATTTTTGGAGTCCAAGAAAGCCACCAACCACCTCTGTTTAATGAGGACAAATTTCTGGCAGATTCTGTTTTGCTTTTCCAAAAGTGCTTTTAGGTGGTTTGGCTAGATTGTCTTGTGCCTAACCACCTTGAACGAGTTTGCATTTATTTGAACACCCAAGGACCAGAAAGATGGCACTAAAATCCTCACATATTGGCCCGAGTTACATGGGTGCATACTTGGGATACACCTAGTTCTTGCGTGTTTGGGTTTTTGAGTGGGGCGGTAGGTTCGAGGAGCACCGGTCTAAAGAATTTCTTCAAAGATCCCATTCACCCCCTTCTGGTCGCCAGGTTCGGTATTTCAACTAGTATCAGAGCAAGGTTGCGCTCTTTTCTTAATCTTTACCGATCTTTGAGCCTTTCCTTGTTTCCGTTTTAAACCATGGCAGATGACAAGTACTCTACGAAGCCTCCTATGTTCTCGGGTTTGGATTTTCTATTTTAGAAGGCACGTATGAAATTTTACATCATGGCACAGGGATACTCTATATGGCTTAAAGTCAAAAACCCTTTTGTTATGCCTCCTGATAGTGAGATTAACGTGACCAACCAGGCTTCGGTGGAGTTGAATGCAAAAGCCCGCAACATAATCATCCAGGGACTTAGTCAGAATGAATATGAGATGGTTGTGAAAGTGTATCTAGGCACATAAGTGATTTTGGTGATTAATGATAAACACATATAATGACAATTATTAGTAAATGTGTAAATGCTTGGCTAAGTAATTGTCTAGTGACAAACCTGTAATATGAACATGTTGCTATGAGACTAACATGTTTATTGCCAAGTTGAATATTAGTCTCATAGATTTAGAGGAAATCATATATGCCAAATGGATAATCTATCCATCCTAGCAAGGTAAGTCTCACATATACAAATAGGATGGGTACGCAAAGATGAGGTATGCAATCTCGGTAACCTATATATATATATATATATATATATATATATATATATATATATATATATATATATATATATATATATATATATATACACACACACACACACACATTTCTCTTATGCAAGTGCATAGTGAGCTTCAAGTAACATATTGATTATATATGCACATTGGTTGATGTCATATCTATTTATACATATATATCCACTTGAGTTCAATATGTGTCTTATTTCTAGTATACATGTCTTAACTAGAGTTAAACTTCACATTGCTATGACTTGACTTGGTACATGCATGCTTTGTTTGTATATCTTCTTATGCACATCACTTAGTGGAGTTTAATCTAGATTGTTCCACAACTTCACTCTACCTTGAATATTATTTGCACATGTGTAACTCTTATATATTCTATCATGTGCTCCATTTTAGCGAAGATTATGGTACTTGCCATGGTTTAGTTGATTTATCATATTGGCAATTATCTTCCTAGTGCATCTAGCTCCATTACATATTTATCATGATGCACTTAGTAGAAATCTTTTCTATGTCAAGTGTTTCCGTTTAATATTGTGCTTATTTATATGAAACACTTGTTGTACTTAATTTCTCACAAACATCAATCTATTCATATCTATTAAGCTTTTGGACTAATATCTTTCATGAGTGATTTGGAAAGAATTAGGTCCTGTGAGTATGTGTGATGACCAAGATATGTTAAAGGATGACGGTTAAGCCAAGGTCAACAAGACGGCGGTGTCACCAAGAGTTGAAGACTAAGTCAAGATCAATTTGGCGTGGAGATTATCGGGAAGGATGATCAAGTCAAAGTTGAAAGGATGAGTCTCATGAGGTGCATCGAGTCAAGTCGGACAAGGTGAAGACGTCATAAATCTTTTAGTGAAGGTCATCATGCATAATGAATTAAAAGACGGCAAGTGACTATCCTAGACTTGTATTATCTTTGATTTGATTTGAGTCTAAGGATTGCCTTACTATTAAGAGAGATGCGATGGAGAATGACTTCTAGATGTGTCAAGTGCTCAAGTGATCCATCCTAGTGAAACCTAGAGAGAGTGTGGTGTTGGTGGTGTCGAAAAGTGAGAGATGTAGGTCTTCCTTGCCTTCTTTATGAATTCTGTATTTATCCCTTGGAATTTGAGGTGTGAGACCTTGTTGGTTGTGTAGCTCTCGTTCTTAGCTTTCCGGAGAGCCCAAGATCACCCAAAACGGAGTCCAGAGTCAAAAGTTATGTCTATTTTCGTCGATGTGTGCAGTGGTTGTTTTTAGGCCTCGGACTGTCTGAACCTTACCCATGGACTGTCCGATACCCCTTCGGACTTACCCTCGAACTGTCTAATTTTTAAGAGTTTGAGCTTCTCTGTCTCACACTGAATGTTCTTATCGGACTGTCCGATCTTTTAACCTCGGACTGTCCGATTTTCTCAGGTTTGGGGTTCCCTGTCCCGACTTAATATTTTGTTTGGACTGTCCGACCTTTGACCCTCGGACTGTCCCATATTGCATAGAACTGTCTGTAACAGTCAGATCCGTGGAAGCTCCTATTTAAAAACCTCCCTATCCAAATAGCCATTGCCAAGGCTGTGTGAAGTGCCTCCCTTTGTTCTTAAGCCCCTTAAAACCACTCTACTCTTAGATCTTTATGATCCCCTTTGGAGAAGGGTTTGGATGAGTTGGAAGGAGGGATTGAGGGAGAATTGGGAGGTGATTCCTTTGTAGAATTAGTGTGTTCTTGAGCCCTAGTGACCCCTCGACTCTTCAATCTAGGTGATCCCCATGGGAAGAAGGGTTAGGAAGAGTTGGGAGGAAGTGTGAGTGTGAATTGAGTAAGAGTTGATCTTTAAGCTCTTGTAGTCATCTTTAAATTCATTCTTCATGGGCATTTGTTACTCTTGGAGGTTGAGGACTCTTAGACGGCTAAGAGTTGGTCACGAGCCACCGAGCTTTGTGTGGTGCACCGTGTCAAGTTTGTAAAGGCTCGATTTCGCCTCTGCAAGGGAAGAAATCAAAGGAGTGAAGCCAGCAAGTGCATTGTGCAACACCGGTGAGGGAAGGGTTGAAAAAGACCCCGGCTCAGGTGTGGAGCCGCCTCAACGGGGACGTAGAATCCCCTCAAGGACCCGAACTTCGGGAACAAATATCTTCGCGTCTCTATCTTCATTTCGGTTTTATCCCTTTCACTTTCTAGCTTGAATTACTTGTTTATCTTGCTATTGAATTATTATCTTATCTTGTGTGATATTATTACACCTATACTTGCTAGTGAACTATCTTTGGTGCAGGTGGTATCCTTGAATTTGTGATATTTGAATTGAATTCAAAGTCCTCTGTTTTCTATGCAGACCGGACAGTCCAGTACTTGCCTCGGACAGTTCGATACCCATCGGTCTGTCCGATGCAGCTTCCGCAATTAACTCCGTTTATTATTTTAGAATTTGTAATCGCCTATTCACCCCCCTCTAGACGATATCCTGGTCCTTTCAGGTTGCTCATATCAAGTCCGCTCACGAGATTTGGACTACCATCGTTGCTTACCATGAGGGAATGGCCCAGATGAAGACCGTGAGGCAAGACCAGTACAAGAGGGAATACAATCGCTTTGTGCAAAAGGTTGGTGAATCACTGGATGTCTGTTTCAATCAGTTCACCAAGATCCTTAGCACCCTCAGGTCGGTTGGCATGACTTACACCGACTCTGAGAATGCTCGCCACTTCTTGTCCACATTGGATTTGAAGATTTGGGGTTTGAAAGTGACCACGATCCACCAGGCTACGGATCTGACGACCTTGACCTTGGATGGGCTATATTCAAACCTGACGATATACGAGCTTGAGCATCTGTTCTGCGAGCCCTGTCCAGTCTCTACTGCTTTGGTCACCGATCCTTCTTTTCGATGTTCCTCGAGTGCTTTGGAGTTTGGCTCCAGTTTCTAGCTTTCTGCTCTTTGTGAGATGTCTGATGAAAGGTTAGATGGAGTGCCTAAAGATCAGTTAGCCTTGCTCGACAGAAAATTTAGCCAAGCCTACAAGAGAGTGAATCAGAGGAGAAACGGGTCGATCAAGTAATTCGAGTGTGGTAACGTCAACCAAATTCGGGCTAACTGCCTCAGGTTGGAGAAAGGCAAGAACGACTACACGACACCGGACAAGAACCACTACATCAACAAGAACCGCAATAAGAAACCGGTACCTGGAGGTGACAAGAAGCCCAAGTTCTTCTAGGGACGGAGACTCTTTCAAAAAGATGTTGGCTACCTTGGATGAGGCCAACATCTCGGATTCGGAGGAGATTTGGAGCGATGATGGAGGTGACGACCAAGCCTAAGAACGATGACGACGATGGCTACGCCGGAATGTGCTTCATGGCCGACGAGGATGGAGCGAGCGACTCTGACCTCTACACCGACTCTGACACTGAGGTACCGACCTACAAGGAGCTCAATGATGCATTTCTAAAGCTAGTTCGATTCCATACCAAGTCTAGAGCTAGGTGTAGGGAGCTGGAGGAGAAAGTAGCTTGTTAACCCAGAAGTTGGAGAATTTCAAGTGCCTTGTGCCTCCTCAGCCGATAGATTCTAATGGCTGGAGAGAATGTGAAAAGCTTGTGCAGGAGTTGAATGAACTAAAGACCTTGCATGATAGTGTGTTTACTGAGTTTGAGTCACTTAGGGGGAAACATGTTAGTGTGATGTTTGAACTATATCAGGCTAGAGATGTTCTTGTTGTTACTACTTCTGCTCCTAGCCTTATATCAGCTAGTATGATTGATCCCTCTGTACTGTCGTTTGCTTGTCTTGATCCTGCTGCACACCTTTTACATGATACACTTAAGGACCTAGTTAGCTCAGATGAGAGCTATAGAGATCTTGGAGCACCTAAGGACCCTGTAAGTCCAGATGAGGACTGTAGCTTTCACTCAGCTTCTCCCTGTGAGGATTGTCTCAATTTTAAATTGGAGAATTTAAACATGAAAAATAAAATTGTTGAGATGATTAACACCCTGATTACTAGTTCTACCTATGTTCGTTGTGATGAATTGGTGGGAGAAATGGGTAAAGTCTTTGAGGATCTTAGCAAGAGGTTTGAAGGTCAATTAACTCAAGTCTAGAATGCTTAGTGCCTTTCCTGTGTTGCTCTCAGGGAAGAGGTGGAAATGTTGAGTGAGAGGTGTCGCAGGGCTCAGGGTAAGGACAAGTTAGATGGTCAGAGTTCTTCTGGTGTCTTACCTCCTGTTGCTTGTGACTTGTGACCTCAGCTTCATCAGGAGTGTGAGTACCTTATGAGCACTCTTGAGAAATTTGTTGGTGGCAAGAAGAAGCTCAATTTGATCCTGGATAAGTCAAAAATTTCCAAGGGTAGAGGTCTAGGATTTGATTGGCTTGAGCACATCAAGCGCCACCTTTGACTGGCTTCGACTGGCTTGACTTCCTGGTAACCTAGTTGTAAACCACCTTTAGGCTAGAACCTTTGCAATGGCTCTAGGTTTCTTCAGTTTATTCAGAGTTTAGATGTTTCTAGGTTTTGGCCGTTGCTGGAACTATCGGAATGTCCGATCTAAAATCGGACTATCCGATAATTTCAGCAAACTAAAACCTTGATTCATCTAGAATTTGAATCTCTTAGAGCCATATCTAATCCATCCTTGTTTCAATCTTTGTCCTCTTGTCAAGATGGATGCCTCCGGCAGCAAGCAACCCAGGGAGAGCTCTGGTGGCTCTGGCAGTCCAATCAGCCCTCAGCGGAAGTTCCGGAAGGTTGTTACGAAGGTGTACATGTGTGGCACCTCTTCCTCTTCAGTCCTAGGATCTCAGCCTGATCCTGATCGAGGCGGCAGAGTCGTGGTCGAGGCGGCAGAGTCGAGGCAAGAGGGTCGGCAGAGGCGACAGTGAGTCCGAGCGAGTTCCTCGATTCAGGATCCTATTGGGCCTCTCGTGCTAAGGTAAATCAGGCGACGCTTTCGAAATGTCAACCCCCAAAGAAGATCAATCTCAAGAACAAAGGTGCCAAGATTAGAGAAGAAAGAAAGTTTGATCCAGAGGACCACCTCAAGCAAGCTCACACAGATCCAAGATTTTGGACCTTCTTCCAACAAGATTTCTATGACACTGTGATTCGAGCTAAGAAAACTCCTGTTGCTAATATGAAATGGATTATTTGGAGTTACATGGAGCGTCAAAAGGACAAAAGCTTTGATGAGGTTGTCGATTGCTTGTGAGAAGTATGATCTGAAAGAGATCATGAGCCTCGGTACAATTGGAATGTAGAAGTAATTGCTCAGTTTTATGCAACAGTGTACTTTGGCAAGAATGAGGTTGAAACTCTCAAATGGATGACCGAAGGTACATACTACTGATGTCACCAAGGATCGCTTTGCTAGCATTCTTGGCTTTTACGCCTCATTCAAGAACAAGGACAAGCTCCATCTTGTAACCCCTGAACATCAACAGGATGGCGAGCTTGTATGTTGAGTCACCGATGTGGAGCTAGGTAAAGTTAAAGGTTTGCTCCCAATTTACTCCATCTTGTTCAGATTAATAAGGAAGACTCTCACTCCTAAGGAGGGTGATGCCACTAGCATCCTAGGTTATTCGAGAATTTACTTTTTAGGATTGCCTCAGGTCACGCCCTTTGATGTGGTTGATTTCATATGGAGTGAGATTCGCCTAAGTCACGACAGATCCAAGGAGGAGCTGCACCACGCTCCTTACATAATGAAGGTGATTGAAGAAGTGACCGAGCTGCGGTTTGTCAGGGCGTTGATCATTTGGGTTATCAAGTCGGGGCCTTCAAGGTCCCATCTCGTGTCACCACTCGCTCCAACAGGCAAGTCCTTCCACTTCTGCAGCAGCTCCATCATCTTCCTCCTTTGGTCCCCTCAAGGCTATGCTTGGTGTCTTTTGCCTAGGTAAGAAGGAAAAGCGGGCTCGTCGAAGGACACCGCCGAGAATCAAGGAGAATGCAAAGGCGTCTCAAGCAAATTCAGAGGCATTTGGACCTCCCTTGCTCTCTGACAGCCTTCGGCGAGAGGGTAGCGAGGATGAAGCTGAGATTGAAGAGTTGGAGGCTGTGTTTGCTTCACTGATCGTGATGAGGAGGCTAGAAGATGAAGATGACGACGAGGACTACAATGAGGACGAGGATGAAGTTTAAGCTTCCCTCTTTAAGTTTCTTTTTCTCCTTTTTGGTGTCTTGATGCCAAAGGGGGAGAAGAGCTTATCTAACATCTTAGTAATCTTTGTTGTGATCCTTGTAATGGTTGAGCCCTGTGTGTGTGCTATTTTTTGCTACTGTTGGTGGTTGGGGTTTAAACTAAAATTATCTACTGTTGGTGGTTGGGGTTTAAACTAAAATTATTGTTAGTTGCTTTTGTTATCTTAATTTATGTCTCTATGATGTGAGTGATGGATGAACAATTGTGATGGCATGTGACTGTGGTGTGCCCTTTAGCTTATCAAGCTTGCATTATTTATGCTGTGGTTTAGATGCTAATATTTGTGTGCCCCATGCCATGTCATGTTTAAATTCTTGCAAATTATTCATGTTTATCTCTCGCTTGCTTCCTCGAATGCAAGAATATAAGGGAAGCTCTCGCAAATTTCTCCTCAAAATTGTGCATTTTGAACTTCACTCCACCTTTACAATAATGCACATATTTAGGGGGAGCTTCCACTATATGCTTGATCATTCAAGCAATTTTTTTCATTTGTGAGTCTTAATTGTGTTGTCATCAAGTCACCAAAAAGGGGGAGATTGAGAGTGCATCTAGGCCCCTAGTGGTTTTGGTGATTGATGATAAACAATTAAGGACTAACATGGTAAATTAAGCTATTGAAGCGGTCGTAGTCCCATGAAAATTGAATGGAGATCTTCGTGGACCCCTCTAAAGCAAAAAGAAGAAAAAGGCTTAGTCCCTAGGTTTATCTTATTTGTTTTACAATTTGAGTCTAAGGATAAAGCCGTACTATTAAGAGGGATGAGACGGAAAATAAATTTCTAGATGATCTAGGTGCTCATATGGATGATCCTTGACTTTATCTTCTTCCAAAAGCGCCATATCTGACTTTACGCTCTGTTTTGTATCGGAATGTCCGATGTTGGATCGGATCGTCCGATAGATCGAATATCCGATCTGAGTTCCGATCGGACCTCTCGTCCCTTGATGTCGAATTCCAATTTATATCGGAATGTCCGATGTTGAATCGGACTATCCGATATATATATCGGAATATCCGATCCAAGTTCCGATCGAACCCCCTCTGTCCTTTGAAGCTGAATTCTAATTTATATCGGAATGTCCGATGTTGAATCGGACTATCCGATATGAATCGGAATGTCCGATCCATATTCGATCGGACCTCTCATCAATTTTTCTAGCTTCTGCTTGTGCCTCGGGATTTTTGCATATCGGATAGTCCGATGTTATATCGGATAGTCCGATACCTGTCAGTGCACAACGGCTAGATCTGAGTGTGGGGTATATATTGCGCCCTTCCCCGCTCTGTGGTGGCCACTTCACTTTGCTGAGCTGAGCTTTCAAACAAAAACCCTTGAGCCTCTTTGCTTCTCCTCTCCATAGATCTAAGCGATTTCATCCTTGTGAGAGTTGAAAAGCAAGATTTGAGTGTTAATCTTCAAGCCAAGTTCATCCCTTGAGCACTCACTTCATCTTCAAGTCAATCTTCCGCCGAATTTGTTACTCTTGGAGTTTGAGGGCTCCTAGACGGCTAGGAGTCGTCCTTGAGCCACCGGAGCTGCGTGTGGTGGTCAAGGAAGGTTTGTGAAGGCCCGGTGTCCGCCTCCGCAAGGAAAGGAACCAAGGAGTGAAGCCGGGAGTGCATAGGTGCAACCCGGGAGGATTTGGGTCTAGTGGGACCCCGGCTTGGGTGTGGTCGAGCCGCCTCAACGGAGACGTAGGATCTCCTCAAAGATCCGAACTTCGGGAACAACATCGACTGCATCTTCTTCACCCTTTTTGGTTCTTGTGCTCTTTCTCCATTTTGGAATCCAGTTGATTTTAGGGTTTCTAGCTGCAGAAAAATCGGATAGTCCGATATAGCATCGGATAGTCCGATCCTCATCAGACTGTCTGATATAAAATCTGAACATCCGATATTTCTGCCATCCGCTGTGCTTTATTAGTTTAAATTTGTAAACGCCTATTCACCCCCCCTTAGGCGACATCTCGATCCTTCAAGTTTTGTATGCAAGCTAGTAATAGATATTCCTATGGTTCAAAATTTATAAGGGAACAGAACAACGTTTTGTTTTTTGGTGGTAACTAAGCTCTACTAATTACTTGTTTTACAATTAGCCTGCAGTTTTCCAAACATTAACAAAACCTTTAATAAGATAGTGGTTCATTCAATATGCATCAAGGGACTTGCCTTGGTCGAACTCCGGGTGAGGGTAAGTGCCTTCGGCGGGGGTCTCCACGAACTCCTCGGGATCTAACCTCGCACAAGCATCACACCAAAATTAAACTTTTGAAATACTTTCCTGAAAGAATTTATCATAATAATCTTTGCTCACAGGATGTGGAAAAATCCCATTTTCACTATTTATCAATAAGCGTAAAAGGGGTTATTTGATTTTGCACAAATAGTGTTCCTATTGGAGTGGTGGAGTTTATATTTTTAATAATCCTGGACTTTGCCTAGTATTTTACAGAATTTTTTTGGAATTTTAGGGGGCCATTTGCTGTTTTTAATAAATCTAATCCTTTTTTTCCTGGTTTTCTAAATTAAGAATATTAGGGAGAATCCTGCTTGTGAGAAACAGATGGGCTCGGCCCGCTCATGTGAGCGGCCCAAGTCTTATTCTTTGGGTGGACGTGCCACAGCGTGCGGGCGCCAGCGTTCTGGGGAGGCATACCTGCGGGAGTACGTCTCCACTAATCCTGACGGGTGGGTCCAGCGGGCCCACCTGTCGGCAACTGAAGGAACCTTATGGCCAAGAGGGGGGGTGAATTGGCCTACTTTTAATTTTTTTGTTCTTTTCTTAATTAGTCAAATTAGGGACCCAAGTTATCTAGCAAAGCACTAGTTGTAGTTCATGAGCTAGAATGTAAAGAAAACAAATTGCGAAAATTAAAAGTGAGAGCAAAAAGGGACAATACAATTTTTCCCGAGGTTCGGAGACGAACTCCTACTACCCGTTGAGGCAAACCCTCGACGAACGAGAGCCGGCTCCCTCTCGAGCCTATGCCTCAATCCACTCGTGGTAGCCCTTGCACCGATTTAAGCAGCGAGGTGAGCTCCAAACCTCTCACAAAGTGGCGAGTGCTCCACACGCGACAAGCACCCCACTCCACGGTACCGACACACGGCACCGACCGCCGACACACGGCGGATTTCACCCCTCCAACACACGGAGGCTCAAGAACGAAGAGAACTTGGAGAAGAACGTCACCTTGGCGAGGGGATCAAGAGGAGCACAACCGGAGAATCAATCCCTCACCAAATCCAACTCATGGAGGCCTAGGAAACCCTAAATCACCATGGAAGAGCTCTCAACCTAGCTCTAGGATGAAAGTGTGGCTAACCTAGCAAATGAGACCCTCAACCCGTTCCCCTCGGGTTGGGGTGGCTATTTATAGTCTCCACAAGAGGACAGGCAGAAAACCCTAGCGCACGACTCAGAGTGAACGGTTCCTGGACAATCCGAGCATCACATCCGGACAGTCCGGATTTTGGATCTGGGTACACCACTGAAGAAGAAGGACCAAGACCGAGATGAGTCTACTGCTGCCGGACTGTCCGGGTTCTGAGCCGGACAGTCCGGAAAAAGGTCACTCTTCACGGTCCACGGAGAAAAGAGCAACAACAAGTCAGAGATAACCCTGTGTAATCCGGACAGTCCGGATCCCCAAGCCGGACAGTCCGGCCCTCCTCTCCATGCATAAATAGCCACGAAAACAAACAATGAAGAGTCAAGCGCATCCGGATATGTTCGAATTTGATCCGGATGTCCTAGCGCAGATTCGATCTGGATCGAACTAAATCCGGACTGTCTGGATTTCAATCCGGACTGTCCTAAGCAGATTCGATCCTCCTTGCCCAAACTCGAAAAAATTCTCGCACACTCCTAAGACTAGCTCCAACTCTAGAAAATTTACGAGACTCAAAACTAGCTCTACTACACACTAGGACCAACAAATGTGCTCTCGAGATCCCTGCAACCAAAGATCAATATCAATTCCAAATTAAAATCATTAGTAAGCCTCACACACACAAGACAGTAAAAGAAACTAGCAAATAAAAAATCCTTTGTCTTGGTGAGACAATCCGAGCAAATCAATTAGAGGGTTCCAAGAATACCAATAAAGCCCCATTTGAGATTCAAGAAAGTTCATCAATCGCCAAAACTTCAATTAAGCCATGGGAGCTTGATGCTTACAGCAACGGAAAGACGTCGCGCGGGTTAACCGTGTGGTTCAAACCCTGCGAGCCCCGCATGGCAGTGCCGTCTTAGCGCTGGTTGCCACCTAACCAGCCACGCCTGCGGGCCCACCGGCCAGCGACGCTGACCAGCGCCCAGGCTTGCGCGTCGTCTTCCCTCTGCCCGGTGCGGCCAGGGGATAGGAATCGCGGCGCACCGGCGGCTCAGGCCACCTCGGCCGGCGGGCTTAGGAGGACGAGCACTAGGGGTAAGGGTAATCCTAACGACGGTTGGAGCGTCGACGGCGGTGCACGGAGCCGGCGGAGCAACAAGGTACGGCGGTGGTCACGGCTTGCCGTGGCCGCCGGCCTTGCTAGCGGTTCCGAGCGGGCTCGGGGGCGCAAAGGTACTAGGAAGCCAAGGGGAGTTTACCTGTGACGACGGTGGGGGGTGGAGAAGACCCGGGTCACCCTGACGACGAGGAGGTCGGCGGCGGCCCGAACAGGGGTCACGTCGGCGAGCTGCTCCGGCGAACCCTGGGCCGAACCAAGGCATCGAAGGTGAGGGCAGGACCACAGGGGTGCTCACCGAGCGAGGGATTTGACCAGAACTCACCGTCGGTGGTGGAATCGGAAAGGAGGGTAATTCTCGGCCGGCGGCACTCCACGGGAACTCCGGCGAGCTGCAGGGCAAGAAAGGCCAATTAGAGCAATGACGGGGTAGAGGGGAGGGGGAGCGGGCTAAGGAGCTCAGGTCCGAGCTAGGGGTCTCACCGGTGGTCGCGTGGAGTTGGACTGGGTGGCAGCGGCGGAAATGGCCGAAAAGGGGGGAGGAGGGGAAAAGGGCGGTTAGCTTATATGGTCCTGGGAAGTCGCATGGCGCACAAGCGAGGGCAGGAGGGGCGGCCTGGACTTAGCCACGAAGGCCCAAGGGGCCGGTCACCGGAGACGGCAAGCAACGCTGTGGCATTGATGCCGCGGCGTCGGGTGGTTGAACCACCGTCGGAGGGCGGGGAGTAAGGCGACATGATCGCCTCGCGTGGCGGTGCTTTCGGGCAACACTTTCTGAGCGGGCGATCATGATCCGGCTGGCCGAGGGACAACATGGCGCGGCGGCCACAGCAGCGGCGAAGCGAACAGCGACACGCCGGGCGCCTTGGCCGAGGCGAAGCGGCGCGTGTGATCGCCTGCCCTGAGATGAGAGGTCCGGAGGTCCGACGGTCCGGCAATTAACCAGCGGTGTCTGTGACCTTATTTGGCGCACATGCTCAGCCTTGGTGAGCACCTGGCGAGACCGGTCTGAGCAATGAGGGCGAGGAGGAAAGGCGGTGACAGTGGGACCGGCCTCACGGTCATCTGCTTGACTTCGGTTAGAACAAGCTGAGAAATTTGGGCAGCAACTGACTTCTTGCGCTTGAGGTCCGGTGAGGAGAGTGTGGGCTGAAGCAGAATAGATTTTTCTTTTCTTTTATTTTCTTTTTTTCTCTTTTGTCTTTTCTTTTTCTTCTTACTTATCCTATTAAGAAAAGAGGTGCTTGAGGGGGGGGGGAGGGGGTAGAAAATATTTTAAAATTTTCTGAAGTAGTACCCTATTAGAGTCCAACTTCTACTTATCACTTTTAAGGGTCATTTAAATTTTTAAATATTGAATTCCTTATGCGTTATGTTTTTAATAACCCTTTTATTTTTAATTTTAAACAATCCAAGTTTTATTCCTTTTTAATAAAAATTGGGATGTTACATTAACATGCCTTGTCCTAAGGCTTGGAAGCCTTCTTCGGTGTCCTCGAACCTTCCTTTGGAATCTTCGACGTCTACTCGGAAATATAAAGACAATACATAAACAAATGCAAAAAGGAAATGATGCATGTATGCGCCAAGGGAAAATTCTAACACTAAGACGAGGATCCTACGTGTTGTCGTATAATTATGAATGAGCATGCCTTAGATACCCTTAGGTATTATTACCCTTTGTAGACAGTATTAAAGAATTAAATTCCTAAGCATTTAGGAGTTTATCTTTTATTTGCTAAATTTTTAGCAAATGTTAAATGGGTTAAATATTTTTATTAAATTGATCCTAAGTTGAAAATGTTTCTGTGAAAATTTAAGAATTTTGAGAGTCTAAACAGTATTTTAAATAAAGCCATTTGATTTACAACAATTTTAATCCTTAAGGAAAAAGGGTTTAATTAATTACTAAAAACTTTCCAGTGAAAAAGAATGAAGTCAAAATTGTTCAAATAATTTTCTTCGCCTCCAAACTATATCTATTATTCTCTAGAATTTTATCGTGATTTATGGAAGTCACAAACTAATTTATTTAAATAGAAAGGTTATTTACAATATTTTCCAAAAAAAATGCTGAATTAGGGCTACTAAAATTTTACAAAGGGAAGAAATAGGTTTCTGTTCAAATTTATATTTTATTAAATCTAGCCTACTGTCTAGTATTTATCATAATTTTTTCAATATTTTAGGGGATGATTTAATATTTTTAGAAAATTATAAATACTTTCTGTAATAATTAAATTAGGAAAAGACTGAAAATCCTAAATAGGACCGGTGAAAATTAACACTATGCTGCCCAACGCGGTCCGGTCCGCGAGACAGAAACAACTGAATGACCCTGCGAACTGAAGGCATAAACCAGGAGGATGCCTCCACTAACACTAATAGGTGGGGTTGCGGACCCACATATGAGTGGCTGACAACGCTTAAGCTCTGCATATGTTAATCACCTCCAGATTGTCATTAACAATGAAATGACTGAGTACTATGACATCTCTGGTGCTGGAAGTAAGTTTTCACAATACCCTCTAAAATTCAAGTACTTGATATTTATTTCACTGATTATTAGTATTCTCTCTTTTATCCAATAAAATAGCAAGTATTCTTTTGCTGCAAGTTTTGTACTTGTGCAAATGAAGTATCTGTGGTGATAAAGAACATCCATCTCTATCTCATTAGTGGTCTTCCTCACCAATCCTGTAAATGTGCATTGAAAATCTTTTATGCAAGTGTTGGTTACTAGGCACTTAAATTCTAATAACTCATGATCACTGTAGGAAGATTTGTCTGATTATTAATAAATGGCCTGGCTAGTGAATTTGAGATGTTTTTTGTTAGAGTAATCTATTTGCAAAGAAGTACAACAATTTTATATGTTCTTTGCATTCATCTCTCCATATTCTATTTCTATGTTAGGATCTCCTTAATGTATTTGGATTTACCCATTGCAGATGCTAGAGGAGTTTGGGAGACAATTTTTCAAAGACTAGCAAGGACAAGCACGTGAGGAAGACAAACGGCCGAGGAGTGTGATCAAGATGAAGATTCACCAATCTTGTCTTGTTAGAGATATCCACCTTAGGAAAGATAATGTAACCTTGGCGACTCTAAAATAGTTCAAATTACTCATGTTCTGGTGATATATGTCCATGTGATGGTGAACTTTTATATGAATTTATGCGATGAATTATTGCTTGTGATGGATTGTATTTGATGATACGATGATGTGGAATTTTCTGTGAATTATGTTAGCCTGAACCAAAGATCAATAGCACCAACTCAATGAGAAAAACACAACACGATCACAAAAGTGGACACCGTCGTTTGTGCTGCAACCAACCAGAAGCTTTTCCGTGTATATCTCCTCTTATAAAACAAATACAAAGAAAACTGAGCTTTACGGCACGTTCGCATGCATAGGCCACGCCACGCAGCGGCCACACAGCGATCGCCTATTCTTGCGCCACAACTCCTTCGCAACCAACTGCATGAATCGTGCCACGCTAACAACGAACGACCAAGTAAAAGACTCCTAAACACACGCTGTGGCCGTTGCAAACGTGCCACTTACAATGAAGCTAAAACACGAATACAAGCAAAGAAAAACAACGAGCTAAAGTGCCGCAAGATTAGCTCTCAATCACCCCTTAATCTTGCTGCACTTCACTTCCTAACTATGTTGAGTTATGATCCAAATTCAAAGAAGGCCAACTTCTGACGGAGCGGAGCGGAGGCCTGTCGCCGGGAGGCTTGGGCCGGAGCGGAGTGGATCGTTATTATTGTTGACCTAGGTCACCGCCTCTATAAATACCTCTTGTAAGCCATCGGGAAGAGATTATCCACATATTGTTTTTCTCCTCGGCATTTTGTAACTCTCCTAAAAATAGTGAAGTTTCGCCGGCCGGTGCCCGTGGTTTTTTTCCCTTCACATTGGAGGGTTTTTTCATGTTAAAATCCTGTGTCTCAATCTGTTTGATTTCTCGATCTACTTCGTTTTGTGCATATCGGTTTCTAACAAACCCCAACTTTTTCAAGCAGCTCTTGAAATCTGATTCGCCCAAGCGATTTTGTCAAAAAGTCTGCGACCTGTTCCTCCATCTTAACAAACTCAACTTTGATCTTCTTTGCTTCAACACATTCTCTTATAAAATGATATCGGGTCTCAATGTGTTTGCTGCGATCGTGAAAGACCGGGTTCTTGCAGAGAGAAATCGCTGACTTGTTATCTATCATCAACGTGACAGTTCTCACCTCTTCTCCTGTAATGTCTTCCTGCAACCTTGACTGCAGCCAGATTCCCTGGCAGGCCGCCGTGGTAGCAGCGATAAACTCAGCTTCACAGGAAGAAAGTGCCATGACCTTTCTGTTTTTGAGATTGCCATCCGATAGGACTTGATCCAAGGAAAAACACCAGCCCCGTTGTGCTCTTCCGATCATCCGTATCTCCAGCAAAATCGCTATCACTGTATCCTCTCAGTTCCAGTTCGCTTCCATCTCCTGCATCGTAGTGACATCCATAACTCAAGGTTCTAGCCACATGCCTGAACACACGCTTGAGTGCGCCAAGATGATCTTCATGTGGTTTTTCCATGAATCTGCTGAGGTATCCCACTGAATACGCCAAGTCCGGCCGAGTTTGCACCAGATACCGAAGGCTCCCAATCAAGCTGCGATAGTGCGTTGCGTCTGTCTCAGGAAGCACGCTCTCCTCCTTTAGTTTCAGCCGTGTTTCCATGGGGGTTTGACATGGGTTGCACCCCCTCAAGCCTGCTTTGTCCAGGATCTTCAAAGCATATGCAGCTTGATTTAGTGTGATCTCTTGACGGCTTTGGTATACCTCAATTCCTAGGTAATAGCTCAATAATCCAAGGTCACTCATGCGGAACTCGTTCTGCATTTCCTCCTTGAATTTTTTGATCTCTTGAGGATTGATCCCCATGATTATCAGATCATCTACATACACTCTAACAACAATATGTGACATTGTCGGCCCCCGATTTTCGGTCTAACCGGGAACCTCGGTACACCTGTGCTAACCCAGGATCTGTCTTGCTAGCACGACACCTTATACAAAATGCCGTATCATCTCATACAGTCGAAACTAAATAATAGTATTACATTAGAGTTCAATTACATGGTGGCTCAGTTTAACAGGCCGAGCAGGCCAAATATTACAATGCCAAAATGAACTCCTATCAGAGTCTAGCAGAAAAGCGGAACAATAGAAAGAAAAGACGGGTCTCGAGGCTGTGCCCAACTCAATCAGGCAAGCGACTGGAGTCCCGCCTATCACCGGTCAATAGCGTCATCCAACTGGTTCATCTCCTTCTTGTCACCGTCAAGCTGTCCAAATCCATCCTCGGATCCACCTAAAAGAGTGAGTGGAGTGCCAGGGTGAGCGCGCAATCAAACCGTGCTCGCGAGCCAACACCTAACCTAATGCAATATAATGATATGGGCTGTTTGGTGGAGGCTAGGCTATTTTATTTGCATAAAGCCATATTTACAATAATTAATAGGTAGAAGTTCTATGACTTAGCCAGGTAACAAATCAAAGACGTACTGGGCTATATATGCTGAAATTGTTCATCATTGGGGTATTTCAATATGGCGACACCGTATCCATGGCTATGGAATACGTGTCCCATTAGTCGGCGGATCCATCCCATGGCTATAGGAATGGTCCCCGAAAGTAGACCAGTACCCATACCTACAACTGGCGTACTGTCTATAAATGGCAAGTCCATGCCCATACCTACAACTGGCGCACGACTCCCAAAGTGGCGGTCGACTCGCCCTCTTAATGAAGAGGCGTGATCGTCTTGAGCTCAACAAAGGCCAGGATCTCATGGATCCAAATAATCATTATCAAGTATATCAAAAGGGGTCATTTGACCAACATTCGCACTCAGGCAGACCTGTCACCCGAGTGCATGAGTATTCTCCCGTTCTATGCCGTTTTACGTTGATAGTCAGGACCAGCGACCAGCTATACCATTACATCGTTGATAGCGTTTGCTATGCCGTTGTAATGTTGATAGGATCGATCCGTCATATCTATACTGCAAATCGTTGATAGGCAAGGATCAACCCATTTGACGTAGACTGGCAAAGCTAAGCATTCCCAAGGACTTACTAGTCAGAGGAGTTTTAGATTTAATTCCTAGGATTCCAATGGATAAGGTAAGGAATAATGCCAAGGTTAAGGGTTGTGCTTAATAGCACATATAGTCGAGTGGTAATATCTAGACCAGCTCTATTAGCCTTGTGTTTAACAACATATTATAGCAACAGAATATAAGCATGCAATTTGCATTATTTAAACCAACATAATTTAAGTAAAACATGGGAATTGACATATGAATTAGAGATATTGGCTCGTCTGCGATCGGCGTGTTGTAGCTTGGATTTCGGTCTTGAGTTGTCCTTCCGGTCTTCCGGATCTATCGTGAATAATCCAAATAGCACAAATATATTCAGAAATATGCCAAAGCATGATGAATGTTATGCAATCGCATCTAATCGCGTGGGTGACTATTCGCATCGGGCTATATTGAAGATAATAAAATAATCTATCCTACTTATCGAGGAAGTTCCATGAACTCCACGATAAACGTGCTAAGGATGTCATGCATGTGAGAATGCATCTAAATACCCTTAATTAGGTTCCCCAAAAAATAAACCTATTATTTAGATTAAAATATCTTCAGCAAACACTTTTAAACATATAGAAATAGAATTTTAACCCAAAAAGAGGCTTCGTATTTCTATTTAATAAGCGGCCAAGATCCTAAAGGACTCAATATTATCCTTAGGTTAAAATCCTTAGAAAGTATCTATAGAAATATTCCCTCAGTTTTAACCATAGGAATATCCTATTAAAATATCTATTTGGGCATTTATATATTAGCCCTATAGGACACTTTCTATTTCTACTAACTTATTTATTTATAAACCTGCAAGGTTTAGTACTTTCCCTAGGGTGAATATCCTATATAAAGTTTATAAAAGGGTAATCAATAATTTTCAGAGGCTAAATAATATTTTATATAAATGGAGTACCATTTCTAGCTTTTCTTTTGTAAAGGAAATGCTACCATAAAGCTATTCTAATTTTTCAGGGGCAAAATAGTAATAAGATATGTCCAAAAATATTTTTCTTAACTCAAGTATAAGATATACTATTTCTCTGAATTTTACTAATATTTTTGGAGGGCTAAAACTATTTCAGACAGCCTAATAAGCATTTATGGGGTTTTCTTTATAAAAGAAATATATAGACAAGAGCTACAAATATTTACAGAGACTTTAAATAATTGAAATATGCAAAGTTATATTTTTAATGGGTTCCAAAAGCATTCTAGTATTTTACATAATTTTTCCAGGATTATTTATGGTCTCTAAGTATTTATAATAGATCATAATCAGTTCCTGAGATTTTCTAAATAGATAAATATCTGGAAAATATTTTAAACAGTAACGGGTTCAATCGCCACTGTGTGGCCCGAGTTGGGTCCGGCCCATGCGCGGAAAAGCCCGCGGGGAGGCGCCCCACGCCGGAGGCGCACTTTGGAAACCCGTCTTCATTAATATGACAGGTGGGGCCAATGGGCCCACCGGTCAGCCGTAGCGGAGGCTCTCCCGCGGGGTTTTAAAATAAACCCGACAGGCGGGTCCCCGATGGCAGCGAGAGGCGGTGCCTTGTGTTTGAATGATGATGTCGGATGACGTCAAGACGCTCTTTCCTCCGGCCAGGGCTCCGGCGATCTTCGGCGATGGATTGCGACCGGTACAGTGCTCCATTTGTGGAGTTCTCGGGCTCTACAAACTCGGGAGGAGGATAGCTAGGACGTGTTTGTGTGTTTCATGTGGGAGGCGCAGTGGAACGGCGGCGCGACAAGGATAGGCGGCGGAGAACTACGGCAACCACGCTTATCCACACTACCGAGGTGCTGGAGTTCGAACAAAGGCTTGGAGAGCATCTAAGGACTACAAGAAGTATTACCGAGCCGTTGGTAGAGGCCGGGGAAGTTCGGGGAAGGCTGTCGGCGTGCGGGTGGCGGAGGCCGAAACAGGGAAGAAGCGCACGGAGCTTCGGGGGCTTCTCCCTTCGATTGCTCCCGGGGGAAGACGGCGGAAGCTCCAGGGAAGAAGTAGACCGAGGGAGGGCGCCCAATTTGTAGCCGTCGGGGTGAAATCAAGAAGGGGGCGGAGAGCTCCGGCGGCGGTGAAGGTGCTCTCCCGAGCGCTGCAAGCAACGAAAATGCGATTAAGACGGAGGGGAGCTACTGGGGAATGAGAGGAAGAGGTAGAGCTGGTCGTCCGAGCTCGGGAATCACCGGAATGAGCCCGCAACGGTGATGGTGTTCGGCGCCAACACGGGAAGCGACGGGGAAATGAGGGGGAGCTCGGGTTAGCCTTTTATAGGCGTGGAAGGGGACGCGGGGAGGGGCGCGTGGCGACGGGGCACTTCAATGCTCACGGTACGACGCGAATCCGAGCCGGGAACGGCCATGCGGCCGTAGTAATTGGTCGAGTATGGCGACTGAGCTTGGAGGGCAAGATGGGGATTCCGCGAGTTGTACCGGCCACGGGGAGATACAAGACCTAATAAATGCTCGGGTTGACTTGGTGACCCGGTCGGAGGAGCGATGGGCGGCGCAAGACGCGGGAAGCTTCGGCTTGAACCGGAGGAGGAGCACCGCAGGAGGGAGCCAGGAAGGGAAGACCAGGTGGGCCTTCTTGGGCCAAGGCAGGGGAGAGAGCAGGCGGCTGGCACGGGCACCTACCCATGCGGGCTAGCCAAGATGGTGGCGAAACCGAGGAAGGAGGGGGAGAATTTGGGAATTTGAGCCCAAGGGGCAAAATGGTAATTTCACAGTAGTTGATTCCATTTCAAATTTGAATTCAAACTATGGAGGGAAAAGATGGTTTGAAAATTGGCTTCCTTAAAGGATATAGATAGTAATTACTATTTATTATGCTGAAAATACTATTCATAATATGAAATTAATATTTCCCAAGCATTTTGATAAGTGTATGCACAATATACATATGATTCAAGTAATTTATTGAAAAATTAAAGTTTAGTGGGATTACTATTCGTGATCTGAAAATATAAGTGCCATTATATATTTATATGCATATGAATACATTGGTCATATATATACACATTTACTTATTTATGGCATAATTGCATTGTTGTATTTTGGGAATAAGTCTTAATAAAAGAGTTTTGAGATAAATGTAATTTTGGCCAAAAGGGCAATTTAGTCAATTTATCACTTAATTATATTTGAAGGCAAGGTCAATAGTTAGGATTTACTATATGGTCCAATTTAGAAATTGATAAGATTTACCCTTTGCATGGGATATGCAAAGTGTAGGGTTCTAAATAGTGAATACTCTTATTGTAGGATTTTGAATAGTGCAAGGATGTCGGATTTGCATTAAATTGAATATTTATCAATATAGTTTAGCTTTTAGCGTATAATCAAGAAATAAACATTTTATAAGATGAGATATTTGAAAGCTTTAGAAAATGTCCAATTGATGCCCTTGAAATGCATACATAGATATATGTAGCAATGGCAATGATCATTGGCCTTTTAAAATCATTTTAGAGAGGAGCAAAAATATAGGTTTGCAAAAATGATCTATATATGTATATAGATTTGGATATAGGTCTTTGAAGCAAAACCTTCAGTAAGATTCGAATAAAAAGAGGGAAATATCGAATATGTTTTATTTAACACAAAACATCTTAGTTATAAATACACATATATTTGTATCAAGGAGTCAAAATAATATAAATTAAGGCATAAGCCTTTCAATAAATGAAAAGCATTATTAATAATTAAAATTTTCCAAAAATTTACAAATCCCTAAAAATAGTATGTTACAGACATATCCACCCCTCTTTGATATACCCCATGCTCTGATGGACTTCTCTTGAAACCAAGCTTCACCAGACTTGAATCATGCTTTGCATTCCATGCCCGTGGAGCTTGCCGCAGCCCATACAGTGCCTTCCAAAGCCTATAGACCTTGTGTTTAGCTCCTTCTTCAACGAAACCAGGAGGTTGTGCCACATATACTTCTTCCTCAAGCTCTCCATTGAGAAAAGCGGATTTCACATCTATGTGATGAACTTGCCAGCCCTTATGCGCAGCCACTGCTGTTATAAGCTTCACCGACTCGAGTCTAGCAACTGGGGCAAAGACCTCCCCCAAAATCTATGCCTTGGCGCTGCATGTAACCTTTTGCGACGAGCCTAGCTTTGTGCTTCACCACCTCTCCATGTTCATTTCTTTTTATCTTAGACACCCACTTCAAACCGATGGGTCGATGTCCAGCAGGTAGCTCAACAAGCTTCCACGTCTCATTTTCTTCGATTGATCTCAGTTCTTCTAGCATTGCTACTCGCCAACACTCTGCTTGCTCAGCTTGAACAAAGGTACCTGGTTCTTCATCCACTGACAGATGTAGTTCACCCTCTTCTTCGAATTCCTCCTCAAGATTTTTGGGCTCAAGAGTACCCAGGATATTGCTAACTGTCCTGAATCTGCATGGTGCATCACCGTGATCAGCATCAAGGAGGCTTGACACGTCGGGTGGAGCTGAAACAAACTGAACTCTGTCCTTGGGAGTCTCCTCTTCCCCGGGCAAACCCCATGCCCCTACTGACTGTCCAGGGGACACAGAGTTCCTCTCAGTCGTTGTCTCCTTGTTAGGACTGCAGCATCGTTTCCCTTTACTCGGATACACAACATACTCCACCTTGAACGTCCCTGGTGAGCCCGGGGTGTTCATATCTTCAGCTGCATCCCACTTCCAGTACTTTGCCCCCTCATCAAACACGACATCCCTTGATACAAAAACTCGCTTGTTCTCTGGGTTGTACACTCTATAGGCCTTTGAACCAGGTTCGTAGCCTATAAACACCATGGGGATACTTCTGTCTTCGAGCTTCTTCAGTTTGGATAAGACATTTTTTTTTTGATGCAAAGGGCAGGAGAACTGTCATCTATTGATCAAAAGCAGAAGGAGTACAAAAAAATATAATTGGGGGGAACAGGCCCTCCCCATGGGGCATGAACTCCTAAAGGAACCTACAAAATAACGAAATCGGCACCTACGGCCGCCCACAATCTCAACTCGTCTAGGAGGTGGTGGAGGAAGGGAAGCGGCGGTCGTTCGGAGGAGCGGAAAATCCTGTTGTTCCGCTCTAGCCAAAGTAGCCAGATGGTCCCAGATATAATGGAAAGAGTGCCTCGCGAAGGTCCCGCTTGGAGAATGTCGGCTTCCCACCATGATGGGATGGAGTCGGAGTGACGCCACGACGAAGGGTGGAGTAGCTCGAACCCCGAAAGGTTCGCCAGGCGCGTCCAGACGAAGGTACTGAAACTGCAGAGTAGGAAAAGGTGTTCCGGCGTCTCTAGGCTGCGATAGCAGAGCGGACAAAAGTAGGCGTTAGGCAGTTGTCTGCGTTGTAGGGCATCCGCCGTGAGGACTCGCTATTGGAGTAGAAGCCAAAGGAAGAATTTGCACTTGGAGGGTGCCCAGTGCTTCCAGACGCGTTGAAGGCCCGGTGTGGGGCGGCGGCCAATGAATTGAAGCCTGTAGGCGGACTTTACTGAGAAGGAGCCGTCGTTGGTGAACCGCCAGAGCCAATGGTCGGGTGTGCCCGGGGTTAGAGAGACCTGGGACAGCCTTTGGAGCAGCGAAATGAGTTCCGGAACCATTTCAGGGGTGAGTACTCGCCTAAGGTCGGAGATCCAGGTGTTGCTTGAAAGCGTCTCGACCAAAGTGAACGCTGGGAGTTGCGCCTGCTGATTTGAGCCAGCCACAGGAGCGATACCAGAGAGCCAGCGGTCCTCCCAAAAAAGGGACGAGGAACCATCATGCAGGCTCACCGAAGTCCCCACCCGAAGGAGGTCGTCGTCAGTCGTTGGCTGGGCGACAGGGGTGTTAATCCACTGGGCGGAAGAGGAGGTCTTCCTAAGCCTAAGCCAGCGGAGGCGGAGGGCTCGTGCGAAGCGAGCGAGGTCAGGCACCCCAAGGCCTCCGAAACGTGTTGGGGAGCAGACAGTGGACCAATTGACTTTACAGTGTCCTGGCGAAGAGGTAGGGGTCCCTTTCCAGAGCCAACTGCGCCTGATCTTGTCTATCTTCTGAAGGACGGAGCTGGGGGGTTTGATCACTGAGAGGATGTATGTTGGTAGGGCCGAGAGGACGGCCTTGAGGAGGGTCAAACGCCCACCCTTTGACATGAACGGGCCTCTCCAGCCAGCCAGCCTGTTGGAGATTTTGTCGATGAGCGGTTGGAAGTGGACGTGCCGGAGGCATTTAATGGAGAGTGGGAGGCCCAGGTATTTTAGGGGGAAGGTGGATCTAGAAGCCGGCAAGTTTTGGAGGACGTCGTCAAGGTCAAGGCCGTCACACCTGATGGGAGCGGCTTGGCTCTTGGTGAAATTGGTGCGGAGGCCAGAGATGTTGCCGAAGAGGTCTAGTAAGCCCGCCAAGGCCGACGCGTCTTGCCTGGTAGGGTGGATGAAGATGGCGGCGTCGTCTGCAAAAAGGGAGATATGGGGGCCAGGCTGGAGGCCTCTGATGGGGGACAGGATCCCATGCTATGTGGCTTTCGCGAGAAGGGACACAAGGGGGTCAATGGCAAGGTTGAAGAGGAAGGGGGATAAGGAGTCGCCTTGACGTAGACCCCTGCGGTGGTGGATGGGGGTTGAGGGGTGGCCGTTGAGGAGGACCCGCGAGGAAGAGGTGGCAAGCGAGAGGGAGATCCAGTCACGCCAGCGTTTCCCGAAGCCGCGGGCGCGGAGGTTGTCGAGGAGGTAGGTCCAAGACACTGAGTCAAAGGCCTTTGCAAGGTTGAGTTTTAGGAGAAGGGCCGGCGTTCCGGATCTGTGGAGAGATTTGGCTTTGCCTTGGACCGAGAGGAAGTTGTCCTGTATGTGGCGGTTTTTGATGAAAGCGCTCTGACAGGGGGAAACGAGATCGTCCATGAAGGGGGCAAGCCTCGTGTAGAGGATCTTGGTGAAAAGTTTGCCCAGACTGTGAATGAGACTGATGGGTCGGAAGTCGAAGGGGGAGGTAGGTTTGTCCTTTTTAGGCAGCAGGACGATGAGAGCGTCATTCAAGGTCTCAAACCCCCGCCCATCGAGGTTGAGGAGACATCGGAGGGCCGCCAGGAGGTCTGAGGAGATGAAATCCCAGTAGGATTTGTAAAAGTCCCAGGTGAAGCCATCGGGGCCTGGGGCTTTGTCGTTAGGTAGGCTAAAAACTACCTCCCTGAGCTCGTCCAAGCTGAGCTGCTCTTCTAAGGCGGAAAGATCCAGAGAGGGGAGCTCGAGGAAGTTCCAGTTGAAACGGCGACCGGGTCCAGGGCCCGAGGGTGGGACGGACCCCAGGACAGACGAGAAGTGGTCGTGGAGGATTTGTGCTTTCTCGTGGAATTCGGAGTGTGTGCCGGATGGGCTCTGTAGGGTGTGGATGTAGTTTTTCCTCCTCCGACCGTTTGCCCTCAGGTGAAAGTACTTAGTGTTGGCGTCGCCGAGTCTGAGCCAAGATAAGCGGGAGCGCTGTTTCCATTTGATTTTCGCAATCACGCTGAGCCCTAAGCTGCGGATTTTGAGATGCCGTCGTAGGTCTATCTCAGCAGGGGAGAGCTGGCGGGATTCCATGGCCAGATCGAGGAGCCGCAGGACCTCGGAGGTGATCGCGAGCTGGAGGGAGGTGTTGCCAATGTGGGTGCGGCTCCAAGATTTAAGGGCCTTGGCGGTACGGAGGAGTTTGGTGCGGAAGCGAAGGAGTGGGTGGGAGGGAAGGTGGGGGGAAGCCTCGCACCAAGCTTGCTTGGCGGTCTCAGAGAACCCCGGCAGGCGGATCCAAAAGTTCTCGAAGCGAAACCTCCTAGGGGGAGGAGGGAGGATCTCGGCTGTGAGGAGGAGGGGACAGTGGTCAGAGGCTAAGGAGGACAGTGGGAGGAGCGAACTGGAGGGGAAGAGGAGTTCCCACGCAGTGTTGCAGAAGGCTCTGTCAAGCTTGACCAAGGTGGGGTTGCCTTCCTCATTGCTCCAAGTGAAACGACGGCCAGCGAGGTGGAGCTCCTTGAGGAGGCAAGTGTCAAGGGCAGTGCGGAAGCGGGACATGAGGCGGTGGTTGAGGTTGAGGTTGTTTTTGTCGGAGGCTTTGTAGATCAAGTTGAAATCTCCAAGCACCAGCCAAGGGGAGCTAAAGTGGTTGGCCAAGGAGGTGAGTTCAAGGAGGAACGCTTCCTTGTCAAGGAGGGTGGAGGGCCCGTAGACGACGGTAAGGATCCAGCTGGGCTGACCATCAAGCGGAGAGAATTTGGCAGAAATGGAATGCTGTAGGATGAGTTGGTCGGAAACCTGGACGGCGGAGGTATCCCAGAAGAGAAGGATGCCCCCTTTAGTGCCAATGGCAGGGAGCTGCAGCACTCCCCGGAGGCGATGGCCACAAATTTCCATGAGCGTTAGGTTATTTGGCTGAGAAAGTTTCGATTCCTGGATGGCGAGGATGGTTGGGTTGTAGGATCGGATGAGTGCTGCTACTGTGTCGCGCTTGGCCGCGGAGTTGAGGCCGCGAGTGTTCCAAGAGAGAACCTTCATAGGGCGGGAGAGGGGGGACACTGAATGCTATGAAGGGCGCCCTTAATAGACCGAAGGTAGATGGAAGGGGGTAGGCAAGCCAAGGCCCACGCAGGGGGAGGCGTGCCCAAGACGCGCCGCACGCAGGCGGTAAGACGACTAGGGGGGCGACAAGCCCACGCGACGGTGGGAGAGCCAGGACAAGAGCGACCGGTCCACACGCAGGTGGAACAGAAGCGAGTACAAAATGACACCAGCCCACGCGCAGGTGGGGACTACTAAGCAAACCCACACGAAGGTGGGGGCTACAAGACAAACCTACACGCAGGTAGGGACGAAACAAGCCCACACGCAGGTGGGTACGATACAAGCCCACGCGCGGGTGGGCGGGGGAAAGGGGGGGTCGGTAACATCAGGATAAGCTGGCACCAAGCAAACGGGGTGTGGCTAGGGGGCACAGTCCTCCACCCCGGCGGAGCCGATGGCGAGCAAGTCCACGGAGGGCCGCGAGAGGCCACAGAGATCGGCGACGGCCGAGAGAGTGGTGTCGTCAAGCGGAGAGGAGAACAGAGCCTGAAGCTGTGCAGCCAGGTCGTCGACTGTGGGAGGGGGAGGAAGTCCTAGCTTGTGGGCTAGGACCCCCTGGGCCCTGCGGATAGCTGGGATGGGCGAGGAGCCGACAGGAGCGCGGATCGCATGAGCGGAGGCAAGCCTAGAGCTGCGGCGAACCGCGGAGGAGCACGAGGAGCGAGGCCGCCTAGGTGGCAGTGTGGGGATCAGCGGAGCAGGCAGCGGCAGGGAAGCCTTCGCAAGGAAAGCCTGGGTGGCGGAACGGGAAGGAGAGGCAGGGCTAAGCTCAGCCTCGAGTGTCATGGGGTCAAAGGGTGGGGGGGTGGGGAGGGGGGCACGAGGCGGACCAGGGGAGGTCCCCAACTGGTGGGCTGGGATCCACCTCAAGGCCTGGGAACGCAGGGGTAGGGGCAACCATCGGGGGGCCCAGCGGGGATGCTGGCCCAGGCGGGATGACCAGGCAGGCGGGGGTCGGCCAGTGGGGATGGAGGGAGCCAGTGGCAGGGGTCGGCCAGTGGGGGTGGAGGGGAGCCACCCACAGAAGGCCGCCCAAAGGAAGGGGCCTAGGAGGAGAGACCCGCTGTCGCGCCCCTTCTCGGCTTACCTAGCGAGAACGGTCGGACCTGCACTAGGCCCTGGATCAAGAGGGCTAGTGCAAGAGTTACACAGTGGAATCATTTCATACATCGGTGTCCAAATATTACATAACAGCGATCATCCGATCGCATTAGTAGCAAACGGCATTTAAGCCTTAGTTACGCACCAAAGTTCATCGAGTAGC
Organism: Olyra latifolia; assembly: GCA_036346145.1. Classification (NCBI taxonomy): domain Eukaryota; kingdom Viridiplantae; phylum Streptophyta; class Magnoliopsida; order Poales; family Poaceae; genus Olyra; species Olyra latifolia. The sequence continues at coordinate 51,299,002 of CM070524.1, read as the reverse complement.
GGAAATCTCCCAAAGGGCAACTTGCAAGTTCAAAAGAATAACAAAATCGCACAAAGAAATTGTGTAACCACACACGGTGGTGGAACGACTAAACCCTATCTTAAGCAACTACTCCTGGTCCCGGCATCGAGGATCTCCTTCCTCATGACAATCGAGGCATCTTCCTCAACGGGCTCCTCCATGTCTAAAGATAGATATTTATGCGAGGTCGGTGTCATCCAAACACCTGGCGAGCTAACACCCAACCCAATGCATTTAGTGATAGAGGTTTCAAAGGAAAGGTTGGGTTTATTTATTTGCATGAAAGCCGCTTTTGGAAATGAAAGCCTATGACTTAGCAGCTTAACCAAATTCCTGTCAAATTGATTATTTATCATGTTTTTTTCAATGCACAACCAAACCCATGGCGCTTCAAGCACTCGCCAAACGTTCTCTTCCCACTCCGCCATCATCTTCCGAGTGTGGCGACTCGTTAGGATCACATTCCTGAAAAAGTACCCGGTCTCGCCCTAATTTGGGTTCCGACCCACGCTAGACTTACGGCTCTCAGAAGAATGGACCTAGATCATCCTCGATGACGACATGAAACCGTTTTCACCTCAAGCATGGCGGCAGCATGGCACGCCCATGGTCGTAACTACCCCCGAATCCCCAAAACTTGCACTACGCGCGATGGCCGGCGCGTTGTGGTGTTAGGAACTATCTCCCCGCAGCGAGATAGTCATGACGCCACACTGTGCATCCTCGATGCACCCGTCTGGGGAATCCTTGATTCAGCCCACCGACCCACTAAGGGCCTCACCCTTATGCACTTCCTTCTTGGCTAACTCGCACCCTCCGTGTGAATCACACGATGTGGCGGAACCCTCCTTTGGGGCAGCGACGGCATTACGCGGATCTCGCCGCTCCTCTTCCATGCACTACGATGTGGGCGATTAGCTTCCTCAAATCACGAGCCCTACTATTTCATCTCTTACCCAATCTGGGACCCAGATGCAAAGACATCACAACCATACACACACCGGCATGCGTGCCCAATTTCCAATTAACCATATTCAATGTGTGATCATGTCCGGTGAATGTCGGCTCACTGCTCCGAGGCAATTTTAAGCCTAAAATTAATAGTTGGACCCGAGCAATGTCTAAGCAAGATTATAACCAAGACTTAGGAGTCTAAATCGGTTTATTTAAATTAACCAAAGCTACCAAGGGTGATCATCAAAGCGATCAATAGTAAACCAAATGACAGATGATTAATTCAAGACAACATCATCATGGTAAATTGATAGCAAGTAAGTAAATGGCATGATATATCATGATTGAACAAATAGGCATAAGTACTTAAAAGGGCATGCGGTTTATCATCAGAAACAAATACTTTAGAAATCAGGATTCAATATGATATTATTGGATGTTAACTTGCACTAGGGAAAGCGATACTCTCCTAGTAAAAGCAACACTATTAAGGATAGGTATTAACTTCGCACTAGGAAAATCGAGATTCTCCTAGTAAAAGCAAACTCCTTTGAGGGTAGATATTAACTCGCCTTGGGAATTGAAGTCCGGTCTTGTGCGGAGTCCTCGAACAGTGTTTCCGGATCCTCTACGCCTAAACGGAGAATCAACAATTCATCATAAACACGATGCGGCGAAGAAGAGAATGATGCATGAAATGCAATCGAGGTCGTCAGATTCGCCATTTACGATTCCTATGTTTAACTATCTACATGAATCCATATATATATATATATATCGAGAAAGTTCCATGATCCTTCTAAATAATGAATCATAGCGGAATGGCCATGAAGTGCTTGTGAGATGATGCACATGATACATGTATATATATGTGTAATGAAATTTCTACCCTAATTAACCCAATAGGACAAAATATGGTTTTATCGTCTTTTAAAGTACTTTAAATAGTTAGAATATGTTAACATGATACATGTAGCTAGTTATTCATGTTTCCTAATTATACCAATATTGAGTTAACATGTAATTAGGAAACATATTATAGGTTATACTATATTCACCTAGGTCCAAAAAGTCATTTATCTAAGCATCCATGATTTTCTTATGTTTAACTTAATTGTTAATCTATTTTAATACACAACATTCTATTTTTGCTTATTTCTATATGAATTAATACCTAAAATAAGCTTAATGGATTTAATCTAGGAACCGTGTTTGGTTTCTTGTGTGAGGTACTATTTTTATTAAATCCAACACAAGTTTCTAGTATTTACCCTAATTTTTCCAGAATTTTTAATGATATCTACCTATTTTAAATAAATCGCTTTATTTACCGTCTTTGTTTTATTTATAAAATCTGGGAAAAAAAGGGTGAACAATATTGGGCCGCCCGCTAACTCATGGTCGAGCCAACCACGCCGAAGACGATTGAAGGCGAACTTCGAGAGTGAAGGCGCTGGGGTCATAGGCGCCTGATTTTACCTCGACATGTGGGACCGAGGGCCCACATGTCGGCCGACGCGAAGAAGCCGCTACGGAGTTTTAAATCCATGAAGGCCGACAAATGAGGCCCTCTGTCGGCGACCACACACGGTGAAGCCGCACGGATCTTGGCGCAGATCGGACGGCTCGCCGTCATCGTTTTCCTTCGCCACGGCCAAGACGGCCGAGGCTAGCCGACGGCCAGCCGAGCTAGGGTGCACCGCTTGGGGCGTTTTGGGTTCGGTGGAATCGGTGAGCTAACGCGCATCTAGGGGTGCCCTTGTCGAGGCCGTAAACGGCCGGACGCGGCGAGCCATGCCCGGCGGCGAACCGCTACCGGCGGACATGAGTAAATGACCTAGGGTCGAGCTTATGGAAAAATAGCGCGCATGAGCTATGCGGCGGGGTTAGTGGGTGCTACCGAGCAAAAAGGTGGTCGGGGCACGGTTGAATCGGCGATCACGTCTTGGTCCGAGCAAGGAAGGCGGCGCGCCAAGATCTTTGGTGAAGACCGCGAAGCCTGGGCCAAAGAGGGAGCACGGTGTGAGGGAAGACAGCGGCTCACCGAGCAAGGGCTTGCCGCCAAGCTCACCAGAGATGATGATCGGCGCGTCCCGAGCAGTCCGAGCAGGAAGGCGCGCGCTCAAGATGCTTTGGGAAGACCGTGAAGCCTGGGCCAAAAGAGGAGCACGGTGTGAGGGAAGACAGCGGCTCACCGAGCAAGGGCTTGCCGCGGCTCACCAGAGATGATGATCGGCGCGCCCCGAGCAGTGTCCGAGCAAGGAAGAACGAGGCGGTCGGCGGTGGCGAGAAGCGTTCGACGAGCTCGGGATGACTCGGACCAATTCCTTCGCGCAGAGCTTCACGAGGTCATGGCGGCAAACGCGAGACAATGTGGAGACTAAGGAGGTCTGGTTTGGGGCGACGTGAGAGTGAAAAGAGGGAGAAAACGGCCGATGTGGCGCGGTGGCATATAAGCTCGGCCCGAGCTCGGCTCTTGACCACGGTCATGCAAGATGTGAGACGGTCCACGAGAGGAGCTCTAGTGCTCATTGGCTAGCTGGGCGGTGGCTTGTTCGCGCTGGCGAATGTCCGAGCCGGGCGGCGAGATGGCTTGTTTTCGGCGGCATTGCGGCCGGAGACGCGGGCGGTGTGGGGGCATCGATGGCGCGACCAAGTCGGCCATTGGGCAAGGTGGGCGGTGCTGGGAACTCCTGCAGCATGAGCCGGCCGACAAGACGGCAAGTCGTCCATGGCGAGCAGTGCAGCGGCGGCGATGGCCAGCGTCGCGCCATGGTCTGGAGGTGGGGTCCACAGGTCCAGCGACACACACAAGCCGCCAATTGAAGATCTTCCTCGAGATTGAGGCAGGGAGTGACGGTTGAGCCGGGTGGGAAGGTGGCAGCGCCGCCAAAGCGTTCCGCCAAATACCCGCAAGGGCGTAAAGGAATAGGAAGTCGCCATGTGGGCCCTACCAGGTCAAATTGGTCAACACCGAGTCAAACTCTCTATTAGGGTTTAAACTAATCTATGGATTTTTTCCTCGATTTTTAGGGCAATATAACATATTTAGGCTTATGTGATTATGTGTATACATATATATATATATATATATATATATATATATATATATATATGTGTGTGTATGGATGTTTTATGAATATGAAAATATATTCCCAATTTAAGGTCCATTAGAATCTTATATTTCAACAATTTCTTAAATAGTGCTATAAATTATAAATTCTTATGCAAGGGTTTATTAATTAGCTATTTAGTGCTTTATTCAAACAAAAATCATCAATTTCAAATGGCTTCTAAAGTCTAGAAATGTGTGTTTGTCACATAGAAATTTTACGGAAACGCCATAGCTTATGCAATGGTACGTATGTTTTCAAAATATTATCATAACTTTGGTCACATTACACCATGGCGAGGGTCTTGCCCAGCAAGGCCCGACGCGCCGGAGGCGGCACGGCCGCAAGTCACGTGGCGGGGTGGGATTTAATTCCCCGAGGCATCGATCGCGAAGCCCGAGGGCAGCACGGCGGGGCAGAGCCGGCAGGGGCCCATCGGGAGGTCCCAGCGACGGGTACCGGTCGCGAGACGAGCCAAGCCGACCGGAGGTCATGATGGTGGCCGCCCGCCAGCGGCGAAGACGAAGCGCCGGGAGAAAGGGAAGCGAGGCGTCTTGGTCCGAGGCTTGGCGGCGCCCACGTCCCGGCGGGAACGGTGCGGGCGCGCCTGTGGAGAACCGGAAGAAGCGCAGGAGGCGGTTGAGGATGCCGCTGTCCTGTCGTGGCGACGCCGGCCGTGGCAGGACTCGGTGGAGGGAGAGGATTCGTCGCCGTCGCTATCGGGCTCGCGGCGGCGAAGCGGGCGAAGAGAGGGCGACAGAAGCGCGGCGGGTCGGAGGTGACGGGTGGCGGAGGCACTGAGTCGGGGAGACCCAACCTCCAAGGGTGGGGGTCCAGCCGCGGATGGCCACCGCCGACACGCGCGGGTACCGAGGAGAAGTCCTCCACCGTGTCGAGGTGGAGGAGGAGGTGGTGGACGGAGGCGCTGCTGGGCGGGTCATGGCGACCGGTGAGCCTCGCGGGGCCGCGGTCACCGGGGCGGCGAGCCTCCAGGTAGGGGGAGGGCTTCGAGAGCTCGAGCTCGACCTCGAGCGGGATCGAGGCGGGGTCGCGCGTCCAGACCCAAACGCGGAATGCGGATGTATCAAGTCGCAGCCGGGTCTCGGGCTCGACGACGTCAGTGCGGCCGGCGCCGGCGAGGATCCTGTCGACGACGGAGGCAGACCAGGCGTGGAGGGGGAGGCCCTCAATGAAGACGCGCACGCATCAAGACGGCGCTGTGGTCGCCATTGGCGTGGAGGTCACTGGGGATGGCGGTGATGATGAAGCGGCGGCCGTGGTAGCTGAAGGAGCTGTGCGTGGCTAGGTGAGCTTGCTCCGGCAAGGTGAAACGAGCAAGGAAGCGACGGTAGGCAAGGTGAGTGAGCTGGATGTCGAAGATGGGGATGTCCGTGTGCAGGTTTATCGCGGCGGCGACGAAGGCTGGGTCGGGGTGAGGGCCACCGGAGATGTTGACGAAGACGCCGCGGCGGTGGAGCTCGGAGGCGTCCGACCGCATCTCCGACGAGATTTCGACGCAGACGCGGGCGGAGGGCGGGCGGAGGGTAGCCAGGGCAGATCGCGCTGCGGCCATGGATGTGGGTGTAGGGAGGAGGGCAAGGTGAGGGAGGAGGGGTCTTTGGCGACGGTTTCTCGGCGGCGGCGCGCGCACCGCTGAAGGTGTGTCGGCGCCGCACGAAAGGCAGCGGATGGGGTCATGTAGGAGGCGGCGCGGTGGTCGGAGGCCAAGCAACGAAGGCAGCGGCCTTTAAAGGCCAAGCTCATGCTGGCCGGCCAGGCGGCGCGACCGGCCGTCTTAACTCCGGAGGCCCGAAGTGGAAGGCGAGCTCTGGCGCAGCGGCGACGCGGGCGCACGCGTTGCCAAGGCGGGGAAGGCACGAGCGCCGAGGGGAGGTCGACGAAAGGGCTAGGCCTGGAGGCAACCAGCGGGGGGAGGGTGCCATCAAGGCTGCCTGAGAAGGGTAAGGTGGCAATCAATGTGCCCGGGTGGGGTAGCTGGGGATGGATCTCGGCGGAAATGTTGGGGATGGAGGAGTGGGTGACTGCGGCGTAGGAGCGGCCAAGCGTAGTGCATGCGGCAATGGAGGAGCGGTGCGCGGGGTGGCAGGAGGACGGGGTCGCCGGAGTGGTTGGGCGCAGGCTGACCGTGGCCGGTGAGGTTGGCGTCGGGGTTGGGGCCGTGGACGCGCTCGCCGGAGGGGCGGGGCACGTTGGAGCGGGAGGGGAGGCCCTGGACGTGCTCGCCGGAGGGGAGGCAGTGGACGTGCTCGCCGGAGGGGCGGGGCACGTTGGAGCGGGATCGAGCAGGGCGGGCATGGCCACGGCTCCCAGGGCGGGCCGACAAAATGTATTCAGTGGATAAGACATTTTTGACGTACGCCACACAACCAAAAGTGCGAAGGAAATGCACCGCTGTTTTTGTGCCGTGCCAAGCTTCATATGGAGTTCTTCCAGTAAAGCTCTTTGTTGGTGATCTGTTAAGGATGAATACCGCTGTGGATACTGCTTCTCCCTAGAACATATATAGCCTGCATATTTTTGGCCTTGAGCATGTTGCGTCCCATCCCTACCACCGTCTGGCTGCGTCTCTCTACCACCCCGTTCTGTTGAGGACTGTACGGTGCGGTTAGATGCCTCTCTACTCCCTCTTCGGCCCAAAAATTTCGCAGCTCTGTGGATGTGAACTCACCACCATGATCAGTTGGGAAAGTGAGAAGTTTGCACCCGGACTGCCTTTCAACGCTAGTTTTGTACTTCTTCAGTGCTTCAGTGGTCTCGTCCTTGGTCTGCAACAATGTGATCCACATGTATCTACTCATGTCATCAACTAATAACAGGAAATACCTCCTTCCTCCAGGTGTGCTTGGGGTGACAGGGCCACAGAGGTCACCGTGTACTAGTTCCAATGCCTTCTTGGTCGGTATTTCGTCAATTCTGGGAACGGTGCTCTCTTCTGCTTCCCAACGAGACAGCTGTCACAAACTTGATCAGTGTGCTCGATCCGTGGAATGCCGCGCACCATGTTGCTTGCCCCCATCTTCTTCAAAGCCTGAAAATTCAAGTGTCCAAACCTCGCATGCCACTTCCAGGCCACCTCGTCGCAATGTGCCGCGAGGCAAACTGGTTGTGCCATCTCGAGCTGGAATATGTACAACCGATTAGCTCCCCCTGTTACCTTAAACAGGGTCTGTTTTTTTGAGCCAAAAACAGAGGGGAAACCCCACTGTGAAATCTATAAAAAGAGGAAGCCGAAAACAGGGAAAAAGAAACCAGGGGGGACAGCAAAGGGGAGCAGGCGAGAGAGAGGAGAGGGAAAGAGAGAGGGAAGGGGAGGGAGAGGGAGAGGGAGAAACCCCCCGGTAACAACAGGTTACCAAGGAAAATACCTCACAGAGACTCGATCCAGGAAAGAAAACTAACTCTCTTACAAACTTTGAATCGAGAGCTCATGAAGGCCACCTTGAAGGCGTTGAGCCAGCGCGAGACGTCCGGCGGCACAGAGTTGAAAATGTGGTCGTTGCGCAGCTTCCAAAGCATCCAAGCGGCTATAAGGAATGCCTCCATGAGGAACTCCTTGTTGGCGGCAGAGAGAAGAGAGTCGGTAATCTCCTGAAGGCGGAGACCTTCAGTCCAGGCCCAGCCCAACCTTGCCCAACAAGAGAGGCTAAGAGGGCAAGCGAAGAAGAGATGATAGGAAGATTCCACAGCCTGCGACTCGCAGAGAGCACAGGAGAAGTCGCCCTCGTTGATGAAGATGTTCTTCCTGAGCAGCATCTCTCTGGTGTTGAGCCTGTCTAAAGACAGGAGCCAGGCGAAGATTCTGATTTTTGGAGTACAGCTGCTCTGCCAAATCTGTCTATGAATTTTCTGCGTGGGAGCACCCTTGAAGACTTGAGCGTAGAACTTGCTGGCCTTGAACTGGCTGGAGTTCCAGATGTAAACCCATTCAACCGTGCCGAGAGGCTGGGGATTGGCGGTGAGAAGGAAACCCAGCAGCATTCCCAACTCCTGCAGAGCCTCATCCGAAAGCGGCCAGTGGAAGACATCCTGAAGGGAATCGAACTGGACGAACTTGGCAATTGAGCAGGTGGGTTGTCTAGCGAATGTGAAGAGGTGGGGCAAAAATAGCTTGAGGATGCGGTCTTGCCAAAGGTCATGCCAGAGGAGGATAGAGGAGCCGCTGCCCACCACGCAGTTAGCGATGCCTCTGAAGATGTCGCTATGCTTGAGGACATTCCTCCACCAGAAGGACCCCCTAGGCCTGGAAGCATGAGGAACAATGCCATTATGGTAGTGGTGATGCCAGACTAGCCGAACCCAGGGGATATCCAAATTGTTATAGAATTTATGAAGATGCTTGCAAAGGAGAGCCTGATTCTGTAATCTAAGATTCAGGACGCCTAGTCCACCGTACTTCTTCGGCCGGCAGACATCGGTCCATTTCACCAAGGCCCTACAACCCTGCAGGATCCCATTGTTGCGCCAAAGGCAGTTTCTTCTGAGCTTGTCAATGTGCTTGATAACTGCAACCGGGAGTTGGAGAGTGCTCATCGCATAAGTCGGCATTGCCGAGAGGACTGCATTGACCATCTGGAGTCTGCCGGCGAGGGACAGAAAGTCAGCAAAGGAGCTCAGTCTAGTATCCACCTTTGTCATCATGGCATCAAAATCCTGGATACGCGGCTTGGTCGTGCCAAGGGGCAGACCCAGGTAAGGAAAAGGGAGGGAGCCAACCGAGCAACCCAGAGCAGTAGCCAAGGCTTGGGCATGATTAGAGTCCATGTTGAGGGGGATCAGCAAAGATTTGGAGAAATTGACTTTAAGACCCATGATCCTGCCGAAATCCCCCAGAATGCTTTTGAGGGTGGAGAGCTCCTGGAGGGATCCATTCATGAACAGCAGAGTATCATCCGCATATTGCACAATAGGGAAGTCTTCATCAAAGTATCGGCGCAGTGGGCTAGAGAGATCCCCTTGGTGGAAAGCCCGGTTGATAAGCACCTGAAGAATGTCAGCCGCAATGACGAACAGAAGAGGCGAAAGGGGGTCACCCTGACGAACCCCCCTACGACAATGAAACCACCTACCCGGGACTCCATTTAGGAGCACAGCCGAATGAGCAGAGGAGAGAATCTCCTGAATCCAGGCAATCCATTTAGCCGAGAAGCCCATTTGAGAGAGGGCCCCCAGGATAGCCGAGTGGGCAACTTTGTCGAAAGCTTTTTCAAAGTCCAGCTTAATTAGGACAAGCTCCTTCTTGGATGAATGGCAGAGGTGAAGGTACTCATAAGCCCAAGCTAGACAGTCCTGAATCGCTCTCCCTTTGATGAAGCCGTACTGGTTCTTGTGGACAAGAGTAGTGATCACAGTCTGAAGCCTAGCGGCCAGGATTTTAGTGATCAGCTTTAAGGAGGAGTTAAGGAGGGAGATAGGCCTGTAATCATTGACATGTTGGGGTTGGTCCTTCTTAGGGATCAAGGTGATGAAAGAGCGGTTGATACTGTCCAGCTTGGCTTCATTACTGCAGAACTGCTGGCAAAGGCAGTGGAAATCTTGCCTTAGAGTGCCCCAACATCTCTTGAGGAAGAGACCATTGAAACCGTCGGGCCCGGGCACCTTGTCCGAGGGCATGAGCCTAACCGTGCTGTCTACCTCTTCACTGTCAAAGTCTTCCGAGAGCCAATCTAGTTGGTTACTGGAATGGAACAAAACATCCTGACTGGGCCACTGCACATTATTATCGATGGAGCCCAATCTGTCCTGAAATTCAGAGAGGAGAAGTTGGGCTTTGTTGCCATGATCGGTGATGTAGTCCCCAGCATCATTTGTGAGCGCTTCAATGAAGTTGTGCCTGAGTCTATTGCTGGCGACTGCATGGAAGAATTTGGTTGACTCATCCCCCAAAGTGACCCATCTGTGAGTACATCTATTTTTCCAATAGGTGTTGTGACATTTGAGGAGCCAAGAGGCCTGAATCTTGAGGATGTTCCTGAAATTCCATTCCTGGATGGCTAGAGGCCTTCTGTCTTCCAGAGCGTCAAGAACAAGGATGCACTGATTGCAGTTCTTGATAACCTGGCTAAGGTTACACAGGCGGTTGCTCCAAAGTCTGAGGGGCGCCTGGAGGCTAAGGAGCTTGTTAGAAATAAGCTCCGCCGAGCTGAGATTGGCAGAATGCTGAAACGGGCCAGACTGCCAAGAGGTCGCCACGACCTCAGAGAAACCCTTCAAATCAAACCAGAAGCGTTCGCAGCGAAAAATGCTGGACTTAGGGATGCTGGTTTTGGCTTCAAGCACACAGGGGGTGTGGTCCGAGATACTCCTAGCCATCGGTTTCCAGACGGTCAAAGGAAATGCTGTGACTGAAAATGCGGGCATCGTTGAGGTTACCTCCTCCCCGGTTGCGATTGGAGAGAGAGCGGTAGAAGTTGAAGTCTCCAATCAGCAAGTGATTGTCCTCCGCAGAGAAGCTGAGGGAGGAGAGCCAGGTAATAAAATCAGACCGCCTTGGCTGACAACAGGGGCCGTAAACGTTGGTAAGCGACCACGAAACCGCATCAAGCTTGGAGCGAAAGTTGACGGTCATGGCAAAATCTTCATCGAAGGTGACAGTGCCATTAAGTTTAGTCCATGTCCAAGCGGTGAGGAGCCCACTCGAGTTGCCCTGGGAGGGGTGGAATGCGAACTTAGTGAATCTCTTGGGCAAAACCTTGTTGATGGTCCGAGCATCAAAGTGGCTCATCTTGGTTTCTTGGATGCAGACAATATCGGCCTTGCTTTCAATGACCTTGTTCCTAACAGTCCTTTTTTTATCATCTGCATTAAGGCCCCTAATATTCCGGTTAAAGATAATCCAGTCCCTGTTGCCTCTGCTAGATGTGGACCAATCCATAAAGGCCGAGGATAGGAAAGAGCGACGGGCGGGAAGGCTTAAGCCTTCCTGAAAGCTCCGGGTAGTGAAGAGTCCAGAAAGTTCTGGCCCAAGCAGAGAAACTCACAAGGGCCTAGAGAGGGAAGGTAACAGGGGCCGAGCGAGGCATAAGGGTAACCGGGGAGCAAACATGAAAGTAGACAAAATAGGCCAGAAGCCAAGCAGTTCGAGTCTGTTACAGAGGCCCATGGGCCTAAAGTACCCAAAAGATTTGAAAGAGCAGAAACAAAAGAAGAAGCTATGACTTCGAAAGCAGTCCGCCTCCTGAGGATCGCCAATGGTGAAGTTCTGGATCATTTACGAAGATCTTGGAGCAGCTTGGCGATGGTCACCTCCTCTAGGGGGATGCCGCAAAAGGTTGAGGCCGTCTGTTGAATGGCCTGACATCCAATGAAAGGGTAGATGGGGTTGGATCTTTTGGCTTCCGCCAAGGTAGGAAAAGAATGATTGTGAGAGGGGGGGGTCTGAACAATTACCCTCCTGAAGATGTTGCTGATCTCGGACTATGAGAACACCCCCTTGCCTGAGGCTCACTATATATGTTGTTCTTGAGGGCAAGGGATGTAGTACACCCCGGTGAGTGCTCGATGATCGCCTTTGTTGGAGCTGAAAAGCACGGTTCCTCGACCTTGAATAGGAATAGCCACCCTAGAGCCATCACCAAACCGGACCGAGCCCGTCACAGCTTGATCCAGTTCAGCGAAATTCTCCTTACACCCTATCATAAGATTAGATGCGCCTGTGTCCAGGTACCAGGCTTTCTCATGAGTGCCGTCCTCCACACCAAGATGCGCCTCGGCATGCAGTTCATTGAGAACCAGCCGGTTGTCTCCGTTGCCTTGAGTCACCTCGTCGCACACCGCCATAAGGAGTGTGGGCTCCTCGTCGATCTCCATCAGCTTTGACAGTGAAGTTCGCCTCCTCACTTTTCTTCGGTTTGCAGCAATGCCTGGCCCAATGACCAAGTTCGCCACAGTTGCGGCATTTGTCTTTGGAGATATCTCGTGGGTTGCCGCCATTCCCCTTCTTTCTTCTGTTCCCTTGAGTACTTGTGGAGTTAGAGCCATCTTGCTCCTTCTTTTTCATCCTGGCTATCCATTCTTCCTCGGTGAGAAGCAATCGTCCCGAATCCTGCTTGGGCAGATTGTATCTCTCTTCCACCGCAAGCAACCGACCAATCAATTCCTCAACAGACAGCGTGGATAGATCAACCATAGTCTCAATGGAGATTGCTAGCTGTGTGTACCTCGAGGGAACTACACGCAACAACTTCTTGACGATCTTCTCTTCAGGCACGCTGTCGCCGAGTGTGTCGGGGTCATTGGCGAGTCCCTGAATACGCATGCCCAAGTCTTCGATCGTCTCCCCTTCCTTGAAGCGGATCGACTCGAAGTCTTGCCGTAGCTTCTGGGCCCGTGCCTCACGCACGCGATCCACACCCATGCGCATGGTCTTCACGGCGTTCCACGCCTCCTTCGCGCTGTCCTTGACAGCGAGGGTCCGCACCATCTCCGGCGGCACTGACCGGAGGATCGCCGAAAGGGCGAGGCGGTCGTCGACTTGGAGATCCCAGACTCTCATCGTGGGTGGACATGAACGTTGATGTTGAGGCTAGACAAACCTTGCTCTGATACCAAATTTTAGCCTCAACCCAAGATCAATAGCACCAACTCAATGAGAAAAACACAACACGATCACAGAAGTGGACACCGTCGTTTGTGCTGCAACCAACCAGCAGCTTTTCTGTGTATATCTCCTCTTATAAAGCAAATACAAAGAAAATTGAGCTTTACGGCACGTTCGCATGCATGGGCCACGCCACGCAGCGGCCACGCAGCCATCGCCTATTCTTGCGCCACGACGAGAATAGGTCGGATTCCTGAAGTGAATATATTAAGCATCTAGGAGAAAGATATTTGAATGAGTTTATTTGTAGGATCAAAATAGGCGACGGGAGAGGTGGATAAGTGCCAAATAGAAATCTGGTACTTTTACACAAAACATCCCTCTAACACAGCAGAAACAGTTTCTACCAAGTCTAAATACCTCCTGAAGATAATTAGAACCGGAACAACAATTAACGAAGCCCCAAAACAAACTGCCAAAAATCGACCCGAGAACACTAACCATGTTACGCTCTGTATAGGTCGGATTATCCAATCAAGCCTGAATTCTATGACCTCGTTTTGGTTCGGATGATCCAATCACAATCGTATGGCCCGATCAGTTATAGGCTGATCAAGCAGTACACGATTCCGAATGATTTCAAAGACTAATTAGTTCATAACATTTGGTTCGTAAATCATATAGACCTCAAATTTTGCACATATCTTCCTAAGACTATGTAGGACCTATTCCAACAAGAATCACAAAGATTAACGCTATAATCATGATGAATTTGCAGATCGGTCTACTATGCAAAAAGCAAGATAAAAAACTGAGTTAGAAGAAGAATCAAACCACAGATTGTTTGAACTTTCATCCTTGTTGCTTCTTGGTTTATTGTCCACAACCTCTCCAAGTGGAGGACACCACCACAACACTTCAAACCCTAACTTTTTTTTTACTTATCCATCCAAGATAAAAAAAAACTGAGTTAGAAGAAGAATCAAACCACAGATTGTTTGAACTTTCATCCTTGTTGCTTCTTGGTTTATTGTCCACAACCTCTCCAAGTGGAGGACACCACCACAACACTTCAAACCCTAACTTTTTTTTTACTTATCCATCCAAGATAAAAAACTGAGTTAGAAGAAGAATCAAACCACAGATTGTTTGAACTTTCATCCTTGTTGCTTCTTGGTTTATTGTCCACAACCTCTCCAAGTGGAGGACACCACCACAACACTTCAAACCCTAACTTTTTTTTTACTTATCCATCCACCAACAAAACCTTCATGACTAAACCCGCACGAAAGGTGGCGATCAAATTCGACAAAATCTTTATATCCCTAATAGGAGATCAAAACTTTTCAGAGGTAGGGATGTTGCTCAAGACTATATAAACACATCAATCCTCAGGGGACGGGAAAAGATGCAGACGACTCGCAAAAGCATGAGACGATAAAGTGCTCAAGTCAGACATTAGGTTAGTTCTAGAAAAACATCTTTGTAATCTTTATTCTCTTTATGTAGCGAAAAATGCTAGATTAGAGCTATTATCTATCACCTGAAGCTCAAATCAGGATATATGTGTCTCTGCTTTAATCATTGGTGTCTCGCGTCCATGTGTTCTTTCCTCATGGTCAAACAAATCTGCGTGACGGATGAGAGAGGTTTCAATCGTCGACATTGATATATGTTGACGATACTGTTGCTGCCAGATCCTCAGTTCAAGCTACAGATCAGCTACTTCAACAGCTCCAACAAGAATCTGCAATCAAGGACATTGGAGATTTGAGTTACTTTCGGGGAATTGAAGTAACAAGGGACAGAAAAAGAATGGTTCTCTGTCAGCACAAGTATGTTGTGGATCTTCTAAAGAAAGCTAATATGTCGAATTGCAAGCTGTCAATAAGGGCATCTCCAGCAGATGCCTAAGCCCCGTCCCTATTCACGTGCCACCTCACCAAATGGGGCTGTCCCATCCCTATTCACCTCCCCAACAACTGCCCCATCACTATTCATACACTCTACTTTTCTTATTCATGCCCCATCACTGTTTGCTACAGTGACAAACAGTGATGGGGCTTGGGCACTGCTGGAGATGGCCTAAGGTAAGGATATTGTCTCTCCGAAGATGAAGTGACTAAGTATAGAAGCTTAGTAGGAGCTCTTCAATACCTAACCTTGGCAAGACCTAACATAGTCTTCCCAGTGAATAAGGTTTATCAGTTCTTGCATGAGTGTCAAGACCGGAGCGAATTGTCCAAATCCCTTCTGTGTTATATTGATACTAGTCCCAGATCAATGCTAGTATCCACAAATGCAAAACAGAATGGTAACAAAGCCAACGAAATATAGTGAGTACATAGTGTTATGTTCACAAGATTATTTATTACATCCATACGGCATGCAGGCTGTCAAATACACAGCGGAAGTTTCAAATGGAGCCCTTAGCTACGCCATAGGCAAGGACCTCGTAGACGCCTAGCAGAAAGTCATTGTCTTTATCTTCAAGAGCACAGATGTCATACGGTGGATCATGGAACATCAGAACTCCTCTAGCACGGTGATTTGTTTGTTGGAATGAACAGCAGCGCATAAAATATGAGAGTGAGTATGCTTCATACTCAACAAGTGAATTTTATAAAAGATGCATTATGAGGCTTATTTATCTTATTTTGCATAAAACCAATTTTTTTAAAATTTTCCCAACGTTTATAAGAGCAATTTTTAGGAAAGAGTTATAATTAAAATATTTTAATTTTTTTCTTTGATAAACAACTCCATGGCATCCCCTGTCAAATCATTTCCCTTTTATAAAAGAAAAATCTACCTTATGGACAATCCCTGTTGCGTGCTTAAAACCAAAAGTACGGCTATCCGAATAGTTTTGACACTCCAGAGTTTTTACACTTTACCCTCATGCGAGATTCATCCTTTTTGTCATCACACTTCCTTGCTGTGAAACCCGGAATGAATATCACATGACCATTTTCAAAATCCACGGTCTAACCAAGTTCTGCCCGCCAAGGTTTCGCTACAGAGCAGCCCGCAGCTTTTGCTCTACTGCATGGCCTGTGCCACTGCCGTCTACTGATTCCCATTTTGATTTCCACCGCAATGTCGCCGCCGCCACCGATTAGGTTTTAGGCTTTGGTTTGTGATTTGGGGATTGGAACAGGGAATTACTCGATTCAACGTAGAGGCGACTCCTACTAAAAAAAAATAGAGATGGCTTGTATCGATATGGCTTGAATGTCGATAGGAAATTGCTCGATTTATGGGCCCAATACTCCGAACCGCCCACCTCAGGGCTTCCCAATGAAGGCCCAGGTCTAGCTAATATGAGAGTAGCAGCCAATCCCTGCTGTCTACTTGTGATCTGACACACATCCCTCTACTTTTTTATTAGGGATGAGAATGGGCTGATCCGATCCACCGACCCAGCCTAGAGGAAAAAGCACAAAGGGCCATGGGGGCTGGACTGAAATTTGCTAACGCCAAAATGGGTCAGTCCCATGGATCCATTGGTTCCCTGAGTCGGTGCCATTCCCTTAGCCATAGGGCATCGGTGCTGCACACCGCTCGACGCTCGCCGTCGATTCTCTTGCCGCCAACCATGCTGCCGATTTCCTCGCAGTACACACCTCCCTTCCATTGCCGTCAATCACACCATGCCATCTACCACTGTCGTGCCTGTGCCTGTCTTGTCCATTGCCGCTAGCTGCATGAGCCACCGCGCCGCAACAATATCCCAATGTGGGAGGTGCCCACGCTGCCACCCATTTCATTACTGCCCCATCCTGCTACCTGTGCAGAGTAGGGTTTCTTAGCCACTCAATCACAGCCCTAATCTTGATGGTGGGCTAGCAGCCAACGGTGGCAGCGGCTCGCAACTTCTTGAAATGGAGGGTCTCGAAATGCAAGAACACGCACAGGGTGCATCAAATCAGCCATACACTCTAGTTGCACTTATCAACTGCCCTCCTGGTGAGTACTATGATGTTGCCTTTGCTCTTTTTCATTAATTGCAAGAAGATGAAGAAAATATGGAGGGGATTATGCTTTTTTTTTAGCAGTTTTTTTAGCAGGGAGGGCATTATGCTTATAAAAGGTAGGATTGAAATTAGTAGTTTTCAAGACTGGAGCTATCAACCACTCGGTCATCTCTCCACAGCCTAATCCTTATTTTATTCCTACCTTGTCTTCACCTGAATTTGTTGTTGAACAAGTCTAGAGACTGGAGGAGGCTACTCAGCTGAGGATAATACTCCTACTTTGGAGCTGTGGTTCTTTAGAAATAAAATGGTTCAAGAAGGCAAAGATACTTATGGAAAATTTCCTCCTCTGTGCAGTAGGAAAATTCCCGGGTTGGGTCTCATCAAGTTTAATTTTGACTGATTTTATATATAGGTGCTATCTCTTGCTGTTTAATTTAGTCAGAGAGGTTAGAGTCCTTACAGGTGTTAATTTTATTTGTGTCAAAATTGTGTGTTGCCCTTGATCTTGTAATAGGTTAATGGATTAGCTTAGTTCATCCATTGAGAATGGCATAAAACATCATTCTCGAACAGTATACGTGGCATAAGATTCAGACAATTTTACCTTAGTACCAAACTGTATACATGACTTACACAGCTGTACTTGTTCAGTTACATCGCAAATTCTACAGTATTGGCTAAACATTCCGTGGGGCCTAGATTACTTCGGTGATTTAGTCTTGCACGATTGTTGTCAGGCCGGTCCTTTACCTGACCCTAATAATATTAAGGTAAATGTACAATGACGAAGAGGTTTGTAAAAATTTTTTTATTCATATATCTTTGCAATTTGTAATACTGGGGATGGAGCAACAATCCTTAATTAAATCTACTTTTGATTGCTCAAAATTGATACTTCCTTCCTGTGCATGTCAATATAATGCAATAATAGTCTATGGTCAGACCAAAAGAAACTCCATACAATAAATTATTGTTGAGGCCTGATCAGTAGTGACCTGGAATTGTTGATGCAGGGAAGGAAGAAGTTCAATATAAATAGGGAACGTGCATCCGGCAGAAGACATTGATGGGGCAAACTCCAACTTGCTTAACACACGAAAGAAGATTGAGCAAGATCTCTTATGTCCTAGCAGCTACATGCTTTCAGCTAAATTAATGGAAGATTGGGAGGCGAATGAGAAATCAGTATTCTCGCGATCCCCACACATGCTGCTGCAATCTTACAGTAGCAATGAAGCAAACACATTTATGAAAAATTTACGAGCTTCCCAACCGTGGAATGTCACCGGCGGAGAGTACGTTACATATTTCAGGAGAAACAAAAAAGAAAAGAAAACGAACATTTCAGTGAATGGTAGCCTATCTAAAATTATCTTCTCAGCATGAATTCCGCCTTTTGTTTCTCCTTTTGTAGATTGGATCAAATTTGAAATAACGTGACATGTTAGTCTAATTTTGTTTTGACGACGTTAGTTTATTTTATAAATACAATTGACGACGGGATTCATGCACCGAGGCAGCAGCACATCGATCGAGTGGTTAATTGCCGGGCCGGGAGCAGTTGTGCTCCCAATTAGCTAGTAAAGTGAAGTTTCAGTTGCAGGATGGGCTCACTCCATTATGCATGCTGACCATCGCCGTCTTGCCAGCTCGAGGGCCCCACATTCTGCTAATATTACTGTCAGTCACCATACGTGTGGATTAGGTTGGCTAATTGCCTGTCGTCGTCACTGGCCATGCACGTCACATACTCGCCTACTTCCAATATTTTGCTTCGAAATTGCCGGTGTTGATTGCATCTTGACTTTGTTTATCATCGTGTGGAGGGACAGGGACGTCATTGGCCTCCATTGGTTTTGGGTACTAGGTCAGCAAACAAATCAGGGGTCAACGCGGAACAGGGGACCCCATATGAAAAGTTTCTTAATAGCTCCAGTGTAACTTCCACTAGCCATTTTTGCATGCAATTTGTCCTTGCCTTTACGGATTTTTGTCTCAGAATTGTTAAATTTTGTATGCAGACATACAGTTTGCTTAAAGATTCATTTCCATAACCTAGAAAAAAAACAGAGATTAATTTCACATGGAAATAGACGAAGGACGGATTAAAAAATAATAGAAATTTAATAATAAAGAGAGATCTATTAAATTTCCTTCTTCTTCATTTTCTCAAATAATATTAGGTAGGTCAGGAGGCCCACTGTCATTTAGACAGAGGGGAAATTTGGAGCCCCAGACCAGTGCTGGGTCCGCCGCTGGAAATAGATATGCCTGTTTGCCCAGAGTTAGCATACATCCGTTTTTCTTGTACATGAAGCCTCAAGCAACATGCAAAATCTTTAACGCTAAACTTCTTTTGATAATGAAAATAAATCCGGCATCTATATCACACGATGTATACACCAACTTAACCGCTAAACTACCGTGCAATCTTTCTCCATCATGAATTAGAAGATGAAATCACGTAGAAAATTCAACTGCGTCGCTCTGTTAATTTATGCGGTTACTACGACATTACAGAAGCAGCACTATAATAGCTATATGATTGGTCCAGATTAAACACCTTTCCTGGGCAGTTAAGGAAAGAAAACTCAAAAAAAAAAAAAACAAGAAAGAGACAGAGGAATCGAGAGAGGAAAGGAGGGGGCGAAGGATCCAACCAAACAAAAACAAGCAGAAACGAACGAGTAGCGTCAGAAATCATCGAATTCTATCGTGCTCGCCGCCTCGAAAGAAGCCATCTTGCAGCGCGAATCCTTCGACCACCTTCGCTTCCTCCGCCACCGAATCCACACAGACAAAAACTGCCATTTCTCTTGGCTTTTCCCGTCCTACCGGAGGCCGGCCAAGAACGCAGGAGAAAGGAGGAAAATTTGTTGCCAAGAAGGCCGCGGCTTTGAGGATTTCTCGCTTTCTTGGGTTGGGTTGATCGTCGTCGGCTCCGGAGTTGGTTAGTGTATTGGTTGGTTTCGGAGGGCGCGGAGATGCCGTCGGTGCTGGTCGACCGCGCGACGAGCGACATGCTCATTGGCCCCGACTGGGCCATGAACCTGGAGATCTGCGACATCCTCAACCGCGATCCTGGGTAAGGACACACAAAGATTTCCTCTCCATCTCTCTATCTCCTTTTGTATCTTTCATGCGGTGTTTGTGTGAATTATTCCTTCATTTTTTACTGTTTTATTGGTTGGGTGGTGTCGTATTGCTCTGTTAGTGAGAGCTTTGGCCTTGGGTGTACTGTGTTCTGAATGGCCACGTGCTTGAACTAGCCTTGTTTTTTTGTTGCAGTCTGGTTGTGCTCTAAAATCTATCAATTTCCTGTGCTTCTTCTGGGGCTAGTTTCATGTGGTATTTGTTAAGGATTTGATGCATGTGAGCCGTGAGCGTATTTCTGAATCTTGAAGCTTTTCACATATTATTGTCCTACACTCGCCTGAACACGCGGACCTGAGGTGTTCACATGTAGTGCTTGATCAAAGTTTTTTTTTTTTTTTTGGGAACGCTTGATCAAATTTTGTTGGCTTAGGGGACTTTTTTTTATGGGGGAGGGCTGGTCTATGTGAAATTTTATGGAAAGACTTAGTGTGCTCGAGTTTTCGTATTCAATTTTTGGGGTTTTATATTTCAAAGTTTAACAAACCATTTCATAATAGGTAAGCATTTGAAGTTGTGCTGCTCTGATGGAGCCCTTGATCAAAATTGTTGCATTGGGTTAATTCTGTGAGTTTCTAACAAAAGCATCAGCCTTTGCCAATGTTGCTATTATTTTGTGGCACAGATTTATTCGTTTTATTGGTGATAAAAATTGCCAAATTGACTTGCTTATTATAGATATTTTATCTTGATTTTTTTGGGTCTTCTAGGAACAAGGGTACAGATTACATGTATTTTGGTTGAAGATTGTCACTTACCAGCTTTAAATTATGTAGTTTCTGGGTTTTTTCCTAGTATTTCTGTCACAAATTAAAAACATAAGGGCAGATTTACATGGAGTTCTGCTGGAGTTTTTCCGGTTGAGAATTTGATGATATGTCACACAATGTCAAGTTGTAGGATGCGCTGATTCTATGTCAGTGAAACATGGAGTGCCATATCTTCAAACTCTGGTTGACGGGAGTGGCATGTCCTCTGAAATAACTTGTGATTTTTGGATTGCCTCAATTTGAATTTGGTCATGATTCTGGCTTTAGGAGTGTTTACAGAGATCTCATTTCTTGCTTTGTGTTAATTTGATTCATGTTATTCAAAATTCAGTGTCTTACTAGCATAAATTATGAGTTTTGTGCTAATTTTGTGTTTATTGAGCTACTCTTGCACTTTTTGCTATGTTCAAGGCCATAATGCGTTGATGAAGTCTGTGTTTGACATTGACATCACTTTTGTGTTTATTTGACTAAAACAATTATAACACTTTAATTGCTAATGGAGTTTGATCCCATTGTCTCTATTTATTATGTAATAGCCAATGAAATATATGACATGCCAAAATTCCGTGAAACTGGAGCTTGATTATTGTACTTTTAGTCGGCTCAGCATTCTACAATGTACTTTGGGATAATTGATGATATGCCCCAAAGTACTTGCTCAATTGATGATTTGTCCTCTATTACATGCTCCTCTACTATATGTCCCAAAGTTTCTTTCCCAACTGATAAAATGCCCTATTTTGAAACTTTGAGCAAAATTTGCCATACAACAAGTGCAAAAGGTCCTTTCTACCCCTCATATTTTGTCATCTCTACTAGGAATGAAAGCTGACTTCAAGACGCCTGTGAGCTCAAATACTCTATATGATATCTGCAGTACAAATAATAAAATGAATATTACTGATTATTCTATTGAATATTTACATTTCAATGAAATAGAATTCAAGTTTCATCACGTACAAGAAAATATATTGCTATAGTAAACATAAAATTCAGCAATAGGTAATCTAGAATGAAAGATAGAAGCCATTTTGGCTGTCCGTTAGGCATGCTAGACCTGTATGAATAACAAAGTCATTGTCAAATGAAAAAAGCTCCAATATATCTCAGAGCATTGGAAGAATCAAGCACAATATATGAGGGGTAGAAATGACCTTTTGCACTTATTGTATGGCAAATGTTGCTCAAAGCTTCAAAATAAGGTATTTTATCAATTGGGTAAGAAACTTTGGGGCATATAGTAAAGGAGCATGTAATGGAGGACAAATCATCAATTGAGCAAGTACTTTGAGGCATATTATCAATTATCCCATGTACTTTTGGTGTGCTTTTATCACTTTGTGGTAAATATCTTCATATTGTTATATTCACAGGCAAGCAAAAGATGTTGTAAAGTCCCTTAAGAAACGCATTGCACACAAGAACCCAAAGGTCCAGCTTCTTGCTCTCACGGTAAGTATGATAAAAAATCCATTTTTTTCTGTATGAATTTGATTGATCAACTTTTACTTTGTAGACAGGAACTTATGATAAAAAAAAATCCATTTTTTTGTGCATGAATTTGATTAACCATCTGTTGCTTTGTAGACAGGAACTTTCTAAATTATTCTAAAAAATCCATTTTTTCTGTATGAATTCTGAATGCTGCCTGACGGCATTTCCAGTTTGACCCTTGAACCATGTATCTATTTCCATGTAGTATCATAGCATTTGGCACTAGAAAGAAGACTAAGGACAGTGTCATCTTGATTTGGAAGATAATTGCAATATTATTAGTGAATGACAAGAAGTTAATATGCTTTGATTGAAAAGTACACTGAGAAATGCAGCCAATAGAGCTCTGACATAGCAAGGGCTATACAGGAAAAGGCATAGTTAGCATACTGGTCAGTGAAGAAGCTATTTTATGTCTTCTTTTCTTGTATTTTGTGAAACCTGATAATGCCTGCAATTTATTCTGCAGTTCTTTTTAATTGTTCCAGAACTGTAATGCTGTACTTCATCTTCATGTTACTCTAGTGATAGGACAACAGATAAGTTTGGGAGTGTTCTGCAGTTTGTTATGGTCTAATCTAAGTCATACTTGAAGTGGCTAACCTCATTTAAGAAATATTTACTGAACTATGCCATAACTCTTTTTATTGCAGTTGCTAGAGACCATGGTTAAAAATTGTGGGGACATTGTCCATATGCATGTTGCTGAGAGAGACATACTTCATGAAATGGTGAAGATAGTGAAGAAAAGGGTATGTATGCACAGATGAAATTTCAAAGATTACTGGTTATCAATATTAAGGTCATAATTCCCTTTTTTTCGAGTTTTTAGCCTGATTACCATGTAAAGGAGAAGATTCTCACGCTGATAGACACTTGGCAAGAAGTTTTTGGCAGTGCACGTGCGAGATATCCACAATACTACGCAGCATACCAGGAGCTCTTGGTATTACTCAACACATTAAATATATTGTGATTGTTAATCATATTATGTTTTTACAAGCTCCTGTTCCGCAAAAGTAATTATTTCAAATAGGCCATAACAGAAATAAGCTTAATTTCTCTTTGTCTTTCTAAGCACACAATTATTGGACATGCAAGAATGTGGCTATGTTGTTTTGAAATTAATATTCTTTCTTGAATTTCAAACTTTTGAACTAATTCAATATTGCTTATCCAATCTTTGTTCATATGCTAGCGTGCTGGAGCTATATTTCCTCAAAGATCAAATGGTTCTGTACCAATATTTACCCCTCCACAGACTCAGCCTCTACAAAACTATCCTCCCTCTTTACGCAGTGCTCAGCAAGAGGCACCTGAATCGTCAGTGCCGGATTTACCTTCATTAAGGTATATCACTAATGAAGTTTTTATTATATAATGGACATGTTTAGCTATTGAATTGAAATAGCTAAGAACAAAATTGAAACATCAAAAAAAAAAGAAGGAACAATACTGAAACATGATGCAAAGTATCTTATTTATTTAGGTTGTGCACCAACAATTTCATCTTTACATCTGTATTATGATGATACTCATCTATTATTGTTATTGTTAAAAGTTAGTGTTAAGACCTTGCTTTGAGCATGTATATTGTACTGTTCTTTTTCCATGAAGTCTTAACAACTTGGCAAAAAAAAAGGCCAATCATACCAGATTATATCCCAGCTGTACATTGTTCTGTGAGGATCTTGAGAGTTTAATGAAATGTTTTCTTTCTGGTGGTTGGATTTTGTTTCCCTCCTATTTTCGTTGTACTGCTCCCCAGTTTGTCTTTTTTATGGTTCTGTACTTTTTTTATGGTTCTGTACTAAGTTCTTGCTTTCTATTTCTTTTCCTGTTTTGGAAGTATAAAGGTTGTGTACTTTTTATTGGTTAACTTATTTGGATCCTAAATCCTCTGCTTTTATATAGAACTTTGGAAATGATCATTGTTATTTCACCAGCCTGACAGAAATTCAGAATGCACGTGGCATTATGGACGTTCTTTCAGAGATGTTGAATGCTTTAGATCCTGGTAACAGAGAGGTATTTTCATGATGCACCTAGAGCTATTTTTATCCTCATAAAGTACTCCCTCTCTTTATTTTTATGAGGCGTATTTTGATTTGAAAAAGTCAAACTTCATAAACTTTGACCAACAATTAGTCAAATTATATGCATCATTAGTGTATAAAAGACATATCGATAGATTTGTATTTCAAATTGCTTTTGATACAATATTATTTTGTAAAAACTAAAAATATATAATAAGAAAAATTTAACGGTCAAAGTATAATTTCAAAAACTTTCTCAAATCAAAATACGCCCTATAAAATTAAACAGTGGGAGTACCAATTTACTCTAATAAAGTTGGTATTAGACTACATTAGTCACTTGAATTTCAGGGGATTGGATAATTCATGATTCTAAGTTATATCTGAATATGCAGGGACTTAGACAGGAGGTCATCGTTGACCTTGTGGACCAATGTCGTTCTTACAAGTCGAGAGTGGTACAGCTTGTCAACAGTACCTCGTAAGTTTCTTGGATGTCGTGACAATTTGCCGTATTCAGTGCTCATACGTTTTGTGCTGCTTGCAGTATGGCAACTATAATTGATATTTCTTTTTCTGAATGTAAATGAGCCTGGTACTTTTATTGCAATGGTGCAAATGAAGGCCCAAATTACTTTTATTATGAGTTTATAAAACTACTAGTAATAATGTTTGAGTGGCTGTTTTTGCCTTTATGACAGCTGCCAATTTAGTAAATTATTATTATAGTGGAATGCATGCTTTATTTGGCATTATTTTTATGTTCTGCTAAATATGTCCACATAAGCATAGTTGTCTACATATTTTTAATGCACAATTTACTTGAATCAGAGATGGGTGTTTATCATGGTACACGATGTAGCTGATTTTGTTACTATAATTTGTTTGGAAATGATCATATTTTGTATGTATATCAAATTGCATGCTCATCTATGCTAAAATTGCCAAAAACTGACAAGTCTCAGGCAGTGAACAATCAACTTTTGGATGATTTTTCTTATTTGCAATTTATCTTTAATCTTACTTACTGTATTTTGAAAATGTCTTAAATTATGCACAAAAATATGTAAACTGGTTCTGTAGAAACATGCAAATTCATCAGAGCACAAAGTTAGTGAGATTTTTTGAGAATTTCTAACAAAACTAAGCCAAAAAGATATTTTGGGCACAAGAATCCTTCAGGAGATTTTTGTAAGATCCTTCAGGAGATTGTATAGGATTTGAAGTGTCAGGAGGAGATAAGATATGGAGTTGTGGTATGCCATGGGATGTCATGGACCAGGAAGGACTTTAAGTGGGAGCATGAGAGTACACCTTGAGACTGCAGAGAAACATTAGCTTCTTGGTAGTAATTAGTATAAGGGTGCATCAGCTTCTTGGGAGCTTTTACTGACAAAGGTTTTTTGTAGGCACTCCATTTTCTAAAAATGGGATTGGCTTCTGTTTAAAACACTTTTTAACACACTAGGTAGTCAAAATTCAGACTGATGCCATGTTTTCTTTAATATAAATCATTATCTACCATGTTACCGTGTTAACATAGCTGGTTACTTGGTATGCATTATTGACTGGGAATAGTCTGTTGCACCTAGTTTTCTACTGGAACTTTTTTCCTTACAACAGGAATGATGACTTGGTTTTCTGTTAATCCAGGATTTGTTATCTATATGCTTTTTGTTATTAGAGGGCTTCTTATTTCACATACTGAATTATTACAGGGATGAGGAGTTGCTCAGCCAGGGCCTTTCTTTGAACGATGATTTGCAGCGTGTTCTAGGAAAACACGATGCTATTGCTGCAGGCATAGAAGTTCCGGTGGAAAAGCCAAAATCTCTTCAGGCCCAAATTGACAGTTCTCCACCAGCAAAGTTAGAGACTACAAAAGAACCAGTTCAAAGGTAGTCAACTTATGTTGATCATCTCTCCTATTAAAAAGTCTCTAGCGGTGGTCATTGGTGGTCGGCGTCACACTTCAGTGAAATTACCCACCATGCCATCCATTATAAAAAAAATCCATCTAATCCACTAAAATTACCCGCCATACCATCCGTTGTAATAAATCCATACCATGCTATTGGACGCTGCAGCCTTACACTGAAAAAGAAATAGCGCAGTCGGTCACGAGTCGTGATGCGTCGTGCCATGTGCACGGCAAAGCTGAAGACATATGACTCGCTGTCTCATAATCTTGATCGTGGAATTTAGATTTTCTCGTAGCAAAGCACGGGCACTTTACTAGTTTGTTCTAATTATTCCTAAACATTCTACTGAAAAAATGATCACCTGTAAAAGGATTCTCAGGAACCCTTGGAAGTTGGAAACGAATGTGGAATTACCTTGATAGTTTAGCTATCCAGCAATCATAGACCGAAAACCACCTGGACTCAGATTCTTGAACACCCCACCCCACCCCCAACATTCCTGCCTGTTCGCCCTAACTTTCTGCATCCCTTCTTTTGTTATATTTCAGGTCTTCAGTAAGTACAAGTGCAAGCAACCAGTCTCCCTTTGAGCAATTAGCACTTCCTGCACCCCCATCGTCAAGCAATCCAAAAGCTCCTGCGGCACCAGCTCCTAGTATAGACCTCCTTAGTGGAGATGATTACATCAAAGCTGAACCTGCAACTTCCCTGGCACTTGTTCCAGTCAGCGAATACTCAGCTTCAGACCAGAATGTGTTAGCCCTTGCAGACATGTTTCAACAAAATAGTGCTGTTGCCAACCATAACCTTACCAACTCTTTTAATTCGTTGACTCCAAATTCCGCTTTCCATGCATCTCAAGCATTTCCTGCTCCAGTGCAACATACCCTGGCTAAGAATCCCATGGCTTATTCAAATGGGGCTTCATCCAACGCCATCGTGCCTTATGACCAACAATCTCAGTTGAACTCTACAGGTTCATGGAATGGACAGCCTGCTTACGGAATGAATCCCCAACAACAGATACTAAATTACGGTACTATTCTACTTCCCCAGTGCTTGCTAGGTCTATAATAGTATCATGTGTATATTTATCTGAACTTGTGGAAAAACATAATATAGTGCAAGATAGGTAAACTTTTCACATTAAAAAGGAACACATTGTAGAGGTAGTTTCTTTTGTGTCCCTAGACTACACTAGTGTTACTTTTGAACCTCTGAAATATCCTGTCTCATATTGGATTAATGCTTTGTCAAATATTAGCTCTTCAGCTTTGCTTGCCTACAAAGTCTGCACACCTCATTTCCATTTTAAATTCACTCTAAACATCTGGCAATCTCTTTGTTAACAGGTGTAAAGGATCAAAATGGAGGCCTTCCGCCGCCACCATGGGAAATTGAGCAGTCCATGAGTAACCAACCCCAAGCCAGCCAACTTGGTGCCATGGCAGTGCAACCAGGAGAACATCTGGGTATGCAACCCCAATCAGCACGAGTTGGTCAGCTTGGCCAAGGATTTATATCACCACAACCAATGCCAAGGGGACAATTAGGAGGAATGCAGTTGCAAACAACGTTTGGGGCTCTACAACCACATCCCATGCTGAACATGCAATACGGGGGCATGTATCCTTCAATGCAGATCAACCAAGGAATGGGCATGTATTCCCAACCAATGGTCGGTGGAGAGTTTTATGGAATGAGCCATCAACAGTTGTATGCTGTGCAAATGACCGGCTATGGATATGGGCAGCAATCTGGAGGCTACTATATTCCAAATGCTGCCTATGCATATGCCAGTGCAAATGAGCTTTCCCAGAAAATGAATGGTCTTTCAGTTCAAGGCGGTAATTCAAATGGAACAACAGCATCCTTTTCCCTGCAGCAGGCAACTAAACCAAGCAGACCTGAAGATTCGCTCTTTGGCGATCTTGTAAGCATTGCCAAAATGAAGCAGAACAAGCCTGCAGCTGGTAAGGTTGGTGGCTTTTAAGGATGAGTGTGTGAATTCACTTCATTTCCCAGCTGCAAAAGCTTTTCCTTGTAGTACATAGTTCTTGCTGCCAATTTTTTGTGCAGCTTCAGACAGCTTACGATGTAAATTCATTTTAGGTAGGATAGTAGGAATATAAATATATTGGAAAGCAGTACATTGTGAGATATGAGATGCTTGTGATGATATCTCGTAGCAAGTGTGTTTATGTATAAATTATTTAGTCATGGCATTCATAGTGCGGTCAATTTCCTTATTTATAAATATTTCACAAAGGTTCATAGCAGTCCAGCACCACCTTCATTTCCCCATATATGTTCTTTATTCGTCATCTTATTTATGGAAGAGGTTCACTACCAGATATATGCTGGCCGACTACCCTTTCATCAATTTTACATTTATTCTGTTACTAGTTCTGCTATGCCTGTCTGCGAAGTTTATCTAGTTGTGTTTTGTGCTGTAATGTCTGTGACGTTTGATTCATCTCACTTTGGCTCTATTTTATCCTTGTAAATACCACAATATTTGCAATAAGCAGTTAAGCACATGGGAAAAAATAAATGTAGTTCTGTGATACTGTGTAATCCTTTCATGTATTGATTCCATTGCAAGCCTTAGGCTTCATGTTAATTGGGGACAGTTAAGAACATTGTATTTTGATGCCAACACAGTTTTCACACACGCACACAGTGAGTAGTGTTCTATAAGCGTTTTTTATGTACCGCTAAGTCTCGAGTACCCAAGCCTCTATTCAGTTTCAGTACTGAAATTGCTTTAAATAATTTGTTGCTATTCAGAAGCTTGTCTTCGACGGGGTAATGTTCAAATCATGTACTTTAGCAAGGCGGTTGGTTGTAACGATTTCACAGAAGGAATTATTTCTAGGTGTATTTTCTAATCAGTACACACATCTTATGTGGAGGCATCCCAAGAAGCCAGTTGCATGGATAGAGTAAAAGATCCTTTCCTCCAGGCTCGAGTGTGAAATAGGAACAGTTTCAGGAATTTCACTGTACATAAGCTATCTTACAAGTGAAGATTGAATTATCAAATTGGACAGACCAAAAAGAACAAGGGGTCATATTGTATAGCTATAGTAACATGATTACTGAATGTTGAACAACATGGCCTCTTGTAGGACAAGTTCTTGAACTATCTTGGCTACCGACCTGTGAGACATCAACCGAAAGGAGGCTGGAACTCCATCAATGAAAGCTATGTCAATATGGTCAGTTCCTGATCCAACAAGAGAGCCTCTTGTCAACTGGGCCAAGTGAAATGATAGAGCAAAAAGTGATGCCTTGTTAGAAGAGATCCTGTAGTAAGCAGCAGGCAATCTTTAACCAGATATCATCTCTCTAACGACCCAATCTCTAATGGCTATCATTAGGTGCTTGCAAGCTTCCAGAAAGCACAATTTGAGAGATTTTCATCTCAGGAGTTTAATGTCATACTTTATTTCGTTTTAAGTAGTTGGGATTTTTACCGGCATAACTGTCAAGTCGAATACTAAGTAATTTAGTTACTGTAGAATGTAGGCAGATGATGAGATAGCAAAATGGGGCACTGACCTGAAAGTTTAGAAACTGTCAACCTTTGTCTTTACAAGGATGTCGGTCTGTGTTGTGCTTTATGCACATTGAAATTCTGAATCTCCTGCTTTGTTACATTATGCCTGTGAATTACGCCGAGTCACACATAACCAGGTTCGTTCTCTCTCTCTAAAACCTTCCTCGGAGATGGGGATATGCCAATGACCTTTCTCAGATTCCTGGACAATAAGTGGAACAATTATAAATTCAGGCCAGATAAACAACATAAGGCTAGATGGACCAATTTGGAGGCTTTAAATAACAAAATCAGGTCCTGTCTGTGCATAAACCAAGTAATATTTGTCCAATTATTTCTTGACAGTTAAAGGTTAAATCTAGAACTACAGATATTACAGTTGGATTACATAACTTTTCAGTTAAAAACCATTGACATGGCTACATGGCAAAAAATAAAATATTTTTTTAGCAAAATAAAATATTAATTCAATAGCGAAATTCGAACCTGAATTACAACTGAGCAAGGAGGTGGCAATTGAAATGTAACACAGCTGTCATCATAAGTGAAGTGCACCTGTTAGCGAAGTTGACACAGTGAATGAGCTTTGTTGCAAATACACAATGATCTATAGATGTATTGAGGAAAGGACAGTTCATGTCATGACAGCAGTTTTATATCCTTCAAAATTTAAGCAATTGGCAAAGGAAATATAATAGTGCCAAGGAAAATATCAGGTGCTAGTGTGTTGCATAGTTTTGCCTGAAACCACATGAGAACTGTAGTTCTTTGTATCTGAATTTTTCTGCAAAACATATACGAGGTACATGCACATACATGATATTTTTCATTGCCATCTAAGGATGCAAGAGGACAGGTAATTTCACCATGTCCAATTTTTCTTTAACATGTTTATATTTACAGATGAAAATACATGATCCACACCTGATGCCTTTCCTTCCATATGGGGAAGAAATCTTTTCCCAGTAGCTGAAATGTGTGGTCTCTCATTTCATCATTGGTAATGATCAAGCTTTTGCATCTGATAGCAGCATACAACCAATACCTGAACTACATGCCAAAATATTACTTACTGCATCAAAGCAGCATACGCAATTAGGAATAATTCATAGAAAACAATAAAGTAGCAAGAAAAACGATGATTTTGGAAATTTCGATCATGTGAGAAGAATGACAGAAACTACTCCAAGGAGCAACAAATACTAAATACATTGTTCATCAGAAACAAGCTCTATTTTTAATGTGAATATTCAAAACATTGATGACTAAACCATAGAAAAATGCAGATAAATCATAACTATTAGACATTAATATATCAAACTAATGCCGACATTCAGATAAATAGGTGTTATAGAGCTTCCTAGAGGGCACCTCAAAAACTTACCAATCATCATTTGAGCCAGTAGGGGTTGCATATATAGCATATGCTTTCTTCCACTTTTCGACCAACTTATGATTAGCAGGTTTTATCATGCGCTCTCCAGTGAGATGTTTGTTGTGTAAAATTATCAAAGGCGTCTTTTTTGATGGAAATCTTTGCCATATAGCATCAGCAACAGCATTAACCTGTCCATTTTTTATAAAAAAGATAAACTGAAATAACTAAGATAAATATGGTCCATACATATATAGAGAAAAAAGATGTATCACAACATACATGCCTTACTCAAAGAAAGCTGTCTGTGGTTAAAAAGCCCAACATTTGCAGCATCCACAACTGATTCAAAAGGGCCATGCTTTTCCAGCCATTTCTGCATATGAAAACATAAGGTGCAAAAGTTAAGATAGATGTCTAATGGGAGTTGAAGGATAAGGACATCGAGAATCATTGGAACAGATCCATAATCATAATTCACATATAGTAAGAATAAGTATATAACCATGTCTAATGTGTTTATCATACATAAACGAGGCTTAGTTAACAAGCCAGCATGGTGATTTCAGAAAGTTTTAGTGTAATCCATATCTTTTTGATATCCTACATTGACACATGCACAACCTAGTAAAAAACAACACAATAGCAATCCAAGGTAGATCACCTGGAAGTTTTCAAAGTTTGAGCTCCTCTCTCTCTTGATAGCTAACTTTGCCACCGATGTAGCAAAATCTTGGGTTTCTTTTGGATCAAGATCTATAATAACCAATTTTTCCCCACAAGCAAGGCAGGCACCATTCTTGTCAATGTGTGTGCGCGCTATGGTCCACTTCCCCCTCCCTAGCCAACCCAACCCATGCCAACCCCCTCCATTATTCTCAATAGCTTTTGCTACAGCACCTGCATCCCACTTTCTCTTCCCCACTTTAGATGATGTTGAGCTCCTAAACCAATCCTGGACTAATTCAGCTGTGGATGGAGATACCTGTCTGACAGTAACCCTGAACTTATGCAGCAAATAATAGACCCTGTCTCCTCGTTGGGCAACCACGCTAGCCCTGAGAAGCATCACCAGCTCAGTTTCGTCAGGGGTGACACCGGATTCCAACATATGCGCTTCAACTTCAAATGCTTTCTCAACATGACCGCTGTTGCAAAATGTTGTTAAAGCAGGACCATATGAGCGCAACTTTGGTGCTATGCCCAGCTCTTTCATTTGTTTCACAATGTCAAAAGCCATATCACCATTCCCCATGGACATTGCCATACGGGCCACTGCAGTCAGAGCAGCCTCACTCATCGGAACTCTCTCCTTCTCCAAGCGCATCGTCTCAAATACCTCGAAGCCTCGAGTCCGCGCATACTCTCTGATATCATCACTCACTGCTATGCTGTTACTTGTTTGCTGTGAAGGAAACAACCCCTCCAAATCTCCTGAGCTTTCTGTGGACAATGCATCTAGTTTGCTAGCAATGCCACTTCCGGCATTGCCACTTTTCGCCGGCTGCACAAACCCAAGGGCGGCAGAAGAACACAAGTAAAGGAGCACATTGTAGTGGTGCTGCCCCATTCTGATCCCCTCCTTCACCGCAGAATCATACAGTTGGATAGCTCGCATTACGTCTCCTCGCTTGGAGCACATATCAAGCTCAACTCTCAGCTTGCCTCCCTGCTCACTGTCCTTTGCTCTCCTCTCCTTCCTCTTACTCACCTTTCCTCTTCCTCTATCGTCACCTGCCAAATTTCCTTCCATCCCGGGCTCTTGCACCATCGTTCCACCTCTCGTCCAGCGGCGTCTCCCCTCCCTGGGCCCTCTCGACTCCCCGGTCCGCTTCTCTTGAGCTTCCCTGCTGGCGCGTCCTCTTGCCCAGCGTCTCGCATCATGGTTCCTTCCCTGTCGCACCGACACGCTCGCCTCCCGCGTCACGTCTCCCTGCACAGCCGCTCCATTGGTGCCGCGCGTGACGCTTCTTGGTCCGGCCGCAGCTCCCTTGGTTCTCGCATGCCTGCCGTCCGCGCCGCCGTCATGGCTCTGGGTCTGGGGCATTAAGTCGAGCAGGTCGCGGGCGTGGCATGAGAGTGGAGGAAGGGGACGCCTGAGGGCGCCGACAGGTGGGGAGGCGGCGTGGGAGAGGAGGAGGTGGGCGGGATGAGGGAGAGGGAGAGGAGTGAAGAGGGAGGCCATGGCGTGCTGCCATCAGACCGAGAGGGAAGCGAATGGACCAAGTGAGCTTTTAAAACAGGAGGGATAAGGTTTGGTCATGTGACAAGAGGATTAAGCTTCATGGGATGCAGTAGGAATTAATCCTATCAAATTTCGGTGATCCAGATCTTCTTTACTGTTATATAAGAATGAAGTATATTTTAGTCATTAAAGTTGCGCTGAAAGCTTATTTTGCACCTAAGATGAAAAATATTATTTCCACCTAATTAACTTAGGTCTGATTGTATTTAAACCCCGCGGCATTAAGAACTCGTGCGCAAGTAAACCCGATTAATTAAAAAATCAAAATCCCACTAGGCGTCTGCCTTTTGTTAGCAGCTTTGGCGTTTTTTTTTTCCACCTTAGATGCGATGCTTCTACATTCATGAGCTAGGAGGAGGTGTTCGTGACCGGGAGTTGCAATGCTTTGTGGCTTTTGGCTTTTGGTTTTTTAAATCGGGTTTCTAACACCAGATCTAGGGGCATTTTTAGCGGCGTCTCTAAATTCGGATTTCTATAACCCCTTCTCCAAACCACTATTCGTTTCCTATATTTCTATCATCTCCAGCAGAGTCTTTAACCTCAAAAAAATATAGAGACGAAGGAGATAATCTCTAAATATACAGACTTGGAAAGAATCTCTGAATTTAGGAACTGACATAGAGACTCTACTAAAGTGATACATAGATTGAGAGTATCTAAATATAGAGAAGATTCTCTTTTGGAGATCTACTACGGATGCTCTAAGGATGGCGATAAGACCCGTGGGCGAGGTCGCAGGTTTTGCACCCCACAAGTGCAGATTCGGGTGATGTTTTGCTTCCACGGTTCTGGTGGGTGGGGAACCGGGTTTCTCGCAGGTTAGGGCTAAGAGAGTTTTAAACTCCGGGTACCCACGGGCCCAAATAACTGCAGGCAACATGTCTTATTAGATGTGCTATTCATATTAACCCTATCCCAAGTTCTAGCCGGCTTCCCGTGGATTCCCCCATTCGACCATTCCTCTCTCTAGTCCCCCAGCACTAATACCCTCGTTGGCCGCCACCACCCATCGCCGCGTGTCGCCCTTCAATCAAGCCTAGGCCTCATCGCTTCGTCGGAGGTCACCGCTACCGGTCGCCCCTATGCCCCGCCACTCATCGCCCCGTCGCTACCACCGATTGCTCCTAGGTCGCGTCGCATCGTCAGTCGCGCCACCGGATGTCGCCCTAGGCATTATCACCCGCTGGTACTGTGTGTTATGTTGGGGGTTTCACCCATCGTGATTCGAGTACTCGATGGATGCGGGGGCAGTTGCAAGTTTGCGTAGTTTTCATTTTGGGTTTAGGTCAAGTTTTCATTTTCGGGTTTGGTTTTGGTTTTGGTTTTCGGGTTTCAGGTTGGGTGCTGTTCAGCTCTACCTGGCCTTGAGCCACCCTGTTGCCATCCCTAACCAGGTCCATCATATGACTAGACCATCCTATGCAATTATAGAACTTCAATCTATTCCGTACGAAGAATATCACGGTTACATACCACTGACTTTTATGGATTGTTCTTATTCCTTTGTATGCCCCTGATGATTTTTTTTTTATTTAAGCTATGTAATTGTTTGACAATATCTTAAAATATAAAAGCGTTGCCAAATATTCAATTTTTTTTTGTGCTTGGGTTTTCCCAAGGATTTTTTTGGTGGTTTTGTGATGGACTGCACGCGAGTGAGGGATCTAAGGCCCTAGGTTCGACTACTGTCGGTCTTCAACTTTTTTAGTCAATTTACATGTCATTTACACTATCTTTTCAATATGTCTCAATATGAAAAACACATTTATGGATGATAAAAATTTTATCCTAGTATCAAATTACATGGAGTGTTCGATAGAGGGGTTAGTTTTTTTTTATTCATTTTTATTAACATGCCTGGTAAATTTGATGGACTCGGTGAAATAGGTTCTCTGCATGCATTTTTGTACTTTGGCGCGGGAGGGGGGGGGGAGGTGGTGGTGGGGGATTGGGTGGTTGATGTTTGTTGGCGAAAGAATGATGCTTATTTTATCTAGAGGATGGGAGCTTATATGCAATAAATATGTTTCCCCTGTTTGATTTCTTATACTGAAACTTTTATACATATGCCATAGCAATGAACATAAACTACATATTTACCAAAATATATATGTGCAAAACAAAGCAAAAAAAACTGCATGTGTAGTACCTTTGATATGAGTTAATTGCATCCATGTCATTATGATGTGTTGATATCGCAGAAATATCATCACAAAATACAAAATTATTTCGATGCCACTATAAAATGTGCTATTGTGACCCCGAAATGACTAAAATGTCTCTTATCTCTTCTTTTTCCTCCTCTCCCAACTCCAATGGCCACTTCTGTCCCCGAACTGCGCTTCCTCCAGATGCGGCCATGGCTGCGTCAGCCTCCAGCTCCACCTCCAGCGGCCACTGTCACATCAGCTACATGCCTCCCGTAGCTTGGCACTGTGCAACCTGGGGCTCCGCCGTCCGGTTGCGTATGGCTTCCCACCACCCATGGCTTCGAGCTCCACCATCCTAACCATGCCGTCGTCGAGGTCAAGATGGAGGAGCCAGCTATTTATCCTCATGGATCTCATGCATCTCCGTCTACGTTGTCGCCCTGTTTGCCCCAATGCCACCGCCCTCTACTTACCGAAGGAGGGGAAAGAGGAAGGGCAACTCGTGGAGAGGACTGACCTTTGGAGTTGGGAGAGAAGGAGGAGGAAGGAGAAGAGGGAGGAAGAAGAAGAGATAAGGGGCATTGTAGTCATTTCGGGTCACAATGGCATGCATGAAACTATATGCATTTTATAATGGCACGTACGAGAATAATTTCACATTTTGTAATAGCATTTCTGCGATATTGACACTTCATAATAGCATGGATGCAATTGACCCTTGACATATAGTAGCAATGTACATGAAATATGTATTGCTTTAATCAATTTTGTATCTTAAGGGTTTAATAGATCGTTATTTTTTTTCAGGTTTAGGCAATTTTTAAGGGTTAAATAGTTTAGACCATTTTTTCAAGTTAGATTTATTTTTTCTACTTAATTACATAATGGTTTTTTATTAAGGATTCTATCATTAGGTTTGAACTATATCATGTGACTTGGCACTTTTTTGAATTTTCGTTAAAAATTTATTAGTTATTTAATTTTCTGTAATCTATTTGAAATACAGGTTATGGTCAGGTTCTACGACATCTATTTGCTTTGCATGTGTGTGGGTGTGGGTGTTTCCTGAAAAACGAAGATGTTTTGTGTTGGTAGCAAGGTTGGGGGAGGCTGGGGTGATGCAAATTATTGAGTGGATCTAACATTAACATCTATTTGGGGTTTTTTTAATAAAAATCTATCGGATATCAATTTTCATAATCTTTGTAATTTTCACCATATTTGTCCCTTTTTAGCCGGTTTTGGGACAGGAGAAACACTTTATTTGGTCTTTTTCCTTTTCTAGGCCTTCTATGGGTTATACTGTTATAGGACCAAAAAAAGCAAACACATAAAAAAAATCCATAAATATGGTTGGGTCAATAGTAAAAAAATACCTTAAAAACAAATACAATTGTGCATGTGAAATTCACATAAAGGAAAAATTGCATGTGTTTTACTGTTTACCAATCTTTCATAAGCATGTGCCAACCCCCAGAAATCAAGTGCCTACAGTATAGACAGTCCCATACATTTAAAAAATAGATTTTCTAGATAGACAAATTGTCAAAATAAATTCTACAAAAAATAGAAATATAAAATAAACATTTTTAAAAAGAGGATCCAACATATATAGCCTAAATTTATATTTCAGGAAATGTTATGAAAAATTTATGATGCTAAGTGTGGTGCCACAACAGTACCCTCCATTTTTTTTGCATCAATATATTTCATGAAATCCAAATTTAGATAGCATATTTGGAATCCTCATATTTTTTCTGAACCCATATGATTTTTATTTGTATTTTTAAAAATGTTTTACAACTTTCTTGCATTTATTTTGATATTTTGCTATCTAAAACATCTATTTTCTTATTAATCATGCTTCATGCCTGGCAAATCATCAATAAATCCTTTTACAAATAGTTACAGTTCAACATTTCTTTATGTTTCAGCAAAGTAAAGAAAGAAAGGTTCTGCCGCGAAAGTCACAAAATGTCTCACAACCAATTTACCGTCAAAACACTGTTAATAAAATCTCTTGTTTCCAATTAAGATAGTGGACGAATGGGTGGTTGCAAATCAAGACACGATGTGCTTTTGTATTTGTGCCCTTGGCTCTCAAGGAACTGCACTAAAATAGTTAAGGGATGAACTCAATGGACATGCATACCCTTGCAGGACCAGAGAAATGGCTGAACAATTACAACAATAACCAATGCTGGACTTCCGTGAAAGATGAATTATGTACGGCGCTGCATAAGCACAGCACCGTAAAAAAATTTATGCTCCGGAATGTTAAGAGGTAAGTCAGTTTACACAAACCCGAAATCCAATTATGATATAACTTGAAGTGAGTAGACCCATTCCTAAAGCCTGAACAGCATGAATTCAGTCCCGTCAATGCAAAGGTTCCTGTACAATGGAGCAAGAAGTCTACAACAAATAGGATGGTTTCGGGAGGACAAAGTACAGGGCATGTTAAAAGTGCCTTTCAGCCGATATGTGATCCATTGCATGGTCAGAATTTGGAAGCCATTCCCCAACCATATAATAAAATGGCCAATGGCAAGCATTTGAGGTTCCAGGGATCGCCTCAGAACTGTATTTTTACAGCTGAAATAACTTCAAGGGATGAGAGTGAAGCGCAGCTTGATGCTTCTCTTGAAAATATCAGTCGAAAAAAATTGTTCCTCAGGAAGTTGAAGCAATTGATGAAGACGATGATTATTTCAAACAGATATATCCAAATAAGCAAAGGCTGTGAATAAACATTCATTACATAAAGTTAAATAGCTGGATATATGACAAAAAAAGAGTAATCCATAGCTCTTATCCATTGAACATTCTTATCATGAAAAGGCAGCTTCATGTAAGCTCCTTCATAGTTTCAATTGTAAAACGGGCATAAGAAAATTCCTGGATTGTTTGGACAGTTACAACAGAAAGGGAAAATTGGTGCTGTCATAAAGGCATGGAGTTTCCTGCAAAGGAAAAAAAAATGAGTAGTTTGTATAACGATGCATCGTTTGATGCTAAGGAAAAATATGTCCAAAAACAGACAATAGACAGGACTATCAAGATATCAACATATACAACTATACTCAGAACTTTGCACTTTTCCAATATCACAATCAGCATATATAAAATTATTGCATGTCACACTACAAATTTAAGGTATTATCATCAACATAAGTAGTTTATCAAGAGTTCCTTATCCCCGTATGTATTGCAAGGCAAATGTTTACACTGCAATAAAGTTACTTGCTCCATAAATTTCATATACATGGCTGAACCATGTAATCTGATCTAAACAGTAAACAGATCTTACTGACAGTCCAACCTTTATATATATATATATATATAGAGGATGGCTAGTGTACTCTCCAGAGTACGGATTCCTCCGTACTCTAGATGGATTTACGAAATTCGAGATATTTAACAATCGATCCGAACAGTTGATCTTGTTCATCTCATTGAAATGTAGCTACCGACCAAGTTTCGTATTTTTTTGAATTTGTTTACTATTTGTTTCATATTTTTAAAAATCAGCCTTCTAATTAGTCGTGGAGCGTCAAAAAAACTGATTTTAGAAAATGCGAAACAAATTCAAAAAAATATGAAACTTGGTCGGTAGCTATATTTCAATGAGATGAACAAGATCAACGGTTCGGATCGGTCGTTAAATATCTCAATTTCAGAACCGTCAAGAGTACGGAGGAATCCGAACTCTAGAGAGTACACTAGCCATCCTCTATATATATATATATATATATATATATATATATATATATATATATATATATATATATATATATATATATATATATATGTATGTATGTATACACACTTATGTTGAATAGGGTACAGGGGAAGTAGAACTGAAATACTAAACGAAGCTGCATGCCATTTAACTTGTGTCTATTCTAAGTTGGCAAGGATTTCTTCATCTATAAAAATCACTATCCAAAAATAAAACAATGCTACACTCAACATAAAAAATGTACCTTCTTAAAATTCAAACCATATGTACACGTATTTAGTGCATATGCATCCAAAAATAAAACAATGCTACACTCAACATTAAAAATGTACCTTATTAAAATTTGAACCATATGGGATGCGATGTAAATTTAGAAAATACGCATCTTTTGCACATAGCACAAAATCAATGATTTGTAGTTAAATGTTGAGACATGGTTCTTGTAAGTTGTATCTAATATTAGATGGACTGATTTTAGCCTATCTGATCATGAAAGTCCCAACAAAGTACGTAACTCTTATTAAGGATATATACGACAATGTTGTGACAAGTGTGCGAACAAGTGATGATGACACTGAGGACTTCCCCATCAAGATAGGACTACATTAAGGGTCAGTCTTGAACTCTTATTTATTTGCTTTGATGATGGATGAGGTTACCAGGGATATACAAGGTGATATCCCTTGGTGTATGCTCTTTGCTGACGATGTGGTGCTAGTTGACGAGAGGAGGACCAGGTTAATAGGAAATTGGAGCTGTGGAGAGACACTTTAGAATCAAAGGGCTTCAAACTTAGCAGGACAAAAACCGAATATATGAGGTATGACTTTGGTGTTGCTAGGCATGAGGAGGGAAATGTTAGCCTAGAAGGACAAGTAATAACTAATAAGGATGTTTTTCGCTATCTGGGGTCGATGCTACAAAGAAATGGTGATATTGGTGAAAACGTTAGTCATAGAGTCAAGGCGGGATGGATGAAATGGTGCTTAGCATCTGGCATCCTTTGTAACAAGAACGTGTCACATAGGCTAAAAGGTAAGTTCTATAGAACGGCGATTAGGCCTGTAATGTTGTATGGTGCGGAATGTTGGCTACCAAAAAACGGCATATTAAGCAGTTAAGTGTAGCAGAAATGCGCATGCTATGATGGATTTGTCGTCATACGAGGAAGGACCAAGTTCGTAATGAAGTTATTCGTGATATGGTTGGGGTGGCACCAATTGAGGAGAAGATTGTAACATCGGTTGAGATGGTTTGGACACATTCAACGAAGGCCCCCAAAAGCACCGGTGCATAGTGGAATTCTTAGACGCACCGATAATGTTAGGAGGTAGGGGTTGACCTAACCTGACATGGGAGAAGTCAGTAAGTAGAGATTTGAAAGATTGGAACATACCCAAAGACTTAGCCTTAGACAGGGGCGCATGGAAATTAGTAATCCACGTGCCCGAACCATAATATAGATTTTGACACTGTTTGGCTCTTTTTAATTATAAGATGATGGCTCTCATTGGGTTTCATTTCTAACCTACCCTAACTTGCTTGAGACTAAAGGCTTTGTTGTTATTGTTGTTTTGTTGTTGATCATGAAACTCAGCCGAAACATCTGAAAAAACTAACATTGGTGCTAACTTGATGTTTGGAACAATGGATTGGTGGTACAAACACAAATGGAAACATTTTTTTCGTCGCCTAATCAGTTCCTTGAAGAAAAGGTCAACTGCTTAGAGACTAAAGTAATTGCTACAATTTTTTTTCCCTAATCACTATGAATCACCACATTCATGACTTACACAAGCTTTTCTATTCATAATAGAGCAGCATCTGAAACCTTAAGGATGACAATAACATTGTAGACATAAGTCACTAAACAACCACCATAGTGCTCTTATAGATTCTGGTATAGTATGCATGATTAGTTAAATAACTATCCATCTATTGATCCTTTGAGATAAAAGCAAAAACCTCAAGATTCCCTGCCATTTCTAACCAGTAACCAATCAAACAGAAAGCATGTTTATTAAGTTACACATACTTAGGAAAGCATAAACAGTGAATAGTTTCTGCAAAATACGTAATGTGCAAGCCATGCACATGAATATCTATTCCAAATGGCTAATCGCATATCGGAAAGTAATTGTGGGCTAAGATTTGCCTTTCCATGAAACCTAATAACAACAATCTGTGTTTCTGGGTCTGGCCATCCGATGTCCAGTCTCAACCTACCTCCCTTTGAAACTAGCTCCTACTTATCCAACTCAAACAACTCGTGCCACGCACAAACCACCTCCAACGGAAGTTAGTAAAGAGACCCTAGTATCCAACTAGACAGAATAACTTCCAGTCTAGCTTGGACAAATTTGTAGTCCAAACAAAGCCCATCATCTCTAACCATTTATAAACTACACCGCCAAAATCTCCACCAGTATATGCAGAAATCGATAAGAGCACCTGATGAACTGAACCCCAGACTAGCCCTCCTCAGAGGCCTCCTAGACCACCTTTAATTCCAACAAATCCGTGCCATTCCAAGAAATTGCAAGCAAGAACCGCACCTTGAGGGACCAAACCCCAGGTCTGGGACTCGGGCGCGATCGCCGACCGCAACCGCGCGGACGCGACGGCGCTGTGGAGCGGCAGCGCGGAGAGCAGACCCCCGGAGAGCAAGGGAAGCCTGCAAACACCCAGCAAAGCACGGTGGTATACAACAAGTATGAGGATTAGAGAAGGGGACGGACGAATTCTGGATTATTGGACAGGTTTGGATGGGAAGCGGAGGCGGCGCGGCGGAGCCGGGGCCGGGGCGTGTACCTGTTGATGCAGGAGGCGCGGCGGGAGGTGGGGAGGAGGCCGCGGCCGAGGAGGGAGGAGGTGATGGCGCGGGCCAAGACCCTAGATCGGGCGGCGACGGCCGAGGCTGCCATTGTGAACAGAACAGACTCGACGATGAGGACGAGATGCAGGGCGAGGGGTTTGGAGGGTTTAGCTTTAGGATAAAAGTTAAATGCCTTTCCTGAAAAAAATTTAAATGCCCTAACCCTCTAACATTCGCCATTATTTTAAGTGTAATACATTGTTGGTTTCAGCTTATCTTAGACTTAAAACTTATGTATAGATGAATTGAAAAGCTAAACGCCTTAACTTTTTTAGTCCAACTTATTTTATCAACATGAAGTCACCTCTAAAAGTTTTTAAAAATAAAACAAACGAAGCGAACCAACTTCAAAAAAAGATGTAAGAACCTCTCAAAATCCAGCTTAATATTTCTCATTATGTCCCAAACTCCACTAGATTATCAATTATATGCCACTTTTTGAAATGAATTTTGCCAAACCGTGACACAAAAGCCTCGAGGGCACCACTCCTCTTGTTCATCGTGTTGGAAACAAAGGAGAAATGGGAGAAAATGAGGGGTAAAAGAGATATTCCTCATCCTGATTTGCACATATTCATCCCAAAATTTCAAAAGGTGGCATTTTATTGATCATTTGATCAACTTTGGGGCAAAAGAGATATTCCTCATCCCGATTTGCACATATTCATCCCAAAATTTCAAAAGGTGGCATTTTATTGATCATTCGA
This sequence comes from Olyra latifolia, assembly GCA_036346145.1. Taxonomy (NCBI): domain Eukaryota; kingdom Viridiplantae; phylum Streptophyta; class Magnoliopsida; order Poales; family Poaceae; genus Olyra; species Olyra latifolia. The sequence goes on along the minus strand of CM070524.1, from coordinate 51,256,343 downwards.
TCAACTTTGGGGCATAAATCTTAGCGATGAGGTGGATATGTTTCGCTGATGTGGCAGGAGAAAGTGAGAAAAATGCTAGAGTCCACTCTTGGTGAAGAGACGACTCTTCACAAACTCTTAAGCAGAATTAGAGAGGAGCAGCATTAAATCGCTAAGAGACGCCCTATTAAATGGCTTTGTACATGTCCTTACATACTTGTCTTTTTTACTTAGAAGAATATGCTAAGAGACACCCTTGACTCTATTGTACATGCCCTTAGAGTGCCTTCCGACTTTTGAGGCATTTAATCATTCGCCCTTGGCTTAGGATAGTTATTTCGAGCTAACTCCGTGTGGGTATTAGTATTTTCTTGGAGGTGTAGACTTGACTATGTCCGTTTGTCACTGCCATTATGGGGACATATTGGAGGTGTAGACTTTGACTATTTTCCGGACATCATAGAAAGAGACGAATATACAAAGTTTCTAATGCAACATACCTAGCAATTAATTTATTCACTGTCCTTATTATTTGTGAGCATCCACAATAGGTGTCTCTAAGATGGGACCCACGGATGACCTCTACAGCTTAGAGGCTCTTTCCAAATAGTCACAAGCAATGTTTTATATACTTAGTGGCCGTGAGAAAGGGTGCTTAGCAGTCTCTATTGTGGATGCTCTTAATAGAAACAATGTAGGGCTCATAGTGTGAATTTTTTCTTCAGTTTTTGTCTTGTTTTCATTACAAAAACTATTTCTTATATGTGAAATGATCATAAGCGCACTCTTAATTAATTGCCCCTTTCCATCAATGATATATTCTAGTTGCCAGCTATAGAAATAGCTGATGTCTAAGAGCATGTTTAGTTCCTTTGCCAGGTCTTGACTCATATTGCTGAGCAAGGTTTGCAATTTGGTAGGAGCTAAAAACCTTGCTTCTCCTAGCAAACTAGCCAGCCAAAGCAAGGAAATCCTTGCCTAGCCCGACGAACTTCAAATTGGTTGTCTCGAGCTGGCAAGGATGGACAGCAACGTGAGTGTAACACTCCAATTTTTATTAAGAAAATAAAACTTGGACCGTTTAAATTTTAGATTAAAAGAAATGGATTGTTAAAAATCGAGTAAAGCTTAATCTAGGAAATTTAATTTTTTCTGAAATATAAAATGGCAAGAAAATTTTGGTTAAAATATAAACTCCACCTTTGGATATAATCCTATATTTATAAAATATTTACCATCCCCAAACCTATTTCTAAATAGGATGAATAAAAAGAAAAGAGAAAAGCAAGAAAATAAAAAAAGCCCCGGCCCACTCCTTCTTCATCGGCCCATTCTCCCTCTCTCCCCGCGTGCGCCCTCTTGGGCCGTCCTCCCGCGTCCCGGCCTAGCCTCCCCAGTCATTCGCCCCCCTCACTTGGCCCAGCCGCTCGCTTGGCCCCGTCCTGCTACGCCCGTCCTAACCCCTCCTCCCTTCCCATGAGGCCTCACTCCGCCCCGCATCACGACGCCACGCGCTAGTGCGCACGCACGTCGTGGTACGGCACGCGCATGCCAGTGCCAGGGCACGCACGCGCGCCCGTACGACGAGACATGGCGCGCACACCCTCGCCTTGCGCTCGTGACCACGCATGGCACGCTGCGCTTGCCACACCGCACCTGCCGCACCATCACCTCGCCTCTGCCTTCCGGAGACAGCACGGTGCCGCGCTACATGGCACTGTGTGCCATCACATCCCCGCCATACCTTAACCTTTTTCCCATCGCCATGGAAGCGACAGCTCGCTGCTCGGCAACGAGAATTGAAGGCCATGGCCCCGTACGGCAACAACTCGGCTTGAGCACCCGCTGACGTCCCGGACCCGCTCGACCAGCTCCCCCGGGCACCCCCAGCCCTCCCTTACCCCTTCCTAGGCCAAAAAAGCACCCGTTAACCCTCCTCGCAGTTTTCCTCTTTTGGCCAGTTTCGCCGTTGCGCTCCAGCCTCGTCTCCTGCGCACTGTGGTGAGCCAATGGGCTTGAGCCCAAGCTCCTTGGGAAGCTTTCCCCTTATACTCCCCCTTCCTCCAGCTGATCGGTCTTTCTCCCTTTGTAGCTCGCCGGAGAGCTTAGGAAGCGCCGCTAGTCGGGATTCGCCTCCTTGATTACACCTTCGTCGGTGAGTCCCGCTCCAATTCCCTGCTCTGGGAGCACCTCAGGAGCATCGTCATTACCCCTGTGCCACTATTTTGGCTTAAGGTTAACTGGAGCGCTGCTGATGAGGCCCCAGCTCCAACTGCCGCCTCCATCCTTGCCGTTGCCTCAGGTAACTTCTCCGTCCCTCCCAGTATCTTAGGCGTCCCACACATGTAGCCAAGGAACTAGGAATCGCTGGCGCCACGATGAACCGTGACCGCCGCTGCCATTCTTTGTCGTACTGCCGTTTCCGTCCATCTCCGACGACGTCGCGACCTTCCCTAGTTTCACCATATGTTCTAGACCCTTGGCCCCGGCGCTTGTGAGCCACCGTGGCCTGAGTCATCGGGGTGCAGCCAATTTCCCCTCGCGGTCACACGCAGCCTATGGCGGATCAAATTCCGGTAAAGATTTATCGGAAAATGTCCCGAATGCCAACTGTCCAGGATTTCAGTGACATTCAGAAATAGTACAGCTTGCTTTATTTTATTACATGTTAAAATATTTTACAGCGGAAAAAGAAATATAATCTGGTAATAAAGAGAATACATGCCCATATACCACAGGCAAGCCTGAGCATAAGGTAAACCTTAGAAATCAATCCTATGCGAATTTCAGTTTTTTCCATAAATGTCCAATCTGATTATAAAGTGAATCCTGTAAAAGAAATAAATTGCCCACATAATGTGGGTAAGTATTAATTTTACTTGCAAGTTTCTTGAAAGAATATCACTATTAATATATGATAACAGGATTCATGGAATTAGTAAGGCTTTATGGTGAATATGCAAATTTTAAACTTTAAAAGTCTTACCATTATTTTAAAATAATTAATAATAATAGAACAAATTCTATCATCTTTTTCCATCCTTATTCATTTGCAATCCAGACAACAATTTTTTTATAAATTCATGGATTTTGGTAAATAAGAGAGGCTTCATATACCCGAAGTAGGGTCCATCGATGAATTTGTTATTAGCTCTGCAGAACCTATCCAGTTTTACCCATATAACAGCTCCTTATATGGATGGATTATCAATGTGTCATTCTTATTCATTTTAAACCCAAGTTTTTATAGAAGCAAACGATATCTAGATATTCTCATACCACAGAGCAATATCTAGTGCCCTTGAGTGTTAATCAATACTCTTGATTCCTCTAACCCAAGACGGCAATACTCTGTTTCCAAATCTGCTTTAATAGTTTATAGAGTAACGATTCCAGGGAGTTCACACTCTCTCCACCTGGTGTTATTGAGCTGGTACTCCACGTACCGACGGGCCCAAATAACATAACACTGTTTCCAAATTACTCTATATAAATTCAATCAACCTTCCAGACTACAGCTTTTCCACATCAAATAAGTTATCCAATCTAACTTATTTGTACAGACCAATTCTCCATCTTTTTACATGAGATAATCAAATTTTAATATTTTGCCTATACTAGGGTTTTATCAGGGGTTGAATATTTTTAGGTGGCTTTTAAGGTATTGGGGTTTGGATAAAACTGTACTTGGAATGTATAAATAAATAACTAGAAAATATATGCAATAAATAATAAGTAAAAGGAATGTAGGTATATCAAAATGTATCAAGAATAGGAAAACCTGCCTTGATTGTAGATCGGATCACACTTAATTATCTTTTGGACATTCTTTCCAGAGGGCGTATTTTGTCGTCTATACGTTGTAAAAAGATGGAAATTCCAATAAATATCCAATTAAAAACAGTTTTAAATAAATAACAAAATAAAAAGAGTTTGGGGGGTAAAAAGGGGTGTTTTTATAAAAATAGATATTTTGGGCAGCATAATGTTAGGATTGTGTATGGAATTGTAAATAATAAGGAGATTTTTATTTATGGAGAATTATTATTAATTTTGGAATATTAATATTTATATTTGACCTTATATTGATAATGGTTAAAAGAATTAATTTTGGTACTATAATTTTATATTTAAGGTAAATTTTAATTAGGTTAAAGGAAGGATTTTAAATTTAAATTTGAATTTCTATAGGTTTTAAAATGTAGAGATATTATTTCTATATATAATACATTATTTTGAGTAATTTTTATATTGGAAGTTTTTACTAATTCTTCTTCTATATTCTTCAATTAAAATATTTTAATATTATAAAGAAGAGAGTAAAAGGATTTATTTAGGGTTGTTTTATTAAAAATATGGTATTTTAAAATTTTATATTATTATTTATCTTATTTTAGATTTTTGTGAATTTTTGTACAATTTATAAAGTGATTTGATATTTTAAATAAATTCAAACAATAGAGTGAAAATGGAAAATAGAGAAGGTTTTTAAAATTCTTACTGGGCTATTAGGCTCGGCCCAAATGATTCACACGTGAGTGGGGTTGAAGAGGCTGACACGCGGGACCCGGTGCATAGCGTGCACTGGTTTGGCTGACGTGGGGGTCGAGATGTCAGTGAAACAAAAAGGGGAAAATGAGGGGGCGGTGAGGTGGTCATCGGCGACGGCGGATGGCAGCCGGCGGCGAGCAATTGGTGGCTATTTAGTGAAATTGGGATGGCGTAGGTTCTTTAGGAGGTAGTGGGGGAGCTTGGGATAGCTCAAGTTGGCCGGGCGGCGAAGCTATGGCGGCGGCGTAATGGGGCGGCGGAGGGGTGGAGGGGCTACGGTAAAAATTGGGCTTAGGCGATGGTCGAAAAAGGTTTGCGGGGAATAGTGGAGCATTTTGCTTATGGGCGTCGAGGCCGGAGAGGCATCGGAGCGACGGGAATGGATTTCGCCGGAGAAATAGTCCGAAGAAATACAGTGTAAGAGAAACGAGCAAGAGTGAATCTAGGCTCTTCGAGAGATAATACCTGCACCAAAGAGTGTTAGTGAGCCTAGAGTACCTGTATGTGAAGTATAGTCAGCAATATCTTCTTCACAAGCAATATTACCACTTCAAACACCAAGATTCAAATTTGAACACTAGCGTGAAGATGAGATCCAAGAGATAGAGACGAAGACTCAAAGATTTTGTCCCGAAGTTCGGATCCTTGAGGGGATCCTACGTCTCCGTTGAGGAGGCATAAAGCCCAGATCTCTTTCAACCCTAATCCTCTTGGTGTTGCACCAAGCACTCACCAACTTCACTATCTTGAATCCTTTCCTTGCGGGGGTGGATTCAACCTTCACAAACTTCCGGAGACTCACCACACCAAGCTTAGGAGCTCACCGGCGACTCCTAGCCGTATAGGAGTCCTCAACTTCCAAGAGTAATAGATCGGCGAGAAATCCGCGAGAGGATGAAACCCGGTGCTCAAGATGGACCTTAGTAAGCTCAAACTCTTCAAATCTCACTTCTTTTCTCCCTCTAGTAAATCCAATCAACAAGCTCAAGAGAGGAGAGAAAAAGCTAGGACTCAAGGAGGGGAACGAGAGGTAGTAAATGTTCTGAGTGAATAGTGTCGTGGTTAGGTGAGAGTGAAGTGAGGTATAAATATGAACCCTTGAAACTAGCCGTTTTGACTCAGATTTGTATAAGTTCGGATAGTCCGAGTAAATACTCGGATACTCCGAATAGTGCAAATCACAGAGACAGAGAGACCCAGCTCGGATACTCCAAGTCGATTCTTTGGATAGTCCGAACCTTCGGATACTCCGAGTGGTTCGGATAGTCCGAATAATTTCTACACGGCGAACAGAGAATGTCAGCTCGGATAGTCCGAATAATTACTTCGGATACTCCGAGTGTTTCGGATACTCCGAGTGATATTCGGATAGTCCGAGCAGGACTTAACCTTAAGGACCATTTTCTTCCTGAGGAGACAGAGGGGTTCAACTCGGACAGTCCGAATAAATATTCGGATACTCCGAGTGACAAATAAGGTTTTGTGCTTGGATTTTGGATTTTGGTGACAAGAGTTTATAAACTTGTATTAGTTACCTAATTTCCATCATGAGCACCTAGAATATCCAAACACTATTTTCCGTCAAATCCCTCTTAATAGTACGGCTATCGTTAGACTCAAAATTTTAAATAAATTACAAATCACAAGTCTAAATACCGTCTTTTGCTTCATTCGAATTGAGGGTTCGTCATTGCTCATAACTTCACTGTAGAGGACTAAATATCTGAAGATAATACTTAGAAAACTTATTAGTCCCTTAATCGTTTTGTCATTAACCACCAAAACTCATAAGGAGGCCTAGATGCACTTTCACCGGCTATGTCGCTGACCGGTGGGCCGGGCCATTAGCTGTTAATCGTCGGTTAGCCCTAGTGTGTTGCTGACACGCAAAGCCTGCAACGTTTAACCACGGGATTATCCAATGCAGCGTTCATCCGTCGCTGACAGGTGGGTCTGATGGACCCACCCATCAGTTTAAGTGGAGATGTATTCCTAAGTGCGCCTTCTCGTCTTGTTGGTGCCCGCTCATGGGCTTCTGCCGAGCCGCAAGCATAACGCCATAACTTGGTTCTCCCTCTCGGGGCTATTTTTTAAATTTGAATTCATTCGGGTTTTAGCCATTTTTAGCTGGTTTTGTCGGTTTCTCGTTGGTTCCCGACCCGGCGTGCAGAGGTGGCCAGATGGGTCGCGCCCGATAAGACAAACCGTGTCAGTCCACAATGTTCATCGGCCTAGGACGGCCTGGTTCTATCTACCGAACCGAATTTGGGTCAAGACCCCGGCCCGCCGTGCTAGCCCGGTTCGATTCGTATAATGGTGGCTTGGCCCGATTTTGGTTTGGCCCGCTATTAGCCCATATATTTAATTATATATATATATATATCTATTTTCCTATGATATATAATTTATTTCTTTATTTTATTATGCATATTTATTAAATATAACTATTTTCTTAATTTTATATTTTTTGGCTAAAATGGCTCGGCTCCTTTGTAACTAGACCAACCTAGTTACTGTACAAATCAGGTTTGGACCGAGAGCCCGGCCCATTGGTTCATTTGGCCTGGTTCCTACATTGAACCGGGCCAGCCGGGCCCAAACCGGGCCGTTGGCCACCTCTTCCAGCGTGGTAGGTAGTAGACGACCGTCTACAATTTACCGACAGTCGGCCGGGCGGTCCGATTTTTCCAGGCCAAGCCGAGCTCGGGCCCGAGTTGCCAGCCTGAAGTAAGGTTCGGGCCAGGCTAGGCATGGCCCAAAAAAGCCCGGCCCGGGCCTACAATATTACAGTAAATGGTAATATCAGAAAAAAAAAAAAAGGTTGGACTCATTGGACTGGGCCGGCTGAGCTAGCCCAGCCCAGGTCGACTGCCATTTAGGGTAGGGCCGCGATGCATTCTCTCAGGGCGGCTCCGGCGCTGCGCTCCTCTCGCCGTCTCGCGACTCGCCTCAGCCCTAGCGCCGCGCCGCCGCCTCTCTCGTCCCAGGCTCCCAGCTTCCCCAGCCAGCGCCGTCTCTCTCTCTCTCGCGCGGTCTCGGCGTCTCGCACTGTCGCCCCAGTTTCCTTTCCCCCCAGCGCCGCCTACCTCCTGGACTCCTGGTAGCCGGTTCGCTGCTGCCCCCACATCGGTCGCCGGCTCGCCGCCGCCCCGGAGACCGGCCTGGTCGCTGCTGCCCCCACACCGGTCGCCGCCGCCCCGGAGACCACCCCCACACCGGTCGCCGGCTCGCCGCTGCCCCCACATCGGTCGTCGGCTCGCCGCCGCCCCGAAGACCGGCCTGGTCGCTGCTGCCCCGACACCAGTCGCCGCCGCACCGGAGACCGGCCTTGTCGCTGCTACCCCGACACCGGTCGCCGCCGCCCCGGAGACCACCCCCACCGCTGACTGCCCCACTTCACCAGTTCATCAGTGCAAGTCAGCAAGGTAATCTAGCATTCTAGCTAGCTAGCAAACCAAGAATGAGATTGCGTGCACTTGAGTTATTTGCTTCTTTTGGGCTTTCTTACATGCTTGTACTATGCATGTGATCACAAACTAAAAAGAAAGAATATTGTAAAGGCTAGACAAGACATGAACAGATAAATCAACTTATCAAAGGCTGCCTTAACTAAACTGAACTAAGTCGGTGCTCTAATCAACCATTTGAGCATGAAGATTATCTTTTTAGATAAGAGTGTCCTAAACTCCTAATGGAGAAAAAAAAGAAGAAAATAGGCTATGCTTGAGAAACTTATTAATTCCCGTAAAGGAGAGAACTAGCTAATTAATTCCATCTTTAAATGAAAGTTTACCTACTAAATAAAATCTTTTGCACATATTATCGCAGGCAACATGTTCACCCTTGGAAACAATATTTTTTTAGCAGGCAGTAGTAAATTAACGGCTAGAGTAACTTAATTTGACTATATGATCTTTTCAAGAAGAATACATGACCAATTAAGTTTTCCCAGTTTGATACAGGGACCACAAGAACAAGAGAGGAACAAGAAGGGACACATACACTGTGAACTTGTAAAAGCTTTTGGCTTTTGCTGTTCTTAGTACAAGGGATTTTAGTTGCTGTCTTGTCCTTGCTATGTGCTTGCTTGCTTGCTGTGTCCTACTTATTGTGGATGGTTGGCTTTTTATAGTGTAGGCGCCTCAATCCTGTGAAGTGCACTTTGTGATTCTGTGAAGTGCACTTTGCTTGCTGTGTCCTACACAACCTATCTTTGAGATTATGTGAACTGCACTTTGTGCCGAGAAAGACATAGAAGGTAATACAGGTAAAAAAGTGAGTCATATAGTTAGATGTACCTAAAGATCTCAGAGTTAGGGTTACAACTTGTGTCTTGTTCCAGTTGCTATTATGCAGGCATGTACAAAGCATGGATAGGTGGAGTGGTGACAAATCCTAAGGTGATGTTTTTCTGCTACATCACCCAAAGGATTCTAAGAACAAAAGAGAGGCAGATCAAGGAAAGGAGGCCAACTGTAACAGTTAAACAGAAAAACAGAAAGTCATTAGTGAATCTGAATTCATTCAGTTGTACAGATTAGAGATAACGTACAGAAAAGTTCTAAATCACACAGTACACTAATAGAAATTCTCAACTTAATTGAATTGTTTAAATTAGCCTTTCTCCCATTATGCAGGTTGTGCACATTGCAAATCTGAAACCACACTATTACATGTCTATATATATATGTATTCTGCTAGTGTATTACAGGCAGTGGCTAAGTTTGTTATAAATGGCAGTGTTATATATGAGGCTATGATCATGTTTTTTCCTTGCTGACATGAAGTCATTGGGCTTCGGGCTTTTAATCGGGCCAGGCTCAGTATTGCTGAGGAAAAATCAGGTCGGGCCGGGCTCGGGCGTGCGTCTAGGTGACCGGGCTTTTTCAAGCCTGGCCTGGTATATGATCAGGTCTAGTAGGTAGTGATTTTTGGTCCAAATTCGAGTGTCGAAACCCTGCTCCCAGTCCCCCCCACAGGCACGGCTCCTCCCCCTATGGCTGCGGCACGGCGGCCTTCTCCCCGATGGCGGCTAGTATGCCCTGCTCGCCTGCTCCTCCATTGTACGAGTTCATTCTTCGGGTCGCCGTCGGGGTCGGGGCAGCGCGAGGCGAGACGAGTCGATCGAATCTGATCCCCTACCCTGCCCACCGAAGGTCATCGGTGTCAGTTGACACATCAACTCTATATAGATCAACCCCTAAGATCATGGTCAGGTGTGCTATTCATGGTCGGTAAACCACGCCTTTTAGGCCCCTTGTGCTAGTGGCCCAACATCATCTTGGTTCTTGCTTGCCGAATTCTCTGTTGGGGTGGTCTAGGAGCTTGAAATGCCATTCTCATGTTTTGAACTTATGGTTGTCAGCAAGATTTGTTCATAGGGTGGAATGCCATGCTAATTTTTAAACTAATATGTTGGATTAGTGATATCATTCCACTTTCCAAGATGTGTGAAACCTGTATTGGGACTTTAGTGAAACAAAGCAATATTCTAGTTATTTTTTATTTTATATGTATAGTAATATCATCCCTAAGCGTATCTCAGTGTCCTTAATTGGCCAATCCAGATTTAAGGTGCCATGTATGTAATGCACTATCATGCACTCTTATTTCATTTTGCACACATTGAGCGTGGTATTGCATTTGTCATGTTTGACAATGTTGTGATGCATTGGACATTGCAGGTCTTGAGTTGTGTCCACCATGTCAACACTCCTCACATGCTCGTTGCCGAGGACTGCCATTTCCCCAGTTTTAACTAGGAGGTTTGGAGGTAAATAATTGACTTTAATCATTTGGGTTCATTTAATTAATATGGTAATCCATCAATTGCATCTCTCCGTTTTCATATTCTCTATGATTCTACTCAGCAAATAGACTTGTTTTGCATGTAGTGCATATAATCTGCTTAGCTTAGTACCATTTTTTTAAAAAAAATAAAAATAAAGTGGATGGGATGCAGGTATTTTTTTTTGTATAATGCCATACAACAAATGGAATTTTAATCGGTAATAACTAGATTGATCATGCACTTTATTGCTGATTATGGCTGTTTGCCTAATAGGTATGTCATACTGGTTAATTACACCATATATGGTATTGTGGTCATGCGGTGATAGTTTCTGACATTTGTAATTTGTACGAAAGATATGATTTGGGTCATTATCTGTTGTGGCCCAGTCTTCCAATGCTCGCAGGGGACGCACATGCAGCAAACACAGAGGGCCAAACCAGTGACATAGGAGCCAGGCCGTTGCATGCATGCACATGGTGTTTATCTTTCTTTAGCTAAATTATCTAGTATGGTTTGGATCAATAGATTCGTATGGTTAGATAGAGTCAAGTTGTTAGTCATGATTTAGATAAGGTCATCAGGTTGTTAGTCATGGTTGTAAAGATTGGGCCTTGCACACAGTCTATAAATGAGAGAGAAAATCAATGAAAAGGCAAGCCAGGTTTGTTGCCACCAAAACCAAAACACAGCCTCGGGCGCTGCCGTCAATAACCGGTCGGTGGCTCCGTACAGCCGAGTACCTGGGCAACATTGCCTTCCGGCGGCACCTACCACCTCTCGCTCTGGGCTTCGGCCTGAAACTCAGGCGTTCGAATTATCACACTAAGAACCTCTAATGAACAACGGTTTGTTTGTTGCATGTAGTACATAAAGAGTTCTTTTTGGCTGTGACGTTCTTGATCTATCCTTGAGCTACTTTAGCAGAAGGTAAAGGGCTAAAGATGAGTTTAGTTATAATGTAGTTGGTTGATTTGTGGCTTCTCTCTTAATTTTGATTTTCCCTGGTGATAGATGGTCCCCATTTTTTATGGTACATACAAGAGCTTGTTTGGTTTTAAGATTAGATTGGAAATAATGGATATAGTGAAACGCAGAACCAATAACAGAGTGTTTGTTGCGGAAACAAATACAAATGTCGCTATACATCAGTGAAAAAGGTGAATGGATGAACCTTTTCCAATAGTTTAAAGTCTCTCTTGAAACTAGCGTATGCCTCTCTAGTCACAAGATTGATTATTGATTCTACAATGTTTTTTCTCTCCATTACTTAGTGTTTTTTATAGATGGCTTTGATCTTTTTCTCTTTGTGGCAAATTAATTACATACTACATTTGAAAAAACTTAACATCTTGCTACTTTATTTTGTGTTTACCTCTTAATTTTATATTTGTTATTGACCCATCATCAATTACAGATTTGGTAGTGTCCATGTAGACTATTGTGATAAGCACAGAGATGTAACTAATGCATGTGAACATTGCTTGTAATCTAGTTCTTACCTGTGTTCGTCTATGTGCTAGGCGCTAGGCAGGTGGCTGATTGACGCCTAGCACCTAATCCTGCCTAGGCGGGAATAACCCCTAGGCGGCCAAGGCGGGATGCTAGAGCATAGAGGTTAGGTGGGCTAGGCGGCAGCCTAGGACAACAGTGTTCTTACTAGTCTGGTCTTTCTGGTGATCGACCATTACTCGACCTCAACCACAAAGAGGATGATCCTATGAGGAATCTGTTAAAACAATCCACGATAATTGTTCTCTTTCCTACTTTTTTTTCGACAATCATTAAGGTTATGAGGAAATATTTATCTGGTGAGTACAACAGAAGGATTGTTTATGGAAGTTGGTATTTGTTACAACTATTTTTGTTTTGAAATGCTAAGATCACATCATTTGCTGTATTAGATACAAATCTTTATCACATGAGAACACAATTGGTCCTTGAATCAATATATTTGTTGTGATCTTGTTTATCCTCTTTTGCGTAGTTCCATTTTTCACATGGGTCATTGAATAATACTCATTAGGAATATATCTTACTGTTTGTGTAGGTTCACAGCATCGGACTCAAGTTAACTGCATCTCATTTAAACGGGAAGTGCCTACTAAAGTAAAATTAAGTGTAAGTCCGAATATTTCATGGATTTGGTTCTATTCTGTTTTTCCTATAAGTGAAATTAAGTTTCTGAGGAATTGAGAATGTATCTCAACATTAGGCCTGCTGCCGTCATTGTGAACTGTATATGCTTTTACATTTTACAATATAGTGCAGATTAGAGCTTACATGTTTCCTTATATCTTTGCCAATATCTCCAGACCACAATAGTCGCCAAACTGTGTTAAATTTTGTGAGATTCCCCTTCATTGGTAGCTTGTTGATAATGTGTCTATGTGGACCTTACAATATTGTGACTTTGTGACATCATCTGGCAAGTTGCAATAGACTGATGTAATGCAGTACAACCGGGGGCCTCCTTTTATCCGGGCGAGACAACCGTTCTTCTAGTTCGTGACAGTAATGCGGTACAAGTGTAATGTTAGTTCGTTTGTGACAGTAATGCGGTACAAGTGTAATGTTAGTTCGTTTATGTGCATCATATATTTGTAGGGATGATGGCTACATTTCTATGGCATTTGTATTTTTCTCATTCCTTAAGATGAGATACGTGGCATTATTAATAGTAAAAGAAAGGAGCAATTTTTTTATTGGACATGGTAATCCTTAGAAAACCCTATATTGTTTTATTTGGGGGTTATTCACAATGCTTACCTTCAGCTAGTGAAGTGTGAAGATCAAAATTGAAAGGAAAAAGGCTAGCTTGCTTATTTGCTTATGATCTACTTCACTATTAGATCCTTCCTTTGACCATCTTCTTTAATGATGACACTATTTTGCTACAGTGTGTAAGATGCAATGCTACTCAAACCCAAAGTGTTCAGAGGAAATCGTCAACTGCAACTGTTCAACGATCTGACCCCAAAGGTTAACTCCTGGAGTTGTCACTAAGAGAATTTAGTTCAACTTGTCGCAGGCAGGTGACTACAATTTCTTAATTTCACTACTTTATGCTGTAACTGTTTCAGGGAAAGTTCAAGTGCCAAAACTGGATGATGGAGGTGACGGGTTCCCTCCATTTCGTTTTGGCAAGGGCGGTGGCGGCGGTGGGGGTGGTGGAGGTGGCAGCAACTACTTTGGTGGATTCCTTCTCTTCAGCTTTGTGTTGCTCCTGGATTACGTGAAGGAGTTCGAGAAAAACCTGCTTGCTCGTAGGCATCGTGCTGGAGACGACGCAACCAATGGGCTGCTACAGGGATGACCTTCAGTCACGTAAGGAACCAACAGGCATCGTAAGGAATGATCATCAGATAATTCAAGGGAACATTGACTGTCTTGCCTGCCTATTTGCCTATGTTATGGGAACAATCGTGGGCATGGCTTCACCAAGACAAAGCTCAAAGCATAGAACCGTGTCAGAGATTCTGAAATTTCATGCACCCTTTACCTTCCTTTGTACTGGAAATATAGGTAGTGTATCGAGATGGATCGTGTTACCACAGGTCAGCTGGAAATTACGCTCCCTGTTCCAATCTTTTTTATTTGTCAACATAGTGCTCCAAATGCTGATTCTAAAAGCAAACGAAATCAGTCTCCGAATCCGAAAGCCGTCCATGACACGGGTGTGATCACACCATCTATGAACGCTTGACCTGACCGAACCCATTGGATTGCTGGGTCGCTGCTGAGATGATGCGTTTCTTCGCTGCAGATTCGTGACGGCTTCCCGTCTGAAATCCTCGGACTTGACGTGGACCGGACCCGTTGGCATCGTCATCCGTCTGATTCGTTGTACTGTCTGTTCGTCTACCTGCTACTGCTTCAGGGCCTACATGATCTATTATAAGTCAGGCAAAACTAGAATGGTAATAATGCACTAATGAATGTACTAATGTAGTAGCAGGCTGCCTACCAAGCTCTGTGACAGTTTTGAGTCCGACCACCCAACGACGGCAAGGAAATTACGTTAACATCAAGGTCACCAACTCCCACCTCGCCGCGCGTGATCACTTCCATCTCCATAGTTCGGTGGGTATTTTTGGGATCGTACTTTTAAAATCCCATCTATTCTATGAGGTTGGGGATGTCTTGCTTTCAAACAAAGTCTTTGGATGATGAAGAGCACAGTGGGAGGAATCCGACGCGACGTGTTTCCTTGAGTAAATATAGAGGAGAGACCACTAAGAGCAGTTCCAATGCAGTCCCTTTCACCGTCTCTACATGTGCCACATAGAAGAGAAGGATGATGTGGATGACAATTAATATGGAAAGAGTCTCAGTGTTCCTTAAACAAGAAACAATCGCTACAACAATTCCGAGACGAAGGAACCATCAAGAAGCTCATGTTGAGGACTTTTTCGTTCCTATCATGGTAATGGAGAGAGATAAAAAAAGATCTATTTTAAATAAGGTGAGATTCACTGAAAAGACAATGCACTGCAGAGATGGCATTTTTATTGTTTCTTATTGACATGCCAGGAATAGAAACCATGAGAAGATACTTTGGATTAAGACCGTTCTAACTGGACCTGTTTTTCTGCTAGGTCACAATCATGTCTATGCAAAAATATTGTGGAATCCGAATCAAGGGTGGCAGGTAGGGATCTACCCTTCTCCAACAGCTCTCCTGTTAGCATCAGAGTGGATTTGTGAGCGAACTTGCACAAAAAAACTATATATAGATTGGTCTATCACAAGTGCTTAAAAAATGATGTCCTAGCTACCAAATTTTTTTTTTTTGGTGTCCTCTGTCATTTGCATTAACGTACGATTGTCGCAAATTTTTTATTACTCAAAATGTATATGTTGGGATCAAAAAATTGTGCTCTCGGCAATCTTTTCTTTTTACCAGATTCAAGTTCTCCTAGTAGAAATGGAAACTCTTTTGTCTAGCTAAATTTTTTTTACTATTAAAAGAAGAGCGTGGTGGTGGTTGTGGCGGCAGCGATGGCAGCACGCACGCCGTAATTCTCCTGTTAATAGTATGCTAACATCCTATCTCCCTAGATTTTCCCTTCCCTCTCAGAAAATTTGTAAATAAGAATCAAACATAAACTCTAAACTCTTCCCTTTTGTTGTTGTGTTGGACAAGGCTCAGATTTATTACTCCTCAGTTTATTTTTATAAGACGTATTTTGATTTTAAACGTGAGATGCTATAAACAATGTAGTGGTTCGTTGAAAGCAAACTATGTACTACCACCACGAATGCCGTGGGGGACGCAGACGACGTGTATAGTGCAGTGGCAGAGTGCTCAATGATCACGAGTTTTTTCTCTGTAGGATTGGGTTTGCTAGATGCACACATGCTTATTGGTTAAATTAATCAACGAATTCATTGTTCGATGAAACGGTAACTCAATCGAAAACAAACGTGAGAAAAGGCCAGATATTTTCGTGAGATGGATGTCTAAGTGAAGATGATTGTATATATGTCATCTCTTTAAATACCATTGCAACATACGGGTACTTAGCTAGTCTTTAGAAAAATACAGCCTTCGTTTTAAAAGACGGTTAGAAACACGGATTTTTTACAAATAAACAATAAACAATTTGTTAGAGCATCTTGGCCAGCTACTTTAAATTTCTACTCTATAATATTATTCTCTACACACTCTATCTATACTTTAAAATTTCTTTACACTTTACACTGTACTCTAAAATATTTTTTCCCTCCGATAACTACTTTATTCTAAAAAAATTAGATAAATAGTATTATATAATGTCAGCTACGATGCTCTTACTATTTAAAAATCTAAAGAGTCCTCGGCTGTCCGTCACGGCTGGCTTTCTTATATCAGGACAAACTTGTATGTATCTACAGCTCATGTAACAGGAGGTGTCCCGGACGCAACACCACCTGCTGACGCGACCCGCGTCGGCCAGGAGCCGTCCGATCGGTCGTCTACGGCGATCAGGGCAGGAGGAAGTCCGCGCGAGGGGAGGCCAGAGGCGTGCGTCACGGGCGCACGTCGTTGGTTGGCCTCGAGCCCGGCGCCGACGTGGAGGCCATACCCCACCCTCTCATTCTTTTTACCCATTCTGCGTTGCACTCATGCAGCAGACTTGAGCTGTTGGGATATCGGTTTCGTTTGGCACATCCAGCTCCACCAAAATCCAAAATCGGTGGAGTTGATAAAGCATCGTATTTCTAATTCTAAAAACTCATGGAGATAAAGTTGTGGGTATATTGAGAATATCGAGGTGAGTCATCTTATTTATATTTTAAAATAAAAATATAAGCTCAAGTCACTTTATTTTAACATACAAGCTTCATATCTAAAGTGGAGCTAGGAGCTGGAGCTGTGTTAAACGGGACCATAATAATTGGGCATGTTCCCATTGGATGTGCTAATTGAAAATAAAAAGAACATACATCAGGAGTAAAATTTTAGGGGCATAGGTCTTTCTCGTCGTAGAGATGAGAGCACTAAGGAAACAGCATTTTCCCATGGTTTCTTTCGGGGCAGAGTAATTTGTTTGCCCATGTTGTGTCCGATTCTGATATGTGCATGATGATTTTGGAAATTTCGATCGTGTGAGAAGAATGACAGAACCTACTCCAAGGAGCAACAAATACTAAATACATTGTTCATCAGAAACAAGCTCTATTTTTAATGTGAATATTCAAAACATTGATGACTACACATTGAAAACATTGTTCTCTTCCACTTTGCCTGAATTGAAGGTATATATGGCTTCGTTGGTCTCCGGATCTCCTCCATTTCAGTTATATATAACGATCGCAGTGATTACACATTGATTCAATATTTTGTATGGGTCTGCATATTTATTGATCTTGTGGAGGGACATATGATGAAATCTTCCTCTATATATATAGAGCCATGGTTGAGATCAGTTCAAATGAATATGGACTTATATAATCTCCTCATTAGTTGTAGAGTTAAATTTAAATTAATAAAAATGTTTTTTAATGAAGCAAATTAATGAACATTCATTTTTGTTTTGTACCCTCGAATATATGTTATAATCTTTCTGTTTCAAAATATAAGACATGGTTTGACTTGATACGGTCCATCGAACTATACTTTGGCACTTGATTTCTCTTATCCTATATTGTGCATAGTAACAGAATTATGATCATTGGAAAATACTTTTCAATACGAATCTAACGACACCATTTTTATATTACAAGAATATATATTGTTAGACAAATCATTGGTCAAAGATTACAAAGTTTGAATATCGAAATACGCCTTTAAAAAATAAACTAAGGGAATATTGTGTTTAAAGAGAAAAAAACTAAAGGAGAATACTTAATAATACGGCGAAATATTTATACAAAACACTTTTCCCGAGCATACACAAGGGAACCGTAGACAGACAAGTGGAATCCAATACACGAAATAATTTGATCCATAAACGACACCTGTGACAAAGATCATAATTCCAGAGAAATCATCACCTCAAGACATAGAGAGGAGGTCATAAGTGCCTATACCATAAAATCGATTTTTTTATTTATACTATGTTCAAGTTATCATCTATATATAAAAAAGCTTGTGAGGCGCGCCCCATAAGAAAAGCTTACGAGTTGCTATGATATTCTCTGCTCGTCTGTTTGGCCCCTATACCTACATTCTGTCTCCGTCCCTGGATATACTAGTGGTTGTGCTTGTCTTTAATGCAATATATACTCTGCTACTGTGGATGCTCTGAAGACATGTATTAATACTGCAAGGCAAAATCAGAGGTACTAAACAATTGTTCACGTGTAAACATACCCAGTGGGCCCTGCAGTAAAATATCAGCGTGCGACTGCCTCCCCACACCCGAGTCCCGTACTCCCGTCCAACACTCCAAGGCTCCAAGCCTACCTGCTGCCTTGCTCCTTTCTCCCCCTCGTCTTCCATTCCGAGCTCGATAAATACAGAGACCTTCCCCACTCCAGCGAACCCTCTCCGACGCTCCCCCCGAGCTGCTTGCGCTATCCTCTCTCTCTCTCTCTCGCTGGTCGTTCGATCGAGCCAAGACCCTCGCGGCGGCGGAGACAGGCCAGCCATGGCGGGGTCCATCCGCGTCACCATGGAGGTCGGCGCCGACGGCGTCGCGCTCGTCACCATCTGCAACCCGCCCGTCAATGCGCTGCATCCCATCAGTAACGCCCTCTCCTCCTCCTCCTCCTCGCTTCGTAACATCTTCTCTGGGGGATTTCCTGCTCTGACCTCGTGCTCCGATTCGTTTCGGTCTCGGTCTCGGTCTCGTCCGCGCGGCGCGGCAGTCATCCAGGGGCTCAAGGAGAAGTACGCGGAGGCGAATGACCGCGACGACGTCAAGGCCATCGTGCTCACCGGTGAGGCCTCCGTTAATTTTATTTTAAGCCCCAGGATGAACCTCAATTATGGTTTGTCTTTTGGGAATCGAGTCTGCTGTTTTTTGTTCAATGTAACTGCCGTATGGATTGACGTGCAAGCAACGATTTTTTTTCTTCTTGGTGATCTTTTTTCCGCCTGTAAAACTCATTGCAGACAGAGAAAGCTATCATGGGTTTGGGTTTGTCCTGTTTGAGTTGAGCTTATAGTATTGATGTGGATTTGTCGCCATCGTATCATTTCGTTTGCGCTGATCCCAGTCAACTGCCGAAAAATTGTAATTTGAGGCAGGAACAAGTAAAGCGTACTAGTCAGAAAGTTTTTTTTTCTCTTTCTTTTGGTCTGTTATATTCTTTCTTTTATAGGGAATATCCTTACTTATATAGAAGTTGTACATTGTTTTGGTTGTTGATAATTTTTCCTACTACCCTAGATTCATTTAATAAATACCAATTCATGGTACTGGTTATTTCTGATACTTGCTGTTATCCTAGAATCTGAATTACCTTCAAACTTCAATAGGTGCCGCAGGGAAATTCTGCGGAGGCTTCGATATCAATGTTTTCACAAAAGTTCATGCGACTGGTAAGGGGATGACTTCGCTTGTACTGTTGGCAAATTACTTTCTCAGAACTTACCCGCTTAGTACAGGCCTACGGTCTGTTTCTTTTCTTACGCATGCAACATTGGCTTGCAGGAGACGTGTCACTTATGCCTGATGTATCTGTTGAGCTTGTGTCAAATATTATGGAAGGTTTGTCACTTTTATTTATAATTTTGTCATATTTTCTGTTACCTTATGAATGGTGGAATTATTTCGCTACATGCTTTACCAAGATTATGATATCTGGACCTGATTGTAAAAACCTGTTTATGTGCAGATGGCAAAAAGCCGTCTGTTGCTGCCATTCAAGGCCTTGCTCTCGGTGGTGGTCTAGAGTTGACTATGGTCCGTCATTTGTGTTTCTGTGATGCTGAACATTCTACAGCTGATTCTTAACATTGTTGCTTAGCCAAGTCTAAATCCTGTGCATCTTGTAAATGGCCAACTGTTCAGGGTTGCCATGCTCGGATAGCTACCCCCGAAGCTCAACTTGGATTACCAGAGTTAACTCTCGGCATAATTCCTGGATTTGGTGGTATGAATACATCTTTCTCTTACAGATTTAACTACTGCTCCCGTTCCCTTGCTTTGTTCTGGACCATTGGTTCCTGTATTGGATCCAAATCTGATTAGAGTTGACTGATGACTCAATATGTAGGAACCCAACGTCTGGCGAGGCTTGTAGGTCTGTCAAAAGCAATAGAAATGATGCTGGTGAGTCTATTCTATCTTCTGCATAAGTGATTCAATCTGTTAACACTGTTCTAGCTGCAACTGATAGCATCAAAAGTTAAAAAATATACAAACTAAATTAACCAAAAATAAAAATAAAATGGTGAAAGTGATCTTTATTTGTTGCAATACTTTGGGCAACTTGAGTTATGTTCAGTTTCTTAGTTATAAGATTTTCAAATAACAAGAAATTAAACAAAAATACATGCAAATCAAACTTTAAATATTAAATGCATGATACATGTATGTACCATCTACCATAACGGGGATCTGATATCTTTTGTTTTTGAACCATGAACGAAACTTTAGTGGCTTTTCTGGAAAGCAAGTTCCACATTTGTTTTGGTTACTCTTCTCATGTACTATTCTTGATATGGCATTTCTTATTATTTTTATAGCAATCAAAGTTCATTACGGCAAAGGAAGGGAAAGAACGTGGTCTTGTTGATGCGCTTTGCTCCCCAGGCGAGTTGGTAAAGATTGCACGCCTTTGGGCTCTGGAGATTGCAAATTACCGTAAACCTTGGATAAGATCTTTGGGAAGAACAGATAGACTTGGTTCACTATCTGAAGCTCGTGCTATATTAAGTATGGCAAGACAGCAAGCGAAAAAGGCTGCACCAAACATGCCACAGCACCAGGCCTGCCTCAATGTTATTGAAGAAGGGGTATTATTTGGAGGTCATGCTGGGGTTCTGAAGGTAAGTTTCTCCTAATATCCTCTATTTGTCTCCTTTTAATAGGAACTGATGTAAGAAGCATGTACACTTCTCCACTTTTAGCTATACAACTAGACGGGCACTAGATTACCAAGAACTTCTAGAGATTTGACTTTGCTGTTTCTCCTGTTGTTTACTATACCTTATGCATGTAGTTACTGAACGTACCTGAGTAAATGCAGGAAGCCAAGGTATTCAAGGAGTTGGTGCTATCCACAACATCAAAGGCACTTGTCCATGTATTCTTTGCCCAACGTTCCACCACAAAGGTTCTTTTCCAATCTATAGTCTACCTTTCTGTTTTCAGGTTTTTTTTATTCACTTCTCATTTGTAACCAATGTCTTGCTTGTGCTTTTTATCCTTTAGAAATGGTTACGTTGCCTAGCCGTAAAACCTATTCTTTTGAATTGATAGAAATCTGGCTTATAGTTGTTTCTACTAATGGAGAACAAAATGTAAAGCATTGGACCTTTTTTATACTTAATGCAAACGTTTTCCCTTGTTCTTTCTGACCCAAATTAACATCAGATCTTAAAGCATTTGCTTTTTTTTTTATCTATTTGCTTGTGGAAATGAAAATTTCTCTTGATTGTCAAATTATACTACCATGCTACACAATCTTAACTAAGTTTGCTCAAAACTACAATTAGCTGTATGTAAAGGCATCACACGTAAATTGCTGCAGGCACACCATTTAATTTGCAACCTTGGGTTTGCCTCTTCTTTGTATTGGATAGCTTGATGCCGTTGTCCGTCTCTTATTGTTGTTTGTGTATAGGTGCCAGGTGTTACTGATGTCCAGCTGAAACCTAGGCAAATAAGAAAAGTTGCTGTTATTGGTGGTGGTCTAATGGGCTCTGGAATTGCAACAGCCTTTCTTGTTAGTAATATATCTGTTGTGCTCAAGGAAGTAAACGCGCAAGTTCTGCAAAGAGGACAAAAAATGATTGCAGGTCAGTTTTGTTAAATTACTGCTGTATTTCTTGGGAATTTCTTCCCGGTAGATTTTTGGATTTTGCGTTCTCCTGCTGTATTTCTTGGGAATTTCTTCCCAATAGATATTTGGATTTTTGAGTTCTCCTTGATGCAACTTGGAAACCTGAACTTTTCTTGTTATGCTTGAGCTTTAGGATTATTTTTGCCAGCTAGATTTTAATGTTTTGTTACTGGTAAAGAACTAAAAGTTATGCACAGGTAATCTCGAGGGCCTGGTCAAAAGAGGGTCAATGACAAAGGATAAAATGAACAAAACCATATCACTTCTCAAGGGTGCATTGGATTATTCGGATTTCAAGGATGTTGATATGGTTATTGAGGTAGTCCTCATATGTTCTATGATTTTACCATGGAAAAATAGTTGTATATATTGAAGTACCTATAGTGATTGAAACATATAGTGATTGAAACAGATCTTCATGACATATATTGCATTAATGGATCATAGGAAGGTTGTGATAATTAGGAAGACTAATAGAAAACTTGTCTTGGTTATACAGTACATTACATGTTTTCACACCAGAGACTTGTTTGTAACAAAGTTCTTTCTTGTAGGCTGTTATAGAGAAGGTTCCTTTGAAGCAAGCAATCTTTGCTGACATTGAGAAAATCTGCCCACCACATTGCATACTTGCAACGAACACATCCACAATCGATTTGAATGTTGTTGGCGAGAAGACAAATTCTCAAGATAGAATTATAGGGGCACATTTTTTCAGGTTAGTTATTTCTTATAAGCTATAACTGTAGCACATCCTGAAAACCAGCAGTATACTAGTTTACCAACTTTTGGAGTGCACTTGTGGCCTGTGTGTCATGATCACTGAAACACATCACTAAAATTCATTCAAATGACATCCTGCCATGTAACCATGAAATTCTTGACCATAGTTTTCACACTGAACTCTACACATCTTAAAAAAACTACCATTTGTAGGGAGAGGGATGTTCTTGGTATTAGTTACCACATGATAATTTTTCCAAGGGCCTTTACTGATGATTCATGTTGAATTGTTGTTTATGGTACATATATCTGCAAAATCATGACTACTGGATTACATTATTCTATTCAAAACACAAAATAAATGACGACGGGATAAAATCTTTTTGCATGTCTTACAATTAAAGATATATTAAAATAAGTCATAAGTTGTTCCTCGAAATGGATAACCTATTGGTTCCACTTTTTAATCCATCGTAAATTGATAGCTGCATGTCCCAAAGGACAAGTGGCAGATTGTTGGCTTAGTTAAATTTAAAATAGAGGACTATTACTTAACAAGGTAGTACCTGTTGTAATCAGTTTTTCTTATAGGATCCATTGAATTTTCACATAAAAGTTTGGAAAGTAGGATATGAATGTGGAAATAACACTAGATCTCCCTGAATTTTACTGGTTTGGATATTATATCAAACAATCACGTTGTGCTCGCTTATTGTGATGACATCTATTGCTTATGTTATTTTGTTTCCAGCCCCGCTCATATTATGCCTTTGCTTGAAATCGTCCGGACGGAGAAGACATCACCACAAGCTATCCTTGATCTCATCACTGTTGGGAAAATAATTAAGAAAGTTCCTGTTGTTGTTGGCAACTGCACTGGCTTTGCAGTCAATCGTACATTTTTTCCTTACACACAAGGTGCTCATCTTCTAGTTAGTCTTGGCATTGATGTTTTCAGAATTGATCGAATAATAAGCAGCTTTGGCATGCCAATGGGACCTTTTCAGTAAGTGCTTCAACTCTGTTTTGATATCTTTTTGCAACAATGCACAATGAACTCAAATCTACTGTAGATCAAATCCTTTTTTAATGGACACATTCCACTGTTCAAGTATCTTGTATTGTTTGTCCTGTTTCCTACAGTAAATCAGATGCAACTTAAGTTTGTAATGGATTTCAGAGTGATTTCTTTCCTATTTAGTTAAGCATGTTTGCGTCTTAGTTTAAATATAATAATGTTATGGTTTCACTAATGGGCATGATGTTGTAATAATACCCCCACTATTAAAAAAAAGGTGGTGCCCTAGAGTGCCTCTTGTTGAATGTTTTAACTTCAACACAATATTTGTACTAATATATAGATCAACTATTATTTGCGTAAAAATAATATAGGGTTTTGCTATGGCGCTTCACAAAGCACGGACCCTTTTGTGCTTCGCGTCGTGTTTGAAAAATCCGAGACCAGAACGGCCAATCCGAACCGTCCATCTTGTTCATATTGTTAAAATCTCGTTAAATTTTACTATTTGTTCATCTTGTTAAAATCTCATTATATATATTTTTATAATGTTTTACAAATATATTACAATAGAAATTGATGGTCAGAAATATGGTTGAGAGACTATCAATATTAAAATGTCACTTTATTTGTGGCTGGATGACTCCAAGATGTTGCTGGATATTATTTGTGTCACTTTATTATATATATTTGGCTATTTCTTTTCTTCTGCAGACTCCAAGATGTTGCTGGATATGGAGTGGCCTTGGCAGTAAAGGATATCTATGCATCTGCCTTTGGAGCCCGGAATTTTGATTCTGATCTATTGGATTTGATGGTTAAGAATGGGCGCCAGGGTATGCTTCTTATCCTACTTTTGCCCCTGAAATGTTGAGTTAGAGCATTCACACCAAAAACTCTATCCTTATTTTCTCTCTCTTCTACTATATTTTCTCTCTCCATTACTCTAAAATTCCTTCACACTTTACACTACACCCTAAAAGACTCCTTCCCTCCACCAGAAACTCTATCTCTAAAACTCTGGCTCTGTTTCTTTTGGCGGTTGGCGGTTTTACTGTAGCAAATTTATAAGTTTTTGGAAAAATTTAAATAATCTAAAAAATAATAATTTTACTGTAGCGGACCGCCGGCCGCCGACCGCCGGTGGTCCGCTGAAAAGAACGGACCCTCTATTTCTATACCCATACAGGGTTTCTGCTACGGATGCTCTTATAGTTTTATAGGATGTGATGAGACAGGAACGAAAGTCAAATGCACTTTTTCAGTATATATCAGTGTTAAGTGGAGTTTCTTCTCTGTTATTTTACAGGAAAGAGCAATGGCAAAGGTTATTACATTTATGAGAAGGGTGGGAAACCAAAGCCTGATCCTAGTGTCCAAAATGTGATTGATGAGTACAGAAAACGTGCAAAGATGATTCCTGGTGGAAAGGTTACCCTCTGTCTCAATTGTCTGTGGCATGGATTCTGCATTGGCTGAGAAATTACATTTTATCTTCTTTGTTATTGGAAGATTTTACTGATAAGGATACATTATCTTACTTGCAGCCTGTAACATTATCCGATCAAGATGTATTGGAGATGATTTTCTTCCCAGTTGTTAATGAGGCATGCAGGGTCATGCAAGAAAATGTTGTGATCCGGGCTCCTGATCTTGATATTGCATCTGTTCTTGGGATGGGCTTTCCCAAGTACAGGTAGACAACCAATGCTTATCTCTAATTATATCCTATGTAACTAGCCAGTGACATTTTGCAGTCACTAAAAATATGATCTAGATACACAGATTGAGAATACACAGCTAGCTGTTTGCACTAAGATAACTTATGAACCTAATACTTATGTAGGTTACCATTGTATGGCATATCTAAATGGATCGAAACACTTGGATTAGTTTTGGTTTAGCGTTTAAGGGTTGGTGAATTATGGGTCTATGTCTGATTACTGAGGTTCTGCTTAGTCTTGCTGAGAGCTAATGATGCTCAGGCAATTTTTAGCCTTGGATTTACGCAAATATCTACAGCCATATAATTTTGTCAATCTAAGATACTGCCTCTGCTAAGAGGTGTATTCCTCTATGTACAATATGCATTTTGTCATTTATTTTTGGTGTAAGGTGTAGTGGCTACTCAGTCTGGAACCTTTTTTTTGAATGAAGGGGTGGCCTTATCTTCTGGGCGGACACTGTTGGAGCATCTTACATCCATTCAAAGCTTAGGAAGTGGGCTGAAATTTATGGTGCCTTCTTCGAACCATCATCATATTTGGAAGAAAGAGCTAAAAGTGGCCTTCCGCTGGTATACTCCCTCTGTCCCCGTCCCCCACCCATGTTTTGTCCTTTCCAACTTCCAACCGTGTGAACATACGTTAAAAAAAGGTATACATTCTTGTGTTCTTGTGCAGGTGGAAATGTAGTTTCCACAGCTGCACAGGTTTTTCTCCCCAATAGCTTTTTGTATTGTCAATCTTGATTTGTTGCTGCCCTTTCACTTACCAAAAATTTGCGTAGTAACTAGAAGTTGGAGTTCCAAAAGTTAAGAGAAACTGGAACATCTCTCCTTGGTAGACTTGCCTTTACGTTTGTTTAATTGTTTCGTGTTTGCTCCAGCAGCAAAGTCTGTTGCTCATAGTCGTAGCTGTGCTGGGTCAGTTGGATATATGGAAATTTGAAACATGGCACATGTTCGTACAGTTTGGCTTCACAGATTGCTTGCACTAATCATTTAGGGCCATCTTATCAAGTGGACATCCGGTTCATGTGTTGCTCTGTAGGGTTTCGTGATGCTACCAGCTTGTTTGAAACTAATGATGTTGCATTATCTGCAGAGCGCACCAAACACAACTCAAGCTTCAACGAGGTCACGCATGTGAGTGCTATCCAGCAGTGGCCAGAGAAATCCCTTGATGAACATCGACAACATGATTGACCTGCTTCTGTGAACTGAAAAGGGGTCCAGGAATCTTTCCCATTTTGTGATCGCAGTTTTCATGCCTTAAGCTGTACGCTACAGCTGAGACTAGTGCTGCATTCATGTATCTGCTTAATCTGTATATGGCAATGTGATGTGTAACAGGTAGAATAAGAATCATAGCAGCTGGTTCAGCTTTTTAGTGTGCTCCCAAAGAAGCAATAAATGTATCAATACCATCTTAGGTATTGCTAGATCATATAAATGGAACATATTGTGTGCGATCATGCTTGACATGTAATCAAACTAAAAAAGTAGCTCAAAAATTGAAAAAAAATTGTGGATATACTCATAAACTTACTGCAAGCACAAAATTTTAAGTTCAAATTCATAGAATGAATTTTTTACTAGAAATTTTATATATATGTAGAATAAACCATGAAGTACATCTAAATTTTATCAAAAAATTTTCTAGTTTGATTGCACACCAAGCTTGATGTACATAATACGTTCCCCGCGTAAACCAGGACAACCTTTTTGCCAAGATGTGTGAGGAGTCTAACACGGAATGTAGACAAACCATTTGACAGGTTTACTATGATGTAAGCTTCAACATAAATTTCACGATATTTCAACCATGTTTTGATAAGTTTCATGCAAGTTTTGCAGATGCTCGTGTGGAGAAAATTTTGATTTCTGTCTAGCTCAACTACAGAGACATCGTTTCATGATATCTGTCCCCAATCCACCATACGGACCAAAATAAGCGCTTTTTTCTTTCAAAAATTATAATGAGATGATTACACGTATCCTATATTCCTATTACATGACATACAATAATCACCGACATCCTCGAAAACATTCAAGTAGGAGTGGAGAGTGCAAACATTAGAATAACTACATTCTTTTGTACCCTAGAATTTATTAAGGACCATTCTTATTTGAATACTGATTTATTTCGTGTCTTATTTGATTTTTATTACTTTTTGAATCCATTTTTTTATCTTGTAGACGTGTGTAAAAGCTCCTTAAACCCTAAATACCAAAACATCCGACTCTCGAGACCATCTTGAAAAATTCTCGACGTTACAAGATAAATCGAATAAACAAATAAGAATAAGATAAATAAGCTATGGAGAACAGGCCCTAAGTACAGATCACAAAACACCTTGCTCATTCAAGATGAGGAAGGTGGAACCCTGCTGGTAATTGATTGATTCATTTCGACGATTGTGTGATGCAAATCGCAGCGGTCTTTCTCTTTCCGAAACTATACAAGCCTAATGTTTTCTTAACTTGGTAGCTCACACTCGCAGTCGTATAGACTCTTTGGTTAAGCTCCTAAGCTCAAGCTCGACGCCGCACGAAGTGACACTTCCCTTGGCATGAAAATTTTAGAAGATGACACTTAATTTGTGTGTCTCATAATATATGAAATCATCTAAATTAATGGCAGTGAGTCAAAATGTCATTTGTTGAAAAGTCTAAAATAGAAATGTTGAAGAGTAAAATCTACCCGTCTCTACCCCCTAAAAGATACCGTAGGACTCGCCGTTTCATAGATGCCGTGGAACGTGCAATTGTACGAACGTGGGAACCTCGGAAGTCGGAACTCTGAAACCACCATGAGCCCAAGTGCAGCCTGTCTGTGGTCCCGACGCGCCCGGAGGGGACGGGGATGGCGACGAGGTCCCATGCTCCCGCGCCGCGCATTGGAGGAGGACGGCGACGATGGCCTCGGCGAGGAGGATGACGCGGACAGGAGGGCGCCGGTGCGCCGTCTGATTCTGATTTATTCGTCTCGGATGTTTCGATGGCTGTGGGCTGTTTCGTCCAACCCTAGCTCCGTCCCTCCGTCTCTCTCGCTCCCTCCGATCGATCGGTCCCCAGCACTCGCGTAGGGGACTCGGCCATGGCGGGGTCGATCCGCGTCGCCATGGAGGTCGGCGCCGACGGCGTCGCGCTCATCACCATCAACAACCCGCCCGTCAATGCGCTTCACCCCAGCGGTAAAGCTCGCCTCCTTGGCCGCCGGATTTTTTCCCCCAAAAATTTTCGGCTGGGTTTCTCTGGGGTTTTTCTGGCCTAATTTTGTGCATGGATTGGTTCGTTCGCGTGCAGTCCTCGAGGGGATCAAGGAGAAGTATGGGGAGGCGATGGATCGCGATGACATCAAGGCCGTCGTGCTCACCGGTGAGATTTGATTTCAATCTATGTCCTCACCGAAAAATGATGGCCTTTTGATATGAGGTAGCCTATTGGGGACCAAATCTTTTTCTTTTTGGCTTGTATTTAATCTTTTTCTTTTTGGCTTGTATTTTCTCATAATCTGATTGCCATATGGTTGTAGAGTAGAGATTTTTGCTTATGGTAGTTTGTTGTAAAATTCATTGAAGTCAGCTATTTTGGGTTTAGGATTGTCCTTGGTTCTGCTATTTTGTGGAGGCAAATTATGATAATGGTAGTTCTTGATGCTGAATTACCTTCAAACTTTGATAGGTGCTGGAGGAAAATTTTGTGGAGATTTCGATATCAACGTTTTCGCGCAAGTTCATAAGACTGGTAAATGAATGCCTTCAATTGTAGGGTTAGTAGATGTTATTCCCAAAACTTAGCAGCTTAGGAGCTCCTGTATGTCTATCTATGTCTTTATCACACATGCACCATTGGCTTGCAGGAGACATGTCAGCTATACCTGATGTATCGGTTGAGCTCTTGTCAAATCTGATGGAAGGTTTGGGATTTCTATTTATATTTTTTTCATAGATTCTCTTATGTCATGTATGATGGAATTTTTGGTATATTTGTTCCCCTTTCTGCCAAGATCAGAATATCTTGTCTTAGGTGTAAACATGTTTATGTGCAGGGGGCAAAAAGCCTTCTGTTGCTGCCATTCAAGGCGTTGCTCTTGGTGGTGGTCTAGAGTTGACTATGGTCTATTATTTCCTGAACATCTTTACAGCTCAATCATAACCTTGCAGATAAACCCACTCTAACTCCTGTGTATCTTGCAAATGATAAATCGTTCAGGCTTGCCATGCTCGGATTTCTACCCCTGAAGCTCAACTTGGATTACCAGAGCTGACACTTGGCGTAATTCCTGGATCTGGAGGTATCATTATGTATTTTTTCTGTCAGCTTGAACTATGGATCCAGTCTCCTTTGTGTAGATTCCTGTTTTGGATATGGTTTACTTATTATGCAGGAACCCAGCGTCTTCCGAGGCTTGTAGGTCTGCCCAGAGCAATAGAAATGATGCTGGTGAGTCTATTCTGTTTCCTGCATGCATGAATCAATGCACCCAAATTTGTAAAATGGTCCTGGCTAAAGATGTCATGACATCTAACAGAACTGTCCAAGAAAACTAGTGGATGCCTTTTTTTATATCCCCCCTCCCCTTCTTGTATTAACTAAACTGCCCAAGAAAATTAGTGGAAATTTCCTCAGATGAAGCTTCCAGTTACTGTGTTATAATAGAACTTTAGAAACTGAAAGCTGCTCCCTCTGTTTGTGAGTTCTTAATGCATAGCTTACGGTTGATATCCTGTGCTTTTTCTGAATCAGCTGTGAATAGTCCATTACTCTGTTTGGTGAATAGGATTAAAGTTATATAAATTCTGTTATCCAATTGTTTTCCTCACATATTTCATCTCATATGTTCTAGAATTCAGCTTGGATCAAAAGAAGAATTTCCAGATTCCAGATTAGATTAGACTATAAGTACTAAATATTGAAAGTCATTTGTGCTTGTTGCCTTGTTGCAAAATTTGGGCTACTTGAGACGAGTTATACTCAGTTGCTATAGTTACAGGATATTCAAAGAAGTGCAAATTAAAAAATCATCCATAAATACTAGCCCATTTTAAATATTAAATGCCAGATATAAGTATTTATCATCTAACACATACACTTACTATTTGAGATTGAATGATTGATATGTGAGAAACTAACAAGCATACATCGATATCTTTGTTTTTGAAGCATGAGTGTAATGACTAATGACTCATCGAGAAAGCAAGTTCCATTTTTTTTTGAGTTACTCCCCCTTATCATGTACTATTATCATTATGGCGTGTGTTATTATTTTTGCAGCAATCAAAGTCCATTGTGGCAAAGGAAGGGAAAGAACATGGTCTTGTTGATGCACTTTGCTCCCCTGAAGAGTTGATAAACCTGTCACGCCTTTGGGCTCTGGAGATTGCTAATTACCATAAACCTTGGATTAGATCTCTTGGCAGAACAGATAGGTTTGGTTCATTCTCTGAAGCTCGTGCTATAATAAGTATGGCAAGGCAGCAAGCAAAGAAGGTTGCACCGAACATGCCACAACACCAGGCCTGCCTAGATGTTATTGAAGAAGGTGTATTATTTGGAGGCCATGCTGGTGTTCTGAAGGTACAAGCCCCGACACTTGTCTCCTTTAATTAATAGAGAACCGAGGCATCTGTGTACATTACTCATGAACATGTGGAAACAGTAATCGTTTGCACTTCTTTTAGCAATAAAAATAACTGGGCACCACATTTCTCAACAGCTTCTACAGCTTGCATTCTTCTTATTGGGTCTATTGGTAATCATTCACTAAGATAGACGTGAAACTTGTGATAACCTTCTTCCTTGGAAAAAAGTGGGCACATCTATATGGAGAATTATGCAGAAAAATGTACTTGTTTTTTTATCAGGGGTTGATCTTAATTTAGAGTAATTAATTAAATTAATATTTGTGTTGGGATCAACACTATGGATGACTTGAAACTGTTGAGTAGTAAGGCACTTCCATTAGATGGTTTAATGGAAAATACTTCTCAGTTTCTCTGTTGTTTACTAAGCTTATAGTTATACATGTGTTTACCAAAGACACTTGAATAAATGCAGGAAGCCAAGGTTTTTAGGGAGTTGGTGCCAACAGCGACGTCAAGGACACTTGTCCATGTCTTCCTTGCCCAACGTTCCACCGCTAAGGTTCTCTTCTGACGTATAGCTTACCATTTATTTTTCATAATTTTTTCACTTGTTGATTATGTCTAGCCAATCTTAGAAATAGTTGCAGTTCTTATCAGCAGCACTTGTTCTTTTGATCTTTTAGGAAATGGTTTGAATGCCTAGCCACAGGCCTGCAGAACCTCTTCTTTTGAATTGAGAGTGACCTGTCTTATATTTGTTTCTAGTTTTTTAGTATTGGTCCATTGGAGAACCAAATGTAACGTTTTGAACTTTTTATGCTTAATGCCCTTTTCCTTTAGTTCTTTGTGATCTCAGGTAACACTAGATACTTAAACTTTCACTTTTTTAGATGAAAAATTTTCTTTCTTTCAGATTATACTACCATGAAAGCGCAGGCCACATTATAGAACTTGCTTGTCATGTGAGGCTGGCACTATGCGAGGTAACCCAGGAGCTAGGGTGCCTCCACAGCAGCCCCACAGCTAACAACATCCCAGGCTTGGAGATAAGCCATATCCTTTAGTTATTTTATTATCCTAATCCTAGAGATAAGAGTCAATTTGTTATGATAGATGTAAGAGTTGGAGATTGGAGATAAGAGTCATTTGATTTGCTTGTTTGTTAAGGCTATTTTAAGCAGACAAGCCAGAAGTTTTAAGGAATAACAGGAAGAAAACCCAAATCCCTCCCTCTGTTGTGATTGGCGATCATAATCGTGCGCCATTTGACAACATCTACATACGTCGGAGGAGAGGTGAGGGTGTGCAAGGAGGCGAGCCCACTGGGCCTGGCATGCAAGGAGAGCTGGACGCAGAGCCCACCAAGGGCTAGGTTGGCTAGGGTTCCTGGAACAGCAACCAGATCACATATTCCTTTTATATCTTAGTTTTTAAGGGAAGTTTACCTAATCAGTATCTTCCTTTTGTATCTTAAGTTTGCTAGGCAAGTTATCTTCAGATTGTAAAACTATATATATGAGAGGTTAATGAGAAAACCGGCAAGCAATTTGCTACCAAAATCAATCTAGATGCAGCCTCTCGGTTAGCAAGGTCGGCGCACTGCTGAACAGCGTCTATCTCCCTCGCAGCCATGGCTGCCCCATCAACTCTTGTGTAGGGAGACGTCTTGGTACTCGTCTCTACGATGCAGACCCATAACACCCTCCCTCTCTCTCTCTCTCTGTCTCTCACTCTCCGCACTGTTCCCGCACAACGGCTCCCCATTGAACAGTAGGGATCCTAGGCCGCGGCGGCTACTTACTGTAACTATTTTCTTCAATCCAACCATTGCACAAATCAGACAGCTGATGACATTATACACAATCTTAACTAAGTTTGCCAACATCTATTTTGCACCTTTTTGGTTTTTGAATAGCTTGATACCAATGTCTGACTCGTACGGTTGATTTTGTATAGGTGCCAGGTGTCACTGATGTTCACCTGAAACCTAGGCAAGTAAGAAAAGTAGCTATTATTGGTGGTGGTCTGATGGGCTCTGGAATTGCGACAGCCCTTCTTGTTAGCAATATATCTGTTGTGCTGAAGGAAGTAAACCCTCAATTTCTGCAAAGGGGACAAAACATGATAACAGGTCAGTTTTGTTAAATTACTGATGTGTTTGTTTCAGGAGTTCTTTCCAATGGATGTTATATGTGAGTTTTCCTTAATGCAATATTGAAACCTGAACTTTTCTTGTTATGCTAGCTTTAGAATTATCTTTGCAAATTAGATTTAAATGTTATATGATTGTTAGTGTTGAATACCGATCTTTGGCGCAGCTAATCTCGAGTCCCTTGTTAAAAGAGGCTCATTGACAAAGGATAAGATGAACAAGGCCATGTCATTTCTCAAGGGTGCATTGGATTATTTGGATTTCAAGGATGTTGATATGGTTATCGAGGTATTAATATATTCTTTGGTTCTGATGTGATAACATATTTGTGTATATTTTTTGAGAGTTCTTCTAGTGCTTTAACCAGATGATCATAGCGTAATGTTGCATTAATGAATCTTAGCAAGGTTAATAGTTTGCTTAGTTCATGGCCATATTTTCATAGGACATACCTGTTTGCTTAGTATAATTCAGTTCTCCTCTTCTTGTAGGCTGTTATTGAGAAGGTTCCTTTGAAACAATCAATATTTGCTGACATCGAGAAAATCTGTCCACCACATTGCGTACTTGCAACAAACACATCTACCATTGATTTGAACATTATTGGGGAGAAGACAAATTCTCAGGATAGAATTATAGGAGCACATTTTTTCAGGTTGGTTATTTCTTTAGTTATGATTGCAGGCTTGCAGCAGATTGTTAAAGTGCCAACATACCAAGCTACTACCTTTTATAACATTTTTGAGTGATTCATCAAGCTTACCAAAACACATCACCATTTTCATTAAAAGGCGTGCTATAATGCAACTATCACTTTCTTGACCGTAGTTTTCTAATTGAACTGTAACTGTATAGATTACAAGGGAGCATGAACTTATTTGACAGAAGAAAAGGGAACATGGAGGCTATATTATTAGAGTTTATGTTGCCTGGATACGGCGACACCATGGCAATTTCTCAAAAACCCTGATACAGGGATACGTTTATATATATAATTTTATTTATTAATATTAATATATATATACAAACATGCAGAAAATAATGACCAGCTACTATTGGGAAATAGGAATATGTCTTCTAACATTAAAATTGCAATCTTCTTTAATCTTCAATTTCTTCATCTCCCTCAAAGTATATATCACAAGCAATAGCAGTAGCACACAACAGTACATCTCAAGTTCATATCTCACAAATTAATAGTGCTCAACAAACTATGGCAGAGCAAATCAAGGAGCTGGGGCGGCGGCCAGCGGGAGGAGATGGACGGCGCCGACCCTAGCACTGCAAGGCGGCGGGAGGAGGAGATGGGGCGGCGGTGGGAGAAGTAGCTAGGGGGGCAGGAGAAAAAGTTGGGGGACGGTGGGAGGAGATGGGGCGGCAGGAGGAGATAGGGCTGCGGCAGAAGACGCTGAGGGCGGCGGGAGGAGGAGATGGGGTGCGAGAGAAGGGAGAAGGAGATGGGAGCACTCACCTGCGTCGAGAGGGGCGGTGGCGGCGAGCCGAGATGGCAGTGGCGGCACTAGGGTTGCAGGCTCGGGGATGTCTCCTCCTGGCATTGGGATCCTCTGCCTTTATAAATCTCTACCTTACTCCCATCCATTCATCCATTTTTCATCTAACGAACCTCTACTGCTGCCTCTCTCTCCTCCCCTCCTCACAGTGGGTGCTACTGCCCTCTGCCGTATAACGGCAGAGGATCTGCGTCCCTCCTTCTGACGCACGGTATGGGCGGGTCGGGCCTTCACATGTGTTGCGTGCGGGTGGGTCTCATGTAGATGTCACCTGTGCTAACGTTTTAGGGAGGTGTTGCGAAGTATCGGGTGTTTTTTGATTTATTTGAAAATTGAAAAATAGTCCGATACATGTCAGATACGTATCGCGATACGGATATGCCGATTTTGGGAAGTATCTGCGTAACGTAGATTGGAGTAAATACCGGAAGCGTTTTAATGGTTCTCACTGTTAATTTACCACGTGATACTTTGTCTTAGGGTTTTACTTAAGAGTCATGTAGAATTGTTAATTGTAGTTTATGGTACATTCATCTGCAAAATAATAGCTGTTGCATTAAGTGTTTCTCATCAAAATACAAAGTGGACAATAGCAGAATAAAACTTTTCTGTAAGACTGTAAGCCTTTTAATTTATGATACATTAAAGGAGTCATAATTTGTTCCTCCAAATGCATGACCAATTTGTTCTGCTCTTTAATCTTCTGCAAATTGATCTTTGTCTGTCCTGAAGGACAAGTGGGCTGATTGTTAAATGATATAATTTAATTTGAAATCACAGGGTTATGACTTCATAAGGTGGTATCATCAAAATTTAGGGGTCTATTTAGAAAATTATGAGCAACTAACGCTATTGAAATCTCATATAAAATGTTTGCACAATATAAGGTTGGATATGGAATTGGAAATAATACTAGGTCTCCCTGAATTATTTTTGGGTATTATATCAAACATGCACACTGTCCTTGCTTACTTTGAAGGCATCATGCTCATGTTACCATAATGTTATTTCCAGCCCTGCTCACATTATGCCTTTGCTTGAGATTGTCCGGACAGAGAAGACATCACCACAAGCTATCCTTGATCTCATCACAGTAGGGAAAATAATAAAGAAAGTCCCTATTGTGGTTGGCAACTGCACAGGCTTTGCAGTCAATCGTACATTTTATCCTTACACAGAAGGTGCTCATCTTCTTGTTAGTCTTGGCATTGATGTTTTCAGAATTGATCGAGTAATAAGCAGATTTGGCATGCCGATGGGACCTTTTCAGTAAGTGCTTGGACTCTGACATCTGTAGATTGCAGTACATAATTATTTGTTGGAGAGTAAGTAAAGTATTAACATTCAATAAGAGTTGGAGACTGTAATCTAATGAGATACCGTGTTAGATTCCAGTTGTAATCCTTAGCACTATAAAATAAAGGTCCTGGCGTCCCAAGGGACAACACACAATTGTTCCCCAATTTTCTAAATCACTATAATTGTTTGGTATAGAAAATGTTTGTAAAAAAGGTGATGTCCTGGAATATGTTCAATCAAATTATTTGAATTTTAACTAACAATTAATTTTACAAATCTTTAGATTGGCCATCTGGAAAAATATATAATGACATTCAAATCTTTAGGATATGCTTGCTGTTTCATTTGTTACAATGGACAGTGCAGTGCTCAGGCATCATTAGTTGACTGCTTCAATTTATAAGATCACAACTCACATGAGTTCTTATATTTGGCCATTTTCATTCCCCTGCAGGCTCCAAGATGTTGTTGGATATGGAGTTGCCTTGTCAGTAAAGGATATCTATGATGCTGACTTTGGAGCGCAAAATTTCATTTCTGATCTAGTGGGTTTGATGGTAGAGAATGGGCGGCAGGGTGTGCTCTTAATTTGTTTTTGCTCCTGCAATGCCTTTGTCTATGGGTTATAGCATGGATCGGCTATAATCAAATTCACCTTTTCAGTATAAATCTTCGTTAACAAGTGAAATTTCTATGTTTTACAGGAAAGAACAATGGCAAAGGTTATTACATTTACGAGAAGGTTGGGAAGCCGAAGCCTGATCCTAGTGTTCAACATGTGATTGATGAATACAGAAAACGTGCAAAGACAATGCCTGGTGGAAAGGTTTTTGTAACACCCCAACTTGTTTTCTATTTTTTTAAAATCAATTTATAAGCAATCTCCACTTTAATGAATTTTCTAAAATAAAAACGACTTAATATAATTAAGCAACATAGAGTCAGCACATGAAAATATTTTCTTTAAAACCAATATATTGAAATATGCATATCTGGAATATCCTGACATGGACAAATCTTTCTTGCAGCCTGTTGATTTAACAGATCAAGACATATTGGAGATGATTTTCTTCCCAGTTGTTAATGAGGCATGTAGGGTTATGCATGAAAATGTTGTGATCCGAGCTTCTGATCTTGATATTGCATCTATTCTTGGGATGGGCTTTCCTAAATACAGGTAGACACTGAATCAGTGTTTGTTTTCTCCACTTCCTAAGTCACTAACTATTAACAATTTGGATTCACTTGAAATTCTCTCAAGTTAGATAGTTGTGGTTGAGATTGCACAGCTAGTTTTATGCAGTAATGCAACTTATGAACCTAATTTATCCTTATGTAGGTTAGATTTTATAGCATATATCCAGATGGATTTAAAGAATTTGATCAATTTATTTATTGAAAAACAGAATTTGATCGATTTTAGTTTAGCGATTGTCTCAGTGAATTATATATATACCTGATAATCGGAGTTGTCCTATATACTACACTTTTGTAGTTTTTTTTACTGAGAGCTTTAATGGTACTAGATTAGCTTTAGATTGAACATATATGCAATCCTATAATTTTGTCGGTCCATGGTATGGTCTCTGTTGGGAGGTGTAGTCCTCTTTATATAACATATGCATTTCTTCATTTGTTTTTTTGTGTGTGTAAAAGGAGGTATAGTGGCTACTCTTGAATATTAGTTTTAATTTGCAACTTCTGTTTTTGAAGGGGTGGCCTTATCTTTTGGGCTGACACTATTGGAGCACCTTGTATATATTCAAAGCTTAGCAAATGGGCTGAAATTTTTGGTGGCTTCTTCAAGCCTTCATCATATTTGGAAGAAAGAGCTAAAAGTGGCCTACCACTGGTACTCTCTCCCCCTCTCTCATACACAACCATTATTTCAGGTGTCTGACCTGGCTAATTATGGTGTGTTTAGAGTTTATATTTTAATTATGAATGATGACAAACACAAAAGTTCTAGATTTTTACATGTACATTTAGAACATAACTAGTTTAAAGTAGCTTGGTACGCCATTAGTAGAAAAATAAAATATTAGCTCATGGTTTCTGGAATGTCCTTGCAACTTGTGAATAATAGGAAAATAAAGTCTGCATTCTTGTGCAGGTAGAAATGCTAGTTTCCATAGCCAGATAGGTTTCTTTCCAATAGCCTTTTGTAGTGTCAATCTAGATTTCTTGTGGCTGTCCTTTTACGGACTGAAAACTTGCGTAGCAATTACTAGATAGTTGGAATTCCGAAAGTTGGAGAAAAGTAGAACATCTTTTCTTAATGGACTTGTTTTGATATCTGTGTTAGGTACTATATTAGCAATTTTTTTAGATAATAGAAGTAACTTCTGGCCTCTACACCAACCAGAGATACATACAACCATTACAAACGCTTATTACAAATCTTAAATCAAAGCGAAATGACAAGCAACTGTCACGCTAAGGCAAGCAACAAAAAGAAAACGAAAAAAGAAACAAGCTTTAGCCTCATAACAACTAGACGACCCAAACATCGACCCGAGCATCCTTACATAGAAGATAATCACCGACCTTCGTGAGATTTCTCTACGGTTTCACACCAATTCCAATATCTTCTCACATCACCTAAAAGGGTTTAGTGAGGAAGAGAACGGTCGAATCAATCTGTCTTGAAAGCCTGACCAGTCGAAACCAAGTGCAATAACTCAAAATTTTCCGCAAAGCTGCCCATCGAATCAACAAACAAAGAGGCATATCAAATGTGTAGGAAGACCAATGCTCCTCAGCGGCGCCTATAGCAAGGCAACAACATCCATGGGCTTCGCCTTCATTGAATCTAGCTAAAAAAGCCAGAAAATGAGATTTCTTTAGGGATTGGCACTTCAACATTCTTTTGGCCACTCGCTACCGTTGCAAGGCTTGTCATCATAGGTCACCGTCCGACTACCATTGGAGCCAACACAAGTCAAAAATACAGATGCACCAAGTATAAGCTGCTGCAATGCCGCCGCCTCTGCTGCCGCTACCAAAGCTGAGAAAGACAGTCCTAGGCCCAGCTGCACCAAAACTGAGCTGTCGATCCGATTCGACCGGCTCCGGTCACCGATGACTACACCTGCATCAAATTCGACGACCTTGGTCAGGATGAAGTGCGTCCAAATAGGATGCCCACTGGAGCTTCATGGCTCCATCAACATGTTAGATCCCTCTGCCACCACACCAAATCCCATAGCCGTGCAAGACGATGACCTCATGTATAGAGACGCAGCACGCCCCCTATGGACGAAGCACGTCTAGGGAAAGAGCGAAACCAGCCAAGCAGAGACTCCCAAATCATTGAGCTCGCCACCGGCGGTCATCCGGCCATCCCCCTCCTGGCGCCGGGAAGGACACTAGAGTTGTGGGGATCAGCAGAACTGGATTTAGATCTGGATCTGAGGTGGTGCTTAGGGGAGTAGGGGGAGGGGGAGGGGGAGGGAAGGGGAAGGAGAAGGGATGGTGGAGGAGCACGGGTCCCCTCTTTCTCTCCGCCGTCGAGCTCGTCGGAGAGTGAGAGGGAGGAAGCCAAGGGAGAGACGGCGCTGGGTTGTTGGTCGGTAGAGAGGTGGAGAGAAGAAGGGTTTATGATGCGCTCGGTTGGATATGCTATGCCACTTGTGTTAGCAGTTAAGTCTCTCGTATCTGTTCTTGGTTCAATATTTGGATATATCGTATGGTGAGATGGACCAAGGTTTATTAGGAGCTCAAAACATGGTACCCACTAATAAAATTCAACTTCTGATATACAATTGCACACTGGTTTTACTAATCATGCAAGTGCACCTTATGAAATAGAATACTGTGTTGCTCCCTGTGGTTCTGTAACGTTATGTCTATCAGCTTGTTCAAAATTGATCATGTCACAATCTTTGCAGGGCGCAGCAAGCACAACTCAGCAAGCTTCAACGATGTCACGCTTGTGAGGCTATTCAGCGGTTGGTAGACTCGTTGCTTCAAGAGCGTTGGCACCGGTTTTGACCCACACATGTCAACTCCAGAGGAGGTCCAGGAGAAAGTGTCCTCTGCAATCTCTTGGATTTTCCATCATGTTCCTCCCATTTTCGTGATTGCGCTGCTATACAGTCGGAATAATAAATGGCTATGTATCCTTTTGTAATTGTAGTTTTTCATTCCTCCAAACTTTATTAGAACATGATTTGTACCTGTACGTGCTCAATCTGTATGTGGTGCTGTGAATCTGTAACAAGTAGAATAAAGAAGATGCTGCCCTAGCAGCCGTACAACAAACTAGAAAAAAATTATCTTTCTGAAGGAAGCCATTTTGGCCGGCTGTGTCATTGCTAGAGCATCAGATGAAATTGTCTTGTTGGCGATGACTAGCGATTGTGCTTATTGGGTTAAAAGTGTCCTGACCCTTGGCCACAGTCCACAGGCATTTCCATCGCGAAGGATTAAATCCAGCCACAGGTTCCCCTACGGTTACCTTGTTACATTTCACCCTAGTCAAAGACCTCATCGTGGTATGCGCCAATAAGACCACAAAAGGCCTTTGTGTCACTAGTGGTACGTAGAAGTCATGGGTGATCATTGGTCCGATGCTCCGTACAAGCTCTTCTTCGCCTGAACTTCTAGAATCCTGAGATTACTTATAAGCTGGGCACCTACACCTACTATCTATATATGATATATATGTGTTTAGGAAAGTGACAGCTAGGAATTCTACTTCAAGCCTAGTTTCCTACTTCATTCAGTCTTTAAGTGTTGCTACAGGAAAAAGAAAAGGCTTCAGCTACATGGATCTCTTTCTTTATGTTGTTGCCAGTGCTTTCCTGGGACCGAGCCGGAATTCTTCATTAGAACGTCGGCAGAAGGCTGCGATCCCCTCGGCCTTCTTCCTTTTTGATGAAAAAACAAATCGACATCTCAATCTCCGAAAGCATTTTCCTTATCCTGCTAATCCTCACTCCTCTTCGTCGAGTCTTTTCTTTAGTGGTAAGGGATATGCACCTTATCTAAACGTCGGTAGGCATTCCAGAATTGTCCTTTTTGGGCCGTAGGCAAACATAGGCAAGTGACTTACATTCACGCATTCGAAGGTCCGGGAGCTTATAAAATTTCTCTCTAAAGAGCATGGATCTCTTCGGTTTTTTCCAGCCCTATTACGGAACATGTAACAATCTTGCAACTTTACAATTAGTTGCCTTGCATATCATACTTATCTATTTATATTCATGTGCATTTTGAATTTATAAAAAAACTTGCATTATGTGTTACATGCAATGCATCGGTGTAAGTTCAAGGTAGCTCTTAGGTGATTTTAGTGATTAATGACAAACACTAATTGATAATAAATATTGTTTTATAAAAAACATTTATTAACTAATCATTTTGAGACTAATATGGCTTATTTGATACTATCTCTTTAATCTCTATTTAGATATAAAGAATTCTTTATCAAGCAAGACATGTATTGTAAATGTTTTGAATGCTTGATTTAGTACTTGATTAATGGAAAATCTCCATATGAGATTAACTTACTTATTGTTGATTCATTAATGCTTTGTGGTAGAATAGGTGGTTTTTAGACTAATGTGAATCAAATTAGAATCAATATGACTTGAATTGATATCATATGCATTGGATTATAATATAAACATATTTTTACATGTTTCTATCTTGTGCATTGTGATCTAGTGTTTTATTTATAAGATGCACTCACTGTGGTCTTATAGTATAACAAGTGTTTTTCACGCATGATGATCTTTATTTTGGAACACTTGTAGTGTTTAAGTGGTAAAGCCTATTAAACGTACCCATCTTCTATTGAGCTTTTAGGACTAATAACTTTAATGAGTGATGTGAAGAGAATTAAGTCCCATGAAGGTGAACGACAACAAAGTGATATTAAGGGATAACGACCAAGTCAATGTCAACTAGATGAAAGTCACCAAAGGTTGATAATCAAGTCGGAGTTGATAGGATGGGAGGATCATTGGGTGGATAGTCAAGTCAAGGTCGACGGGACGGAAGAGTCATCAAAGATTGGTGATAATTAAGATTGATTAAATGAAGGCATCATCATGTGTGGAACGTTGTCAAGAAAAGGATGCGCTGTGTGAAGATATAGCTAATATAGTGCCAAGGATTTTTTTTTCTAGTCTTTTATCGGTCTCGGTGTTGGTTGAAAAACCGGATTGGTAGGATAGACCAATCTACTATCAAGAGGGGAACAAGGTGTTTGAATCACCTTGGATCATCAACACTAAGTTGTACACTCCTAAAATTTTTTAGTTGGTCACCTGTGTGAGTGTTGTGGTAGCAGTGTGCAGTCGGACCGTGCTTATGCCATCGAACCTTGGTGGTCCGGATGGGCTGGACCTCGGTCCAGAAAGGGTTTCGCGGAGCCCCTATACCATCGGACCGCCCTTTCCACCGAACCTCAATGATCCGGATGGGCCGGACCAACGTCCAGAAAGGACACGTCATCCTTTAGTTACTTTACATCTACTATGACGATGGCTGCATTTGCGTGGTTTCGTTGACCACCACCTTGGTCAGGTTGCACACGCAGGTTGTATGCTCATCTTTTGGGTATTGCGCTGCCGCCGTCACATGTTCGACCGCCTCCACTACATGAAGACATACTCAACAAAGGAGCCTCTCCACCTCCTCTAGATCTTCAAGCCCAACTATTCATGTCGCTCAAGACCCAGCTCGAGATAAAGCCCATTTCATCGGCAAGTCTAGTTCGGCCATCACGGATAGGTCCAACTTTAAATGAACGCCCAGGCCACATATGAACTCCGTTTTCGACGTTCTACCACTTCACAGAAAACTTAGAAGATAAGCTTTCCAACGAAATAGTCCCACTGCCAAATTTCTTACAGCTCTCCCGTTATCGTAGAAATATCAACACAAACCAAAACTGTTGGGTGCTGTGCCACCATTACTTGAGCCCACTGGCCTTGTACGACCTAGGGTTGGCCGTCCACCCCCTTGGCCGCCACCCCTAGGTTCTCGAGCCTATAAATAAGGTTCCAAATCAAGTTTTCTTCCTTGAGTTTTGCTTAAATTATTCTACCACTATAGTTTCGCCATCATCAATTTGTGGAACTCCAACTTCGTGTGTTTAATACAATTCCAATTTTCAGATTGTTTTCTTCTTTGTTCTTACTTGTGTTCTCGATTTGCTCGCAAGAATAAGTTTCTTGGCGAGGTCAACCATGTTCGCGCGTGGTTGATAACCAACAGAGCCGTGGTATTGCGATTGCGGGGTTTGATCAGTTTTGATCGGAAGCCAGATCGACTACGTCGAGTTCTCCACTAGATTGACTTACCTATATCTGATGGAAGATTGGGCAATACCCGGAAGACAAGCTTGCAACCTCTGTGTGCAACCTGGGCAAGGTGATGGTCGACAAAATCATGCAAATACAGTCATCTTTGTAGTAGATGTAGAAGAAGTAAAGGATGTCGTAAAGTGCCGCCAACTTGTTGTAGATATCGAGGTTGAAGAGGAAGTTGATGAAAACCTCGATAAAGACTGTTGCGAGGAAAAGACTAGCATGACCATGCTGAGGAAGTAGTTGATAAAAATCTTGATGTCAACTACGTTGATGTAATGTTGGTCAT
This sequence comes from Olyra latifolia, assembly GCA_036346145.1. NCBI lineage: Eukaryota > Viridiplantae > Streptophyta > Magnoliopsida > Poales > Poaceae > Olyra > Olyra latifolia. The sequence goes on along the minus strand of CM070524.1, from coordinate 51,212,961 downwards.
ATCCATGATGGGACATGGTCACATTAGTGTCCTGGTGCGTCCGCCTGATACACGAGGAAACTATGTTTAAGCCTTTGACGGTCCGGTGGCCTAGAATGCCCTTCCCTGACGAAAGACCGTTTTATCCTCTGAATCTATGGTTAGATAAAAAATATACTACAAAAATATACCACAGTTATGTACGGTACGATTGCTAACAAAGAAAACTATGTACGGTGCTAGAGTGAAGTTTATCCTTTGATTCTTTGTCCAGCTGGGCAGGGGTGGATCCAGCATGCAATTGTTGGTGTCAGGTGACCATAACAACTGAGAATATCCTACATGGGTATTATATTAATGTCAACTATAAATAGCTTATTACAAGATATAACTTACTATAGCGACCCCATCAACTCCAACAATCTATTTTTTAAATCCGCCCCTACAGTTGAGTAAATGTAATGTCGGCTTAGAGGTTATACAAAGTGTTAAAGTACCAATCGGTGAAATCTTTTTTTTTTCTTTCAGTTGGATCTAACGACGGCGACGCACAAGGGTGTCGCTACCATATTATAGGTGTTATTGAGGAGCATTGATCCTTCACACATTTGGTATTACTCCTCCGTTCGTTTATTTGATGGGCTGTATAGCAGTGGATTAGGATAGTGCACTTGATGTTGACTAGTTAGTAGTTGGTTCCCTCCTCTAGACCAGTCGGTTTGACCGTTTGCCTCTTCCTCTCGCTCTCTCTATTTGGGTGGCATGGGAGGTCTTTGGTATTTGAGATTTTGAAGTGTTCTTGTGAAATCATAAATGAACGTCATAAAGGTCGATGGCCATTTTCAATGTGGATGATTAACGAAGCTACAACTCTTAAGATGTTAGGGTGTTTTGGTTTTTCTATGTTGGAAGAGAAATATTTTTTTGTTGCTTTTTCTTTGGTTAGCCTTAGCGTTTTGTTTCTCGCATCACTTTTGGTTTTTGGCCTTTCGATTATAGCAAGTGCTTATAGTATGATTGTGTATTGGGCGTGCGCAATCCTCATTGGTATACATGTTATTAGAAATATATAATGTCCGCCGGTCGGATGGATGAGTTGTTTTTTTTTTTTTACTGTGAGAATAGTTGTGGACGAAGGCTAGCAAAACTGACAACCCCACAATTTTTAAGGAATTCAAGCATGCCCGTGCGGTCTGGTTTAGTGAACCAACGTCTAAAACTCATATAAATTCAAAGAGTAAATTGCACCACAGGTCATAACTAAAGTTGCTCTGTATTTTCGTTTATGTCCAAAATTTCCAAAACCGAATATTTGAATACTGAAGTTGTGTTACCGTTTCAACTAGATTCAAAGTGACACGTAGAAGATGATTTTGATGACATGGATTTTCTAGCCAGTATAATATGTGGCTAAAAATAATTACTTGTCATCCTAAATTAATTAAAGATAAACTCGAATTGAAAATTAGTAAAAAAACCCTAAAAATTATAAAAAATTTAAAAACCTTTTAAAGTTTTTTAAAAATCTAAAAAAGCCTAAAATTTTTAAAAACTTAAACAATTTGAAAATTCATAAAAATAAATAAATTCTAAAACTTGTTTAAAAACTTAGAAAATCTTTAAATTTTTTCAAACGAGTTTTATATTTTTTTAATTTTTCATTATTTAAATGTTTTCAAGTCTTTTATGGATTATAGGATTTTTAAAAGAATTTTAGAGGCTTTTTAGAGTTTTTGTAGAATTTAAGGATTTTTAATGAATTTTTAATTTAAATTATTTATTTATTTATTTAGGATGATAAGTGATCATTTTTTGCCACAAATGATACTTACTAGATAATCCATGTCATAAAAGCCATCTTGTCCGTGGCACATTGCACCTACATGAAACGGTAACACAACTTCGTGTACCAAAATATATAGTTTTAAAAATTTTGGATCTAAGCCAAAACACAGGACAATTTAAAGACTTGTAGTACAATTTACTCTAAATTCAAATTCAACGTGAAACCAAAGTCAGTCTCCAAACCAACCGATTTTCGCTAAACAAATCTGACGCTTTTCATCCAACAATTCAAAACTTAAAAAACGTATTTTGCACGGTCCTAATTAACATTTTTCAATGGAAACTGCTACCGGCAGGGTTCCGATTTTCCACGTGCCATCGGCACTGTGCAGGCAAGTGACATACCTCAAGTCCAGTACGCGCGTGGGACAGACGGAGACGAGACGTGCATAGTTGTGCACATCCTTGGACGAAATGCAGTGCGTGTGTGCACTGATTTGCCCGGCCGATTGATGTTGCGCTCTGCACAGTTCACGTTACCGACAGATGTACGAGAGATCCCGTCGGGAGACGGCAAGTCACGCAGAAACTTGGTAGAAATGTTATGGTAAATTGGTAACCAGATCGACTTGTGCATGAACCGGCGAGAATTCTCACGCTTTATGCAAACCTAATTAAAGAATACGGTGTCTATTTAAACTTTAGAAACAGAAATTGCTCTTCGCAATGAAAATTATATGGAAATTGTGTGTCGAGTCAATGGCAGCGTTAATTTTCAGTGCTGCACAACCATGGACAGAGATGGCCTTCGTCTAGGTACTGTTGACGTTAGACTACTACCGGTCGGCGCCTGGTTGTCATGCCACCTGCGCTTGGCCTGCGTGCCGCATTAGGTCACCATCTGGCTCGCACATATCATCTTCGCTCCTGTGACTGCTTTGTGTCTCCCCCAACCCTAGCACGTTGCTAGTCCTCTCCGGTCGTCGCCTTCCTCTTCCATATCCCCCCGGCCCTATGGTAGATGATAATTAATGCTAACATTGTCGCGCTCCATATGCAGGAGGCTATTGTGACCACTGCTCGAGAGGCCGCCGCCGTCACGACACGTGAGATTGCTCATGCCCACGTCGTACAACAAGCATGATGCTACCGTCGATGCCCCCCACGCACAAACTGTCACCGTCCTCAACATCATAGCCATGGCCCATGGCGCCAATACTCTTGGTCTCTGCTCGTTGAACTACTCCATGTGGTGAGGGCTCTTCTCGTCACCTTCAGCACGTACGCTCTCGCCGACCATGTCCTCTATGATGATGATCATCCCAAGTGCATTGATTGGACTCAGCTCGACTATGTCACCCTCTCATGGCTCTACGGCACCATCTGCGGTGAACTCCCTGGAGATCATCATGACTTCTACGGTTCTACCGCCACCACCTGTGTTGTATGGTCAAGCCATGGCCAGCAATTCCATGGAAATAAGGAGCACGATCTACCTGGAGGTCGAGTTCTGCAAATTCATGCAGTGTGTTCTCTCCATCTCTGATTATTGCCGCAAGCTGAAAAGCATGGCAAACTTCCTTAGCGATCTCATGCTCGTTCTTACCATCCTTCGCAGTCTGAACGAGAAGGACATCCACCTAGTGACCATGTTATCAATGCAGCGTTCATTCCCCACCTTTCTCGACGCACAATCCATCCTTCTCGTGGAGATCACGAAGAGCCACCGATTGCACCAACCATCCACTGCCCTCCTTACTACAACCCCTATCAGTTCCTGCATCACCTCTGCCGACGGAGTTGATGGTGGTAGCAGCATCGGGAGCAACAGCTATAAGCATCTAGACGCCCTATTGATGATATGTTGTGATGTTGATGACAATGGGGTGTTCACGGCTATCTCCGAACCCCGCAAGCTTTGACTTTGAAGGCATATCAAGCACTAAGGCTAAGGGCTCATATTTAGGCATTGACTCGGGCGTCGAGTGGAGCTAATGCTAGATTAGGCACTTTGTTGTTTTCTTTTTGTCATACTACCATTTAGAGGGATTCGACCCGATTTGATCTGTTCGGTGTTGAGTTCAACCGTGTTGTACACAATCTATCCTAAACCTTTTCTATCCGTGTTTGAGGTGTCGAGGAGAGAGTTAATTTCAAGATTTTTTTTTTGCTGAATGTCTTGTTTCCTCGTTGCTCCTAGATCGATGGTTCGACGTATGGTCTAGCAAGCTAAACCATTCGTTCAACAGCCTACGTGGTTGAAGTTGTTTTTGCCCTATGGTGGCCGGACGGTCCGGCGCATGCGCGGTACAACGCGTCAGACCATGGAGGCAGTAGGTTCTCTCCATTCGTTTGTTTTGTGCATGTGTCTCCTGGATGGTCCGGCGTGCGATCTGACGTGTCGAACCATGCAATATTGGTCCAGTAAGGTCTAGTGCATGATAGTTCCCTGCATGTGCGGTCTGGTGCACGGTCTAGTCGCGTTCGACCATTGATCCAGTATGTTTCTAAGGCTTGACTCTGTGGACTTTCAGACGGTCCAACAACTCATGGACGGTCCGACGGTCCAATGGCTAGCCATTTTGTCTTGGTCTACTGTTATCACCGGACGGTCCGCCGTAGACGGGGAATTTCCAAACTTGTGTCCAACGTCTAGATTGTCGAATATGTGTCTATATATAGCCTAGGCCTAGTTGATGAGAGAGGCTAAAGACTCCATTGTTCATCCTTGAGTCTTGAGAGAGAGAGCCACCTAGAACTAAGTTGTTTAATTATTCTTTGATAAGTTTTTGAGTGATTCAAGCAAAGGCTATGTGCTTCATTGGTTGGATTTGATCTGGGACGATCAAGTTTATCTTCGGGCTTATTAGTCTTGGAGCTTGATGGCTCCTAGGCGGTTGGAGGTTGTTGCTTGGTAAACTTTTAAGGAGGATCTTGTGGAAGCTAACAGACAATGTATAAGATCTTGGAGTCCATCTTGTCGAGGCAATGAAGAGATACCTCTAGTGGATGGTCTACGATTGTGTATTAGGCAAGGGCTAGAGCAATCCTTCACTTCATGAGGAGTGCTCCAACTACGAGTCACTACAAGAATGTAGTTTTAGCCCGAGAGTTGAAAACGAGTACTGAGAGTGCACTCGGCGTAGTTGACGCTAACCCGAGAGTGCTCTGGGTAAAGTACACCTCTCGGACAGAACAACCTATCCCGAGAGTACCCTCGGGATAAGAAAACACAACACCAAGGGTACTCTCGGAATAGTTGGCTTCCAGCCACGTAGACCAAACAATTGCGAGTGTGCACTCGGGATAAGTCCTCATCCACCATGTCGGCTTCCGGCCCCATCGCTCGTATATGTGGGAGCAAAATAATATTCAAAATTTTCCACTCTTGCCGAGAGTACCCTCGTCGTATCAGCAAGTGACGCCACGTCGGCTCCCTGCCTCACCGCTCATGTACGCAGATATTAAAGCCCATGTTGGACCTATCCCGAGTGGGCACTTGGCACAGGCTACATATATGCCGAGAGGGCACTCGGCATAGGTATGTGCCGAGTGGGCACTCGGTGATGTTGGGCACGTGGGGCCCCACATTATGCCGAGAGGACGCTCGGTGAAGTGCTCGGTGCCGGTGGCGCGTGGGGCCCCCAAGCCTTTGCCGAGAGTGCACTCGGTGATGTTGGGCACGTGGGGCCCCACGTTATGCCGAGAGGACGCTCGGTGAAGTGCTCGATGCCGGTGGCGCGTGGGCCCCCAAGCCTTTGCCGAGAGTGCACTCGGTGATGTTGGGCACGTGGGGCCCCACGTTATGCCGAGAGGACGCTCGGTGAAGTGCTCGGTGCCGGTGGCACGTGGGCCTCCAAGCCTTTACCGAGAGTGCACTCGGGGTAGTTGGCGCGTAGGGCCCCCATTATTGGCCGAGAGGGCACTCGGCGTAGTGCACCGTGCCGTTAGACGCCAAGGTATTGCTGAGAGGGCACTTGGCGCAGTGCACCGAGCCGTTGGGCGCCAAGGTATTGCCGAGAGGGCACTCGGCGCAGTGGTTGGGCGTGCAGCCATTCTGGGCTGAGAGGGCTCTAGCCCAAGAGGGCACTCGGCGTACGTGCCGCCTTTAGCCCGCACTAGGGCACGCAGCCAGCCCAGTGTGTGCCGCCGCTGAACCGCATTCTTTGCCGCTTTGTCGCGCCGCGCGCCGCCACGCCGATCTGCCTCCTCTCGCCGCCCGTTCCCATCCGCCTCCCACCGGCCGCCGCCCGCCACCCGCCGCCTGCCTGCCCGCCTCGGGAAGATGTCAACCTTTTCCTGAACCTCGGGAAAAAATTCTTAAACACCTCTTTCCTTTACTTTTCACATTTATGTTTTCGCACTTGTGATTGTTCATCTTGTTTTCTTTCTTAGTTATGCTTGTTTGTGCTTGCTCTAGGTTCTTCTATTCTCTCCTCCATGCTTTGCTCTCTACAGTGTTCGTCTCTCCTACTCGTACCTACGTGTTTTTGGCTGCATATGTTATGTTAACCTTTCCGTCACTAGGCCACACAAGCCTACTCATCATTCCTTCATGTGTGTCTGTAAGGAATCGGATGTCCAAGAGGGGGTGAATTGGGCTAATCAAATTCTTATTCCTAATCCAATTTTACACTTGTGTTCAAAACTAAATGTAATACAGAAGCTAAAAACTGATTCTTGAATACAAGGTATTATCCTAGTTGATGGCAAGCAAGATAAGAACCCTAGAACAAGAATTACCTAAATCTCGATTTGCAATCCTAGGGTGACAAGCACACAATTTAATTTCAGGAATGTAAATCTGTCATAAAACTACTCAGGATAAGTTAGCTAGCACAAACAAGTCAACACATGACAAGGGCATAGCTAGCACGGTGCTCAAATCACATACACGACAAGATGCATAAAGGATGAATATAAGGTAAAACAATGCATAAGAGAGACAAGAGATACCATAAGTAACACATGAATTTTTATCCCGTGGTTCGGAGCAACTCTCAAATTAGCCCCAATCATTTTTATTCCTTATTATTTTTATGATAGAATACATCTACATTGACAAATCTCAAATCTTGTTTTTTTAGAGCTGGCTAAATCGGAGACCCATGTTTGTGTCTCTATGACACAAGTTCAAAGAGCAATAGACACCACCTAAGGCATATCAATGCAATCTAGAGTTAAGACTGCTTCCTCATCTCTCCTTGAGTTGGTGTTGTTGCTCTTATTGCCCAACACATGTTCTATAGGATGCTTCAGTGGCCTTCATTTTGCAACAAGTTGATGAGTTTGACAACGATTAGAGTTTTTCAAATTCTTTTATTCTTAGCGCAAATTAACTTACTGATCTTTACATCAGTTGATGAAAAAGCTCAATGCAAAAAAATACATGTTGGGTCTTTGAAATAGTTCAAATCATTTTGATAATAATTTATTTGATCTATTTTAAGGAGAAGGTATGCGGTTCGAATCTGTATAGCCCTAATATGTCCTGTTTTTAGATTTTAGGAAAGAGATCCTATGTTTCTAAGATTTTTTGGTTGATCCATTGATGTACATAATCTACATACAGGATTATATTCCAATCTGAAAGTAATATTGCAGATGGACCACAAGTCAATCCACTACAACTAATGATATGTGTAAGTGGTTCGTCTGGTCTATTGTTCTTGATAATCCTGGCCAACAAAGGCAGGGACTTGGATGGGGTGCACCAAGTATGGCAGGAGGGCGTTCCTGAGAAGTGACAAATATACTCGAGCTTATCACCGATGACAATGGCACATAGTTTTGCTCGAATTGGACCATCATAATTTCATTTTTTTTATATCAATACTTGCCCTCGTGCCCTCCTAGTCGCTCGCTGAGGCGACTTGGGAGGCGATTCAGCCATGCCACGAGTAGACACCACCGCCATCACCCCTTCCCTCCCTCTCGCATGCTCTTTCCCCTTTCCTCCCTTGTTCCTGGGCTCGATGTTATTTGTGCTCGTGCTCGTGCTCGGAGTCAGGCCAACACTGTAGCTGCGCTGGAGGATGGCCAGGTCAGGGTGGCACCGGCCCATCGTCTAAAGAGTTGCCAGGCCAAGGAGGAGGCAACGACTGGCAACCCACCTTGTGGTGCAGATCTAGTGCCAGGGGCAGCACAGATCTGGTCTCCGAGGGACGATGGTGTTAGCGGGTGCTTGCACGTCATGGGTGCGGTAGGCATCGACGAATCCTGATACACGGGGCTAGATCTAGCGACCACGGCTGTTCGCCATGGAGGCGTTGAGATGTGACACCCCAGGGCTCCTTTGGTAGCGCTGGCGGTCGAGCTGAAGCCGAGTTTTGCACTAGCAGTTGTAGTGCGTTTGTGGTGGGTCAACTCGTGTCAGCGACCCCTGGGTTGCAACACTAGTGGTAGAGCCCAAGGTCGTGCTTGGATCCAGCACCAGCGGCCTGGAGGAGTGGCAGTGACTATGATGGCTTGGCAACAACTGCAACATGGGTGGTCAATGTTCCAACATTGATATTGGATGTGCCCTACAGCGTGGTCGATGGCAAGCGGCTGGCACCTCAGTCGTGCTCCGCATGTCATCACAGTGTAGTTGGTAATGGTGGTGACTAACGTCTTGGTCGAGGGACGAATGGTGCAGGGTTGGGCATCACTTGCTCTATGTTGTGGTCGGTACTGGGGGTTGCTAGCATTAGCAGGAGCGATTGGTGGCATCTTGGCATGCTCAGGGTGAGCGACATCTCAAATGGAGACCAAGGAGTAGTAGAGGCAAAAGAGCCTAGGCTCGGTGGTGGATCTTGCCCGGTGGTTATGGATATGGCTTAGAGCGCTACACGGTTGGCTCAACCGAGCATCTCGCGTGGCGGCAGTGGCTGGTGTCTTCGCCGAGCATCCCACACTACGGTGGCGATTGGCATCTTGGTTGTGCATCCCATGCAATGGCGACGGTTGTCTTGGCCGAGCATCCCACGTGGTGGTGGCGACTGGCTCTTGGCGGCGCTTTATGGGCGGCGGTGGCGACTGGCATCTCAGAGGTGCATTACGGGCAGCGGTGGCGGCTGGCATCTCGGCCGTGCATCCTGTGCGCCTATTAGTGATATGCCCTAGAGGCGATCATGTGAGATGATTGTATCACGTCTATATTTATGTACTCTTGGATAATATGTTGCAATTCCATAAATAAACATCGTTCGCATTGCTCTTCAAGTATGACTTAGTTGTGAGACACATTATTCATAAGATGTTATTCTAAATGATCCCTGATTTCATATCATTATATGGGGACATTAATGGATTTGACCGGCACTTGTATTGATTTATAATAATGTTTCATATACCATATATATAGATATATCAAATCAATAATATGGATACATGTTAGAGAACACGGTGTTTGATAGACCTACTCTGAGGCACTACTGAGATTGTTATCTTACATGTGCCATCAACCTATAGTCTTAGGTGATATATCTATATGATCCTTAGACCTAAGATTGTCATTGATTCCCAACATGCATAGTTGTATACTTTGGGGTATCAACCGCTACGCCATAACTAATTAGTTATAAAGATAGCTTTCGGGTATGCTTTGAAACATGGTGTGGGGTGTGAGTGATCAAAATGGAATTTGTCCCTCTTTGATAATGAGAGAGATATCTCTGGACCTCTTGATATGATTGGATTGGAAAATGCATGGTCATGCCAATATAATTAAAGAGTTAATCACAACTTAGAATTCATCACAAGATCGAGTGAATGGTCGAGCTATCACAAAGGTAGCATATATCTCGCCTTGAGATTGACCGGCATGGTGCAACGCAGGGATTGGTATGTAGGTATATCAAGGTTCAGCTGATATGATTATTTTGTGCATTCAGGGGGTCAATATGTCAGGTTAGGAATCGCTATTGACTTGTGGTTCGGAAAAGGGTTTACAAAGCCACGGCCGCTTGCGGATGAACATATCTAATGGATTGGATCCATTAGTGAGTTTTACATATACTGATATATGTAGGAATTAGAGTCCTAATGGGCATCTAGAGTAGGAGCCCATTAGTGTGCTCCATATATGGGGAGGCGTGGGGGCAGCACAAACTGTACGAATTTTCCACTAGGTAACTGTGGATAACATGGTCCCCAGGTGCCCTCACGGAGAAATTAGACGGATCACGTCACGGAGCAAGGTGGCGTCTACCATCTAAAGACGGGTCTGCCCCGCATAAAGACCCGACTTGTATCACAAGAAAGGCACAGTTGTAATCCGGTACGCTTACGTACTCGGCAAGAAAGGATAGAGATATACTTCCTATCTCTATCTCCAGTTTCCATAACCGACTAGGATACTTATCTGTAACCCTACCTCTCTCCACTATATAAAGAGAGGCAGGGGCCCCTAGTTCGGCATCTATCTCTTCATCATTGAGATCCACCATAATACAATCCACGAGCACAGGAGTAGGGTATTACCTCACCTCGAGGGCCCGACCCTATATAAATCTGTCTCCTGTGTTACCATCGGGTTTCGGTCTTACGCATCGCCCCATAAAGTATATTGCCGACATAATTCGCCGACAGTTGGCGCGCCAGGTAATGGCAGCGCTAAGATCATCTTCATCAAGCTCGATGGCATCTCTCGGCGGCAGCACCGTGGAATTCACCTTCGGCCAAGCTTCCTATTTTGGAGGCTTAGATTTCGTCATCAACAACCTTGGAAAATTTGCCCTTGAAGAATCGGATCAAATCCGATCGGAAGACAACTTCAACCGCGAAGCGAACGCAAGAAGAAGATGCGAGCTATTCGCGTCCAGAATTTGGACGGAACTTGCATCGCGATTTTCCGTTGACTTGAAAGGAATTTCGGGGTGGTTTTGGATGTGTTGAAAAGCTTATCTCTTTATCTTTCCAATGAGTCCAAGATCATCAAAAACCGAGTTTGGATGTAACCGTGGCGACCGTTTGAAGACAGACTGCGCGGACGTGACGCGAATCCCGCGCGAAGATGGAGCTCAACGTGAATCTTGCTCGGTACCTCGGCGATCCTTGGAGCACCTCAGCAAGGGCATGGCGGACCTCGACGACAAAGTGGATCTCATCCCGGAGATCACGGTGAAGCTCCTACGCCGTCCGGCTCCTGCGACGCCCCGACTGGCAGCTCCTGTGACGTCGACTTGCGGCTCCTATGCCCCCGACTTGCGGCGACGACGACAACGACTACCGCCGCACCCACTCGTTGCTCCGGCAACAACGACAAACCGCGACCTTCGCCAAGACATTGAAGCTCGGCGATGGGAGCGAGAAGAAGATGAGAGACGTCACCATGACGACGAAAGAAGAGGTTTCAGTCGAAACAATGACCGCCGACTTCCTTAGGCTGGCTTCTCGTGCACGACGCCGAGGATAGCCGCGCTAACTTCCTAGGCAGGCTTCTTGCGCACGACGCCGAGGACAGCCGTGCTGACTTCCGAGTGTCACACATTCTGAGTAGTGAAACTCTGATTCCTATACAAAATTTGGGTTTCCTGACGCGTGACCGGAGACAGAGCTCCGTGCCAACTCCTAACGCTAAGGGACTTGATGAGCTAGACGGAGTGCTTAACAAAAGAAATTAAACATACCCGGAGAAGCGTAAATCAATACGGAAAAGATAAAAGGACGACGATTTAATATAATAAAAATACATAATTGGACATCATGCATATTGCCTTACGATCCAGTTTTTTCTCTACTACTCGTATTTTTCATTGTCTCCACAGGGTACAATGCAGAATAATACGAGATGGTTTTTATGGCACGGCTGCACACCTACGCCAGCACCCCGAGTGCATTATACGGCTCGGCTGCATGTCTACGTCAACTCGGCATGGCTTCACGCCAACGCTAGCGCCCCGAGCGCAACCTCTGGCACGGCTACACGTCTACGCCAGCACCCCAAGTGCATCATACGGCTCGGTTGCATGCCTACGTCAACTTGGCACGGCTTCACGCCAACGCCAGCGTCCCGAGCGCAACCTTTGGCATGGCTGCACGTCTACGCCAGCATCCCGAGTGCATTATACGGCTCGGCTGCATGCCTACGTCAACTCGGCACGGCCTCACGCCAACGCCCGGTGCCGAAGCGCAACCTCGCACGGCCGACGCGTCACGCCGGCACCGAGTGCATCATACGGCTCGGCTGCATGTCTACGTCAACTCGGCAAGGCTTCACGCAAACGCCAGCGCCCCGAGCGCAACCTTTGGCATGGCTGCATGTCTACGCCAGTACCCCGAGTGCATCATATGGCTCGGCTGCATGCCTACGTCAACTCGGCACGGCTTCACGCCAACGCCAGCGCCCCGAGGGCAAACTTCGGCACGACTACAAGCCCACGTCTGCGCTTTAAGCCTACAAAGTGATACGCCCGGGGGCTAAAAGTTCAAAGCAAGGACGACGTCATCTTCAGCAAAGCAGCTAAGTTTTTCATCATCATAATCTTTTCACATATAAACTCGTGTTATTTCTTGACATGCTACATAGTTGAATTCCAAATAAGCAGTAAGTCGGGGGCTACACATAATTGTGTGCACTTGCGTGCACCCATCTTTTTCAGAGTTATTTCTTGACTTGCTACTTAGTTGAATTCCAACTAAGCAGTAAGTCGGGGGGCTACACATAATTGTGTGCACTTGCGTGCACCCATCTTTTTCAGAGTTATTTCTTGACTTGCTACTTAGTTGAATTCCAACTAAACAGTAAGTCAGGGGCTACACATAATTGTGTGCGCTTGCACGCACCTATCATTTTCATAGTTGTTTTTTGCTTTTGTTACTTAGTGATTTAAGTGAAATCCGAGTGCGCTATAATTCTGAGTAGTGAAGCTCTGAACCCATAACATGGCAAACTTTACGTCACCCAAACGAGTGCCTAGGATAAAAAGTTATGTGCCAACTCCCTACACTTGAGGGCTAGACTAGTCGGGCAGAGTGCATAACAAAAGGAAGAAAAACCACTCGGACTAACACAAATCATTAAGCAAGAAAAATAAAAAATGGCTATTTCGCACATGAAGATAGTCGGATTTTATATCCGACCAAATGTTTTCATATTCAGATACTACCTAAATCCTACATGTCCATGTTACAGGGGTTCAAGGAACTGTTTACGCTATAAGCATCGACCATGGCACAGTTACATGTCAACACACGTGCCTCGAGCGCAATCTACGACATGGCTTTACGCCAACGCCAACTTCGACACGGTACGACGCCACGCCAAAGCACCACGAGTGCATTATATGGCTTTTGCATGCATGCCTCACGCCGATGTCCGGCGCAAACTACGGCTCGGCTTCTCGAGCACTGCGCCGAGGACAGCCATGCCGACTCTCTACGCCGACTCGCTGCTCCGGCAACGACGAGGATGGCCACCCCAACTCGTGGCTTCTCGCGCATTGCGCTGAGGACAACCGCATCGACTTACTATGCCGGCTTCTCGCGCATTGCGCCGAGGACAGCCGCGCCGATTTACTACGCCAGCTTCTTACACTGCGCTGAGGACAGTTGCGTCAACATTCTACTCACGCTGCGACGTCAACCATCGCGCCAACTTCTAGAACTCCAAGAAATTGGGCTGGAAGTCACTCGGAGATTTCAACCCGCAAAGCTCTCTTGAGCCCTTCACAGCCTCCTTGTATGCCAATGGAGCACTCGGCATACAGAAGATTCCAGTCGGAGTACTCGACTTGAAGTATGACTCGGTCGACACACATCCGAGAAGGCATCAACTCGGCTGTAAAGCACTCGGGGGCTACTGTGGATAACATGATCCCCGGGTGCCCTCACAGAGAAATTAGACGGACCACCTCACGGAGCAAGGTGGCGTCTACCATCTAGAAGACGGGCTTGCCCCGCATAAAGACCTGACTTGTATCACAAGAAAGGCACAGTTGTAATCCAGTACGCTTACGTACTCGGCAAGAAAGGATAGAGATAGACTTCCTATCTCTATCCCCAGTTTCCATAACCGACTAGGATACTTATCTGTAACCCTACCTCTCTCCACTATATAAAGGGAGGCAAGGGCCCCTAGTTCGGCATCTATCTCTTCATCATTGAGATCCACCATAATACAATCCACGAGCACATGAGTAGGGTATTACCTCACCTCGAGGGCCCGAACCTGTATAAATCTGTCTCCTGTGTTACCATCAGGTTTCGGTCTTACACATTGCCCCATAAAGTATATTGCTGACATAATTCGTCGACAGTAACCCTATGCCAGGACCCGTAAAATGGAGTCGAGTCCCTGTTATGCTTTTACCATACTATTCCCTAGATCATTTTGCTAGTACACACAGTTTCACAGTTTGAATCACAATTGTCACGAATAAAAAAACTATTACATCGGAGTACTAGCCAACATGGCACTTATTACAATAGTTTGGCACTATGGCCTTACATCAACGGAAGTCTTAATGCATAAATAAAAGTCCAAATGGAAGACCCAAATAACTCCACAAGCATGACTTTTGGAAACGCGCTCCTAGACGTCGGAGAAGTCCTCATCTTGAACTCCGCCTACGAAGTCTTCATCCTAATACATCTCCTCTTTAGGGTATGGGTTCTTTGCATCAGGATCTGCTCTTTAGAATGAGCAATCCCGCATGAAAGGTGAGGGTAAGAATGCAACATTCTCAACAAGAAAGGCTGACTAATGCAACATGAAGGCTTAACAAGGAAAGAAAATGGTTCTTTTGCCAAAAGCCAATTTTACAAAGTTTTCGCCTAGAGGTTTGGAAAAATTGGAATAGAGTTGAGAAATAGTAAACATGTAAATAATTTTCTTTTAAACTCCGATACCAACCGATTTGGCTAATTCATGGCATCAATCGTGTACAACACCCACATCACCAACTGTGAGGAGAAAACCAAAATTCACGACTGCTATTGTGGTTTTAATTTAAAACACCATTTTGAAATAGGTAAGAAGTACCATTGAGGTAACGCCCCGTCGTCCGCATGTGACCGTGGACACGGCTATCATGATAGTTTAACACTCTGCAGTGGTTGCACGTTTTACCCACAAGGTACGATCCATAAGTGAATCATCACATGGTCTTTAACCAACTAGCTCTTATCCAAAGCACTCCCGCTAAGGTTTCACCACTGGAGAGTTACATCCACTCGAGTCAGAAGTCCCCTCGTGCGCCAATAGACCAACACATATTGTCTACCCCACCAAGTGGAATGCCCAAACTAAGTGTTCAAAAGGTACTCAACTAGGTTGGTTAGATAGAAAATAGTGAAATTTAGTTATATAAAACACTAAGTTTTCTCTTGAACCCTAAAACTTAATAAGAAAAGTTTTAAAATAATATATTACTATACATCTTACCTAATTCTTTTAAAAATTCTACTTTCTTTCCACGCTATTTTAAGGAAATTCCCAAAAATATTTTGAATATCACCTTATAAAATGCTTTAAGTCCCCTTTCCTATAGCCTCTTCAATAAAGAACTTGGTAAATTTTAAGTAAATCATTTAGTTAATACCCCAAATTTATGCATGAAAACATGAAAAATACATGTTTTTGCTTGAATTTTTAATTTTTCCCTTGTTTGTGCTTAAAAATAGGCTCAAAATCGTAATGTCTACATTTTTACATAAGAAATTTCACCAGTAACTAAGAAAATATTATTCTAACATTAATACTTGTTACCAAAATAAGAGTAAATAGCCAAACTCTGAACCTACCTAATCAAATATTGGCATAAAAACTACTTAGTCTAAAATTGACTAAAGACCAGAGGAAACTATAGTAACCTAGAAATTCTAACATATAGTCAACCTTATAAGGTACACTTTCTTTCCCAAATTCTATTTGAAATTTCTTAATCCTTGTTGACTCCTTTACCTAACTCCCCTCCTTGCTTTAATTTAATTTTTACAACCTTTCTAAAAGGTTATACAAATGGCAACACGTCAACAAATCATCCTAAATACAAGCCCTTAATATTCTGGAAAAGAATAGGCATAAAATTGCAATAAACCAAATAAAAAATACACCAAATTAAAAAAAAGAGATGAAAAGAAGTCTACTCCAAACCTTTTCAAGAACAAGATTGACAACATTTCAGACACCTCCGTAACAAATATATATTAGATCTATCTCAAATAAACTATACTACTTTTGATCCTTAAAACATCTTTTAATTAAAGTTAACCCTCACTACATACCTAGTGAAATGCCAAAACTATAATAATAATTTATTTATAAATACAAATTTCATCCCTAGCAACCATACTACCTAAGACCTATCATTAACACCTAGTAGATTGCTAAACTTAAAACATAATTAAGATAACTTTATAACCAAAACTTTCTAAACCCAACCACATTAGATGAATCTCGAGGATGAGATTCCTTTAAGGGGTAAGTCTGTGACATACCCAAATTTTCTCCTGTTTTTAGCATAAAAAGTTTTCACAAAAAGTCATTTTTAAGTCCCTAAAATCGTCCTCAAATTCTTGAAATTTTTCGAATAAATCTCTAATTAATTCTTAAATAAAATACATCATCTCTATTTTATCACAATTATTTATTCCATAAAATAATAAATAATATTTCATATTTGAGTTCTCCACATTATGTGGGCTAACTGCTTATTTCTTTGAACTGGACTCACTTTCTACTCAGAAATGGACATCTGTGGCGAAGGCTAAAGTTTGTATAGGACCGATGTCTAGGGTTTACCTTATGGTTAGACCTTGCCTGTGGTATTTGGGCATATATTTTTCTTTTGCTATTATAAATTACCAACTGTATCTTCATTTCCATTATAAAATATTTTATAACATGTAATAAAAATAAGTAGGTTATACTATTTCTGAATGTAACTGAAATCTTAGACAGTTGGCATTTAGGGCATTTTCTGGTAAATCTTTACTGAGATTTGAACCCCACAAGTGGTGGCTGGTGTCATAGTCGAGCACCCTATGCGACGGTGACGGCTAATACCTTCTTGTATTTCGGCTGAGCATCCTGTGCGGAGATGGCGACTGAAGGCTAGGCCGAGCATTGCTTGCCCCGCAACACGGTCGTCAATGATAGCGGCTGGTGTTTGGCCAAGCATCCTATGTGGTGGTGGTGTTGGCTAGCGTGTCGACCACGTAGCTGGCGGCGTGGTCCACAGTAGTGGTGGCCGTCAAGGTTGGAGTTCTAGGCCTTCGATGGTGTTTTGTTGAGATATACTGTTTGGTTGGGTCGCATTTTTCTCCCATCTCTTCTCTGTCTCTGTGTATATTGTACAGTTCTTTCCTTCTTGAATAGAATGATAGAGCTCCTACTCTTTACGTTAAAAAATAATTTCAATTTTTGTTTGAAATTATCCACCAATTATTTATAATTTCAATTTTTAGTTTGAAATTATTCACCGATTATCATTGACCCTTTACGTTAAAAAATAATTTCAATTTTTGTTTGAAATTATCCACCAATTATTTATAATTTCAATTTTTAGTTTGAAATTATTCACCGATTATCATTGATAAACGCCTGCCTCCCTTCCCCAAAAAAAAATTTCAACTTTTCGTTTGAAACTATTGACCGATTATCATTGATAAACTCCTGCATGCCCCTCCCACCACCACCCCCCACCCCCCCGAGAAAAAATAATAATTAATCACCTTCCTCCTCACCTGCAGGATGCCGGCCTCCTTTACTTCTATTACCATAACAGTTACAGTACAAGTTAACAATATGCTCAACATCCGATACCGCAGCAACAATACATGTTTTTCATGGATTACAGGAGCAACCCTCTTGTTTTGCAATGATCACGTAAATGATGGCCTCACCTAGAGGAGCAAATCCATTGAAAAGCGAGTTTAGCACTGGATACTAAGTACCAAATCCATATATTTTTAGAGCTTAATTTGACTGACATATGTCAACCATAAAACCATACTAAATCACTACTCCGGTTGGCAAATATTTTGTCGCATTCGATTAGAGATATGCGTCAATCGATCTTGGGAGCAGCGACCTACCATGATGAACTTGCATTATGACGAGGGGGGAGAAGTGGTTTGAGCATGGCGTTTCCATCTACGGGCTGCTCATGTAGTCACCATTTACGGACTAGGATTTTGAGAATAAGCATGACCAGTTCTAAACGTACATCATAAACTCAACGGTTTAGATCCATCATAATTTCAATGGTTCAGATTCATTTTGTTGTCTTATCCCTTATGGGGTAAGATGGAGCAGTGTAGAATAACCCATAATAATAAGGTTAACACCAGCCAATAGGCAAGAAAAACTCCAAGGGAACATCTAAGGACAGAGAGGAGGGACCAGGCCCTACTTCTAACGTTCTACACGACCAGTTTTTTTTTTTGAGAGAGATACACACCATATTGAGACCCTGTTCTTGTCAGTTTACAAGGCCTAATTTTTCTTATTTGGAGTTAGGGCTTATTTTCGTTTAAAATAAAAACGATTTGTTTTTCCGAATCATTTTTTTCTATCTCAAAGACTTGTCTAAAACTTTTAGAATACAAGTCGAACGAACCGGATCTGATTCTCGAGACTACCTCGGAAAGCTCTCGAATCTACAAGAAAAGTCAAATAAGTCAAATAAGACAAATAAGTCAGATAAAATAAGCTGACGAGAATAGGGCCTGAATATATCACTAGGGCCTCTATACTCATGCTCCTTCCATGTGTTCCGGATGCAATAGGTGAAGAATTCCTCTATACTCCTGCTCCTTTGAGTAGTTCGACCTCCCAAAATATTGACCACCAATGTGCGGCCTACGTGACTGAGGATTGTTGTAATTAGCTGCATCCCCTGATCCAGGCTGAGATTTAGGTGCAGGGTAAAAATCAAACTTCGATTATCAGATCTTTGACTATGCCTGTATGAGAAATGTCAATGTATTTGACACCTGACGAGAAAATTGATTATTTGCCCTCCTAAAGATTGTCCTTCTAGGATTTACCCTCTCAAAGATTGACTTCTACGATTTGCCCTCCTATACAAAATACACTCTAGGATTTGTCCTATTAGCGACTTCACCTCATTTACCATTTCTTAATATCTTTTCCTCACCTGGAAGAATGATATTTAAGTGGGCATCATGTATCCTCCGATGAATGAATTTAGAATGGCTATAAAGCATATGCTATTAAGCATGAATTCGACTTGAAATCTGACTGAACAAGGTTTAGGGGAGTTTGTAGATAGTGAAGTGGCGGATCCAAAGAGGGTGCTGAGTCAATCGGGATCGATTGTCTGCCGTAGCAAGTCTAATGGCAAGCCATGCCTTTAGACCTTGCTGCTCTGCCATGCAGGCCTCACAGCCCAAATAGAAAAGAGACAGCCCAAAAGCAATGCATGCGCGTGCAGAAAAAGCATCGCCCAGGCAGGAGGGAAGCAAACGCGGGAAAAAGACTCGCGGCTGTAGCGATTCCGCGGGCGATTGCATGCGTAGGCAGGATGGATGAGACTGAGAGCAACAAGGATGGAGATAAAGAGCAATAGGAAAAGAGATCTACTTCTTTGGAGACCTCAAACAAGTTAGTTCATCTCACTAATTATTTGTTTGCGAACTAATCTTTGTTGATCTTGATTTACTTTATTCAAAACCTTAAACAAGTTAGTATATCTTACTGATTATTTCTAAACAAAGTTAATTTTGTTGACCTTTCTATGCAATATCATAATTTTGGAAGTAATATTATGCAATATTTTGTAGCATGAGTAATACACCTACGTGGATGCCTCAAATAGGCATGAATTTTACTAGTGCAGAGGATGGTTGGAACTTTTGGGTATTTTATGGCGATCAAGTAGGTTTCAACGTCAGGAAGAAGTATGAGAATAAAAGTACACTCAACAAAGTAATTATATCATGCAGATTTGTCTGTTCCAGTCAAGGTTTGATTTGATGAACATTAAGTAATTGCCTCAACATTATGTCCTTAAGCGGTGGACAAGAGTGCGAGGCAGAGTTGTTGAAGACATTAATGGAAACAATGTCTTAGAAAACCCTAAGTTAGAAGCTTCACATTATTGTCGGTTTCTTTCTCATAAGTTTGGTGCCTTGGTTTCCCGAGCTTCTGACTATGAAGGATGCTTGATGCTAGTGGGTAATGGCCTTGATAATATATCTAGAGAAGTAGAAGAAAAAAAAAAATCAAAGAATGTACTATTGGTGCTAATCAAAGTGGCGATCAGCTAGTTTCTCAAGTACCAGACAATTCTTCTCATGTTGCTGGCCGAAAGAAAAAAAAATATTAAAAAGGGTGGATCAAAGAGGAAGAAAGGTTGGGTTGAAAAATTGCGAAAAAGAAAAAAGAAGCAACCAAGTACAAAGGTATAGGTTTTGTGATTTCACTCTCTTAAGAAGATTGATTGGATTTAGAGTATTGATTTTTTTTCCTAACAATTGACACTTAATAGGAAGACATGGAGAAGAAACACATACACACCCAACTACCTGTGGAAACAATGTTTGAGAGTAACACAGAAGTGTTTGAAAAAGAAGAATACATGGGTAGTTATTTGCAATTATTGATGGTAAAAGTAGTTCATACTTTGTCTGTATTCATATTATTCCATATTATTTTTCTTGTAATAATATGGGTATCATCTAATGTACAGGGTGACTCTAACGGTGAGGACTTGCAAGGTTTAGTAGAAATCAGAGACAAACGATGGATGTGGATGTATGCTTTCAGTCTGAATGTTCGTTTAGCTGAAGTTTCCTAAAGCCTATTGTCTTTATTTGCTCAATTCAAGTTGCCTTAGAGAGTTAATTAGAGTTTGAAGTTCTCTGAAGTATGTAGTCCTGATTTATTCACTTGATGTTGCCTCATCAAGTTTATTCATCATTTTACTTTTCAGACATGAGGCATGTTTTGAGTAAACTGGACCATAAACGTGATGGTTTTGCCCAAAAAAAATTAGTTTGGTGGAATAATATCCAGTCAGATGCTACGATTCCATTTTTATCATTTTGAGATTCTATGTTAGATGAGAAAGCTTTGACTGTACTTATTTCTCTAAGCAGGCGTTAATGTTCACCGTCTCTGATTATGCTGTGCTCATTGGATCAATTGGCCAAGGAATCGCTAATGGGCCTTGCAGCATGTGAAAAGCGTAAGGCCCATGTGGGATTGTTGGTTTGAAGCAGTGCTCAGTTATAAAGGCACAGCTTGCCGTTACTACTACTACGTCAGACAATCCCGATTGGTGCTGTGTATGTCCCTACACCCCAAAAAATTAGAAATTAAGTACATCATATCTATGCATGCAGCTCAGCGGAAAAGACTGAAGCTGCTGTTGAAGAGGTCGTCTGTTCGGTTCGCATCTAACGCTTGCGCCTTGTCTTATTTTTTTTTCCCTTTTTCTGCTCAACTGGGCACAAGGTTCCAGTTATCGCGGCAAATCGTCGATTATCACTGAACCGAGCCCAGTCGATAACGGCAATCCGCATCCAAATTCAAAATGTGATTTGAATTTCAAAAATAAAAAAAAATCCCATAAAATCAGTAAAAATTGTAGAACCATGTATAAACACAATAGTGAAAAAAAGAATAAAAAACATACCCGGATTCGCATGGAAATTTAAATTGAAATCACGAAAAAATAAAAAAGGGACGGCCTAACTTGGCTTATTAGCGAAAAATTAAAAATTGATGACATGCTGCATATACATAATTACCAAAAGTCTTGCCAACCATTTACATAATTTTAAATAAATATTTACCATTTTTCCGCATCATTTACTTAAAAATCGATTTTTCCAAACCGCAAATCGGTTTGCCTGCAAATTCGATCGATTTGCCGTGATAACCAACCGATTTCTCGTTTACTCGGATTTACATCGATTTGCCGCTCTTATCGCTCAATTTGCCGCATTTATCGCTCGGTTTGCCGACAAAAATCGTGATTTTTGTTTTCGGCAACCAATTTGTGATTCCAAATTTAAATCACAAATTTTGGTCGATTTTTCGCGATTTGCCACGGCAAATCGGAAATCGAGCCCGAGCGATTTTTCGTTGAAAACCGATTTTTCAAACCTTGACTGGGCAAGGCAGAGGCTGCCCGCTCATCCCCTGCATCGTACTGCTGTGGGCTAGAACTTTTGCGAGGGGCTAGCCACTAGCGGCTGGAGAACAAGACAACACCTGGTTTTAGCTAGAGAATTATAAGAATATTTAAAAAATGTGAAAAAAAACTCCTTAAATCTATAAAAATAAGGTCTCATATATGAACTCAAAATTTGATTTCACAAAACAGTTCATGCTAAAAAATTTAGGATATTGTTGCGGGTGGATGCGTAGCCGGTACGACATATTTTGATGGGCACCCCCAAACATTGAATCCTGGATCCACCACTATTTGCAGAGGTCAAGGATGCGAATGGCAAATTAATTGTGTGTTGATGTCAGATAAGAGAACCATCAAGGTGCACTAACACATAGCTAACTTATTAATTGTTGTGCTCTTATATGATGATTGTGCTTATACAATTTTTTCTATATGCATGTCAATTATATGATTTTACTAATTTATTTTGTTTTGCATGTGTAGATCAGCAAAATGATCAACACATATGTGCGCCTCAACTAGCCATGTGAAGAGCAGCATCGCATTACAAGCATGGATTGTTGAATGGTCGCTAAAGATCTTGAGGAAGACACCAATTCATTGTTACATATCTACAGGCAATTAGCCTAAACAATGGGAGGAGATTCACAAAATCTAGCCTCCACACCACCAAGAACAAGTATGTCACAAGGACATGTCAACGCAAATAAGAAGTTGGCTCGTAGGAGGAAGGAAAAAATGAAAAACTGAACGGAATGATGCCATTTTGGTGATGGGAAAAAATCTGAATGGATTGATGCCATTTGTACTGGACGCGGGGGCCGTCCGACGCCCGTCCGACGAGCTCCCGTCCGACGGCCAGCGATAGATCTAGATGAAAACTTTGTTATTTTTGTTTTAGCTATGAAAAATTCTTAAAAAATCTGTAAAAATCGTAAATATTAGCTAATCTGTGTCAAGTTCAACATATATTTTTAGTATATATTTATATTAAAGTTTTTAGATCTAGTTATGCTTTCGTACATTTATGAAAATGAATATTGATCATAAAAAGATGAAAATAATATATGTTGAACCTGACACGGATTAGTTAATATTTACAATTTTTACAGGTTTTTTAAGAATTTTTTCATAGCTAAAACAAAAATAACAAAGTTTTCATCTAGATCTATCGCTGGCCGTTGGATGGAGATCCAACGGCCAGCGTCGGCCATCGGACGGGAGCTCGTCCGACGGGCGTCGGACGGCCCCGCGTCCATTTGTACTAGCCTAGCTGCAATTGACTCTCCGAGCCATGCTAAATGTCCCTTTGTTGTTAGTAAACTTATTATGTGATGGATAAATTTCGCTCTTGATTCTTATGTAATGGATGTTGTTCAGTCGGTGTTGTTAGGTCGTTTGATGCTATCGAATATTTTTTGGTTCACCGTCTTATTATCGATGCTGGCGTGATGAACTTCTTTTATTGGTTGGGACGAACTGGTGAGCTAGCTGCTGTGTGTTGATATGAACTAATTATGGTTTGGCTGCGTGCTGCTGCATGCTTGGCTGTTTATTACCTGTGACCACGGGATCGGGTGTGTGTGTGAGAAACTATATTAAAATGGAGAGGGGCAGTATGGTCATTTCAGTCAGGAAAAAAGTCATTATTGACAAAAAAAAAAAAAGGTGGAGAAAGGTATTAGATAAAGGGAAATAAGGTTAAATTTCCAAATGAGTAAATTTTGTATAGGAGAGCAAATCGTAGAAGTATAATCTTTAGAAGTAGAAATGATCAATTTTCTCATATCTGAAACTAGGGACCCATCTGAATGTTAGGGATACAAGCATAGCTGTTTCCACTAGCGTGATCACCATCTGTCCATGTTCATGAAGTTGCGAGACAAGTCAATCCACTCCGGTCTCACCATTTCTGCAAAATGCTCTTCTGATAGGCTGCCATCAAGCTTGTCAGCCTACCTATCCTCTGGAGGTATTTGCCATTCTGCCTGCAAGCTGGATATATATTGGCAGATATCGGTCAGACATCTCCGCAATGATATTGGCAGCTGGCCGGACACATTGGTGTCAGGTAGATGCAGCACCGCGTGGTGCCCGATGTGCAGCAGGAGGAGGGGTGGCGAGGCGTCGGCACCGTAGAATTGAAGAACCGGCGGGGAGGGAGAGGACACGGAGCCGAGGAAGATAGAGGGAGTGAGAGGGGAGAACAAAGAGCGAGAGAGGTAATTTTTGGCAGCAATATAAAATGCATCTAAGGATGTGTTTGGTTGGTTATTTTAGATAGTCCTATCAATCCATTGGTTATAGCCAATTCAAGGCACGGCCAAATCATTAGCAAATTTGGTATCTTTGATTGATGCCAATAGAGTAAATTGTATCGTAGGTCTTTCAAATTGTTAGCCGTTTTTGCTTATGTCCAAAATTTTCAAAACCAGATAATTTGAGTACACGAAGTTGTCTTACCATTTCAACTAGGTCTAAAGCGGTACGGAGAAGGTGGTTTTGTTGACATGGGTTGCCTAGTCAATATAATACGTGGCCAAAAATGAGCACTTACATCTTAAATCAAGAAAAAAATGAATTCAAATTGAACATTAGTAAAAAAATCCTAAAATTTATGAAAACAACTTAAACAATTTGAAAATTCATAAAAAATAGTCTAAAACTCTTTTTAAAAAATTTAGAAAATCTTAACAAACCAAAAAACTTTTGTAAAATTTGTAAAAAAATATAAAATCTGATCCCCCATTTTATTCAGATTTATATTTTTATGAATTTTAGAAATTTTAACGTTCTTAGAATTTTTAAGTTTTTTAAACAAGTTTTAGAATTTATTTTACAAATTTTAATATTTTTAAGTTTTTATATGGATTCTAGGATTTTTAAAAAGTTTTTAAAGAATTATATTTTTATAGTTTTTATTGAATTTTAGGTTTTTTTACAAATTTTTAATTTGAATTCATTCTTTTATTTAAGATGACAAGTGGTCATTTTTTTACCACATATCATGCTGACTAGGCATCCATGTCATCAAAACCAATTTGTCCATACCACTTTGGATCTAGATGGTAATGCAACTTTGTGTACTTAATTATCCAGTTTTGCAAATTTTGGGTTTAAGCGAAAACACGGATACTTTAAGAACATGCGGTGCAATTTGGTAAGGTATAAAGGGGCTATTGTTTGGTTGGGAGCCTAACCAAAATTTGGCATATGAAAAATTGAATTATAAATTTTTGAAAATTGATTAACAAGTTTCACCGCGGCTGCACGTTGGAATGCATTGGTGAATCCATTTTTTTTTTTTTTTGCATGGCGAGCCAAAATTTGGCTGTGATTCAAATGTTATCTAAATTACCTGGGCATGATCAATATTTTTTTAGGACTAGTTAGGGTTATAAACCAAATACACCCTTAGATCATATTGTATGGATAGTACAAGCGAATGTTGTACAAGCATGAAGTGTTTTTCCTAAGGAGGACGTAGAGTCTCTGTGAACGTCGTGAAGTTGTCGGTGGCGCAGTATGGGTTTTCAAGTCAAAAGCATTCGATGAATTGGACTACTATATTGTTTACCGTAAAATTTCTATGAAATCTATTCAAAACACGGCGTTACTATCAGCGATTTAGCCTTACACCGATGAGGCAGTGAAGACCAGTTCAGATTTGATTTTGATCGCCCAATTAATGGCGACAATGATGGAACTGTAAATACGTAGAGTAATAGCAATTTAGCATACGGCAAATATAAATGGAGTATGTAATAGCGACTTAGCATTACTCCAGAAAGGAGAAATTTAGCACTGTTTGCGGACTGTATTTTGAAACAATTCTATACATTTTAACTCTGCATACATATGTTATTGTAGTTGAATGGATAAGTAAATTGCTTACATTTTTTTTTATTTTTTTCCCTCAACCTACAGTAGTTTTATTTTGAGCAATAAACCTTACACTAGTTTGTGGAGCAAAATATGAAATGCAATTAAATCTCATTTATAACAAATATGTATGTTGGCATCACCATAACACAACACTTTGAAGATCATATTAACACCATGCAAGCCCCAAGGCAATGGCTTGATGCACATTTGTAACAATACAGCTTTTCTTATTACCATGGAGAATCAAACTTATGCATACAGAACAGCAGCTCTGTTTCAGCGAGGATTTCATGGATATGAACCTCACTACACATTCAGGAGATTATTATCGTTTAACCGATGCATCAGCTTTTTACAATATCCCATACAGAGAATTCAAGACAAAACAACATACAATTGATTAAATTAATGAGTACAGGAAATCGTTGCTTGCTACACCTCATGAATGATTCTACAAGGCCGGTTGCCAGAAATGGCAACAGGGACTACACTATCTATCTTATCCATCTATGTACAGAGGCGATCATTTATAATGCAGCACAAAGCAGCTAAATTTGTACCAAATCTTAACTTCAACTGTTTCCTTTTGATTCATCGTTTGACATAGATAGTTGACTACTTATAAGGGTTTCAAGACCATTGGAAGACGTAGATTTTTCTTCAGCTTTTACTGGGGAAAAAGCAGGTGTTGCTCCATGATACCTCCGGGCATTTAATTCCATTGCTGCCTCGGATGAGGATTTGGCTTCTGTGACATCAGCAGAAATGTTAGGTTTTAATTTTATTAGAAAGTAATCCAATAAAAATTTGTGTATTTGAGATTTAACAAATAATGCATTCCACCAATAAAGGTAAGCAGAAAATAATTGCTTGAGTATCAGAAGTGCCAGTTTCTTAAAATACCAAAATATCTATAGGTTATATACCAAAAGATGAAAACATGTAAAAGCTTGAACCTTATATAAATTTGGTTGATGTTAGTAGTAACATAAACAACCTTCAATAAAAATATCTCCACATTTCATCAATAAACATCATAAGCGACAGGTGGAACAATGATGTCAAATTTTGTATATTCTAGCTTTTCAGGAAAGATTTTATTTTTTTTTAAAAAAAGGCCAGGAGTAGCATTCATTAGAGAAGATGAGCACGCCGAGTTGGTCCTAGACTCAGACCTGGATAGGTGGGGAGGTTAAACAGCCTCCCCCTACACCAGGCCACTAGCACGTTCCCTTCAGGAACGTTTGTTTTATGTTTCGTAAGTAGATCCTTCAAGTTTCTCACATGAGTTTCCTTTAAGGTTTAATAGAGACTCACACATTGCATCTCCGAAACAATATTACACATAATATAGACCATTATTCAACAGAAAAAAATAATGTTTATATACAATCTGTTTTTTTGGAGAATATATATACAATCACTAGCTAGTAGGATGAGAAGTGCCATTTCCTTGCAATCAAAATGGATCTCAAGTGTGCCATGAAAAAGTAAGTGCATGTAACAAACTAAATGACACATTTAGGGGCAGATCTTACTCACCATTTATTTTTCCTCGTGTGATAAGCACACGGAAATAGTCTCGCAGCCCTGTCAGCACTAGGTTTTCTTGCACAGCATTTATCTCAGAAATATCCTGATCAGATGAAGTTGCCACAAATGAACTTCTATAATCATTTCCAAATGTTGTATCTGGCTCATCACACATTAGTGCTTGTGTTCCTGGAGATGCAGGCCTAGCATCTTTCGAAGCATCAGAGAAACTGGACTCCGATTCATTAATGTTTTGCTGATCTGTAGAGGCTTTACTGTAGATATCCATTGGAGAGGTTCTCTTTAAGTCTTGCTCTTTGTTCTTATCATTGTCTAAGCCATCATTTGTATGAAATTTCTTCTCTGCTTGCATCTCCTCCACTTTATTGTCTGTAAATATGAAAAAAAAAAAGAGTTGAACATGCATCTATACTGACAGAAATTGCCATATTCATAAAGCTCTTCCTTTCACAGAACAGGGTACAAAATTTGAGCATGAGGCATGTGTGCTTATGTAGTGTTTAATTTTGACACACTGACAATCGTGTCTACTCACATTTTGAGCCACAGAGGTATGCCATGTTGTACCAGGATTAGCAAACCTCTAGCTACATCACAGGGCGTAGCTGGCAAGATTTCAAGGCAGAATTGCTACTTACCCAAGGTTTGATGGTGATGTCCACCGAGGAGTACAGGATGGCAAAGCAAGCTTACATGGGAAATATGTTGTGGCCAATGCCACAGAGGTGATGTTTTATTGAAATTAACAGAAATATTTTCCAGCTACATGTCAATAACACGTCCATTTCACTGGTAGGCCCATGGAGCTCACGGTTCGTGTTGTTAGGGTTGCAATATTGCAAGAAATGTTGCATATTTCTACTACTACTAGATATGGTAATTTGGAAACTATGGACTACGAATGGAATACAGACCAACTTTGGATTATATAGTATGTAAGGGGAGCTGCAAATTATGCAAACGAATCTTGTGGCTTATGCGGTGAATTTTGATTCTATCGTGTTATCGAATTATGGACATATGTATTTGTCGTACTCTATATTAAGAGTTGCAAGCAACATTCAATTATATATATTGTTTAAATGTTCGCCTTTAAAATTACATGAAATATAGCAAAGGTCATGCTGAAATTTTTATTGACATTCACACATTTTTCCTGCATTTTACATGATTTTTCCACGTTTCAAACATACATTTTTTAATTTTTTTAAAAAATTGGCTTTCCATATTTTTCGGTCGGTTTTCCAATTCTCCACATTTGGTTTTCCTCTAGGTCTTTCTGATCAGAAATCCGAATTTTCCAATTGGCTTTCCGATTTTGATTTCAAGTAATTTCAAGGCCTCTTTTAAATTTTGTTTGCCGAATTTTGTCCGGAATCTATTGAAAACCAGTCAGCTTTCACAGTTTTCCACTTTCCGATCCCTAGCGGCTTACAAACCCTATTCGGAATTGTAAACTCTGGCCTCCGCTGACTATTAAGGTTTTTGCCCCCAAATAGTTAGTTAAGATCGTGGGGAATACAAATGTTATGAGGTGGATTTTCTTTTCTTTTTATTAGTGTCCCTTTCAAATGTAATGCTATTGCATATGCTTTGCATTTGAGGCGAGTGTCAAGTGTCAACGGTATTATCGGATATTAGGATATACCGCCTTATATGGCCTTTTCTGCCTTATGTAGGCTTTTCTTTTGTATCACCAGGTATACATACTAGCCTATTAGCCTCTAGATAAATACCAGTGCTATTCATAACAACAAATACTCCCCACATGTAGTAATGAGGCTCTCTTGCACATTCATTAAATACACTTTGGCCCTTGCCTCACTCTCATCCACCATAGAGCATTTAGCGAAATATTTGAGTTGGTTGAAAGCAAATTTAGTGTGTGCATTCATTGTGAGCTTGGTAGCACTTTTGATCCTTCAAGCAAGTCTCATTGACTTGATTCTCTTAGAGGTTATCGCCGCTCAAACAACTTGGAGATGAAACTAGTGATCTCTTCAAAAAGATTGTGAAGAGGCCTAATTGTGGTGTAAAGGTTGGAGCTTACCTACCCAAAGCAGGGAAGAGCATCACTAGTGGATTGAGGAAAGCTCAAATTACACACGGAGCTGACTTGATTTGTCCAAGCTACCTCAATGTGGGTTAGTGGCAAGTGATGATTTTCCAATATCAACGGAAAAACTTCTTGTGTTAATTGATTAGTTCATTTTGTTGTCTTCTAATATGTAATATTTACTTATCTAGTGGTTCAATTGATCGATTGTCAGTTTGTCACCATAGATTAGCAAACTCCTATTTAGTTTTAGCTCGTTGGTGCACATAGTAAAAATTAAATCTTTTAGTTTTTATATCAAAGCGATACATCTTCTAGCTTACTAGCCAAACACCCATGATTTGCTACGAACAAATATCAAATTACTTCTCGTTGCATCATAATTTGTTTGGCTCATGCCCTTGGCTCTACTTTAAGCACACTCGATCATGTTGTGCCTTCTCTCTTAGCTCCATTTTTGTGCCCGACCGCTTTGTGCTTCCACACTCCCTAATTTCATATTTGTTAAGATGATCGAAAGTTTCCTAAAATACAAGGCACTGAAATAAGAAAGTTCGATAAATATGATGATTTGAGTATATCATCAGCTAATAAAAAACTTCCTAAAATACAAGTCCAAATAAATAGAAAGTACCCTTACGATGTTTAGACTGTTACATTAGATGAGGGATGGAGATTAAAAGATGGCCCTACCACTACCATAAGGTTCTTTTTAACAGTAGAGATACTTATGCTAATTACATTAACCTCCTATTCAAACCCCCCTCCCCCCTAGTCGATTATCCTTGGTACTACATAACTACCACATCAAAGAAAGCTCAAACAATCAATTTAGCTCAGTAAGATCCTGTATCACTTATTTGCCACCAACACTAGCCAGGCCTTTGATGAAATCCACTGCAATATTTTCCCAAATGTATGTAGGAACCTCCATAGGTTTAAGAAGATTGACAGGATGTAATTGCTCCATTTTGTTTCGAACTGCTGAACCTAGAAGAGACGATGAAGTGTTTTTTTAATCCTTCTTGTGCCCTGCGTCATGGGTTGCAAGAAGGGCCTCTAGAAGCAATCATGACAAAGGAGGAATGTACACCCTTCGGTTATGTGTAACAAGATCATAGGCAACCACCCATGGGTCCCTACGGTCAACAGGGGCAATCTGATGACGCAAAGGCACCAATGCAAGATCCGATGTAGCCGCATGCCATAGATTCTCAAATAGATCAAATGGACTAGAAATTATGGATAGTTTCGTGGTCCCTGTGTTCTGACGGTAGAGCGTGTACAACCATGTTTGTGTTTCCCGGTATGTAATCAATGATGAGGTCAAACACAAGTAGTTTGCGGACCCAACGGTATTGCGAAAAAGTTACGAGGTGCTGGTCCAAGAGGAACTTGAGTGAGAAATGGTCCATATAAACTGTGAATGAACACCCCACAGATAGTGGCACCAATGTTAAATGGCTTGGCCAAGACCGATGGGTTCACGTTCTATGAAGCGAATGTCAAGTGTAAGAGTATTGTAGTCTTTTCTCTAGGGTTTCCTATTTGTACTCTATATATTGCCTCCTTGGGCTGCTTCAATACAATCTAACTATTCACATACTACTCCCTCCATCTCACATTAACATGACATCAAAGCCCGAGTGCTAACCCTAGCTCCGGCCGCCACCGTTTTCCGCTGCAGCCACCCCAAGGAGGAGCTCTCTCCACTCCCGAGGGCGGCCATCCACTTGGCCCTCTTCTCTTCCTCGCGAAGCAGCAGCAACAGCATCTCCTCTGCTGCTTCCTCTACTTCTTCCTCATAGCGCAGCAACAGCAGCATAGATGTCCATGGCCAGATCCGGCCATCCCTTGCCTGGATACTATTAGAGATATATTAGGATATTATCAGAGTCCTTTATCATATTAGGATAGTATTAGAGTCTTTGCCTTCTCTGAGTTTTCTCTGCCCACCTTTGATGTAGTACAGCAACAAATCCAGAGTTGGAACATGTCGCGTTCACCAATAAAGCAAAGCTGAGAATCAAGCAATTGAAGGATGGGGCTGTTGTTGGGGCAGATTTAAGTTGAATGCCACAGATGCGGAGTCAGACCAATAGAAATCATCTTTCCGGAGAAGCTAGGTCAATGGAGCTACAATGTCACCATAATTTTGCATGAACTTGTGGTAACAGCCCACAAGGCCAAAAAGAACCCACACAATTCTCTAATGGATAGCGAAGTTGGCCAATCCACCATGGCTTGGATAGGAAAACAGTGTGCACATGGTGTGGATGTTCAGCCCAAGAGGAACTATAGATCAGAATTATTATGAATACGACTTATATTGACCTATAGGCCAAAGGCCAGTATATATAGGGTACAGAGAAAGGCCATATAAGGCAAGAACCCCACCCCTATAAGGGCACAAACTCCTAGATAGACACTAACTCTATTATATCACTAACACCCTTCCTCAAATGTAAGACGTATGCAATAGTATTGCATTTGAAACAGAACAGACTAAAAAGAAAAGTACCCCCTTCAAATGCAAGGTATATACAATAGCACTGCATTTGAACAGGAAGATCCTAAGGAAAAAATCCTAAGGTCTAGGTCTTGCAAATATTGTTGTAGTCGTTGTAGCATGTAGCCCTATTGTGATAATATGCCGAAGAAAGACGACAATATATCGAAGAGTGTCAAATCAAGCTAAGGAGAACATGCAGTGGAGATTGAAGCCTTCAAAGTCGGATGCACAAAACAAAACGCAACGACCAAGAACAAGATCTACAAAAGCTCAAAGAAAAGAGCAAAACACTAACGGCATGCAAGAAAGTTGATTGACTGTTGTGGACTCGCACGGTATAGACTAACTTGGAGACAGCAGCGCAATAGCCCATCATCCAATCCAATAAGCACCAGGCCAACAACCCAAAAGACAACCATCCAGAGCAGAGGCAGTAGAGACAATCCATGCAGAGGAGAGGCGGTGACACTGCCATGCAAAGCAGAGGCACCAGCGAGAAGGATAGGGCTTGGGGGCGGCACTATCAGGCACCAGATTTAGCCACAGAAGCAACCATAAGATGAAGACACCTAGATCTGGACAACAGGGATGGCTCGAGCAGTAGAAAGTGTCCTGGAGGGCAGTGGACACGTGCTAAGCCCAAGTCAAGCCTGTGAATTATGATGCCATGCCACTCAACATGATGGTCATGCGAAAGAAAGACATCGTTAGCTTTGTGAAATCCCAAAGGATGTGACCTAAAGAAGCTAGCCATTGTGTGACGAGAACCACATCATAACCTCCTAGTGGGATGATGAAGAAATCTGCTTGGAAGGTCAAGCCGTTGATAATGAACTGATGCACATTGACCTCATCATCATTGGCCAGTCACCCCTAAGTCCCTTGCATGGCAGCAGGGGAGAAGGAAGGTTTTGTGCTATGGCTTCAGTGATAAAATTTCGTGCTAGCAGTGCAATCACTTCCTGGCTGTCCACGTGTGCCGGCATCACCAGTTCGTACACGTGCGATGACATGTAGTGAAATCTAAACACTTCCATGGCTGTCTGGTCCTCCAGGATCTTGTCTTCATCATCACTCATGATAAGGAAGAGTTGCTGGCAGCTGACATAATTTTTCTTTATTTTCTGTTTTATGGAGCATTTAATACTACACATACATCTATGCATCCCCCATTTCTTTATGGCATATTAGAAGCTTCGGTTCACATTGGTGCCTAGAACTTGCATCCATAGTTCCATACTCAGGTAACTGATGCAAAGTCTCAAAGGCCAAGATAACTACCAGACAATCTACAAATGCTGCTGATTCATAAATATGGGCAACTAGGATTTTTTTTAAGGAAAAAAAACTGCATAGCTGGGATAGTGTCCTCTAAGTGCCATACTATATGCACACCACTCTCACTACTAGGAGTAGGACTAGTATTTATTCAAAACTCAGGTCCTTTTGAGCAATTTAAGCGAGAGAGAGAGAGAGAGAGAGACACTATACCAGCTATTGTGGGGAATGCTTCTGCTGCCTTTCTGCATGCAATCACGACATGCTTGACTAGATCATTCACATCACTAAGATGGATAGTGTTTGCTAGTGAAGATCTGAAGAAGAAAAAATATTGCATTTCGTCAGAAGAAGATACACATAAACAGGGAGAATAACATCATGATAAATTGTTTGCTGATGTGTTTTTGTTTTAATTAAATGATACTCATTTGTAAAACTTTTCAGTTGAACCCAAGAGTCTCTCAAATAAGAATTATGTGGATTGGACCATCTGAAATATAATAGTTACAAGTGAAAATAAAAGCTGCAGCCATCTGTGTATCCTCGATAATTAGAAGTATGGCTCAGGCCGGTCTTATTCAATTAAACCAAGAAGGGCAGAAGTTAGCACCATAATGAAATTCATTACATGTTTTGCCAATAGCACCATCTCAAAGGCCAGAACGGTTAACACCCAGCCACTATTAACCCAAGAGGTGCCTTCAGAATAGCACTAGTCCAAAGAACCTAGAGCATTTTGTTTGTGGCATTGGTTTGGGTTGGGCAATTGAGCTATCTCAGTGTAATTTAATGGGATGCTTGAAGAATTTGTCAACTCTTGGGTTATTTAATATAAAAAATAATATATTTCCACTTACCTATATACCATTTTTGATGATTTACTTTGGGAATTTCCAACATTATGCCCTCCAATTCCTGTGCAAGAAGATGTAAGCTGTGAAGCGTCTGCATGGTTAGCCTAGCACACAAGAACAGACGCAAAAAAGAAAATGAGTTAAATAATAGCGCAACAGTAAGCTTTAGCAACAAAGTTGCAGCAATAAAAATGACATAAAGAAATAAAGGATGAAATTTCTCGTGTGTTTTCGACCATACATCTAAAAAAGATTGATGCCAATAACAAGAGGAGTTATGTCGTAAACCCAGTATTCAACCAAAATCCTTAAAAAAAATCTCACAATTCAAACAGGCAGGTATGCTGCTGGTCAAATACTTTGGTGCATACCTGGTGAAATTGTGCCTCTGATATACTTCGTTCACCTAGGGAATCTTCTTGAAATTTTTTTCTACGAACAGGAGAACATTTGTACCCTGAGGATCCAATGGCACCATTCAGAGCGATATTAGCAGCTTGTTGAATGTGATTTCTCTCAGATGCATTGTCCCCTTGAACTAAAGCCTGTCTTTCTTCACTTCCTTGAAAGTTCTTACAGTCCATACATCTACAGTTCTTGGAGCAAAGGATATTTGCCTGGAAGCATTCACAGTACTTTTTTAGGCATCCTGACTTCTTGCAATGACAGCCTTTATTGTGCTTTGGTTGAAGAGGTACTGCTCCAGAATTATCCTGACAGTCAAGTTAGACTTTTAAACACATGCAACTCAAACACAAGAAAAACAATTATTTAGGGTTGTCCTTGAAAATTGGGGTTAGATTCATTTTTAGAGTAGAAATTTCAGAACAAAATTACCCTTATAAAAGATCAAAAAAATCGGATCTACGAAAAATGAAGAAAATAAATGAGTAGTTACTTGGTTCCAAATGAAACTTTAAGACAAAATAAAACAATACTCATGATTCCAAAAAAGTATAAAAAGGAGAGATCAGTGTAAGAGGCAATCAAGTATAGTGTAAATGAGATAGGGAGCATGTACATTCATTTCAGCTCAGTAACGTTTTGACAGCATCAAAGGTAAATATTACATGACAACTACATGCTGACTGTGTCCAACTATCAGAGATATGCGCCTGAGCTTTAAGTACGGGATAATTCCACATACTAAATATAAAGACAGTATATTTATCAATCAAACTTAAAGTTGACTTGAAGGATGCAATCATATTTTTGAGTCCAACAGAAGTGTCACTGAAAGGTGCTTACAAATGAAATAAAATTACCAATGACAATGAATGTGTCATATCCAAATAACTTACATTTATCTCTTACATGTTTTGGAATTATTATTTCTGTATTTGGTCAAAAGTTGGAAGAATATAATCTTTGCCAGCAAAACTTAAAACAAATTCTTGCTTAATAAGATACCAAAGAGTCATGAACTCTGCCTGCAGGTTATTACATGGTGTACATATATATCATATAGTTCAGCCAATATACCATTAAAATTCTGCTGGAGGAAGGTACCTTTCTAACATTGAGTGTACTTGGCCCATTTTCGATTTTAGGTTGAAAAGCAAGTGGATTACGAAGGAGGGTAGTTCCAATAGCCTCCTGCCTGATGTCATCATTCTCTAAGTTGTTTCCACAGTTTGAACAATTGCAGCCATCACAATATACACGAGCTGCAAAACACTCACAATACCTACCAAATAAATATCAAGTTAGTGAGTTTAGCTTCTATAGGCATGATAGGATGTTTCATCATTAATATGCATCATAAAGAAAACGATTAACTAATTACAAACACCACAAACTGAGAAGCATTTCTTGTTTAACAGCAATTGGAAAGCTTACTTCAATCAAACAAAGCTGCGAAGTGGGACGATAATGATCAGAATAACAGCTAAGTGAACCAAAAATCAAAAGGCATATAGCAACACTTATCTCCTATGAACGCAATACAAACGTTACAACGTATATATGTTCATGTCTATCCACTGACAGCACACACTGCTGCATACAGTTTATCCACTTAAATGTCATTTGAAGAGGTAACGTAGGGCAATCGACATACAAGTATTGAACATCCCATTTGTGCTCTTTTCAATACTATTAAGATGATGATAAGAGTTCAATTGAGAAGAGATCTGGTTAATCATTGATAGAGAGCCTGTCTTTTTTGTCAAAAAAATATGTAAAAGGTATCAATTTTCAAATAGTATATTTGCTTCATGCTGCTAACATGAAATTGCATGCGAAGGGAAAAACAATACTCACAACTTCAAACATCGTGAGTTTTTACAATTACAATGCTTCCTTTTCTTCTGAGTAACATTTTTTACTTCAGCAGCAGGTTTCCTGGGAGAAACAGAATATTGAACTTGGTTAGTAAAAGGAACATTTTGCAAGCATAAACTCATAATTTTCCCAATGCAAAAGATGAGAAGATATCATGAGCAACACAATCTTTTCAGGAAGCCAAGCAATACAATTTGGTCCTGGATAACATAGATGATGAACAAAATGTTTTCTTAACAAAAAGATAGAAGAATGGTCTTGAAAGTGTCTAACAAGTTCCAAGAACGTTTTTCTCAATCAACCAAGCTGACCTACATTTCATATTATCACACAGTAGTTTTAAGACAAAAATAAATAGGAACCAATAATTGAGGAAAATGCAGAACCAAAAAGGGAATTTGATCACCAAGAAAAGCGCACTAGGAGCATCACAGTATTGCAACAGAGCACCATTTTAACTTTTAACAGCAGACCTTTTCAATTGTGATCTAAGGTTTAAGGTCCCATGAAGACTTCTTACAGCTTTGTCTCCAACAGCAATTCTATCGTTGCCTTGTTTCCCAAATATCAGTCAACCGAGTGAACACAAAGAACTATGCAGGCACTTGAAATTAATGCACTACATATTTGACCTGAGAACATTCAATATACATTTCCACAACGTGTCCAAAACTTCACTTATGAAATGCTTAAGCATCAATACTTGCAATAACCTACGGCTAATTGTCACATTTCTTAATACTCTAAGCTCAACTATTCTTACAAAAATCTGAAGACACGGGGTGTTACTACATATGAGACAATCAAACGGATTCTTATAATAGCCTTATTAATTCCATAAAAAACTTCAATATCACCAACTCATTTAAACAGAATGATACCACAAGCAACAAAATTTCAAACACCTAAGCTGAACTGTATCCTTCACGTGAGCAAAAGAACACCACCACATACAGCAGTAAAAGGAGTTAAAGTATCAAGGTGAGGAGCTTGCTCACGAAGGGGTGAAGGCCACCGTCCACGGCCTCGGCACCGGCGTCGCCGGTGCCGCCGGCTTCTGCTGCTGTGGCAACACCGCCGGCGCCTTCGTATCGCCCGTGGCGGCCGGAACCACCGGCTTCGGCTGCTGCGGGTGCTGCTGCTTCTTCTCATGCTCCATCACTAGACCAGAATGACCACCGAATTAGGTCACTGGAACAAAAATCCCCGGGCGGGTTTTGCAATACGGGGCTGAGACGAGCGCGCCAAGGCTCAGAACCGAATCTTGCCGCGCGAGCTCGCAAAATTCGTAGGGATTGGATCAAGAAATCTCAGAACAGGGGCGAGTTCTTGGTCTCCTCCAAACTCAAGAAGCAACGGCAGAACAGGAGGGAAAATCAATGGAGCAAACCGAGGGATCAAGCCCAAGAAGCCGAAATTGCGAAGGAACCACAGAGATTAAGAAAAGTTGGATTCAGGGATGAGATGAGAGGAGAAAAGGCGAAATCTTTTCGGGATTTGGGATTGAGGAGGAGGAGGAGAAGGAGGTGGAGGTGGAGGTGGAGGTGGGGGCGAAGAAGAAGCAGCTGATGGGCAATGGAGGCTTGGTCTCTTCGAAGTTTTTTTGAATCTGAAATATTTTATGCGTTGCATTTAGTTATTCTTCTTCCATTTATCTCTTTCTCTTTTCGCTTCTTTTGGTACTTT
This sequence comes from Olyra latifolia, assembly GCA_036346145.1. Classification (NCBI taxonomy): domain Eukaryota; kingdom Viridiplantae; phylum Streptophyta; class Magnoliopsida; order Poales; family Poaceae; genus Olyra; species Olyra latifolia. The sequence continues at coordinate 51,174,996 of CM070524.1, read as the reverse complement.
TGGTAGGGGAGCTGATGATTCTTACTTTTATTTGGACGGCTGGATTTTGGTTTGATGGATTGGGCAGTTGGATTTTTTACTTTTGGTGTCATTAAAATTACAGATTTTTTTTGGAAGGGATGAGAGCCGACAACGATTTGAATTTTTGAAAATCATTTTAACAGTACACTTTCACTTCAGAAAAGACTGGCTTCACTTGTAATAATGATTCCCGAAGAATACCACCGCCAATATAAGTAACCATATCTGTAAGGAGCACCACATTTTTATGCAACAAGGCCCCTTTTGATTCGCAAAGTTTAAAAAAAAATAGAAAAAATGTAGGATTGAAATATGGGTACAGCTTTTCGATAGGAATCTTTTTGGACGCCGGTCCCGAAACATCGTCAAAATACTAACAAAACATTTTTGTTAACATTTGAAACTTTCAACAGTTATTCAAAGCTGTTTAAATCCATGCAAACAATGTTTTAGAAGAGCTAAAAAAAATTTCCAATATTTTTACGAATGTTTAACAAAAGCAACCAGAATGTCCACAAGAGCAGACAACAATGTTTGACATGTGTTTCATAGGAGCAAATAAAAAGTCTTACAAGAGCAAACAAAATGCTTCATCATTAGATGTTCCAATTTCATGCAAGAAAAGTTTTTCAAGAACAAATAAAAAATTTCACAAGAGCAATCGAAATTTTTCACAAAGAAAATCAAGAATATTGGATCACCGATTCCCTCTTTGTTATCCAAGTTCGCCAAAGCCGAATTTTGCCGACCCCATCACCATCTAAGGAAAGAGCGGGTGGTCGAGGAAGTAGGGGCACTGCATGTTGGAGATGGTGGCGGGCAACGTCGGGACTCATTGACGTCCAGCTCACGTGCAATCCTGTCTAGCTCAGTGTCAGCAGCGACACTGTCCTGCTGAAAGGATCTAAGGGCCAAGAAGGAGAGATTGAATTGGCCTAAGTCAAATTTTAATCTTTTTTGTTTTTCTTCATTTATAGGGCACGATTAAAATTTTCTATTCCTAAGAGACAACTACAATCTAGAACAAGATATGCAAGCACAAAACTAAACGAAATTGCAAAAATTTAATGTGGAAATTTAAATGCAAAAAATAAAGGGACAAGGGATAAGGCAATTTTTTTTTCCAGAGGTTCAAACAAGGTTTTCCATTTTCTTACTTCTCGTTGGAGCATTCTTCACGAAGAGGAGTATCGCTTTGTCTTCACTCAGGGCAGTCCTTCGCCGCTCCGGCAAGGTGGACTCCGCAACTTTATACACTTCCTCCTGATGGCTTCTACAATACGCCTCTGAAAGCTCACCAAGAACCTTCTTCAACTAATGAATCAAGGTAATAAGCCCAAAGCATCTAGAGGATCAAACCAGGTCAATCCCTCATGATGAAGCACTCCCTAGGACTATCACCTGTCTTGACTCTCTCTCAAGAATAAATCCTAAAACCTAGAACTCTCACTTTTTCTAGACTCAAGAATGAATTTTAGAGTCTCTCTCATCTCGCAAAACACTTGAAAGTGAGATATAAATACCCCACTTTCAAAAACTAGCCATGGGGCCAAAGGAACCCTCATAAGGTGGACTTGTCCGTCCCACGGCCCTCACAGGCTGGATCAGGGGCTAGACTTGGCCACCATGATCGGTCCGCCCCACCCTTCTCATAGGTCGGACCGCCCCACGCAAAGCTGGGCCAAGCCAACAGCTGGTCCACCCCACACTCACCCAACCGGACCAAAGTCCATAGGGACTTGGTCTGCCGTAGCATCACAGCGGACCAGGTATGGTCTGGCCCACATCGATCACTAGGCCAAAAAACAAAAACTGACCTCTAGGCTTCATGGAGATCCAAATTTACCCAAATGATCCACTTGTTTCCAGACCTCTTTGACTAGCGGCAAAAGCAAAAATAAACCCTACAAACTACCACTAGCTCATCTCGACACCCGAGCTAGTGACCAAAAGAGGTTCCTTCGTCTTCATGCTTGATGCCATCATCAAAATAACTTGGGTTCTGATAAATTCCATGCACACCCGTTAGGATCAAATCGATATTTGTCACGTCATCTACACCTCAATTAATCCACATAAATCATCAATGGGGTCAAGAATACCACACCCATGCACTCGACATCATCACTGCCTACACGATACCTACGTCGTTACCCTATGACTGCCTGCTCTCGTCGTCGGTGAGGCCAAGCCAAGCGCCCATCACATCCTATCCCTAAGCCACTGCAAGAGGAAGGATGGGAAGGAGGAGGTTGAGAAGGCCGATGGGTGGGGGCAAAGCTCGGGATGGATAGGGAGAAGAGAGAGAGAAATGGAGGAGGGGAGTTTGGCATGGTGTCCTTCTGTGTGTAAAGGAGCTGAGATCTAGGAGGAGGAGGGGAGGGAAACATTTTAGGGGAAGAAGGGCAAGGAATAGAGAGAAGTGCAAGAGGCTAGGAAGAGTGGGAGGGCGTTCGAAGCATCAGGACGATCAAGGTGAAGTTTTTTTTTGAAATACTTAGGTACGTTGAATCCCACATAATTGAAGTCCTTAGATATTGGTGAAGCATGTTGTTTGATTGTATCATATAAAAAATGCTAGAATTTTTAAGATTAAATACTAATTGAGTAGTTAGATAACAAAAAGGAGCACAACAGAAACTTGCATTAGAATTCTCAAAGGAATGCAAAAAAGATTTTAAACCTCATGCTTGGAATCCCCTAAATTTAGAGGAAATTTCTCGTCCTATGAATTTGCTTTAATGCAATCCTTTGAATCAAACACCTAAATAGGATTTTTTTTTCCCTTTTGATTGGATTCCTTTAGATTTCTTTTGAAATTAGTTTGAATTAAAGAGACCTTAACTCTTTTTTCAGAATGGGTCATTGTCTTTTTTATAATTATAATGGAAGAAAATTTTGGCCTCTGCATCATGAGATATACATAGCCTTTGTTCTGAATTTCAAAATATTAGTATAGCACTGATCAACAGGAATAAAAAGACTAAGAAAGTTCTGATGATTAAATTTGTCCTGCACAAAACCTATTATGTAGTCTCCAACTATTATTAGTAGAAAATACCATTGACATCACCTCCAGTCTTTGGCATGCCTCAATTATTGTCTACTTAGCGTCATCCTTCTAAAGAAATGACCACTGTCAGATCCAATGTGCTCCCATAAAGATGCTTGTATAAAAGAAATGTCCTTTTTGTCGAACACAATATCATTGCAGAAATGCCAAATAGCCCAAAATAGAACTGGTGTGCCCATCAAGACTTGATATTTGTAAAGAAAATTAAATGTGAGAGCCAACTCCTCTCATATGCGACATATTTAGCAGAGGACGCGAACCTAGAGCTATTTGGACCACTCTCCAAATTGAACTAGTAAAATGGCATTAAAAAAAAAGATGATTAGTGGACTCATTCTAGTTGCAAAAGCAACTTTTTTTTTTTACTTCCATTCCACCTCCTTTTTACTATTTTGTCCTTTTTAAGATAATTCTTTTGTCTAAATCCCAAAGAAATATTTTGATCTTTAGAAGAATTTTGAGCTTCCAAATAACTTTATTGAAATATAGAAAGTCTTGGTTCATCATTTTTTGATACATAGATTGGATTGAGATATGGCCAGTCTTATGTAGGTTCCAAATAAAGCTATCCGGCTCATTAGTGAGTTGAATATTAGGCTGTCTGAATGATAAGTGTTGCCACTCGGTAAGTTTATTTCCAACTAATGTCCTGCAAAAAGAGATTTGCAAGGGAGTTGAAGACAACACTTTAGCAACAATGATGTGTTTCTTTCATGCAACAGCAAAAACGTTTGAATATTGTTCATTAAGGGGTGTAAGACCAAGCTAGCTATTTTCCAAAATCTAATATGGATTCTATTCCTTAATTTGAACAATTCCCATTTAAGGAAATCTTTTTTTACCTTTATGAGACCTTTCCAAAACTATGAGTCTTTAGGTTGGCTTTCAATATAGGACAACGTTTTACTGCATGTTCAAATATTTATTCCTGAGTAACCTCTACCAAATACCATCTTGTTTACCCAACTTGAAAAGCCATTTGCTACAAGTAAACATTTGTTCTTAATATCTAGATTTTGAATTCCTAGACCACCTTGGTCTTTGAGTATGTATAAAATGTCCCATTTTGCTAGTCTATACTTTTGTGTATGATTTTCACCTTCCTAATGGAACCTAGATTGAAAATAATTCAATTTTTAAGCACTTCTCAAGGAACGACATCATAAACATTGGTAGGCTACTAAGTTCAATTAAGTCAGACCAATCTGAATCCTGTTGACAAATGGCGACCTTTCCGGCTACTCAGTTTTCGTTCAAACCATTCCTCCTCCCACTTCCAAGCAGTGTTACATAGTTTCTTATAGTACATGGGGATTCCAAGATATTTGAACGGATATATACCAACCTTGCACCCAAATAATTGCATATAAGGATCATAAATTCTTGTGCTTCCCCAAAGCAAAACAACTCACTCTTATGGAAGTTTATTTTCAAACCTGAAAGTTGTTCAAATGTACAAAGCAAGAGTTTTAATTTGTTTGTTTGTTCATGGTTGTGGTTCATAAATATGATAGTGTCATCTGTAAATTGCAAGATAGACAAACCATCATCCATTAAGTGTGGCACCACCCCTTCTAATTGATTGTGTTGTTTAGCTCTAGACATTAAAATGCCAAGCGTATTGTGGGGACTAAATCCTGGTAAATAGATTTACCAGGAAATGTCTCGAATGCCAACTGTCTAGGATTCCAGTTGCATTCAGAAATAGTATAACCTGCTAATTTTTATTATATGTTACAAAATAAATTGCGACGAAAGTAAAAATACAACTAGTAATTTATAATAGAAAAAGAAAAATATATACCCATATACCACAGGCAAGGCCTGAGCATAAGGTAAGCCCTACACATCAGTCTTATACAAATTCCAATCTTTGCCATAAATGTCTATTTCTGAGTAGAAAGTGAGTCCTGTTCAAAGAAATAGATAGTTTGCCCACATAATGTGGGTAAGTACTAGTCGTACTTGCAGGTTTCCATATGAAATAAGTTTATTAACTACATGCAAATGGAATCAAAGGAAGGTAAAGGCTGTATTTATCTGGAATATATGCAACATTTTAAGACTTAGCATCATCATTCTAAAATTATTTTTTTAATTATTTTAAAAAGAGTTTATAAATTACTATCTCCATTCTTCTTCCTTAATTCACCTATCAACCATTCCTTTTTAAAATTCATGGATTAATTCGAATAGAATAGGCATCATCTAATTGACACAACTTTATATACCTGAAGTAGGGTCTATTAATATTTTTTGTTATTAGCTCTGTAGAACCTATCCAGCTTTACCAATGTAACAGCTTCTTATATGGATGGATGAATACTGTGTCCTTTCTATTTTCATTAGTCCAAGTTTTGCAATGTTTCGCACAAGGTGCAAACATTGAGGAAAAACCCTGGCGATATTGGCCTCCACACAGACACAGCCAGTAACATGTGAATCACTTAGCCTAATATCCCAGAACCTGGCAAATGCCTGGCCTCCGCATGAACATTACCGGTGACTATTCTCCCAGCATCCCAAATGCTCAATATTGCGAAAACACTGAGGCAATACCTCGCCCATGTAATTATCCATCTGGTAATTCATGCTTATACTTTTCAATTTTTCCGTCTTTTGTTTATCACATTGTCTATCCAAAACACAAGATGAATACTATCCTACCTGTTGAAATAACTATATATCTAGTTTTTCCGATACTAAGGTATGGTCAAGTTTATCTATTTTTAGGTGGGCTTTTGGTTGTGGAGTTTGGACTATCAATTCTACACAAAAAAAAGTTTAATACCATAATTCAAATAAAGGATAATTCACAATTAAATAGCTAGAAAGTAATGCAGTAAATATATAATAAATGAAACTAGGAAATCAATATGCATCAAAGGATAGAAAACCTGCCTTCTTTGGGGGATCGGATCGCACTCGACTATATTTCCCGGATATTCTTGCCTAAAACTTCTGGGGACGTGTAGTTTGTTGTCTATAGGTCGCAAATACAGAAAAAGAGAAGAAATTCCAATAAATATCCAAATGAAACTTGGAGAAGCATTATGCATAAAATGATAAAAAAAATGTAGAAAAAGAGTTCGGGGTGAATATGTGATGGGTTGTACGATTTTCTAGAGATTTACAAATATTTTCTAAGGGAAAAAGGGTAGGGATGTTATTGTAAGAATGGGCATTTTATCCGGGTAGCATGAAGCTAACACTTGTGTACGTGCGAATTTAAGTGTGGATCGACAAATTTTCAAAGATCGGGGTCGACGACAAAAATTGCCGGAGTTCCGAGATGGAATTTGTTGAAGATGTAGAAATGGAAAATTTTAAAATAGGTTTTTATTAACTTATTGGTGATATAATATGTTTAAAAGGTTTTAAAGTACTTTTTAGGATTTTAAGGATCATTTTTTAGATTTAAAAATCCTTTTATATTCAAGAAAATGAGCAAAAATAATTTAATTGAATTATTTTATTATAAAATATCAAATATTTTTACAGAAATTATAGAAGTGGTTTGGTATTTTAAATAAATTTAAAGAGCTCAGGTGGAAATAGAAATTAAAAAGGGTTTTTAAATCTGTTGGGTTAACAGTGTTGGGCTTGGCCCATTTCTGTGCATGGCGACTGACATCTAGGACCCAGTGCACAGAGAGAGGAAGGCGCGCATGGGCGGGACCGAGGCAGCTGGCAGGTGGGGCTGGACTGTCAGCAACAGGGGAGGGGAGAAAAGGGGAAAAATAGAGGGGGCGGCGGAGGGGACCGACAGCGATGGCGAGGGGAGATCTGTGGCGAGCAATTGGTGGCGGATTTATGAAATTAGGAGTGTAAGTGTACCTTAGGAGGTCAAGGCGGTGCTCGGGGCGGTTTGAGGTGGCCTGGTGACGAGGTCGAGGCGGTGGCGCAGGGGAACAACGATGGTTAGGGGTCTCCGGTGGTTACCGGTGCAAAAGGCTGGTGAGGTTGGCTTTGCGATGCATAGTGATAAGTTTCGTATGTGGGCATCGAAGTCAGAGATGACTTGAAATGACAAATGGCAATGTCGTCGGAGTTGGGGAAGAAAGTGGCGGGGAGGACAGCTCAAGGCTTTAGGGGAAGTGTAGATGGGCAAGGGAGGGCATTTTGAGGTGATGCAGTGTCAGGAGGGGGTTTCTATAGGCCAAAGATGCAATGTCGGCTACGGGAATTGCAATCTCATGGTGGTGGCGGTGGCGCGATGTGGCGGCGAACAATTGGCATGTTGTCGGGGATGGATAGGGGTGGTAAGGTGGCAGAGGAAGTTGGCGGCGATGAGGAATCCCGGTGGCGACGGCGGCGCCGAAGGTTTGAAGGGAGCGGCGTAACGGACGGGAGGAAGAAGGACCATGGGCAGCCGTTGGATTGAAGGAGGATTAGCGGGCGCCGTTGGATCAGACCCGAAGGAGGTATGGCCCTGACAGGTGGGATCGACTTGTCAGTGGGAGCTCGGCCGGGGTTGGATTAAGTGGAGGCGTATTTCCCGAAGGGGAAAGCATACTCCAGGACTTGCCCGAAAAGAAAAGTCAGAAATTTAAAAGGGAAAAGAATTTCCAAATTTTGTTTAGGGTTTTGAAAATTCATAGAAAACTCTAGAAGGCTCAGAAAAATATGAAATAAATTTCTAAAAATTCAAAAAATGAGGAGAACCCAAATATGGAATAAAATTTGTTATTTATTTATTTTATGGGATTAATTAATTTTGAAAAAAAATAGGAATGGAGTTTCCTTTAGGGAATAAATAGGGGATTAATTTGGAAAATTCTCAAAAATTGGGAATGATTATAGAAACTTAATTATGACTTTTCGCAAAAAAAAATTATGCCAAAATTGAAAAAATTTGGGTATGTTACACATATCTGCCACAATGTGAAAAAAATGGAGACAATGGGTCTCTCGGACGTAACCCTTTGTAGGTTTGAAAATAAGGATCTAATTCATTATTTACTTTCATTCCTACACTATCGCACGTTACATACTTCTCTATTCAGTTACACCATTTTGGACAGAAACCTTTCATTCTCAAGGTTTGTTATAGAAAAAGGCCACTTTACTTTGTCATATGCCTTTTAAAAATCAATTTTCAAAATCACCCCATTCGGATTCTTCCTATGTAATTCATGAAGCGTCTCGCGAAGGATAGTTACTCTTTCCATTATGTTTCTACCATAAAAAAGCTGTTTGGGTAGGTCTAATCACTTTATCCGTAACCTCGCTTATTTTATTAGTACCAACTTCAGTAAAAAATTTTAAGTTGATGTTTAAGAGGAAAATTGTTCTATATTGTTGCATTTGTTTAGCCTCGTTTGATTTTGCAGGTAATATTATAATCCTGAATTTAAGTCTATAAAGAGGTAAATTTTCATTGTGAAAATCCTCAAAAAGAACCATGAGATCTGATTTGATGACCTCCCAAAAGGCCTAATAGAATTCAGCAGAAAAGCCATCTTGTCTAGGGGCTTTATTAAGCTCCATTTCGAAAATAGCCTCATTCGCCTTGAGTTCCGTGAACTTGCTTGTTAAAAAATCAATCTCAGCTATATTTGTGGAATATCATCCTGGAAAGACTCAATCATCATCGAAATATGGCCATCTTCTCGTGATCCAAATAAGCCTTTATAATATTTCGTGATGTACTCCAATTCTACATCTCTAGAAATGATGCCCTCGTCTTGCTTTGATTGGTAGATTTTTTTTTAGGGAAAACCATAGGAAGAACCCTATAGTGTAAAGAATATATTAGTCACAACACATATATACAAAGATTTAGAAGTTACAGATGAGACTCTAGCCAGGAACTGACAAGGGCACGTTTCGAAACTGTCATCTTATGCATACGAAGGATGAGATCTGCTCTAACATCGACTTTCCGAAGTGCAGCCGAGAAAGCCGACTGTCGAAATATTAGAGCATTACGTGAAAATATCCATAAAAATATCAACCTCAAATTTCACTCTTGCTATCGAAATGAGTCCCAAAAAAGAAAGAATGATCCCAACATTGGATACTGAAGCCACATTCAAGAATTCCTGAATTGCAGAGCACACATGAAAGCGCACCAGGATCGAATATTGAATGATTTGCAAAGAAGCATATCCCTTGTATTGAGTTTCCCAAGGACTAATAAGAGCCACACGAACACCTTAAGTTTAACTTGATAATCCGAACTCCAAATCCACTTGAAAATGGGTTGAACACTTAAGTCTTTGAAGGAGTGTTTGTAGAACTTGCTGGAGGTGTAATCCGCTACCCCAAATATATGTCCAGCAGTCCAAAGGATCAAAGAGAAGATCATGAATTTGGGATTGAAGGAATTATAATTCCTAAAAAGCTTGCGGCGTGAGGGGTAGCTGAAAATGATTCTGAAGAAAGAGTGTTCCGAACTGGCTTGAATAAGATCTGCTGCGGAAACTTGGCCATTCAACGCAAAAGAAAAGATTCTTGGAAAGGAAATAGATCAGATCATACCATCCCAAAAATCGTTCCAGAGAGTAAAGTGGTCCCATTACCCAAACTGCAGGAAGCTATTCCATTGAAAAGATTAAACAGCCTGAGAGCATTTTCCCACAGAGTGTTGACGATTGGGAACTGGATTCCTCGTTAAGCTTATTTCTCGACTGATAGATCAGAAAGCCTCTTTCTGCCGAAATGTGGCATTCCAAGATGTCGAAGACTTCTTAGTGTGAGCAAGCTGAAAATAGATGAGACACAGAGGTTTATTCTGGTTCGGGCCTCTAGAGAAGGATAATAGCTCTACTCCAGCGGGTGCGTGTGTATTGTGAAATGTGAGGTTACAATGAGCTCGAGAATTAGCTCGATGTGCGTAAAAAGGGTAGAAAAAATCTCTCTTTCCAAATGAACAATACACATGTATTGTGTAGTGCGTAAATACCTGTTCTTGAGCTCGAACTAGCTCAAGAACAGGTATTTATAGGGCCTGACCTCAACTGTCGGCTCTGAATCTCTGGGAGACGGTTGCGCGCACTGTGGGCGAAGCAACCAACGGCGTGCCACACGTGTGACCGCTGCGCAAACCGCACGGATCGTGGGCAACGGCCCCCACATCGTGGAAAATGTGGCCATGCGGCAAGCTATAGCAAACCATTCTATTACGTCGGTGCCCAGGCAAGCAAGGCTACTCCAGGCATCGCGACGTTGCCCTACCTGGGCGTGCCATGATGTTGTCGTCCTGGCACGTCGGGTGACCTCCAACAGGGCATCGCCAGTCTCTACCCCGGACAAGGCCGCTTTGGGCAGGGGACTCCACCCGAATTGGGTCATCTTAGGAACCATGTTTAAGGTACTCATCGATTTACGAAGCTGATAGGGCTAATCTCGGTCCATGGGCCGTTAACCAATCCCCAACAGCTAGCCCCCGAAGCTCAAATGGAAAACTACTTGGCACGGTCTTCCTCTTGAGGTTTTAAAACCAAAAAGAGGAGAATTGGTGCTGGCAGCATAGATCTGCAGCCGCATCCGACACCTCAAAGGTGGGAGCCGGGCAACTGTCACGTCGCCGGGCAGGTTGCACCTGGGCCGGGCAAGGATCATCTCCGGATCAGGCACCAACCCGACCGGGTAGGGTCCTCGCCATTTGTGGAACCGAATGGTAATAATATGCTGTCCAAAGGAGAGCCACCCATGGAATATCCAACCTGATGAAACATTTATGCAGATGCTTCAGTAGCAATACCATGTTCTGAATCTGAAGATTAATAACCCTACACCTTCTGTAATAGCCCATTTTTGGGGCCTTTTTAAAACATTTGCAAAATTCAAAATTTGGCTCGAACTTCCTTGTATTCACTATTCACAATCTAAAAATTCAAATTCTTAAATCCAAAATCCAAATTAAAAATGCAAATTCCATCTTCCAACTGTCAAATTTAGCTCTTAATTGCAAAATTCAACTTTAACAAATTCAAAAATAGGAATTCATATTTTCAATTTAGAAATCTCAAAATTCAATTATTGTCGGGACCCGAAAAACGGAGTCGAGTCCCTTCTGTGCTTTACCTGTACTAGTCCCTGGATCAAGTAGCTTGTATACACAGATTCCAGATCTTTGGATCATTGCCATTACAACTCGAACAAATATTACATCAGAGTGCGTTACAAGACGCTAAATCAGAGTACAAAATTCAGGCACGCAGGCCTTACACAGTGGAAGTCTAACATGCAGCGGAAGTCTTAACAGTATTCCATAACTCCAAATGGAAGAGGCAAAATATAACAATCAATCCCACAGGCGAGCTATAGTAGCGTCCTAGGCGTCGGAGAACCTTCGTCCTGAAGTCCGGCAATGAAATCTTTATTTCGGTACATCTCCTCCTCGGGATACCATTGCTGACAAACTGCTCGTTGGAATGAGCAGCCTCGCATAAAAGGCGAGGATGAGTATACTTTATACTCAACAAGCAAGGCTGACTAAATGCAACTAAGGCTAACAAAGGAAGGGTAAGGGTTTATTTTGCATAAAGCCAGTTTTACAAGTTTTTTTCTAAGATTTTGCAAAATGATTTGAAACATGTTTGAGGAAAACAAATATTTGAATTATTTTCTTTGAAACTCCGGCCTCGGCCGGTTTTGCCCAATCCTGGCTACTCACAGCACCCACCGTGCAATTACCCTCATCGCCCATAGCACCAACTATGAGGAGAAAAATCAAAACACACGACACCGATCGTGGTTTTCCTTTAAAACACCATTTAGGAAAACAAAAGGTAAGAAGTACCAATGAGGCAGCTCCCCGTCGTCCGTCCTTGACCGTGGACACGACTATCATGATAGTTTTACACTCTGCAGAGGTTGTACGCTTTACCCACGAGAGGTGGTCTTTTCTAGGAATCACCCAAAGGAAAAGAACACCACAAGATCTTTAACCAACATTCCCCTAGCCTGGCACTCCCTCTAAGGATTCCACCGCAGCGCTAGTTACTCTAGTTGGCTGAAGCCCCCTCTTGAGCCTGTAGAACAACACCAATTGCCTACTCCACCAACTGGAATGCCAAAACTAGAAGTCCGAAAGGTACTCAACCAGGGCTTGCCCATACAAGCACTCAATGGTCGCACTGTTGTACTTAGTTCGTCTACCTCAAGGAATCGGTCCTTAGGGATCAGGGTGGGTCCCGCACTGGACCCAAATCTCGTGCACGCAGCACCATCCTTGCAACCATCCACCCCAATCAGGTTTTGCAAAACATTTTTCCCGATAGCACCCACTATCAACTAGCCCAATTACAACCAAATGACAACACCAATTGTCCTTTTAAATATCACAAAGCAAAATGGTAATTAATGTTAACAAGCAATTAATCAGGTGGTTTACTATGAGCATTACTAAGCAGATGCAAAACCTAATCAAGGATATGGCAACAATTAATCAAAATTAATAATCCTAAGGTAGCAAGGGTATTTTATAAGAATTAATTATCAATGAGATTTAGCTAGGCAATATAGTTATTTAACATTTTGTGTTAAACATACATGCTACTGTTCAAACTCTACAAAACTTGTTTGAAAACATGGGTTCAGAGGTTTCAGCACTTGCCTTGATCGACGTAGTGGGGAGGATCCTCAGCTGCGTCGGAAACGAACTCGGTACTCGGGTCTAACGCAACGAAAATAAATAAACAAATAAATACAATGCAAAAGGAAAAGCAGAAATTTAAATGTATGTCAATGCATATGAAATTTTATAAAACAGTAGACAATAATTTTACAAACATTTTAAAATTTATTTCACAATTTTTGGGATTATATAACTAAAGTTATTAAATTATTAAGGTTTTGACTTTATTAAAATATAAAGGAAACTCTCGGGTTGGGCCAAGGGAGCGACCCATGGGAGCTCGGCTTCGAGCGGCGAAGCCCAGCCACAGTGGTCCGACTCGGCCTTGCTGCTGCCAGTGGCGCGGTTGGCTCACGCGGCCGGCTGGGAATCGGCTGCCCAGAGGTGAGGCTGTGCAATGGCGGTCATGGCGCCCATCTGTGGCCTTGTGTGTGGTGAAGCGGCGATGGAGGGCACGGCCCACTGGAGCCGACGATGGCGGCGCCCATACAAGACGGGCGCGCAGAAGCGCAAGCATATGTGAGGCGTGTGGCCAGTGGCGCGCCAATGAGGAGAAGCCGGGCGGCTGGTCAACATGACGATGGGTGGCCGACAGTGGGGCCCATCTGTCGGTGACCGAGCAGGCACCTGGCGGCGGTGATGCGCAAGCGGCGGGCGTTCAATGGCATGGCGGCGGCCGTGGGGAAGGTAGGGAGGCAGGGGATGCATGCGGTGGGTCGATTCATGGGAAGGACCGCATGATGAAGCCAGAATACAAGTGCATGTGTGTGCTATGGCACGGCCGGCGGCGCGAGGAGGCGGTGGGGCGGGCGGGGAAGGACGGCGGCGTGGGGAGGCCGTGGGGGTCTCGGGGAGGGGGCAGGCGGCCTGGCGCGGGGCCGGCCGTGGGGGAGGAGGCGGTGTGTGGCGGCGCTCGCCAAATTGGCCGGGTATAGGGTTTCGGGGGTCTAGTGATGCTAGAGAGGATAGGAGGGATGATTACCGTGAAGGCGGCAAATTGCGAAGAGGCGAACGACGGTGAGCGGCGAGGAAGAAAGCGACTCGGCGGCGAATTACGCTTCTCCATGACGATCCTTGAAGGCGAGACCAAAAACACGTTAGGGGACTTAGGGATGGTAGAGGCGAGGAGCTCGAGTCTCACTGCTTGGAACCGAAGGTTTCGACGAACAGGCACTGCTGCAGATTCCGGCGACGTCTTCGGCGATCGAATTCGTCGCACTCGCTCAACGATTCTTTGAGCGCTTTATTGGGTTGGATTCGCAATGAAGATATCCAGGACGTCCTCAAACGGTTTTGCGAATTTCGTATCGAGACGGTGCTGAGGCGAGGAAGAGTGGAGACGGCCAAGAATCGGGAGGCTGACCTTCGGCATTCGATTACCGGAGCTACGGACCTCGGATATGTGAGTTCCTGGGCAAAATGGAACCGTGAGGAAGAACTCTAGGACGTCCTCGGACAGTTTTGGGAACGGATCTTACTCTGGTCGCAGCAGAAGAAAAACGAAGAGAGGAAAGAAGAGCTCGGGAGGTGGGTTTTTATAGGAATTAGGAAGCCAAAATCAGGTAGGAAGGGGGTGCTCTGGCAGGGAAACAATCCCTTGATCGTGGGAGTTAATCAGGGAGGATTTTGGGGTGGGACTTCCAAAAGTGTTGGGGAGGAAGCTTCCTCTGTGTCTTCCTGACAGAGAAGGAAGGAGGAAGATCCTGAGGAAATCAATCAGGAGAAGGAAGGAAAGGGGGGAAGGGGGAAGTGGGGTCCACTAGTAAGTGACGGAAAGGGAGAATAGGAATTAGATTTGACTAATTTGGATTTAACCCTTTGACTAAGGGTTAAATTGCAAAGTAGCATTTAACAAAAGTAGAATTTATAAAATTAATACTAACATGTTATTTTGCACACATAAACCTTTTTGCAAAACTTTAAATATATATTACACTTGCAAATAGATTTTAGAAAATTTTATTTTGCAAGGCTTTTTAATGAGGAACATGCTCATTTTCAAATATTTTTGTATTTTCAAAATTTTCATGCCATGGAATGCATATGATTTTTGGTTTTTGAAAATGAGGATGTTACAATTATAATTTTATTTATTTACTTATGCTCTTTTCTAGCTATAATTAGGTCAAAAATTCAAATTTATTATTGGAAAATCTTTTCAAAAATCTTTTAAATTCTTCTCTTGGCTTCCTAAGCCCAACCCAGCCAAGTGGGCCCTAGGACCATCCAGCCCTCCCGGTCTCTCTCTCTCTCTCCCCTCCCACTCTCTCCTCCCTCCCTATGCCCGTGGTAGACGTGCCGCGCGCGTCCCATCCATGAGCAACGCTCTGGCCTTGCCATTGCATCTTGCCCAAGACTTGTCACTACCCTCACTCCACATGCGCCATGGCTTGGCGATCGCTAAGCGCCACCCTTCCCTCTCGCCGCTCCAAAGACGACGACATCATTGCCGCGTCGCACCTAGCGTTGCGTCCTCGAGCCCGTTGCCGCGGGAGCCTCCTCCTCTCTCCTTCCCACAGCATTCGACGCCTATTTAACCCCCGGCTCAGCCCAATTTTGCCGCCCATCGCCATTGCTGCCGTCGAGCCCAAATCACCTCCATTCTTCTCGCCGTCAACTCAGTCTTCTCACCGTCAACTCAGTACATCCCCGACCAATTCCTTGCGTCCCTAGCATCTCTAGGAGTTGCCCCTCACCTTTCCATTCTCAATTTTGGCCAGGAACCACCGGAGCTCCTGGTCGCCGCCACCCCATGGTGCTAGCTCGCTCCTGTGCTTCCCCGAGCGCCTCGACCCTCAAGTAGCTCCCTGGTATCCCTTGGACGCTTCCCGTGCCGGCAAACTTGTCGCCAACCCTTTCCCTCGCCGGAGATTCATTGCTCTAGTAGAGTTTTCCGCCCGCACCCGTAGCGCCGCCGTCCTGGCTCATCACCGGCGAAGTCCGGCCAGGACGTCCTAGGTCTCCCCTAGCTAAACCCGTTTCAAGAATGAACCACTAGGATAGTGCAGTGTAGCACTGCCAATCGACCGCCGAGGTTCCGCCGGAGATCAACTAGAGAACCTTGTAGGGCGGTGTTTGCCGCGCAGCCTGTCACTGACAGGTAGGGCCATGTTGACAGAGGTTTAATGTTTAAATCTCGTGCGCTTAAGCGCTGTCAGCCGCTGATACGTGGGGTCGCGACCTTACTGGTCAGTATTAGTGGAGGCGTATTTTATGAAATGCGTCTTCCTCGTAGGATCGCGCTTTCTAGAAAGCGCCTCGACCCAAGGCCTTAGCAGGCCATCGTGGGCCGATTCTATTTTGCGGACCGAAATCCCCCTGAGCAGCAGAAAGCCGATTCCGGCACAGATCCAGTTAGGAATTTCAGCCTTTTCCCTTTTTTATAATCCAGTAAGTGTTTATGATTTTCTAAAAATATAATTTCAACTCATAAAATATTGAAAAAATTATGACAAATACTAGAGAGCATGACGAATCTAATAAAATTATAACTTTGAACGGTAACCTATTTATTTCCTATGTATTAATTCAGAAGCCTTATTGTCCTATTTAAGGAATTAATCTTTCTGTTTAATAAATTAGTAAATGATTTTCATAAATCATGAAAAATTCCAGAACACATTAGTTACAGGCTGGGATTTAATAAAATTATTTAAACATTTTTGACATCACCTCCTGATCTTTGTACATTTATTAGTTGTATTTAAAACCTTTTTCTTTAATGATTTATATTGTTGTTTATTAGATTGATTTATTTAAAATACCAATTGAACTCAAAAAATTCCCTAAATTTATCAGAAACCTGTTTAACTCAGAGAAAAATCATTAAAATATTAAATTCATGTTAACCCTTTATAAAGTTTGCCATACAAATTAAGAATCCTAATTGCCTTTACTAATATTATAAATTCTATAATTAATTTCCAAATTTAGTTCTCTAGTAAGGAAAATGATTCCTATGGGCAACTAGGGCATATCCATTCAGATTCATTTGACGACTCGTAGAACTCTAGCTCGCTATTAGGTTTCTTCCTCGAGCATACATGCATCATTATTTTAATTGCATATTTATGCTTGGATTTCATACTCGATTAGATGCTGAGGACCCCGAAGGAAGGTTCCAAATCACCGAGAATGACCCCCAAGCCTTAGGACAAGGCAAGTTAACATACTTAGTTCATATCTTACACAGCTTTTATTAAAACTTATGTTGATCCAATTAAGAAATTGCATGTAATATAAATTTATTACCTAGCTTGTTATTATACACATGCCATGACCCTTGATACAATTACATACCATGCTATGATTGCCTTGAATATCATGCTAAAACTGTCTTGATAATCATATCCTTTGCAACCCAATTCAAATAAATAAAACATTTAGACTTTCAGTCTTTGGTTGAAACTTGCTTAGACATGCTTAGGTCTAAATGCTTTTTTTCGGGGCACAACACCTCATAGTGGTGAACACTAGCTCACCATTATAATTATTACCTCTATTATTATGAAATTGGTTTGGTATGATTATTAGGTTGTGTTGGTCTCGAGATGTAAGCCAGTGGCGGAGTTGAAGGTTGAGACCCGATGTTGGTTTGTGGTCTATAGTGAATCTAGACGGGAAGGTCGTGGACTTGTTAAGTTGAGGCAGTGAGCGAAGGTTGGACCTTCGGCTCTCAGGCTATTTGCAGCGGGATTGGAAGGATCCCTTGACTATGTTTAAGTGTTGGATGCGTCTCACACAGCGTCTGGCCATCATGCGGTAGTTAGCGGGACCCCAAATGTAAGATCTGGTATCCCTCATGCATCACAAGTCCAGGATCAATTCTAGTTAGCACAAGTGACTTCATCAGTGGATATTATCATAGTACACCGATATAAAAGTACTAGTTATAACCTCCACTTATTACAAATAATATCGAAATGCCACGTAGGCTAAATAACAAGTTCATCAGAGTATATTATTAAGCTAATAAGCAAAATAAATAAGGTAGATGTTCCATCGAGAGCCACAGGCTTTTAACTGGGAAGCACGTCTAGTTACTCGCCTCCAGGTAGATCGTCCTCAAACAATAGAGATGATTCTTCAACTTCTTATCCTGCCGAGAAGAATAGGTAGCCCACAAACAATGTTTGCAAGTATGAGTATAGACGAATACTTAGCAAATCCCACACAATGGATTAATGCAACTCTATCATTTATATGCAAGCTTAGTACAAAGGATAGGCTACTTGGTTATTTTGCATAAACAGCATTTGTCAAAGACTTAATAATACGATAGAATCAAAAGCAAGTAAGTAAACATTTGATAAATAGAATTTGATCAATAAGCAATGGCACACAGTTTAATCATAGCACAAAGCTCGATAACCTGTACCCAACAGTATCACAGTGATAACCCACCATTTGCATTTGAAAACACTATGTCTTGCTCAATACAACCAAATATTTGTTTATAACCGAGAACACAGCTATTCGAATAGTTTTTAACACTCTGCAGATGTTATACATCTTTACCCATAAGATACTCATATCTCAACCTCTAGCCAGGAAAGAGACACTCGTAACCCAACAGTCACGAGACTAAATTTAACTAAGTGGTCCTCCTGATGACTACTATACCACCTAAAGCCAAACATATGGACGACTGGGCTACACACAGTTAGTATGGCAACATTGAATGGATGATGGTCCTCATAAGCAGCATATCTCCCTAAAGAATCTCACATAGATGATTCAAGAATCTCACAAAGATGATTATCTAACTTGTCTTAAGGTACCACAAGTTTACACTTAGTAACTTAACTACTAGACTTAACCGAAGTCAATCTCATGGTTTGTACTGTAATTTGCTTGGCATGCTTTTACAAGATTAAGCCCTTAGGGTAACTAAGGTAAGACTTTCTTCTAGATTTGCCTCTTAGCCTAGCCATACAGGCTCCACTGACACACAGTACCACTTGCCTTAGCCAAAACACCCACCTAGGTTATTATCAATTTGCAACACATGCTTAACCAATATGGAGCAACACATGTCTCCTTCGCGTAAAAGCAACATATGCTTCTACTCTCGGTTCAATATCTCTCTTTAATCACTATTAATTAAACCAAACCAAGGTAACGTGCATGACTAAGCAAAACTAAATACGACTACCATCCCACATTGTATCATCACAATCAAAATAAAATGATGGCACATCTAGGTCACAAAGGATGATTGGTAATACAAAGTTTCAAAGGATGGATGTAATTTAAATTGGAATAACTAAATTTCCAAATAAAATAAATTAAACATAGCTACACAAAATTTAAATCAAATTTATTTTATTTAAAAATAGGATCAACACGGTAAAGGACTGTGTGTGACTTGCCTTCCTGCCACTCCCACCCTAGACCTGCAACAAAGTTTTTCACTAGCACACCTTCCGAAGTACATGTTTCTACGTAAAGGAATAATAAAGAACACCAAATAAATAAAACAATATAACAAAATAGTTTGAAAAATCAAATAAAATCCATAAACAGATAGATCTCATTTTTCTAAATTTTTAGAGACTTGAATGGTAATTTTTTGGACTTCTGGATCAAAAGATATGAATTTTACAAGTTTAATTCAATTTACAAACTAATTAAACAATTTTTAGAATTAATTTATGATTTAATATTCTACCACGCACCACTCTGACCAGTGGGCCCCGCCGTTAGCCACATGGCCCATGATGGACTCAGCCCACGCAGCCCGTGCGCGCACCCTCTCTCTCTCACCTTCACTGACATGTGGACCCTACTTGTCACTCAGACCCAGATAGATCAGATCTCTCCCAGATCTGGATCACCCGTTTTGCATCCAATAGTCCCTAGCGGGCCACGTCGTCGCGCCACCCTGGCGACCTCGTTGCACGACAGGGCCTTCGCCGGCTCGGTAGCAACCTCGCCGGAGATGCCCGACCCGATGCTCCCCTGCACCAAACCGCGTGCAACCAGGTCCTACAGGTAGCTCTCAACCCCGTGACCTTTCTAAGCCCATGACCTACTGCCGCCGACCATCGACGGCGAGCCACAGCAGCGCGAACCGGCGGCGGCACTCTGGTTACACTCAATCTACAACTATGATCTATCCCAATCCAAAGCGAACTCGGATTCACGATCTGGGGCCTCCCAGCATCCTTCCCGAGCACTCGCGCAGCCCCGGGACCCTCTGGCAAACGTTGACGATTCTATGGCGGTAGCGGCGTTGCCTCCCACTACGACGACGCTCCGGTGGCCGAATCTCCCAACCAAGGCCACCATTGCGTTCGTCGGACCACCCTAACGCTACTGACGAAGAATCACGGATGGAAGCTTACCGACGACGGCGGAATTTCTCGCCGGAGCTTCTGACCCCAGTTCACCCCCAATTTGATTGCCGGCGACTCACTTCCTCCCCATCCAAACTAGCAGCGGCAATGACTCCTAGAGCCTATCGCGTAGCTCTCCCTGGCCTTAAATAGGCTTGAGGTGACCTAGGACGGCACGGGCGCCCAGGCCTGGCCAGCGGCGACGCGGCCTACTCGTCTGACTCCGGCGCGGTGTCGGACACGACAACTGTGAGATCCGATGGCCAGAGATCCGCCATGTCGCCTCATCCAACGGGTCAGGCGCACGCATACCACTTCGCTCGGATAAGTGGCATCCAACGGCCCGCAATGCACATGTGCATGCGGCAGTGGCCAGGGTTGCGCCACGTCGCCCATAATCCTGAAAAGATTAAAAACCCTATTTATCTATTTACAGTTTTGTTGTTTAATGATCTCTATTTATTAAAATTACCAAATCATTTTAGAAAAATCTAGAAAAATTCTCAAAAATACTCTAGAGCATCTGGAACCTAGGAAAATTTTATAAAGCACTATTCATGTGTATTTAATCTTATTAATTTGTTTTAGTGTTCTATGTTAATTGTAAAATGACTTTTAGGATTTTTGATTATGGGAAAAATCATAAAATGGATTTTCTCAATTATTTAAGTTAAAACAAAATATTTGGGCTTACAAAAAATCAGGATGTTATGGTAGTGTAGGTGTGGAGGCCTAGGAGAGCACTCTGCGAAGGCCCTGGTTGAAACTCCAACCTGAGGTAAGCGGGGCTGGGCGCCACCATCGAGGGTGGTCTAGGTCGTACGCTCACTGGACCGAAAATCCAGAAGATGTGATTCATAATAGGATTGCCAAGTCTCAGAATAAGATGACGGGTGTGTGAAGGGAGAACTGTGAAGCGGGACCGAAAGAGGCCTCTTGTTTATGAGCTAGCGTTGGATGCGTCTGACACAACGCATGGCCATCACGCGGTAGTGCAGGTGTGGAGGCCCGGGAGAGCGCTCTGTAGAGGCTCTTGCTGTAGCTCTAACCTGAGGTAAGAGTGGCAGGGCGCCACCACCCTAGGGTGGTCTAGGTTATGCGTTCGCTGGACCGGCAATATAGGAACGATGATTCACAATAGGATTCTTGAATCCTGAAATAAGATGGTGGTTGTTTGGAGGAAGAATAGGAACGGATGTTCCAGAGTTTGAGTTGGTCCAGTTGTACCATAGGATGGCACAAGGTTTAGATAGGATTGTTAGCTTGGAGAATCAACTCTTTTATAACACTATCTTTCCTAATGAGAATTGGCTAAGTCATAGGCCTTTTATTATAATTATTTCTAACTAGCATTTTGCAAATAAACAAACCTTAGCCTTCCGTTGTAGCCTTTATCATTAAATGCATTAGGATGGTGTAAACTCGCAAGTGCGGTTTAATTGCGGATTTACCCTCGCACTCACTCACTCTTTAGATGGAGATTCCTTGAAAAACCTGTATGGTTGCTTCGAAGATGAGGAGCAGGGATTTGAAGACGAAGCTTAGGGCGTTTCTCCTAGCCTCTTGTAGTGATGCATAGCTACTGGATTAAACTTTTGAAGACTTCCGCTTGTACTCTGGATTTTCCCGAAAGGGATTGTAATGGCTTTTGGCCGTGACGGCTGTGTTTTGTAAAACTATTCGCCATAAGGTGTTACTTTCACTATTATCCAGTTTATCTTCTTGTTTTATGCTTGTTTGATACGGCTATATAATAGTGTTTACTAGCCTACCGATACAAGGACTATTGTAGGAATCATTTAGGCCTCCACACCTTCTTTGTATTTTGGTAAGCGATCATATTCTAGGCTATAAGATATTTTCCTTGAACACCATGTTCCCCCCTCTCCAGAGCTTAAGAGTGCACATACAATAGGTAGATAACTAGGAAAGCACTAAGTTTACCATTAATTGTGACGACCACCAATAGACATGAGATGTGATCATGTGTATAAGAACCGAGTCTTTTTTCTATTCGATTTAGAAGAGGGGAAAAATCACCAAGTTTAGGTGGACCAGTGCAAAGAGGTAGTCCCAAATATGTAAAAGGAAAAGAATCCAATGAGCAGCCAAAGAGACATGCCAAATGTGTTGCCTTGTCTTCAAAGAGGTTAACAAGAATGATTCTTGATTTAAAATGGTTCACCCTCAGCACCTTGGAATCACCAAAAGTTTGTAACAAAGCCTCAAGACAAAGAAGATGTGTGGCCAAAGCTTGCATGAATAAGAGCATCAACCACATACTGAATTATTAGGAAGTTAGACGTGGCTAGATCCAGAATAGGTGGCAAAATAATCCCTTTCATCAAAGTTGAATTGAGCACTGATTGAAGAAGGTCAGCACCAAACACAAAAAGGAGGGGGGAAGAGGGTCTGCTTGTCAGGGATTTAAATTTCGACTCGAATTTCGCCTATTTCGGCCTAGGGCGAAAAGGCCCATTTTGGTCAAATATTTTTGGCTTTATTTTTTGGTCAAATATTCAAAATTTATTCAAATTCGGCTAGTTTTTACTGGCACGTTTGATTTTTTCATCCGAAATTTCCAAATTCCGCGGAATCGGGATTCTTCGCCAGGGGGACAAAATTTTTGCTCCATCGAAAGATTAATCCTTGCTCCTTGTTTAACCCCACGGTGGTAATGAGAACTTGAAATACCGAACCTAGCAACCAGGGGGGTGAATGGGAGGTTTGAAGAATTTCATCGAACTGGTGCTTCTCGAACCCACCAACCCTCGTGAAACTCAACAACTATAGGTACCCCGGGTAGCACGGATGAAATCCATACTAATATGTGGGGAATTTTCAACCCAATTCCTGGTTGTTGAGAGTTAAAACAAAAGCAAATTTGTTCAAGGGTTGTTGAGGCACCAGACCAAACACCCAAACACCAAATGCACTTTTAAAAAGCGAGCAGCAATATTCTAGCAGAAATTGATTCTAATTACAGGAGTGGTTGCTGGCTTTCTTGGACTCCAGTCAAGTTTCAAATCAAAACTCCTCACAGAAAAATCATGAACCAAGAACTCTTTGGAACTCGTATACAGAAAGTTTGGGGCTCGGTATTCACCTCATAGCTCTCAAACGAAGAATTCAGATGACTCCAAAATTTTTCAACAAATAGATATGGAAGTCATGGACCTTCTTCCACTAGAATCACTCAAAAAGAATTTTTCTAGATTTTTTTCTAAAAATCATACATGAACTGCTGCGCGAGTAAAACCATCATGCCTTCAAGAACAACAAAGACAGGAACTTGATCTCTTGTTTATCACAAGTTGCCAAGGGTCTCAAATCATGTGTGCAACTTCAAAACATCATGGGTCAGTGGCATGTAGAAGAAGAGGAGACAAATAAACAAGTTGTAAACAAAAACACCAAAGAAACTAGATCGAAAAGCATGAACTAGAAAAGAACAATGCCATGATATGAGGAACTAGTTTCTATTACTTGAGAGGGTTGTTCACAGGAACACCTAGGTGGGCAAAGCTCACAAAAGAGCAGAATACAAACCACAAAACCACAGCCCAAGACTTGGTGGAAGCAGCCCCCTCTACCCCTCCTAATATAGGGCAACCGGGTGAACCTCCACCCTTGATAGCTTCCTTGGCTTCTATGTAGCCTCATCAAGGACAAGGATTCACCCACTCAACCAGCCACTTATATGGACCTAAACCACTCACACACAGCCCAACATGGGCCAAACACATAGGCTAACCCGAAACCCAACATAGACACGGGTTTTGTCACTTAACTCGACTTGACAGCTATGTTTCCGACGCACCCGACTCACACAAAGAGGTGGCAAAGATAGCCAGACCGTCCGGGTAACACTCGCAGTGTTAGCCGTACCGTCCGGCTCCTGGTTGAGACACAATCGGTCTGAACTTGAAAAATTCTAGAAAATTCCCAAAAATTCTTGGAAAATTTTAAAGCTTCTAATGCCTTCCTAGAACCTTTTCCTACCATCCACCACTTCAAAAACACTTCAAAACTTGTACAAATCCACACCGAGCCACCGAGGGGATTAATTCCCGGAAAATTCAAAACCTAACCAAAAATCCCACAAACCCTCCAAAGTTTGTCCATATACTCATCACACGGATTCACAATCTCCCACTTATGAGTATATTGACAAACACACATGAAAATGCAATAAAGCGAAGTTTTGAAGATTTTGAGGTAGAAAGGTTGAAAATTTTCAATTGTTTACAAGATTATGGTTCCCAAAAGGAGCAAAAGTGACCAAAATCAAATGCAATAACATTCTAAACACATTTGCAAGGCCTTTTTACAGTTTTCTTCCCCTTTTGGCAATATGGTCATCAAGCATGCAAAGTCAAGCCAAAAGGTGAAATCTTTCCCAATTTTAGCCATTTTCTTCCTTTTTCACAAAATTTGCTCTAAAATGCAATAACAAACATGTATGCATGAAGTGCAATCTAGAGGGGCTTTGTAAATTAGCCAAATGAACATTTAGCACAAAATGCACTAAGCTAGCCAAATAGCAACCTAAGCCCACTAGTTCATATTGAAATAGTAAAATGATATCCATCCTAGGTAGCAAAATCTAAAGAAATGCGATTTTGCATGATGTAACTAGAAACCTTGCATTTAAAAAATCTCAAAACTAGAATAGGTGCAAATGCAAAGATTCAAATGGACATGCAAAAATTCAACTTGTGCAACACATTGGGAGATCTAAAGACACATGTAAAGACCTTCATGCCCACCTATTGCTACTATTTTCATCATTTGTTTCATAGCAAGCTCAGATTTTGGAGAGTGATCCCTAGCAAAGCACATCCCCGACTAGGAGCCATCGATAAAGGCCTCCTAGGTCACTCTCCTCCTCATGTTTGTTTGCATTTTTCTCTTTTTTCATTTCTTTCCACAGACATTTCAATGTTTTTGTATTTTCATGTACAAGAGCACTCTGAAGGTCAAAACATGAGCAACAAATTTGATCCCAAGTTGCAACAAGAATTCGACCTAGACCAAAGGAATTCAAAGCATGCACAAGAGTCTAGTTAAAAGATTTAACAAGATAAAGTTCTAGATTCATCAAGTTTTCAAGAAAAGCTCAAAATGCATTTAATTTTCAGCTAGCCTAGCATGGACAAGGTACTATTTTCAAAATAAACCAGCTAGTTAGAAGTGTCATTCAGAAGCTAAAGTGCATTTCACCACAAAACTTCAAAAGCCTAATAGACAAAGCCCTGAAAATGTAAATAAAAACTAAATGCAATGCAAAAATGTAATAAAATATCCAACCCCCCCCCTCAAACAAAGAATCACTCATCTGAGAGAAAACAGAGATAAGGAGTTGGAGAAACTCACAGGGCAGTCTAAGAGCAAAGATGAGGGACAGATAACTATAAAGGCTCATAAACACACACATCTTACCCAAGCTACATACTAGGAAAGCAAGCCTACAACTCGACTATTAGAGAGACTAGACACATACCCTGTTTACCCAACGGGGCCCAACACCTGCTAGACCCAAAAGCCTGTGTGAAACCAACTAGCTAGAGCAGAGGACATTACTAAGCACGCATGATAGCAACCTATAGGGTAAGAAGCAGTGGCTAGAGAAGTGAAACCGACTCTCTAAACCTACCCAGGACTAAGCCCTGAATGCAAATATGCAAATGTAGAAATTTAAAAGAATATATACATATAGACATATATTACAAAGACTAGCTCCCCTTCAACTAATACCTAAAGGGCTCAGTAACCCAAGATCTCCCCAGAGAGTCAGAAACATAGAGCTGTCCAAGGGATTGGTGAAGATATTAGCAAACTGGTGGCCACTCTCCACAAACTGAAGCACTATGTCTCCCTTCTCTACATGGTCTCTAAGAAAGTGGTACCTGATATCTATATGCTTGGTCCTAGAGTGTTGCACAGGGTTTTTGGCAATGTTTATAGTAGAGGTGTGCCCAAAGTGCCTCAAGGTAGAACACATCCAAAGCACTTGACTATAGCAACTAGCTCAGCCACGTACTCGGTCTCAGCAGTGGACCGTGCAACACCTGATTGCTTCCTAGAAGACCAAGAGACAAGGAAAGTGCCAAGAAATTGGCAAGTGCCAAAAGTGCTCTTCCTATCTATCCTACAGCCAGTAAAGTCTGCATCTGAAAAGCTCCAAGGGACAGACAAGAAAAGAAAGAGTATCAAATCCCGAAGTCTAAGGTAGCTCTAAGGTAGCGGAAGATGCGCTTCACCACCTGAAGGTGAGAAACACGAGGAGAAGCCTGAAAGCGAGCACAAAGACACACAGTGAAGTGTATGCCCGGCCTGTAAGAGGTAAGGTACAAGAGGGAGCCAATCATGCTTCTATATTCCTTCTGGTCAACCGGTTCACCATTCTCATCAGGCTCATGAGCTGTGGTGGTTGCCATAGGAGTCTGAACAGGTTTGCCATCAGACATAGAAAACCACTTGAGTAAATCTCTAGTGTACTTGCTCTGGTGAAGAAAGATCCCCTCAGGGGTCTACTTGATCTGTAAGCCAAGGAAGAACGTCAACTCCTTCATCATGCTCATCTCAAACTCTGAACTCATCATACTGGAGAAATCAGAGACAAGCTAATGGGAAGAACCTCCAAAGATTATGTCATCGACATAGATTTGCACAAGGAGAAAATTTGAGCCAACTCTCTTAGTGAAAAGAGTCTTATCTACACTACCCATGGCAAAACCATTCCTAAGCAAATAGGAATTCAGCCGCTCATACCAAGCTCTATGAGCTTGCTTTAGTCCATACAAAGCTTTTGATAATTTGAACACATGTTCAGAAAACTTCAAATTTTCAAATCCAGGAGGCTATTTCACATAGACATCCTCTTCAATAAATCCATTCAAGAAGGCACTTTTGACATCCATTTGAAAAAACTTGAAACACTTGGATGCAGCAAAAGCAAGAAGAATCCTGCTCGTCTCAAGTCTAACAACAGGAGCAAAAGTTTCCTCAAATTCAAACCTCTCGACTTCAGTGAAACCCTGTGCTACCAACCTGGCTTTATTTCTCATTACTACCCCATCCTTACTACACTTATTCTTGAAGACCCACTTATTGTCTATGACATTGTGTCCTGGGGGTGTCTCTACCAGTTCCATTGTGTCCTAGGGGTTTCTCTACCAGTTCCCAAACCTTGTTCCTCTCAACATTTTCTAACTCCTCATGCATGGCATCAACCCAAGACTCATTGGAAAGAGCATGGGTAATGTCTGCAGGCTCAAAGGAGGCAACAAAGACAGCTGAGTGACAGAACTAGGACAGTCCGGACTTTGAGCGAGTGACTCGCTCTCCTAGGTCACCTATGATCTGACTAGGTGGGTGCATTCTCTGAATGTGTCTAGGTGCACCTAGTGAAGAAATGACCTCTACCTCAGGAACAGAGCCACCAGAAACAGAAGACTCTATAGGTAAGTCCTGAGCAGCAGAAGAATCAGGTGAGAGTTGGGAAGAGGTTGTAGATAAGGGTGCATTCTGAGGAAGAGGTTGTAGATAAGGGTGCATCCTGAGGGAGTGAGGAAGCAGGAGACTCCTCTGGATGAACCACCTGGAGGTCAGGCTCTGAAGAGCTATCATCTCCTCCAAATGGCTTATCCACAAAGATAGTCTCGGATTTAAGATCAAAGACTGAGATATCTGGTCTAACTCTTGGACTAGCTTCATTAAAAGTCACCTCACAAGTCTATATCATTCTCCTACCCTCTAAGCTCCAAACCCTTTAGTTTCTGGCAGAAGTGGAATAACCAAGAAAAATACCATCTGAGGAGCGAGATTCAAACTTGTCCAAGTTTTTAGATTTCAAGATAAACCATTTGCACCCAAACACTCTAAAATGGGGAAACACTTGGTTCCTGCCATATCTTAACTCAAAAGAGGTGCGGTGCAACTTGGACCTCAAAACACCCTATTTTGCCACATGGCAAGCAGTCGAAATCGCCTCAGCCCAGAAATGCCTAGGAGTAGAATATTCATCGTAGTCCTAGCCATCTCAACAAGGATCATGTTCTTCCTCTCCACAACACCATTTTGCTGAGTGACGTGCGGAGAAGAGAACTGGTGCTCAACACCTATCATCTCACAGAAATCCACAAACTGAGAATTTTTAAATTCAGTGCCATTATCAGTGCGGATAGCTCTAAGGGCACTTGGAAACTCAACAGAAAGCTTGCGTTGAAGATTTCAAAAATGACCAAAAGTTTCTTCCTTGGTAACCATGAAAAAAACCCTAGAGTACCTCGAGAAATCATCAACCACAACAAGCACGTACCATTTGCCACCCACATATTGCACTCGACAGGACCAACAGTGTCCACGTGTAAAAGCTGTCCTGGTGCATCTGCCATCACAAGGATGACAGGTAGGTGAACTACAGCAACCATCTTCCTATGGCGACAAGGAGCACAAACCAAATCATTGACCATTTTGAGTTTAGGCAAACCGCGAATAAGGTCACGGCTGCTAACTCTAGTCAAGTGATCAAAACCAATGTGACCAAGTCTCCTATGCCAAAAGGAGAGATCACGGGATTCTGAAGCAATTAAGCAATGTGAAGAGGCAACCAAAGAAGCATCAAAATCAGCACGGAAGACTCTCCCAACATGAGAAATCCCGCAAACAAACTCCCTAGAAGAACCAAGAATCTACGAGCAAATATTCCTGAAACGAACCTCAAAGCCATCATCGATAATCTGAGACAGAGAGCAAATAATACCTCAGCTTACTAAGGCAACATCCTTAAGCACACAAAGCGGTCACTAACCTGAATTGACCCTTTGGCAAGCACCCTACCTGAAAAAGCATCCCCAAAGGTGATTGATTCACCATTTGGGACACGGACGAGGGAAGAGAACCAACGAGAATCTCCGATCATGTGTCGGCAACACCCAGAGTCAACAATCCAAATCTCTTCCTTCCCCGCCCAATGCACCTGCTCAACGGAACAGAGAAGTGAGTGTGGACAATATGGGCCCCGGGTATTTGGAGACAGACGATTGGACGCACCACCTCCTTGGGCCAAGTCGCGTGGATCTTCCAGAAGGCGGGCTTAGTGGACGCTGTGGGGCCTGTCCTTTTGCCCACCACTTGATCTGCACTAGTCCCTGGATCAGTACACTAGTGCACACCATTCACATAGCCGGATCATTACATACAAGCGGAAGACTTAAATTACATAAAATACTTGTATTAAGCCTAAAGGCTATTAAGTGTTTACAACACGGCACATTGGCCCAAATATTCCAAATGTCCAAAAGATCAGAGTGCAGAGATCCAAAAGATGCAAAAGGGTCTCGTGCCGGCTATGCCTAAGCACTCGACTGGAGAGACGCCCTATGCCTCGCCCTGATCGTCAGCAAAGTCCTGTCCTTCATCTTCCTGGCAGGCGTACTGATCCTGCTCATATTCTCCATCTAAAAGAGAATATGAATGCGAGTTCAGTGTCATCCAAACATTGGCGAGCTAACACCCAACCTGATGCAAATTTTAGTGATAGGGGTTCCGAAGGAAAGGTTGGGGTTTGTTTATTTGCAGAAAGCCAGTTTTACAAACCAAAGCCTATGACTTAGCAATTTTAACCAAAGTTCTACTTTCAATGTGTCATATCATAGATCAAGTTTGAAACCACAATCCAAATCACATCCCATGGCAGTTTCCAGGCACTCTACCAAACGTTCCCAATTCCCTGGCAGTTTCCAGGCACTCTGCCAAACGTTCTCCTTACTCCCGCCATCAAATTCCAGGTGCGGCACACCTGTTATGGGGTCACACTACCCTACAAGAGCTCGAGTCCAAAGTTGGGTTGCCAGCCCACCCTAAGGGTCGTAACTCAAGTAGGTGCAATCCAGATCACCCGCAGGTGACGGCGTCCTCCGCCTTTACCTCAAGTATAGTGGCATTCGAGATACGTCCACTCTCAGAGCCTCGGATCGTACTACCCCTAAACCCAACTCATACTTGCACTACCGCGCGATGGCCACGCGTTGTGGTGATAGGAACTATCCCCTGCAGGCAGATAGTCAGTGACTTCCCACTGTGCCTCCCCGATGCACCCGTCTAGGAGACCTCGTCTCTACCCCAGCCCGTCTGGGAGAACTAAATCTCTACCCGGTCCGTCTGGGGAACAAATCTCTACCCTAGCCTGTCCACTTAGCGGCACTCGAGGTACGTCCACTCTCAGAGCCTCAGACCGTACTACCCCCGAGCCCTGCTCACACTTCCTTCACATCATGTAGCCCAGCTACTTTCACACTCTTATCCACACGCCGGACCACGTCCGCATTTCATTCACGATCAAACACACACACTGGCATGCTAGGCCCAATATCCAGTAAACCAAGTTTATAGTGTTCATTATGTCCGGTGAATATCGGTTCACCGTTCCGAGGCAACTAAGCCTAAAATTAATAATTGGACCTGAGCAATATCTAAGCAAGATTTTAACCAAGACTTAAGAGTCTAAATCATTTTATTCAACCAAACAGGCTGTCAAGGGTGATTATCAAGGCAATCATTCATAAAGTCAAAAGACAGATGATTATATCAAGGCAATATCATCAAGGTAGAACAAACACAAATGATAACATGGCATGATATATCATGATTAAGCAAACAGGTTTATTTACTTAAAGAGCATGCAGTTTAATATTGTAAATAAAATATTTAATAAAACTGGGAATCAATATGATCTATTAGAATGTTAACTCTCACTAGGGAAAGTACAGACTTTCCCTAATAAAAGCAAACACCTAGTAGGAAGGTTGTTAACTCGCACTAGGAAAAATCGACATTCTCCCTAGTAAAAGCAAACACCCAAAAGGGTAGGTATTAACTCGCCTGGGTCCTGAGAGTAATGAGGGTAGTTACATGAATAACTAATTGAATTTATTACTACAAGAGGAAGGCTAGATATAAGGTTTGCATTTAGTTAACTAAGTAAAAATTTAAGCATAATCCTATTGTTCATAATTTATCTTCCATTTAGGTTCCTATGTATTTAAAATATTGTTAAATATTTTGTTAGGTTACATAATGCTAGGATTAAAATTGGTAAAACTAGAAAGACTTACCTGTTTTTAGTAAATATTTTATTTTATGAACGTTTGGGTTTAATAAATTTCCTAGGTTCCTTACTTAGTGTAGTATTTATAGAAAAAGTTCTATAAATTTTAAACATCATTTACCTTGTTAAATAAATCCTAAAGATGCAATACAGATATTCGGATTAATTGCAAAATATGGGACTTGGTGACTTGGGCGGTCTCGTCACTGTAGCAAGCAACAATGGAGGTGGCCCAATCAAGGCCCAAGATGCAGCCCAAAGAACAAAGAGATCCAAGGCGGCTTTTCTAAGAATGTTAGCTATGAACTAAAAGCGTAGCGTGAATTGCGCTTTACTAAAATGACATGTGGGACCTAGGGCCCACAAGTCACCGATTGATGGCGACCACGGGAGCTCATCTTCAACCTTGGGCAGGCGTGTCTTGCTGCCATGGCCGATCGGAGTGGATGGCGGCGCCGTGAGGGAGGCCACGACGGCGGGTCCAACCACCAAAACGGGTCCTCGTGGTCCGACGACTGAATAGTCGAGCAAGACGCGCCAACGGTGGCCACAATGGCCTTGGCAAGCAAAGCGGCGGCGCGGCGTGTGATAGCACCGGTGAAATAGGGCCTAGGGGGTTCCCGGAAGGGGTCCTACGGCATGAGGAAGGGGAATGGGTTCTACCAGTGGGGTCGGCGTGGCCGGAGAAGGTTCCAGTCGGGCCGGCGACGTGGAGGCCGACGGCGGCTGTGCAAAGTGCACGGCGATGGCGGGCTCCGGTGGAACCTGGAGGAAAATAAAGGTAGGGGCATCATTAGCATTCCCAGGAGAAGCACCGGACGCAAGGAATCGAGGAGAGACTCACCGTGGAGGGGAAGAACGTAAAGGAGGAAGACCTCGGGGGGCGGCGGTCAGGGTGATCGCCCAAGCTCGATAGGGCCTCCGAGCTCGATTGGGGCGAGGACGATGTAGAGGATGTAGGTGGCAACTTGTGGCGAAAAATTGTGGCGAATGGTGGGTGAAGTGAGCGAATCGTGTCGCCAAGATAGGTGGCAAAGCGAAAATAGGGAGAAGAGAGTGTGCGAGCTTGGCTCGGTTTATATAGGCATGGGATGGTCTCGGGATGGCTTGGGAGGAGGGTGGCCCTTGGCGAAGCCACAGCGAGAGTCCAAGGCGAGAGAGGGAGAGTGAGGCGAGCAGATGGCCCGACACGATGATGGCGCTTCGGTTAGGCGTCATCGCCGCGGGTGAAGCAAGATCTGCGGGTGCGTGGCGAGGGCGGCGATGGGGCTCAACGAGAGGAGGGGACAAGCAAGAAGCCGCAGGCGGCGCGTGCGCTCAGGGCCTGCGAGAGCCTCATAGGGGCGCTTGGACGGTGAGCCGACAACACAGTGCATTGGGCAGGGGGAGACGCCATCGATTGGCCAAGGGAAGGCGGTGGCATGCGGGCGGCTTGCAGCCAGGGCAGTGTCGCCACAGGCTGTCACAGGCAGCCGGCTCAGCCCGGAGTGCCACGGGAGGAGGGGAAAGAGAGAGCACGGGGAGAGAGAATAGGGAGCAGAGAGAGAGCGAACGTGAGGGAGTAGAGAAAGTGCTCGTGAGAGAGAAGAGTGAGAGTGAGTGGGGGCTGACCAGTGGGCCCCACTGGTCAGATGCTTGTTGGCTGAATCAGGATGGAGGGAGATTTCCAGGAACATCCCTAGATAACCTCATAGGTTTCTACTGCAAATTTGAATCCAAATTCAAGTTTAGAATTTTGAATTGAGATTTTCATAATAAGAGTGAATGTTGTTTTCATGTTTTGATTTCTTTAGATCAAAAGAGAGCTAGGTTAAATTTTAACCATAATAGGGGTTAAATTCTCTAAATGAAAGGTCTTTCATATATATACATATATATGTCTATTTCTATAGGGTTGTAACTTTTATTGTTATGTAATAAAAGTTTCCATGTATCCATTAGTCATGAATCTCATGATTTGATTAGTAGTAGTGCAAAAACAAATATTTGAACTTTACTTTAAATATGGTTCGAGTCGTTATTCCTTATATTTTGAGTTTCAATAATGTGTTTTGGATTAGCACCATACTTTTGGGGATTCAAATTTGATGAATTTAATGGAGTTTTTAAGGAGAGTTTTTAGGAAAATTCTTGCTTTTAATAAGAGCAAGAAAATATATTTATAAGCATGCATAATTCCCATGTCCAAAATTTGGGTCGTTACAGACGCCGCGGCCCGACCTGTTCTACAAGAAGTAGGATGCTAATCCTACCCGAATACGTGGAGATAAGGAAAGCCGACTCGGCCATATCCCTTATTTCCCTAATACCGACTAGGGACCCAATCTGTAACCCTACCCTTTACACTATATAAACGGGGTCGGGGTCCTTAGTTGGACATCTTCAATTACATCCAATCTCGTGCAATCTTAGGCGAGAACATACGGTCATTGTGATCATCCCCTGTTCATTGTGATCGACACCCATAATACAAATCCACAAGCACAAGAGTAGGTATTACCTCTTTTAGAGGGCCCGAACCTGTATAAATCCTGCCCCTGTGCTACCATCGAGTTGTGGTCTTTCGCATAGCCCTATAAAGTATATTGTCGACATAATTCGTCAAAAGTTGGTGCGCCAGGTAGGGGCTAGCGTCACGATCAGCTTCATCAACTTCGATGGCTTCAATCGGCAGACTCGTCTTCACATACGCCCCCGGCCAAGGTTTTGTCTTCGGAGATCTCGGCTTCCTCACCAACGACTTCGGGGAACTTCGGTTATGTGAGTCGAGTGACGTTCGGTCCACACGCCATCGGGAGGTCAGATAACTCGGTGAATCGCACCACCTCAGGTTGCCTCTTTCGGATTTCGATCTGGAGAGATCCAATCTGATAACGACGATTCCAACTGGCCCACCACAGGGATTCCCTTCGGTTTCAGTCGAGATTATGAGCCTTTGGTTCTGCCAGCTTCTTCCGCTGATGAAGAACCAATCGGCGATGCTATTCCTGACCTAGATGGCGATCAGATCCCGTCGGGAACTGTGACTTCTCAATTGTGCAACACCCCTTCCGGATTGAGAAACTCGGCCACTGTTTTCCATGAGATAACACGCAGCCTTTTTTGGTCTGGGCTAAGGGATGGAGCCCAACAGACACTTACTGGGACGAGCTTCCCGAGTTTCGGCTCGGGGATAACTCCAACCGGATCTACTTCCCGAGTGGACACTAGGATGCCACTCGGATTAACCAATTCGGCTGCTAGGTTTCAGCGAATCTGTTCTGCCGAATCTCAGTCGGGTTTCCTTCCGCCAAACAATTCATCACGGGAAGTGGGAGTTATAATCACCCCCACCGATGAGCCAACAAGTCGGCATCAGTTAAGCCTCTCTTACTCGGGATCCGAGTCGGAGGAGAGCATCAACGGGTTCCCTGACTTTCGCGGCGTTTATGTGGTGGATGGACAACCTTCCGGGTCGGCCCTGCGCCGAATAGATGAAGCGGGAGCCAAGCATACCCGCGGAGGTGGAGAAGATCTGCACGATAGATTGCGCAGTCGTGGGCGTGAAGTTCAGGAGGAATTACTCCAAGTCCGTATGGGAGATCACTCGGTCTTTCGTACGCCACAACAGAATATCCTTGCATCCAAGACCCTCTTGGATAACGTTGGTACGTTACTCGGGAAAACAGTCTCGCAACGCCGATCATGGAGTAGATTAAAGCCATGGAGACGGCAACGACTGTCCAGGGTACTCGGGATCAACAGGCCAACTCGGCCATAAGCCAGACTGCCATGAGCGACACTCGGCGCACACCAACTCACGGGCAAGACGCTCGCCAAAACACAAATTGCGACCTTCGCCTCGACATCGAAGCTCGGCGGAGGGAGCGAGAAGAAGACGAGAGACGTCACCGAGAAGAAGACGAGAGACGTCACCGAGATGACGATAGAGATGGTTTCGGTCGAAACCACGACAAAAACGATCGTCACGACGACCACGCTGAGCGTCGTGGTGATCATCACCGAGAAGACCGACGCCGTACTCCGCTGCTCCGAATACCTCCCCGTCAGTCTCCTCCCCCTAGGGACGGAATGATTGATGGGATCAAAGCATTCACACCCCGACTTCGTCAGGTCAACTGGCCCAAGGGGTTTAACCCTAAGGAAATAGTAAAATTTGACGGGGAGAGGGACCTAGAAGCTTGGTTGCAGATTTACTCTCTAGCAATCAAAGCCACGGGTGGAGGCTATGATGTGATGGCAAATTATCTGCCTGCAATGTTGACTCCCCTGGCTCAGGGTTGGCTTGCAGGCCTTCCAGAGAATTCAATCGGTTCCTGGGGAGAGCTTTGCAACCAATTCGTCGCCAATTTTCAGGGCACTTATGAGAAGCATTGGACCTAGTGGGACCTTTATCAGATTCACCAGAGAAA
This sequence comes from Olyra latifolia, assembly GCA_036346145.1. NCBI lineage: Eukaryota > Viridiplantae > Streptophyta > Magnoliopsida > Poales > Poaceae > Olyra > Olyra latifolia. The sequence continues at coordinate 51,139,454 of CM070524.1, read as the reverse complement.
AGATGAGTCGTTAAGGGATTTCATTCGGTGTTTCACAAAGAAGAAAAACACAATCCGAGAGATTTCTGAAGCGGTCGTTGTCGCAGCTTTGCAAAAGGGAGTTCGTGACCTCGACTTAATCAAAAAGATGTCTCGAAAGCCCCTGACTACTGTCAAAGAGATGTTCGCTCTGGCGGACCGGTATGCCACCGCCTCTGATGCTCTCGTCGAGCGCCAGGAGGATCGCCCGAGTAAAAATGAAGGCAAGAAAGACAAGCCCGAGTCATCTTCCATGAAGGACAAGAAGCGAAAGGGTGAAGAATTGGTGGTAGCCGCGGATCATGGTCGGCAGAGGCCGCCTCGATCCAATGACTGCAATAAAGTAATGGAGGCGCCGTGTCCTTTCTATCAGAATGGAAAGCATGTGGCAAAGAACTATAATGTCCTGAAGAGGTTTGCTCAGGAGCACAACAAGGACACTCCGAAGGACGCCAAGCAAAATGATAAGCGTGATCCTCCTCAGGGTGACGCTTACCAAGAAACCGAGCGCGAGCTCAATGACATATATGGGGGATCGGATGCATACGAGTCCAAACGTAAGCAAAAACTTATTACTCGGGAAGTTAATGCAGCTGTTCCGGTGACCCCCTGAATACCTTCGATGGTCTGAAGTCCCGATCAAGTTTGATCGCTCGGATCATCCCGTTCACATCCCATGTCCAGGAAGATATCCATTCATCCTGGATCCTATGGTACGGAACGCCCGACTACACAAAGTCTTAGTCGACGGTGGGAGTGGGTTGAATATCCTTTTCGCCAAGACGTTTGACGAGATGCAGATTCCAAGGTCGGCGCTTCAGGAGACTGATGCGCCGTTTCATGGCATAATTCCGGAAACCTCCTCTGTGCCGATTGGAAGAATTTCTCTTTCGGCCACTTTTGGCAATCGGGACAACTACCGGACAGAAAACCTTAACTTTGAGCTGGCCGATTTCGAGACTGCGTATCACGCATTCTTGGGAAGGCCGGGCTTGGCCAAATTCATGGCCGTCCCACATTACACTTACATGGCTATGAACATGCTGGGCCCGCAGGGCGTAATCACAGTCCGCGGAGACGTCAAGTTTTCCTATCTCCTCGATAAGGAAAACTGTGACTTAACCCAGTCGGCTGAAGCGACTGCCGAGTTGAACAAGATCCGGCAGGCGGTCATCACTCTTCGCGACGAGGGCGACGTGCCAAACAAAAAGCAATCTAAGTCGGGCATCAAGCCTGACAAAGATGTTAAGCGGATTTCGCTCGACCCGTTCGACTCAACCAAAACGGCTCTGATCGGGACAGGGCTCAATCCGAAATAGGAAGAGGCGCTCGTCACCTTCCTCCAAGCAAGTCGGGGCATCTTTGCTTGGAAACTATCTGACATGCCGGGTGTCCCGAGGGAGGTGATCGTGCACTCCTTGAATGTACACGACAAATCAAGCCGGTCAAGTAACGGCTGCGTCGGTTTGCGCAGGATCAGAAGAAAGCCATCAAGGCGGAGATCACCAAACTTTTAGCCACTGGTTTCATAAGGGAGGTGCTCCACCCTGACTGGCTGACAAATCCGGTACTTGTGCAGAAGAAGAATGAAACTTGGCGTATGTGTCGACTATACCGACTTAAATAAAGCATGCCGCAAGGATCCATTCGGACTACCTCGCATCGACCAGGTGATTGATTCCCTTTGGGTATGCGAGCTTTTGAGCTTTTTCGATGCCTACCGCTATCGCCAGATTAGCTTGAAGGAAGAAGATTGCATCAAGACTTCGTTCATCACTCCGTTTGGGGCTTTCTGCTATGTCACTATGCCCTTCGGGCTGAAGAATGCTAGAGCAACATATCAGCGTTGCATTCAGCGATGCTTTCACAACCAGCTCAGGCATAACGTGGAAGCATACGTCGATGATGTTGTCGTCAAATCTCGAGTATCCTCCGACTTGGTCACCGACCTGTCGGAGATATTCGAGAGCCTGTCGGCATACAACATGAAATTGAACCCGGAGAAATGTGTCTTCGGGGTCCCTTCGGGAAAGCTACTCGATTTCGTGGTATCTCACCGTGGGATTGAGGCTAACCCGAAAAAAATTAGAGCTATCATGGAGATGGCTCCCCCAACTTGCCAAAGGGATGTCCAGCGTCTAAATAGATGCATGGTGGCACTCGACCGATTCATCTCACGGCTCGGCGAGCGTGGGTCGCCCTTTTTAAACTATTGAAGAAGTAGCAGGACAAGTTTGTCTGGACACCCGAGGCACAGAAGGCTTTTGAGGATCTCGAATTGTTCCTCACTTCGCCACCTGTCTTGGCATCTCCCATGCTGCAAGAGTCGCTTCTGCTATACATTGCGGCTACCACTCATGTAGTGAGTGCCACGGTGGTAGTAGAACAAGAAGAGCAATGACGCGTCTATAAGGCTCAGCGCCCAGTCTACTTCGTTAGCGAAGTATTGGGCGAGTCCAAGGTACACTATCCGCAAGTGCAGAAGCTTTTGTATGCGGTCCTGATCGTCTCTCGGAAGCTGAAGCACTACTTTCAAGAACATCCAATTTCGGTGGTCACTCCTTTCCCTATTGGAGATATCCTTCATAATCGAAAAGCCACTGGGAGAATCGCTAAGTGGTCAGTGGAACTCGGGGCTTTCGAGCTCTCGTTCAAGCCACGCAGCGCTATTAAGTCACAAACACTCGCCGACTTCGTTGCCGAGTGGACAGAGATGCAGCTCCCCCAGTCGTCGAAGAGTCCGAGCACCAGAACATGTACTTTGATGGCTCTCTCCGGCGATAGGACGCGGGGGCTGGTATTGTTCTCATATCACCTGGAGGCGAACGACTCAAGTATGTCCTCCAGATTCATTTTCTAACTTCAAACAACACAGCCGAGTACGAGACACTCATCCATGGGCTCCAGATGCCATATCGCCAAGATCCGCGATTGGTGGTTGCATGATTCTCAACTCGTGCTGAGCCAATTACAGAAGGATTGGACTTGTGTCAACGACAATATGGGCTCCTACTGTCAGGAGATCAGAAAGTTGGAAGATAAGTTCGATGGATTGGAGCTTATACATATCCTACGGCGAGATAACGAGGCGGCAGATGAGCTTGCGAATATGGGCTCTAGTCGAGCAGCAGTCCCAGCTGGGATCTTTGTCCAAGAGCTCCACGCCCCCTCCATCACACCGCAGGAGCAACTACCCCAACCGGATAAACCATTACCTGAGTCAGAAGTGCTCGCCCTCGACTCGGATTGGATGCGACCGTATTTGAAGTATTTGCAAGAAGACAAGCTTCCCGATGATCGGGGGGCTGTTGAACAAATTGAACGTCGGAGTCGTGCATACGTAGTACTCGGAGGAATCCTATACTGCCGAAGCGCCTCTGGCATACTTCAAAAGTGCGTATCCGACTTGGAAGGACGTACCTTGTTGTGTGAAATTCACTCGGGTATGTGCGGCCATCATGTTGCTTCAGCTACATTGGTCGACAAAGCCTTTCGTCAAGGGTTTTACTGGCCGATTGTTGTCTTGGACGCAAAGGAGATCGTCCAAAAATGCGAAGATTGTCAGTTCTTTGCTCGGCAGATTCATGTGCCTGCTCAGAAACTTCAGACGATCCCTATCATCTGGCCGTTTGCCATCTGGGGCTCGACATAGTCGGACCTCTCAAGAAGGCCCCGGGTGGTTTTGAACATATCTTCGTTGTCATAGACAAATTCACCAAATGGATTGAAGCTAAGCCTGTGACCAAGATTACGGCAGCCAAAGCCACCGAGTTCTTCTAGGAGATCGTCAGCGGCGATAGAGGAACGCAGACGGTGGGCGCTTTCGCCCGGCGCCCGCGTCACGAAGCCGGCGTCAGCGGCGCAGCTCCGTCGACCCACTCCACCACGCCGTAAGCCAGAGGCGGCAATTCATGGGGAGAGGTACGACGGAGCACGAGCGGCCGAGGAGCAGCACGACGACAATGGTGCTGATGGTAGCTCATCGGACGGCACGGAGGCACGCTGGCGACGAGAACAAAAGGTACGCCCCGAATGCCCCCTTGATTTGTTCCAATTTTGCTTGATTTTGGGTGGCTAGGGTTTCGGATTTGGGGATTTTGGGTTCAATCCGACGGGGATCCTTAAATTGGGGTTTTGCTTGTTATTTCCCCTCTTAATCCGAAGCATAAAGCAATTTGGGGAAGAATTAGGGTTTTGGTTTTGGGGATTTTTCATCCTGATTCTTTAAATTTGCTAATTCCCCCCTTCTTAATGCTACTCGTGACCATTAGGAGTGAAGATAGTGACTAATTGGGGTTAATCATCAACAAAACCGAAACTTAATTAGCCACTAAAATCAATTAACCGTGGCATCATCAATTTAATCAGTGATCAACCAAAAAAGATTAGGGTTCATGATTAGGCTAACGTGCTCTGATACCAACTGTTAGATTTAGTTCTTAGTGCGGAAGCTAATAGGATCATTAGCCTAATTGCATGAACACACAATCACACATTAGGGTTTCTAGATCTTACTCTTACTAGATGACGCCATCGGCTAGTAGTGGATTTAGGCTAGTCAAGCCCGCGTGGCCGGTGAGTCGATGCAGTGTAGACGTAGTGGACGCAGGGAGTCGGTATGTCGTGACGACCTCGCTCCGGCGACGTGCTCCGGCGACGTACGGCGGTGTGCCTTCCCGGTGCTTCAGCGCCACCCTTGATCGGTAGGGTTTAGAGGTGTCGAGGTGCTTCACACTTTACAGATTGATAGATCAATAGTGAAGAGCCAGTGCCCTCTATTTATTTGGTCTTTGCAGTCGGGGCCACAACCAAGCTGTCGGTTGCCAGCGCCGATCGTAGCGAGGTGAGGCCGTTGAGCCTCCTGAAGACTCGGGCTAGTAAGTTAGCCGAGGTCATTATCCAACACATATGCCAATTGAGGTAAATCGCGTTACTTCTAAATGAGAGGCCAACCACGCTCAACTGCAAAGCTCACATAGCTCCTCTATGTTGATGTTGCATTTATCGGAACCAACTCTCTAGAAAACCTTCGTGTGCACAATTTACTACAGCTCTAACCTGCAATAGAGAGGTCTAGGCATCCAAATTAAACATCCAAAACAAACAGCTGATTAACCCCCCATATGTCCTCTCACTAACTCTTGATATGCTCTGTGTGTCACATGAAAATCCAGATAAATCCACTACATCAGACCCTTGAACAACCTCCCTCCCGCCATAAAATATTTTAAAATATAATTTCTCCGACATATTATCTACAAGGTATGAGTGACCAACGTATTAGATTTTTAAGTATTCACATCACGACAAACTTCTATTATAACTCTTCCAAACTTCTATTACCTACAATGTATATGAGTGACCAACATATTACCATTTTTTCCTAATGGCGTTACAAAAAACCAGTACTGGTGATTCAAATCCCGGTATGGTGCTCTTCCAGACTATACCAGGGTGAGGACCACCACATTGGTCACTCCAATCCTATATTTATTATAACTCTTCCTAAAAGCATTACTGCCCCCTGTAATAGTACAAAGAAACATAGCACCTCGACATGGCTATTACAACATTTCTTGTATACAATAACCATGCCTACTTAGTTTTATTTCTTTGCAAACTTCTATTCATACTAATAGGTTGCTCACAAAACAATGAACATTTACCTACCCCGTATTAAACTACCTAGGCCAGACTGCATCATCTTATCCCATACAAAATTGATATTTTCCTAGCATCACTAAAACAAAACACAGTTTACGCACATGGCTAATACAAACTTCCACACTAACCTATGTCTCTCCTAATAACCATATTGTGTTTTATCCTAAACCCTTTGCCATATAAAACTACGACTGTTATCGCCTAGTAATATCGATCACTAACTACAATATATGGCATATTATATTGTCAAATTAAAATAGAGATATTAAAAATTACCTCAAAATGCGAAACTCACTAAATTTTCCTCTGTCTTTCTTCCCTCTTCTCCTTTCTTTTCTTCTCCTCTTTTATCCTATGCTCTGCTCTCTTCTCTTCTCTTCTCCTCTCCTCTCTTCTCCACTCCATCTGTCTCACTAATGGAATGACCTAGGTTTTGGCTGGGTGGGTTTTATAGGCACCTATAGCCCATGAGTCCGGCGATTGCCCATTTGACGTGCGATTTGCAGGCCTCAGTAACGGTCAGATCCGACGGCACCAACGGTCAACTCAGAAATTCAGTCCTGGCTCACCTATCCGCCCAGCGGTGGGATGACTACCCATTGCTCGGGCTATAATTGACCTGGTGCGCCCACTCCACCGGTTGCCCAGGTATTGGGCGATCGCTTGTTTAGAGGGCGACCGGCACCTGTTTTTGCCAAATCTCCCTAGTGGCAACTATTTTTGCAAAATGAATTAAAAAATATAAAAAAAAACTTTTTCTAGCTGTGATGGTCAGTGTCTGGTGTGCTTAGAGGTGGCCAAATGGGTCGGGCCAAGTAGGACTAACCGGGTCGGCCCATATTGTTAACCGAACCAAATCTGGGCTGAGATCTTGGCCCATCAAGGCGGCCCGTTTTGGTTCGTATAGTGGTAGCCTAGCTCGGTTTGGCCTGATACTGTAGCCAACATATTTAATTAATATATATTTATATGTTTACTTTCTCATAATATATAATTTATTTCTTTATTTTATAACACATATTTATTAAATATAATCATTTTATTATTTTTTAATATTATTTTTGGGTTAAAATAGGCAGGCCCACTTGTGTGAACCGTGTGTAGACTAAGATCCTGGCCCATTGGCTCATTAGACCTGGTTCATATAGGGTGTGTTTGGTTAGGTGTATGACTGGAGAAGTGGCTGTGGGGATGCAAGATGAGGTTGTTTGGTTGCCTGAACAAGCGTTTGAACCTGGCTCACGAGAAACGAGCGATCCGGCCGTTTCCCGCGAGCTAGGCTCGCGTGATGCGCTGGCCATACGTTGGCGGCCATGCAAGGCCAACATGTGGAAACTAGCAACAGGACACGGAACGACTAGCAAACCGAACTAGGTAATCAGTTACTTTTTCACACTTTCTCATTTTTTTAAAAAAATTCAAACGACATCCAAATTCAATGAAACAAAAAAAATAGAACTGTAGGTTCAAGTACAAGGACTTAAATAAATTTTAGATTTTTTTGAATTTTTATTTTTGTTTTTGAATTTATTGATTTTCTAGTATTTATTTTTTTGAATTTTTATTTTTATTTTTGAATTTATTTTCTTTCCGGTATTTATTTTTAAAATTTTTATTTTCATTTTTAAATGTATTTTTGTTTCAATATTTATTTTTGATTTCTCTCTATGAAATTTGTCAGTCACATACTCCTCCTAATACAGCCAACCATACAATATCTCTGTGCAGCCTGTCTAATCTCATACAACCAATCAAATAACATCCTCAGATCATCTCGATCCCGCTTTCTCTGCTCACCGACTTAAATATATATATATTTTACCTGAGCTCAGACGGCAATGAAACACATCCATAGCGCACCGGGCCAACGGGTTTGAACTGTGCCGGCCCGGTTCGTTCCTTGGCCCTCTAGGTGTGCTGCCACGGAACGGAAGAGCGATGTCGAACGCCTGGACACGAGCAGCGGCCAGTGGCTGAAAAGAGCGGGGCGGAGAGGAGCTGCGCCGGGGGAGCCATGGCGACCACTCTCTCGTTATCTTCTCCGCTCTTCCTGGCTGCTCCGGCCAAAGGTACCTACCTCCAAGAACTCCTCCTCTCTCACTACCGATCATGCTATCCACGCGTAGCCCTCGGACCAATCGTTTAACTGCTCTGCTAGAGTGGATTGGATAGGCCCTGCCAGTTTCTGCGCAAGAAATTCAAGCGAAATCCGTTAGACTGAGCACAAGTGGAGTCTCAGTTTCTAAGTCGCAGGCTGGTGTGTAGCAGTACTAGCACACTAGAATAGAATAGGATTTATACTAGGGATTATGTTGCTTGATTTATACTGCCTGCCTGCTCCATTGCCTCCATAGATTGAGAGCTAGTTCTTGTTCCAGCTGGCAGCAAAAGCCCTGCATATCTTGCGTATACGTTGTGTTCATTGTTGATTTCTGAAGATTGGTCCTGAATTTAGGGCTTAATTGTTCGGTGGGCACAGATATAGTAGTACATGATTTTGTTTTGCTTTTTTACTTCTGCAGCTGGAGATGTGCTTCCCCATGGAGTGGCTTCAGCTAGTCCGTCATGGAACACTGGACATCTACTATGCAAGGGGCATGCTGGTAGAGTGCATGGACAGAAGCAACAGCGGCGCACAGCAGTAGTATCTGTGGTTGGTTTACAGACTTCTTAATTTACATTTCTCGGTGCCTCCAAGTCCCATTATATTTTACTTCAGATTGCTGTTTGCATGAAACAGGAATCTTGAAATTTATACACAAAATAGCACTGATGTGCATTTTCCCCATCATAAGTTGTTATCCGTCACCAATAAAAAACATCATCTCCTCACAAAGAGCCAGTGAGTAGGCTGTTTATATATTTTATTATGATGGCACAACGAATTAACCGACATAGATCCTCAAGACTTTTTTTTATAAAAGTACACCAAGTGCCAGTTTAGATCTATTTTCTGTATCACCTAAATATTGCATGTATGTACCTAAAGTTGGGACCTGGTCATCTATTTGTGGACCACTGTGTACTGATCAAAATTTGATGCATATGATTTCGCATGTTCTGATCTCCTTTTCAAACTTCATAATTATGTAATTATGCGAGTATGCCCCCGCTGGGGTGAACCTAGTTGATCAACTAAATTCACGAAGAGATTAGTCAATTGTCTTGTAAGAGATCCTGGAGCTAGCAAAATTGGGACATTGGTCTCAAAAAAAACTAAATTGTGAATTTTTTTAAAAAAAAACTAAATTGTGACATCATTGCAACAGAAATGTCATGTACTTATGTGAGAGCTCACACCACATGTAAATGTAATGTTAGCTTGCATGTCCTTTGATCTGGCAACATGTATCCTTCTCCCCAGGTCGGAAGGAAGTCAAAGACCACCAGTGAAACAGTTGTCCCAGACCCAGACTATCGATTACCAATTGTTATACTTGGTGAGCTCTGGAGGTAGTACGTAGAACTTCTCTGGACATGCACTTTCACATCAAATAAAGAAGATATAATAGCTTTTAGCACGGTAATATCTCCATTCAATAACTATGATTGTCCACATACAGGGATAGCTGGTGCATTTGCATATGCAGACAATCTTCTGGCTGCTGCACCTGTAGGCCTGCTGGGGCTGCTTCTTTTGTTCCAGGTCACCATACCCTGACTATGCTCTGCTTTTAGACGATCTGTTTGAGTTTTTTCTGAATATGTGTTACTAGAAAATTCCAATTTCTTTTTCTATGAGGGTGTCTGTAGCGAAACAATCTAGATTCGTGGACCATAATATACTATCATGTTGTTATGGGAGCATAACTATATTACTTGCCTCATTTCAAGTCAAGCCAAGTCATCAACATATAACTTTGGGTCCATCATGTTGCTATTAAAGCAGCAAATAACGATATTGATGTATGCTAATTATCCTGATCATACTTAGCTATGTTTTGTTTCTTGTTGATGTTGACACAGACGTATTTCCGTATATTTTGCAGACTACAAGACTAAGAATATATACATTTTAGCTATGATTTGTTTCTTATTCATGTTGACACAGATGTATTTATCTCTATTTTGCAGACTACAAGAGTAAGATTTGTCTTTGATGATGAGGCCCTGGTTCGTGCTCTCTACTTTCTGTCTTAAAATAAATTTTTAGTACTATGCCAAAAACAACTTATTAAAATGTCTTTAAAATTGGTTGATTGAATGTAAGAATTTTCTCAATATCATTCGAATATGCGTACAACATGTATAAAATTGCCGTCGGCAAGATAGCAAAGGAACACACACAACAAAGCTTAGTAAACTGGCTTAATTGTTGACAATATACGAACTGAACCATTAATAAATTTCTTTTATAATGATTCTATTGTTGACAATTTACTATTTGAACCATTAATTAAATTTATTGAATAATGATTCTTTCCACATCGCGAGGATTTCATAATTCCACTGCTCAATTTTGCAGATGAGTGTATGCCGCTTTTTCTGTATCTCTAATGCTGGTGTTATTATAGGAAGTGAAAGTGGGGGATCAGCTGCAGGAGTCAGGTGAAAACGTATTTGTTGGTGGCAAGAACCGTTGGAAGTAAGCGGGCCTGTAACCCTTTTATACTACCTCCTCTGGTCCAAAATAGATGTTGTTTTAGCAATTTGTTTTTGGGTTTGCAAATATTTTTCGTTTTGGTTTTCCAGGTAACATCCATTCTGGACCAGAGATTGTGCTGTCTTGTGCAGTTAATCTCTTTGATAGGAGGTTTACAATCTAATAACTGAACAAATGCATAGGTACTCAACATTTGTGAACTGGGAATTGTGGTGGCCGCAATTTCCTGTCTTGGTTTACTTCAAGGAGACCCAAACGAAACCCGAAGGACAAATTCATTTCTTCCCTGTGATTTTCGTAAGTCCACTAATTTACCATAATCTCAACCACCTCTTCATTCTATCTTATGAGATTAAATTCAGTGTTGTTGATACAGAACGGCCGACAACTATACGATGTCATGGTGGAGCGTGCTGGACCTTCGAAAACCAGCAGTCCTAAGTAGTGAGAGCTTGACGCAGGACACGCGATGAGCTGACCTCCACTGCCTCCATGGTTAGGACAGTCTTACCTTTTCCTTTTGCAAAGAAGCTACAGCCCATTTGGACAGTCTGCTTGGTGTACAGTGTGAATTTACCTTAAAGAGGAATGGTTGCATACTGGCATAGCGTGCATCTTCAATAGATATATGAGAGATTGATGTGATGAAGCATTAACATGGTATGGGTGGTAATTCATCAATTGTATCGGTGGGAAGGCCACAAGGAAAGGATTCTATTAGATAGTGATTCTACCTTTAGCAGATCCGAAACCATTACATTAGAATTCGTATTACTGAATTAGACTTGCGGGCGATTTCAAGCATAACCATTAATCAGTCCGATAGGATAATGGAGCAAGTTGGATCGCTAGAGTTCTACAGTTCCTTAAGAAGCCATTCTTCGTTCGCTATGTTTTCTTTGTTTTCGAGAGTTTTGAGAATTATCTTTGAGAGAAAAAAAAAAGGGAGGTAGAATTGTAGAAGTGGTAGCCATGCTAGGTGCCACCCAAAAAATCGAGGGTTTGGTATGTATCATTTTAGATTCTGGATATACAACCCTCTGTAGCACTTTCGTATACTGCCATCAAAATATTCAAAAAAAAAATCGTACAACAAATCCTAAAAAATGATGTGTGAAATGCAACTGTATTCCGCTCTTCAAATTGCGAACTCGACATTTGAAATTCCAAGTTTAAACAAATTTTATGATCTTACAAGTTCGTTTCAAACTTTTAAATGCCAAATTGTAGAGTTCAGAATTTCATATGTTGAATGCTAGTGTATCTGCCACCTCAACATTTGTTTTTATTTTTTGATTTATTTTGTATTTTTTGAATCGTTTAAATTCATTTGATTTTCATATTTCAAATGTTGAATTGTGAAGTTTAGATTTTGATGAGCTGAATATACTTTTATTTGGCACCACAATTTTTTTTTCTGATTTGTTATGTATTTATTTTGAATATTTTTATCGATGGCAGGACAGGATGTGTTATAGATTCATATATCATAAATTTGAAATGGCATACGATAAAACCTCGATTTATCCGTGGTGTCCAGCATAGGCTCGGACCCTAACTTTTTAAAAAAAGGATGAAAAAGTTGAATTGTTTAGCTTTTTTAAATGGCCATAACTATAAGCCATAAGACTTGCAGAACAACAAACAAGTGCTTTGTCTAGAACAGCTGCGACTGAACCGCTGTATTTGAAAAGCTTCCAAAAGTTCAACTAGGCTCAAAGAGCCAGTGTTTCATATTTCATTTCATTTTGAAGTCAATATTTACACGCTAAGACTATCAAAAAAATTTGCTTGAAATGATTCAAATTCTAGTGAGGACTTCGAATTTGTTTCGAAATTGAACGGTTCTTAAGCGAATTTCAATATTTTTAGAAAAGGCAATATGCTTTACGAAATTTAGCTCTGATTGAAGCCAAAAACCGACACGTCTCTATGGGTGTGCAACGCGTGGTACAAGGCAAGACAATACGCTAGCACGTTTACTAGCTGTTCGACTGAAATTTGAGAACAAAAAAGTAGAGGGGGTGTAAATGAAAAAAATGATGCAGCAAGAGCCGCTCGGTCGACTGATGCAACGGCTGTGGAGATGGGAGGATGTGACTGTAAAATGAAAAAGACGGAGGCATTTTTTGCATTAGCAATCCGATGTGGCAGGCTGGGCAGTGAACCGAAGGACAGATCAAGCTGGACAGGCAGATCGGACGACCGACATTTTTCAGCCGACGTGGACACCGAGCTTGGCCGACCCTTGGAGAGGATGCACATGCAACTTTAAAATCCGCTCCAAAAAATTTATTTTTTGCATGAAGAAACGTTAACGCCAAACCAAACACCTCAAACACATTAATGCTATTTTAATAATTTTGTGAATTCTTGTAACATCCCTATTTTTCAAAAATTTTGAAAATGCATCATCATGGCATCATCACATGTAAAATCCCAAAATTTTAAAAGTCATTTTTGAAAAATATGCATGTTACTATAAATATTTCCTCTACAAACCTATTTAAGGATTTAACTTATAAATATGTATATATAAATATATCTCATTTGAAAATATCTAAAATACTACAAATCTATTTTTACAAGTTTAAAATTAACCATTTCATATTAAATTTGAAGATGGCCAATTAATTGAACTAAAAATTTAAATAAAAACTTGAAAAACGAAATTTAAACTTATTAGATTCAGTGAAATATATTTTTGCCCTACCACTAATTTTCTCTTACCTCTATGACAAGTGGGCCCCACTTATCATCCTTCCCCAATTGGGAAAACCCCATTTTTGCCCTTTTCCCAACTAAGAATTTTCCAAAATCAGCCCCAATCTCACTTTTCCCTTTCTACCCTCCCCCTTCCTACCATTTTACCCTAGCCCACCCCCTAGCCTCACACTCACGCTACCCTCCCTCTCACTCTCTCTGAAAACTCTCTCGAGCTCTCCTCCCACTCACTCCCTCACTGCCCCTCTCTAGTTTCACCCAGATAACTCCTCCCCGCCTCGATCCTTCTAAGCCCTCTCCTCACACCCCCATTGTTCCATTTTTGTCGGCCTGACCTTGCTGTGCCGGAGCAAATGAGCCGCCGCAGCTTGGCCATGCTGCTTTCGACGCTCTCGCCGGTAATCCTCTCTCTCTTGCCCCTCTACCCTTCCTAGCTCTGTGAGAGTTCGCCCCATCACGGTGCTGCCTCACATGGGAGAGGCCGGCGACGTCTCTCTCCTCACCTGAAAGACACCACTCCATGACCAGATCTCGGCCGCTCTAAGCCCGAGCCACCTCGAGCCTCCTCCACCTCGACACTGCCCACCCCGCCGCTGCTCTAGCTGCCATTGTCGCTTCGGCGACGAGCCAGCACGCAGGCCGCTACATGGCCGCTTGGCCTGGGTAGAGCCGAGTTTACCGCTTACCGATCTTCCTTCTATTTATTATTTGCTTATTTAAATAACAAAGAATTTGTAAATTTTGTATCTTTAAAAATATAAATCCAAAATTAGTGAAATAAATTTATAAAAACTCAGAAAAATATGAACTTTAATTTAAATATATAATTTAAATAATTTGATGCATATTAATACATGATTTGGATTTAGTTTTATAAAGGTAAAGACATAAATCAATTAACCTTAAATGATTTTGATAAATAAAAATAAAATTGGCAATTTCGAAATGGTGAAATATAAAAACATAAACATTTATTTTAGGAATTAGTTTATTTTCTTCATTTCTCAATTAAAAAGAAATATGTTGCTACATATGTACATTAATTAAATTCCATATGAAATATAGGATTTCCAAGTTTATAAAAGGAAGTCAAATAAAATTTATACAATTTTCAGATTAAAGAATCTTTATCATATTTATGCATATCCATTTACATGCATACCATTTCATAATTAATTTTTGGCATTGTATGTTTATTTTGGTTATTTTGTTGTTAGGTGTTAACAACGATAGTTTCGCGAACAATCCCCCGAAGGATCACCAGGAATTTGCTGAGCAAGGCAAGTGCTGAAACCTTGTGTCCTATGATTTTGAAACTAAATTTTTAGATATTTACAAAATGCATGTTATCTTAGACATTAAAATGCTAATCACCTAGCAAATTAGATAATACCCAATCATTAATTTGTTCTGCTAAAATGTTCCTTGCTGTCCTGGGATTATTAAAATTGCTAATATTTGATATCACCCTTGGATTAGGTTTTGCATACTTCTTAGAAATGCTTAGTACTGAATTGTCGTTCATTTTAATAGCTGCAATTATTAAATGCTTGTTTAAATGCTTGATTTAAAGGACAGTGGGTGTAGTTAAGATAGTGGGTGCTATCGGGTAAAAATGTTTTGCAAAACTTGATCGGGGTGGATGGATGCAAGGTGGGTGCATGAAGACGAGACTTGGGCCAGTGTGGAACCACCCCGGTCCGTAAGGATCGATTCTTGAGGTAGACGAGCTAAGTACAACAGTCTGACTGCAGTGTTCTGTATGGGCGGCCCGCCTTAGTATCCTTCAAACCCTAGGTTTGGCATTCCGATCATGGAGTAGGCGATGAGGTCTTGTTCTATTGGTGCAAGAGGGGCATCGGTGTGGAAACCTTAGCGGGAATGCCTTAACTAGGAGGAGGTTGGAAAAAAGCCTTGTGGTGCTCTTTTTCCTTTGGGGGCACCCTCGGGAAAAATCGTCTCGCATGGGTAAAGCGTGCAATCTCTGCAGAGTATAAAACTATCATGATAGCCGTGTCCACGATCAAGGACGGACGACGGGAAGCTGCCTCATGGTACTTCTTCTCTATTTGTTTTCAAAATGGTATTTCAAAGGAAAACCACGATTGCGGTTGTGTGTTTTGGTTTTTCTCCTCACAGTAGGTGCTGTGAGCGATAAGGGTGTCTACACGATGGGTGCCGTGTGTAGCCAGGTTGGACAAAAACCGGTGGGTGCCGGAACTTCAAAGAAATGGATTCAAACATTTGTTTTTCCTCAATATGTTTTAAATCATTTTATAAAACCTTAGGTAAAATTTTGTAAAACTGGCTTTATGCAAAAAGAACCCATAACTATCCTTTGTCAAGCCTTAGATGCATGGTAGTCAGCCTTGCTTGTTGAGTATAAAGTATACTCACCATCGCTTTTATCTTGGTCGCTTTCATTCCAACGAAAGGAGATCGCGACAAAGATGGAACCCGGAGGAGGATATGTACCACGACAAAGGATTTGCCGCCGGGATCCAAGACGAAGAGTACTTCGACGCCTAGGATTGCGTTCCTCCAGCTCTGCCTGTGGGGATTTGCCTCGGTTTTCTTCTTTTGGAGTTTCAGTTGTAATATATGAACTTCCGCTTTTGTAAGGCCTTCGTGCCAAACTATGTAACCACGCCATCAGACGCACTCTGATGTAAACTTATGTAAATTAATTATCATGGTTGTGATGCAAATTCTGTATCTGTGTGTGCTAGCTACTGATCCAGGGACTAGCACAGGTAAAACACACGTGGGACCTCATCTCCGCCAGAGGGGTCCCGACAATTCTAACTCATTTTTTAATCTAATTTTCAAAACTGGAACTCGGATTCAATCCCCTCTGCTTAAAAAAACCGAAACTGCTTTTTAGAACAAAATCTCATAGCACAACCAGGGTTCCATTTATCGTTTTTTAGGGAAAAATCGGTCCGGGCCGGTTTGCGATTTGCCGCGGCAAATCGCGGGAAATCGCGATAAATCGCTCAAATTTTGGGATTTGAATTTTGAATCATCAAAGGCTTGCCGAAATCGCAAAAATCGAACGATATGTCGGCAAACCGATCCAAAATCGCGGCAAATTGTTGGAGAAATGCGCAAATCATGACAACCGAAGAAAAGCAAGAATCGATCGGATTTTGCGGCAAATCGAAAGGATTTGGCGGAAACCGCTGGCGATGGGAAAAAAATGATAAAAAGGTTTATGGTGCAAAAAAATGGTAAAATTGTTTAAAAAAATGAAAATGGTAGGGCATGACTTTTTGTAATTATGTAACATTTAAGCAACATTTGAAATTATTAGAAAAATTGCTTTGAAACTTTGTATGGTGCGGAAAAATGGTAAAATTTGATTTAAAATTATGTAAATGGTAGGCATGACTTTTAGTGATTATTTAACCTTTAGGCAAAATTGAAAATTATGTAAAATGTTAGGCACGACTTGTAGAACTTCGACTCGATTTGTCAGCTGCTTTCTCTCGATTTGTCGCGAGCTCGCGGCGAGATCTGAGCAAGGAGCAAGGACGGAGGAGCTAGCCGAGAAGAGGACCCGAGGAGGGGAAAGGCAACGGCAATGAATCACGGGACAACAGAGCATGCAATAATGAATCATCTATATAATATAAGTACATGAACAGTACATTTTCCAATTTTTCACGATTTTAATTCAAATTTCGTCGTGATTTCGATGTTATTTTTAATTTTTTTCACCATTACCTTCATACAGGTTTATAGATTTTTTGTGATTTTTTTAAATTTTTATATTCAAATCAAAATTTTGAATTTAAATATCGGTTTGTCGTTGCCGAGTCGGCTCGGCACGTCGATTTGCCGCGGTAAATGGAACTCTGAGCACAACTCAGTCCTCACTCAACTTCATTCCGTCCAATAAAAAATGTCTTTTGGAACCAAATCTCCACAACTCAGTCCTAACTCAAACTTTATACCGTCTCATAAAAACTATATTTTAAAACCAAATCTTGAATCACAATTCAGTCATCACTTGACTTCGTTCCGTCTCTGCGGAAAGGAAGGGGTAGGCAGAATCCAGAGCATTCTCAGGCCTCACAAACTTGTACCGCTCCAGCCACGGCAACAGAAAGCAACAAAAACGGCAGGCAGGTAGGCAGGGAGAAAACGACAAGGCACCAGAAAAAAAAAATGAGTTCAATTGCTACCGCACAAAGGTGTGAAGCCAATGCCAAGTGGGCCCGAGATTCTATTGCACCCACCTGCCGGAGAGCACGAGTAGCATTTCTTGGGGTTTGATGCGGCACATTCTGGTTTGTTCTGGACCGACCCGCGGGGTGGACCGCAACGGACGCACAGATTGAATGCTCGTGCCGCCACGCGTCACCGCCTTCTGTTATAGCACACCAACCTCGGATTTTTGTTCTCGTCAGCGTCAAAACAGACCAACTTCAACTCTCCACACTCTCCTTTATTCGTTCCCTTTTTATTTTTCAATATTTTCAACCGTATCTCTTCGAACAGAATAATATAAAAAAAGAAAGAATCCTGAAGAGAATGGAAACTCAAATCTCTTTTGAAAGCAAATAGTAAAGGAAATATATTGAAGCCTAACGGGTTTTTTGCGCTTGTACACTCCATAAAGAAAATGGAGCTACACTGTATGAGCGTCCATAAAGTCGGCTTATTTTAAAAACACAAAGTAAAACCAAAAGTGATTTTTTTTATCTTTGAAGCGACTTTAAAATTTTAATGGAAGAAAAAGAGTTGACAGCCAATTTCGGCGAATCTAGCTAGATGTTTTAGACATTTCACGTCCAACTGTTTAGCCGCAAGTAATAAATAGACCATTCAACCGCAGTTCTAGCTTGTTCATGGAAGTTGGGCTGAATTATTGAAAACTAAATTTCGAAAGATTATAAAAGCCAGCTTCATTGGTTTGACTTGTTGTTACATGATCAAGAAGCGATTTTAACATTTTCAAAAAACCGAGTCGAAAAGTCAAAGCATTTTCACTACTACAGAGATGCTAATTTGTACCATCTCTAAACCCGTTATTAGTGCTGCGTTATGAACCGGTACAGAATAACATGTATTGATGGTGTCTAGACATGGTTTATGGTTAGAACTGGCACATGTAATTTTAAATTATTTTTTCGTTTGCTAATCTAACGCCGCCGGTGCGCTAGGCTAGCTACTAACCTATACATATACTACATCTAGAACTCTTGTTTGTCCTCCTGCTCCTCCTCGCTGGTGTAGGGGGAGGAGTCGACGAAATTAGAGGACCTCAGAGCGAGATCCTCCCTACCATTGTCGTAGGAGGTGTCGTCATCGTCAAACCCTCAGATTCATCTGTGCTCCTCCTCTGATGAGTTATTCTCGTCCTCATCGGTGGAGGGCTCTTCCTCTTCCGACGAGTCATCGTTGGCGGTGTTGATGGGGAGCACATCGAAGCTTCCGACACTGGTGGTGATGGGGCCGGCTGGCAATAGGCAATTGCTCCTCCCCTTAATTGCTGGCTGGTCTCCTACTTGGCCCCCACCTCACCTTGCGGAGACGAGGGCAGCGACAACGATTGGGGTGAACAACGGTAGCCATGGTGAGGTCGGTGGAGATTAAGATGGAGACGGCGGCCGTGGCGACCAGAGCGAGGCTAGTGAAGACTGGGGCAAAGAAGGAGGCCATGACGGCCATGGCGAGGCAGGTGAAGACGAAAACGACATTGCGCGTAGTCCAATGGTGACCAGAGCTTAGAGAGGCCTAGAGATGGGGATCAGAAGTTTTAGAGAGGCTTGGAGACAGGATCTGATCAAGATTAGGTGAAGGTTGATGAAGATATAGAGTACGAGGAAAATTTTCCTCGCGAAATGCTTCGAGAGACGTATAATTACACATTGGGAGACGAAATGTTAGACGTGGCAATTCTAATTACTATCGACCAAATGTACAGATTATATTTGTTGGGTGGTACCGTGGTACAAATCGGCACAGACGGGCCATACGAAGCCGCCTACTCACTAAAGAACCGATACTAATAATGTTATTTGTACTCACAATTTATATATATATATATAACATAGCCTGATTTGGTGTAGTGTGTGTTTTTAAGTTGATCATCGAAAAGTAGAAAATAACAAGTTTTGGTTACATGACACAAAGATAGACGGGTTTTTTCATTAATACTGAGTCAAAAGTTAAAACCTTTTTCTTTTTTAAAGTGAGTATGCCATATAAATGGTCTTCCCAAACGCAATCACTGCCACTCTATACAAATAATAATCGTTATTTTTATTCTATTCTTTATATGTAAAGAATGCGAGACTTTTTTAATTAATTATTAAATAAACAACATTAATAGGAGCTGGTGGTGGGAGGCGCACTGGAAACTCAAGTGCGCTGGCACGTTTATTCTTTCCTCGCTCGCCACTCACTTCTCTCTTCTCTGATCCTCTCGCCTGTACGCCACCAAACCCACCCCTGAATTCTGCTCTCGCCGATGCCACCGCGCCTGCTCTCTCCTCTCTCCCAGATCTAATCCGTCGCCGTCGCCGCCGCCGCCGTCTCTGCTGCCGACACGTCTCCCGCCCCGCCGGTGTGATGCACGCGCACGCGGTAATCTGCAGGTGAGCTGCTATGCTACTATAGTAGCCCAAGGCTATTAATAAACTCGCCTCGTCTCCCTCCGAGATCTCCCCCTCCCTCCTCTCTCTCTCTCCCCTCTCCATTTCCGGGTTCCAAATCCCTCGAGACTGCCCGGCGGTTCGGGACTCGGGAGAGGAGCACCCCACTGATTGATTGGGTTCTCTGGATCAGCTTCGATGCGGTGGAAGCTTAACTCGTCGGCGTACAAGCGCGTGCCGTCCAGGGACGCGGCCATGGATCGCGACGTCGAGACGCAAGGTCCGTGCGCCAATCTGGCCCCGTGATTATTTTTTCGACGATTTTGTTCGGTTAATTGGCTTGATTCTTCCGATGATGACGACGGCGGCGGCGGTTTCTGCAGCGAAAATGACGGACGGCGGCGCCGGCGGGGGCCCGTCGTGGCGCATGTCGCTGCCGCACGTGTGCGTCGCCACGCTCACGTCGTTCCTCTTCGGCTACCACTCAGGGTGAGGCGTGCTTGGTCCCCCTCGCGTTTCCGCTCTCCCGAAATGGTGATTTGGTCCGCCTGTTGTGAAACGCGTATTTGCTTGCTGACGCAGGGTGGTAAATGAGCCGCTCGAGAGCATCTCCGCCGACCTCGGCTTCGCCGGGAACACGCTCTACGAAGGTGCAAGCCGCCTCGAGCCCAGGTCTTGGCGAGATTTGGCCAAATTTGGCACGCCGGTATCTGAATTCGGTTTCTGTGGGTGCAGGGCTTGTGGTGAGCATCTGCTTGGGAGGAGCCTTCGTGGGTTGCCTGTTCAGTGGCTCGATAGCCGATGGGATCGGCCGCCGCCGCGCGTTGCAGCTCAGTGCGGTGCCCATGATCTTTGGCGCCGCCATAAGGTGCTCACGATAAAGATGCGCTGCTTCATTTGCCTGCTTCCCCTTTTCCACTTAATCCTTTGCCGCTGTGTGGTTTGGTCAGTTAAGGCAGCATTTAATTGGCACTTGCTAACATAATTATTCTTGGTGGAGTCAGTATAATCAGTCAATTATTAGGTGTTAAACAAATGCTACTACGTTGAATTAAGTGGTGACTGATTGACTAGTGACCCAGTCTTCTGTTGGTACTGTAAAGTTGCCGAATAGTTGAACGGTAGGAACTACAAAATTATTTATTTTTTAATGGAACAGACTGCCGAAGTAACAAGTAGCAGGCTCTGTGAACTTATCAATTTGTGGAAGTTTGGATTCTGAAGTTGGCAGGGGATGATACTGAATGTGATCGTCCTGTAACCACTATGTAGGCTACTCATATCTGGTGCATCAGGTCTATCATTTTGTCACCAGGAATTTATAGGTTTCTCTGTCTGGTTGAAGAGCTTAGTTGGGACACATGACATGTACACATCTAAGGCATTGAACAATACTGTTAAGTCAATTAAATATAAACCGACTTTGAGTAGCCACCTAGAAAGAGACTGGAGAATACATTACAAATATCCTGTGCTTTCTGAAGGTTGTAATCAGCTTCAATTTCTTGTTTCACTCCTAGTGTATTGAGATTGATTTGTTAGAAAAATGGAAGTATTGTTGCTATAGAAATGCTACAAATTTGGTGTTGGGGGGTAATCAGTAAATAAAAGATGAGTAGAGAGGGGTGTTAATGGACCAACATTGAGTAACTTATTTGTGAATACATCATTGAATTTGCCATTCCAAATTCTGACACTGACAGGATCTAAATGTGATAGTCGGGCCTGTAACACTCTGGAGTAGAAATACAAGTGCTTTGTAGCTCTCGCAAGTTATTAAGATTTGCTCTGTTGGCTCCACTCCTGGTTGATTAAGAATTAATATTGTTATGATGCACAAAAATGGAAGTCTATCAAACTTACATTGATGAACACCTTATATGTGTGATTTGAATTTTCTTGTAGTTTAGATGCAGATCATTCTTATATTTTTGTTATATTCAGCCATATTGAGATTGAAACATTTTTTACAGTGCTCTCACCAACAGTCTGGGGGGTATGCTTTTCGGAAGATTCTTGGTTGGAACAGGGATGGGATTGGGTCCACCAGTAGCTTCACTCTATATAACAGAGGTATGCGATCATTTCTATTTTGCTTCACTCTATATAACACAGGTATGCGATCTTTCTATTTTAGGTCGTTTCTATTTTGTTTGATGGTTGAGTGCCGACAGCAAATATCAAACTAATTCACGTGTGTTTATTTCTGTTCTGATGGAATCCAGGTTTCTCCACCTTCTGTGAGGGGCACATATGGCAGCTTTGTTCAGATTGCGACCTGTCTTGGAATCGTAGTATCTCTCCTATTTGGTACACCTGTCAAGGATATTGATAGATGGTCAGAGGATTTCTCTCGTGGTCCTTTACTTTCCTGTTGCAGTTTATATGTGTGAAATTCATAACAACAAACATCATTCTTACCACTGGCAGGTGGAGAGTGTGTTTCTGGGTTGCAGCGGTCCCAGCAACTTTACAAGCTCTTGGTATGGAGTTCTGTGCTGAGAGCCCCCAGTGGCTGTATAAGGTGCCTTTCTTCAGGATACTGCTTGTTTTCTATGTTTTTGATCTATCAATTTAAAATTTTAAATTTTAACACCATGGGTGTGCCTGCTACTTTCTAAATGTGCTTCTATAGTTCGATCTTATGTGCCATTGCTAGTCATTATGTCAGTGTTGATGATTTTAGCCCATCTAGAAATCATTTTACTATACATTAGTTATCATCTAGGTTTCCCAAATAGTGTGTCCACAGAGTTGTATGTATGCTATTAATAAAGCTCCAATATGCCTTGATGAGTATCAGATTATGTAAAATAAAATCCTCAATGCACTCCTCAATACTGCTCCAGTACTTACCTGATACTCCCCAACCTTTATGCTTGCATTTATATTTAAGAATGACATGTTCAGCAGACACTTCCGAAATGGTTTGACGAGCCTTTTCCTTCTACACAGTGTGGAAGAATAAGCGAAGCAGAGATGCAATTCGAAAAGCTTCTAGGTCCTCTTCATGTAAAATCTGTCATGGCAGAGCTTTCTCGATCTGAAAGAGGTGATGAAGGAGAAAGTGTGAAGTACTCGGAGTTGTTTTATGGTCGCCACTTCAATGGTACAAGCTACTTTTTATCGGTTATATTGTATTTGTGTGTTCAATATAACCTGATTTCTGTTTGACTTTGAAGTTTGTTCATTACAAGTCCCTTTCTTTGCTACAGTTGTTTTTATTGGCACAACACTGTTTGCTTTACAACAGTTATCCGGCATAAATTCTGTGTTCTATTTCTCATCAACTGTGTTCAGAAGTGTGGGGGTGCCCTCTAACCTTGCCAACATAGGCATGGGGATTGCAAATTTATTAGGTGAGCCCCCCTGAACCTGTTCTACTGTTCATCTACTTACTACTGTTCTATTATATTCTGTTGACAGACCTTATTTTCGTGTGTTCGCCTCCAGGTTCAATTGTAGCGATGCTCCTAATGGACAAACTAGGCAGAAAGGTGCTTCTTTCAGGGAGCTTCCTTGCCATGGTAAGCAGCTACTATAGTTGGAACTTGGAAGAAATATTGAACATTACTGATTACACTTACTGGTGTAGGCCTTTGCAATGGGAATTCAGGCTGTTGGAGCAAATCGTCACTACCTTGGTTCTGCAAGTGTGTTACTTTCGGTTGGTGGCGTGCTTCTGTAAGTTTCAGAATTTATGCCTTACACTACCTTGGTTCTACTAACTTACATTAATTTTATGCCTTACATTTCACCAATTTGGTCATAAACTGCACTAAATTAGGGCATCTAAGTTGATTATCTTAACCAACACTTCTATAGGATTAGGTCAACTCATCATGCCAATAATTAAGTCGATAATATGAGAAATTCATTGTATATCATAGTCCAATGGCATGTTCTGCTGACTTCTAGTTTGCATAGTCCATACAGTTGAGAAACTTGGTGTCATATCTGCTTTTCAGACCACAGTAATCAGCAGCAGAAAGGATATTGTATTACTTACTGCATTTCTTTCATCTTAGTTTCAGAGTAGCATTGTTCCTCAATGGTGCTGTGCTACTCTCACATGCTATGTGTATGTCTCCCTACTGTAATCTTACTTCCCATAAGGATTTTCCATTTGGTTAACTTGTGTGTTAGCAGCCAAATTATGGAACATTTCACCTATGTGCTCGTAGCGGAACTCTTGTCACTTCTTTTGATGGCTCTAGTTTACTTTCTTATGGCTGAGCATTTCTTTTCCAGGTTTGTCTTATCATTTTCGTTAGGAGCAGGCCCAGTTCCAGGACTCCTTTTGCCTGAGATTTTCCCAAACAAAATCCGTGCCAAGGCTATGGCTATGTGCATGTCTGTGCATTGGGTAAGAGGTTTTTCAACTGACAAGTGCATGTAAAATGCTTGCCGCTAGACAGGGAAAAAAGGCTGGTTACGCTTGTGGGTAATCTGTGTGTATGATGAAGGACCTAAGTGCTAAACACAACCAAAATAATTGACTATTTTATGTGAACTATAGGGGTTAACTAGGCTGTGTTAGAATTCAGCCACCAGACTGCAAGGGAGACCTGAATAGTTTTACCCAGGATGTGGTCATGAAGATAGTTGGACAATATAGGCTGCAGCTCTGCAGTCTACAAAATTATCCCCCCGCCGGCACCATCCACACACGAAAATCATGCTAACAGTCCTCCCGCTTTCACCATCCACACATGAAAATCATGCTAACACTGTAGTTTTCCCTTACATGCTGCTAAGCCGAGAGGCATAAGTAATCACCAACACTTTTTGAGGGTAAGAATCGAGATGCAATGACTAGTGCAGTCCATCCTCATAACACTACTAGGGTTTTAATTAAAGGATAAATACATGAAAATTTTCTGGGAGATTCTAATATGTTTGGCTGGTTGCTACTGGATATCAAAATTCAAGTCTTGATTAATCCTATCTGAAAGCTACTATGTAACAGGTAGTGGCTTGTACTTCTTTTTTTAAGCATATAAAATGTTTTCATCTTTTCCTACTTGTGTGTGTGTTTCACTGTCTGTCTGTAAAGTAGGTGGGAACCCAGTTGGCTGGAATGCCCAATATATGCTTGATTATAGTTGTACGCTGCATCTGAGTACCCTGAATTAAAATCACTTCCACTTGTTAACATGCGATGCTTGATTGTTAAATCTGCAGGTTGTGAACTTTTTTGTTAGCTTGTTGTTCTTACGGCTTCTGGAGCAACTTGGCCCACAAGTTCTGTACACAATGTTTTCATCATTTTGTGTGGTGGCAGCAATATTTGTGCGGCGACATGTGGTTGAAACAAAGGGAAAAACTTTGCAAGAGATAGAAGTCTCACTCTTGCAAACACAATAAAGGTAGTACTTGCTTTTGCATTTGACATTATCCGTTCTAAGGTCATCTGTCTCTCAACATGTAATTATGACTGGTGGCGGTGATATTTTTAAGGTGGTGGTGATGTATATGGTAGTGTTTCTTTCGGCGGTTGCGGTTGCGGTTGCGTTTAAGCTGAGAATTTGTAGCTTCTTGATTAGGACATCTGAGGGATCAAAAAATTATAGAAAAAATGTTTTTAAGAGCTTTGAGAAGAAATAGTAAGATCTACAAAAATTGGCTACCAAATGTCAAAACGTTTTACTTGTACAAAAATAACAAATTTCTAGCTTATAAGCAAACGCAACGCAAACGCAAAAAGAAACACACCCTATATTCTGAAACACAAGAGGTGATGATTCAGCAGAGGATGCTTAGTTTGAAACTTCATTAGGCCATATGGATCACAAGCAAGGCCTTGAGAGCCCTACCACATGATAATCTGGATTCACAGGCAGCGTGCTCTTGCTGTTGCAGGTTTTATCTGAGGGGCATCGAATATCAGACCTGACATGATTGGAACCTGGCACTATACTGTTTGCTGAATACCAGCTGGGCCAAGTCTCCCGCGGAAAGCAACACCCTACCGTCTCAGGGAAGTTCCCATGCATGCACCTGTGACCACAAGGGCAGCTTGTCTCGGCTTGTGTTGTATAGCTCGCCCTTGCATGCATTGTCATTGAAAACGAATACATCATTACTTGTACCCATGTTCTTGGAAGTTGGAATAACAGCATTGGCTTGAGTGCTCCGTTGGTTGCTATGTGTTCTACCTGACTACCTGGCTTTGCCCATCTATACGAATATAAAGAGCCGCCTTCTTGAGGTCATTCATGCTAAATGCATGCTACTATGTTGGTAGACAGTAGAGCCCTACTGGGGTAATGAAACCAAAGCAAATAATTTTGAATTGCTAAATTGAACAGTAAGCATCTGGACTATGCGGCTTCGAGATTAATTTCGTTAGCTCCTGCCAATCTAATCATGCCCGATCAAGCTCCCACTGCTATTCGATTTTATCGAGTTAGGAAACTTGTGACAATTATCTATCGTATTAACCAAGTGACCAACGCAATTGGGATGAAAACACACATTATCACTAATTAGTGATGAAGTTCCGTTCAGCGTGCGTCAGTCGAAATGTTGAATTTCCTACCAGCGTACCGGACAAATTTCCACGCATGAAAAAAAACACACACACTAGGGCTGGGAACGAGCCGAGCCGAGCTAGGATCGGCTGGGCTTGGTCAGGTAGCGAGCCGAGCCTGTCTCGGCTCGGTGACGCGACGAGCTCAAAAGGACGGCTTGGCTCGGCTCGGTCCTAGCTTGTGAGTCGGCTCGTTGGCTCACCCAGCCAGGCGATGACAGCATTCCAAGTCTCCAGCCGCTAATATTTGAGATTTTGAGACTTCCAAGATCAGCAAATAATATCTATTTCGTCAACCCATGACCATGATCAACCAAGCCATCATTGCATTAATCCATGATCAATATTTTAGCAAAATAAAGCAACATTGAATGCTTTTAGCCAACAGTCCAACACAACAGCCGATCCGGCTTGGCTCGCCGAGCCGGCTCGGCCCATCAATGAGCCTAAGAAATAGGCTCGGCTCGGACTCGGCTGAGCTGAGCCCAAGCCAAGTCCGAGCCGAGAGCCACGAGCTTCCTACCTATTAAAACTTCTGCGGATACCTAGATACCTAGATCGAATACATGTAAATCATTACATTAAAATCACATATGTAATGTTCTCGTGTGGGCTAGGCTGATTTAGTGAAGTTATCGAATTATTGGTCTTTGAGAGCTTATGGAAGCAGCTTCAAGAAGCAATCTGCTTTGCTCGACTTGTTTTTTGAGTTTTGAGAAGCATCCTCGAGATAGAAAAGGGCTTGATAAGCTTGTGTTTGACTTTCCAGAACGTCTTGGAAAATCATTGCATAAAAATTCCATTCCATAACTCTTGTCATAATTCTAACCATGTTTTTTTTAGTTTTTGCATCTTCACTCCTCACCCAAAATTTCTCCAACTTTGACCGGTTTGTAATTCTAGTGGGGTGTTTAGCAAAGTATGGCATTCACAATATCATGCATACCAAACAGGTCACCATTCTCTATGCACACATTTTGAAACTCTATGCTATTAAAAGTCTCTAGTGGTGAGTGGTGAATGATGATATGCCGGTCATCTCTACTACCCATCACTCATCTAATAGTCAAGACATCATAAATGTACTTTCTATTTATTTGTCTTACTTTCTTATTTTAGTGTGGCGTATTTTAGGAAGTTTTGGATCAGCCAAATCATCATATTTATTTAGCTTCATTGTTTTGGTGTGTTGTGTTTTAGGAAACTTTTGTTCAGTTAAAGGTATACTAGATTAGAGGATGCGAATGCACGACGCAGTTGAGCATAAAAGCAAAGAGAAGGGTATGAAAGCATGACACAGTCGAGTGTGAAAGGTTCAAAGAGGAGATGAAGATATTTGTTCATAGCAAATTTCGTGTGTTTGGCTAGTGTATGAAAAATGATTTTTCTCTAAACCATGTTGCAAAACAGCCCTTAGAGGAAGGGCCATCCTTTCGAGCGGTAGATTAGAGGATTAATTGGAGACATGCCACTACAAAGTAGGCAATTTTGTAACGTGCCATAAAAAGTGGTAACCTGTCCAGTGTCATTTCTCAATGAAATTCCATTGAAAAATACCATTAGGAACATTTTTAGACAAAAATACCCATACCCTTTCTTCCTTTCATCTTCGTGAGCTCCACCACTGTCTTGGCACATCCAGGAAGCTCCCTCTTTTCTCATTAATGAGCTTGACCGTCAGCGCTGACTGCGAGCAACCAAGAGCTTCTACTACCGACGCCATGTTCATGAGCTCGCTGGCACTAGATCTAGTTACCTTGCCGGAGGTAGGGGCACAATGGTCATGGGAGGTAGGGTCGCAGCAGCCGGGGGATGTCTGGGTGAGGGGAAGAGGACAAATTAAGAGGTAACCAATGGGAGGAGAGGGGAGGACAATGGAGAGGTTGATGGCGGGATGAGAGGGAGGGAGCACACGAATGCATCTTCAGCCAGTGGCAGATGATATTGTCGAAGGACAGAATAAATTTTATAACATGGCAAAGTCCATAGCATGGATTAAATAGCATCGTGCAAAATCAAAGAAAGTCATACGCCCATAAGTGTTGTGACCCTAATTCATTAAATAGAATGAAAATAATATTATAAAGCATAAAAGCTAAAAAAGACAAAATATGTACCATTAAAGTACTGATTGCTTATATGAGTCGAAAGCAATTGCATTTGCCGACGTATCATCTTTTGAAAATGTTTCTTAATTTCATTAAGATAAAGTCCTTTGAATATCTTTTTCTTGATATTGTCGCGCTAGGCTGCCCTTGTTTTTAGCTGCTATGAATTATAATTTGAGAAGCAGGCATTCATTTAGGGCTAGGAGAAGCCAAAAATTACCAAAAAAAATTAAATTTGAGAGCTTCCATAAAAACAATAAGACATGAAAAAGTGGGTACAAAGTGTTTAGCTTATATAAAAAAGGATAACCCGCTATAGATACATTTAATATAAATTGAATAGAGCGAATTAGCAGGCTGCTGCACCAGACCGCCAAGCCGTCAGCCCATTTGGCAGTTTGAACTGAGCCATGTACTCGTGGATGGATGAGCCTCTATATTCTCTATATTTGTAGATGTATAGAGCGCATAAAAACAATCTCATACCTGTCTGAAAAAAAACCGAAGTTTCAAACATCAAATACTAAGCCATAACACATAAAAACTCAACCAATGCCAATCCTATTATTTGTTTTTCACCCAAAGTTGGATAAGAAAGACAACCACCACCTCCAAGGAATAACACGATAAGTAGAGTGTGTCTCTATAATTCTCTTGCTGAAGTAAACCCATTGATGTAACCAGTAAGTTTTTTGAACGATAATATGTATGAAAGAGACATTTTGTATTTTAAAAGCTAAATCATTTTGACAAAACCAAATAGCCTGAATCAAAGACTGCAATACCAATCCAAACACCAATTAGTTACTTCGAGGAGATAGAGACTCAGTTCAAACTGCATCAATTAGAATCCTATTTACTGAACAAGTTCATAAGGACACACGGCAACGTAGCCTGCTTTCAGCCATGGCGGCGGCCACCATGACGGGGAGCCAGTCCACTTTGTCGATGGCAGTGTCCGGGCTTGAAGAGGCGACGTGCGAGGTGGAGGTAGGAGGACGGAGAGCTCGCTGGTTACCGGAGAGGGAGGGGCCCGCCGGATAATGAAGATAGAAGAAGATACATGGGAGGAGGAGAGGCGTAGAGCAGGGATAAAATCGAGGTAGATAGAGGGGGTAAGAACATCCAGAATGGTACCCCTAAAAAAAATGTCCCAAATGGTACTTTTCAAAGAAAATTCATTTAGTAATTGCACATGTTTTCCATTTCTTGATGGCAATTTCAAAATCGCCTACTTCAGAATGGGATGTATCTGAATAACCCATTAGATTATAATTTCTTTCTAACAATCCTGTTTGGTTTATGAATAGCTAGATGCCTTTTTTTAAAGGGGATAAACATTTTATTAAAGCTTTAGAGAATTACATCCCCAAGTTACATGGGTCCCTAAAGCATAGCATGTTACTCACCAAGTTACTCGTTTAAGATACGTGCAAGTCAAAGTCTTAAAACTTAGGCTATGAATATTTTTTTTGAAAAATTTAGTTTGAGTACATGGAAATCATATAGTTAGATTTGTTTTGAAGAGTACTTCCATAATGTGATAATTTTTGTGTGTTTTATAAATGGATTGTGATAGTTATTAGTGGTCAACGATGCATGTCGGAGACCGTGTTAGTGTCCAAAACGATAGTTAATTGTGACTGGAGGGAGTACTTCTTACAACACACACAACTAAGACCACACAGAGTTTGTCTTCATCCCCAATCACCTCATTAGCGATGACGAGATAAGCAAACCAACGAAGTTGGAAACGAAACCTCCTGCCTAATCTACCAAGGACTTTGTTAAACAATGTGTCCGAACAACCAGCACCTCAATGGAACCATCGAAACGTATTTAGACCACTAAGGAGCATCGATGAAAATAATCTTTTAAAGCAGCAAAGGAAACCAAAATCTGGCGGCGCCACCACCACTGAAGGTTTCGATGATAGTAACCTAGAAGAACCTTCACCACTGTCGTTGTTGATGGTGCAGAAAGCAAACCCAACTCGAGGAAGATCTCAAGCTTGTCCCCTTTGACAAAAGAGATAGGCATAGCTAACCTCAAACACATTACCCCAGATAGCCCTTTGACATCGACGACATGAACGTGGAGGAGAAAAACTCATTGGCGCCAGGGAACCCTAAAACTACCTAGAAAGCTAGTCTATACTAGTCATAGGCTAAACTTAATTGGCTACCTGTACATAAATCCCCGACAAAATAATGGGTCCTCTCACCTCCTAATCAGCGATGTCACAAGAGTTGAAGGAGACAAGGGGGCCAATCCTGCTTGTTGGTGTCTCCTGGTCGCCTCTCGTCACTTGAGTAGCTAGATGGCAGAAGAAATGAAAAGCCTTCGAAAAGAGGGTAAGTCACTTGAAGTCGGTTACAAACTAGCAGTATCTAGAGGCATTGGGTGCTTGCCGTATTGAGAGTATCTTACATTCTCTCTTCACCAGATAGATAGATAGATAGATATATAGATAGGAAATCTGATAACAAGATTATGACTTCCTTACTATCAGTAAGCTCCCAAAGGCGATGAACTACCTCCGATTTGTTCATTTTGTTGGATAATTTGTTAGATGCCCCAAGTTGAGTGTCCTTCTAACATCTAACACCACTTTGAGTGTAATACATTTTATTCCTAAAAGTTTCGTTGGATGATCTAGTAAATGCCACTTTTTAAAATTTTTGCAAGAATTTGATCAAACCTTGACGCGAAATGTCTCTTTTTCTCTACTCATCTCTTCCATTTTCTTTCTCTTCTTCTTCCTCCTCTCCTCTGCCATGGCTGGTCACCACCTTGGAGCTAATGGTTGGCCTCCTTGGCCCCTCTACCCTAGCCAAGTCCCCGCGCACCCGCTCCAAGCGCTTGCCGCCCCACCACATCGACCACAACAGCCACAATGGTACCCCTAGCAGCACGCACTTGGTGGTCCACCTTCATGGGGCGCAACGTGGTGTGCACAACGCTCCAGTCCCACGACATGGCCTTCCAGGAGCATGATGTGTGTCCATGGATCGTGGCTTCTAGGAGGAGCTGAGGGGGCTAATGTAGAGGGGTCCTAGGCTTGGAAGCAGCGAGCGTGCCACGACTGTTCGTATGCCTTCACGTTGGTGGCACCGCGAGGTCCTTAGCCGGGCGGTTGCGTTGACTGCGCTGCAGGAGCTAGAGCTAGAAGGGAAGGCTTAGGTGGTTTTGCTCACCGATGGCAAGGGCAGGGCGGTAGCCAGCCATGGTAAAGGAGAGGAGAAAGAAGATGGAAAAGAGAAGCAAGGGTAAAAGAGACATTTCATGTCAAGGTTTGATCAAATTCATCCAAAAATTTTGAAAAGTGGTATTTAATAGATCATCCGATGAATGTTTGGGCATAAAATATATTACACTAAAATTGGTGGCAAATGTTAGGACTTTCAACTTATGGGCATTTAATAAAGAAAAATTCATTATATGCCATTCCAAAGAGTGGCATTCCATTATATGCCCTCATTTGCCACTTTAGCTAACTAAGTTCATCTTCTTTAGGAAAAAGTCTATTTACCCCCCAACCTTCGAGCAAAGTCTAAAAATCAACTCTCAACTCTAAAACCAGCTATTTGACACCCCTCAAACCTCAAAATCGGCTAAATTAGCCCACAAAACCAAACCACGGGTGGTTTTTTTTTTTAGTAGATGACATGCAGGGGAAAATAATTCTAGGAACTATAATTAAAATATTAAAAATAAGTGTAAATTGCACACTATGTCTTTAAAGTTGTCCCACATTTTCACTTAGGTATGAAACTTCCAAAACTAGATATTTGGATACACAAAATTGCGTTATCCTTTCGATTATGCCCAAACTGGTATGAAGAGGGTCGTTTGATGACATACGCTACCTAGTTAGCACCACCTGCGCTCACAAATTGCCATGTGTCATTTCTATACCCGTTTGAAAAATTGAATTTAATATGAAAAGATAAAAATATAAAATTCTAAAAGTTAAAAAATAAAATCATAAAATTAGTAAAAAACCTAAAATTCATTAACAAAATCTTAAAAATAATAATATTCGTTAAAAAATCTTTGAAATACTAAAATTTGTAAAAAATCTTAAAAATCATAAAATTCATATGAAAAATAAAAATATCATAAAATCAACAAATGATGGCCCAAGGTACTGCTAACATGGATGGGTTTTTTTGACAAATTTTAGGACTTTTTAGATTTTTTACATACTTGATTATTTTAAAGATTTTTTACAAATTTAGGTTTTTTATTTTTATGAATTTAAGTTTTAGATTTTTAATAATTATTTTAAATATTTGTATGATTTCTTTTACAAATTTTATTTTTTTTTTATGATTTTTGAATCTAAATTTAGTTTTTTTTAACAAATTTAAAATGATACGTGGTTACGTTTAGTGTTGACTAGGTAGCACATGTCATTAAAACCGTTCTCTTTATACTCAATTACTTTGAAACTAACACAACCATTTGAAACTAATGAAACCTTAAAGTAATTTCATGTACCACAATATCTGTATTTAGAAGTTAGATATAAGCAGAAACACTGGTCTGGATATCTACAGTCGACTGCACCTGGCCCCCCACCCATCCCCTTCTATTGGCCGTCCATCTAGGGGTCAGACACAGCCGCCGCTTCCCAGCTTGCCACGGTCCGGTCGCTCTCTCCTAAACCCTAGGCCCTCCAATCCCCCGTTGTTCCATGTACACACCACGTGCCGCCCCTGCTCCAGCCTCCTGACGCCCCAGCCACCCCTTGCTCCTGGCCGCTCGACGTCCCCAGGCCTCCTTTTGCTCCCGGCATCGTCCTCCCGGCCGCCCGGTTGCTTGGCGTCTCCCCCTGCGCCCATGGCCTCCCCCTATTCCTAGTTGCCGGCGCCCCCAACTGCCCCTGCTCTCGGCCGCCCGATCACCTCTCTGTCATCTAGGGGCGCTACTTAGTCTTAGGCGCGTGACACCACCCCCAACTTCCAGTCGCCCAGTGCTAGCTCCTGGTATGCATTATAGTTTATAGTCTTCTATATCTCAAGTAGTAATTGGTATTGGCTTGTTGTCACTTTTGTTGAACCTTGAAACTTATATTACTCGAAAATAGTATGTTGTGATAGTATTATGTATTCATGTGTACACAATTGACCCATCTTTGTTTCCATAAATATGGCATTAACGATACCAAACTGATTGTTTAGTATTTAGGAATGCTGAACTGAATTTTCATGTAGTATATTTGGTGTCTCATTTCAATTACCGTATTTAAAAAAATATTTACCGAATATACTGTCATGACAATTTGGTATTAGAGCCATTGATCCCTTCCCATGGCTTCTGTTGCCGAACCACTAGTTACGACTTACGATGGCAGCACTGCGGGCGTTGTTCACTCAACAAACAGCGATAATACTTGGGATCATGGAAGATGCATTGCTGTCGGGACCCGGCTGTGCACAACCGAACCTCTCTGTGTTTACAATACTAGTCTCAACGATTCATAGCTAGTACACACAGGATAAACAGATGATCAAGCCATACGCTTTATTGAATTGAAATAATTATGAAGTATTGTGGACTCAATGCCACATTACAACATCATAATATAAATAGCAAGCACAAGAACATAAATAACCGCATCGTGATGTCCCGTCAACCGCCATAGGCACCTGACCGGGGTACGCTTCTAGTAGTCTGGGTCGTCTGCGTAACGTCTCCTTCATAGTCGACGTACTTCTCCTGATCAACACCTACTTGTTGGAATGAGCAGCACCGCATGAAAATCCAAGGTGAGTATACAACATACTCGGTAAGCTAAAGTCCTTAAGCATGAATGCAAAGCTTACAAATGAATAAGGATGGTTCTTTTGCAGAATAGCAATTTAAACAGTTTTAACTATTAGTTGCAAAGCATCATCTACAAATTTAATACTTAAATAAAATTTATTTGTTGGATTTTCCTGAACACATTACCATTGCCTTCTCAGCACAAGACCGATACAAGCATTCACTGCCAAAACTATGTGACAACCCCTCATGGAATTCCTGAAAGTGCATCTAGGCCCCAGATTGTTTTGGTGATTAATGACAAGTAATTAAGGACTAATGCGCTGCAATGAGTAATGAACAGATACTTAGTCCAAATAGGGATTCTCGAAAAGATTGTGGGCCCCTCAAGAAACTCAATTGACATCTATCGGCAACATTCTTAGTCATGTACCTTTTTCCATTTT
Source organism: Olyra latifolia (assembly GCA_036346145.1). NCBI lineage: Eukaryota > Viridiplantae > Streptophyta > Magnoliopsida > Poales > Poaceae > Olyra > Olyra latifolia. The sequence goes on along the minus strand of CM070524.1, from coordinate 51,104,985 downwards.
ATTAAGTCTAAGGACAGCATATTATTAAGAGGGATACGATGGTTTATGACTATTAGAGGTGTCTAGTGCTTTAGATTGAAATCTTGTAAGAGAAAGAGAGAGACACATCACACTCTATTTTCTCACGAGGATGCCTTTTCTCTCGGTGGCAACTGGAGTATCGGGTAGTTACCATCGGAGTATCTGGTACCTTTGAAACCGAAATATCCGAAAAATTCGAGTTTTGATCTCACTGTCTGGATTGTCATTTTTTAACCAGAGTATCCAGTAGTTACCATCGGAGTATCTGGTACATTTGAAACCAGAATGTCCAGAAAATCCGAGCTTTGATCTCACTGTCTGGATTGCCATTTTTAATCGGAGTATCCGGTAGATTCACTGGAATGTCCGATACCCTATGGACCGGGGTGTCCGAAATTTCAAAGTCTGGGCTTCTCTGTTTAATTAGAGCTTCTGCACCGGACTATCCGGTCCCTGGACCAGACTATCCGATGTAAGTGGCAGTTTCAGCCCCAAACGGCTAGTTTTTTTTGGGGGCTCTCCTATTTAAACCCTACCCGCCCCCTAGCTAGGGCTAGCATTCCATTCAGATTCAAACACATCCCTAACTTGTTCTTAAGATCTTAAACCTCTTCGCTCTCTAGATTCTTTTGATTCATCACTTGGAAAGGGTTGAGAGGCAAGATTCGAGTGCTCTAGGTTGCAAGATTTCATCTTCAAGCACTTGACTCCATCTTCAAGCTCATACTCCGCCGGATTTGTTACTCTTGGAAGTTGTGGACTCCTAAACAGTTAGGAGTTGCCTTCAAGCCACCAATGCTTGGTGTGGTGGCAGTGTGAAGTTTGTGAAGGCCGGTTCCGTCTTCGTAAGGGAAGGAACAAGGAGTGAAGCCAAGGATGCTGGGGAATGGCTAGGGTAAGACCCATGCGTTTCAAAAACTCGTCCCCTCCCCAGGAACTATCTTATACATTAGAATCAAGATTAGCTGTCAACCAAAGCTTATAAACACGTACCGTGACCCTAGAGTATCAGGATGAGGCTTCGGAGATGGATTTACTCGTAGCCTTCAACGCCCAATCGTCGCAGCGGAGAGATGCCTGTCAGACCTTTCACAGCAAAGTAGCTGTGTTTTTTAGGTATCCACACGAACAGGCCTTCAGCTTCGTGCATTGGTGTGCTAGCACCGGATTACACGACCCTTGTGACTTTCTTTGAAACAAGTGTAACCCTTACACCCCTTTTTTTTCTTTTCTCCCATAATTTTTCTTTCCCTCTCCATTTTTGAAGAACCCCTCCTCTTTATATAGGAGAGAGAAGGTCGGCTGCTGCAGCAACCGTCTTGCTACAGTAAATGCTACAGTACTGCCATGTTTGCTGCAGTGTTTTTAGCAAAAAAAATCTTATTTTCGCAATACATGTGGTTTCTAACTTTCTAGGAACAACCAGATACCACGTTCAATCGTATTGAACATATGTCACGAGAGAATGTTTCATAAACATGTCTTAAACTTATTCTATGTGTGTGACCCTGTAGGTTCATGACTACTCAAATTGCATGAAGGTCGGCGATCTGACGAATCTCTCAATGATCAAATGTTGATCCTTTCGTCTCTTTTGATATATTGACTTAACCCAAGGTCGAGATGTGCCAGCCTTGTGCTGTTAAGCCCTTTTACACGATTTTTCAAAATAGACTAAACCTGATCGATCGATCAACTCCTTGATCAACTCCTTGATCTCTCGGGCATGGCCATGCACATCCTTCAGTCTATTTCATCGAGCGGCCCAAGATATCGTTTTCCTTTAAATGAGGAGAACAACTCCCATCTTGATCAATCACTTCTCTCTGCATGATTCAAAACATACTCAAGTGTTGCCCTTATGATTATCCAGTTACGGTATAACGTTAGACAACATCAAAGCATTCTATCCTCATGTAGAAAACTGTGTTTGATCTTAGGTCTGAGGATCAAGACCTTCTATCACAGTATGAAATCACCTATGACACATCATATCCTGAAAGGTGTTTCATAAAGCGGGTCAGTTCGGTACCATGTACTCCTACATGTGTATCCACATGATTGTATTGATATCACATATCCATAGCCTGCAAAACATGACTATCACAACAATCCATGTGCTTGATTATATCCATGTCTATTATTGGTGTTCTAGCCAATATACAAAATCAAGGGACAACATTTATAATGAAGTCATTATGTATTACAGAGTTTTACAACTAAGTCGTACTTGATGACCTATAACATCTGATCACTAATGGAACCATACAAACATAACATATTACAATCATTCTCATGATTGTCCTCTAGGGCATATTTCTTACAAAGGAGTGCTTTGTGCAACCTTAGGAAGAAAAGGGTTGAAAGAGACCCCGGCTCAAGTGTGACCAAGCTGCCTCAACGGAGACATAGGATCCCCTCAAGGATCCGAACTTCAGGAAAACATCGTTAAGCGTCTCCTCTTCATCTTCGGTTTTCTCCCTCTTTGTGCCTTTACTTGATTTGCTTGGGATTTACTACTTGTGTTGTGGACTTAGTTCCTAGCAGCTCCTGTAGCCTATACTTGCTTGCTCTAACTCTTTGGTGTAAGTGGAATTGCTAAATCTAAGTTTGTGAGGGTGATTTAAGCTAACCCTAATCGGAGTATCTGGGCCTAACCACCAAACTGTCCAGTACCCTTTCAGTTTTCGTAATTTAATTTATTAACACCTATTCACCTTTCGTCTAGGCAACATCTCGATCCTTCAATTGGTATCAGAGCCTAATCTCTTGTGGTAAGCTTAACCGTTTAGAGACAAAGGATGTCGAACGGTGATAAGGATAATACCAGTGCATCTATTCCATTTGATTATTCTGGCATGAATAGCTCATCATCTTCATCTTATATCTCTATTCCATCCGGTCGAGCATCTTACTTTGATGGCACTCACTATACAGCATGGAGACATAAAATGAAGACGTACTTGAGATCACTTCACCCCTCTATTTGGCATATTGTTGAGACAGGTTTTAAACCTAAAGATCCGGAGAAGCTCACATCCGAATAAAAGCATGACCAACACCGCAATGATCAAGCCGCCAATGCTTTGCTTGGAGCCTTGAGCCTAGGTGAGTTCAACCAGGTCGATGGACTTAAGGTTGCCAAGGAGATTTATGACACTCTCAAGGTCACACATGAGGGTACCTCAAGTGTCTCGGGAGTCCAAGATAGAGTTGATAGCTGGCAAGTTGGGTCGGTTTGTGATAGAGGATAGCGAGAGCTACAAGGAGATGTACGATCGGTTAATGCTACTTGTGAATGAAGCCAAAGGATTTGGGAGCAAGGAGATGATCGACTCCTACATGGTCAAGCTCATGCTAAGAGCGATCACTCCAAGAAATCCAACCTTGATGATACTCATCCGTAAGTGGGACAACTACAACATGCTTACACCACATATGTGCTAGGGAGGATTCTAGCTCACGAGTTGATGAACCAAGAGTCTAAGGAGGTTGAAGAACTCATCAACCATGGAACGAAGAAGAAAAGCATAGCCTTAAAAGCTAGCAAAGAGAAGGAAGTTAGCTCAAGTGAAGATGAAAGTGATGTTTCACTCGATGAGGAAGAAATGGCACTATTCGTGAGAAATTTCAAAAAATTTCTCAAGAAGAGTGGATATCACAAGGGAGACTATCACAAGAAAAACAATGGAAAGTCTAAGGGAAAGCACTCAAAGAGAGCATGCTATGAATGTGGTGACACCAGTCACTTCATCGCTGAGTACCCGCAAAAGAAGAACAAGGAGAACAATAAGAAAAAGAAGGATAAGCATCAAAAAAAGGATAAAGGCAAGAGTTCCAAAGGTCACACTCACATCGGTGAAGAGTGGGACTCCAATGACTCTGACTCCGACTCCGATGATGAAGGTGTCGCCACTATTGCCTTCGCTACCACTACATCAAGCAAGTCGCTCTTCGATGACTCAAGTGATGATGAATCTCCAATTTGTCTCATGGCTAAGGGGCACAAGGTATCATCCAAGTCCAAATCTCATACTATTGATAATCTTTGCAATAATGATAGTGATAGTGATTGTGATGTTGATCTTATTAGCACTCTTAAAAAATTTGATTTGTCTAATATGAGTGCTTTGCTTGAAACAATTGAAAGGCAAGAGAACACTCTCGATAGATAAGAGGACTTGCTCATCCTTGAAAAGGAGAGAAATCTTTAGTTTGAGAGGGTCCTAGCACAAGAGAGAAAGAAGAATGAGGAGATGGCCAAACAATTAAGTGAGGCAAAATCCGAAATCGCTAATCTTGAGATCACCAATGCTTCACTCGTAGAGAAGCTTGATTGTGCAAAGGAAGTGCACAAGTCTCTTGATGTAAAGTTTGTTGATCTCTTGAAAGCACCACAATCTCTCCTACTGCATCTTGCCCATCACTTGTATCAACTAGCAATAGATGTGCTAAATGCTATAATATTGATCTTAATGCTTATTCAACTAACCTTGAAACCATGAGATCTTTAGTGTGTGAAAATAAAAGACTCAAGGGGCTTGTTCAAGATGGATATTAAAAATCCTATAAAGCTAGTAAAGGCCTTCAGGAGTTCCTTGGTAGGTGAACCAGAAACTACAAGGAGAGGCTTGAGTACATTCCTCCCAAGGGTAACAAAGACCACATTGTGATAGCCCCGAGTCCAAGTTTCGTCAAATTTATCAAAACCAAGGGCTCTCTCACTCATGCTTCTCACTTTACTTTCAATGCCTCCTATGTGCTTAGGAAAGATAAATTTGGTAGAGTAGTTGCTAAATTTATTGGTATTAGAAATAAACATGCTCCTATTAAGAAATCCATTTGGGTTCCAAAAGTGTTTGTATCTAACGTGAGAGGACCCAAACAAGTTTGGGTACCTAAGAGTAAGAACTAATTTGTTTTTGTAGGAATATGCCTCCGGTGGAAAAAGTTGGGTGGTCGATAGCGGTTGCACAAATCAGATGACCGGAGAGGCATCGATGTTCACATCTTTTAACACAAGCAGATCATCACATGAGAACATCATCTTTGGAGATAACAACAAAGAAAAGGTAATAGGCCTACGTAAGGTAGCCATCTCAAACGATCTTGCAATTTCGAATGTACTTCTAGTCAAATCCTTAAACTACAACTTGTTGTCTGTATCGCAATTGTGTGAAATGGGATTCAATTGTTTGTTCACTAATGTTGATGTGACCGTCTTTAGAAGGAATGATGATTCAATAGTCTTTAAAGGCTATGCTATGGGAAGGCTTTATCTAGTGGATTTCTTCACAGATAAATCCAACATTGAGATATGCTTAATGGCTAAATATAGGATGGGTTGGCTATGGCATCGCCGATTAGCTCATGTTGGTATGAGGAATCTTCACAAACTTCTTAAAGGCAAGCACATTTTAGGACTAACCAATGTTGCTTTTGAAAAGAATAGGATTTGTAGTGCATGCCAAACAGAAAAACAAGCTGGAGCACCTCATCCCGCCAAGCATTTGATGACAACCACAAGACCATTAGAAATGCTACACATGGATCTATTTGGTCCAACTGCTTATATAACTATAGGAGGTAACAAGTATGGTTTAGTAATTATCGATGATTTTTCACTTCATGTGGGTGTTCTTTTTGCATGACAAGAGTGAGACTTAAGGAATGCTTAAGAAATTTATGAGAAGGGCTCAAAATGAATTTGAAGTGAAAATCAAGAAGATTAGAAGTGACAATGGGACGGAGTTTAAGAACACCAGAGTGGAAGAGTATCTCAATGAGGAGGGCCAAGCATGAGTTCTCGGCTTCGTACTCTTCCCAACAAAATGGGGTAGTCAAGAGAAAGAATCAAACTCTTATCGAGATGGCAAGAACAATGCTTGACGAGTATAATGTCTTCGATAGCTTTTGGGCGGAAGTCGTCAACACTGCATGCTATGCAACTAATCGGCTCTACCTCCACAAGCTATTGAAGAAAACTTCGTATGAGCTACTCACTAGTAACAAACCAATGTTTTCTACTTTAGAGTCTTTGGTAGCAAGTGCTATATTCTTAACAAAAAGACCAAATCTTCGAAGTTTGCTCCTAAATTTGATGAAGGTTTCTTGTTTGGATATGGATCAAATGCCTATGCATACCGTGTTTTCAATAAAACCACTGGTATTGTTGAGATCACGCGTGATGTGATATTTGATGAGACCAATGGCTCTCAAGTAGAGCAAATCGATCCTAATGAGCTAGGTGATGAAGAAATTTCAAGCGAGACGATCAAGATATTGGCGATCGGTGAAATCAAGCCACAAGAGCCCGAAAATAAACAAGATGAATCCGCTTCGTCAACCCAAGTAGAGCCCCCAACCATAAATCAAGAAGAAGACTCCTCTAACAAACTCTTGGATGAAATGGAGGAAGTCGAAGTTGAACCTACTCCGCCAACACCCCATCCAAGAGTGCACCAAACTGTTCAAAGAGACCATTCCGTCGACAACATACTCGGTGATATTAACAAGGGAGTCTCTACTAGATCGTTAGTTGTAAACTTTTTTGAGCACTACTCGTTTGTATCTTCTTTTGAACCCGTGAAGGTAGAAGAAGTACTTCGTAATCCAGATTAGGTGGTGGCGATGCAAAAGAGTTGAATAATTTCAAGAGAAATCAAGTGTGGTCTTTGGTGGAAAGACCCAAGCAAAATGTGATTGGGACAAAATGGGTCTTTCGCAATAAACAAGATGAGAACAGGATAGTCATACGGAACAAGGCAAGGTCATCCACGAATGTTCGGTCCTTATGTTGACCGAGATGGCTAACACTGAACCATACAACCACCAAGGCAATCACCACCTCGGGTCAACTCACGCCATGCTGATTTTAATTTGTTAAGTTAAATCCAAAACCATAGCATACATTCAATCTACAACAAATTTTGAATGATTTCCAATCATTAGTGATTTGCTGAACCCACGTACCAAAACTAAGCACCTGCGGCGTAAGTAAAACACAAGGAGGTTATAATATGATGTTATTAATTAAGGCAGCAACGGAATGGTAAACCATATTAATAGATGATTAACATGGTATGGGCATTTTAACTATAGCTTAAAACATTAAATTAAGCATAAAAGTAGCATACAATTCAAAACTTAAATGAAAATTTTTGCCAATTAGGATCAATATGAATGTAGCTTGCTTGTGTCCTGGTACTAGTCTTCTCTTGCAAAGTTGGCGGAAGGATCAGCTCTAGTGTCGTCGGTAGCAACGTCTACAAGCAAACCGAGACGCAATAAACACTCAAGAATAAAAAAATAGAAAAATACAGAAAAATTATATAAAATAGGTTGGAATTTTCTGGATACAACAAAATTGGTTTCACTGGATTTAGATCTACGGATCTCTAGATATTAAATCGAGAAGGTTTAGAATTTTGGAATTTAGGCACAAGTACTAGTACTGTGCTAGCACAGTACTGGGCTTGTTGGGCCAGACCGGCCATTAGACATTAGTCCGGCTGGCTCAACACGGCTCTTTCGCCCCTTGCACACACCCGGCAGAGAGGACGACGGTGGCGGCGGGCTTCGGCTGCGGCGGCGTGGAAGCGGCGGGCGGCGGCGCTGGGGGCGGCGGCGCTGGGGCGGCGCGGCCGGCGGCTTCGGCTGCGGCGGCGGCGCGGGGTAGCGGCGCGGCGACGGGCGGCGACGGCCCGAGAAGAGCGGCGGGGCGCCTACTTCTGCGGTTCGGCGACGACGGCGGCTCCGAGGTACGCGTCGCTTCTTGGCTAGGAATGGATGGGGTCACGAGGTGGGGGCTTCGGGGTTTATATAGGGATCAAAAAATGGGTGGATTAGGGTACGATTTGTTAGGATTTGAGATAGATTCAGACTAGGTAGAGATGGGATTAGGATTAGAGATAGAACGGCTTAGAGATAAGATTTTAGTTCTTTCGGTTTTTTTTTTTAGAAAAACAGGACGTCACAATTGCTAGAGTCGACAAGGGTGGTTGAGGCAGCCCACGCCACTGTGATTTCAGTGGCAGCGGGACTGGGAGATCAGCTGTGCAGCCACGTCGACGACGTTCCGCAAAAGTAGGCGAGACGTCTAGCGCCATCATCCCTAAAGGTGTGTTTGCTTACTTGCCAACCTTGTCAGATAGAGTTGATGTTGTCCCTACAAATTGGAGATGAAGATGACAAGATGCAGCGCGTTAGATCTCGCGGGCGGCGAGCTCGTTGACGACGCGCAGTTGCTGAATCCAAGGCAAAGTGACCCAAGGCGGCATGGATGCTTGCCTGGCGTAGGCTTTGGTGACAGCAGTCGAAGCTCGGCCATAGCAGGATCTGTAAGGTGGCACAGGGGCATTTGGTTCCTTGGCTTCATCAATGGCGTGCGGTGCAACGGAGCAACTGGTTGCATGTTCCTAGGGTAGTGCGGCATACGGCTTGTCAACCTGGATGATGGCTTCACTTAGCAACGCGCAGCGAGCTCTTCGGTGAGGGCGACCACCCAGAGGCGTTGGGACACGACATGTGGGAACCATGGTGATGCCTTCTTCAATGTGGGAACTCCTAGGTCTTCAACCTTGGCCACCACCTAGCAGCTCGAGGGTGAGGTGCATGTCGAGGAGGGGAGCCCATGGGCCTAGCCCGCCACGGTTTGGCCCAGGCATGAACAGTAACCCTTGCGACACTGTAGCACGGCCTGTTAATTAGTAGATTAGAAGGTTCGATATAATTGGAATAGTTACTATCTAAGATTAGATTATTAGGTTTGGAGTCTATCTCTTAGGAGTTGGCCCCTCTATATAAGGAGGGCTATGTATCCATTATCAGTTAAGTAATAAGAAATAATAGATCAATCAATTAGCCTTCTCTCTCTCCCTGTCATGGATTTCAGATTCATGACATATACAGTATGCACACCCCTATCCATCACTGCCAGTGCACCGTCAAGTCCCACCAGGCATGGCATGCCCCAGCTCCTGAGTCTCCTCCCCTGCATCTCCTACTGGCAAGAACCATCCTTCTCTGACTTCATGTGCCACTGCACTCCTGACACACTGCTAGGTGCCGTGTCTATTGACTTCCTTGTAGCTTTTCTGCTAGTGTGATGAGGTGTCAAAAAATTGCTGAGGAGTTGGGGAATTTGCTAATTTTTTTGCTGTGGTGAATAGCCCTTGCTCTTGTTCTTGATCCCTCTGTTTCTTATCTCATCTTGGATGTGTTCTTTCATTGGTTCTTTTATTTATTTGATTGATATGAATTTTGTGTAGATTGCCATATTGATATTAATTATGGATGATTGATGTCATTCGTTGGTTCATCCGAAGCAAGTTTTTACCTAGCAGGTAGCGGAAATGCAGGAGTGGACCTGTATTGGAGATATAGCGGGTGGTACATGATAAACATTAAAACTATAAAGATATACTTAGTCGTAAACTATATATCTTAGGTGTTACTTGCATAAACATCCAAAATATCAAATCCCACATGTCCAAAACTAGGATATCATCAAAATCATAAAAGCACATAGTATTTTTTAATCAGTCTTTATCCTCTGACAAAGAAATTGGAAAATCGACATCCCCTTCAATGGATTTATGGGAATATGGGAAATTAATAAATAGTATTATGTGTTAATATATGGAAGACCAATAAATAGAATGACTAATATTGGTGGATGTTACCAGATCAGAGGTAGTTTGAATGTTTTTGGCACAATGTGGGAATCAAGTGATTTCTACATTCTAGTTAGGTTGTTGGATTTTTGTGGCCAGTTTTTTGCTGCTTTTGTTTTGCAATCACCATTTTACCGCACCATATTTTTCTTCTTTGCCTGATGACCCAATTGTCAAAGGCACATCTTTTGGCTCACAAGTCACAAGCATAACTGAGATGAAGATTTGGCTGTTGACTCAAATCTCAAAGTATGAACCCAACCTGCAAGTGTAAATGAATTGGAGGTTACACCCAATGCTCACCCTGTTTTCTTTTGATCTAAGCTAAACAATGAGCCAAAGTAGAGTTGCATTCAGGCCTTATGGAATGAGGAGTTCATGAATTTTCAGCGTTCTGTACACCTTTTAGTTGAAATATGATGTACTGGAGCATGTATTGGTTTAGGGACACCAGAGAGAGAACATGGTAGGGTGATCTTTAAAGGCGTAATGCTTAAGAATTTAAAGTGATCTTTAATTGGCATGCTATATACTCGAGAATGTCCAATGGAACACAACAGATGCCATCTATGTGTCATGCCCTGTTAGTTGTTATGGAAGGACCCCTGTAGCAATGAGGGAATCCAGCTTATTTTTGAACTTTACCACCATGTCTACATATGTCTGAAATTCCTATTTTATTGGATTGGGCTTAAATAAGCTGCACTGCGGCAGTGTTGTTTCTTCTAAAAACACTAAAGCTTAAGGCAGTGAATGAAGTTCACTCCATTCACATTTTATTGTGCATGTGATTTTTTTCAACTGTTCCTTTTATAGTAGTTTATATGCGATGAAAGTTGCTATCAACATTTGCTACTTTCTTGGCAATTTTACTTCTGAAATATTGTGCATAAAAAAAATACATATATTCAAGCTTGGGGCATGTTACATTCTTGCATGATAATTTTAATTGCTTGTCATAGTACATTTTAATATTTTTTTATTTAGAAGGTAGATAGCCTTATTGTGTAGCTACAAGGGCATAAGTGAATTGACATTCACTGTTTCTTCCAGGATCTTACATATAGCTAGTGGCTACAGTAATAGAGATCACATTGTCTTGTCATGGCCACCGAAGAGGATGTGAAGCAGCGGCAGATTGTTGAAACCCGTGCAAGAAATATCAGCCACAATGTTCGATGCACTGAGTGTGGTAGCCAGTCCATTGAAGATTCACAAGCTGATGTTGCAATTCTGCTTAGGAAGGTACATTTTCTTTGTATTTGCATTTGATTCAGGTGCTTGGTCTTCTTTGTGTAGTTGATCGTCAAACTTTTAGTAAGAGGGCTTTATATATAACTTTCGATAACTGGAGCTATTAGATTTACACATGCTAGCAAGATTTTTCTAAGGATAAGGGCCCATTTGGTTGGCAGCATAAGGCTGCCACACCTAAACTTAGGCATGTCACGGTCAGTTAGGCTAGTGTTTGGTTCTCCACTAAGCATAGGCACGCAAAACAATGTTAGGCAGCTTTCAGCTGCCTCGCCACGAAAATTCACGCCAATGCTATGCTGGCCAAATCGGTCGCCACCAGTTTCTCGCCACAAGCTCGCATCTTCACCCTGTGTTCCTCATCTTCTCCCCTATGTGGTTCTTGTCTTCTCCGAGGTCGTAGCCGGCTCTGGTCATCAATCACAGATTCACAGGGTAGCCATGAGCTATGATGCACCGATACGGATACGTCGACATGATTCTCCGACACGGCGATACGGGGATTCGCCATTTTCTTTAAAAACCCAATACGCCGATACGGCTATATATATATATACATATATATATATATATATACATATATATATATATATATATATATATATATATAGGATGGCTAGTGTACTCTTACTCTCGATAGGTTTACGAAATTCGAGATTTTTAACGAACGATTCGAACAGTTGATCTTGTTCATCTCATTGAAATGTAGCTACCGACCAAGTTTCGTATTTTTTTGAATTTGTTTTAAAAATACGAAACAAATAAAACAAATTCAAAAAAATACGAAACTTGGTCGGTAGCTACATTTCAATGAGATGAACAAGATCAATGGTTCAGATTGGTCGTAAAAAATCTCGAATTTCGTAAACCCGTCGAGAGTAGAGTACACTTGCCATCATATATATATATATATATAGAGAGAGAGAGAGAGTATACATTGGTGTCTATTTTTCTATGAGTAAAAAAAGTGTAAAACAACAAAGAAATAATGATGTTAAATATTTTTTTAGGACGTTAAATATCCGATACTTTGCCGATACGTATCGGAGACGTATCGGCGGCGTATCGGTGGCGTATCGGATAATAAAAATATTTTTTTTAGGACGTTAAATATCCGATACTTCGCCGATACGTATCAGAGATGTATCGGCAGCGTATCGGTGTCGGATACGTGTCGGACACCGATTCGTTTGGTTTCCAAAGTATCGGTGCATCATAGGCCATGAGCGCCGGCGAACCTGTTGGTGTCGGAGAAGCCCGCAGGTGCCGGGGGGACTGTCGTTGCTGGAGAAGAGGCCAGTGCCGGGGTTGTCGCCATGGGGGAGGAGCTCGCCGAGTGGTTGAGGCCATTGACTGCAAGGGACTCAGCGGCCGCTGCAGTGGTTGAGGCCACCGGATCTGCTGGTGCTTCTCTTCACTCCCTTCCTGTTGATTCTCTTTGCTGCCAGACCTCTGCCTTCTCACTCTGGCCCTGCGACGTTGCTTCTTTCTTCACTCTGATGCAGCCACCTCTCGCATGCAAGATGCAGCTCATCACTTGGGTCTTGGAAGATGCTGCTGTTAATTACCCTGTACGCCACTTTCATCTAGAGTTTCTGCTGCTAGTTCTACATAGGTAATTCTCTGGTTGATTGCAATTAGCAAATGCAATTTTTCTCTAGATCATGCGCTGCTAGGAGACAAGAACGATCGATGTCATCGGTGCTGGAGGAGGAGCAGGCCGCTGGTACGGTTGTCGCAGGCAATGAGGTGTGCAGTGTGCTCAGGCATCATCCAAACAGGGGCCACAATTTTGTTCTGCCGTTCCTAAGATTAGGTGTGGTTATGAACCAAACAATATAATTTTACCACAATGTTAGTCATGCCAGGTGTGGCAAACAACTAAGATTAGTTATAGCAAAATTAGTTGTGAACCTAAGAGGTCTGAAACCTTTGCTTTGTTGATCTAAATCAACTAAGAGTAGAGCCTTAGAAACACTTCTAATTGAGGTTACACTTACACGTGAAACCATGTACTGGTGTTGATAAAACCTTTTAATTTCAAAATGATAATTTATTATAAGTTACTTATTTACAGATAACAATTATTTCAACACAAAAAATCATTACAATACCGCAGATGATGTATTGGTGTTTGCAATATGCTGATCTAAGGTCTATGAGAAGTAATTTTGCAGAACACTCCAATCTTTAGATGTATGCCCTTTCGGAATGACGACATCTTTGCTGGAAATACCACAAATCTTTTTTTAATTAGCACCTGTTTAAAATACAGAAATTTGTATGGTTTATGTTGGATTCATGCTGTTTCCTGCATGATTTCTTTGTTCCAACAAGCCCTTAGATTATCGGTCTTCGACTTAGTTGATAAACTATACACTAGTGTAGTGTGACCACATTCAACTATCATATACAAATTTTGCGTTTTTCTAGAACTTTATAATTTACCTACTCCTCTGTGGAACTAAATTTAATATCTGCATAAATAAATAGCTTAGGTTTATGTAGTTTAAATATTTCTTTTTGTCAGACAGCTTGCACACATATATCAGAAAATACATTATTGATTATAATTAAATAATTTGGTTAAAAAAAATTAAATACTTTGTTATTGCATTTTCAGCTGATTCGTGATGAAATAAAGGCTGGAAAGAGTGATAAGGAGATTTACAAAAAGCTAGAAGATGAGTTTGGAGAAACAGTTCTATATGCCCCTAAATTTGATATTCAAACTGCTGCAATATGGTTATCTCCAGTAAGCCTTATTGATCTGAACATTTTGCTGATGCTTTTATTTTCCAGTTTGCCTTATTGCAATGTTGCTACTTGTGAATTAATGCTTCATCTAATCTCCTGAATCCTTTTTTAAAGGAAAGTGACTTCATGGAAAAGTACTATCAATTGCAATTTTTTTGGGCATAATTTGTTTGCTCTACTTATGTCTTGATGAATCATGAACCTAATCATATTGCGTCATTGCAAACTTTTGCACTTAGATGTTCTGTCCGAAGGAGCACTAACAAAATTGCTGAAGCTTATAATGTTTAGCATAGTTGTCAATATGCAGACGTGAAGCAATTAATCAATCATTGAGCATTCCAGCTGATTTCCCCTTTTAACTTCACTTGGTCTCTCTACATTGATGTCAATACCTACTGAAATAAGATCGGAGCAGACTTTGATCTTGCTCCTTAAGTTCTCTTTTCTATACTGCTTACATGATGACATGAACACCTCAAAGATTTTAGTAGTTATTACCGTTATGTGCTTTTATCTCGATTTGAACCCTCTTGCTACCAGCATTCCCACTTAAAGAAAACATTTATGTTGCCGTTTTGAATTTTAGGGATGACATTTCATCATCTGATCTAGTAAAGTCTATGCAGGTCATTGTGGGTGGTGTGGCAGCTGGCATTTGGGCTTACCAAAAGCACAGGCAAAGGACTAATGTTCATATTATGGCTTTGAACCTCGTCCGAGGGGTTCCCCTGACTCTGAGAGAGAAGGAGACCATGCTGGACATACTTACGCCGCCTCTGCCAACAAGGAGGTGGTGGTGGCAGCCGGGCAAATGATGATATTGATGTGCTTTGCACAACATATGGTATTTTTCCCGTAGTCCGGATGAACGGATGCCTAATTTTGTACCCAAGCATACCTGCTTTCGACCATGAATTACTTTTTGTCTAACCAAATGTTCATTATATCTTAATGTAGGATGCATGTCCTCTGACCTTAGGTAGAAAGGTACGCATCGATTATAGTTGGATTGGCATTGAACAGATTAAGTTTCCCGGTGTATCATCATGATTCAAGATAGATTTGCAATTTTTTGTCTACTCATCCAAGTATGAGCTACGGCACTTCTGACATCAGAGGCTGAGGATGCGCGTGCGGCTCTTGAACAATCACAATGGATGCCTTCTTCTGTGAGATGAGCCGAGGCGCTCTCACTGCTGAAGTGCTGATCCTCCCTCATGTAGCAGTCAAGTACAGCACTTTGTTACAAAATAAGTTCGAACAATAGAATTATCAGTCTTCTCTAGTTTCTTTATAGTGCATCATGTTTTAGATCCTTCTGCTGACATTGTAAACGGGTTACATTATCTGAAACATTTTCTAGCAATTCCAGACAAATATTGCCTGCAAGATTCATTAGTTAAGCTGTAACAGCCCAAATTTGGGCAAAGTTTTGCTAAACACCAGAACTTCAAATTTCAAAATTCAAATTGTGTAAAAACTGTTCGTGATCTATAATCACTATTCATCACCCGAAAATTCAAAATTGAACTCTAAATTCAAATCTATCTTGAATTCAGCCTTCACCAAACTAATCCAAAATTTAAATTTAAATCCATTTTTGGTCTATGCCCATTGGACCTTGGTCCACTTTGGCCCATCTCTCTCTCAGTCCCTCACCCTCTCGCTAGCTTGGACATGTTGGAGTGACATGCTAGCGTTGCGTGCACTGCTTGCCTTGTCCCATCACCTTACGAGCCGGTGCCGTACTGCCGTGCCAAACTGCCCTGCCGCACCGCCTCGTCCCTGCTTGGCGCCCGCCTCGCGTCTCGTACCATGTGCCTGTACCCCCGTGCCTCATCGTCGCGCTGGTCATCATTGCCGCCCGCGCCAGTGCCGTTTCGTCCCATTAGCCCCTTTCCCTCGAGCCCCACACCTGTGGGACACTGCTCTCTCTCCCATGATTCTTTCCCACCACTTATAGCCCACGGCCTCGGCTCTAATTTCTTTCCTTCCCATTTTCGCCGCTGCCAACTCCAAACCACCCCTTTTGCCTCTCTTGTGCCTCGATAAACCCCCAACCAACTCATTGCGCTTGTAGCATCCCCAAGATCTGTTCTTCACGCTGTTGCCGCCAATTTAGCCCAGGATCGCTGGAGCACCCGGGCGAGGTGTTCTCTATTCCGGTCACCGCCATTGCCCACGATGATAGCTCGAACCAGGTCATCTCCGAGCTTGTCACCACCTCAGGTAGTCTTCTTGTAGTCCCTACTCCCTAGAACCTTTCTCCCCTCCCATCAATTCGGCCTTAGCCCCCTCCATGTGCCATAACACCATGCAACCATAAACGCCACCGCCATTGCGTGTCACGCAGCTGCTGTGGGCCGTCGCCGGCGATGAGACCTAGCGGAATGGAACCACCGCGAAGAGTAGGACCCATCCTTAGGATCTCGCGGGACCCTGTGGACCAAAGCGCTCGTAAGCGGTGGAGATTCCCGTGTTCGCTCGCTCGGGAGTTAGAAGAAGGGATGATGTCAATATGACATCATCCCGAGGGTTTACTGCGCATAATATGGAGTTAAGATCACTAATTAGCCACTGATAGGTGGGGCCTCCATGATTAGTAAAAATCTAAATAAACCTGATTTCACATTATGAGTCATTGACGTTTGGGGCCTACAACAATTTAAACATGGAAAACTCCCGCCTCGGCATAGTCACTGACATGCGGGTCTCGTGGTCCCGCTGTCAGGGTAAGTGGAAATGTATTTGATTAGAATACACTTTCGAACTAAAGACACGTAATCTATCCTGAGTCCTCATCGGCACTGACTGGTGGCCCTAGTGGACCCACCACTCAGCCTATCGCGCACCACTGACGTATGGGCCCAAGATCCACGTGTCACCGTCATTGTGGGTCGGCCGACCGTGAGTCGCTCGCGTGTAGTTGGGCTGCACAATAGCGGGCCCGACTTGAATAGTATTAGGCTGAGCCTATTACTGTTCATTAGTATTTTTCGAATATTTTCGATTCCAATAAATCCAGAAGTAGAAATTGAATTATTAAAAATAGTGTAAAATTTTCAAAAATTCTAGGAAAGTTTTAGAAAATACTAGGTGTTGTACTGGACCTAGGAAAAATATAATGTTTTGGATTAAATTTATCCTCGCCCTCTAGAAATTTGTAAGAACTAATTAAGCCATTTTCTTATTTAAGAAAATTGTCACAAGTCATATTAACTTTACTAAAAATAGCAATTGAAGTAAAACAATTCCTAAAATTT
This sequence comes from Olyra latifolia, assembly GCA_036346145.1. Taxonomy (NCBI): domain Eukaryota; kingdom Viridiplantae; phylum Streptophyta; class Magnoliopsida; order Poales; family Poaceae; genus Olyra; species Olyra latifolia. The sequence goes on along the minus strand of CM070524.1, from coordinate 51,088,013 downwards.
TCCTGAAATTACTCCAACTTAAGAAGAACCTAAGAAAAATATTAAACCTAAGTAATAACCTTACAATAAATTATAAAAATGAAGAAAACCCATAATGGCTATATAGAACTAATAATGAAATCCTTTTGATTTGCTCTAAAATTATTTGTCCAGTATAGGTATCTTTATGGAGGGTAATTAGGTGCATGCTCATGCATTGCATATTACGACGCGTAGTAATCTCCCTACCTTAATTGCAAATGATACTCTATTTGCAGCTAATCCTAGATAAACCGTGCATACATGCATCATCCTTGTGCATATGGTTATTTATTGCCATTGTTTTTACAAATAGACGCTGAGGATCTTGACGGTAGATTTGACGACGCTGAGGAGGATTATCAATCCCTAGGACCAGGCAAGTTAATATCCATAGTTCATATCTTACCCAGTTACATAAGTTATTTTGTTTCTACTAAGAAATTGCATGTTCTATTATATGCTGCAATAATTGAACTGTTAGAGTAGCTATGCCTATTCCTTAATCATGTTATACACATGCTTTGATCCTTGCTATGCTTTGATTACCATTCCCTAATTGCCTTGATTATCATGTCGTTTGGAACCCTAGGATAATTACTAGATGATTTGGACTCATAGTTCTTGGATAAAACTTTCTTAGACATGCTTAAGGTTTAATCTATGATTTTCGGGGTGGATTTGCCCCATAATGGTGGATGATGGTTCACCATCATATCTACTCACATCTTAATATAAAATGGTATAAGTAGAAACTGATAGGGAAATGAGGTCTATGGTTTGGGGATTATGGGACACCGAGTCTGGGCTTGGGTAAATGAGCAGATAAGGTGGTGTTAAGAGTCTATGATTGTGTTTGTAGGTCCATGGAGGACTTGGTACGTGTGGTGTTATGTCTAGAGTGGGATCTAGGATTAGGGGTCGAGGACCTGAATGAGTTTGAGGTAGGGATCTAGGATTAGGGGTCGGGCTATGGTTATTGAGAAGCTAGACCAAAGGTTGTCCTTTGAACTTGAACAATGTTGAATACGGTCTGACACAACACGTGGCCATCGCGCGGTAGTGCGGGTATTGGAGTCCAGTTGCGTGATTCGAGGAGACACGCTGGAACAAACTCCAGCCCGAGGCGAAGGTGAAACGCCACCATCACCGAGGATGATATAGGTCGTGCACTTGTTGCACCAGCAATCTAGTAGAGTGGTGATCCACAACGGGAGAGCCTAAATCCTGAAATAAGATGGTGGGAGAAAAGAGGAAGACCGGTATGCTAGGCGCAGTTAAGTCTGAGTTTAAGTTTGGTTGTGTTCGAGATCAGGTCTAGAGGATGGTACCGGTCAGGTAAATGTTTACATTAGAACCTGTAACTCATTCAACAAATACATGACTACTTAACAACATTTTTAAAGTGGCTAAGTCATAGATTTGTATTATTGTTATTATCTGACTTTATGTAATTAAAAGAACAACTAGCCTTCTGTAGCCTCTATCATTATTTACATTAGGAGGATGTCAACTCGCAAGCGCGGTTTGATTGCGCACTTACCTTCGTAGTCACTCACTCTTTTAGATGAAGATCAAATCGAGGATCCTTATGAATGTCATGAGGATAAAGATCTAGGCTACGACGGTCATGATGAAGTCTAGAGCGGTCTTCTAGTTGTTTACAAAAACGCATAGTCATTGGATGATTTTTTGTTATTTTTAAACTTTTCGCAATGTCTTTGAACTCTGAACCTTCTTTTAGGATGTACTATGGCATTTAGGATGTACTATGGCATTTGGCCTGACCGGCTCTGCCGTAAACTATTCGCCGAAAGGCGCTCACTTAGTTATGTAATGTTGAAACTTCGGTACCACTTGTATGCAAATGATTCAGCTTATCAGCTATGTAAATATGTGCATTAGCCTATCGATTCAGGGATTAGTATAGCAATCACAGTGATTCTCGAGGACAGAGAATTGAGCGCTTACATAAGCTACCACTGGCTGCTTCCATTTACAAGCTTGATCCCCCAGCTCACGTCCTCGCAGCGCTGTACATATGGCACCACCTTCCCCACATTCACGGCCCTCCTCGCCGGGCAGTCGTAAGACGACGGTGAGTGAAAGCACGGCTCGACGGACGCCTCCCGCACGCACGGCGGCTCCGGCACAGTCCCCGTGTCCTCCTCCCACATGGGCGGCCTGGGCATCACCCATGGCCGCACCCCGCCGAGCCCCTGTGCGACGTACCCAAACGTCGAGAAGCCGGTGGTGACGAGCACGTCGCACATGCTGAGCAGGTAGATCTCGCTCAGCGCCCTCATGTCCTGTGCCGTGTCCCCCCATTTCTGCTGCCCCTCACGGCTCGGCTGGTGCACCCCGCCGGCGACCCTGCCGCCGCCGTACTCGTCCCTGATCCGCTCTGAGTACCACGGGCTCAGGGACGTCACCAGGACGGCCAGATCGAACGACGTGTTCTTGGACGACGACGACGCCGTGGTCTCTGGGAGAAGTTTCTCCCGGCGGACGCACGAGAGGACCTGGTCTAGGACGTGCTGCAATGGCGGCTGCTTCTTCCGGAACACCCGGATCTGTATGCCGACGCGCTGGCCGGCGCCGCCGAGCTTGGAGCGGTAGTAGCTCGTGACAGCGTGCCAGACTGCGTTGCGCGGGTGGAAGAGGTACCGGCCAAGGTGGTGGAACACGGCGTCCTTCTCCGGGAACATCTCGCCGAGCTCGTCCCGGAACGACGGGACGAGGAAGAGCCCCGGGACGAAGTAATTGTCCGTCTTCATCAGCAGCCACGGCGCCCCGCGGAGGAGCCGCTGGTGCTCGTCGCAGAAGAAGAGCTTGTCGTGGAAGTCGTAGTCGCCGGCAAGGTGGAGGTAGACGTACGGCGGCCGGCGACCGCCGTCCGCGGAGGTCCACGACGTGTTCCCGTCGGCGCCCACGGCGAGGGTTTTGCTCTTCAGCATGCTGCCGAGGCTCTGCTTGGAGCTGCCGTCATAGTTCCCGAGGACCCCGAGAGGGAAACCGGCGGGGAGCAGCCACGTCGTTCCCGGGAAGGGCTCGCAGAAGAGGGCGCCGACGTCCTGCTTGTACCGGTCGACGAGGAGGACGCGCTCGGTGAGCACGGCGTAGAGGAAAGCCGACGCCATTCCGAGCATGCGGTTGCCGAGGCCGCGGTAGTTGATGGAGACGAGGTAGCGGCAGTCTGTGGCGGCGGCGCCGTCGCCGGACTTGAGCTGCAGCAGCGCCAGCCGGTACGGGGCCGTGTCGGGGCCGCACCGCTTTTGGAGCGCTTCTTGCTTCCGGAGCTTGGCGAGTAGATAGGGGGAAGGTTTATGTGATAATTTCTTGCGGTAGGCAGCGAACTCGTACCGGCTCCGGCATGTGCGCTCGCCGAACTCGGGGATCAGCAGACCGTCGAGGTGCTGGTCGGCGTCGAGGCTGGCCGGAGGTGCATATTCTGAATTGGCGAGAATAAGAGAGATCAATTATAACATGCAAAATCTTTATAACTTACAGTTGATTTGTGAACCGTTAGATCGAATTCCTATGATGGAGATATGTATATCCTCTTCTCTCCCATAAATATAAACAGAATTGCTAATTCTCAGGCGACTGAAATTTTCTTAACTATCAGTCAATCTAAAATTGCACTCTAGTAAAACTAAAATTGCACAGCTTACAAAGGTACAATTTTAGTATCAAAATTGTTACTTATCAATCATCAGTTTTATTTGTTGATTTCTATGCTTTGTTGATACATAAATCTATCGAATACATGTGTTTACATGCTTTTATTTTCCTATGTTTCAAACCATCATATTTGTTTCAGTCAATCTAAAATTGTACACTGGTAAAACTAAATTTTCACTTATTTAGAATGTGTAATTTTATTATAGTTATAGTGCAATTTTATTAACAATCGACTGACACTTATTTTATTATCAGACAAGTTGCTCTTAGTCACTCCCAAATATAAAATCATACACTCCTTTCAAACCCTAAATTTCCTCCTCTCGTTGGCACCAGATCTCCCCCGTCGCCGTTTCGCTTGTTCACCTGTTGCGCCGCCTTTTCCTCCTCTTCGGTGAGCCTATGCCATACTTCTTCCTTGTATCCAGAGGCTACCAGTACCATCGCCGGATCCATCTCCACCAATTGCCATATCCCAATTATGTATGACTTGTGCACTATTATGTATGACATTCTTGCAATATGCTTACTGCAAAACAACAATGTTCTCTTTACCAACTTCATTATCCATGTTTTAGCTAGATAGCTTTAGCTAGTGTTGTCCTCACTAGATAAGGTCCTTGTGTATTCTATGGAACCAAGTGATAAGTACGGTAAAAAGGGATAGTAAACCACGTAATAAGCATGTGCTATAGACATTAATTACGTCACCACATAACGTAGATGTTGAGATGAAGCATGAATTAAAGAAGAATGTGGGAGAGAGAGAAGAGATGGGCTGTAGAACCAACACCAAACAACCAATAAAAAATTAACAGTTGGTAGAGAGGGAGAGAGAAGAGGAACAAAGAAGGAAAGGGATTTTTAGGATGTGAGCAAATATTTATGTTAAGAGTCCGAATGAATTCCAATTTATGATTTACATTGATTTTATAAATGTTGTATGTATCAGAATAGAGATAGATTTTGTATTATAGTAGGAGTCTCTACTAGAGACTGTACATTTTACCATATATCATTGAATTCAATGATGCGAAATGATAGAGAGAATTTCTTATTTTTCACTAAAACTTAGCTGAATCCATAATCTGTGATCATTTTTTTTTGAAGTTCACGATTTACCATTGTCACGTGAATTTCTTTCTCTATATGGCACTTCCGTCAATGTGCCGTCTCTTTGCAGTTAAGTCGGCTGTGAAATGCCCTTTTTGTCCCTATCCACGTGGCAGGTGAAATATGCTCTTAAGATTTGGATGGTATGAATGTATCAAAAACCGAACGGGAAAATGCACTACCTCCTTTAAATTTGCAAACATAGTCATCATGTCTTGATTTCCATATCTTAGCAGTGAGCAGGGCTAATAAGGTACTTTATGGCCGACTTAATGACAAAGGGGCATCACACTGACGGAAGTGGCATATAGCAAAATTCACACGATAATGGCAAATCATGAATTAAAAAAAATGATGGCAAATCATGGATTCGGCTAAGCTCTAGTGGCAAATAAGGAATTCTCTCAAAATGATACCAGAGTGAGTCTCCCGAAGAGGTAGATGTTTGGGTTGAACCAAGTTAAAAAATATAGGTGACTTTCCTCGTCTGTCGAGCATATCTCATGAAAAGTGGTATCAGAGTATCCAGGGATCTGTATCCTTTGCATTTGTCCGACTAAAGCAAACTAATGCAAACAGTTCATCACGAAATAAACACCTAAAGAATGATTTCCCATCCATGAGCAGTTGAGGATGTTATGTTTAGCTGTTCATGTTGATCTTAGTCTTGGGCATTGATTCCATGGTAGACGGCTTTGTTAAGACAAATTTTATCTTAACGGAATAAAGACAGAAGATACGAATTGATGTCAGTCTATAGACATCACCTGACATTGTCGTTGCTACTACAAATGTAATGGGGATGGACCGGTGGAGTGGTGCCTTTCCATTTGCCCCGGTGGAGTGGTGCCTTTCCATTTGCCACCTTTCTATAAAACAATATCATATTGTCCTATTATATGGTCCTTAAAACATATTTTTGATCTAATTTCTTATTTATTTCAATAGATTATAAACCTAATAAAATTATAATTTTATGAAAGTTATTCTTAGAAAAATCAATACAATTCATTTTTATATGTTCAATTTCAATTTTTTAAAATATTAAAAATTTAGGAAGTTTGACGATGTACGAAAGACATTTTTTATTTGGAGAAGTATACATCCAACTTAACCTCAGATTATAATCCATAGTTTGAAATTTATTTCTGTTGTATAAGCCAAATGATTTGGTGCTTGAAAGCCATTTCTTGAAGGTTTCAAAGCCACTTCTCCGAACTGTACGTCATCCTCTCGAAGCAGTCTGTAATAGCTCACCACTTTTCGTATCATAATCACATCAGGATTTTTAAGCCAAGTAACACGTACGGTATCAGCAAACATGTGCTTGTTTAACGCAGTAGTTTATGCGATATAAATGGAGCTAGCTGGGCCGTCTAGTAAATTTACATATACATATATGTAAATGCACAACACACAAGTTTATTCAAGCGATATCGAGGAATGTTCGTACACAAGTTTGTTCAAGCCATATCGAGGAAGGTACACAAGCATAGACGAACCAATTTTTCAAGGCGCCATACAAGTGATGTTGTCAAGTCAACCTTTCAGGTCAACCACCATATATAGCTGTGCTAAGCAGCCTTAGAGCAACACTAGCAGAAGCTCTAAAATCGGGCTTCTATACATTCCCTTTAAATCACTATTCACTCTATATTTTCATCCTCTCCAACGGAGCCTCTATTCAAAAAAACTATAGATGTTGATATAGATAGACTCCAAATTTAGAGGATAGGAGAGAGAAACTCTAAATTTAGAGATTAGGATAGAGACTCTGCTGTAGGACGAGAGACTATAAATATATAATAAATTCTATTTAGGGACTCTGCTGGAGATGCTCTAAGCTATAACGACTAATGAGGCGTCAGGCGTGTGCTCTCATACAGTACTTCCTCCGTTACAAATACAAGTATACAACTGATCCGATCCATACCGTTTTGGACACCAATATGGTCCCCAAATACAACATCGATCACCATTAGTTACTACTGCATTTGTTTATAAACCCTATTTAATTTATAATATTGTGTAATGAATTTTTGGCAACTAATTAATCTACACAGTTTATTTGTATGTATCTAACTTAAATATTTAAAAAGACATATATATCTAAAGTTTTAAAATTCACTCCACGAATCTCAAACGTACTACCTATGATTTGAGGGAGCATTACTTTAAGCTGTAGCTGACCATAGATGCCTTTATATAATCACGTGTGTATGATCAGTTCCAAAATTACCGTGGACTAGCTTGTTGCATTTCACGCACCTTTTTATTTCATTTTCAAGGCTACACAATATACATGCAGTACATATACCGTGACAAGAACTCCTTTGAGCCACACGTACGTCGAGTTTTCAGTAATAAATGTTGTGATTCATACATGACGCAAATTAACCAACTTAGCTACTCGTTGTTGGGATATTAGCGAGTCTAAAAAATGCCACTTTGACCATTATCATAACATATATCGAATCAAACAAATTATGATATTACGGAATTGAAGTAAAGGATGTGTTCAACCTAAATATATTTAAAAGATATTTCATGTGTTCAACCTAAATATTTAAAAGATATGATCAATTATATTGTTAAATTTTAGAAATATTTGAATTCATATATATGTCGTGAAACTCGCTATTAGTGACAGGAGAGAGTATATACAAGCTGGCTATACCGTTACATCAACAACTTTGGAACCTATTGTTCTTGCCGGACGCTCAAGCCCACACGCAAAATTAAAGGAAATTTCCAAGAAAGACGTACAAAATCCATCTCCCAAAGAAAGTGCGCTATGATTTTACCTTGCGCCGTGCTGTCATCGGAGAACCACCGATCCGGCATGTCGTTCGGGGATCCCGGAGCGGCGGCGAGCACGACGACGGCGAGCGCGGTTGCCGCCACGCAGACGGCCGCCGGGAGAGCTCTCCTCGTGGCGCAGCGCCGCCACGCCGTGTCCTTCAACAGCTGGGCCGGTGAGAACGACGACGAGCATCGCTTGTTGCCTACGCTTGTAGCGCCGCTGCGCTCCATGTCCATGCTCTCGCTTCCTTTGCTTCGTATAGAATTTGATAGCTAGCTACATCCTACATGTGTTAAGGGTCTTTTTGATTCCCTCGCTTATGCGTATGTCTGACGTCGATTTGTACGCGTGGACAGGGAGAAATGTGGCCACAGTGAATTACGTATGCCTAGATATTGCGTTTATCTGTACCATAGAATTTTTTCAAAGAAGTGTGAGCTATGGGGATGTTTGGTTTGTAGCCATGAGAAGCCATGCCAATATTTGGTCGTACCATCTCAATTTGGTTGTCGTTTGGTTCACCTCCATTTTTTGGCTCGCCATCAGAAAAATTTGGCTCGCCAATTTTTTCCTACGCGGCGAGTGGGCATGGCGCGGGCGAGAAATTTCTTCGCCATTCCTCGGCGAAACCGCGCGCGCGTGAACTAATCCCTCCCGCGCTCCCCATTTTCTCCCGCGCTTCACCTGACTCGTCCCTCCCGAGCGGCGCCATGCTCGTCCCCGCCGCCACCTGACTCGCCGCCGATCTGCTTCTAGCTACTTGCTTCTCCCCGCCGCCGATCTGCTCTTCCTCGCCGCCGACCTGCTGCTCCCCGCCGACTTCTCCCCATCGCCGACCTGCTTCTTCCCGGCACCGATCTGCTCGTCCCTGCCACCGACCTGCTGCTCCCTGCCGACTCCTCCCCGTCGCCGACCTGCTTCTTCCCGGCACCGATCTGCTCGTCCCCGCCGCCGACCTGCTGCTCCCCGCCGACTTCTCCCCGTCGCCGACCTGCTTCTTCCCGGCACCGATCTGCTCGTCCCCGCCGCCGACCTGCTGCTCCCCGCCGTCGATCTGCTGCTCCCCGTCGACCTGCTGCTCCCCGGCGACCTGCTTGTCCCCACCGACCAAGAAGTCCCTGCCGCCGACCTGCTACATCGAAGGTATATGGGATTCAACCCTGCTTATATTATTGTCTTTGCAAAAATTGGTTTGTCATCGACGGATTATTGTTGCAAACCAATTTTTGGATAATAATCTTTGCAAAAATTGCTACATCGATGACTGGATTATTGCAATATCTTTGCAAAAATTGGTTTGTCATCGATGATTATTGCAATAATCCAGTCATCGATGATTAATGCAAACCAATTTTTGCTGGATGGGCTTATATTATTGTCTTTGCAAAAATTGGTTTGTCTTTGCAGAAATTGGTTTGGCAACATGACTAGATTATTGCAAAAATTGATTTGTCAACGACTGGATTATTGCAAACCCTGTAATCCAGTCATGTTGCCAGAGTGGTATGTGGTATGGTAGGAGTGAATACTGTTATTAGAAGTGAGTACTATGGCAAAGAACATTGTCCAAGTTAAACACTTCCTTGTAGTAGAAGTCAATTACAGGGTTGAGAAATAAAAGTAGCATAGCACTAGTACAATTTGGAGGAGCTTGGGCAGACACCTGTAGCTAGTCAAGACTCAGAGCATTGTTATTAATGTTACATGGGCTCAGGTTAGCTTGGTAATCAAGTGAAACAAGACATATCAGATTTACTTGGCTAATGTTTGTCCAGATGGATTGCAACGAGGAACAACAATTGTTTTATTATTATCTTAGTTTCTATGTATGGAAGCAAAAGGCCATAGGTGTTCTTCTTCTTATGGTAGCTCTATGGTTGAGATTAAGAGATGGTAGGAGACATAAAGAGAGAGGGTTGAAGTATGGTCCTCTCCTGAACAGGGACATTTGGAGGAGTAATGAATTGGTTAGGTTAACTCAAACCTCTGATCGAGTATGTGTTAGTCAACTCCGTATGACTAGAGTGGTATTTTGCAAGCTTTGTGATTGACTTAGGTAAAAAGGACTTTTAGTTGACACATTTCATGTGTCGGTTGAAGAGCAAGTTGCATTCTTTCTATACATGGTAGGGCATCGTCATACAAATGCTGTTGTTGCATTTAAGTTTTGGCGATCAGGGGAGACAGTAAGCAGATACTTCAATGCCGTGCTAAATGCAATGGGTGTCCTTGCAAAAGAACTCATCTATTTGAAGTCCACTGATACACACGATATTTGTTGTGGATGATCCCTCTTCCACATCAAGCAAGAAACGCAAGCGGGCAACATCACCTCCTAAGAAGAATAGTAAGGACAAATCTGTACGTCCGAGTAAAATATCAAATGATGACATCGCAGCAAGCATCAAGAATCTTGCAGACTCTCTTGCAGCGGTAGCTCCTCCCTCTTATGCTACTTTACCCGCATGTGAGGATCCCCATGCAGGATTGTGGAGAAGAATAGATGCTCTCACCATTACTGCTAAGGACAAGCTTGCGATTGCTACTCACCTTTCCAAGCCCGAACAAGAAGCTTTTCGTAGCTATCTCAATTATGTGAGCAACGCAACACTTGATACTTGGGTTATTGACTTCATTACTACCAATTATGATGGTGGTCTTTGAAGGCAGTGCTTGATGAACTTTTGCATTTCTAACCCATCTTTTGCTTGCCATGTTTTGGGTTAAAACTAACGATATGTTGTCATGGTTCTTTATACTATCTATGTGTGGTATGGTTTAATTATGTGGACTTTGTGGTACGTGTCATGGTTTACTGATTTGGATGTATGAAAAATGATGCAAACTTGTAGTATGAGTATGGTTTAATTATTTCGATTTCTGCTATGTGTTATGTGGCATGCCTTGTATTTTGGTTAAAATATTGCAAATTTATGCTATATGGTATTGTCTAATTGTTTGGAATGATGATATGTATGTGCCGTCATGTTAATAATTATTGTCAACTATCATTTTATTGGTTCGTTATGAGATCCCTAATGAAATTTATTCATGCTCATTTAAATATTTGGCATCAAACCAAACATTGCCAATATGCCATGCCAACAATTGGTTACTTTCTAGGGCTGTGAACCAAACACCATTTTTGTTGCCATACCAATTATTGGATACAATCCAAACAGCCTCAGTTTGCCAAATATTTGGTCATGCCATGACTTGGCCATGACTAAATATTTGGCATGGCTTTCTATGGCTACAAACCAAACAGCCCCTATATACAATGTGTAGTTTAATTCCTTTGGAAATAGATACACATGAATAAAAAAAAACTATCCATAGGTATCTTATATACCATACTATTCCTACGAATTAAAGAAGCCACGTAAAAAAAATTCTTATAGATTACGATATTGCATTTTTTAAAAAATTCAAACTAGTTAACAGAAAAACCCGAATTATTTGCAGAAAGAGGTAGCCAACGACCTTTGAATATTGAATGATAACTCTGTGGTGGAGTTAGCGTTCCTTCAAAAAAATTAGTTCTTGTGGTGGGAGCGTTTCTACAAAAAAAAATGCTTTAATTTATGTGGTGGCCAGTTGCATATTACATTGAAACATTCCCACTCTCTAAAGGCCAGTACTCTCTCCGTTCTTTTTATTCTACATATGCAATTTTTTTATCCAATCTAAGATGCAACTTTAACCAATGCGTTTGGACAACTTTAATTTTTGTTAATATATACTAGTAAAATCACAATATTAGATTTCAACAGTTAGTATAATAATGAACATTTTCATAAAGTCAATATAAATAGTTTCAAAGGTAATCATGATCAAATTTTAAAAACTTACTCACTACCACGAAGAGTCATCACAAGCAGTTTGAAACCATCATCACAACAGACACAGACAATTTATAAACCGTCTTCAATTGTTATTTATATGCTAGAGGGAATTGTTCAAATTAAATTGTATACATTGTGGCATTGTTCTTTTCAGCTTAAAATCAAATTAAAATCTACACAACACTTTGAAGCCAATTTTCAAAGGCTTTTAATGGATCTTCTCGAAGCTCTCAAAACTATTTTTAATATATTTTTTAGTCTCTCTAAATCTCTTTTCGAGGTCCCTCAATCTTTTAGATTATAATCTAACGTAGTTTTTCAGCTGCAAAGAATTAACAATGCAACAAAAACCTGAAGAGGTAGTACGTTGTTTCAAGTTATCACTTGTGTCAATTGGAATCCAATGGTTGGAGGAGTCAATGGAATATATAGGGATTTGCTTTACTAACTACTAGGTTTTTTTGCGTGGTATACTAGAGGAACAACTAGTTACGTGGACTTTAAAGCAAAAAAAGAAGGGAGTACGTACATGGGCACTAGGAAAAAAGAATCTGTTGGCCCCTCTTAATCCAAATTAATTAAATATGAAAATTTTATCATAATGTTTTGTATTTCAAATTACTTCGCTCTCGGAATGCTTTAACTCTAATTCGATCGTGACGTCAATGACATGTACGTTGCTGTTAGTGGCTTCAGAGTGTAACCAAATATTTTTTTTAAAAAAAGAATAAGTAAGTTGCGGCTGAGTTATGCATCTATCTATCTAACTTATTATCCAATTCATTAAAGCATTCTCAAAATAAGACACCTTGTTCCCTCTCAATGGCTAGCAATTATCATGTAATACGTTGGAGGAAAAGTTTTGCTAAAAAAAAGGTTGGAGTAAAAGGAGAAATATCTAGTTGATTTCGGTGGTCCAAATTCCACTGGTGCAGATCAATGATCAGATATATGTAAGAACTATAGCAGGTGCACCTAATTTATTTTCAGTCACACGCATTATAGTTGTCAAGCAAATACAACTATATTTTCAAATATGTATATGTATTATAGTAATCAGAACATGTGTATGGCCAATCTTTTAAAATTTTGATCATGAATACGTATAAGAATAAGAAGTATTTACATTTACCATGTGGACATTTGGCATTATCGTTTGTCATTTCATCTTCCCTTTGTAGAATTAAAAGTCCTAGCTTGTATCATTTTGTATCTTTGCTTTTGAATTTGTATTTAAAAAACTTGCGGTGACTTTCTCGAGTACAGATTTTTAAGTATCAGGAGGGAGGGAGAGGGAGGGAAGGAGCGAGCGAGCGAGAGATATATATGAAACTCAAATTCGTCTCAAACGCCATCACATTCACATCCAAATGTAGCAGTGACCGTGCTGAGCAGGTTGTACGTTTTGGTGATGGAGAAAATGGCGCAATACCATTGATGAGCTAGTTCGTACGATTTGGAGATGGAGAAAATGCATGGCGCAATATCATTCATGCCAAGTTGCCAAGGATAATTAACAACAGCGTTGTCTCATTGATGCCCACTACTATGCTCTTTCTACCCACTCCAGCTTCTTAGTAATTTCTACGCAAGTTCTTAGCCCGTGAAAGGACGGCCACGCCAAATCAAGATTGGCATTACAAAAGGTAGTCGGAAAGAAAAACCTGTCCAGCTATGGAAACCAGAATTTCTACACTACCAGGGAACTGTGCTATACAACCGGTTCGTAACCGCTTTCACAAGCGGTTATATAACAGGTTCTAAGCAACCGAGACTAATGCTCGCGGGAGCACTAGAAGCGGTTCTAGTGGTGTCTAAAAAGGTAAAGAATAAGGATAAAGAATATTGGGGTATGTGGGATTTGAACTCGGGACCTCACCCCTCCTCGTGACCCACGCCTTACCCAGTTAGCCAACCTACCCACGCGTGCTCTCTGATGAGATAAAGCAAGCTTTCCTTTTAACAATCCGAAAAATGGACCTCTAGCAGCGGTTAATATCTGAACCCTTCTAAAGCCCCTCTAGAAGCGGTTAGTATTACGAACCGCTTCTAGAGGGGGCTTTAGAAGGGGTTCGTATTATGAACCGCTACTAGAGGTGCTGGGCTTTAGAAAGGGTTCGTGACACGAACCCCTTCTGTTGCTTGGGCTTTAGAATGGGTTCGTATTACGAACCGCTTCTAGAGAGGGCTTTAGAAGCGGTTCGTATTGGTTCGTATTACGATCGCTTCTAAAGGGGGCTTCCTGGCTTGAGTTATTGAACCGCTTGTGCTGCAACTATTAGAAGCGGTGCGTATTGAACCGCTTATGATATACCGCTTGTGATGCTCGTTTTTCTAGTAGTGCGGACTGTTACACGTAATATCTCGACTTCATATTCTTCAAGAAACTCTTATTTCTTAGCTTATAAATATACTCATGTATCATCACTGTATAGATGTGCCAAACGATATCGTACAGCCGAATAACCTCGTGGATGTATTTTCTCCTCATACAGTGATATTCCGCTTGTTGTTTTCCATATTATCTCGCGTTCATTGTTTTGTCGTGCGATTTCTAACACATCTAGACTTTATTGCCTGCCATTCACACGGTTGGAGAGAGAGAGGCACTATTAGACCGCTTTTTTCAACATATGACGATGGTTTGAAGAAGCCATCATAAATTTCGGCCTATTAATTTGCTAACCTTGAAGTTTGAATGTACGGAAGATATGTGATCCAATAGTTTCAACTTAAAAGATAGGGCCACATGCACATTCATAAAAAAAAAATGAAGATTAGAACTTTGAAGTTTGAATGTATACAAAAAGTATGTGCTCGAATTAGAGATCGAGATAGGATGGGTCGGGGCTGGTGATGCCTCCACCCGACCCGACCCAACCCAACCCAACCCTCTCCGTGCCCTACCTCGCCGTCGGGAATAATTTTTGTTAGCCCCGACGCCCTAGCCGCTGGTCGCAGTGGAGAAGAGAAAGACCCCACTGCCATGGATGAAGCCGAGAGAAGGGAGAGGAGAAGCATCAACATCCTCTGACTGCGTAGCTGCGAGAGAATCTGAGGGGAGGGATGGGGTGCCACTGTCTCCACACAAGGAAAGTGGCACGGGTGCACGGCCCCATGAGAGCGCGATAGAGTAGGGGCTGACGGTCGTGGGGAAGACGACGGGAGCCGACCAGCCGAGAGGATTGATATGGATGGAAGGAGGGGTGCAGGTGGAGACGAAAGGGAGGAAGAGGTGTAGGAGATGTCTTGCTAGATCTGGGCTCAGGTGTTGGCTCTCAATGCTGAGACGACGCTTGGGGAGGAAAGGCGGGGAAGTTGAGATGGCTAGGGTTCACAGATCAAGTAGTATCTTTATCCGTTGGATTGGTTCGTTCTAGGGTAGAAATCCAACTTTCTCGTGGCAGTGCAACATCTGTGTGCAGGGAAGCGACAGCCGCACTGTCGGGCGTGCGAAACTAGTTGATCAAGCTCCCTGGCTCTAGCACAATTAAGATCATCTTCATCTGCCATCGCGCCCACGATCTACCAGTGAAGCAAATTGGATCGGCGAGCGAGACAATGCCGAGGACCAACGGGGAATGGGGAGCCAAGAGCTAGCTAATCGGAGGGTTGTGGCATTGTATATGCTTCCAGCTGCAGCCAAGTGTATACTTGAGCAGAAAAAGTTGGCCTTATCTTCAATTTGTATTAAAAAAAACCAGCAAACTAATCAGTTTATATCACAAAAAACTATCTTTAGTTGACAACTAATCTGCCTAGTTCATATATCACAAGGATGCTGCTGGAAGAGAAGCTCTAGCTCACTACTTGCGAACATGATATTACAACCGGTTCCAAACCTCTTTCACGAACCGGTATAAGTGTTAGCAAAAGTTAGAAATATATTGGAAGAAGTACGATTTGAACCCAGGACCTCACATCTCTCCTCGTGACCCACACCTCACCCTTCTAACCAATCCACCCACACGTGCTCTCTAATGAGAGTAGGACAATCATTCCTTTTACCATTACTCATATGCATCACTAAGCGATCTCACCCATCCAAGCCATCGTATTACCTGAATATTGCCGTATGTGACAAGGCGAGTAAAGTGGCAATAAGGCGTATCGTACATGCTGTCCCAATTAAAGATGCAGTGCCATCAGCCTTAGAGTGATGGCTATCACTCCAAAACCCTGAGATGCAGCTAGAAGCAGCACATGTGGCACAGTCCTCATCTTCCGCTAAGAGAGACCAAAACCGAGCCGAGCAAACACACCACCGTCGAAAAATCCACATGCACCAAGAAAGCCCATCGTCCACCACTCCCTTTCCTCTTTAACAACTTAAAACACTCGGGTTCCACAAAAGAGGTGTCCACAGGAGGAAATGGATGGAAGAACAAAGCTTGGTGAATGAAGGTCACAAAGCCTACTGGCGGAGCCAAAAAATTCCAAAAGGGGGGGCTAACATCTTGTTCTAAACTACTTATTAGCGATTCCACCAGAATGTTTCTAAAAGACAAATGTTTTGACTTCTCGATCCCGTTACTCAAAAATCTCGAAGTCGCTTCTCAGAACTCTAAAGAAGAAGTTGAACCAAGGGAGATGACTTTTCAATGCCCCTTGTAGAAGCTCTCAAATACTACTACAGAACACATTATCAGTGCCAGTTCCAAATCGTCATCAATGCCAGTTTATTAACCGGCACAAAATAACATACACTGATGTGCCTAATCATCTATGCCGGTTTGGAAATGATCCATTCTCTATGCCGGTTTATGACTAGAATGGACACATATATATTTTAGAATATTTTTTAATATGCTAGCCTAGCTAGCACCGATGCTAGTTAGGCTAGCTACAAGCTACACTGCCCTAGCTATCAATATCGAGAGCTTATCGTCATCATTGTCGTTGACCGCCGCCTTGGGGTCGGAGGAGCTGCTGCCGCTGTCGTGTCATCAGAGGGCGCTGCTGGGCTGTTCGGTGGGTCAGAGAAGATGTCCCCATTGCCGGACCCTCGCATTCATCCACTCGCCTCCTCCTCTGATGACACCTCCATACCTCCGACACGGGGGTGGGCTCCTCGTCGACGTCCTCCTCCTCTGGCTCGTCGGTGGCAGGACCGCACACCGAAGCATCCAAGGTCCTTCTCCTCGCTGGCTGGTTCCTACTCCTCACCAACCGGTTGCTCCTAGCGAGGCTCCTAATTGTCAGCTGACCATGGTGAGGCCATTGATGGCGAGGCGGGTGGAGATAGCAATGACACCGGAGACAGCGGCCATGACAACGGAGACGCTCTTGACTGGACCATGACAGCGGCGTTGGAGGAGTTGGTGATTGAATAGGGGATCAAGGAAGAAATGGCAAGGAGAGAGAGGTGGAGATCGAGAGGCCAAAGAAGTTAACTTTTTTGCAAATGGGGGCCAGATTTGAGATGATCAGAACTGATTATACAGATCACGTAGGGGTAAAAAATTTTCCACAAAACACCTTGGGAAATGAAACATTGTGTGTGCCGGTTGTAATTACCAACCGACACATATGACTACGAAACGATGTGGCTCTTTAGTGGACACACGACAAAAGTTTTATATGTGCCGGTTGGAAGCTTTATATGTGTTAGTGCTAATTTCCAAATAAAAACTTTATATGTGCCGGTACTCGAAACATATAATCTGTATATCTGTGCCGATTGAAAATTAGCACCGACACATATAAAACTTTTGCCGTGTGTCCATCAAAGAATCGACACGAATAGCCTTATCTGTGCTGGTTCTAACTAAACTGGTATAGATATACATGTAAATATAACCTGTTATGGTGTAGTGAAAGTTCAACTTTCAGTAATTTAGCTTAGCCTTTTAGAACTGATTGTAAATAAGAAGGCTCAAGCACTAACTACATCAAATTATTAAATTATAGCATCATACTGTTGTTATACCCATCATAGAGCATGATAATGTACAAATACAGATAGCTATCTAATAGTTGCATTGATTTAAATTTAATAACAAAATAAGAACTGAACATTCAATCCATAAATAAAATGGAATCGATGGCTATTACTTATGGATAAATAGGATACATATATTCACTCACGCTGGCAGCCAACGATTGGGTGAGCACCAGCGGGAGCTCCGCTAGTGACCAAGTCCACAATAGAAACAAAGATCAAAGGATACAATACCAACTCAACAACTGTGTGCAGGAGAAAGGACTCACCATCCAATATATAAGCTCTACAGATGGACGACGAAGGAGAAACAAACACCGTAGGACCTGGTCGGTCGACCACCACGAGTGTGCATCACGCACACGAGGCGCAAGCAACGACGACAGTGTTGACTACCTCAGCTCCAAGTCCTTCCATCGGGAGGCAACGAGCTAAGGCCTCAAGACTGCCCCTTTTAGTCGGCTGACCCATAGGGCAGACTGATGTAATGATGTTAGTTGTTTCTAAAGCTGTCACCTATACCGGATTGCTGAGGTGGAGGATAGTTAACGAGGAGAGACCATGGTTGTTTCTTATATAAGAGACGGTCACAGGTCATTTCTATATGGCTTACAAATATAAAGAAAAGAAAATAAACAAATTAATTACTAGATACAATGCATTGGAAGAGTTACACCTATATCCTTTTTTATATGATATGGCATATTTCGAAACGATTTATATAGAAACGATACACCGGGAAAGCCCTTAGGGCTTGAAGGCCCACCAGCCCATGCATGGATCGGGCAAAAGCCTAATTGTCAGCCCCCGTTTTCCAGGGACCTCCGTACGTCTGCGCTAGCCCAGGATCTGTCTTACTAGCGCTGTACGAGTTACAAAATACTGGAACCATCTCATACAAGCACGTTTAATTATACATTTATAAAGGTTCAAATACATAGTGGCTCAAGTTTGTAGGGCCGAGTTGGCCAAATATTACAATACCAAAATTGAGCTCTTTAATCAGAGTTCGGAAATGCGGAAGTAAAGATAAATTTGGGTTCCAAGGGCTATGCCATCCACCCTGACAGGCAAGCGACTGGAGTCCCGCCTAACACCCTGCCTACGCATCAGCTCCATAAGCTTCCTCGTCCTCATAGCAATCGTAGGGATCATCATCTTCCCCATCTTGACCTAAAAGAGTGAGTGAGTGCGAGGGTGAGCGCGCAATCCAACCGCGCTTGCGAACCAATACCCAACCTAATGCAGTATAATGATACAGGCTGTTTGGTGGAGGTTGGGCTGATTTCATTTGCTTAAAGCCAGAGTTTGCAATAATCTATAATAAAAGCCTATGACTTAGCCATTTACCAAATAAAAGACGTACTGGGCTATATATGCCAACAATATTCATGACTAGGGTGTTTATCTCTGTTCATGTCACCTAAGACCAAACCAAACGAAACGACACATAGCCTAGACCAAATACACTCCGTCACCAACGACACATAGCCAGACGACGCATAGCCAGACACATAGCCAGACGACACATAGCCACATGACACAAAGCCAGACGGCACATAGCCACATGACACAAAGCCAGACGGCACATAGCCACATGACACAAAGCCAGACGGCACATAGCCTAGACCAAAATTGCTCCGTCACGTAGACCCCAAAATAATCCATTTAGTAATGCATGGCTCACATCGAGAATCCCATGCCAAAACACACATAGATTATTGTGGGTTTCACGGACGCCACAGGACACACTGCACGCACTTAGCCTATCAATGAGACACCAAACCCGATCACCTAGACCAAATCACTTAGATGCTTATGCCACACAAATCTTTATAATCAAGGGTGAATACAAGTTCGGCGGATTATTTGTCCACCCTTCCAGGACATTTTGGGTCTGGGCGTATGACTAGACCTAAGCATCTGTCTAAGCATTCTTTTCCCAAGACTTTAAAGAGTCCAAAAGTTGTTTATTAAATTATTCTAGGGTGATGCCATGGACTTGATATTCAAGGAAATCAAGGTGTGGTAGTAACAATCATCAAGGAATGAGACATGTATACAACATGATTAAATAAACAGGGCATAACTACCACATTTAGTTCAACATAATATAATCAACGTAATATAAAGCATGCATTTCATAATTTAAATCAACATAGGTTTAAGTAAAACTGGGTTAGAAGAATGTTCTAGAGATATTGGCTCGCCTGGGCCAAAAGTGTTGGGGTCCTGATCTTCACACTGTCCTTCCGGGCCTTCCGGATCTATCGTGAATAATCCAAATAGCACAAATATAATTAGAAATATGCTAGAGCATGATGCATGATGTGCAATGATTTTACAAACATTATGGACTTTTTAGCAAGATCCATAATCTACTTGTTTTATTAAAAGAGCCTTTATGCAATAATAATTCTAATGCAAATATAAATGTATATGCATGATATGTATGAAGTCTACCCATAATATCTCTAATAATTGGATAACATTCATAAAAATCAGTAAAAACAGTAGGCATGACAGATATACCAAAATATCTTATATGGAAAAAGCTTAATACAAACAATTCAATAATCAT
The DNA here is from genome assembly GCA_036346145.1 of Olyra latifolia. Taxonomy (NCBI): domain Eukaryota; kingdom Viridiplantae; phylum Streptophyta; class Magnoliopsida; order Poales; family Poaceae; genus Olyra; species Olyra latifolia. The sequence goes on along the minus strand of CM070524.1, from coordinate 51,068,028 downwards.
ATATTGCCTATTTTATTATTTGGAGAAATAATATATGGGTGCATGAGCAAATAATAATTTTCCTAAGTTACAGCCACTTTCAAGTGTCTCCAGAAATATTTTCATGATTTTTGGAGGTCACCTAGTATTTTTAATAAAGGGAAAACCATTTCTGGATTTTCTGCTTAAAGGAAATAGCTAGAAAAGGGCTATTATTACTTTACAGAGAATTATATTATTTTAATATGCAAAGTAATATTTTTCCTAGGTCCCAAAAGAATTCAAGTATTTTACCAAATTTTTCTAAGATTTTACAAGGTCACTAACTATTTTTAATAATCAAAAACCATTTTCTGGGATTAAAACAAGTGAGAAATCACTGGGAAAAAGCTATAAACAGTAATGGGCCAGCGAAGGTGCGGCCCAAGACAGCCCACGGGCTGGTCGGCTCTGTGGCGGCCCGAGCGGGGACGGCAGGTGCGACCCAGTGCAAAGGCGCTTTGGAAGTCGCGCCCACTAAATGATAGGTGGGGCGAAGGGCCCACATGTCGGCTCAAGACGTGGTGCCGCGGAGATATTTAAATCGCGGGTCCCACTTGTCGGCGAGACGGTGCATCGTGTGCGAAAGATGACGTCGGCGTGGCGTCGCCGCTGCTTCTCTGGTCGAACTCCATGACGCCTTTGGCGAGCTCTCGGCGAGCTACGGGCACCAAAACGCGTGCCGTCGGTTCCTACGGGTTCGCGCGAAGTAGAACTAGGATGTCCTCTCGGCATTTCGCCGGTGGCGAGCCCTAGCGGCGGTGCCATGAGGAGAGGCGCGAGATGGCTTCGGCAAGCAACGTCAACCGCGATTTATGGGGGGGTTTTGCCACAGAGCAAGGGGTTAGGGAGGAACTAGGGGCTCCTAGAGTTACTACCTTGGTGTTATCGGAGGTCGGGGAGGACCGGAGAGGGCCGGCGACGTGGAGCTGGCGGAGCGAACAGGGAAGCGGCTGGAGCTCGTCGGTGGTTCTCGCGCCGATTCATTCGGGAGAAGGAAGGAGGTGGTGCAGGGTGCTTTGTTCCGGAGGACGGCCGGAGAAGTCTTGCCGTGAAAGCAATCAAAAGGGCGGCGCGGCGGCGGCGGCAATGGAGCTCGTTCATGAGCTACAAGCAACAAAAATCAATTAAGGCGGAGGAAGCAAGAATGGGTGAGAGGAACCGGTCCAAAGCGTCGGCAATGGCCGGAGCTCACGGGTTGGGCCCATGACGGCGCGATGTTTGGGTGGCGGTGCGGCGAACGAGGAGGAAGGGGGTTCGGCCGGGTTTTATAGGCGCCGGAGGGCAAGGGAGGACATGCTTGAGTGAATGCGCGCGCGACGACGCAAGGACGGCGGCCATCCCGGAGGGGCAAAGCGGGATTCCGGGGGGGGAAGTCAAAGCGACGGGCGGTGGCATGGCGCCAGAGGAGGTCGGCGGCCAATGGCGGCGGCCGGACGGTGGTGAGCAGCGAAGTCAGTCGGCGCGCCAGTGAAGGGGCGAACAGGCAGAGCAGGCAGAGCACGGCGAGAGCAAGAGAGGGAGCCAGCAGGGGGGGAGCTCATTTGGGCGGATGGGACCTGGCCGGGAGATGGGGGAAGCGAAGAGGCAGCATGGGCGGATGGGCCTCGGTGGGCGAAGCAGCGGGAGGAAGAGGCCCAATGCGGGTTGAGCCCAAAACAGGGGAGAAAAAAGGAAAATTTAATGAGGGCAAAGAGGTCACTTCATCGGGCAAATTCAAATTTGATTTCAAATTTGAAACAGAGAGTAGAAATAAGGAAGGTAGAATAAGCAAATGGCAAAAGAGGGGAAAAGAATTTGAGAAAGACCTTAGTTTACTATTTACCAACATGAAAACACTATTCATGGTATGAAAATACCATTTTCCAAACAATTTTAATAAATATATATATATTCATATTAAATATATTCCAAGCAACATTTTGAAAATCTAGTTTTGGGTGAAATTATTTCTCATGATGGGAGAATATGGTTGTACCAAAAATAATATTTACACACATATATATATATACATATATATATGTATACTTCGCTTCATGGAGTCAAAACAATATATTGTAGACAAAATCTTTCCAAAATATCATTAGCTTTATTAATGATTTTAAAATTTTCAAAATTTTACAAACACCCAAAAATGGGATGTTACACTAATCCGCACGACTATGTGATGCACCTGTCGGGCTCTTCTGCCAACCATGCGTCGCGGGACAAGAATTCATTAAGGGTAGGAACGGTAAGGTGCAGATCGGTGGAATGGATATCCGGTTGATCCATTGGCTCAAGCACGACTAAACCCTTTGCTCCATTGGTTAGCAAGAGTCGCACCTTTGAAGTTTGTAGCTTCGACAAGATCCTCCGTGACTATGAGGATCCTCCATGAGTTACACAAGTGCACATTAGCACAAGTCTCATGGATCAAATCAACAGTCTACATGGCATAAATCAGGCACAATAGAGCAGCACTTGGATATCTTTTATGCAGCATTCACCAATATGATGGCTCACACACAAATAGGCAGTATAGCAATTCATATAACTCAAGCTATTCTCATCAGCATTACATCAAAAGGCAGAGCAAAATATAAAATATGAATTATGTCTCAAACTATCAGTAAGATGCACTCAAACATATATGACTGGGCTCCCATGAAAGCGAAAGGTAGGACCTCTTGTGTTAATTAAAAAACCTCATCAAAGTGAAGATAATGGAATAGCTAATCTTGCTTCCTGCAAAAGAACAATAGGAAAACTATAAAAAATTTATCACACAAAAAATTCTTGCCTCAGATGCCTTGTACCAAGGTGTACAAATCATAAGTGAAAAATAGAAAATATCCGGTGTCTTGAAAATCGAACAATCCATGGACATTAAAAATAAATTTCCTTACTTTCTAAACTAGCAAAGTATTTGAAAAACAAAACGTAAGTATGAACATTCCACTAATAAACGAGTTTCTTACACAAAATTAAATTTACTTAACACAGAGAATGTAGTTGTAAATAGTATAAGTCATATCCCATAGCAAAAGCAATTTGTCAAATCAATAGGTTGAAAAATAGCAAAACGCACTCTTAGTTGGAAGTACATATAACGTATGAAATCTCCCATAAACATAATTTGTATTTCAGAGACTATATTCAAAGACTCGAAAACTTATAAACATAATACTCCCCCCATATTACAAAAAACTTGACATTTTGGGTATCAACAGTCTTTGAAATACAACTTTGACCACTAGTTACTATTATTATTTATTTATAAAATCCACTAAAATTATGATATTATGAAAGAGCTTTTCGAGAAAAATCTAAATAAACTATGATATTATGATATGTATAGTTTTCAAGCACTCAATCTAAATAGTTCAGGGGTGTTGTCGACGAATTATGTCGGCAATATACTTTATGGGGCTATGCGTAAGACCGAAACCCGATGGTAACACAGGAGACAGATTTATACAGGTTCGGGTCCTCGAGGTGAGGTAATACCCTACTCCTGTACTCGTGGATTGTATTAGGGTTGATCTCAACGGATCAATGTTGAGGATGGCTATGGATCGATGTGATCTCTCCTACTGATATGATCCCGGATGATCTAGGATGATCTACCATACCGAACTAGGGGTCCCTGCCTCCCTTTATATAGTGGAAAGAGGTAGGGTTACAAATAAGTATCCTAGTTGGTTATGAAAACTGGGGATAGAGATAGACTTCCTATCTCTATCCTTTCTTACCGAGTACGTAATGTACCGGATTACAACTGTGCCTTCCTTGTGATACAAGTCAGGTTTTCATGTGGGGCAGGCCCGTCTTCTAGATGGTAGGCGTGACCTTGTTCCGTGAGGTGGTCCACCTAATTTGTCTCCGTGAGATACCCAGGGACCATGTTATCCATAGGTGTTAAATACAAAGTTTGGAGTTTAGGGTTGTTTTTTTTTTTGCACTTTTCTGTCAAAGAAGTTGTAAATAGACCTCCTCCTTTTTTATTTAACACATATTCATCACATTTTTCTTGGTAAACCAATTTCAAAAGCTTTTGATTTATTACACTAATATTTTATCCACACCTTTCAATCTCTAGAATTTCCCTCTTTTTAACCATTCTGTAATTAATCTTCCCCATCGATATCATTAACCCACAGCAAAATTCCCATAATCGCATTACACCAAAACACATATTTGTGCCAGTTCAAAACTGGTCATTTGTGCCGGTTTTTGAACTGGCACAAAAAAAGAGGCATAGATGATCGAGGTCATCTGTGCCAGTTTTAAAACCGGCACAAAAGAGGTCATCTGTGCCGGTTCTAGCCACAAACGACACGGATAACCGGTTATCTGTGTTGGTTCTAGTTTAGAACTGGCATAGATGAGAATTTTCGAAAAAGCATTTTTAGATGTAAAAATTGATTTAAAAAACAACAAAAATATTTTTTAGGACCCTAGCACTTTACCACTACTACCCTCCACCATCTATACTCACTTAGATCATCTTTTTGCACAAAATACAAACTATGTATCTTCTACAATTCGAACTCAAGATCTCTTGAATCCAACATTTCTCTCCTAACCATCTCACCCACGTCATATTCTGTTTATAATAGGTTATGCAAACCTTTTGATATATGTTTTCTGAATCTTTCAACAGCTTTTTATGCATTTAAATGACATCAAATAGAAAAGTTCTCAACTACAAAGTTGAGTATCTCATCAAAGTCTACATTTTTCATGTAAATTTAGTTTCTATCCAATTTCGTTTGAATAAGTTATAAATATTTTATCCTTGTGATGATTATTTAGGCATCTATATTGCCTCCAATGAAAAAGATATCAACTACAAAGTTGTAGATCTGATCGAGAGCTACAATTTACATATAAAGTTTGTTTTCATTCGAGCTCGTATGAAAAGGTTATAAAATTCTAAAGATCTAAAAATTTTAAAAAATAAACATCTATACCGGTTCTAGCCATAAACCGGCACTGACATATTTGACTATCTGCACCGGTTCTAGTCACGAACCGACGCAAATACATCTATGCCGGTTCTAGCCATAAACCAGCGCAGATGCATCTGTATCGGTTCTAGCCACGAACCAGTGCAGATTATGCGGTATCTGTGTTGGTTTTTGGCTAGAACGGGCACAGATGTGTCCGTTCCATCCTGTCCTTACCAACCGGCACACATAACCTTATCTGTGCCGGTTTGTAATGAAATGGCACGGATAACCCGACACATATGAGGTATTTTGGTGTAGTGTCGCAATTACATCAAAATGCCCATCACGAGAAGGTGTTCAATCCAATGGACCGTGCACCACTACTGCACGCTCTATGCTTACCCGTCAAATGATGAACAATGTGCACCTTTGGCCAACTTCATCTAGTGCTGTCTCCACTAGATACACGTGCTTTGTGGATCCGTAATGGATGATGGACTAACTTGTCCGTTACTCTCAATCGTTTTAGACATATGGGTATAGTTCTCACAACAAGGTTTTGTTCTCATTAATTTATATTGCAGTGGATTGTAAAATCTGACGAGATTATGATTTTACTACAGTTTTTCTTAGGCAAATCTGTATAAATATTATTTTATCTAAATATTGAAAGAGGTGGTTAGATATAGTTCGGAAAGTCTGGCAGCATGTTTTTTCCCTGAGAAACCAACAGCAGAACTGCATGGGATTATATTAAGCAAGAGACAGATCACAAAACCATACACATCTCGACAATATCACCCTTTTTCCCCTTGGTAATTATTCCTAGGCCTATATGCAACAGTTTAGTCAATCTGCACATACGCATATTCCACATTCCTCAACGTTGATGTTGATACCTCATCACATATGGTTCCTCCAAAACCCGTCTTTGTGAAGCAGCAACGAGGTTATCAGCAAGGAGTTTTACAAATTGATCGCACGTGTTTCTGGCAAGTGGCAATGATGCCGGTGATTCCTCGGGCCATACTAACATCCTGGCACCGTTTTCTTTTGGCGGTTTACGGCGGTCGGCGGTTTGCTACAGTAAATTTATAAAATTTTAATTATTTTTTTTTGGCTCATTATACTTTTTTTTTCAAAGACTTATAAATTTGCTACAGTAAAATTGCCAACCGCCAACCGCCAGAAACCGCTAAAAGAAACAGGGATACTCCCTCCGTCCCATAAAGAGTGCATTTTTAGGATTTTTAAGACATATTAGTAGTCATGAGAAATGACCTACCTACCCCTAATTAAAAGGGTTAATAAACATGTGCATGTACCTTGAAAAGGAAAAAAGTAGATAATTAAATGCGCATGCATCTTGAAAAGGAAAAAAAAAGCAATTAAATACTCATGCACATTGGAAATGGAAAAAAACAAGCAATTAATCACTCAAATGGACCCATCTAGATAATCCAAAAGTTACAAATGCATTCTTTGTGGGACAAATTTTGAACGTTAGAAATGCATTCTTTGTGGGACAAAGGAAGTATGTCGGTGATGTAGTCAAGTCAACCCTTTCGGTCAACTGCACTATTGAGCTACACAGAATCCACTGCTTTATGAAAAGTACATTGCTTTTAGAAATTGATTGCCTTGCGGTCGACTTCAGTCAATTAATGCCAGCGATGCGGTGCCATCCCGCTCCACCATCGCCGTTTCCCCTCCCCTCTTCTCCTTCCTCTTTGGCTAGGAGCAGCCTGCGCACCTCTAGCACCACTTTCGCCTCTATCGACCATCTTTCGTGGCCAGAGGTGCTCTCACCGCCTCGTCTCTTTCCTCCAACCGCCACGCTAGCCCTACCTTTCCTATATAACTATGACCACTATGTGCTAATCCTCTCACGGACTCCAATCACCGTCCTCCGATGAACCCGGAGCTAAGGTGGCGGCACCACTGCGTCGTCGGCTCAGCTTTCCTAAGCTTGGAAGGGAGTGAACTCCTAGCCTAACCCTAACCCTAACTCTAATGGTGACCGAGCTCGATCTAGCAAGAAGTTCAAAACAGACGAGGGGCTGGGGGAGAGGGGAGGGGAGGGGAGGAAGAGACGTGGAGGAGCTAATTTGGGAATCCATGACTTTTTATGCGCTAGATTAACAGCTGATTAATTCTCTAGCTTGTCCATATACGTGCCAGGTTTGTATGGCTCATGCCGCACATGCATCTCCAAATTTCTTGCATTTATAGCATCCTCCCAACCATATCCAGGGATTTATCGCATTACACACACAACCCTTTTCTTTTTCTTCTCAAGACTACACACACTTTATGTATGGTGCTGACAAAAATTCCACGTAGACGCACCTCGAGTTCTTAGTAAGTACAGGTACGGCGCAAGCGCAAACCAACTGAGAAATTCACTAGTGCAGAATACGTCATCACTGGCGGTTCTAAACTCACATCACTGGCGGTTTTCAAACCGACAGTGATTATGTGACAGTGATAATCGGGGATTTTTACTAGCGGGTGTGGAACCGCCAGTGATATACATTATCACTGGCGGTTCGTAAACGAACCGCCCGTGATATTAATAATATCATCGGTGGTTGTTGTTAGAACCGCCGGTGACAACAGATTTTCACCGGCGGTTTTAACCAAAACCGCTGGGATATATAGACATTCACCGGCAGTTTTTATTTAGAACCGCCAGTGACGGTGCATATCACTGGCGGTTGTTGTATGAACCGCCAGTGGTATCTTTTCAGGGTCAAAAAAAATAATTAGGTTGCCCTATATTTCATCCATACACATCCAGAATTCATCCATATACATACACATCCAGAATTTAAATAAACAGATTTCATACATATACATATACATCCAGGTTTTGGTTTTTCATCCATATACATTCAAACAGATTGTTCTAATGGTGGCTAGTTTCATCCATATACATATATATCAAATAAACAGATCTCATCCAGATTCATCCATGTACATATACATCCAGAATTCAAATAAACAGATTTCATCCATATACATCCAGATTTCATCCATATTCATCCATATACATATACATCAATAAACATCCAGATTTCATCCATATATATCTAGATTTCATTTAAATAAGAACAACATCAAATTCAAAGGAACATATCATATATTAATATAACAATATGTACTTCATACAATATGTCTGGTATAGTTAACTATAGGCGTCCACTGTTTACACGACCATTTGGGTCAATAACTTGGGTATTAATAAATGTAGCCAAACTATCTCTAATATCTGCAAGAGAATTGAAATCGATGTTTGTATCTCCAACGTTTAGATCTTCAGTTGGTCGTAACCCTAGAATGATTTGCATATGTCGCGCAACGTAGAAGCCGCAAGCATGGCCTTTGGGCTGCTGGTGGTACTACATAAGAAAGTATAAAGATGACAAGGCACAATAATCAGTGGGGCAGGCACTAAAAAAATTTCCATTTTATTATGAGGAAAAGTGTGAATAGACACTTACTGGAAATTTCTCTATATGCCTAAGTTCCATGCCCATCGCAGCATTTTGCCTGCCCCCACCCTTGACATAACTCTTGAACACCGCATTGAGTAGGCCTTTTAAATCTTCCCACTCGTGTGGGGCTCATCCTCAAGGAGTCGAGGTAGACAACCTTGTTTTCGCTAGGTTCCATGAGCAGCAAGATCCAATGAAAATTTTTATTGAAGGGTAAAAAGAAGTATGCTTTGTCCTATCCTCTAGTCAGGGCTCTCTTCAGGTATTGCCCGGTATTCTTTCTATCCGCCTTTATGTTGTCCTGGGTGACAATGCCAGGGTCAAGAAAACCGGCCTGGACTTGATCTCGTTTGGCAACTAGGTACATTTGGCTGAAAAGTAAGATATATGTGATCAGTGTATAAGTGGATAAGAAATATACACTGACAATACGCAAGACTTGTATACACTTACACTGCAAAGCAGCGGATGAGAGAGGCGTCCAACTCCTGCAATTGAAACATATACCACAAGTCCTCGAATGTTATGGTAAGATAACTATTGTTATCGTCTAGGAAATACTTGCCCTTCACCTTACCCACGATACTGGATGATCGTTCCTTCACGGGAAGGCGTGAATTCCTGAGGTAATAATCATGTAGGTTCTGACAGGCCGCACCCATGTCTTTTAATGCGGAAGGGATATGCAGTGGTTCTCCCATCTGAAATTTTTTCCCTTTCTGTGCCCAGTGAATCTTCCTCTTAGGCGCTGAAGATTGACGGATGATTCGTTTCCCCTTCTCTGGGGAGCAATAGCGTACTGGTGGTGAGGACGCAGCACGCTTATTGCTCTGTGAGCTTGTCTTCAAAGATTGAGGGGCTGCCGCAGACATGGCTTTCTTTGTTCTCTCCTCTTCATCGTTACGGATCGGATCTATGGGTCCAACGCCGCCGGCCTCGATTTCTTTAAGATTTGGTAGAAGAGTAATATCCTTCTTGGGCCACTGGACGAAACTATGGACAGCATCCCCAACTGTTATGATTTCATCATTAGGGGGATTCACAAGTGGGATCTTCGCTGCGGTGTTGTCCATAACAGCGTCTACCTAGACCTTCGCGTAGCTCGCCGCCAAGTCCGCACCATGAACCTTCATCCCCGAAATGCAGGGGTACACCACACCGCGAGCCACCTCGAGTGAAACACCGGCGCTATACGAAACTTGGAGCAAGCAATGGGTAATCTCCTTGATGTCGTCCACCGGGTATTTCGTTGGGCCACCATATCGGCGAAGGTGCGAAGCAGATTGCTTTTAAATGGAGGGTGCAACCGAGAGCTTGTGTATTAGGGTTGGCTTCGGGTCTGTTCCTTACGAGTTCCTCCAACTATTGTACCCGAGGCTCCCATTCTGCTCGTATCTTCTCAGCTTCTGCGCGTACTCTATTTTGAATTGCATCCTCTAAGTTATGTACACATTTTTTTTCTTGTAGTAGAGATAGTCATTGGGGAACCCCTCCTTCCAGGTAACGTAGACCCCGATGCCCCGTGTACGGCCTGGGTGCTCCTTGTTTTCTAGGGCCTCAGTTAGAATGTCTCGCTCCCTGTTTTCGACAAAGGAGCCTTGCGATGCTTGCGTGTCATACTCAATCTGCAATACGTGGAGAAATTGTAATTGGAGTGTTACGAAAGTAAACATTGTAAGGGTCATTGTGCACTTACCAGCTTTTGAACCACCTCAGCAGTCTCGGGCGTGGAGAAAACTGGCCCCGTCGGTGTGACTTTGACCCTAGACCTGATCCAGCGGTCAGCACGTGTGTTGGTGAGCCTTGTGGCGGCTTCAGATTGCTCACTACTGGCGCAGTCGGCCAGCTCCCACTCGCGTTCTTTTGCCGCATATCCAGCGGTGCCGAGTCTGTGGGGGGTGGGTGTTCTTGGCTTGAATGGCCTTGTGTTTGATGGAGGACTCCTTGAACTCCTTCGTTGTCTGCATCCTCTTGAACACCTCCCACACCTCATTCGTAATGAAAGGGTACTTCTGAAACGGGGTCTTTTTCTCATTGACGAAATCCTTGACAAGATCCACCTTCCAGTTCTTCCAGGCAATCCCCATGCACTTCAGGGTGTTCTTCCGCACCTCAGGAAGAGAGTTTTCAGGGAATTGAAATGATCGTTTGAGCTCCTCCCATAGTTGGTCCCTTTCTTTAGTAGTGAGGTCCTTCCAGGTGTTGGTGGTGCATGGGACTCGTGCCCTAGCCACCACCCCGCACATTGTTCGATATGCTGATGCAGCTTTCGTGGGAAGGACCGGTATACCTCCTGTCTGGACCTCTGTGATGGTATGAACGACATCGGTCTTGAGCTTTCTTGGCCCTCTGCTAACCCTTCTCTTCGCAGCTAGGGTGGCCTCGGGCGCGATCCCCGCTTGAGGGGTGACCTTGGGCGCTGCCCCTGCTTGAGGGGTGGCCTCAGGGTCCATTCTACATATATGAGAACACCAGGCAATTTAGCCTTCCAACATAAAAGAGAAGCAATTAACTTTGCCATTATCTAAACCAGAAAAGTACTAGAAAAGTAATCGTGCCCTGAGGGCGCGCCGTTCCTTCCTAGGCCAACTTTCTTGAACTATTTCCAATAATAAATAAACATCCTAAAATGAACATTCCATGGCTAAAATTTCAATAAAGTAAGACGCGATTCTAGTTAATGCATTCTAAAAAGACACGATTTTGATATTGAGGGAATACTATAGCTATGTACTCCATTAGCTCCATATAATTGTGGCATACTTGTTGTCACCGGCCGCTTTAGACTATGGGTAGCTTGCAAACACTTCTCGCAAGATCATATGTGCAAGAAGCATGCAAGAGTGCACACAATCCAGCATGCGCAACGCCAAAACTTTTGGGCAAGGATCTAAAATGACACCAACATCAACACGACCTTTGTCATCTCTAAGGACTTGAAGCTTAGCTGGTGCGACATGCTTGCCCTCAGCCCTCGACATCAAGCCCACTTACATCCGATAGCCCAAGCTTTAGCCAACAAACCCGCACAACCCCATTTATGTCACATGCATGTTGTATATACATAAAATTGTGCCAAAAGGAAGGCAAAAGGCTATGCATCGTAGATCAAAATGCTCCAAAGATTAGAAACACAGAAAGTAGATGACTCAGGGATGAAAAGTAGCCATCGATGGGAGCATAAGATCTTAAATATGATTTTACTTGAATCTACCCAAAAATTTGCACTATTAATTATAGTATGTCCAAATTATAATGGTGTAGATATTAAATATATTTTTAGTTGGATCCAATAGGTTTTACCGAATCTAACTACAAACTGTATTAGCTATGTATATGTTACTTTGTCAATTTTAAGTGCTCCGTGCATAGGAGGATATGTATTTTTTTTCCTCGATGCATCAACTCAGATCTAACTCTATAGGGATAGAACTTCAAACTTGCCTCTTGACCTTTTTTTTAATGAATATTGCCATATATAGTAATAGTAGTAGTTTCATAACATGTAATTATTAAATTTGTGTTCAACAATTTACCAATTCAATCACTGGAAAACAAGGTAATAAATCACGATTTGCACGACGAGGTCCAAAATGCTATGAAAGTTATTGTGGGCTATCGAAAAACTGTCCTATATAGCATTTAACATTGAAAATATATGAAAGATGAAATAATGCATAAGGTAAGTCGTATCCAACTGAATAATAAAGATTCATGGCATTGTAGAAGTACAAATAGTCTAATATACGTGCATAAGACCATAATCAATGTTAAGTATAAGTGGGCTGCACTCTATTCTTCTTAATGTTTATTATAGAGAATTTTTGCAAATAATACTATCACTGAGTTATTGCGGCTTTCTTAATTCTCAATGAGAAGTGCTGACCTTGAGGGCGAGCAGGTAGAGGGCGTGGCGCCGGAGCCGGCGGACGCAGACGTCGAGGATGCCATCCGCACAACGACAAGGGCGGCGGCAACGAGGGCGGCGACGAGGGAGGACGCGACGAGGGCGCGGCGATGAGGGCTCGGCGACGAGGATGCAGACACGAGGGCTCGGCACGAGGATGCAGATGAGAGGGCGACGGTGATGAGGGCTTGACAATGAGGACGTAGACGAGAGGGTGACGGTGACGAGGACGCAGACGAGAGGACGGCGGCTAGGGCTCGGCAACGAGAGTGCGCGCGCAGGACTTGTAAAAATTTGGGGGTATCGCGCGGCTAGGGCGGCTAGGGTATATATCTAGTGGTATCTACCACTGGCGGCTCAAGATATAACCACCAGCGATATCTATATTAGGGCTATATAATAGAACTATACAGGACTATATAGGATTATAATAGGACCATATTAGGGCTATAAAATAGGATTATAATAGGACTATATAATAAGATTATATAATAGGATTATAATAGGATAATAGGACTATAAAATAGGATTATAATGGGACTGTATAATAGGACTATATTAGGGCTAGATAATAGGATTATTTTAGGACTATATAATAGGATTATATTGGATTACATTATACATTGTATAATAGGATTACATTACAAAATGGGATTACATAGCTCAAATATAAGATACAAATAAAAAGGACAATCAGTCCTCAACGATCAGCTCTTCTTGATGATCGTTGCGCACATAGGTGGTTGCATTGGCCATTTCACTTGATTTTGGGTCGGTTTTATCATGTAATGGAAGTATTTCATCGAATTGGTTGTAATCCTCCTCGTCCACCACATTCTCGACTTCAACGATTCTTCTTTTTCCACTAAGAACAACATTTTTGTTCTTATCAGCAGGATCTATGACATAAAAGACCTGTAAAACTTTGGTTGCGAGGACAAAAAGGTCATCTCTATATCCTACTCGGGCGAGGTCAACGATAGTCAAACCAAACTCATCAGATTTCTTAACCCCTCCACTTTGGACCCATTTGCACCGAAAAAGGGTTATTTTGAAAATCACATAGTCCAGTTTCCAGATCTCCTCAATAAAACCATAGAACGAGCTCTTGCGTTGGGTTACTAGGCCTTGGTTGTGCTCCTCCTCATATGCATCTATACGAATGCCGCTGTTCTGCACTGTGCTCTTCCTGTCTTGAGATATCGTGTAGAATGTGTACCCATTTATGTCATATCCTTGTCATGTCACCACCGTGTATCTTGGTCCCTTTGCTAGCCATAAGAGTAGATCAGAACACTGTTTTCCAGTGAATCGTGCCTTGAACCAATCATTGAAACAACGGTTATGCTCCTTTTTTATCCAAGCCTCCGTCTTGTTTGGGTACTGGCGGTGTATGAAATCCTTGTGCTCTTCGATGTAAGGGGCCACCTCCGTCATGTGATTCAGAACAATGAAGTGCGCTTTACGGTACATGTCTCCGTTAGGTGTGATATGTTTTCTACCAAGTGTGCCCGTACCATGCAGCCTACCCTCATGATGGGATACGGACACACCTATGGGGTCAACTTGCGACATGTAATCAATGCAGAATTCGACCACCTCCTCTGTTGCATACCCTTCGACAATGCTAACTTCAGGACGATATCGATTGCGTACGTATGACTTTAGAATCCCCATGTACCTCTCGAACGGATACATGTAATGTAGAAACACCGGGCCACATAACTTAATTTTCTGAACAAGGTGAACCATGAGATGTACCATAATATCAAAGAAGGATGGGGGGAAATACATCTCGAGATCACATATAATTCTTACTGCTTCGTTATGTAGCGAATCAAGAGTATCAGGATCGATGACTTTCTGATGGATTGCATTGAAGAACAAGCTCAGCCTTGTGATGGTTCGTCGGACGTCCGGAGGCAATATACTCCTTATTGCAATGGGAATCATCTGAGTCCTTAGAACATGACAGTCATGTGACTTCATTCCAGACAATTTCAAGTCACTCATGGACACTATCCTCTTCATGTTGGCATCGTACCCGGATGGGTATTTTACACCATGCAAGCATTGACAAAATTCTTTTTGCTCGGCCTTGAATAGAGTAAAGCAAGCTGGAGGTAGTTCCGTCCTGCCCGTACTACTAATTATTGGTGCTAACTCGCTTCTTAAGCTCATATCGACTAAGTCGAGCTGTGCGTTTAGTCCATCCTTCGTTTTGTCCTTCATATGAAGCAATGAACCAATCAAACTATTGCAAAAGTTAACCTCCATGTGCATCACATCCAAGTAATGTCGAACATATAGTTCCTCCTAATAAGGTAGATCCCACAAAATTGACCTTTTCTTCCATATGCCATTTTCACTGGTTTTTGTTTTCCTCCTCTTTCTCCCCATTTCACATTTTCCAAACTTAACATGCAGGCCTGTAAACATGTCATGCACTTCTTTTCCACTAAGTATGCGTGGAGCTGATCCATTTTCCCTGGTTCCATTGAACTGCTTGGTCATCTTGCGATATGGATGATTCACACGTAGAAACCGTCGATGGCGCATATACACAATCTTCCAGCAATTCCTGAGCCACACACTTGCTGTATCATCTAAGCAGTGAGGACAAGCTTTACTTCCTTTGTTTTCATGCTCGAAAGGTTTGCAAGTGCGGGAAAATCATTGATGGTGCAAAACAACATTGCACGTAACATGAAGTTCTCTCGTCGATCCGCATCCCATACTCTGACCCCTTCGTTCCACAGCATCTATAGTTCCTCTACCAATGGTGCAAGATACACATCTATATCATTGCCGGGCTGCTTTGGTCCTTGAATTAGTAGGCACATTATAATGTACTTCCTCTTCATGTAGAGCCAAGGAGGAATATTATATATGCATAGGTTCACAGGCCATGTACTATGCTTGCTGCTCCAATTTCCAAATGGATTCATGCCGTCTGTGCTCAATCCAAACCTTAAATTTCTAGAGTCTGCACCAAAATCTGGGAACTTGTAGTTAATGTTTCTCCACTGCGGAGCGTCTGCAGGGTGCCTAAGCTTTCCATATTTCTTACAATGCTCTGAGTGCCACCTGAGAAGTCTAGACTCTTTCTCATTTCCAAACCATCGTGTCAAACGAGGAGTGACTGGCAGATACCACAGAACCTTTGCTGGGATTCCTTGATTAAGGTCGGCATCCTGATCCTCGTCGCCGTTATGGCCTTTGACATTTCTCTTATAGCGGGATGCTTTATACTCTGGGCATGAGTGCAGGTTGCTATACTTGTGACGGTATAGGATGCAGTCATTGGGGCATGCGTGGATTTTTTGCACATCCAATCCTAAGGGCCAAATAACTTTTTTAGCACCATATGTTGTTTCTGGCATCAAATTTTCCTGGAGAAGAAGTTCCTTCAGAAGTCGTAAGAGCTCCATGAAACTCTTATCAGACCAACGGTTTCTAGCCTTCAATTGTAGGAGTTCAAGTACAGTCGCCAATAAAGTGTGTTTCACCTTGCAACCATGAAAGATTGGCCTTTCAGACTCCTCTGTCCATTTCCTGAATTTAATGAACTCTTTTGTAGTGCCATAGTCTGTTTCGACGTCACGCATCATTCTATCGAACTCGCAAACTTCCTCATCTAATGTTTCACCGACATCATCACGCTTGACACCTGCATCATCACTATCCACTACTTCAAAGACGACATCTTCACCCCCAGTTGTACTCTGTGTCTCACCGTGGCACGTCCAAACACTACTACAGATCTAGCCGTCGAGACGGTTCTAACGGCCATCGATGCGGTTTTTGAACGGTGACAGCCATCCGGGATTGATACCCCATGGCATCAGTCCCGGTTGCCTCACCCGTGCCGATATAGTATCGAGACGGTTGGAGGCCACACGTGGCTTTAGCCCGTGCGTCGCCGAAGTTCGAGTCGAGACGGTTGGAGGCACCAAGCGGTATCGATAAGCTGCTGATCGATCCGGTTGGTTCCTCCAACCGTCATCGAGGTGCACACGTGGCTTTAGCCCGTCGTCGCCGAAAACCTGTCGATACAGTTGGAGGCACTAAGCGGTATCGATAAAGTATTGTCGATCGTCGGTTGGTTCCTCCAACCGATACTGAGCAGCCACCACCAGAGCTATATAATATATATATATGCTTGTGAGGTAATATATATTATATATATATGTGTGTACTAAGTCACAATTAATTAAAGCACATATAATCAATCATACACAATTAACTGATAATTAGATCACAAAACTTTTATTGACAACTTTAATTACAACTATTAGGTATCACAATGAATCAATCATGCCTATATATAGTACACATATAAAGTTCACATAACATTCATTACAACTTTAATTATAGAACGTTCATCGTGATCTTCTATGTGCATCGCTCTTGGTAGCCGTAGATGTCGACCCCGACAGTTCATCGGTCTTTATCGAAGGGCCCCACCTATTTGCCGCTGGATCGTGAAACTCGCCTCTTAGATTTACGACCTCATCGAAAATCCAGCCAAGTAGTTGTTCTTGGATCGCTCTCACTTTCGCCGGCGAGAAATCGGACGCACCTTGCAAGTCGCTAGCACCTCCGGTCAGGATGTGCATAGTATGGCACACATAGTAGCCGCATATATTAGTGCCCGACGGCTGACGCCAGACCTATGGTGAAAAAAGCTAACAGCGTGGAATGGATGTATGGAAATGAAGTTAACTAACTCAAAAGCTACCATGATGCCATACATACTCGAGAGGCAAGTGTAATATCGAATTCCTCGTTGAATTCGCCCACGATTTTAGTACGGAACCGTGCGAATGCACTACATACGTGATTGTAAATTGAACATGATTAGAATTTGTTTAAAATGGAGTAGAACGAGCACAATAATGGAAAGAACAAGAATACCGGTTGAGAATGTCGATCAAGTTTTGGTACTTTTCAACTGGTCTCCTCAGCGAGTCTATAACTGTGATTATGCTACGATCTAGCTCGAAAATGAGAAGAATCCAGTGAAAGATGTACATATATATGGCAACGTAGGTAACTAATTAGTTCTAACATCGTGTTGTGGAAAAAGATTAGAACGAGGCGGTACGAAAACACTTACTCAAAGTTGTAGGGTAAAAGTATCTTTGAATGATATTTTTGACCTATTAGCCCCTTGTATATGTTGGTCTCTGTATCGGCAGGGGATAGTTGAACATTTGTCTCATTGATAACTAAAGGGTCAAGAAAGCCTGTGTTGACAGTAGAAATACTTTTGCATCTTTGTATCTCCATTCTACATAAGAAGAAATTAGTTAGGTTTGCAAGTTAGTATAGTGCAAGGGCCCGCACGGTGGATTTTTGCAATTAAATAAGACACTTACAGAGTCCAGCAACTCAACAAGGACACGTCGATGGCGTCTGACTGATATAGCTCGTACATTACTGGCCATTGGACATAAAATTCACTGTCGCCGTGAAAAAAATGTTCTTCCTTGTACTTGACGGCAAATGACGCTATGCCATGCTTGAATGTATCCAGGTACCATTCATGGAATTGTCGCATCCTAGTTGGTAGCTGGCCAATCTCCTCACGCCTGACCAAGGAAGCGCCCGGTGTAAATTGCCATCTGACTTCTGCAGCTTCAATCTGCATGTCGCCTAATATTTGCTCTGGGTGAAGACCAGTTTCTTCGATGAATTTTTGCATCTCCTTGGCCTTCTGATCAGCTGATGACGTCATCTTCTTTGACGTCTTCTTCTTGGACCTTTCCTTGACCAATGTGCGCTCGTAGTTAGATATACGAGGTTTTTCCTTTTTGTCTTTCAAATTTTTCACTGTCCTCAAGCCTTTTAGAAATTCTTCCGTACCAGGCTGAACCTTCTTCTCTGGTGACTTGGGTTTAAAAAATTTAGTGACCTCGGCTCTGACTACTTTCTCGGTCTCCTCCTCCGTCATATCGTACGCCCACTTTACAAGTGCAGCCAGCTTCTTGGATTGGGTGGACCTCGTCCTCTTGCGAGCTGCTAGGCGAGCTGGCTTGCTTGTCTTGGGCGACGATGTTGGAGTTTCGCATGCGAGGCTTGGTGCAGAAGACGGGCTTCTTCTGGGAGGCATCTCCTTTGGTGACGATGGAGGTGATGACAGACCGCTTATGTGTGCTGGAGGTGATGAAGGTGTTGGAGAGGACACGTCCATGTGATCTCGAAAAATAATGTACTTCTTCTGCCATTGGATGAAATTGTGGATGTCTCTCCTAGCCAGTAGTCCGTCACCTCCGGAATATCGAGGTCCAGGTCCTCGCACCCTGGGCATACCTCCTCCACCGAGACCCTAGAGTAGCCCGGCATTATCTGTTGGCCATGGATGACCTGCCCTGGCTCCACCGGGTCAGCCCTGCCGTGAGCCGCCTTGAAAGAGATGTTCCTTACTTGGACGTGCAGCTCACAAGGTGTCCGCTGCGTGATGTCGTCCACGGGCCAGTGGCCCAAGTCCTCTTCGGGCAACCCGCCGGAAGCACAGCTGCTTTGCCGCCTTGAGGGACTAATGAGGTCCAGATTAGCAGGCGGTTCCTGGCCTGCATCTAGCCATTGGCTCAAGGCTAACTGTACCTGTCTTTGGATCTCTTCTTTCATGCTCTGTTGTGTTTGATTCAGGCGTTCTTCAAGCATTAGGAGCTGTTGTGCCTGTCGGGACATGCTTCTCACCCGACTCCTATAGGTATCGGCGTCCTTAGCGAACCCAATCTTCCACGGAACGACGCCAACGCCTCGTGTACGTCCAGGGTGCTCCGGGTTTTGCAGGGCCCTTGTAAGCTTGTCATTCTCCTTGTTTGGCACGAAGGTGCCCTGGGAAGATTCCTCGATCGATTTTACAAGTCTTCTAGCCACATCTATCAGCACATTTCCGAACACCGTGTTTCCATCATCGTCAAAGCCGCCGCCGTGAGCATAGAACCAGCTCTTCGCTCTGTCTGGCCATTCCATTGTCGCGGGTGCGACACCCTTCGCCAGCAGTTCCTGTTCCCTCTTCTCCCATTTGTGCATCGCCTGGCGGTAACCACTAGGGCCGAGGTGGTGGTATTGCTTCTTCTGAGCATTCTGGCTGTTCCTTTCGGTCAGACTTTGACCTTCATTCGAATTCTTGTAGTTCACGAACGCATCCCAGTGATTCTGCAACTTTGGGTACTTGTTGAAGTCAGGAATTCGGTTCTTCTTGACGTACTCCGTATTCAACTTCTTTTTATATGTTTGAAATGCGATGGCCATCTTCTTCAACGTGTAACTCTTCACCTTCTCTTCGGTCCCTTGGGGGAAGGTGAATGTCTCCTTCAGGTCGGTCCAGATCATGTTCTTTGTATCTTCAGGGACATTATCCCATCTCATGATGCTAATTGGCACATGGTCCCTGACGTGGACGCCGCATGCCGAATTGAACGGCCCAAGCACCCCTAGGGGTGCAAGAGGTTGGCCGTTATCGCCGACTTCGGTGATAACATGTCTTGCCTTCGACTTCTGGTTTGAACCTCGCTGACGTGATTGGCTACTCGATTGAGTGATCTAAAAATATGGCACAATAATGTCACGTGTTACAATGTTGGCTTAGCATGATGGTGGAACCGGCATATACACATTCGATCTAATTACCATGGTCGTCTCAGCGGCCTCGGGAGCCTCATCGGTCTCGACGAGCCTTAAGGCCACAACAGGCCTTGCGGCCTCGATGGAATCATCGAGCTCATAACCATCTTCTCCCGAATCAAACTTCTGACGAACTCGTCTCCATCAAACCCTTCTCCCGCCATCGTAGTTTCGTAGTTTATAAGAAGACATTGAAAATTAACGAAAAAAGATTAACAAAAGTATACTTGCATATTTCACATATACTTATACATAAACAGGTGACAACGAGGAGGGCGGTGGGGAAGAGGAGGTAGATGAGGACGGGCGATAGCGACGAGGACGGTATATACATTACATTTCACAATTAATTGACATACATCTCAGAATTCAAATTTGCTATAAAATTGGCATAAACATATACATCTCAAAATTCATATAAATAAGATACAGAGATCAGAATGTCTTCCATTATCTAAAACCTAGTACATACAAATAAGATACAAGATACACTATTCGATCACATTTTTTGAGCGGGATATCTTCTCCAAGGTTACCGATGATGCTAAAATAGAGCGTTTCCAAATGATGAAGACCCTAAAATAATATTATAAGGTCTATTTCCTTCATTCCATGCTCATTTTATTGCATGTTATGTTTTATTTTTTAATGTAAGAATTTATATCTTGGACCAATTATTTGGTAATTTAACTACTTTACTCCCCAGTTCTGAAATCCTGGCTCCGCCACTACGTAGGTTTGGGCATTTCGTCGAACACTCTGGGCACACCGTGATTGTGCTCCTGTTGGCCGCGCCGCACTCCTGTCGGTCGTGCCCACCTATGTCTCGCCTCCGTCATGCTTGCCCGAGCCCGCATTCACTATCCTATGCTCTGCCGGCCTGCACCTTGCTGTGGAGCGAGGGAAGGGAAGGAGAGAGGAGCATAAGGAGCACCTTGCTCGCGGTATCGTCGGAGACGAGGAAGACGGCAGCGCGCGCGGGGTCGTCGGTGACGAGGAGGACGGCGGCGCGCGCGGGGTCGTCGGTGACGGGGAGGACGGCGGCACGGGCGGGGTCGTCGGAGGAGAGGAGGATGGCGGCCCGCGTGGGTCGTCAACGACGGGGGCTGAAGGCGGCGTCGGCGAGAGAGGTTGGAGACAATAAAACACTTATGCCGCCAACCTCTCTCGCTTTCGGATTTATATGATACCAACCGGGACTGACCACACATCAGTCCCGGTTGGTTACACCAACCGAGGCCAACGCCCCCATCTGGTGGTGCCCTATGAACCATCAGTCCCGGTTGGTATCACAAACCGGGATGGAATGCTCACTTAGTCCCGGTTGATAACATCAACCGGGACGGAATCTCCCTTAGTCCCGCTTAATTACACCAACCGGGACCGATTTGCCAAAAAAGGCGCGAAGCCGGGAGCTCAAGGCCAAGCGTTGCTAGCAATTTAATCGACTTGTGGGCCCATCTCTGGTGGGTCCCACATGTCATTGGTACTAATTTGCTCTTAATATCTCAAAAATTATAGAAAACTGTTGGGAGTCTTGAAATTTCTCTTTAATTTTTCAAATTTTGGTATAAATTTTCACCTTTTATATAAATTCAATTGTTGCTTCATTGCTTACTAAAAAATAATAAATCATACTTATTCCACACTAAACTGATTTCAAAAAATAAAATAATTTAAAAATTCACATATTCTTTACAATTTAATTTTCCAACCATCTTAATACAGATTTTCACCTTTTTATATAAATTCAATTATTGCTTCCTTTCTTAATAAAAAATCATAATTCATACACGGGTTTAATTGCTAACATACTTTGTAATTTATGGCAAATTAATACCACTGACATGTGGGAACCACAAGTCCGTGATCTCCATTTTGGGGACGTAATCCCGGTTGGTGTCTCCAACCAGGACTACGTAAATCCTGGTTGGTGTCTCTAACCAGGACTATGTGGGAATTCGAAACAACGCAATGTTGGCGCGAACCGAGGAGCCGCCTCTGCCACTTCCTCTGCCTCTTTGTCTTCCTCGGCCTCTTCTATAAAACCGACGATCTTCCTCTACCTAATTAACCGTCTTCCTCTGCCGCGCGCCTCTGCCTCTTCGATCCATGGCTTCTTCCTCTGCCTCTTCCTGTTCCTCTTCGTCCACCCCACCACCACCACCGATGCCTGCCCGCCTGCGGGTCTGCCTCCACCGCCGCCGCCGTCTTCCGAGGACGAGAGTCCCCCTCGGAAGTGCATTCGTCGCAACCGGCCGAGGAAGGAGTCCGTCTTCTACCCGGCGGAGTTGTCGATGTCGGACGAGTTGTCCGACGACGACGAGGACGAGGAGGACTTCGACGACGAGGACATCATCGCGGAGGAGGACGAGGACGAGGACGAGGACGAGGAGGAGGAGGACGACGATCCGGAGGAGGAGGAGGAGGATGACGACGACGACGACGCCTCCGACGATGGTGCCGACGCCGACGAGGAGGAGGAGGACGACGACGATTAATTATTAATAATAGAAATTAATTATTAGTTAATTAGTATATTATTAGAAATTAGCTTTTAGCATCTTTTGTGGTAACCTGTGGGACATTGTACAGGGTACCATTATTTGTAAATTATTATAATGGTATAATGTATGTACATTTCCTATAATATATGTTGTTTTTGGACGACCCATAAGATTTGTCCTCACATTTTTTGAGCCTATTACTATTTTTCTACAAAGTTTTATATATTTATTCACAAATATATTCATGTACCAAAAATTAAAAATCAAAAGTATAAAACATTCTGTATAAACTATAAATTCTGATACTAATGAAAATCACATTGGAAGTTGCTGTAATACACCGGGACTTCTCGCTTTCGAATTTATATGATGGGGGAATTAGTCCCGGTTGGTGTCATACACGGGACTAACATCACATCATCCCTACAGTGTATTACACCGATTTGCTAGCTCATATCACCCCGTTTCTTTGTAATAAACCGGACCGAATGCTCACTTAGTCCTGACAGATTACCCAAAATTGAAAGAATAAAGCGGCGCGAGCGGAGCTCGAACTCGTGATCGCACCGGGGAGCCCGCACTCAAGCGCATGCTGCTAGCCAGGGGAGAGGAGGGGGTTTTGATCGGTCCTTCACGGCACGAATCTTTTTTGTACCCTTCTTAGGAGATAGGGATCAGCTCACTGACATGTGGGCCCATCTCTGGTGGGTCCCACGTATCGTTGGTACTAATTTGCCATTAATTTCTCGAAAATTATAGAAAACTGTTGGGAGCCTTGAAATCTCTTTAATTTTTCAAATTTTATTATAAATTTTCACCTTTTATATAAATTCAATTATTGATTCATTGCTTACTAAAAATAATAACTCATACTTATTCCACACTAAAATGATTTTTAAAAATAAAATAAATTAAAAATTCATATATTCTTTACATTATTATTTTCCAACAAATCATACTTATTAATACATATTTTCACCTTGTTATATAAATTCAATTGTTGCTTCCTTGCTTAATAAAAAATAATAATTCATACACGGGTTTATATAACACGGTTCGACCTATTTGCTAACATACTTTATTTTTACAAGTGATCCTTCATTATGATCGTGTCGTACATAGGGGATTTCTCTATATCATTTAAAATAGTAATGTCTACGTCCACCATAAAAGGGGGTAGCTCGTCGAACTGATTATACTCTTCTTCATCTGTGACGCCCTCAACTCCGACGATCCTTCTTTTACCTGGAAGAACCACGTGGCGCCTTGGCTGATTGCTAGTCTTCTGCTTCTGCTTGTTATCTTCGGTAGGCTTGTCCTTCTGCTTCTTGCTTTTAGTAGGCATGTCCTTCTGCTTTTTCGGTTTGCTGTTCATGTCCATCACATAGAATACCTGCGTCACATCATTTGTGAGCACGAACGGTTCATCCCTATAGGCCACTTGCTTGAGGTCTACGGTTGTCATACCGTACTCATTGATCTCAACTGCTGTCAATTTGACCCATTGGCACCGAAACAGAGGAATTTTTAAAGGTCCATACTCGAGCTCCCAGATATCTTCTATGTAACCATAGTAGGTGTCCATCTTTCTATTTTTGTCCAAGACATCTATACGGACACCGCTGTTTTGGTTGGTGCTCTTGCTATCCTGGGCAGTCGTGTAAAATGTGTACCCATTTATCTCAAACCCATGGAATGATACGATTGTCATGGATGGTCCCGAGCCAAGAGTTTCAACTGTTCATTATCTATCCAGGAGCCCATCAGTTTCTTTTGTAACCAACCACCAAAACGATCCATTTGCTCTAGTCCGATCCAATTTTTTGACTTCTCTGGGTACTGGTCGCGTAGAATCATCTCATGTTCATGGATAAACTCAGCCACTACAGTTGCTTGTTTCAAGACTGTGAAATGTGCTTGTTTAAATGAAAGTAGATCGTCACTAAAGAATTTTCTTCTCCCTAGAGTTCGTTTTCCCCATAGCCTCTCCTAATGGCGTGAAACAGGGACGCCAATCGGATTTAACTCATCAATGTAATCGATACAGAACTCAATCACCTCCTCTGTGCCAACACCCCGTGCAATGCAGCCTTCTGGACGAGACCGGTTCCGAACATATTTCTTTAGGACACCCATATACCTCTCGAAAGGGAACATACTATGCAGGAACACGGGTCCGAGAATTTCTATCTCTTTGACAATGTGGACCATGAGATGGACCATAATATCAAAAAAGGACGGAGGGAAGATCATCTCAAGGCTGACCAGACTATCGACCACGTCATCCTGCAGCTTAGATAAGTTCCGTGGTTCGATGACCTTTTGCGACACCGCGTTGAAGAACGAGCACAGCTTTACGATTGTCCCTCGTACCCAGTCCAGCAGAATACCTCTCAGCGCCACTGGGAGCAACTATGTCAGCAACATGTGACAATCTTGTGATTTCAGGTGTACTATCTTATTCTCTTTCGTGTTGATGAGTCTCCTTATATTCGAGGAGTATCCAGAAGGGACCGTCACACTGTTCAAGAACTTAATCATGTTTTTTTTCTCTTCCTTGCTCAAAGTGTAGCTCGCAGGGTGGAGGTAATGTTGTCCTTTCGCTCCCTTTTCTGGATGTAGGTCGTTCCTGAGTCCCAGTAGGTGCAGGTCCTTTCGTGCTTGAAGTGTATCTTTTGATTTACCGTACATATCTAGGAAGCCTAACAGGTTCACGCAGACATTCTTCGTGATATGCATGAAGTCCAATGAGTGGCGGACCTCTAAGTCTTTCCAGTAAGGTAAATCCCAAAATATTGACTTCTTTCAAATGGGCTTTGTATGACCTTGTTCAGTCGGGACAGATTTGCTACCAGGACCCTTTTCAAATACTACTTTCAGATCCTTTACCAGAGAAAATACAAGTGTCCCACTGCGATGCAGGGACTTCTTACGTTTCTCTTCTGTCCCATCGAAATTCTCACCCTTCCGTCGTGACAGGTGCTTCAAATGCAGGAACCTACGGTGGCCCATGTACACGACCTTTCGGGAGTTTTTCAGATACTTGCTATCCGTATCCTCTAAGCACTGGATGCAGGCTTTATATCCTTTGATAGATAGGCCTAACAGGTTACCAAGTGCAGGCCAGTTGTTGATGGTTACGAATAGCAATGCACGTATGGTGAAGTGCTCTCTTTTGTACTCATCCCATACACGTACACCATCGGTCCACAGCGTTAGCAGATCTTCCACCAACGGTTTGAGGTACACGTCGATGTCGTTTCCAGGTTGCTTCGGCCCTTGGATAAGCAACGGCATCATAATGTACTTTCGCTTCATACACAGGCAAGGAGGAAGGTTGTAGATACATAGAGTCACGGGCCAAGTGCTGTGAGTGCTGCTCATCTCGCCGAACGGGTTCATTCCATCCGTACTCAACCCAAACTTTATGTTTCTTGCATCCTCAGCAAAGTTCGGGTATTTTCTATCGACTTTTCTCCACTGGGAGCCATCAGCGGGGTGCCTTAACCTTCCGTCGTCCTTACGATCTTCTTTGTGCCAACAAGATCATCTCGGGCATGCGCTTTGCTCGCAAATAAACGCTTTAATCGGGGATTATAGGAAATACCGCACCACCTTAACGGGGTCTCTTCTTCGACATCGCCTCTTCCTCGCCTCGGTCATCACGCCTAGTTTTATACCTCGAAGTTCTGCACACCGGACAAGCTTCCAAATCCTCGTACTCATTACGATACAGGATACAATCATTCCGGCATGCATGTATCTTTTGTACCTTCAACCCCAAAGGGCAGACAACTTGCTTGGAGTCGTACGTAGTTTCAGGCAGCGTGTTACCCTCTGGAAGCAACTTCTTTATGAGGCATAACAACTCGTCGAATCCGTTATCAGACAATCCATTAGTCGCCTTCCACTGCATGAATTCTAGCGTGGTACGCAATTTTTTGTGGCCCTATCGGCAGTTTGAGTACAATAGTGTTCTGTGGTCCTCCCATAGGCGCTGTAACTTTTCATAATGTCTTTCATCAGTGTATTCTTCCTCTCCATCAAGCAGCATCCGTTCTAGGTCATCATCGTCAAACTCCCCAATGTATCTTCGAAAGAACCTTGTTGGCCAGCATCGGGGATATTGTTGTCCCCCTGATCTTCTTCTTCTTCACCATCTTCTCGTATAGTCTCTTCCTCACCATGCTTGGTCCAACAGGTATAGTTTGGCATGAAACCTCTTGAGAGCAAATGGAAGTGAAGGTGGCTGGATTTTGGCCACTCCTTCTCATTCTTGCAGTCTATGCATGGACAACATATGTAGCTTGACTTCGTGTATGCATCGGCCGTACGAAGAAAAGCTTGCAAACCCTGCAAGAACTCCGGGGTGCGTCGGTCCATGTACATCCATCGCCGGTCCATCTACATTATGTTTCATCAAGGCAGCTATTAGCTCATTTTCCAATAATGAATTTTTTAACATTTCACAAATTTTAAATTAAACCAATATTAAATTTATTTGAAAATTCTTTATCGATCGATGGAACCAAAACCTAAATTTGAGCTAGATCCACACCTAACAAGAAAGACTTGGTAGATCAAAGTCTAGAGTCAAAATTATTCATCGATCGATGGAACCAAACCTAATTTTGAGCTAGATCCACACCTAACAACAAAGACTTGGTAGATCAAAGTCTAGATTCAAAATTCTTCATCGATCGATGGAACCAAAATCTAATTTTGAGCTAGATCCATAACAAGTTATTGCAACCTACATGAAAAGATCGAGCTAGCTCTCTACATTCATAATCTTTCATCAATCATGAGAAAAGCTCAAATTTTCTTCACATTTCAAGCAAAGAAGAAGCTCCATTGTACACCAAATGTAGTGAGAAACGATGTTACTAACCTTGGTTAACTTGGCTGGGAGTAAAATGACCAAAATTTTGGCAGCACCTCCCCCTGTCTTGAAGTTCTTGGCCGGCGCTGCACTGTTCTTGATCGATCATGAGAAAAGATCAA
This sequence comes from Olyra latifolia, assembly GCA_036346145.1. Classification (NCBI taxonomy): domain Eukaryota; kingdom Viridiplantae; phylum Streptophyta; class Magnoliopsida; order Poales; family Poaceae; genus Olyra; species Olyra latifolia. The sequence goes on along the minus strand of CM070524.1, from coordinate 51,040,523 downwards.
ATTTTCTTCACATTTCAAGCAAAGAAGAAGCTGCATTTTACACCAAATGTAGTGAGGAACGATGTTACTAACCTTGGTTAACTTGGCTGGGAGTAAAATGACCAAAATTTTGGCCGCACCCCTCCCCCTTTCTTGAAGCTCTTGGCCGGCGATGTTCTTGATCTGGCAGAGTGTGGGGAGGAGGCGGGAAGAGGACTGTTCAAATAAGACTGCTTAGTACCGTTTTAAGATACCAAACTGCATCGATGTCAGAACATCGGTCTCGGTTCTTGTAACCAATCGGTATTATAGGCCGAGTTCGGTTGGTGTAACCAACCGTCATCGATGTTAGAGAATCAAGATCTTGGTTGGTTTCTTCAGCCGGTCCATGTTATGGAAGGCCTGTACTGATGCTCTAACATCGGTCCTGGTTCTTTTAACTAACCGGTATTAAGCAGGCCGAGTTCCGGTTGGTTTAACCAACCTGTACTGATGTTAGCGAATCAGTACCGGTTGATTTCTTCAGCCGGTCCATCTTATGGAAGGCCAAATCTGTCCGGGGGTTGCTGTACCGGCCCATGTTATGAACCGGTACTGGTAGGGCACCCAGATTACCATTTCAATGCAAATCGGTATTTGCACATATATATCACCAATTCTTTGTACAAATCACCATTTTAAATTGAAGAAAAAGACTTAACACCGAACCATAACTCATTTGATGAACATTTGCACAAATCACCAATTCATTGCACATATCACCATTTCGCAGATTCATACTTGTACTCATTTGTTGATGAACATTTTTGCATATATCAATTCATTGCACATATCACCATTTCACCATAACTCATTTCATGAACATTTGCACAGATCCCATTAATTCCATCACAAAATAGTTCATCACATACATACATAATTAAATACTGATCCCATTAATTCCATCACAAAATAGTTCATCACATACATACATAATTAAACACTGATCCCATTAATTCCATCATAAAATAGTTCATCACATACATACATAATTAAACACTGATCCCATTTGTTCCATCACAAAATAGTTTATCACATACATACATAATTAAACTACCTACATACATAATAACTAAACTACATACATAATTAAACTAAACATCAACTATATTTTAGTCATCCTCCTCCGCCATCAGCGCCTCCCAGTCGATTTCGTCATCGTTGGGCAGAGGAAGAGGCGTACGGGGGAGGACGAGGCGGCGCACGTGGCGTGGGATCCCCACCTCTATGTGCATCCGATCCTGGAAGCTTGGTGGTGGCAACAGCGGCGGCAGCAGCGAGCCTAGTTCCTCCTAGCTGCGAGGTTGATATGGTGGCGCCCAGTAGATGGGGCGCCGGTGGCCGAAGGCCCTCCATGCCTCCTCTAGGTTGGTGCCGGAGGTTGCGGCGGAGGTGAGCGGGGCGGCGCACGAGGTTGCAGCGGAGGATGTGGGTGGGGCGACACGGGCGGTTGCGGCGGAGGATGTGGGTGGGGCGGCACGGGCGGTTCCGGCCGAGGTTGCGGCCGAGGCGGTGGAGGAGGTGGATGGGCTCTGTTGGCAAGAAGTTGCGCGGAGGATGGGGATTGCCATTCAACCTACAGGTCTTGAGGCGGCGAACCATGGCGGAGGGAATGCGAGCGGTTGTGGCAGAGGAGAGAAGATCGAAATGGTGCGGTACATTTCTCCATGTGGACGGAGGGGGAAAACATAGGGGAGGGGAAGATAGAAGGTCGGATCCATTAAACACACGGCAAATTCCAATGCAGTCAAATGTGATTAAACACACAAAGCAAATTCCAATGCAGAACTGCGAAATCCAATGCGAAATCAATAAAAACAAGTTATAATGAATCGAAGAAAAACCAAGGAACTGCAAAAGTTTAGGAACCGAAGAAAACCAGGGATGAACCGAAACCGAGGTGGGAGCTAGGAAGAAGAAGAGTCTAGGGCTAGCCGCTAGCCGAGCAGGCGGGGTTCAAATTATCTGGGTTGGTTGCACCAACTGTCTTGATGTTAGAGCATCAAGATAGTTCTTGTAACCAACCGGTACTAAGGAACCGGCCGGCTAGCTGCTTAATACCGGTTGGTTACACCAACCTGTACTAATGTTTAGAGCATCAGTACAGGTTGGTGTAAGCAACCAGTACTAAACAGACCTCGGGCCAGCTAGCCCGCTTAGTACCTGTTGGTTACACCAACCGGCATGGATGTTAGAACATTAGTACCGTTTGGTATCTTCATTTCAGATCGATGTTCCCCTCGGACGATGAGACCGTTGAACCGGATCGATGTAGCTGTCGATCCGGTTCATGCATAATCGGTACTGATGTGCCGGTATGAAAGACCATTTCTGTAGCAGTGAAAAGGAGTAACCTTTTTTGAAACCCCGCTTAATGAGATGAAACTCGATTTGAGATGAGTTTCTAGACAATTTCAAGTTATCTCAATCAACACAAGGACAACATATCAAGTCAACCCCTCTCTCCTGCATATCCGCCAGCGCAGCTCTCATAAACCCTTGCACCCCATTCACGTACTCTTCCGTCGCCCGATTTTCTGTGTACATCCATGATCTGGCTATTATCTGCAAAAATGTATCCATGGTTTTCTTAATTATTACATGGTTACATTTCTTTCGGAATAAAAGACTTTATGAATAAAAGTTACCTTAGGACGACAAAGCTAGTATGACAAATAGTTTACTAAAATAATTATTATAAATAATTAGTAGCTAAAATAATTACTTCCTCCTATATATTAATATAAATCAATTGTTGCTTATCCCATTAATTGTGACTACAAACTCATGAACATATTAATATGTTGTTACTTATCCCATTAATTACTTTTCTCGCATTCTACACATGCAAAACACATCACAAGCCAAAGATATTAATTATCCTACTCTCCATGTACATCACAAACCTACAAATATTAATATATCTAGATCTGAAAGCACTTAATCTAGAGTAGGTTCTTTAATCATCAAAAACAAGATGTACAAAGAAAAATAAAAAGCATCACTAACCTCTACCACTTGGATCTTCAAACAACCACTTGGATCTTCCAAAAACCAGTTGGAATTGAGCCAACTCCAGCTACAGCCGTCGCCGCATCCGCTGCTAAAGTCGAACAGGAAGAAGACAGAGTGAGCAGAGCACCAATAATGGAGGTAGGGTCGGCACTATGTAGAGAAAACTATCACTGGCGGTTATTTCTTTAACCGCCTGTGATATGCTAACTATCACTGGCGGTTATCTCTTTAACCGCCCGTGATATGCTAACTATCCTAGCGGTTCTCTTTAAAACCGCTAGTAATAGTTTCCTTTCACCAGCAGTTCTAACACTAACCGCCAATGAAAGTTTCCGTTTCCCGCCAACTCCCACCAATTTGTCCTACACAACTATCTCTGGCGGTGTTAAATTGAACCACCAGTGATATGTAACCTTCACTGGCGGTTTTAAAGTGAACCGCCAGTGGTATATATCCGTCACTGGCGGTTGGCCGTACAACCTCATGACTAGCGGTTGGTGTTTTGTCTCATGCCGCACGGGGGTCTTGTGACCCTCATCACTGGCTGTGAAAAAAATAGCCGCCAGTGATGAGGGGTCGAGAATGAGCCATTCTGTAGTAGTGATTCCTACCGTCAGTGACGTTGTAGACATAAATAAGGTCATCATAATATATGCTAATTTGATCACTGTTGTAATATATTTTTAAAATATGAGAAAACTATAGTATTGCCAAAATACTTTTGAAACGAACTTGTACCTATCATGAAAATATGTACAATCTAAATATTTATAAAGTTACAAGCAGTCAAATTTTAGAAAATTTGGATACAATATTCTTGCTGAACGTCCAAATCCATACGCGTTAGAATGATATTTTCCGAGAAATGGTACATGCATGTCCAAATGTTTTCTTTTTTATTTTAAAACTCTAATGCATGTTGTGAACTTTTCAAAAGTTTAAAAAGGTCATTCAAACAAATATGAAAAGGGAAAAAGTTTTTTATCCCTACGAAGGAATGCATTTGAATGTTTTATTCTATGGAGGAAAAAAAAGGCAAACATTAAAGGCCCTATTATCTACGGCTTATCTACTTATTTACTTATCTCTAGTTCCGAAAATATAAACACTTTGATATTTTGTCCACTCTTGTTTTAATCAAAGTTCTTTCCCAAAACTCTAAAAAGAAAGTCAAACAAAGTGTGTCGGTCTCTCAAAGCTGCTTCGAAAAGCTCTCGAAGTTTCACTTATCAGCAAACAAAAGATCAACAGATGAGATCAGACAAAAAGAAGAGAATCTCACGACAATGTGAATTTATGTGTTGGGAATGCTTGCATGCTGTTAGAGTTTGATCCGAATTAGGATCCATGTTCATGTTGGACTCATATATGCCATAATCGATCTCCCCTTGGTTTCTTACTTTCTAAAGACTCTTGGTTCCAAGCTTATAAATATACTCCTGTAGCCCCATGGCTAGATGCACCAAACATGTAATCTCTCCTCATATAATGATTTTGTCTTTGTGCGCACGTGGTTTTTCCCGCAAGGGTTTTCCACGTAACAATCTCGTGTCTCTCGATCTCTATTTTGTATCTCTATTTCTAACAAGTGGTAGCAAAACCACTATATGAGGAGAAATTACATGTTTGGCACATGTGGCCATGGGGCTATAGGGGTGTATTTATAGGCTAGGAACCAAGAGTCCTTAAAGAGTAAGAAAGAGGGATGAGATCAGTTATAGCATGTATGAGTCCAACATGAAAATGGATCATAATTCGGATCAAACTCTAACAAACTCCACCTTGAGAGGAATTTGGATTAACCTTGAGACAAGTTTAGATCATACTTTAACAATCTCCACCTTGAGCCGAATTCCTCCTGCAGTAAAAACAAATTGTAGTTCTCCTCGAACCATATTTCGACGAAGAATTCTTGTGTGCCAAAGTCTATTGGACTAATCTAAAAGACTAGAACGGTCTAATCCAAACGCTTCTCTCAAAGACAAATTGAGCAAACCATAAAGAAGATCCACACAACTATCAACAAAGCTGACGAAGAAATCTAGGTCTTCTGTAAAGTTTGAGTCTATGTAACCAACCTTTTAAAATAAATGTTCAGTCATCAAAATATAAGTCAAAATCATCACCTGTGGTGCTGGAAAAACTGTAGCGAAGAACTCATTTCATGGACTGTGAACATGCTCCACCTAAAACACAAACTCGACAAACAATGCTCAAGTAAGAGCAACTTGCATGTGTGACCACCATGTGCTTCAAACCACCGATGATAGAATAAACTAAAATTCATGACATGGATATAAGCCTCTCTTGTAAAGAAAATCAATGAAAATAACTTCAATGTGCCATCAGTGGAGTATAAAAAACTCTGCAATAGACCATATATTGAGCCGTGACAACCAAAACGTGCTGCATCGGCAATGCTAAACATTATAGTATCTATGCAAAACATTTAAATCCTTCATCTCAGATTAAAACTTGAAGCAAAACCTTCGCTAATAAATAAACTCCAAAGAGTTGCTACCATCGGGTAGTCAAAACAGTGACGAAAACACCATATTAGTCGATGTGTCAACTGAATCAGAACATGCATGAGCACGTGAAATTTCCAATGTGATTTTTTTACATGTCTCGAAATCTCCTCAATTAAATCTATCTTGGTTGAATGAGTGGAAGAAGTACCTTAATATTCCATGCAAAATAATTCAGGAATTGCTAAAGTGTGAACTGATAATTGATTCGTATTGGAGATGGATTGCACTAGAAACAGCCTCCGACTTGGCGTTGAATCAAGAAGAGAACTCCATGGTAGACAGCGATAGGCAGTCGCTGAAACAGGAAGAGTAGCTTGCAGCACAGATCGATCAGAATTTGGCCGATCCAAATCGGAACGATGAGACGCAACTTGTCCAATCAACCTAATATCGTGCTCTTCGTAGTAGATCCAATTTGTGCTATGATACTACATATTAGAAATAGAGGTACAAAATAGAGAACGAGAGACACAAGATTTTTACGTGAAAAACTCTTGCGGGAAAAACCTCGGGCGCACGAAGGCAAAACCACTATATGAGGAGAGATCACATGTTTGGCATGTCCGGCCACGGGGTTACAGGGTGTATTTATAGACTAGGAACCAAGAGTCCTTGGAGAGTAAGAAACTGAGATGAGATTGGTTATGGCATTTATGAGTCCAACATGGGAATGGATCCTAATTCGGATCAAAGTCCAACAAACTCTACCTTAAGATGAATTTGGATCATACTTTAACAATCTCCATCTTAAGCTGAATTGCTCTATAGCAAAAACAAATTGTAATTCTCCTCAAACCATAATTTCGACGAAGAATCCTTGTGTGCCAAAGTCCATTGGACTAATCTAAAAGACCAAAACGGTCTAATCCAAACGCTTCTCGAAGCCAAATTGAGCAAACCATAAAGAAGATCCGTATATATATCAACAAAGCAGACAAAGAAATCTAGGTCTTCAATAATTCATAACCCCAGTGAAGTCTAAGACTATGCAACTAACCTTCTGAAACAAATGCTCAATTATCAAATGACATAAGTGAAAATCATCATCTGTGGTGCTAGAAAAAACTATAACGAATAACTCATCTCATAAAATTGTTAATATGCTATACCTAGAACTCAAACCCGGCAAACAATACTCATTGGAGAGCAACTTGCACATGTGGCCACCATGTACTATAAAATATCGATGATAGAAATAGTTGAATTCCATAACATGGTTATAAACTGATTATTAGAAGAATGTCTGATTAAAGGAACTTACAACGTGCTTTCAATGGAGTATAACAAACTCTGCAATAGACCTCTCATATCGAGCTATGACAACTAGAATATACTGCATCCGCAATATCAAATGTTATAGTATCTATGAAAAAAAACTCCTCCTTGCACTTAAATCCTTCATATCAGATTAAAACTTGGAGCATAACTTTCACCGATCAATAAAACTCTAGAGAGTGCTACCACCAGGTCATCAATTGAATGGTGACCAAACACCAATTCTGAACATGCATGAGCATGTGAAATTTTCAATATGATAATTTTTTCCGTGTCTCAAAATCTCCTCAGTTAAATGCTTCTTCCTTGAATCAACAGTAATGCCATGCAAAATAATTCAGGAATTGCTAGTACGGATCTGGTATGCACCAAGCAAAAAAATAGCAACTTTCTAGGTACACGAGACGTGTGCACCTAGCAAAAATAGGGCAATGAAGGAATCTTTTTCTTTCACCTGATGTGCTCCTTCCTTGACCTTAGCACCTTTTTTTTGTTTTATTCCTTGTCACCATGATCATGGCAGCTAGTACTTTGTGTGGATGGAATTGCTAAAGCGCAAGCACCGACCTTCTCACCGTCCCCACACGTCTCTCAGAGCCGATCGCTTGACCCGACAAACCGCCATTGCCTCCCTCTCTTATTCTATTCCACACCAAGCCAAGAACAGCAGCGCCTCCTACGCCCGCACCCCACACCGACGCCTACTCCGCCTGCTCATTTCTCGGCATCTGGACATGGGACTACAGGGGTGTATTTATATGCTAGGAACCGAGAGTCCTCGGAGAATAAGAAACCGAGATGAGATCGGTTATAACATGTATGAGTCCAACATAAAAATAAATCCTAATTCAGAGTCTATTCTTTTTTTTTATCAAAGTGCTTTCCCAAAGGTCTAAAAATAAAGTCAAACAAAATATGTTGGACTCTCAAAACTGTTTTGAAAAGCTCTCGAAGTTTCAGTTATTAGCAAATAAGAAGATAAACAAATAAGATGAGATAAAAGAAGAGCGTTGCACGGCAACGTGAATTTGCAAGTTGGCAATGCATGCATGCACATATATAGGCTCCCCATGTAGTCTTAGTAATAATGGAGGAAAAGAAGATGTTAAGCAAATTAATCAAAATAGGAATTGAAAATAAAAGCACTTTAATCTCACCTAGCTTGCGTGTACTCTGTTGGAGATAATCCTGACCTGATACAGTTTGATCAGATTAGGAATTAGTTTGATTGGGATAGATTCATGCGATAGACATGGAAGTTAGTTATGAGTCAAATTAGTTAGGATCGCTGGTCGTAACAATATGTCTAGCTACCCTATAAATAGAAGCATTGCTGCCTGTAATTTTAACAATGAAAAGGATCAGAAAGTTCCCCTGTGTTCTATTGTTCCTCGTTCTGTCCGTTGCTTTGCTGGATTGGCTACAGCGTTACCAGGGTGTGCAAATCCTGATATGTAACTTACATCTGGTATCAGAGACGGGCTGTGAATGCCCAAGGTCACCCGGTACAAGCCAATGGCGTTGGTTCCTCAAGCTGTGGCGGCGAGAGATGGCAGCAGTGTATTGTTCCACTACCCGCAGTTGATGGCGACAAACTTCACCACCTGGGCGATCAAGGTGGAGGCGCTACTGGATGCACAGGGGCTTTGGGTGGCTTTGGCACCGACAGAAGATGCGGCTGTGGACGCGCGGAAGGACAAGATGGCCAGGGTGCATCTTCTTTAAGCACTTCCCGAGGATATCTTGTTGTAGGTCGCAATGAAGAAAACGACGAAGGAGCTCTAGGAAATCCTCAAGACAAGGTTTGTCGGGGCTGATCGTGTCAAGACGGCGTGGTTGGCAATGTTGAAGGGAGTATTCGACGCGCTGCATATGAAGGACAGGGAGGCATTGAACAAGTTCACCGGGAAACTCAGCGGTATGTCAGTAAGATATGCCAATTTGGGGGCAACGCTCAACGACACGGCGTTGGTTAAGAAGCTACTCAACGCCGTGCCAGATCGCTTCTACCCCGTCGTCGCCGGCATCGAGCAATTCTACGACCTCAACACCATGGCGTTCGAGGAGGCGGTGGGCCGCTTGAAGGCCTTCAAGGAGCGCCTTCGCCTGTGTGCTTTCGGTGGCAATGGCGACGGGCAGCTCCTGCTCACTCAGGCCTAGTGGCAGGCGTGACAGAAGAACAATGGTGGCAGCAACTCATCATCCGTCAACAAAGGCAAGAGCAATACCTCTGCGGACAGCAGCAACTGTGGTCAGGGAGGTCGTGGGCGTGGCAGAGGACGTGGCAGGGGCAGGCGCGGCGGCTCATCAGGTAAGGATGGCGCTGGTGGCTCCGGCAGCGGCAGCCGTGATAAGAGCCACATCAAGTGCTTCAATTGCGAGAGGATAGACCATTATGCCTCTGAGTGCAGGGCCAAGAAGAAGGATGAGGAAGTGCACCTCACACGAACCGACGATGTCGAGCCGGCTCTGATGCTCACCGTCTCGCTCGAGCTGGGGCCAGCACACCAAGATCACTAGGATGAAGTGCTGCTCAACGAGAAGAAGGTGATGCCGGAACTGCATGGCACCTTGGAAAGCACCATTAGTACAATGAATGGCATCTGGACAACAGGGCGAGCAATCATATGACAGGTGACAAGGAGAAGTTTCATGATCTGGATGAAAGGTTCATCGGCAAGGTGAGATTTGGTGATGGCTTAACAGTGCAGATCATGGGGAAAGGGTCTGTGCTATTTGGATGCAAGAATGGAGAGCAGTGGTTACTCCAAGAGGTTTACTACATCCCTCAGCTATGCAGCAACATAATCAATCTTAGTCAAATGACTGAATTTGGGCACAAGGTGATCATGGATGAAGGGCTCCTGCAAGTGTATGACAAGGATCCAGTGTAGCTACTGATGACGGTAAGACGCACTCCAAACCGTCTATATAAGATTAATCTGCATATATCGAGGCCAATGTGCTTGTTGGCAACTCTAGATGATCTGGCTTGGCTGTGGCACGCAAGGCTCGGGCATGTTAATTTCCATGCACTTAAGATGCTTGTAGATAAGTATATGGCGGCAGGGGTACCACTGATCACACAACCTAACAAGCCGTGCCAGGGGTGCTTGGTAGCGAAGCAAGTGAGGATTCCATTCCCAGCAGCCGCAAATTACCAAGAGGAGGAGCCGCTCGAACTGCTCCATGCTGATCTTTGCGGCCTAATCACTCCATCAACACTAAGTGGTAATAGCTACTTCATGCTCATTGTTGATGACTACACAAGGTGGATGTGGTTGTATGTGATTAGATCCAAAGATCAAGCATGTGCAACGGTCAAAAAATTTAAGCAGCAAGCTGAGAACAGGAGTGGACACCGAGTGAAGATTTTGAGGACAACGGGGTGGCGAGTTTCTCTCCACTGAATTTGCTGAGCTTTGTGAGGAGGCTGGCATTGAAAGACGCCTCACTGCCCCGTACACACCACAGCAGAATGGCATTGTTGAACGAAGAAATCACACGATGATGGTGATGGCGAGATCCCTCCTCAAAAGCATGAATGTTCCTGGAAGATTCTGGGGGGTAGCAGTCAGACACTCGGTGCATTTGTTGAATCGCTTTCCAATGAAAACACTTGGTGATCACACCTCCTTTGAAGCTTGGACCAGCAGGAAGCCTCATCTCGCTCACCTAAGGGTGTTCGGGTGCACTGCCCATGCGAAGGTGACGATGCCGCACCAAAGAAAGCTCAACGACCGCAGTCAAGCAATGGTGTATCTTGGTGTCAAGGACGGCTGCAAGGCTCATCGTCTCTGCGATCCACGGCGCGACAAGCTTCATGTAAGTAGAGATGTAATGTTTGAGGAAGATGTAGAGTGGAATTGGAGTGCAGGTGCAAGAGCTGGTGAAAGTTCAGACTTTGTTGTGGAAGAGGTGTTCTTCCCTGAACTAGAGACGGGTGAGCTTGGACCAACTGCAGGAGTTGCACTGGTGGAAGCAGGAGCTGCGCCAAAGATCTCCGGCGCCTGCAGCAAACTTGGACCATGGTCTCTCGACACCAATGACCAGCACGCATGCATGCACTGTGTTGGTTGAGGCAGCTCCACTAGGCCCTGTGACGCGCGCGCCTGCACGTGCTGGGGCGAAGGAAGCAGCAGTAGCAGCTCCAACCAACTTGTCTCCAAGCTCTCCGCCAAGCTCCGTCGACCCTGCAGGAACGTTGGCAACAACGCCGGGGCGGGGATCAACACCTGCCGCGACTACTCCATCGTCAAGCTTCAGCAACGGTAGCAGTTCTGATCAAGGACATACCCGGTTCAGAAGCATAAATGAAATCATGTAGCAAACACCAAGGATATAATTTCAAGATGAAGAGTTCTATGACGAGCTGCTGATCGCTGAAATGGAGGAACCAGTCTGTTATCAGGATGCTGCTGGACAAGCAACATGGGAAGATGCAATGCAAAAGGTGATGGAGTCCATAGAAAAGAATTAGACCTGGACTCTTACTGATTTACCGGCTGGACAGCGAGCAATTGGCCTGAAGTGGGTATACAAGCTGAAGAAAAATTCAGAGGGAGCCGTGATCAAGCACAAGGAGAGATTGATTGCAAAAAGGTTATGTGCAGTGACAAGGCATTGACTTCGAGGAAGTATTTGCACCAGTGGCTAGACTTGATACCATGCGTGACATTCTTGCTATTGCCGGCAACCGAGGATGGGAAGTCCATCACCTTGATGTCAAGTCAGAATTCTTGAACGGGGAGCTTAAAGAAGAAGTCTATGTGCATCAGCCAGAGGGGTTCATTGTCAAGGCAAAGAACCCTGCATGTACAAGTTGCGCAAGGCTCTGTATGGCCTTCGGCAAGCACCATAGGCATGGAATATTAGGCTGGATAGAAGTTTGAAGGAACTCGGTTTTGCTAAGTGTTCACAGGAGCAAGCAGTGTACACAAGGTGAGAAGGTGGAGCAGGTCTGATCGTCGGGGTATATGTAGATGATCAAGCAATAGATGATGAACCAGTTTGAAATGAGTGATTTGGGACCGCTGACCTTCTATCTCGGGATTGAGGTGACACAAGAAAATGGCCGGGTGACACTCAAGCAATATGCCTATGCTAAAAAAGTATTGGCTCGTTTTGGGATGGCAGAATGCAATGCGATGAAATTCCCCATGGAACAAAAGGCACAGCTGCATAGAGATGCAAATGGTGACCCTATGGATGCAACAGAGTATCACCAACTCATCGGTTGTTAAAGGTATTTACTGCACATAAAACCGGACCTCTTCTTTGCGGTCGGAGTGGCCAGCAAGTTCATGGAAATGCCTACATTGATGCATTACAAGGCGGCGAAGCAGATCATGAGATATCTGAAGGGTACAATGAAGGGTGTAGGAGGAGAAACGGTCATGGGCTACTGTGACAGTAGTTTGGCCAGTGATCGATTTGGACGACCGGAAAAGTACAGGAGGTATGGCTTTCTATGTTAGTGACAATCTTATGTCATGGACATCGCAGAAACAGAAGACAGTAGCATTGTCATCTTGGGAGGCCAAGTTCATGGCAGCCACTGCAGCAGCGGGTCAGGCGTTATGGCTGCAAAGTCTGTTGGAGGAATTAACAAAGGAGGAGCTGAAGCCGGTGAAGTTATTCGTTGACAATAAGTCTGCCATCGCGTCAATAAAAAAATCCTGTGTTTAATGATCGTAGCAAGCACATAGACACAAGATTTTATTTTATTCGAGAGTATGTTGAAAGTGGACAGATTATTGTTGAATTCGTCTGCACTAAGGAACAACGAGCTGATATTCTAACGAAGGCGTTGCCGGGAGTGAAACTGGCAACTATGCGCCATCTTCTTGGAGTCCATAAACTAGGACCAAATCAGGATTGGGGGGAGTATGTTGGAGATAATCCTAACCTGATACGGTTTGATTAGACTAGGAATTAGTTTGATTGGGATAGATTCATGCGATAGACATGGAAGTTAGTTATGAGTCAAATTAGTTAGGATCGTTGGTTGTAATCATATGTCTAACTGCCCTATAAATAGCAGCATCGCTGCCTGTAATTTTAACAATGAAAAGGATCATAAAGTTTCCCTGCGTTCTATTGTTCCTCGTTCTGTCTATTGTTTTGCTGGATTGGCTACAGCGTTCTCAGGGCGTGCAAATTCTGATCTGTAACTTACATCATGGGAGAACCACGAATCCGACATGTCGTACCGGGAGCCCCCAGCGGCGAGGAGCAGGACGACGGCGAGCACGGTGGGTACCACGCAAGCAGCCGGAGCCTGGAAGGGCTCTCCTCGTCGCACTCGGATGTAGGGCTGGAACTTTGGGCTTGGGCTCGCGAGCAGTTCGGGCTCAGCTCGGTAATTGGCTCGGCTCGGGCTCGGCTCACCCGCAAACGAGCCCGAGCCGAGCTGCCTTTCTAGTTCGTTGCGTTTTGCGAGCCCGAGCCGAGCCAGAGGTGGCTCGCTCATGGCTCGTACCTGAGAGGGCGATACCACGGTGGCCCGGCCCGGGTGGAATTTGGAAACAAGCCCAAATTTCAACAAAAACTTGCTTCGCTGCCCGCTGCCCGCTGGTACGGTGGTACCCCCCCGGTCTAACCCCGACCCCGACTCTCTCCCAGTCCCCGACCCGAGTCCCACTCCCACACTCCCAGTCCTAGCGGTGCTCCTGACCCCATGGTCCCCATCCCCAATCCCCAACCCTAGCGCCCTGCCGCCCGCCCGCCTCGCCCCCGCCCCCCCGCCCGCCCGCCCGCCCGCCCACCTTGCCCCTCCTGCTCTTGGCGGTGGCCACCACTGAAATCCTAGCGGCTAGCGGTTAGGGTAGGCCACTAGCGGCTTCCTCCCAATTTCCCATGGTGATGGACGGAGACGGTGCAAGTGGATGTGGATCCAACTCCCAGTCCTAGATACCACCCCTTCCACCATGTCCACCAGGACCACTGCCCCCTCCCCATCCTCCACCTCAGACAAAGGAGAAGACGGCGGATGTGACCTCTGCCTGCGTCGGCGCTACGTCGAGCTTCGCCATCGGCCTTGGATCATCTACTACTACGACCGAGCCAACTGGCCCAGCCCTCAGGCCATCTGTGACTGCGACGGCGACCGCAAGCACGCCAACGCCATCGAGCCCCGCTGCTGGTGCTACGCCTACGCCCGCTCCACCGACCTCCGCCGCTGGGACTTCCCCTCTTGCTGGCGCTGCTCCAGCCGATGGGGTCAGAGGTGGCCGAGTCCTTAAGAAATCTTCCAGTAGGAGGCCACCACGGCAACGACAACAAGCTCCACCACCATCTTCTTCTCGGCCAAGTCGGGTGACTCGGGTCAATAGACCAAGCAGCGCTGGCCCAGCTGCCACTGAGAGTACGCCAACGCCGGTAGCTGAACCAGAAGAAGGTCTGCTCATTGCTCCTCACTCCTTAGTCCTCAGTCCTCACTGAAATATGATTGCATATTTGTATTTCTGTGATTGTGTGATTGTGTCTAGGCTGAGCTCTCCACCTCAATGAATTGTAGCTAGATGCCTGCATGAATTGTGTATTTGTCATGAATTAAATTCACTTAGACATTGCTATGTCGTATTTGTGTATGACAAAATTTTGTATTTGTCATGATTTGTGTATTTGTTAGTTAGACATAGCTATGTCAGATTTGTGTATAAGTGTATTATAGAACTATGTGCCTATTTCAGATTTAGTTAACATGCCTTTTAATATTATGTTATTATTTCAGAAAAATCGATACACTCCCTTGGTGATTCAAGCGATACGATGGAGTCCCCTAGTGACGATGATAATAAGTCCACGGCGGCAGCGGATGGCTCAAAGAAAAGGAAAAAAAAGAAGTGTGGGCACTTTTTGAGGTGGTCAATGTCCCTTCCAAGAAGAAGAAAGGCGAGACAGAAGTAAAGGCCAAGTGTGAAGCGTGTCATGCTTTTTTGCATACACCCCGGGAGGAACTATGTCAACATTGATGAGGCACATGAAGAGTTGCAATGCCTACAATGTTCGGCTCATGAAGAGGAAGAAACAAGCAACATTGGAGTTGTCGGCAAATGCTGAAGGTGACATGACTACTCTCTATGTTGCTAGTGGCCTATATGATCATGACAAAATCCGTGAGATCATAGGAAAGATGATTATTGTGCACGAATATCCCTTTAGGACGGTTGAGCACTTTTGGTTTAATGTGTTGATGAAATCCATGAATCCGTCATATGAAAAAATTGGTAGGAAGACTATAAGAAAAGAGTGCATGGATATTTACATCAAAGAGAGGGATAAACTCATAAAAAATTTAAAAACTGTGGACAAGATTAGTTTGACATGTGATTTATGGACTTCCAATCAAACTTTGTGCTACATGTTATTGGTTGCACACTATATAGATGCCAATTGGGTCATGCAGAGTCGTATCCTTAATTTTGTTGAACTAGAGCCACCCCACACAGGCGTTGTTATTTCTCAAGCAATTTCTGAGTATCTTGCTTCTTCGAAGATAGATGACAAAGTTAGTTCGGTCACCTTTGATAATGCAAGCTCTAATGATGTGGCCGCACAACAATTGTTCTCCAAGTTGTTGACTAGGGGCACTTTGTACTTGAAGGGGAAATTTTTTCATATTTGTTGTTGTGCACATATCCTTAACTTGCTAGTTGAAGATGGTTTGAAACCATTAGAGGAGTTAATTGGTAAAGTCCGGAAAATTGTTAAGTACATTAAGAAATATCCATCTCGCTTGTACAAGTTTACTGAGTTGGTTAAATCCTTAGCATTGCCAACAAAAAGAGGACTGTGCCTTGATGTGCCCACTAGGTGGGGCTCTACATGTAAAATGCTAGACTGTTGTTTTGACTTCAAAGAAGCGTTTGTTCATTTCACGGATGTGGACTCTAGCTACAAATGGGCACCTGTTAGTGATGAGTGGGAGCTTTATGAGAAAATAAAGGAAATGCTAGGGGTTTTGGACAATGCCACCACTCTTTTCTCTAGTTCGACATATCCCACAGCGAATCTGTTCTTTCCTCTCATTATTGATGTCAAAGTCAAATTAAATGAGGCAACCAATTCAAGCTTTCCATAGTTGCAGGCTATGGGGCAAGCAATGATACACAAATTTCATAAGTTTTGGGACAAATGCAATACTCTTCTTGCAATTGCCACTATTCTTGACCCCCGTTATAAGATCAAGTTCATCCAATACTATTATGCCAAGATCTATAGTCCATCTAGTGTTGACTTAAGGGTGGCATCAGTGCATGATACTTTAGATGAATTGTATCTTATATATGAGAAGGAGTATGAACACGCGAGGTCTACAACATCAATAGAGATGACATCTTCATCTAATGCTGTGCGTTCTAGTTCTATGGCTTCAACTAGTGTCTCATGCGAGTTTGAGAGTTTACTTGACGCTTCTGGGACATAGCCATCTAAGTCAGACTTACTGTGCTATTTGGAGAATCCACATGAGAGGGCACAAGTGCCTATATTTAGTGTGCTGGACTGGTGGAAGTTCAATTTAGGAAAGTATCCCATTCTATCTAAAATGGCTAAAGATATCCTCACAATTCCCATAAGCACAGTTTCTTCTAAGTCGGCTTTTAGTACCGGTGGGCGGGTTCTTGATGATTATCGCAGCTCCATCAATGGTCAAGGTCCTTGTTTATGCCTCAAGCTGGATAAGAGGCGCTAGTCGTGATGCACTCTACACAAATGTAATTTACCCTACAATTTTTTTTGCAAAGTATCTAATTCTTTCTTTCTTTAGTCAACCCATCAATTTATCCAATATTGATTTGGATTTTAGGACAAAGAAAATGAGATGGATGTCGAAAGCATCAGTCTAGTAGATAATGTCGTCGCTAGCAATTAGTAAGTGCAAGTTACTTTAACTTATATTTTGTCTCTCTTGCTGAAATTTTGAATACTATACTTCCTACACATTAATGTCATTGTCAATTTGCCATGTTTCATACATCTTCAGGTGGCTACTAGCAACAGCAAGACCATAAGGTGCTTCTTTTGGCAAGGTGCTTCTATGAACTGCATGCTGGCCGCACATCACTGTATGATTATGTGCATGAATTCAATTCTTCTCAATGAATTAATGATGTACTCCTTTTCGCTTTTGTAATGCATATACTAATGTAGTGATGTATGAAACTGTGATGTCCTCATGAGATGATGCTACTATGATTATGAGAGAGTACTCTCTCTTTTTATTAAATGTGGTCATGTCATCACTGCTGAACTGATATATGAATATGATGGTTGCTTGATATATGTGATAATGTGAATATGGTTGCTTGATATATAAATATGATGTGGTAGTGGTAAATTGATGTCTGATACTGGTTGTTTGATATATATAAATATATGATGGAAGAAATTAATGTTGAATATTGATTTGATGTCATTACTGCAAAAGCTCGTGAGCCCTCACGAGCTGGACCGAGCCAGCAGCGAGCCCGAGCCAAACTGCCATCTCAGCTCATTGCACCGAGCGAGCCGAGCCGAGCCAGCCCTCGCTCGGGCTCGGCTCGTTTCCACCCCTACTCGGATGATGATGACGATAAGCACTGCTTGTTGCCTGCCTACGCGAGCAGTGTCGTACGGAAAAAACTAATGGGGGTATAGCCGTACGGAAATATATATATTTCCTGTGGTGGGAATGTTTCATAGAAAAAGAAAAAATGTTTTTCTCCCTCTCAAAAATCATAGAAAACTTTTCGTTTTTAAAATTTTATCTTAGGGTAGCGACAGGAGCGCAAAAGGGCAAACCGGCGGTGACCGGATCATTTTGACAAAATATCTGAATCTTCCAAAACTGGACTGCCGACCTATCACAGAATTTTCAGTATAAATTTCACAAAATTTGAATACATGAATTTTTTCTGATGACATTTATTTTTAACGGGCCCTAGCAATGAGAGCAAAAATCGGTGAATTTCGACAAAATTTTGCTAAAATTGTTCTCCATATCACAAATACATATAGTTTTGAATATTGAGAAGATGATGAAAATGCAACTTTAGTTATTAATTATTATCATAATTTCTTTATAAAACCAACTAAAAATTCAATGGAAGTACATTCTAAGACGAGTTCACACATTACATATGATTTTATATATCCAATCTAAAGATTTAAAATATAAACATAGCTAAAGTTTCAAAATATTGAACGCAGGTATACCAAACAAACATGTATCTGTGATAGAAGTGAATATTACATAGAAGCAGTCATTCAACTTTATAATGGTGTGCGGTATTGGGTACTACATGCTATATCTCCACTACTAAAAATTCTGGTGGGCGTGCCAGTGATGAACTCACCTCCATTTTTATGTTTTGCTTCCTCCAGTTTCGATCCTAAATTGTCACGCAGGTCTCAGTTTTAAGTGTTCTAGCCCTTAAGTTTTCTTGGTTTCACGCACGGGCCCTCCGTTTTAAGCGTTTATCCTATATGTTTTTCGGTTCATTATTTCGTACCGAAGGACGTATCACTACTACAAAAATGGTCATCCGTGCCCCCCAATCACTGCCGGTTAGACCAAAACCGGCAGTGATAACTTATCACTGCCGGTTCGTAAGCCTCAGAGGCTTGTGCGCTTGAGAACCGGCAGTGATAAGACTTATCATTGTCGATTTGTTGCTCAAAACCGACAGTGAAATATCACTGCCGGTTTGAGAAAAGAACTAGCAGTGATAAGTCATTATCAGTACCGGTTCTTTAGGCCTCTCGCCTCCAATTTTCAACCGGTAGTGAAAGAACTTATCAGTGCCGGTTCTTGTCAAGAACCGGCACTGATAATGAGTTCCCGCCCCTAATTTTTAAACTGGCAGTGAAAAAACTTATCACTACCGGTTCTTGTCAAGAACGGGCACTGATAATGAGTTCCCGCCCCCAATTTTCAAACTGGCAGTGAAAAAACTTATCACTGCCGGTTTTTGACTAGAACCGGTAGTGATAACTCATTATCAGTGCCGGTTCTTGTCAAAAACCGGCACTGATAAGTAAAGGTTAAAAGGTATGCATATCCTATATAAGTAAGAACGCGAGAGTGGATGGGATGGTTAGAAGGGTGGGGGTAGAGTGGAGAGGTTACAGGTTCGAGTTCTAGGTAACGCAACATTTGTATTTCGCGCGAAATGTGGCCTAATAACCTATAGTAGGTGGTAGATGATTAGTGCATAGATTCCCGACATAAAAAAAATATTTTTTCTATTTTTTATACAGTTTGGCAGGGACTATCACTGCCGGTTTTTACTCGAGAACCGGCAGTGATAAGGCTATCATTGTCGGTTTCAAAATCGGCAGTGATAACCTGGGTTATCACTGCCGCTTACGCAGTGCCGGTTCAAAAACCGGCACTAATGCTAGTTTCGAACCGGCACTGATGTGGTATCTTGTAGTAGTGTATGATCACCGAACTAGTACTGATAAAAGAAGTACGTAGGCGGGCAGTAGGATCATGTGATCCGTTCTTTTTATTTAACATGTGATTTTTCATTGTCTCCATGACGTGAATTTTAACTACTAACTTTTACAACTTCATATTAATATATACTAATAAGATTACAATATTATAAATATGTATAAACTTTAATTAATTGGTAACTAATGCACGTGAATCACCTGAGTAAAAAACTTCAAATAACATAACGATTTTACTTGCCTCTGAGAGTCAACATGTCTCACCCGCACTAGTATAGAATGAGTAATATAAGACGCACAATTTAAGACGGTTTCAGGCTTCTTAAACTAGAAGTGTCTCTTATTGTGGTAGAAATGAGGAAAAGGACATTTCTAAATCATAACCGTTTTATATGATTGATACATTTAGGATGGTTAAAATTAAGAACCGAGTTATAAAAGGAATAAGACATTTCCAAATCATAACCGTCTTATGTGATTGATGTATTTGAGACAGTTGATATTAAGAACCGACTTATATAAGGAAAAGACGTTTTTCAAATCATAACCGTCTTATATGATTGATACATTGTGACGGTTGAAATTAAAAACCGACTTATATAAGGTTAGAGTAGAAGAGTCATTTCCTTACATTTTAGCGTCGTTAATGTGTACGTAATGTAAGACGGTTTGAAAGAACAAAATGTCTTTTATGATAAATCAATAGGACAACACTCCTATTTGAGAAAGCAATTATTTTAGATCTAGGATCATATGCGACGGTTGTATTGTGTGAATAACCTACATATATTGTATATAGTAAATTGCGCCGTTATTCCCTAACTTGTCCCGTTGTTGCACATAAATCCATAATTATCGAAACCGCTCACTTAGTTACCTAAAACTGTGAAACCAACACAGTTAGGTTCAAAGGGTGGTTTCTGAATTTTAAAATTTTATTTTTAAAAACAATTTTAGATTTTTAAATTTTCAAAAATGAATTTCAAAATTATTATTTATTTATAAAATAAAATTTAGAAATTTTAGTTTAAAAACACTATTGTAAATTTCAAAAATGAAATTAGAAAATTTTAATTCCTGAAATCAAAATTTTATTTTATAATTTTGAATTTTACATTTTTGGAATTATTTTTTAAAAAAAAATCCTAAAAAATAATTTTTATATTTGTATATGTATATTGTAGCTCTTGAGGGGATTTACAACTTTGTAGTTGATATCTTTTTCATTTGAAGCAATATAGATGTCTAAATAATCATAACACGGATTAAGACATTTATAAGTCATACAAAAAATAAAAATTATATGAAATTATAGGCTTCAATGAGGTGTACAACTTTGTAGTTGAAAAGTTTTCTATTTGATGTCAGTTACATGTTTAAAAAGTTGTTGAAAGATTCGCAAAACAAATGTTAAAAGGTATACATATCCTATTATGATTGGAACATGGTGTGAGTAGGATGATTAAAAGGGTGAGGTTAGAATCAATAGGTCTTAGGTTCAAGTCATGGGATATGCAATGTTTGTATTATATGCATAAACTGTGTTAACGTGCATAGATGGGTGGTAGGTGGTTGGAATAGGTTTCTGATTTAAAAAAAAATTTCCTATTTTTCACCAATACATATGTCTAAAATCGTATTTGAAAAATCTCAATTTAGTAAGGAAGTGACTTCTATAACAGGACATATAAGACGGTTCATACATAAATCGTCTTATATACTAACTCACATAAGACGGTTCATAACTGTCTCAAATAAACATTCTCTTTTATGATACTCTTTTACGACACGACTTATTTAAAACGCATTGAAACCATCTCAAAAAACTCAAAATAACCGTCTCATAAATACCTTTCTACAGTAGTGCCGACTCGCCCTTCCCACTTCCTAGCCACTCCTGCTACCCTCATTCTCACTCTCTAGTTTTCTTCCCAACCTTATCCATTCACTACACTATACACATCACTCTTCCCATCCTCCTCCTATTCTCCTCTTCCTCCTCCTACTGCAGCCACCGCTTGGCAAAGCTCCAGTGGCACCTCCCTTCTCCCTCCTCTCTCTCTCAGTCTCTCTCTCTCTACGGTGCCTTAACTCCCTCGCACCATTGACATTGAGCATATGCAGAGTCTAAAGGCAGGGGTAGCAGCTCCACCCCCATCCACCCCAGGCTTGCTGTCCTCCTCTCTGCCCCATTCTCCTGAGATTTGGTTGTCTTTCCTATCTCTGGGTGACAGGTGAAATAATGTTATAGGATGTTATAGGAAAGTATTTGTTGTGAAAAAATTATCTATAAATATTTTCATATATATATATAAAGTATACGTACTAGATAATAATCTATCCATTCATCGCAAGCATTCGTGATTTAAGCTGCGTACAAGTTAATGTTTTAAAACTCTAACTATATATAGTTTTTAAGTAATTAAATAAGGATGTATTTTTCACATGTACATGGAGTTAGGTGTACATGTACATGTACATGAAGTTACGTGTACATGTAGAGAGCCATTGGACCTGCTCTGGAATTCGTGCCACACAGATCTCAGAGAAAATCCAATGGCTCTCATATGTGCATGTTACTCCATGAACATGTGGAGTTGATTTTCCTAAATAAATTGGGTGTATGAAAATATATATGTAGGTTCGTCTTGATGATTATAATTTTAAAACAGCTGATGTTTTAAAAATCTAGCTATATTATAATTTGACTATATTTTATAAATGAAATTGCTATAATAGCAGGTGACCAAAGTATGTTAACGATTATGTCAATGTCCAAAACTAATGATATGTATATGTGACGAGAGGAAATTATCTACTATGAAAATTATAGCAGTAGGACTGCACACGTACATTCTAAAGTAATTTCCTGATCATGTAGAGTGAGCGGGATGCAATAATTACGGCTTTCCTAATCGGACAAAATATTGCGACCTACGGGAGTCATTAAATAAGCTACCAGTGGCTGCTTGTATTTACAAGCTTGATCCCCCAGCTCACGTCCTCGCAATGCTGCACGTACGGCACCACCTTCCCTATGTCCACGCCACTCCTCGCGGGGCAGTACGACGGGTTGTGCGAGCACGGCTCGACGGACACCGCCCGCTGGCACGGCGGCTCCGGCGCGGCCTGCTCCTCCGGCGTGGCCTTGCTCCACGGCGGCGGCCTGTGCATGATCCACGGCCGGAGCCCGCCGAGCCCCTGCGCGACGTAACCGAACGTCGAGAAGCCACTCGTGACCAGGACGTCGCTCATGCTGAGCAGGTATATCTCGCTCAGCGCGGCCATGTCGTGCGACGTATCGCCCCATTTCTGATGTCCCTCGTGGGTCGGCTGGTACACTCCGGCGACCTTGCCGTCGAACTCGTCTCTTATCCTCTCGTAGTACCATGGGTTTAGAGATGTTACGAGGACAGCCTGAGACGAGTTACTGGTTATGGTCTCTGGAAGTAGCTTCTCGTCGCGGACGCACGAGAGGACCTGGTCCAGGACGCGCTGCAATGGCGGCTGGTCTTCTTGGAACACCCTGATCTGTATGCCGACTCGCCGGCCGGCGCCGGCGAGGTTGGCACGGTAGTATCCGGTGACGACCTCCCATATTGCGTTGGTCGGGTGGAAGAGATACCGGCCGAGGTGGTAGAAGGCGGCGTCCTTCTCCGGGAACATCTCGCCGAGCTCGTCCTGGAACGACGGGACAAGGAACATGCTCGGGATGAGGTAGATGTCCGTCTTCATCAGCAGCCACGGCGCGCCGCGGAGGAGCCGCTGTTGCTCGTCGCAGTAGAAGAGCTTGTCGTGGAAGCCGTAGTCGCCGTCGAGGTGGAGGTACACGTACGGCGGCCGGCGGACACTGTCGTCCGACCACGTCGCGTTCCCGCCGACGGCGAGGGTGCCGCTCTTCAGCATGTTGCCGAGGCTCTCCGTGGAGTTGATGCCGTAATCCCTGAGGTGCCTGAGCGGGAAGCGCCAGCCGCCCGGCAGCAACCACGTCGTCCCCGGGAAGGGCTCGCACAAGAGGGCGTCGACGTCGTTGTACCGGTCGACGAGGAGGACGCGGTCGGTGAGCAGGGCGTAGAGGAAGGCCGAGGTGATGGCGAGCATGCGGTTGCCGAGGCCGCGGTAGCTGACGGAGACGAGGTAGCGGCAGTCGGTGGCGGCGACGCCCTTGCCGGACTTGAGCTGTCGGAGCGCAGTGCTGTACGGCGCCGTGCCGGGGCCGCATCGCTTCTGCAGCGCCTCTTGCTTCCGGATCTTGTGAATGAGGTAAGGAGAAGGCTTGTGCGTCGTCTTCCCGTGGTAGCTGGCGAGCTCGTAGCGGCTGCGGCACGATCTCACGCCGAACGCCGCGGTGAGCAAGCCGTCGAGGAGCTGGTCGGAGGTGAGGTTTGACGGGGGTGCATCTGCTAGCCATTAATCTTCGTTTCAAGTTTCAACAAATTAATTGCGGTGACAAAGTTTAATTTAATTTCCATGAGAGTAATATAAATACTTTTAAACATATGCAAGGCTGAGATTTTAGTTTAAAGAAGGGATCGGCTTGACCTGGTGGCAGGTGACTTCTTTTGAGATTTATGACCGTTAATTGCTCAATACTTATTAATCCTAAAAACAAGAAAACTACATACCAAAATTCTATATAAAAGTCAAACAAAGTATCTGAATGTAGTTAACTCTAAAACAACCAAAAAACTTACAAACCAAAGTTTTAGCTAAAAACAACAACAAACCAACGGATCAACAAAAAAATTTAAAAATTGGTGTCAACTTCTATACGTAAGTATATTTTTTAAGTACGAAATAACTAAATTTTCACTATCAAACTAAGTGAAAAAAAATAGTATAGACTAACTGGAAAAAGCGGTCACTTACTTAAAACCGAAAAAACAGGCAACTTCGTTTGACAAATTCGTTTAAAGAAAGTTCGGCTGCACCTTTAAGGAATGGAAAAAACCTGGGGACAACTTTTTCCAAAGAAAAAAAAAACGAAACGTCCCAAAATATTAGAAAAAATCTGGTACGAATATGTGCAAAATTAGTTCTTTGAATCTCTTTCTTTCTCGAAACAAAAGGTTTTCCTGAAAAAAAAACTGCTTCAAAGAAATTAAGAGAACTTGCGTCTTTGCCACCGATGAACACTGCACGATGGGTAAAGAGAGAACCCCCGTTTGCTCCCCCACTCACTCGGGCGCGCACGACGTCGACGGTCCGGCGGCCTCCGGCTGCGCTCCTGATGCTTCCCTTTCCGAACCCTATCTGGATGCTCGGCGGCGACGATGACGACGGCAAAGTCACCACCACTTTCACCTAGCTCCTTCAATTTCAAGTTGAACTCAAAAATTTCATGTGAATTTCGGCGGCTCACAGATCAAGGATTAATCTTTCGGTAGAGCAAAAATTTTGTCCCCCGGCAAAAAAAATCCAGATTCCGAATTCGGAAATTTCAGACGAAATTTCGGATGCAAAACATCAAACGCATGGTAAAAAAGGCTGAATTTGGATAAATTTTGAATATTTGACTGAAAAACATCAAAGCCGAAAATATTTGACCGAAATAGGCTTTTTCACCTTATACCGAAATAGGCGAAATTCACGAAATTTCGATGAAAATTTCATCAAAATTTAAATCCCTGCCACAGATTCACGAGTATATGAGGATAACTGGCTGAAACAAAAAGAAAAAAAATCGGAAGGGAGGATGAAAACCAACGACGACTTGGAAAGTTCGGTCAGCACGCACTCGGAGTCGGAGTCTATAGGAGACGTGGAAAACGACATGCACATGCACTTGAAGACGATGAGGAGGGAAAAACAATTAAAACTACCTTGGAAGGAGGAGAATAGCAGCGGCACGTACGGCGAACCGCCGGCGGCTGCAGACAGAGCGACGACGGCGACCACGGCCGCCGCCGCGCAGACGGCGGCCGGCAGGGCCCTCCTCGTGGACAGGCAGCTCCGCAGCCGCCACCTGACCCTCTCGGCTGGCGCGAGCGACGGCGGCGGCGGCGCTGAGCATGGCTTGTCCACACGGGTGGCCACCGGAAGATCGCTCTCCACGTCCATGCCCCTGCGAGCTCTCGATCGGCTAGGTGGTTGATTGCATGGACGACAGCTCGAGGTAGGCGATACGGCGAAGATATACCGAAGCCGCTCGGGTAGACCGCGATTTCGTGGGTCGCGGGCAAACTTTCAAGCGGACAGCTACGAGCATTTATTTATCTAGACAGAGGTACAGGTATTAGTCATGGAAAAATCCTTTAGACTGGATGCGAACATAGCTTTCTGATTTTTTTGGGCAGAACACTTCTATAAGTGCAAGTTGTAGTTGGGCACGCACAGTGTTGCACCGAACTAGTCGCCGAACAGAGGGCCCATAAAAAAGATTGGTCAGGTTTGGGTAATGCGTACTGCTTGAGCCTATGGTGGGCCCCACCACGAAACTACTAGGCATATGCTGCCTCGTTTTAGTATCAACAGTTTGGTGTAAACCAAGAATTTCCCTCTCTCGAGCGCGTGCATGCCAACACACGCACACACACATATATATATATATATATATATATATATATATATATATATATATATATATATATATAGGAAGCTAGTTTGGGGCTCCATGGAGCCTAGGCTTCATGATTCAAATATCTATGATGTGTATTTAGATTCGTGATGTTTGACGTGCATATCTTCACATACTCTCTAAAAAAAATATTTGAGATATCAAACTCCGAAAAAAATTAATTTCAAACTTAGTTTAAACTAGTTTGAACTAGTTTGAAGTATATTTTAAAAGTAGTTCAAACTGAAGTTCAACTTAACTTTTTTCGGAGTTTGATGTCTCAAATATTTTTTTAGTGTGTATATGAAAGTACAAATATCAAACAACACGAATCTTAAAGTACATCTAGTGGTAACGAATCATGGAGCCTAGGCTCCATGGAGCCTTATGTATATTCCTATATATATATATATATATATATATATATATATATATATATATATATATATATATATTAGCTAGTATGCTATGGATAGCACGGATCTATCTGTGCCATCTATCAGGTTTGTAAATTATGAGACTGAAATAGATGATTCAAACCGTCCATCTTGTTCATCTCCATAAAATCTCGCTACACACCAAATTTCAATATTTTTTTACTATTTGTTTCATATTTTTAAAAATCGCTGATCTAATTAGTTGTGGACCCTCGAATAAGTCCAGCTTTCAAAAATATGAAACAAATAGTAAAAAAATTCAAAAGATTTGAAATTTGGTGTGTAGCAAGATTAATTCATGGAGATAAACAAGATGGATTGTTTGGATCGTCTATTTCAGTCTCAGAATTTGCAAACCTGATGGATCCATAGCACACTAGCAAATCTCTCTCTCTTTTTCTCTCTCTCTATATATATATAATATCGCTTTCTGACGGGATTCATCGAACCATGGTGCATTCTTTCTTCCATGGATATATGGTTGGGTTGCTAGGACTTGGTCATAGTAATGCGTGGTGTTTGAGCCTTAGGTCATGCACGGGCAATGTGAGATGCTTGTATTGAGACATTTAAGAAGAGAGAGCATCGCCACATCATTAATCATCTAATCAAAAAGCCTGCTCTCCAATACAACAAAGCGTATATAGGTGGTTAGATATTACAAGAAGTGAAAAAATGGTGTAAGTACCACCAAGCATCGGTGCTAATTTGAGCATCTCGACCCACCTATAAGCACATGTATGCGAAAATATATGCGTATCCTATATAGCCAAATAAACCAGTGCATCTCTCCAAACATCTTGCACTGTATATAACCTTACCATGGGTCTCACAATGAAACTGCTAGGCACACACTCTCTGTAATGGAACCATGGTACATTCTCTCTCGTTCTGGTTGCTTTACAAAATTTACAAATTGAAGTTCATAAATCATAACTAAGTGACCAGAACTGACGAATAACATGGATGCGCGCGCATGGCACGACGTCATAAGGCAGTACGACACAACACCACAACAGCAAAAATATTAACCTAGCTACTTGTTACGGAATTATATAGTAAAGTTGTTGTGTACTGTTGCCGCAGCACGTACGTGCATGGCACTCGTCTCGTCTGCTGTCCAAGAAGCTAAATTTGTAGATTTGTGAATTAAGGAGAAGGCTTGTGCATCGTCTTCTCGTGGTACATAGTTGACGATCTCGCGCCGAATGCGGCGGTGAGCAAACCGTACGCCGACGAGCTGGCCGGGGGTAAGGCCGGTTTGATTAAGGGCATTATTAATCGTTCATATCAACAAATTAAGTACTGGTTGTAGGAATACTTATTATGGTGTCCAAATCAAATATCATTTCCATGCAACTAACTATTTAAATGCCTTCCATCTCATGTATATGCATGGTTCAAATTTCTAAGAGATCTAGAGGTCGGCAGCACGTTTAAGAATTGAAAAAAGAGAGGACTTAATTCAAAAAAAAATGGTTTAAATTTTAGACTATCGACAAATAGCAAGCTATAAGCCGATAGATCGAAGGGTAAACAGTCTACTACCAACGAATGTGTTGATCAGTAGAAGGAAGGTGAAACCTAATCTTTAGTTGAAACAGCGATGCGCAGCAATATCGACTAGGATAGAGCCGATATAAGCCTGTAGAACGAACTGAATTGAGATAGTACTTATTTGCAAGTAACTCGTGGGTTGTACCTTGAAGCCGATAGAAAGACGATGCGTAACAAGTTGATCAAAGACAATGCAATAAAAGTAGGTGAAACGTAAAGACAGGTAAAAAGTAGATATGTTTGATATGCGTTCATGATCCTTACACGCCCTATGGTCTAGGTATTTATACAGGATTTCATGTCTTAACTCGACCAAGACTCTTATTCGTATCTAATACAAACTCAACTCTTATTCTTCTATCTATACTAACTTTTCCTAATATATTCGCACCAAACTGGTATGGACTCATTTTAGCCCATTTAATCTCCTCTTCCATATATGTCGAAGTCGACTCGGATCCCTTTGTGCTCTCGTTTGGGCCCGTATTTCACTAGGCCCAAGTCGATTCTGAGATGCTACCAAATGTTTCCAAAATCGGGTGTTAACGGACCTCAAACAAAATTTTCTGTAAAATGTTTCTGTATGGACCTTGCGTTCTAGATCGTGATAGGAAATTAAAAGCATGTTGCTCCTTGTCGCCGGTGCCAAGAGTGGCCATATTCTCGTAAGCGGAGTGATTTGCTAAAATGATCTGCTTGCTAAAACAATAAAACTTTGAAAATTTTGAGAAATGTCTCGAAAAATATAATCTAACACAATGTCGTGAATTTATCTCGTAGAGTTTTAAGAAGTGATTTGGAGATTAAAAAAGGCTCAATAAACCAAAATATTTGTCTTTTAGAAACGGCCTAGCTAGGCTTACAAACTATGGCTGTGGCTTATCTATAAGCCCGGAAAACACGTGACTAAAAATTTGATGCTGAACTCAACATTTTTTGGGTGAATTTTGGCGGCCCACCGATGCATGGGCAAAAGAAGAGTACACGCCGAAACAAAGGACCAAAGAAAGAAACAATGGAAGGAAGAACGGAAAACAACCACGACTTCGCTAGTTTGGTAATTAAGCGCTCACTCGGAGTCAGAGCTTTCATTTTCGTGCTTATCCTAGTTGTTGGTTCAGTTTATGCATGGCGAAAAGAAGCTTTGGAATGGTCTTAACTGAATATTCAGACAAAAAAAAAGAAGAAAAAGGTTCCATTGAGACAATTATGGGTTTGATTGAGTTTCCCTAGACGTCGAAAAGCTGGAATTGCATGTCATGCACTTGCTAGTAGTTGCCGTACGTAGATTTTTTTTAAAAAAAAAAAAAGAGGAAGAGGGAAAAAAAAAAAGAAGCAAACAAGCACAAAGCATCGATCGCATGTACGTACCTCGCAAGAACGACGAGAGCCGTAGCTGCAGGTACGGTGAGCCGCCGCCGGCTGACCAAACGACGACGGCGACGACGGCCGCCGCCGCGCAGACAGCCGGCAGGGCCCTCGTCGTCGGCACGCAGCTCCACAGGCGCCTCATCATCTTCTCGGCTGGCTCTCGAGCACTTATCTACGCTGACACGGCTCGTCGTCGATCGTGTCGCTCCCTGCGGCCATATATATGCTTCTCGCGCTGCGCCCGTAAATGGACGATGACTTGTCGTGGGTGGGGGAGAGATCAAGCTTCGGAAGCTACCCAAAATGGACCAATTAACACTACCAGGGAACAGGAATTTTATCCCAGTTGGGAACGGGCTATGATCCCGGTTTCCAAACCGGGATAATCCCAGGAGACTAAAGGCAGGGGCCTGCAGTCCCGATTAGCCACCAACCGGGACCGAAGGTCCCTGAAAAGCCTGGGAGCTAGGGGCGCCCGAGACAGCTTATCCGTCCCGGTTGGAACTACCAACCGGGACTGGAGGCCGACTTATCAGTCCCGGTTGGTTCTACCAACCGGGACTAGAAGGTGTTTTAATATTTTCTATTTGCCCGCTGGATGACTTATCAGTCCCGGTTGGTTCTACCAACCGGGACTAGAAGGTGTTGTCATTTTTTTTTTGCCCGCTGGATGACATTTAATTGAAACTCATATAATTAATTGAAACTTAAGTATATGTATATATTTGTGTTAAATCACAATTAATTGAAACTCATATAATTATTCATACACAGTTAACTCGTTATTAAATGAAAGGACTTCATTAAAATTTAACTACAGCTGATTTAATTATAAGTAATTAATAAGTACTACAATTGCTAACTAACTGGGCTATATATACAAGTATCACAAGTACACATTGTTGTACACATAATTACAAGTACACATGTTTTTGTTCATCGGGATCATCTACGTGGATTGCTCTTGGTAGACCTGGATGTTGACCCCGACGGTTGATCGATTCCTCTCGAACGGTCGGGCTCCGGAATCTTATTGAAAAAAGGGTGATGATGCTCGCCCATTGGAGCCACGACCTCATCTAATATAAAGCCGGCGAGTTGCTCTTGTATTGCTTTCACCCGCACCGCCGAGAGTTCCGGACCTTGTTCCAAACCTTTCTTCGCCAATTTTAGAGGGATCTGTCATTAATTAGGGAATTAACTAATCAATCCTTGGATCTATAGAGGTGTCCGGAATAGTTAGGCATTATTAAGGTAGAAATTATAAGTACTCACCCCAAAAGGTTCTCCTTTTCTCGTAGAGGTAGCAAAGCCTCCGATGAAGTGATGCATCATCTCGCATACATAGTAGCCGACAAATTGTTTCCGATTGCTTGATGCAAGACCTGTGGTGAAAAAGTTGTAGAACGTGAAATAACTGCATAGAAATTTAGTGAACTAACTACAAAGCTAGTATTACGATATACTTACATATTTAGCGAGGTGCAACTCAAATTTTTTTTCTTAAATTCTCCAACATTTTCCTTTTGGAATCTTGCGAGGGCACTACACAAGTGATTATGAGTTATACAGATTAGAGTTGGCTTCAAACTGAGAGAAAGAAAACAAGTGTGATAATGAAAGGAACGATAATGTACCGGTTGAGCATGGCCAATAAGTCTTTGTATTTTGCAGGGGGTTTTCTTTTTGAGTCCATAACAATGACTGTGCTACGATCTACCTCGATAATAAAAAGGGCAAAGTGAAAGCTGCACATATATATGTCAGCGTAGTAGTTAGTACTTTTAACATCATGGTAAGAAAAAAATTATAACGAGGCGGTAAGAAAACACATACTCAAAATCATAAGCTAGAAGTATCTTTGACTTGTATCTTTGTCCCATGAGCCCGTTGTATATGTGTTGCTCTGTCTCTTCTGATTTATCTCTAACCAGTTTCTCATTGATCACTACTGGGTCGAGAAAGCCAAAGTCATAATTAATTCTCTCGGTTTGGCATCGTTGTAGCTCCATTCTACATAACAAGAAATCAGTTAGGTTTGGGGATTGTTACAGCATATGGGCGTGCACGACAAAATTTATGAATAAGACACTTACAGAGTCCAGCAACTCAACATGCTCACGTCCAGGGCCCTACCCTGGTATAGATCAAATAGAGGTTCCCATTCGATGAAGAACTCGTTGTCCCCACGGAAGTAATGAGTTTCCTTGAACCTGACGCATATCGCTTCTAAACCATGGTTGGCCGCGGCCAAATACCATTCATGGAGTTGCCACATCTTCGTTGTTAGCTGGGAGAGCTCCTCACGTCTCACAAATGACGACCATGTACAAATTTCCATGCTATCTCCAAGAACCGGATGTCCTTGAGGCCCAATACCGATCTGCATCAAGGGCCAGATCATCGAGAAACTGTTCATCCTGTGCAACCTCTTCCGCCGTCCGCCCGGTGGCGTCTCCTTGTCATTTGTCTTACTCAAGACGCTCGTAGTCTGACACGGGCGGCCTTTCTGGTTTATCTATGATGTCCTTCAACGATAGGATAGCCCTCCTAGCTTTGTGCCATTCGTCCGTACCGGGCTGGACCGTCGGTGGAGATGGCTTCTTCGTGAAGAATGAGGTGACCTCGGCTCTTACAAACTGCGAGGTCTCCTCATCAGTCATATCGTACGCCAACTTCGGATGTGATTTCCTTTTGGATTTTGTTGATGTGGACATGGACCGTGTCTTTTTGAGAAGTCTTGGCCCCCTATCCGACCTGGTTGGTACATTACTTGGAGCTGTTTGCTGATTGGGGGGCCTGCCTTGGCCGATGTGGGAGTTGGAGTTTCTGGTGCAGGGCTTAGTTGAGGAGACGGGCTTCTTCTGGGGGGCGTCTTATTCAGTGCAGAAGGTTGTGGAGGTGATGCTGGAGACCGTGGAGAGGAAATGCGCACGTTGTCTTTAAAAATTATGAACCGCTTGCGCCACGCGATGAAACTGTGTACAGCATCTAATAGTTTTGTGCTCCCGTCACCTCCTTCAATGTCGAGGTCAAGATCCTCGTACCCTGGGCATACCTCGTCCACCGAGATCTTCGCGTAGCCCAGCGGTATGGCGAGACCATGGATGAGCTGCCCTGGCTCCACCGAGAAAGCCATGCCTTCAGCCGCCTTTAATGAGAGGTTCCGTGCTTGCACGTGCAACTCACATGGTGTCGGTTGCGTGATGTCGCCCATCGCATAGGGGCGAAGTCGGCTTCACCAGCCCACCGGAAGCGCAGTTGCTCCGCCGCGTCGAGGGACCGATGATGTCCGGATTTCGGGAGGTTCTGCCGACTTGTCTCCGATGTTGGCTCAAGGCTAGTTGCAGCTCTTTTCGGACCAAATCGGGTATGCTGGCCTTTGTTGCTCTCAGTTCATCTTGAAGGTCCTTGATATGTTGTGCGTGTCGACCCTTGGATCTCGACCGACTCCTATAGGTCTCCGCATCATGGGCGAAACCGACCTTCCACGGACGACGCCAACGCCTGCACGCCCGTGGTGCTCCGGTTCAGAGAGCCCTTGTTAGCTCGTCGTCCTCCTGTTTGGCACGAAGGTGCCTTGGGCCGGCAGGTGTGCGCCTCTGAAGCTTCTTGACGACTTCTCTCATCGTATCACCAAACACCGCCCGCCATCATCAAGTATGCCGTTATGACCGAAGAACCAATTTCTCGTCTGTTGGACCAATCCAATGTGGCGAGTGGACACCCATAACCAGCAAGTCACGTTCCTCTTCTCCCATTTGGGTAGGGCCTTGCGGTAACCACCAGTCCGAGGCGATGGTGGTATTGCTTCTTCGCGATTCGCTTGTTCCTTTCAGCCAAGTTTTGACCTAGTCGTGAATTTTGTACCCACAAATTCATCCCGGTGATCTTGTAGCTTTGGGTACTTGTTGAAGTCGGGACTAAATTCTTCTTGACGTACTCGTTGTTCGACTTCTTTTTGTACGTCCGAAAAGCCATTGCCATCTTCTTTAATGTGTACCTTTTCACCTTATCTTCGGTCCCTTCAGGAAGGTGAACGCTTCCTTCATATCATCCATAGGGTGTTCTTGATTCTGCGGTACCTCGTCCCATTTCGCAAAGCTAATAGGCACGTGGTCCTGACGATCACGCCGAACGCCGATCTGAACGGCCCAATCGCATTTTCGGCTTTAGAGGCTCGCCTTCCTCATCGACTTCAGTGAATATGTGTCTTGCCCTCGGCTTCTTGCTTTGACCTCGCCGACGTGATCGGCTACTCGCTTGACCGGTCTCGGTGGCTTCGACGGCCTCACTGGCTTGGGTGGCCGACGGCCTCACCGGTTTGGGTGGCTACGGCCGCTCTCGGTGCTTGGGTAACGTGGGCGCCTCTTGTCCCAACAACTCGCTCAAAAACTCGTCGTCACAAAAAAATCCATTCGATTGCATAGAATTGAATAGAAACATTCAATTGGGATTTCAAGTAGAATTGAATAGTATCATGTAACGTTATTCTTGTATAAGTTATTTTCTATGAAGAATTGAATAGTAACATGGAACTTTTCTCTAAATAAGATATGATTACACATACATTTCACATAATGTGCGAGATAAGAATAGCATACATATGCACAATAGAACTTGATTACAGGACCACTTAGGAAAAAAAATCATTTCACAGGTGTTGATAATTAGAGCACATAGACTTGCAGTCATCTCCTACACAACGATGTTTTCAACGTTTTTCCTAGCTAGTCTCACGTTTCACCATCTAAATACACAAGCAGGCATTACTTCATCTTCCTTTGGACTTCGATCTATCAATGCATATTAGTAGAAATTATTATATTGGAAAACAACCTCGGCGACTTTGGAATTCCTGTAGAAGGTAAAAAGCGATAGATGAAAGATACATATAGGCCACACAGATATTAAAACAACTAAATAGCAAGGAAAATGACATGATAACATGTTGTAATTTATAACAATTAAACAACAACAGAGCTTAGTTTAGTTTGTTATAAATTGCTCTCAAATTTAATATGTTGGGTTGCTAAGAATAGCCTTCCAATGACATACACCATATATATATATATATAGAGAGGAATAATACATAAGGCTCCATGGAGCCTAGGCTCCACCCTCATTCCACCATTCATCTTTGGTTGACCAAATTCATAGATTAGCGGGTTTCGACCTATATACCCATTAACCAAATAGAAGGACTATTAATTTCATGTAATCAACTCCAGCCGTATGCATGTCCTTTTTTTAAATCAAAAGCTGCTCCTGTGATTGCTCCGGCCAGCCATATATAGCTTTCTATATGCATGTCCATCGAGGATTGCTTCAATTGAATTTGAATTTTTCCCATTCGTTCACATTGTCCGGGCTGTTCAAATGTAAGATCAGCTCATTTGGTTAGTAGAATATATATATGCATGGGTACCTTGTATCGCCGGTTCATGAGGGTATATAGTGTACTTAATTCTGGATATAAATACCAAAACTATGTCCGTCTATATGTATATTTAGTTACTGTTCCAAATGAACCAGGGGTATTCCAACCACCATATATATATGTACATACACGTAAAAAATAATTGATTATTCCAACTAAATATACACATCATGTATATA
Source organism: Olyra latifolia (assembly GCA_036346145.1). Classification (NCBI taxonomy): domain Eukaryota; kingdom Viridiplantae; phylum Streptophyta; class Magnoliopsida; order Poales; family Poaceae; genus Olyra; species Olyra latifolia. The sequence goes on along the minus strand of CM070524.1, from coordinate 51,005,703 downwards.
CACATCTATATTCAAGAGTAGAGTACGTGTATATATTTGCATGAGCGTGTACCTATTCCGTATATACACATGTATAAAAGACATTATTAGTGATTTCCAGGATGGTCTAACATAATGAGTATCCCATCACAAAAGATACACAGAAAACAACTTGCATCTAAGTATATAACTTGCTTCAACTGAATAAATTGTAAAAGGTGCCGTGCAACTTCAGAGCGGACAAGCAATATCCACCGTAATCAACGTAAAATGCTGCTGGCATTAAGATACTACATCTACTATAGAGCATGATTATTAGTTACTTGGCTCCTGACTAGCATACTAAGGAGCTAATTTTCATATCATAAAACAAGACATACAGCATCGGACCAACATCTGCGCTTGAATTGGACAGGCAGGCAAAATTTCCACCTTAAGAAACATCTCAAGCAAAATAAATGATCTTACTGGAGAATTTGGTACAGATAATATGTTTTCTTGTGCAATTCACTTGAGGAGGTAGTTGGGAGGCACATGGCGGTGGGACATGCATGCTGACCTTGGACCACCGTGCGACGGTGAGGAGGTGCACGGCGGCGAGGAGGGAGCGGCGTCACAGGCGGCGGCGAGGAGGTGCACGGCGGCGAGGAGGGGAGTGGCGGCGTCACGGGCGGCGGCGGCGAGGAGGTGCACGGCGGCGAGGAGGAGTGGCGGCGTCACGGCGGCGCGGCGAGGAGGTGCAGCGAGAGAGAGAGGAGTGGCGTCGTCACGGGCGGCGGCGGCGAGAGGGGATGGCGGCATCACGGGCGGCGACGGCGAGGAGGTCCACGGCGAGGAGGTGCACGGCGGGGAGTCCACGGCGGCACGGGCGGCGACGATCTAGGGTTGGAGCAGCGAGGAGGGCACAGTGTGGCAACTGGTGAGAAGATTGGAGGACTAAAGTGTCCGGGGGAATTTGTATTTTGACCTTCAATCCCGGTTGAAGACAACAACCGAGATTGATGGACCTTCGATCCGGGCCATGTCTCCAACCGGATTGGCGGTGGTGCTAGCCCCACACGCCGAATCTGGCGTAAGGGTGGTTGACCTTCAATCCCGGTTCAAAACAACAACCGAGATTGAAGGGAGCTTCAGTCTCGGGCTGTCTCTCCAACCGGGATTGCTAGTGGTGCTGGCCCCACCCAGATGCGTTAGGAGGTGGTGGACCTTCAATCCCGGTTGGTATCTCCAACCGGGATCCATAGGCGATCTTCAGTCCAGGTGGGATTGATTGGTGAGCTGCCCCACACGTCAGATGCGAACGGGACCAACGCCCGAGTGCTAGGGACTATCAGTCCCGGTTTATTATACAAACCGGGACTGATACCCAAAAATAAAAGGAAGCAGTGGCGCGAGCGTGGGCTCGAACCCGTGACAGCAAGGCCGAGGAGCCCGCGCTCAAGCGCACGCTGCTAGCCAGGGGAGAGGGGGGAGAGATGTTCTCTTTTGTTAGGAGCGAATTGTTTTTGTACCTTTCTTGGTCTTTAGTGGAGGGAAAGAGAATTTTTTTAATTGTATTTTAATTCCTTATTTGTATTTTAAATCCATTTTCCCATTATATTTCCTTTTTTAAAATATATTTTAATTCGTTTATTGTGGAGAAAGCCATGTTTTCCTTGACATGTGGGCCCATATATGGTGGGTCCCATATGTCAGTGGTAGTAATTTGCCATAAATTTCTTCAAAATTATAGAAAATTGTTGGGAGCCTATTAAAATTAAATAAAAATTTCACAAAATTCATAACAAATGTGCAAAAATTGACATATATAAAAATAAGTTGGGAACCTTGAAATTTCTCATTAGTTTATAAATGAGATGGGAATAATCTACTTATACGTAAACGATGGGAATTTCTCATAATTGGCGAGCACGAACGGTTCTTTCCGGATCAATATGAATTTAGGGACAAATATCTAAAATATTACATGACTACTTTATTTTTACAAGTGATCCTTCGTTATGATCATGGCGTACGTACGGAGCTTCCTCATCATCGCTAAGGACACTAATGTCTACGTCCGTTGAGAAAGGCAGCAGCTCGTCGAACTGATTATACTCTTCTTCGTCTGTGACGCCCTTAACTCCAACAATCCTTCTTTTACCAGAAAGAACCACGTGGTGCCTTGCTTGATCACTGCTGGTAGTCTTGTTCTTCTGTCTTTTTATAGTTTTACCCTTATGAACTTTTGGTTTGTTGTCTATGTCCATCACATAGAATATCTGTGTCACATCATTGGCGAGCACGAACGGTTCATCCCTGTAAGCCACTTGCTTGAGGTCCATGATTGTCATACCATAGTCATCGATCTGCACGGCTGTCAGTTTCACCCATTGGCAGCTAAACAGAGGGACTTTCAAAGGTCTATACTCGAGCTCCCAGATCTCCTCTATGAAACCATAGTAGGTGTCCATCTTTCTATTTTTGTCCAAGGCATCTATATGGACGGCGCTGTTTTAGTTGGTGCTCTTCCTATCCTGTGCTGTCGTGTAAAATGTGTACCCATTTATCTCATACCCTTGCCATGATACGATTGTTATGGATGGTCCCCGAGCTAAGAGCTGCAATTGTTCATGGACTCCCTCCTTGCCTAACAGATGCTTTTGTAGCTAACCACCAAAGCTCTCCACTTGCTTGTTCGCGATCCACTTATCTGACTTATCTGGGTATTGGTCTCATAATATCCTCTCGTGATCAAGTACATACGGAGCCACTGAAGATGCTTGTTTCAGTACCGTGAAATGTGCTTGTTTAAATGAGAGTAGATTGTCACAGGAGGATTCTTTTCTCCCTAGGGTCCCTTTTCCCCGTAGCCTCCCCTCATAGCGTGATATAGGGACGCCAATCGGATTCAGATCATCAATGTAGTCGACACAAAACTCAATCACCTCCTTTGTGCCAACACCCTAGGCAATGCAACCTTCTGGACGAGAACGGTTACGAACATACTTCTTTAGGACACCCATGTACCTCTCGAAAGCGAACATACTGTGCAAGAAAACTGGTCCGAGAATTTCTATCTGTTTGACTATGTGAACCATGAGATGAATCATCATATTAAAGAAGGATGGAGGGAAGATCATCTCAAGGTTGACCATACTAGCGACAATGTTATCCTGTAGATTAGATAACTTATCCGGATCTATGACCTTTTGTGATATTGCGTTGAAGAACGAACACACCTTTATGATTGTACCTCGTACCATGTCTGGTAGAATACCTCGCACCATCACTGGGAGCAACTGGGTCATCAACACATAACAATCATGGGATTTTAAGTTTACGATTTTATTCTCTTTTGTGTTTATGAGTCTTCTTATGTTCGACGAGTACCCGAAGGACCTTAACACTGTTCAACAACCTGAATCATGCTTTTTTCTCTTCTTTGCTTGGTGTGTAGCTCGCGGGACAGAGGTAATGCCCTTTGTCTCTCTCTTGTGGATGTAGTTCTTCCCTGAGACCTAACAATTGTATGTCCTTTCGTACTTGAAATGTATCTTTTGATTTGCCATACATATCTATGAAGCCTAGCAGGCTCACGCATACATTCTTTGTGATATGCATGAAGTCCAGGGAGTGATGGACCTCTAAGTCTTTCCAAGAAGGCAAGTCCCAAAATATTGACTTCTTCTTCCAGCTAGGCTTCTTCCTAGATTCTTGGTAGGGAGTGGGGACGGGTTTGCTACCAGGACCTTTTCCAAATACTACGTCTAGATCCTTTACCATAGAAAATACTTCCGCCCCACTGCGATGCTTGGGCTTCTTACGTTTCTCTTTGGTCCCATCAAAATTAACACGGTTACTCCGTAACGGGTGCTTCAAATTGAGGAACCTACGATGGCCCATGTAAACAACCTTCCTAGAGTTTGTTAGGTACTTGTCTTCCGTATCATCCAAGCACTGGATGCAGTCTTTATATCCCTTTAAAGATAGGTCCGACAAGTTACCAAGTGCAGACCAGTTGTTGATTGTTACAAATAGCAATGCACGTAAGCTGAAATACTCTCTTTTGTACTCATCCCATACACGTACACCATCATTCCATAGCGTTAGCAGATCTTCAACCAACGGTTTGAGATACACGTCGATGTCGTTACCAGGTTGCTTAGGGCCTTGGATAAGCAATGGCATCGTAATGTATTTCCGCTCGACATAGCCAAGGAGGAAGGTTGTAGATACATAGAGTAACGGGCCAAGTGTTGTGACTCTCGCTTATGTCACCGAACGGGTTCATCCCATCCGTACTCAATGCAAACCTTATGTTCCTCGCATCGTTCGCGAAGTCCGGATATTTTCTATCGAGTTTCCTGCACTGCGAGCCATCTGCTGGGTGCCTTAGCTTTCCGTCGACTTTACGATCATCTTTATGCCAACGCATCATCTTCGCATGTTTTTTGTTCGCAAACAAACGGTTCAACCGAGGGATTATAGGGAAGTACCACACCACCTTAGCAGGGGCTCTCTTCTTCTTACGCCCCCCTTTACCTCACATGGGTCATCACGCTTGGTCTTATATCGTGATGTTTTGCACACCGGACATTCTTCCAAATCCTTGTACTCATTACGATAGAGGATACAATCGTTTGGACATGCATGTATCTTCTATACCTCCAACCCCAAAGGGCAGAGAACTTGCTTGGCTTCATACGTAGTTTCAGGCAGCATGTTACCCTCTGGAAGCAATTTCTTCATCAGGCCTAACAACTCATCAAATCCCTTATCAGATACTCCATTAGTAGCCTTCCATTGCATCAATTCCAAGCAGACGCAACTTTTGTGACCCCGCCACGTTTGGATACAACAATGTTCCTTGGTCCTTCAAGCAGCGCCAAACTTTTCGTAATGTCTTTCATCGGTGTATTCTCTCTCTCCATCATGCAACATCTGTTCTAAATCATCGTCATCAAACTCCCCTAGTATATGTTCAATAGAACCGTGTTGGCCAACATCGGCCATATAATCTGCCACATCTTCTTCGTCACCATCTTCTTCTTCACCGCCTTCTCGTATAATCTCTTCTTCACCGTGTTTGGTCCAACAGTATAGTTTTCCACTGAAACCTCTTGAGATCAAATGGAAGTGAATTTGCTCGAGTTTGACCACTCCTTGTCATTCTTGTAGTCTATGCATGGACAACATATGTAGCTCGATCTTGTGTGTGCACTTGCTGACGACGATAAAGTTTCCAAACCTCCACAAACTGTGAGGAGCGGCGGTCCATGTACATCCATCGCCGATTCATCTACATTAAGTTACATCAAGGTAGTTGTTAGTTCATTTTCCAATAATGAATTAATTTCTAAAACCAAAATTAAAGTATTGCTTAATTTATTATACATTTATTTAATTTTTTAGGTCAATACTTCAATTTTAGGTTAAATACCTTTTTAAAAGAATTATTTTTAAGCTGATAATATTTTATCACAATTGAATCAAATTCTAAGGTAATGCAACAAAGTATTTGGCAACCCACTTAAAATGATATATCTAGGTCTAGCAACTTATAATTTTACATCAATGAAGTGAGTAGAGATCAATGAAGTTATAATATTTTATCACATATTAATTAATATATAATGTTAATTTTTAAACAATCAAAATCTATGCAAAATCTACTTTAAACTCTACTCCCAAAATTTCTCCATGAATCGATAAAACCAAAATTCTAAATTTGAGTCACCTCCACGCATTCAATGTGTGCTACATGACAATCCAAGTAAATTCTAAGCTAATGCAACAAGATTTTACAATCCACTTCAAAATTTGGTCCACGAAAGTTAAGATTCAAAATCATAGATCCATGAAACCATCATCTAAATTTAATTAGCTACAACTACAAATTCAAAACGAACTACGTCTTAATCCAAGCAAAATCTAAGATTACACAACAAGTTTTCGCCAACCCTTTCAAAAGATCGAGCTATATCTACCAATTTATAATATTTCATCAAAGATGGGGAATAGAGACCAAATTTTTTCATATTAAATTTAAAGCAAATATAGAACTACATTTCATATACAAGTAGTGAGAAATGAAGTTACTAACCTTGGTTAACTAGCTTGGATTGAAGTGAAATGATCAAATTACAAAAATTTGAGCAAAGACCTCCCTCAAAGCCTGTAATGGCGGCCGAGCTCCTCCTGTCGGGTTACTGATGGGTGGGGAAGGTTACTGTAGCTCGGGAGGAAGAAAGGTTAATCGCTAACCAATCCCGGTTGGTGTTACCAACGGGATTGATATCATTTCGCCCCGACCGGTGTTACCAGTATGACCGAATTCAATTTAGTCGGTTGGTATTACCAACCGACGGATATCCCACGCCGCCACTGCCTTTTTGAGGTGATACCGTCGGTTGGTAACACCAACCGACTAAATGGTCCTCGCGCCCAGTTAGCCGCTCAACCGGATCACAGACCTTCTTGAGTCGGTTGGTGACTAACCGAGATTGATGGGCCGGTATGGAAGGCCTGTTCCCTGGTAATGTAAGCTTTCATATGCATATGACAATTGAGGCTCTGTTTAGAAACAAAGTTTTAAAAAATTATGGTTTTGAAATACCATGGTTTATAAGTGTTATATACATGCATAAATGGTTATGGTTTTGCCAACCTTTACAAAACCATGATATTTCTTGGAACTACAAAGTATTTGGTTACAAAGTTATTTTCTATGAATAGTGATAGCAATGAGCCAAAACTTAGTTTAAAGTAGAGTTTCCAAAACTTCAAAAATACCATGGTTTTGGCAAAACATGGTTTTCAAAGCAATGTTTTTTTGTAGAGTTACCAAACAACTCATGTTTTTAGAAACTATGGTATTCTCCAAAACCATAGTTTTGCCTAGAAACTATGAAAATACTTTGTTGCCAAACAGGGCCTAAGAATTCGCTAGCTTTGGATCACGTCTCCAAGTACGCATCCGGAACCATAAATATCTAGGTCTTTTAGACCCTATGGCCATTCATAAACCATCATAATTAGTATGAACATTGACGGCAAACTTGAGATCGGTAGCATAGCAAAACAATAGAGGAATTATATTAGTGTAAGTCGAATTCGTGCGTAAACAAACTACAGAGGAATCAGTTAATTATGTAATAATCTATAAACTGTGTATAATCTCTAACAGTTAATTATGTAATAATCTACATAATTGTGTATAATCTCAAACAGTTTAAATGAAAATGTACGTGCATACTGCGAACCCCCTAGCTATTAGTAGTCACCTACTCATGACCTCTATCTTGTACTCTTGTCAGTTAGGGTCAGGGTTCATCTTATAGCTATGTTAGAGCCCACTACGATCCAGCTCAGTCCCAGCAATACCCCCTCCGTGAGACCAACATATAGTTTCGGGCCACCGGAGCCACAACCAAGATCTTGGGCTCACCCAACTCAAAAGAGACTAGCATAATGGGTAATGGAAGTCCCACATTTTAAGTTGTGCTCCCTCACAACTAATAACCAATGTAGGACTAAACCCAACAATCTCCTCCATCACACATCGGGTGACCTAGCCTGACACCGTGCAATCTCCTCCATTACACATCGGGTGACCTAACCCGACACTATGTGTGTGATCCTGGAGACATTCTGAGTTTCAGACCTAAAGTTCTCGTATCACTTGTTAGAGCCCCCTGCCACTACTACAGAACTAGCCTTCAGTACCGGTTCAAAACGGCATTTAGTATCGGTTTTTGAACCGGTACAAGCCATTCGGGACTGATACGAGGAGGGCATCAATACCGGTTCCCTCACCCGGTACTGATAGTGCTAGAAATGTTTAAAAATATGTGAGAAGCGGGACTCAAACCCGCAACCTCGTGACTTCAGCCTCATGACTCCAGCATCACCCTTCTAACCAACCCACCCACCATCGCGTACTGATATAGATAGAATATACATTCTTTTTGAACTATCTTGAAACGAGGTATCAGTACCGGTTCGTAACACGAACCAGTACTGATGCTCTCTCATTAGTACCTGTTTGTTTGACCTTGTGTCTTCGGTACCAGTTCGTATCACGAACTGAGACTAATGCGAGGGCATCTGTACCGGTTCGTGGCTCCAACCGGTATTGAAAGCCCACTAGGGCCCTATAGCCAATGAACCGGTACTGGTTTCAATCTAACTGGTACTGATGGGCCGGTATCAAAGACCAGTTTTCTAGTAGTGTGCAATCCTAGAGACGTTCTGAATTTCAGACCTAAAGCTCTCGTACCACTTGTTAGAGCCCCCTGCAATCCTAGAGACGTTCTGTGTTTCAGACCTAAGGCTCTCATACCACTTGTTAGACTTCGCTGCGATCCTAGAGACCTGGGTTTCAGACCTAAGCTCTCGTACCACTTGTTAGAGCTTGCTGTGATCTAGTATTGCTCCGAGCACGCAGCGATACAGATCCCCTGAGACCAACACATAGTCTCGGACCTAGATCATATTAGGTCTGCTATATCCACAGGCCCAATCAGAGCCATAGCCAAGGTCTCAGGCCCACTCAACCAAAAGACTAACCTTAGAGCATATACAATGCTATAGACAACTGTTATCTATAGCAAGTTGTCATATCACCTATAGACAAACTTAAAGACAACTATACAGCTCATCTCTACACATAACCACCTTGGTTCCCGTACTACAGTCGACTACAAATATATAGACATTTTCTTTTTCTTTCCTCTTTCTCTTTCATCCACATCTGCAAATAGATGACATGTCAACTCTTATAGACAGCAGTTGTCTATGCATTGTATATGCTCTTATGGGTAATGGACATCCCACCTTTTAAGTTGTGCTCTCCCATAACTAATAACTAATGTGGGACTAAACCCAACAATCTTCCCCACATCACACATCGGTTGACCCGGCCTGACACTGTGCGATCTTGGAGACTGTTGCGATTTGTGTTGGCAATATATTTTATGGGGCAATGCGAAAGATCACAACTACGATGGTAGCACAGGGAGCCGAATTTATACAGATTCGGGCCCTCGGGGCGAGGTAACACCTACTCCTGTGCTCGTGGATTGTATTATGGTGGATCTCAAGGATATTGAGATGCGTATGATGATGATGAATTGGATGATCGAACTAGGGGCCCCGGACCCCCTTTATATAGTGCAAGGGACCGGGTTACAGATAGAATCCCTAATCCGTATATGGAAGATACAGATATAACCGATTCGGCTATGCCTATATCCATGTATTCGAGTAGGAGACGAGTTCGTTTCCTTGTAGATCATGTCGGGCCGCGCCAGCCTCTAAGCCCGCCTTCTGGAAGGTCTGACTCAATCGGCCCAATGAGATGGTGCGTCCAATAGCATATCTCCGGATACCCGGGGCCCATGTTATCCACAGTAGCCCCCGAGTGCTTCGGGACTGGGTTGTCTTGATTCGGAGTTCAACTTGCAGTTCTTCAGATGCAGCCTGAGTGACGTCACTCTTTCATATGGCTGACGAAGTTTCGCTTGCCGAGTAACCTGCTGATCAAACAACACAGTTGCAAAGAACTCGAGAAAAATCTCAAGTCTCAAAAGATGTCTGGCACCCAGCCCGACGGATCGGTATGCCGGCTAATGGCCCCACGGAGAGGCATACCAAAAAAGTGGATGTTGCCGAGTAAGCAGTGCCACCCAGCGTTACCTTCCCTGTTACAAATTATGACATTCGAGCCTGACTTGCAGATCTCGACATTCGGTCCAACATGGGACATGTCATAACCTACGTAGGGTATTCAAGTGCCCTGAACCGACTAGTACGAAGTCAAGCTAGTGATTCCTAGGGGAATACGTCCGCCTCCATGTTGAGGTCCTCCAAGTGGTGTTTGTCTTAGCGACAAACGATTTGGGGATGTGCCATTGAGACCCAACTAAAGAGGTAACTCTTTGACGCCTAATCTGATTGGAAAATCAGACCAGCCGTTGACCCCAGGAGGTATGCCAAGAGCTGAGTTAAAATTTGCCCAGGTGGTGCTTGTCTTGATGACAAACGATCCGGAGATGTGCCACCGGGGCAATTAAGAAGAACTTTCGATGTGTGGTTCGGCTAAAGGCCAAACTGACTACTGTCCCCAGGGAGCACATCAAAAGCCAAGTTATAACTTTGGGGAGCGCCCAATCCTCAGATTGAAGACTGGCAAAGAGCCCAATAGGGGGCACGCTATTTTTCCGACTAAGTTGACCCGAGTGACACCTATACCCGAGTAAGTCGTGTACAGCTTGCGGCCCTCATGGGGCATGTTCTCAAGGACTTAAGTCTGAGCCCAAGTCTTGAAATGATGATTTCAGAGCTTCATTTTTTCCCGCCTTGCGCGGAAACGAAACGTCGCCCACTTTCCTTTAAGTGAAGCACGCCGGGGAGTTCGAACCGGTACGCTCACACTGTGCACCCAAATCGTTCGTCTCCCCGAAATACTCCCGCTAGGGTTTTTACGCTTTCGCCGCTTCCAAGCAACCCTAGCGCCGCTGTCGTCACCGAACTCCAGATCCACCACATTTCAATGGCGGGGGACTGGGCAACCGCCAACACCACCGATGAGCAGCTGCGGCCCTTGTTGACGCCGGCGTTCTCCCCCGATGGCGGAGGACGCTCATCGATTGGCGCGCCACCGCAGGTGAGTCCTCCCCCACTCCTCATCAAGAGGAGATCGTCATTTTAGAATCCTTCTTCTCCCGCGGGTTCGGACTCCCCGCTTCCTCCTTTCTTCGTGGTTTGCTCAACCATTATGGGATTGAGCTTTTTCATCTGAATCCCAATTCCATCCTTCAACTTTCAATTTTTGTTCATCTTTGCGAGACTTTTCTAGGATACGCTAACCGCCCTTTCTCTACTTAAGTCACGCTTTCGGCCCGAATAGATTACGTTCCTTTGTTACTCGAAACGATTAACGCTGGGCTTCGTCATAGACTTAAAAAGAGAAAAAATTGATTAGGTATTGGTTAGGCGCAGACTGCACCTAATTAGGTGTAGCCCCTGACTTACTAGCTAGTCGGGATCCGACTAGGTAGCAAGTCAATTTATCCTCACTAAGAGAAGGGGTGCGCGATTGCGCACCTAATTAGGTGTAGCCCCCGACTTACTGGCTAGTCGGGATCCAACTAGGGAGCAAGTCAGGTTAGATAAAAGATTAGGTGCGCGATTGCGCACCTAATTAGGTGTACCCCCCGACTTACTACTTAATTGAAATACAAATAAGTAGCAAGTCAGAAACTGAATTGCGCAAGCGTAAAAGACAATGTGAGCGAAAACTTATCTATTTAATTGTAAACATGGGTTACAATAGTCGTCAGGTATAGAACCGACGCAATTGCCTGATGTTCCATGAGTTGTCCAGGAGAGTGCCGTTTTCACGTATTAGTCGGCGAGCCCCCGGGCGTACCGCCGAGTCTCGTGAGGACGTCCTGATTTATTTGGAGAGAAATCAACGTGCGCCCCCTCCTATTTCGGGGCGAACGTTGTTCCGATCTGAACCGTTTTGGGTGAATCAGACGAGTGAGGCGACGTATGCTTAACATCTTCGTCAGGCTTGATGCCTGATTTGGATGGTTTCTTGTTTGGTAGATTGCCCTCGTCGCGAAGAGTGGTGGCCGTCTGCCGGATCTTGTCCAACTCAGCAACCGCTTCGATTGACTGAGTGAAGTCGCAATTTTTCCTGTCGAGGAGATGGGAAAACTTGACATCTCCACGGATCGTGATTACGCCCCGTGGTCCTAGAATCTTCATTGCCAAATAGGCGTAGTGTGGGACGGCCATGAATTTGGCCAAGCCCGGCTTTCCCAAGATTGCATGATACGTAGTCTCGAAATCGGCTACCTCAAAACTGAGGTTCTCCGTCCGGTAGTTATCGCGAGTGCCGAAAGTGACCGGGAGAGTGATTTTCCCGATCGACACTAACGATGTTCCCGGGATTATGCCATGGAACGGCGCGTCTGTCTTCTGGAGCGCCGTCCTTGGGACCCGCATCTCGCTCAAGGTCTTGGCGAAAAGGATATTTAATCCGCTCCCGCCGTCGACCAGGACTTTGCGCAGTCGGACGCCCCGTATCATAGGATCCACGATAAGCGGATATCTTCCTGGACAAGGGACGTGGTCCGGGTGGTCTGAGCGATCAAATTTGATCGGAACTTCAGACCATCGGAGATACTCGGGGGTCACCGGAAAAGCTGCATTGATTTCCCGATTGGTAATCTTTTGCTTACGTTTGGACTCATATGCATCCGATCCCCCGAATATGTAGTTGAGCTCTCGCTCGGTTTCTTGGTAAGCGTCACCCTGAGGAGGGTCACGCTTGTCATCTTGCTTGGCGTCCTTCGGAGCGTCGTTGCCGTGCTCCTCAGCGAACTTCTTCAAGATGTTGCAGTTTTTGGCCGCGTGCTTCCCATTTGGATGGAAAAGACATGGCGCCTCCATAACTTTGTTGTAGTCGGTGGGCCGAGGCGGCCTTTGCCGACCCTGATCTGCGACCGCTACCAGCTCTTCACCCTTGCGCTTCTTGTCCTTCTTGGAGGACGACTCGGGCCTGTCCTTCTTGCCTTCGTGCTTGCTTGGATGATCCTCTTGACGCTCGGCGAGAGCATCCGAGGCGGTAGTATATCGGTCCGCCAAGGCAAACATCCCCTTGACGGTAGTCGGGGGCTTCCGAGACATCTTTTTGATTAGATCGGGGTCGCGGACTCCTTTCTGGAAGGCTGCGACGACGACTGCCTCTGAGATCTCCCGGATTGTGTTCTTCTTCTTGGTGAAACGCCGAATGAAATCCCTTAATGACTCATCTTTTTTCTAATGAATCTGATAAAGGTCCCACTGGGTTCCAGGCTTCTCATAAGTACCTTGGAAATTGGCAACGAATTGGTCGCAGAGCTCTCCCTAGGAATCGATCGAGTTCTCTGGAAGGCCTGCGAGCCAGTTCTGAGCCGGAGGGGTTAACATGACGGGCAAATAGTTTGCCATCACGTCGTATCCTCCACCCGCGGCCTTGATTGCCAAAGAATAGATCTGCAACCAAGTCTCGGGGTCCCGCTCTTCATCAAATTTCACAATACCTTTGGGGTTGAACCCCTCGGGCCAGTTTACCTGACGGAATCGGGGTGTGAATGCCTTGATCCCATCAATCAATCCTTCCCCGGGGGGGGAAGGGTAGATTGACGGGGGTGATTCCGACGCGGTGGAATACGGCCCCGATCTTCGTCTCGCTCCCTCTGCCGGGCTTCGATGTCGAGGCGAAGGTCGCGGCTTGTACTCCGGCGGGCGTCTTGCCCGCGACTTCGTGTGTGCCGACTGCGCCGAGTACTACTCAGAGCGATCCGCTTCGCCGAGTTGGCGGTGATCCCAGTGACTTGGACAGCCACTGCCATCACCATGGCTTTGATTTGTTCCATGATCGGCGTCGTGGGGTTGTTCTCTCCAAGCAAAGGACCAACATTGTCCAGGAGGTCTTACAAGCGAGGATGTTCTGCTGTGGTGTACGGAAGACCGAGTGATCTCCCATACGGACTTGAAGCAGTTCCTCCCGGACTTCCCGTGCACGACCGCGTAATTGGTCGCGCAAGTCTTCTCCGCCTTCGCGGTTTTGTTCGGCTCCTGCCTCCCCCGTGAGGCGCCGAACCGATCCGGAGGCTTGCCCGTCCAGCATGTAGACGCCGCGGAAGTCGGGAAACCCATTGACGCTCTCTTCTGACTCAGATTCCGAGAAGGAAAGGTTCAACCGATCCCGATTCGTTGGCTCATCGATGGGAGTGATTATAACTCTCACTTCTCGTGCAGGATCTCTGGTCAGAAGAGGATCCGACTGAGTTTCAGCAAAACGAATCTGCTGGAATCTCGCAGCCGAATTGACTAATCCGAATGGCATATCCACTCGGGAAGTTGACCTGGCAAGAGTTGTCTCTGAGTCCTGACTCAGAAAACTCATCCCAGCGTCCGCAAGCCGTGTCCCGCTCCTTAGCCCAGATTGGAAAAGCCGGCATGTTATCCGATGGAAAACAGCGGTCGAGTTTCCAAATCCGAACGGGGCGGAGAACGATTGAGGGATCGTGACTCCCAATTGGATCTGAGAGTGATCCAGGCCAGGAATCAGATCGCTACTCGATTCTTCGTCAGCATAAGAAATTGGTAAAGAAAGAAGTGGTTAATCCCGACCAAAACCGAAGGGGAGTCCAACGGTAGGCCAGTCAAAATCGTCATCATCAGATTGGATCTCTTCCGGATCGGAATCCAGAGGAGAGATCCCAAAGTGGTGAGGCTCGGTCGGAGTCATGTACCACCTCCCCCGGTAATGCGTGGACCGAACGAAGTTCGGTTCACACAACCGAAGTTCCCCGAAGTCACCGGCGATGAAGCCGAGATCTCCGAAGATGAAGCCTTGGCCGGGGGCGTAGGTGAAGACGAATCCGCCAATAGAAGCTATCGGAGTCGATGTAGTTGATCGTGACGCTAGCCCCTACCTGGCGCGCCAACTGTCGACGATTTGTGTCGGTAATATATTTTATGGGGCAATGCGAAAGATCACAACTACGATGGTAGCACAGGGAGCCGAATTTATACAGGTTCGGGCCCTCGGGACGAGGTAATACCCTACTCCTGTGCTCGTAGATTGTATTATGGTGGATCTCAAGGATATTGAGATGCGTATGATGATGATGAACTGGATGATCGAACTAGGGGCGCCGGACCCCCTTTATATAGTGCAAGGGGCAGGGTTACAGATAGAATCCCTAATCCGTATATGGAAGATACAGATATAACCGATTCGGCTACGCCTATATCCATGTATTCGAGTAGGAGACGAGTTCGTTTCCTTGTAGATCATGTCAGGCCGCGCCGGCCTCCAAGCCCGCCTTCTGGAAGGTCCGACTCAATCGGCCCAAAGAGGTGGTACGTCCAATAGCATATCTCCGGATACCCGGGGCCCATGTTATCCACAGAGATGTTTCGGGTTTCAGATGTGAAGCTCTAATAATACCACTTGTTAGGATTCAATAGTCGCTCGAAAAAAATCACTCGAATTTTGCTCAATAGTGAAAAAGAGTTGATCAATTTTTTTTCTAAATTTTGCACACGGTCATATGGATAAATATAATTATAATTCTTGCACCCAACTTGTTTACAATTAATAGCTATTCTCACTATAATAATTGCATCGCAGGCTCACAAATAAAAATAAGAGCCGCTTCACAATTAGACCAAAATAGTTTGGCGATGCTTCCATAAAGAAAAGGTAGATCTCCAGGAAGTCTAACTTGGAAATTAAGTACATTCAACATGACAGAAAGAACATGTGCGGAGTAATTCCAGTGAGACCAGACCTTCATATCCTTGGCACATGATCATCTTTATGTCAGTATCTTGACTTCAGAAGATACAATTGACTAGTACAGATAGTATTTGGGATCCGGTGGTGATTTACTTGTAGTTAATTTACTTCAGAAGATGGATATGGACTTCGCCGATCGTTCTGCATGGCTGCCAGTCGATACCACGATCCATCACTAATCACCATGTGCTTGCCACCCCATCAATCGTGGTGCCGCTCCCCACGGCCTCTTGCCACGGCCCGTCACGTCCTCGATCGAGTGCCGCCGCTGTGTGCTATCGCAAAAAAAAATTAGGGATTTTGATTCGGAATTTACAGTTGGAGAATAGGGCTATGTATGCTACTATCTCGGGTTGGTTCGGGATATATGTGTAAAGTAACCCTAGGACCGGGTTTTTGACAATCGGTCGTGGGGATTGTAGTTTGATTGGTCAGAGCACTGTCCTATCAAGGCGGAAGCTGCGGGTTTGAGTTCCATCAGTTCTAAACTAGGGTTCAATGAACGGAGAAAATTTTTTTTCCCTTTTTTCCATGATAAATCCCTCCATTCAAAAAAAAAGGTGAGGGAGGGGGAAGGGAGGCAAGGAGACAAGATTAAGTACCTATGGGACATCCTTAACTTCACTTTTTTTTATTTCGTATTTCTCATTAAAGAGGGAAGGGAGACCAGTAGGAATTTTTTTTGCTACTCCTCGTTAATAAAGAAAGACAAATATACAATATGTGGATTAGTATAATTTAGAATATTACTCTATCCTTATGATGATACCATCCTCATATTGGGGCGATAACATAGATAAGATGGGTAATCGACAAATATCGATCGAAATTGGATAATTTTTTAAACGAATAGGTCCAAATATTTTCTATTGATTGGCCAAGGGTCCAAACATTTTCAATGCTTCCTACAATGACCAACAAAAATAAAAATCAAGTTTTGTAACACCATTTCAACTGTATCATATCATGTATTCATGTCAGAGTCAAACAACAATAAATTGACAGTGTGGACTGTGGACAATAAATTGATCTAAACAATCTGCTCACAAGTCACAATTCACAAAAGATCCTAATCTTTTAAAGACCTAAATTTTACAATATAGTTCAATGCCTAATAGAGAACAAGAATTAACATACTAATCTTGTAAGATTAAACACCATTTGACAATTGTACAAAGTTAGGAATGTTGGGAATCACCCCCTCTCACTTTCTCAACTAATCATCAACTAGATACTAAGAACTCATGCAAGCCATGTACAAGTCAAGACTGAGTTAGGTGCCTGTTTGTTTCGTAGCCACAGATTGTCATATCTCAGGTTAGACAAGTTTGACTGAGTTAGGTGATTGTTTGGTTCATAGCCACAACTGTGGCAATATTCCTTTTATGCCAACTTGGTCCCACGCGTAAGTGTCAGAAAAGTGTGGCAAACTTCACCACATTTAAGGCCTGTTTGGTTGGTGCCACGCTTTGCCTAACCTAATCTTAGGCAAGTGTGGCAAGCCACACTTTTGTGGCTGAAAAAATCAGCGCCACACCTTAGGCAAAGTGTGATAAAAAAAATCAGTCTATGACGTGTGGGTCCGATTGCTAAGAAAGTGTGGCAAGCCACAATTGTGGCGCGAACCAAACACCAGCCATAAAAACTGTGGCACGCCTAAACTTAGTTGTGGCAGATTTGGCAGCAAACCAAACAGGCCCTTAGTGAATGTTTGGTTTGTAGCCAAACCATGCAACAATTTTCCACGACTAAAATTAGTCAAGTTTGACCAAGTCAGACATCCATTTAGTTCATAGTCATAAAATAGTGTGGCTTGCCACAATTTACCACACTTCACTAAGTTATGTATTAAAAAAAGTTTGGTAAAGTTGCCAAAGTGTGGCTAGCAATTTCATAAACTAAGATTAGTTAACTTTGGCAAATCACTTATGGCAAATTATCGCAAGCTTACTATATGAACCAAGCGGGTCCTTAGCCAAAGGGTGGTGCAGAATTTGATTGCCAAACCTTAGACAAGTTAGGCAAAAAAATGTCATAAGCGTTGGCAATGTTAGTATAAGAGCCAAGCAAGCCCTAATTTCCATCAAAGAATTCCATTTGCTAATTTTCATATCAAAAGCCACATCATTAGCAAATTGTACAACCGAACAACATTGGGAAATATATCTTCACAGGCTATCTTTGATGATGATCCATCCACAGGCCTGCTTTCGCTGCCATCTTCCTCCCTTGCCGCGCTCCAGCAAGGTCTGCCGCTTCCGGAGCCTCCTCCAGCCATGGCCATGTGCAAATTCGATGAGAACACGCCGATGGGGGTGGAGACGATGCTAGGGGGCAGGGGCTAGAGGCAGCAGCTCGATGCCTTGATAGCGAGCCCTTGCATCTCCAGCTGCAACGTCGCTGTGGCCAGATTGATAGAGCCCTAATGCTAGCTAGCTAGGGTGTTTTGGTTGGAGCCGACAGCTATAGTGCGAGTGAAAGGCTGAAAGCCGAAGAGTGGGTTGAGGTGGAGGTATAGGTGACCTGTTGTGGTTTGGGCCGGCCCAAGTTCTAAACGACTCGAAATAATTTGAACGATGGACTTTTCTATCAGGCTAGGCCGATAACATGGATAAAGTCAGATAATTGGATTTTTTTCTACCGATTATCGAATCCCTGCCTAGGGCACCCACCTTAAACTTTGGTCCACATAACAGCCAACCTTAAACTTTAATCCATGTACTTAATTACTTCATGGCTTTATCTTGGTTTCAACTTCTGTTCTCTGCGGTGCCACACTACCATATACTATAAGGAAAAAAAAAAAAGAGGAGATCCAGCCCACGACATGGTTTCTTTCTTTGCAACTGCTTGCCAGTATGTGTTGATTGAAGGGGCTGACGTACTATTCCAAAAGGTAAATTGCATACATGCCACCGCAAAGTAGCGATATCTCAGTAATGCCATCGCAAAGTAGGAAATTGCTCAGATGCCATTATAAAGTTAGATTCGTTGCAAATATGCCACTATGGTCATTCCTACCCCTCTGTCTCTTCATATCTACCTCCAATATGTCATTGGTTTCTTCTTCCGCTCATCTTCCCCTTCTCCCCTAACTTTGGTGACCTTCCTAACTCCAGCAACCCCAAGTTCTAAATTCGGCTCACCGTCTCTGAGCTTCGGCGACACCCCTATGGCTTGAGCTTGAGCCACCTCCCTCCTCCATCTTCTTCCCGAACCTCAAGCTCCGACCACCGCCCCATGGCCAACGAGATCTGACACGCCACCCCTCAAGCTCCAGCGGCACCCTATGGCTAGAGCTCCACCCGTCTCCCTCACCCATCCTCTTCTCGAGCCTTGAGCTCTAGACGCCCGCCCCCATGGCCAACTAGCTACCACGCTGTCCCCATGGCCAAGCTCTGCCCTTTGCCCACATGCCTGTCGCCGTCTTTTGTCTAGCGTGTCGTCGCTCAAGTCTGCACCTGCTCTGGCAGTGCTCTACAACGTTCACACCGCTTCACGTGCTTGCTTCGGTGCTGCTCCTCCTAGTAGCGCCGCCCTAAGCCCAAGCTCTCAGCCCTATTCTGGCGAGGACCTACTGGTAGGATGGAGGAGGGAGAACGGACAGAGGAGAGAGAGGAGAGGGCACCCTTGCTCGAGCGCCGCTCTTCCCAATGGCGCCACCCCCTGAGCCTAGGCTCCCGCTCCTACTCTGAGGGACTGGCTGGTGGGATGGAGGAGGGAGAGAGGAGAGAGGAGAGAGAGAGAGAGAGGGGAAGGACGAGGAAAGAAGAAGAAGAAGAAGAAGAAGAAGAAGAAGAATGAGAGGGTATTTTGGTCAAAATTAGCTAGGCAATCCTCATAATGGTATATTTGCAACTATCAACACTTTATAATGGCATCTAAGCAAATATCGACTTTGCGGTTGTATTTCTAAGATAAAGCAACTTTGCAGTGGCATGGATACAATTTTTCCTATTCTGAAACCAGCTAGTGGGGTCTAGGAGAGGGGGTGCATGGCAGCAAGAGCCGATATATGTGTGTGCCCCAAGCCGATCAAATGTGTCCGCACTGTTCCGGCATTACGGCGTGGAGAGTAGCATGGTCTACTGTCAACCCCGATGCACTACAATAGAGCTATGTCCTGCAGTCCGTCGCATGTACCCGACGTATAATTGAGGACGGCCATCTCCCAGTGCGGATATAAATAGCGGCCCGCTGCTATTGATCACAGGGGGAGGATCCATCCATAGAGAGAGCCCCGCACGGCGTGCAAAGACGCACACACACACCCCAACTGACATCCGAGGTTAGAACCACCACTTGTACTCAGATTCGGAGCAACCGATCCTCTTGTGGCTCGGTGGCCTGTCTCTTGTACACACTCTTTTCCACTACCATGCAAGGCTGGATGTAAGGTTGTTATCCTGGCAGTGGGAGGCCTGAATCAGGGTAAAAAAAACCACCCGCGTGCCACCCATTCTTGCCCGGCCAACCCAAAGTATTGCTCGGATGGCCTTAATATCTCCCGAAGCTGTATTCTGAAAAGCCTAGCGCGTCCCTAAAAGTCCTAGCTTGGCACGGAAAGGGGCCGTTGATCCCTAGTTCAACAAATAAGCTCGGCAACTAAGAGCCCGAACTCCCAACCGCCGATAGTATTTTGGTCAAAAATAGTTGGGCAATCCTCGTAATGGCATATTTGCAACTATTAACACTTTATAATGTTATTTGAGCAAATATCGACTTTGCGGTGGTATTTCTGAGATAAAGCAACTTTGCAGTGACATGGATACAATTTTTTCTATTACGAAATTAACCAGCCGGTAGGGTCTAGGAGAGGGGGTGCATGACGGCAAGAGCCGATATATGTGTGTGCCCCAAGCCGATCAAATGGTTCTTTTGTTGCCGCCTAAAGGGTAAACAAATTGGCGAATATCTAGTTTATTTTTTATGGACGAGCAATTTTATGGTATATTAGGGAATAAGAGATTATTAGACCATTGGATCCAATTCAGATATGAATTTCATCCTGCCACCTATCGTCTTACCAACTGGATGGCAAAAGATTACTGCACCATTAATGGGATCATAAAAAGTTAACAGTCCACGATAGTTTAGGCATGTTTTTTCTTTAAACAAAACTTCTCTAGGTAGTCACCCAAATATTCTATGGAGGTCGGACGCGTGGGGTCTAGCTTATTCCGGTGACTAGTCACTAGTGTTCGTTACAAGAACTGGTCGTTGAGGATTCTTTTCTTTTTTTTTTAAACGGAAGGCTTGTTGTGGTGGACTTGTGGTATAAATTATTAAAGCCATGGAACAGTGCACTAGGAACAGTGCTCGGCTATCTATTTTTAATTGCTTGCTCTATCTGCACCCATGTAGTTAGTTTCAAAATTTTGATACCGGCTGGCATCGATTTACAGCGTCATGGCCGTAGTACGGAAGCAGATGTGTGCACGTGCCGCGAGCGGCGCACCGCTTGAACAAGTAACCTGCAGAATGGGACCACCGCAGGATCAGAGCAGCACGTACGTGCGGCGGTACTCTTGTACTTGCAGGAAGGAACCTTCCGCTCCCTCCGTCCGCTGAAGGCAACTACCAAACTCGGTCAAGACAATACTGGTCCTGCAAAGAACATCACAAAACCAGGCTTTGAGGTTGCCGTAGCTGCTGCTTCTGTAACCCCATATAAACCAGTGAAACCACCCGAACCGGTCCATTGCACTTTTGTAACAGCGGATCGGTCTATCCCACCTGTCTAATAGTAGATCACTGTACTGAAAAATCTCTAGTGCCAGGTATAGTCCAAAGGATCCCACTAGAACATGGTCTCTCTATCTTACAAGAACATACATATAGAGAGACATATAGGGCGTTTTTGGTTGCCTGCACCGGCCCTAGAGCCAGGCTCTATGCGGACTAGCTTTGGGGAAACACCCACAACAGCTATTTCCATCGGACCAGGCCTACACATTGCGATAGCGGGGGTGAAGAGGGCGGCATGAGGAAGAAGAGGACGGCACAATCCCGCCGCAAGGGAGCTCTGGCGAGCATGACAGTTGCACGAGGAGGCTCAATGGCGGCGAATCTGCGCGAGGGGAGCTCCGACAACTACGGATCCGAGAGAGAGGAGACTCGGCAGTGGTGGATCTAGGCGAGAGGAGCTGCAGCGAAGATGGATCTGGGCACGAGGAGGCTCGGCGATGGTGGATTAGGGTGAGGGGAGCTCCGACGTGCACGGGTAGGCTCAGCGACGGCAGATCTGGTCGGTGGAGGGACGGTGGCACAGGCAGGCGGTAGAGGGCTCGGTGGCAGTGGAGCACAGGCCACCATACAGGCAACCAAACAACGGTGGAGACGGGCTGGGCACGTATGGTGTAGACGCCTCCAAACAAACTAGACACACGAGCTCAACCAAGCTCTAGCTTGCCTATATGCCGCGGCCAGGCTCCGCTGAGCTCGCACAGCAACCAAACACGCCCATAACTTTTGCTTCTTTCTTTCTGAGCATACCTACAATGAAAGGAATAAGAGACCCCCTCAATACGTAGACTGCTAATAGGCAAGGATTTTGGTAGGGGATAATTCATCAAATGCCCTCAACTTGAGTAGCTCTCTAAGATTTGTCACCATGTTGAGTGTAATGCCTTTTTGGCCCCAAAGTTCACTGGATAGTCAATAAAATACCACTTTTCAAACTTTTTGGTGGAATTTTACCAAAATGATATTGAAAATGTCCCTTTAAACAGTTGACAGATAAGGCCTACCCATCAGTGACACAGCTGATGGGACCTGGGTAGAGTGAGAGGGAGGTAGGCTCGGGTAGCGTCTCCAGTGCATGCCGATTGGACATCTGGCATGTGCCTACCAAGCATGTTGCAGTGGGGAGTGTCGCCGTGGAACGACATCTCTAATGGTGGCAACGGGGTGGCAGATGACGACTAGTGATGGTGCATAGGCGTGGTTCCTATTGCGGCAAGGTGTTGCAGTACTGGAAGGCGCAGTGGGCACAGTCAGATGTCCGAGAAGGAAGAGGAGGGGAAGGGAAAGGCAGCAGAGCAATTGGCTAGGACGAAGGGGCTCTAGGATGGCTTGGCAACGATGGGGTAGAGTGACAACTCTCCGGCAACGGAGCGGCAAGGGCGATTGGTGGAGGAGGCTAGGAGAAGCAAGAGGGAGGACTTGCTACCTTCGGATTATCGTAGGGGACAAAGCTACGCCGCCACATCAACCTCCCCCGTGCCATGTTCAAGCCGTCGTGAGGCACCGCTTAGCTTTGCCCAAAGCACGGTGCCGGACAAAAAAAGACAAGGGAGGGCATTGATGACCAGGATGCAGACCAGTGAAGAAGATGATGGTGTTCTCTACGATGGGCTCAGGGGAGGAGTAGGGGTGTCTAGCAAGCGAAAGGACATCGTCAAGTTATCCTATGCCCAAGACACTAGATCTGGCCAGCAAAGAGAGAAGGGGTAAAAGGGTCATTTGACATCACGATTTGATGAAATTAGTCCAAAAAATTTAAAAAAATGGCATTTTTGACTATCCCATGAACTTTAGGGTACAAAATGTATTACATTCAACATGGTGGCAAATCTTAGCAAGCCATTCAACTAGTGGCATTTAATTGATTCCTCCTTTTGGTACGGACCTAATAAATGGGATGGACTGGCCTAGCCCAGCATCGGTTTCTTAACACCCCCCTTGGGCACCTACCGTGGGATGCACATGCCTCACTAAAGCTCCATGAAAACCTAGTGAAAAAAATATTGGAGAAAGAGTGCATGGCATATGCGTTCTACCACACGAAGTCTCATTAAAAATCTTAGGTGAGAAACCGTTAAAAACTCATTTAAGTGTAAGGGAAAAAGTGTATAATCCACCCAAGTTTGCAAGTCAGTCTTCAAGATTATTGGATACTTGGTTTTCACGATCAAATTTCATTGATGAGTTTACGAAGATTCCTGTTGTGAATTCTACACTTCTCTAAGTATCATCATTGAAATTTTATGAACAAATTTTTCAACGGAGGATGTTGGCATTGACTTATTGAACAAATCTGCTAGATTTTTGCATGATTTAGTATGCATTACTTTAATCTCGCCCATCTCTTACAATTTCATGAGTATAGAAGAACATGGGGTTGATAAGTTTCGTGAGGTTACTCTTTGCAAAGCCTACCTGCACCTATGAAAAAAAAGCAACATTATCTTCAAAGATAATGGTGATGATTTGCATATTATTCAACCCATATGGCTACTAGATGTGATGGTCTATACGCCGAAGCCATGCATATTCATGAGAGGCTTTGTATGGTGCGATGATTTCTAAGTGGTTCGTCAAAGTCGATATAAGACTTTGCTTAGACAATTTGCTAGAAATTACTGTCCAACTATGCAAGATGACACACCCAGTTTGAGACTTAGCTGTATGAGGATCTGACATATACCCAGCATCAATGTACCCTACCATATTCAAGTCTTATTTCTTTCTATAAAATAGATCGGGTCTTTGCTTCCTTGGAGATAGCGGAGAATATCCTTAATACCCTTCAAATGCCCTTTGGTGGGTTCTACACTATACCTCACAAGCAATTCACCACGAGTGCAATGTCTAGTCTTGTACAATTTGCAAGATACATGAGCATTCCAACAGCACTCAAGTATGAGAATTTTCAGTCCTAGGATTTCCTCTCTTTCTTCTCTAGGTCTGTACGGATCTTGGTTTGCTTGTAGTGGCCTCCCGACAATTGGAGTCATCAAAGAAAAAGTCTTCCCAAAACCAAATATTTCTATTACTCTCTTGCATGGAAAGTCGCTTCAAGCGATTATTCTAAATTCTTCTTGATTGCTTCAATTTATCTAGTAAATTTCATGGTTTCATACTACATTGATTTTTATTTGCTCTATCTTGATTCATGATAGAGATGTATTAATGTATGCCCTTATCCATGTTGTATAAAGATATGTTGTGACAACCTTAAATTCAAGTTTATTTCCATTGAGATTAATTATCTAAAGATAATATCGCCCGTTATCGGGAAATAGGTTTCTTCATAATAAACCCTAGGAAGTTGAGTCATTGAGTGAAACCTTGCTATATATCTCACCACCTCATTCTTCTTATTTCTCTTTCAAACAAAGACTCATTTATGCCCTGCTAAGCATATATAATTAGACGTGTGGCATACATGTCCAAACACTTTTCTTTTATTTAGAAATACTAGCCCAGTTAAGATTGCTTTCTTCCAATTTTCCTGATCTGACATTTTTTTTGCTTTCAACACATAATGCAGGGTAATGGTCAAGATCTATGACCGTGACAACTTTCTTTGCAAAGTAATGCCGACATTGGCTATTGCTCTATTCAAATATTCTCTAGTATATGCAAAGTTAATTACCATTTTCATCATGGTCTCAAGCTCTTCTACTTGCTCTCCACTATTTCCCATATTGAGAGCAAGTTCCTTTAGTTTCCCAGCACTGATGTGTGCGCACACTTCTCTACTAGTGCATTCTTTTAAAGGAAGGTTCGCACACACTTCTCTACTAGTGCATTCTTTTAAAGGAAGGTTTAAATTCGGTATGCCTCATACTACATGTTCCATGCTTGTGCCAGATCTCAACTGGCTCCCTTCTTCTTTTTGGTGCAGTTTGATGACCATTTGTGCTAACCCCTCTTGTCCATATTTCACCGGACGTCTTCAGTTACATGGGATTCGAGGAGCCAGAATTCCTGTGCTTTTAATTTGGGGACTTTGAATAGGATTCTTCAAGATTTCTACCCTCTTCAGTGCATTGCATACAAGCACATGCAACTTAGTCACGATCTTCAAAACATAAAAGTGACCAGACAGTTCATTTACTAGTTTCTTCATTTGATATAGGTTCATGAACCATGCATTCGGATTTTTAAAGGTGGGGTTATGAACCCTTGCACTAATCGGATGTAGCAGGCTAAGGGCCCAAAATTAAACTGATGAGAGTTTTTGCATCTTTGTAAATTAATATTTGCAGGTAGCAAGGTATTAATTTTAATTAATCTTAATTCATACCTCGGCTAATCCATTCTACGTGTGGACATGCTTTAATTCCAAGTGTCATACAATAATCATGGAACGCCTTTGAAGTAAATTCTTCAGTGTCGTCCATTCTAATTGACTTCACATGATGATCCGGAAAATTTGTTCTTAATCTGTGTAATTTGCTGGACTAGCTTTGCAAATGGATGATTTTTGGTAGATAATAAGTAGATGTGCGATCATTTCGAGGACACATCGATAAGCACTATAAAGTACCAAAATGGCTCTGATAGGGGATGAATTAGACCATAGATATCCTCGTGGATGTGTTATTCCCCCTAGATGTATAGATGACAATCAAGTCTCGAGACCTTAGATCGTATCTAGACCAGACTAAAACCAACCGAGACCTGAACATCATATCCGGACCTAGAACAAAACTCATTCATGGATCCAAACATACCTGAGACCCAAAAATCATATCCATATCCAAACCCAGATCGAAAGTCATTCATGAAAACCAGAGCAGCCTATACTTGACCTAACAGGTACCACCCAGTTTCATGGGTCCAATTTTAGACTCGCACCCAGTTCTGATGGATATCTGGCCCTTGGAGAGTCCTTGGTTGACTGGCTCGGTGGCTCCGGCTTAGCCAGGACTGCGCGAGCCAAGTGACTGCATTCCAAGAAGAAATTTTATAGCATAGCTTGACACTAATTTGCACGCATGGATGCCCAAGACCCAGCAGGTACCAAGACCCAAAACGGATGCGGGGGGTGTCCAATGGGCGTCGGACCCAGCCCCGTCTGACGCCCAATCCAGCCGTTCCCTGCTTCACCCTCAGCCCTTCGATCCCTCGCTCAGTCCGCACCAGCGCGGCATTCTTGCGCCTTGACACCGTCTCCCACTCCCGTCGTCCTCAATTCCCCGTCCTCCTCCAAATAGAAACCCTAGGGGCATGACGCCGTGGCTGCAGATTCGTTTAGGCGGGAACGACGTCCAGACAGGAAACCTTCCCCAAGATGGTGGCATGGCGAGCACGAGCACCTTGCTGATCGCTCGTCCAGACCCTACCTCCTCCGCCTCTGCTTTGATCCTCTGCCTCGTGTCGCTATATGCAATGGACAACCCTCCGAAAGGTATAACGTTTCTTGCCATGTGGTGGACTAAATTGAGTGGATTTTAATTAGGGTTTTTTTTGTATGGTGGACTAAATTGAGTGGATTTTAATTAGGGTTTTTTTTGTATTGTACTAATCAGAAGATATTGAAGGTGCAAGGTGCACCGACAAAAGTCTTGATACAGAAGAATGTCGGGTACCAAAAATTGGAATGGAATTTAGAAGCATAGATGATGCTTATAAGTTCTACAATGACTATGCATTTGATGTCGGTTTTAGCGTTAGGAAGAATCTTGATCGGAAGAACAAGGCAGGTGTTGCCACAATGAAGTGTTTTACTTGTTCTAGAGAAGGTACCCAAAGACCAAGATCTTCTAGTGAAAACCCATCGAAATTTCAACGAATGGAGCATAGAATTGGATGTAATGCACATATGAAAATAAACATTTGCAACAATGGACTTTACAAGGTGTCTTCTTTTGATCTGAACATAATCATGTCACTACAACTCCGTCCAAAACAAGGATGTTAAAATCTCATAGAGTCATAAGTAAGGCACAACACACAATGGGTGATTTTGCTAATGCATTAGGGTTAAGGCCAAAAGAGACTTATGAGCTTCTATCGAAGCATGTTGGAGGGAAACGCCATCTAACTTTTCTTCTAGATGACTACAAAAATTATTTGAGAAAAAAAGAGAGCAAGATATGGCATTAGGAGATGCCGGGGCGCTTATGCAGTATCTTCAAGATCGGCAGAAAAAAGATCCATCCTTCTATTATGCCATTCAACTTGATTCCAAAGATCAAATAACCAACATCTTTTGGGCTGATGGTAGATCATTGTTAGACTATGAGTATTTTGGAGATGCCATTTGCTTTGACACAACTTATAAACAAATAGCTATGGCCGACCTTTCGCTATTTTTGTTGGTGTTAATCACCATAGGCAAAATGTTATATTTGGTGCTGCATTGTTATATGATGAGTCAACTGCGACATTTGAATGACTTTTTAAAACTCTTTTGGAAGCCACATGTGGAAAAACTCCTAAGGTGGGATCAGAATGTCTTTTCAAATTTTATTTCAAATTGTTCAACATGAAACGCTTGTATGTAATTAACAATCTTCTTTCAGGTCATTCTAACTGATCAAGATGCAGCTATGAGCAAAGCAATTAAGAATATCTTACCAGATACTACTCATAGGTTGTGTGTTTGGCACATGTATCAAAATGTTGCGAAACATCTAAGTCACGTTTTCAATGCCTCGAAAGAGTTCAAGCGTGATTTCAGCTACTGTGTGTATGATTGTGAAAAATGAAGAAGAATTTATGAATGCTTGGCAAGCTACGCTAGAGAGGTATGATCTGTATGATAATAAATGGTTGTCTAATTTGTTTGCAATTCATGAAAAATAGGCACTAGTGTATGGTCGACAAGTCTTTTGTGCTGACATGAAATCAATCCAGAGGAGCGAGAGCATCAATAATGTGATTAAAAAATACTTAGATCCAAAAAGAAGATTGCTTGAATTTTTTAATCATTGGGAGCGGCTTGTCGAAGATCGTTGGCATGCAGAGTTGGTGGCAGATTCTCAAGCAAGTTAAGGCATACCTAAAGTTTCATTTTCTGATATGCTCAAACAAGTCTCACAAATTTACACTCCACGTATATTCAAGGAATTTGAAGAAGAATATGGTCGATTCCTCAATTGTAAGATTGACGATTGTGGTGTCAATGACAATGTGCATACCTATGTTGTCACACATGGACGCCGACAACGGATTATGTTCATGATATTTCTGATGATCACATGACTTGTTCTTGCCTGAAGTTTGAATTTACAGGAATTCAATGCTGTCATGTTATCAAGGCATATTTTAATAACATCAAAGAACTTTCTGCAAAATACCTTTTAAAAAGATGGCAAAAGGATGCTAAGATTGGAAAAATAATATCTACATCGTAAACCGGTATAGTTCATTGATGAGAGCGTATAATAGTGTATTTTCTACTGCATCACAGAGTGAGGTAGCATATAGGTATGCTATGAACATGGCAACAGAAGTGATGTGTAAAGTGGAACAACTAGTTCTGGAAGATAGCGGTGGCCAAATAGAGATGGAAGATGTCAGGGTCTCCAAGGTTAATGTTGAAGCACCATGTATAAATCCAATAGGTGTAAGGAAAAAAGATGGAGGGCAAGGAAGACGTCGTTTCCCAAGTTCTCTAGAAAAGAAAAACAACGGAAAAAAGAAAGGGCATGTTAACCTTGTAGATCTTGACGATGGAAACAAAGTAAGTTTCCAATAATTTTTTTTTTCTAAAGGTTGTTTTGTTTATTGACAACTTCACTTTGTCATTGTCCAGTTTGATACAAATTCATTTGGTGCCTCTTGTCATTACCATACTTATGGGTCTGCTATGGATCTATTAAATTCAATGTCTTCTTCTAATCTTGGAGATATTAACAATTATGCGAAAATAATTCTAATTATGTGTGCTGATAATATTTGTGTTGGTACTTATCACTTCTTTCTATTTTCAGGTGCAAGCAATGAACATTTCAGTCTTATGTGATGATGCAATAGCACTATAATTTATAAAGTACAATAGCATGGAAGTGGATATATTTTGTAAATGAAATGCCCATATAGATGGCATACTTTTGTATATGAAAGGCCCATACCTATGGCAAACTTTTGTACATGAATCAGATTCTAAATGTTATCATAGTTATTGTCGGTGATTGGGAGTACGGAGCCCCCGGGTACCGAGCTTACTTGTTGAGAGTGAGGATCAACCGGCCTCTTTCATGCAAGCGCCGGGCTTTCAAGAAGACGAACTTCGATCGAGTGGCTATCGATAGAAGGCGCGATGATTTTTAGGCTGGTTCGGGCCCCTCGAGTGGAGGTAATGACCCTCGCCCGAGGGTATCTATATGAGGATCAAGAGGTTACAAAGGGATGAGTTTCTTGTGGCGAGGGATGAGCTTTGGCCCGAATGGTGCGGTGGAGCTCCCACGATGTGCGTGTGTATTTTACGGTAGTCGCCTCTCTAGATGTGCAATGACGTAGTCTATTTATACATGGACGCCATCGGTTTTTCTAGCGGTGAAATCCTATTACCTAGCGGTATGATGGTTGTCCCTCCTTTGTCCGGTGGTCCGAAGCATGTCTTCCTCTTGCGTCATCGCTGCCGTTCTTCGTCTTACGGGAAACGGTGTGGGAGCGATGTTACAAGACGTGGGTTGGTGGCGCGATCCCTGCAATTGCCTCGACGTGTCGAGCATTTAATGCAGCGGGGAGAATCCTTCCTTGGTCGGGAAGGAGCTGCTCGGACCCGGTCCGAGCAGACTGGCCGTGCCCGAGCCCCGGCGAGGACTCCTTGAAGTATACCCTTGCTCGGGAGAGGGCTGTTTTTGTTTTTGCGTTTTTAGCGTGTGACTATCCGAACGCCACCGTAGGCCCGTCATCTAGCCCCGAAGCTGAGTGGTGGACCGGCGGTCCTCCTCGCTCTTTTAAACCGCATCGAGCCTTTTCGGTTCAGACGTTTCGACGATTGCCCGATTAGCGAGCGAGGCTAGTCGGGCAGACTTCGGTTGGTGAGCTCAAGGTTACCCGAGCAAAGGCTACCCGAGCGAATCTTAGGGTCGGCCGTCGAGGGGTCGCCCGAAGGTAAGCCCAAACGCTGGTCTTCCAACGGTTACTTGTGAGTGGGTCGACGGTTTTCAATGAGCGGTGTGGGTGGCGACGTCGTCGCTTAGCCCTTGGGGAGAAGGTCGTACCGAAAGCAGCCCTCTGCTTCGTCTGTGGCGAGAACGTTGTCGCGATCTTCCGAGCTTGAGGTGGGTGGGTTGCCTCACCCCGACCATGGGGTCTCCGGGCGGCGCCGAGTGTGACATGGCTTTGGTTGTCCGTGCCCGAGTATGGGGTTAGAAGTGGTCGGGACGCCGACCCCGGGCGTGGACGATGCTCGGCCGGTCTGTCGAGGCGAAGAGGTCGGAGTAGTTCGAACTCCGAGCTCGGGGTCTTGGCTCGTCAAGCTCGGGAACATCCGTGTCGGCCCTCGGCCCGGCCGAGGGTGCTGCTCGAGCGCCACCGCCATGAGGTAATTTCTTCTTGTGAACTACTTTTTGTCGTAATAATCTTTGTTGGCTTCTTCGCTTGCGCTTATCTGCCGAGGTGGATGACTGGGCTGCGAGTATAGAAGCTCGGTGCCGTGCCAAGGTGAAGGTGGTGCGCCCGAACTAGGGAGGCCCAAACGGAGCTCGCTGGGTCCGAACGAACTCGAGCACGCTTTGGGGTATGCTCGAGTGCTCGAGAGGAGCTCTGGTCCTGAGGAGGAGCTCGGCGGGTCCGCAAAGAGCTTGAGGAGGAGCGGCAGCAGGCCGAGCGGAGACCGAGAAGGTGGCGAGTTTCGCGAGGAGATCCGCCGGGCGTGAAGCCCAGACGAGGTTCTCGGCTTGAAGTCGCCTTGAGGACGTGGAGGCGGAGCTTCAATCTTTGAAGGGTAGATCTAGGCAATAGTGTACGTGGTGTTACACGTGTTTGTAGTACATTTAATTTAAATACAAGATGTTCTCTCTCTTGTTCACGTCTATAAAATATTTATGCTACTATTTGTCGCTATATACCTACCCTATAAGCCTCACGCCGAGCAAGGATCCGGGCACCAAGTAGCCGGGCGGCGAGGGTGCGCGAAATAAGCGATGTTCAGCCCCTCGTGTGGCCGAGTCCTTGCCCTCGTTGCGAGCAAGAGACCGGCACACGGCGGCCGCATCCGAAGATGCGAAATAGGCGATGTCCACCCCTCGTGTGGCGGGTCCTTGCCCCTGGTTGCGGCAGCAGGAGACCGGCACACGGGCAGCCGGCAACCGAGGATGGCGATGTCCGGCCCCTCGTGTGGCCGGGTCCTTGCCCCAGTTGCGAGCAAGAGACGGGCACACGGCGGCCGCATCCGAAGATGCGCGAATAGGCGATGTCCCCTCGTGTGGCCGAAGTCCTTACCCCAGTTGCGGGCAAGAAACCGCACGCTGGCGAAATGGCCGGGCACCGAGGATGGGCGATGTCCGCCTCGTCGTGGCCGAAGTCCTGCCCTCGTTGCGAGCAAGAGACCGGGCACACGGCGGCCGCATCCGAAGATGCGCGAATAGGCGGCGTCGGCCCCTTGTGTGGCCGGGTCCTTGCCCACGGTTGCGAGTAAGAGACCGGGCACACGGTGGCCGCATCCGAAGATGCGTGAATAGGCGATGTCCAGCCCTCGTGTGGCCGGGTCCTTGCCTCGTTGCGGCGAGCAGAGACCGGCACACGGCGGCCGGCGGCGAGGATGGGCGATGTCCGGCCCCTCGTGTGGCGGGTCCTTGCCTCGTTGCGAGCAAGAGACCGGCACACGGTGGCGGGCATCCGAAGATGCGCGAATAGGCGATGTCAGCCCTTTGTGTGGCCGGGTCCTTGCCCTCAGTTGCGAAAGCAAGAGACCGGGCACACGGCGGCCGCATCCGAAGATGCGCGAATAGGCGATGTCGGCCCCTCGTGTGGCGGGTCCTTGCCCTCGTTTGCAGCAGAGACCGGCACACGGCGGTAGGCGGCACCGAGGATGGGCGATGTCGGCCCCTCGTGTGGCCGGGTCCTTGCCTCGTTGCGAGCAAGTAAGAGACCGGCACACGGCGGCCGCATCCGAAGATGCGCGAATAGGCGATGTCCGGCCCCTCGTGTGGCCGAGTCCTTACCCCTGGTTGCGGGCAAGAAACCGCACGAAATGGCAGCCGGCGGCCGAGGATGGGCGATGTCCGGCCCCTCGTGTGGCCGAGTCCTTGCCCCCGGTTGCGAACAAGAGACCGGCACACGGCGGCCGCATCCGAAGATGCGCGAAATAGGCGATCCGGCCCCTTGTGTGGCGGGTCCTTGCCCACGGTTGCGAGCAAGAGACCGGCGACGAAGTAGTCGCGAAGTTCAAGTTACTCTACTCGAGTTCAATTTGGGTTCGGGATCGAAATCTGCGAGGTACCGCCGAGAACTTGTCGGGCGATGTGCTATCGGCTTATCCGAGCAATGGGATTCAGGGGGAGTGCATTCTCAGATCCGTCGGCGCTTTAGAAATCGGTTTAGAGAACAAGAACTCGTGCTTGGGCAGGAGAAGAAAAAAAAAAAGGTCGAAAACCTCGGAAGGAAAAGAACTTTGGTTATTATTCCTTCTTATTTAACATGCTCGGGATTTCGAGAAGAAGTCGCTCAAGATCCGAGAGTTAAATAAGGAGGATGGGCCGAAAGGAAGGGGAAGGTTAGGCGTGGAACTGCGTGGCTGGGCGATATTCCACGAAGTTCTTTGAGAATTCGTCCGTCGGGAAGGCGAGGCGACAGCCCCGGGCGTGAAGACGAGACGACCGTGAAAGGACCCTCCCACCTTGGGGTTAGCTTGTTGGCGTGTGATAGGTCTGGACCCGTCGCAGAACCAAGTCGCTGCTTTGCAGAGCCCTTGGCCGGACGACGGGGGCGGCGTGCTGCTGCAGAGCCCGGAGGTAGGTCTGGCGATCGGACGAGGGCTTGCTCGCGCTTTCCTCGGACAGTCGAGGTCGAGTAACCTGCCTTGGTGGTCATCGGCTGACCTCCGTGAGGTCCACGCGAGGTGACCTTAAGGTTATCTCGGTCGGAAGCATGGCCTCGGTGCAGATACGAGGCGAAAGGTGTTTAGCCCGTCGCTCTGCTTTGGGAGTGGTGCGGACAGCCCACAAGACGGAAGGGAGCTCGTCGACCCAGCCTGTCAGAGCTTAGAAAGCCGATCGAAGACCCGCCTCTTGATTCCTTGGAGGATCTCGCCGTTGGCTCGCCGACGACCCGTTGCTCGTGGGTGAGCCACAGAGGCGGCAAATTTCGTGCTAACGCCCTCGCAATATTCTTGGAACAGCTCCTTTGGTGAACCGAAGTTCCATTATCCGTGATCGGTCGGTGGGAACGCCAAACCGTGTGACCACGTTATTATGAAAAATTTTTGGCCGCTGGTCAGTAATGCCGAGACCGGTTCGGCCTCTATCCATTTGGTGAACGTGTCAATGGCGGCGAAGAGGTATCGCAAGATCCTTCGCCTTTGGGGAATGGTCCTAGTATGTCTAGCCCCGGGTAGAGAATGGCCGGTGAGGGAATAGTTTGAAGGGTGTAGGCTGGTTGGTGTACTGCCGGGCATGGAATTGGCACGCTTCGGCATGTGGTGACGATCTTAGGCGTCGCCACCAACGCCGTGGGCCAATAGTAGCCCATCTGAAGGCTTTGCCGACGAAGCGTTCTGAGGAGGAGTGAGCTCCACAGCACCCTCGTGCAAGTCCTTTAGCAGAATCTCCCTTCTTCCCGAGGGACGACTTGGAGAGGACTCCGAGCGCGCCTCTTGATGCAGACAGGCACCTTCCACTAACTTTGTATAGTGGAGCTCTCCGATAAGCGGGATTTCTCGGCCGTCCTCGAGCAATGTCCGTGTGCCAAGAATTGGATGAATGGCGTCATCAAGTGGCTCCTTGCTCGAGGCTGAGACGTCGTTTTGCGTCTCCGTGCCTCTTCTCCGGAGGAATGGAGGGCTTTAGCAGTGCTCAACGAGCACCTGTTGGGACCGGTTCTTGCGAGGTGCCCAACTTGGCAAGTTGGTCGGCGGGGTATTTGCTCTCCGGCACGTGAAGGACTTCAAATTTCAAGTTCCTTTCCAACTTCCTCACCTCGCCGTGTAGCGCCATTGAGTCATCGAAGCTTGAAACTCCTTGTTAACACGGTTTACGACCAGCTGCGAATCCCTTTCACGGTTAGTCGTCGGACCCAAGCGCAGAGCATGCGGAGCGGCCAAGAGGCCTTCATATTCGCCGCGTTGTTCGTCGCGGCGAAGTGTAATTGTATGACGATCGAGTTGTTCTCCGTGAGGAGAGGTCAGACAACCCCAGCCTCGGCGCTCGAAGGAACGCGAGCCGTCAAGAACATTGTCCAATGGGGTTCCTCGGTGTGCGGCCTTTTGTTCGATCGGGGATTCATCCACTCGCCACGAAGTCCGCCAAGATATCGAGATTTGATCGCCGTCGGCGATTTAACTTGAGGTCAAATTCCCGAGCTCAATTGCCCATTTAGCGTCCCGAGGCGTCGGGGTTTTGAGGATTTCTCTCGTGAAAGCTGGTCGGGACCGTGATTGGGTGAGCCAAGAAATAGTGGCGAAGTTTTTAGAAGCCATGAGGAGGAGTCTGAAGTTTCGACCTCGGGTAACGCCCCTAGGTCCATAAAGTACCTCGCCACGTAGTAAATAGGCGTGCCGATCCTCGGCTCGACTCACGCAGCACGCGCCATCTTTGGGGAGGCCGCCAAGTAGAGCAACAAAGGCCCTGTCCCTCGGGGTGACTAGGACAGGCGGGCTCGATAGATATTCTTTGAGCTTTTTAAAGGCGTCGTCGGCCTCCTTGGTCCGAGACGAAACCGTCGTGTTTATGCATAAGGCTTTGAAGAAAGGAAGTCGCGCCACCTAGTCGGGAGATGAAGCGGCTAAGTGCCGCCATCCGACCAATGAGCGATCGACTTCCTTTACATTCGAAGGAGCTCGATCCTTTCGACGGCCGATCTTTTCCGGGTTGGCACCGATGCGGTCGACCCGATGACGATCCGAGCACCATGCCCGTGTGTACACCGAAGACACATTTCTCCGGATTCAGCTTTATCCGATGTTTTCTTAAATTACGAAGGTTTCTTCGAGGTCCGGATGTGGGCCTCGGCTAAAGCACTCTTGACGACTATATCGCCTACATAGACTTCTAGGTTCCGGCCGATCTGGTCGGGAAGGTCTTCTGCATCAAACGTTGGAAAGTGGCCCCGCGTTTTCAGACCGAAAGACATGGTCGTCGTAGCGAAGGTGCCGAAGGGGTGATGAAGGCGTTTTCTCTTCATCCTCCCGCGACAGTGACTCGATGGTACCGGAGTATCGCCCAAAAGCTCATCGGTGTGCTTCGCCGTTGCATCGACTAACCGATCTATGCGGGGAGGGGAAGTTGTCCTTTGGACATGAGCCGTTGATGTTGGTGTGATCGACGACATCCGCCACTTTCCGTTCTTCTTCGACCACGATCGATTCGCCAACCGCCGGAGTGCTCGACTTCTAACGAGCAAGCGGCCTTCAACGGCTTGTCCATTTGCTCTTTGATGACATCGACCTTCCATTGCGGGAATCTCCTCGGCGCTTGGCGCCTTGTTTTTATCGTGAACCGCCACTGTGCTCGATCACCTCCTTGGGACCCCGGGCATGTCGGACGGCTCCCATGCGAAGACGTCGGCGTTGCGGAGGAAGGTGACGAGCTTCGCCTTCCTATTTTGGATCCAGCGGCCCGACGTGGACCACCTTCGACGGATCCTCGCCGGAGATCGAGATGTTTTAAATGCGCTCGAGGCCGAGGACAACCTTGGGCCGAGCGGACTTGTGAGAGTTATGCTCGCGGCGCGTTCAGAGGAGCTGGCCGACAGTGGTCGGCGCCATTTCGTCGACTCGAGGCGGCCTTGTGGTTGCCCCGACGGTGATCACCCCTTTCGCCCCGGGAGCTTGAGGCGTGATACGCGTGGTGCGAGTCGCCATGAACTTGGCGAGGGCCGGCCGCCGAGGATGGCGTTGTAGGCCGACTCAAGTCGACTACCTCAAAGGTGACCAACTCGGTCCGGAAGTTGCTCGGTGCCGAAGGTCACAGGGCAGACGATCTGCCGGCGGGGTCATGGACGTGCGGGATGATGCCGTGGAAGGGCATAGCGATGTTTTGATCTTGGAACGAGGGATTTGCATCTCGCCCAAGACCCGGCGAGATCAGGTCAGAGCGCTTCCCCATCGATAAGCACCCGTGCGACCTTTGTGTTCTTGATGGTCGGGCAGAGCACGAGGGGAGTTTCTGGGGCTTCGTCATTCCCGAGGGCGATCCTCCCGGAGAAGGAGATGGTCGTTTCGACCATCTGTTGCTCGGGAACCGAGCCGCCTCGGTCATGGCGGCAGACCTCAGGCCATGCCTTCAACTCCCGTCGGAGGCGAGGTCGCGGACCTCCAAGATCACCGCAATGTGGTGACTCGGCTCATGGTATTCTTCGCTCTCTGGCCGCTCGGTCCGGGCGGGGCTCGGACTTCGGTCGGGCCCACCCTTCCGGCGTCCGGGAGGACGGCATGGGCCCCGTCCGTTGTAGAAGTCTTCAAGCCGAGCGATCCAGTGCGGCGATTCGGAGGTCGTGCCGTGCACTTAGTGCAGCGAGCGAAGCGACCGCTCGAGGGTCCCCGAGGTCCACGCTTCGTCCGGTCGGTCGATCACGACCGCCCACCTTGCTCGGGAAGGCCGAGGCTTCTTTGGCGGTGTTCGTGGAGACGACGGCTCTGGGATAGCGCCACCAATTTGGCCGCTTTCTTTTTCTTCTTGGCCTTCTTGTCGGACTTCTTTTTGTCCGAAGATCCCAGCTTTGGCTGGAGGCGCCGCCCGACCCAAGAAGCCGTTCGCTCCACGGCCTCCTCGGCGTTTATGTAACGCTCCGCCGCTTGAAGAGCTCACCGCCGAGGAGCCGAGTATATCTCGAGGTCCTGGGTGAAGCGGACGTTTGACGCTTTCGGTGAATGCTTCGACGATCGCTTGCTCGATGTTCGAATCGTGTTCGCATGCGGATGAACCTTCGAACGTAGTCCCGGAGGCTTCGTCCTCCATCTCGACCACCGCTTGAGGTCTGCGGCCTTCTGGCGGGGACAAGACCATGAAATTCGCCACAGGCCTCGCCTGATTGGACCCGGTGTGGATGGAGCCTTCCGTTGGTTGAAGAGCCATGTCCGAAGGGCCCTCCAACACGGCGGGAAATAGTTCACCATTACCCTTCATCACGCTTCGCGTGACGTGTGGTAGCATATACCGAGAGGAATTCGTCCGGTTTCGGGTCCCGTCGAATCGCTCTATGTGGCCCGGTTTGAATTTGGGGGCCATGCCGCGTTTCGGAGGGCGCGGAGAAAGCGGGCACCGTGGTTTACCCGCTGTCGCTCCCATGAGCGCCACGCCTCACGCCCTCGGAGGGGACCGAGGCGCGAGAAGACGCCGTCGCGCCGGCGCCGGGGTATCCGTGGGTTTCCCCGAGTGGCGCGGGTCGGCGCTGCGCTGAAGCGCCTCGCATCGACTCGGGGTGGCCCTGTTCGGCCGGAGGGCGAGCCGAGCCGTCGTCGTGGCGATGTTTCGCTTTGCGAGCATTGCTCGAGAGACGCCACCGTGATGGCGAGATGTGCGGTCATTCCTCCGCCGATCAAGGTCCCGACGGAGGTCGTGGACGGAGTAACTACCCCCGGTTCGGCTTTCGGGAAGCACTCCGAGTCGGCGCACGAGGAAGATCGCCGCCAATCGCTTCGAATTTTTCGCCATGGCTACGCTTAGCTCGGCGGCCCGGTCGAAATCAGGTCGAGGTCACACAACGTGTGCAGGCCCGGAGGCGCTGGCGACTCTACCGTCGGATCGGAGGAAAGGACCGAGGTGGCGACCCGGCCGGGGAGCGGAGAGCTGGCGGGCCCTCGCCCCGGTCATCGCGATGGGTTGCGTGGCTCGATCGACGAGTCGCCAGCCCGATTGCTGGCGCCCAAGCGGCGACGCGACTCGCCCTCCCGAGGCGCGGAGCAGGACGCCGCCTGTCCGCCATGTGGGCTTCAGCGGAATGCCGGGCATGAGGGTGTCATGACCGTATCCCCGCAGAGACTCTCTCGTGGTCGAGTCGAGGATGTCCGGATATCGACCCTTCGCATTTAATCGACACCTTCACATATGGTGGTGTCTCTGCTCCGCAGAACTCTCTGAATCGAGAGGTTCGGGAACGAACTCCAACCCAGCTCATCCACCGGGCGGCAGACATCCATGGGGAGAGGACTCGCCATGGTGTGTCCTTCCGGATCGACAATCCGGGCGACCTCAGATCGGACCAATATTCGCCCAAGTCGCCGAGGTCGCCGGGCTTAATATCTTGGTTGTCCCGAGAGTTCACCATTCTTCAAGGACCTTCGCCGCAGAAGCCGATCTCGCCCCCACGGACGGCGCCGGTTGTCGGTGATTGGGAATACGGAGCCCCGGCACCGAGCTTACTTGTTGAGAGCGAGGATCAACCGCCTCTTTTTCATGGCGTCGGGGCTTTCAAGAAGACGAACTTCGATCGAGTGGCTATCAAGAGAAGGCACGATGATTTTTAGGTGGTTCGCCCCTCGAGTGGAGGTAATGACCCTACGCCCGATGGTATCTATATGAGGATCAAGAGGTTACAAAGGGATGAGTTTCTTGTGGCGAGGGATGAGCTTTGGCCCGAATGGTGCGGGTGGAGCTCCCACGATGTGCGTGTGTATTTTACGGTAGTCGCCTCTCTAGATGTGCAATGACGTAGTCTATTTATACATGGACGCCATCGGTTTTTCTAGCGTTGAAATCCTATTACCTAGCGGTATGATGGTTGTCCTCCTTTGTCCGGTGGTCCGAAGCATGTCTTCCTCTTGCGCCATCGCTGCCGTTCTTCGCCTTACGGGAAACGGTGGGAGCGATGTTACAAGACGGGTTGGTGGCGCGATCCCTGCAACTGCCTCGACGTGTCGAGCATTTAATGCGGCGGGGAGAATCCTTCCTTGGTCGGGAAGGAGCTGCTCGGACCGGTCCGAGCAGATTGGCGTGCCCGAGCCCCGGCGAGGACTCCTTGAAGTATACCCTTGCTCGGGAGAGGGCTGTTTTTGTTTTTGCGTTTTTAGCGTGTGACTATCCGAACGTCACCGTAGGCCCCCGTCAGTTATATTTCAGATTCTAAATGCCTTTTGTATGGAAATAATGTTTAGCTCTGTATGTTGTTCTTAGTTCAAAAGCAATGGCATGCAGTGCCTTATGTGTTGATTCCAGAAATTAAGTACAGGGAAATTGAGTGACACTGTATGGAAATGGAAGAATATTTGCTTTAGTCTGGAATGACTACAAGAGTATTTTATTGAGTAGTTAATGAAAAAAGGTGAAATGATTCAAGAGTATTTGGCCTTAGGTTATATGTATGCCTCTGAACCTAGTCTGGACTTGAGAGGCAGGTTCTTTTGGCAATTGGTGGTGGCCATCTTCAGGTTTCGTATTTGGCAATTTGAGGGTCAGGTTCTTTTGGCAACTGGAGATGGCCACCTATTCAGTGCAACAATCGACATAGTATATAATGAAGTACTGCAGATAGCCCGTCAATTTATACTTTTATTTCTGAATAAACTCAGCAACATGTTTTGGTACCCAACCAATTAGCCTTCGTACGTTATTATCAAAGGGTACAACCCATGTTTTTGCTTCATTGGATAGATCAACTGTTATCATTCTGCATTCCTGACTTCTTTTGAATACAATGGCAGCTACCTGAATCCAGATACCATGGAATTCATCACATTACATTAAATCCTTGTGGTAACATTTTGTGACTTTATCTTATACTACCTGAATGATATCTGGATTCAATGGCAGCTGCTCAAGCATCATCACACATACTGCAATTACAATTTTCAAAAGTAATTCTAGAAGCCACTGCCACTTATTTCAACACAATTGCAATTTCAGAAAGTTGCAGTTACAAATTCCAGCTGCAGCAGAGTATACCCAAGCAATATGCAGCTGCAACTTATTTACAAAGCACAGAAACAAGCTCAGGCCATGTTCAATTACAAATTACAATTACAATTGCAGTGCTATAGCTAGAACTCAATCAATCAGCTCCTGGCACCCAAGCAATCAGCAGCAGTGGAGCTTTGAACGATGCCAAGCAGCTGTATAGCAACAGTGGAGCTTTGAATGAGGCCACGCTGGGCTCCTCCGCGATGCTGAACAAGAAGCTTACGAGGCCACTGAGCAAGACGCAGGTCGCCGGCGAGACGCCGTCGCAACCCTGCAGCCGCCGCGCCAGCTTCACCAGCGTCGCACCGCAGCTCCTTCGCAACGCCGCAGCAGCTCCTCCGCCCCAGCAAAGCGGAACCCCTCATCGGCGAGGGAGGGCGGCGAGCGGCTCGACGCAGTTGGTGAGTAAGGCAAGCGGCTAGGGTGGGGATGCGGGGGGCGACCGGTTGGGGAGACGATGAGAGCTGCCCCTAGGGTTTCTATTTGGAGGACGATGGGAAATTGAGGAAGACGGGAGTGGGAGACGGCGTCAAGGCGCAAGAATGCCGCGCGGGTGCGGACTGAGCAAGGGATCGGAGGGCTGAGGGTGAATCAGGGAATGGTTGGATTGGGCGTCGGACGGAGCTGGGTCCAACGCCATCGGACGTCCCCTGCATCCGACCCAAAACATGCATGTGCATTGAGCAAAACTCTAGTAAAAGGCAAAGCACTGCTATTTGCATGTGCTAGCCACTGCTCGTATTGCCCGTAATACGTGGCCACTGCTCGGTCTCTCGCTATGACTCTCGTCGTGTGCACAAGCGAGGTAGTACTAAACTCCATGTACTAGTACTGATGGCTTGCTCATGCGCTTCTGCTCTCTTGGGATGCTTGCTCGCACTGCTGGCCTGGTTCCTGCTTGCTGGCCTGCTACTCTGCGTGTGGGCTGTTGGTTTTGTGTCACTACATGGGCTGTTGCACGCGTGGTCTGCTGCGTCATTGCATGGGCGCGTGGCGTGGCCTGGTGAGTGATGCTACTCGCGTGGGCTCGGCGAGTGGTTGTGGTCGTGGGCTGCTATTTTGCATGGGCTGTGCTTTTTTTTTAATTAGTTCCGGTATCCATGGGTCTAAAGTAAAACCCAGATTTGGATCCGGACTCAAAATTGAATGTGACATCCTGAATTTTCAAATCTTCATTTCAAACTCAATTCAAATTTCATTCACATTCTATTCCAAACTCAAATTCTATTTCATTCAAACTTAATACAAATCCCTGCTACAATTTCAAATTCAAAATACAATTACAATTTCCTAAATTTCTCATATTTTTTCTCTCGTTTCTTCTATTTTCTCGCTTCCCTAA
Organism: Olyra latifolia; assembly: GCA_036346145.1. Lineage (NCBI taxonomy): Eukaryota > Viridiplantae > Streptophyta > Magnoliopsida > Poales > Poaceae > Olyra > Olyra latifolia. The sequence continues at coordinate 50,964,296 of CM070524.1, read as the reverse complement.
ATTTTTTTCCCTATTCAACTTTGGGCCGACCATGCCTTTCCTGGTCGAGCAGCCCATCCTAGCCACGGACAGGCCCTGTTTATGTTGATCTCCTGGCCGAAACACCTTCAAACAGAAGTGTCCTTGGTATCCTACCAATCCCAACTGAATTCGGTTGTGTCTCACCCTAGCCGAATCCCATCCCCTCCAAACTAGGGCCAAAGTTTTCCCTACCTATCATATTGCAACTGACCAGGACTCTAGTCGGTTGCCAAAAGTTTCACCCCAATTTCCATATAAAAGCCTAAGCATAATCCCCTCAATCGTCTCATCGTCGCCTATGACCACCTGCAAACCCTAGCCTAACCTATCTGTAAATAGCTGTTGTCGCCCTCGACCTCCACCTACTTACCTGTAGCGCCGCACCATCTCTTTTAAGCCGCCATGTTGCCTCCACGCCGCCAACGGCGGTCGTTTATGTTGTTGCCCGCCACGACGCCCAGCGCCACAGCCACCCTTGCGTCTTGAAGCCCATGCCTGATCGCCGCCACCGTCGGCCACGCCAGATCACCCGATCGAGCCTACGCCGTCACCCCGACACCGCCTCTAGGTGCCGTCGCCGCCAGCCAGCGTCTTGGCTGCTCCACCGCCGTTGTAGCTCATGTGGCGCCATGAGCATGATAGCAGCGGCCTGGCCATGCATGGCGTTGCTTTGCCGTCCACCGCCCGCCAACTCACCGCCTCCTCTTTGTTGTTCTCTCTCCTCACTCTTTCAATCTCTCTCTCTTATCCAACTCCTCCTTTGGTGGACAAGAGTGGTTGGTCGCTCTGTTGCGACTGAAGCTACTGATAACCTTTTCGGTTTTCTCGAATTTCGTGTTTTTGCCAATTTGTCTTTTTCGCCACGGTTTCATCCGAACTCCGATTCCGGCAAAATTAGTTCCATTAAATCCAGAAAATTCACATCTTCACACTATAATTTTTTTAAATTTTTACTAGTAATTTATTTGCTGTTATTTATTTCTTTTCTCGATTTGAGTGCGATAGATCGTGTGGGTCCTAGAGCGAAGTACGCCGACGCTGTCAACTACCAGCAGCAGCAGCAATCGTTAGAAGATCAAGGCAAGTCTTTCCCCTAGAATCCCAATTTCTAGATTTTGCCAAAATTGCTATTTGATTAAATCATTCGTATTTGCCATAGTGATTCCTATTGCATGTCGTTATTTACATGGTACGAACCCATTATCATGACCAACCCTAGGGTGATGATATTATATAATTTGCTACTGTTTTTAATCATTAGTTGGCTTAGTATTGCTTAGATAGTCACCGAGGAGTGATTCCTACTTATATGATCATCAGTATACAGTTTAATATGAGAATGTGGATTATCTGAGTTTGAGATATGAGAAACTGGGTTTATGGTGGGATTGTTCACTCATTACATAAAATTTGACCGATTAATAATTTGACTCGGAGCGGGTGACTTGAGTTGACGCTCCGGTCCCTAAGGACCGATGATCGTGATGGATTTAAATGAGAATTTTCCATGCGACTGCAAACCCGGTATGGGACGGGCCTGATCTAGAGAGAGAAAAATGTCAGCGTTGCCTCCATCCTTGCACTGAGGGTGAGGTCCCAAGGGATGCGTCATCGTCGGTGTATAGCCTAGGGGATAGAACTTCGGGGTACTTGTGTATAATATCAGGTATGGTCGAAGTCCCCAGGGTACTTGTGTGTAATATCAGGTAAGACCGTGACAAGTCCGGGTTGATCTTTTGATGGATTTTGTTATGATGCTTTCTAATAAAAAAGTATCGTATCTTGCGGGGAAAGCATACAACCTCTACAGAGTGTAAACCCATTCGAATGGTCGTTGTTGGCGATCGTTAAATTCCGAATCTTTACGCCAACATTCTGGTAATTTGGGGGAATTCAAGGTCTAATGCTCTAAAATTATTTAAACTAATAAATTTTCACAAGTTTTGGTGAGTTTATGTCCTCAGGTACAAATGAGAAAAAACCGGAGCTGAACCGGCAAAAAAGCCAGGCCAGCCGACCCACCCTAGGCCGGCCGACCTAGCTCCTTCGGCCGATTGAGCTGAGTTTTCTCCAATGATCCAAGAAGCTCAAATAGAGGCCATCTCAGCTGTCCATCCACGTCGGTTTAATCAAAGGGCAGCACTTGCTTCACAAATAGATCCATAGGCCCACTTGGAAGGGGGTCTTACCGGTTCCCATTGGCAAAACCGACGCAAGGGGGGCAATCTACACCGTCCATAGAGCATCCCATGCTAAGCAGATGGCCTGGATCAACCGAAGGTAGGCCAGCCGGCCCCCCAAGTTGCTTCCTTGGATGCTACTTCAACTAAGGAGGCTCCTACACGTGTCCCCTAACGTGTCAAGTGCTCATTGGCTCCGTGACACTATATAAAGGACCCCTCACCTCACTTGTAACACACACACATCACACCATTTTGGAGAAGAATCACTTTGTCACTAGCTAGAGTAGTTCTTAGTTAGTTTGGGAGTTAGAGTTCGAGTCGAGCTGAGGCTTGAGGTTCCAGAGCTGTCTTCGGGAATTCGGGTAATAGCTCTTGTATCCTTTACTTTTCCCTTGTGTAAGACTAGATCATATCAATACAAGTTCTTTACTTTATTCGAGCTGAGCATTTACATTCCGCATTAGTTGAGAGTTTGGAGAATTACAGTCATGTTTAAGGTTATCTGGTTTCGAGTCTAGGTTCCCTCTCATATACTTCTTAGTATCGAACATAGATCATCCCCTAAGGACCCGAGGGGAAGTGATCGGTTCTAGTAGCAGATGTGGTGTCTGAGGCTAGATCTGACTTGAAAGGCACCTGATTCAACAGTGGTGCGGTAGGTAGTAGGTGGTGACAGCCCTACTATCCGGGTGGTATTAGCTCTTGCAAAGTTTGCCCTATTAGTCTCAGACCAGTTGAGCGGGGTGGTCATAATCATCTGGTGTTCTTAACTGATAGCTGGTGGTAGTGAATCGGCCGAGCTCCGAGGATTTTCTTAAACATTACTACTATCTTTATTAGCTCAGACTTGGTAATCTAATTGAGCTTATCTTAGGAACATACTCGTCTCGTTGTCCTCCCAAACTAGCAAGACTACCGGCTTATTTTATCTCCTGTGTGTGTCACTTTGGTTATCTTGTTATATCCTTATTATATCCCCCGTTGCCTAGCTGACTAGTAACTTAATTAATAGAGATATACTGTACAACGATAGCGATATTGAAAGTGCATCTAGGCCTCCTTATGGATTTTGGGGATTAATGACAAAACGATTAAGAGACTAATGAGATTTCTATGTGTCATCTTCAGATCTTAGTCCTCTACAGTGAAGTTATGAGCAATGACGAACCCTCAATTCGAATGAAGCAAAAAATGGTATCTAGATTTGTGATTTGTAATTTATTTTAAAATTTTGAGTCTAAGGATAGCTGTACTATTAAGAGGAATTTGACGGGAAATAGTGTTTGGATATTCTAGGTGCTCATGATAAAAATTAGTTAGCAATTATACAGGTTTATAAACCCATGTCACCGAATCCAAAATCCAAACACAAAAACTTATATGTCACTCGGAGTATCCGAATATTTATTCGGACTGTCCGAACTGACCCCCTCTGTCTCCTCAGAAAGAAAATTGTCCTTGAGGCTAAGTCCCTCTCGGAGTATCCGAGTTTTCACTTGAAGTATCCGAAACACTCGGAGTATCCGAAGTAATTATTCGGATTATCCGAGCTGACATTCTCTGTTCGCCGTGTAGAAATTAGTCGGACTATCCGAAACTTAACTCGGAGTATCCGAAGGTTCGGACTATCCGAAGAATCGACTCGGAGTATCCAAGCTGGGTCTCTCTGTCTCTGTGATTTGCACTGTTCGGAGTATCCGAGTATTTACTCGGACTATCCGAACTTATGCAGATCTGAGTCAAAACGGCTAGTTTCAGGGGCTCGTATTTATACTCCACTTCACTCTCACCTAACTAAGACACTATTCACTCAGAACATTTACTGCCTCTCGTCTTCCTCCTTGAGCCCTAGCTTTTTCTCCCTCCTCTTGAGCTTGTTGATTAGATTCACTAGAGGGAGAAAAGAAGTGATATTTGAGAAGTTTGAGCTTGCTAAGGTCCATCTTGAGCACCGGGCTTCATCCTCTTGCGGATTTCTCGCCGATCTATTACTCTTGGAGGTTGAGGACTCCTAAAAGGCTAGGAGTCGCCAGTGAGCTCCCAAGCTTCGTGTGGTGAGCCTCCGGAAGTTTGTGAAGGTTGAATCCATCCCCACAAGGAAATGATTCAAGACAGTGAAGTCGGTGAGTGCTTGGTGCAACACCGAGAGGATTAGGGTTGAAAGAGACCCGGGCTTTGTGCCTCCTCAACGGAGACATAGGATTCCCTCAAGGATCCAAACTTCGGGACAAAATCTTTGAGTCTTCGTCTTCATCTCTTGGATTTCATCTTCACCCTAGTGTTCAAATTCGAATCTTGGTGTTTGAAGTGGTGATATTGTCTGTGAAGAAGATATTGCTGACTATACTTCACATACAGGTACTCTAGGCTCACTAACACTCTTGGTGCAGGTATTATCTCTCGAAGAGCCTAGATTCACTCTTGCTCGTTTTTCTTACACTATATTCTTCGGACTATCCGAATATACTTTGGACTATCCGAAGTACTCGGAGAGTCCAAGCTGAACTCGGACAGTCCGAGCCATTCATTTATGCTGCGATTAAATTTTAGTGATAAATTTTATTATGCCTATTCACCCCCCTCTAGACGACATCCCGATCCTTCATATATTCTTTACCCTCGTTCTCTGTGGATTAAAAACGATACCTTAGAATACTCCCGGGTAAAAACTACCGTGATATCCGTCCGCTTTCGAATTATTCTATAGCACGTAAGAATCGCCAATAGTCGTGCTCCCGGTTATGAGCATCTTGGTGGTTTTTCACATCGTAACTACACCCTAATTAATTTGACTTGGGTAAGGTTTATCCGGTAGTGTGCCATTGCTAGATGATTCATGATGCATGAGAATGAGCATGAGAACTATGTTGAGACTATGAGATGAGACTATCAGAACTTGGGACATGAGACATTGAGGTTGAGAATTTTGCCATGTTTATGTTATTGTTAAGATTAATCATGTGAACTGCTATTTATTTACTTATATTTTGTTAAATGCTTTCATACTTCTAAGTTAAAATGCCTTTATGTAAATGAGCCATTGTCTTTTCTAGGATGAGCCTAGCCTGCCCCTTCCCAGGAAAGACTTGCTAGCATTCACGTGCTACCCCCGGTCTTCATTCGGGGCTACTTATTCCATGAGTAGATCAGGACCGTGAGGATACACAGGAACATTGGATTTTTCCCGGAAGGTGATCCGGAATACTAAAAGCTTCTCCAGTCAGTTTGCCTGTGGCTGATGATAGGTCTACTTTAGTATTTATTTGGTTCTTCTGGTGCTATATTATACGGTAATAATTGCTTCGCGGTACTCTGATTTATTTTATTAGTTAATGCAGTGTTGGTGTTGATACTTTATTTCTGTTTTACTGTGGGTACGTGCTTGATCCTTGGGATACGTACTGTTAACACAAAGGGGTTTGGTTTAGTAAAATCGGGTCCCAACATTGAATACCCATGGGTCCAAGATGAGACCTGGACTCATCGGGTCGGGTACCTGCGGTTACCTGGAACCATGGGTATTTTTGCCATCCTTGTCTTGGATTTCGTTATTCACTTTTAAATTATTATACAGTAATAATTGCTTCGCCACACTCTAATTTATTTTATTAGTTAATGCAGTGTTGATGTTGATACTTTATTTCTGTTTTACTGTGGGTACGTGCTTGATCCTTGGGATACGTACTGTTAACACAGAGGGTTCGGTTTAGTAAAATCGGGTCCCGACATTGAATAGCCATGGGTCCGAGATGTGACCTGGACTCGTCGGGTCGGGTATCCGCGGTTATCTGGAACCATGGGTATTTTTGCCATCCCTGCCTGGGATTTCGTTATTCACTTTTAAATTGGACTGTTTAGTGATTGATTTTCTTGTTGTGCATACGTGTCATACAAAATCTTCAGAATATGAGAAATTCTTTACAGTAAAATTGTGACCTTGCGACTTTGTAATTATATTTCTCGTTATCAGGATAAATGTCATAAAGACGTAGCATTACTCGCAAGAATCAAATACCGGAATGAAAGAATAAAGTCATTTGGGACCACTAATCAGGAGGGTAAACTAATGTACTACTCTCTCATAGAGCTTACAACCATTATTTGAATTCTTGAATGTTCATCATTGTAAGCAAACTGCAAATGAATGGGTAAATGTATTTCAATACATGCTCTAGATGGAGTCGGTGAAGAGAGCGTTCACCTTTGCCTCCTCCTAGGACAGATTCTCCTCCTAAACTACTGCTAAGGCAGTAGCAGCTATGTCGAGGAGAGTTGAAGTGTGATGCCTATCTCGGTAGCTGCTGCAACGTCCAAAGGAGGGACAAGGGCGGCATCCAAGGTTTCTACATCCATGGGGTCATCTCTGACAGCAATGGCAGGGTGCACCTCATGGCTTCTATGGGGTGCTTTGGCTCATGGCAGATTTAGGACCAATGGCCCTATATGCCACATTTGTAGCACACATGGTCTTGTCAGTCGTATGGTTTCTTCTCCTACTTCTTCTCTGCTAGGTATTTGTGAATCTCCCCATCAGTTGCCTAGATCACACATTGCAAGTCGTGTAAGGTAATATTGCATAAAATGGTCGTAAAATAAATACAAATATCCTCATAATTTTTCCAATCTTTTTATATGCAATTCTATAGATCTCTATTAGCTCTAGTGATTAAAAGCAATTAAATAAATTATAATTAATCAAAGCAATAAATACATAAATTAAATGCATAGAAATAAATAGTTGCAAGTAAAACATAATTAAAATGCAAGAACGGGACTTTAGTTCGTAATCCCGGGACCTCGTTTCATAGGAATATGCAATTTCTATAAATTAACACAGTAAAGTTCAGGGGGCGACTCTGTAAAATCTATTTTTCCCTTTTCTTTCTTGGGCCCCTTTTTCCTGCTGGAACGGCCCAAGTGGGCTGTTCGGCCTTGAGTGTTGGTGGCCGTGCGAGGTGCAACGGTGCGCATGGCATGGCTAGTGAGGCGCGACTGATCCGCAGTCCACGGGCGCCGCAAGGCTGGCTTGCATGGGTTTTTGTTGTGATATTAATCATGTTTAACATGTGGGTAAATTATTGTGTCTATGATAATAACTATCTAGTAGTTATTAGGAGGTCAGAATTGTTGGTAGTTACTATCACACGTCTTTATTATTTGTAATTTTTCTCTTTGTACTCTATAAATGAAACATATCCCCTCATTTGTAACAATGATTGATGAATCAATAAAGAGTTTCTTTATCTCTCTATTCTTTTTTCTACTCTATGCATGGATTGAACAGCTATAAATACAACAAAGTTGTACTTCAACAGGTTTAACCAGGACCATGGCTGACACGGATCGCTCTTCCAGTCAGTGGTGCCGACAAGGGCCATGCCCAATCTACTTCGTATTGGTGTAATGCCCACGATTTCATATCTGCTGTGTACCGGACTATCAAAAAATATTTACAACAAGGATTCTGAACGCAAAAAGGGATTTGATTAAAGGGATTCACCTCTCTTACCATGTGAAGATTCTAAAGTCATGTTGATAACTTGTTGCAAAACCTCCGCTACTAGGTGTAGTCTAATGGATCATACTAGAGCGTCGTCTCTCTATCTCACAAGAATATACACATATACAAGGCGACAATCACAGACAGACAGACATGGAGAGATGTGAGCGATCTCCTTCTTTCTTTCTTTCTAACAAGATCACCTCATTATATACTACAGTTTTGGCAGAGAAGGATGTGACGACGATTCTCTGACTCCACCCGCCTAACCTGTGTAGACCCGTGTAAACCACCTTCGTACGGACATAGAGTTCTAGAGACCATAGTCTTGACCGTGGATAGAGATGCAAGTGGACACAGACTGTCCCATACCCGTTTAGTATAGCCCGTCCAAAACATTGTTACGATCCTCCACTGAGAGAGAGGGATCTAGGGGGATTTCGGTTGCGGTATGGGAGTGAGAGAGAGAGAAGAGAAACAGAGATGTGTAAGAGAGGAATGTGTATTTCGTTTCTTCATTCATTAGTTTTTCTCCGTACAGACCAGCAGTTTATATGCTAATAAGCTGATTACATCAAGCCACCAATGCCTAAGCACTACGGCCCAGTAAATAGGCCCAGGCTACTGCCTGACATTCCCTCTCCCTTAGCAATTTGCTTGTCCTCAAGCAGCACGCCAGACTTCTCTTCCCAAGCATTAAGGTTTGTCCACAGGCTCCATTCTTCCCGTAAATTGTTTCATTTCAGTAGCCCAAATGGAACCAACTTGTTGCCGATGTGATGATAGCGTGTCTGAACAACCTCAACAGCACAAAGAGACATATCAGCGACAAGAACATTGAGTGATGCATCTGGACTAACCTGTACTGATGGTGGCAAAGCCTTCTTCAGTTGGGAGACATGCACAACAGGATGTATAAGACTTCCTTGAGGCAAATTGAGCCGATAAGCTACCAGACCAATGCGTTGGATTACTTGATATGGCCCAAAGTATCTGAAACTGAGCTTTTGAGTTGATCGCCTCACCACCGACTGCTGCACATATGGTTGCAACTTCATGTAAACCCAGTCCCCTACCTGAAATGTACGCTCCATACGGTGCTTATCCGACTGAACCTTCATACGGTTTTGAGCTCTAGCAAGATGTTGCTTGATAATGTTTGACATGGTAGCTCATTCTTGAAGCCAAACATCCAAATCCGGTACTGATTCTGAAACTGGATTGGTGAGACCAAAGTGTCTTGACAAGTATCCATATAGTACCTCAAATGGTGATCGGCCCAAGGAGGAATGGAAAGTGGTGTTATACCAGAATTCTGCTTGAGAAATCCACTAGGACCACTTTTTTGGACACGCTTGAATCATGCACTGCAGATAGGTTTCAAGGCATTGGTTGAGGCGCTCAGTCTGCCCATCAGTTTGCGGGTGGTAGGTTGAACTCATGTTCAACTTTGTATCCGATAAGCGAAACAATTCTTGCCACAATGAGCTTGTAAATATTTTGTCTCTGTCAGATATGATTACCTTGGTCAACCCATGTAGTTTGTAAATGTGTGACATAAAGAGTTGTGCTACTGACAGAGCCATATAGGGATGAGATAATGGTATGAAATGCCCATATTTCGAAAATTTGTCAACGATAACCAGGATGGTATCAAACTTGCCTGATTTAGGGAGTCTTTTAATGAAGTCCATACTTATGGTGTGCCAGGCCTGGTCGGGAAATTTGTCAACGATAACCAGGATGGTATCAAACTTGCCTGATTTAGGGAGTCTTTCAATGAAGTCCATACTTATGGTGTGCCAGGCCTGGTCGGGTATAGGCATAGGATGCAAAAGTCCAGGTTGTTTGAAGTGTTCTGCTTTGGCTTGTTTGCAAGTTGAGCATTCTGAGACGAACTTATAAACATCCTGTTTTAGATTTGGCCAAGCAAACAACGACTTTATTTTTTGGTAAGTGCCTGTTATACCACTGTGTCCACCCACACCACTATCATGAAGTGCAAGTAGCACTGCCTGATGAGCTTCTTTATGGTGACCCAACCACACTCTCCCTTTATATACTCTCCCTTTATATCTGATGACACCTTCTTGTAGTGAATAGCCTTGAGCATTTGGGCTGACTAAGGCTGATTCTGTTAATAGCTATTTACTTGATTCATCCTTGCTATACTCTTTAGTTACTACCTCCAACCATTTAGGTTTTGCCATCGAGATTGCTGCTAACTCTGTGTAAGTATCCTCTTTACGAGAAAGGGCGTCAGTTGCTCTGTTTTCAAGTCCTTTCTTATACACAATCCTATAATGTAAACCCAAAAGTTTAATAAAGGCTTTATGTTGTACTGTTGTTGTTAACCTCTGATCGCCAAGGTGGAGTAAACTCTTGTGATCGGTGTGAATGGTGAAGGGGTGATGATGCAAGTAAGATCTCCACTTCTCCACTGCCATCAAAATTGCGAGGCACTCTTTCTCATATGTGGACATTGCTTGTGTCTTTGGGCCTAAGGACTTGCTCAAATATGCTATTGGATGTCCCCTTTGCATTAACACTGCACCAATCCTAGTTTCACGAGCATCAGTTTCCACCACAAATTTTTCATATAGTTCTGATATAAATCTCTACCAAACTTGTGCTCTACTGCTACACATAATTCAGCCCAACTCTCCACGCTATGTCGAGCCTCGAAAGTTTGAAACCATAGTGCCGCGTTACACCGTTACCCTGAAAATGCAGAGCCGCGAACTGTGCCCACATGTGTGATGGCACTGCAAACATCTGAAAGTACTTCTCACATTTGGATTTCCAAATTTTTTGGTGATTGCCATCAAATTTGGGAAAATCCGTACGAGGCAAACGAAACTCCTTGTCACCAACATGGAATTGTCTATGAATTGGGACTCCACACCCTTGCCTAGACTCATACTGATGTAATGGAAAAAATGGATGGTGCGATAGATTCTCACTGACCAGGGTTGGCCGTGAGGTATTGAAACCATCACTAGCATTACCCTGGTACTGCACTTGAACGCCGCGCCCGCTGGGCCGAAGAGTCTCCTCAATTGGGGATGGCGGTTGCGGAGATTCTTCCAATGCGTTGAGGTGAACTTTGATCTCCTCCACTAAGATCTGGCCCCCCTTGATCGCTTGATCCACCGATGGCCTCCATGTCTCTGTACACCTCAGCTGCTCGTCGATTCCTGTCACCGCCGCCAAGATTGCCCGAACATTCTCCTCCATGGATGACATCTCCTCCAGCTCAACTCGCCTCGCCCACAAGGATTGATAGATCCGAGTGCGCGCCACAGTTGCCCAAGGCAGGCTCTGATACCAAATTGTTACGATCCTCCACTGAGAGAGAGGGATCTTAGGGGGGATTTCGGTTGCGGTATGGGAGTGTGTGAGAGAGAGAAGAGAAACAGAGATGTGTAGGAGAGGAATGTGTATTTCGTTTCTTCATTCATTAGTTTTTCTCCGTACAGACCAGCAGTTTATATGCTAATAAGCTGATTACATCAAGCCACCAAGGCCCAAGCACTACGGCCCAGTAAGCAGGTCCAGGCTACTGCCTGACAAACATGAAGTGGGCTCCCGTCTTTCATCTTATCAAAATAAGTGGTTGGTCCGTATAGCCCATGTAGCCTAGGTAGCCCGTAACAAGTACTGTCGAGACGGTTGGCTCCTCCCTGGTCGCCGCCGTTGACGTCGTCTTCCCCATGGGCTGCGACGGCTGCCACCTCGTCCCCCGTGCACAGAAGGAAGGGAGCACCGAGCAAGGATAGCGTCCAGCGCCTCCTCCTCGCCTGCAGCCTCGGCCGGGCGGCATTCTTCGCACGTCGGGTATTCTGTTCCATCCGACTGCTGAACATGCCGCCGGGGTTCCGGTTCCACTCGACGGACGAGGAGCTCTGGTGGTTCACCACCTGTGCAGGAAGGTAAGGTGGCGCGACAGCTGCTTCCGGTGCCCATATCACCGAGGTCGATCTTTACATGCTCGACTCGTGGGATTTGCTGGTATGTCCCCTACTTGCTTCATCTGCTTTCTTCAATGAGTCCAAGAACATTCTTGTGGAATCTGTCCTTGGTTTGGTTGGTCTTATTATCTCTCTGTGGATTGATCTTTGGAGAATCCTCAATCAAATGCTTTAGGGACATGGCGCAGGGGCAGGCAATGATCGACATGGTGGCAGTGGAGCAGGACAGCGACTGGCCGTTCATGGACAAGAATCTGGATGAGCAGTAGGCGTCACACTTGAGCTTGGATCAGCTCGCCACGCGGTGCGCCGCGTAGGTCGCGATTGTCAGCCGGACCGCGTCTGGACCTCAGGCCGTTAGACTGTAGTACCGTCGCAGACCCAACGCTGACAAACGCGTCGAAGGTCTTTTGGGCCATCTCCCCACAAAAAGCTAATCCAATGAAGGGGTGCTCCATCACTCTTATAAATCATGCTCAAGCCCTCCCAACTTCTGATGTGGGACTATTCTCAACAATTTTCCCTCACACATCGGGCTGAGACTTGTCCGGGAACCACCTGGACCACTTAGGCTCTAATACCACTTGTCAGCTGGACCGCTACATTTAGCATGTCCGAACCTCAGGTCATTGGGCTGCATTACACTCGTAGGCCCAACCAGAGCAGCGGACCAAGGTCTCTTAGGCCATCTCCCCCAAAAAAAGTTAGCTCAATGAGGGGATGCTCCCTCACCCTTATAAACCATGTTCAAGTCCTCTTTACAACCAATGTGGGACTATTCCCAACAGCGACGCTGTCGTGTTGCCTTGGCGGGGCAAGGCAGCTGGCATAGCTAGCTCTCCCCTCTCTCTGTTTTTCCATACTCATATGAGAGGAGGCGAGCTACAAGGAAAACTCCGTTGATTTGAGCAGACATGGGTGCCCGCAGATGCCGCAAGCCCATACAGGCATTTTAATGGCCTATCCAGTAGATGGGTTTGACAGACAAACCCGTTTTGGCCACCGGTGATCCCACTTGCATGCTTAACCGTGGTAGGATGACAAACGGAAAAGAACAAGAACAAGGAAGCATGAAGTTCAAATAACTGTGTTCACGATTGGCAAATCAATACTCCACTAAGCTTACTTGTTGATTAAGTGACCAAGTAACCCCTTCTTGCCGAAAGGCCTTCGTCGTGGATGAACGGACCCGCCGAGGTGAAAGGTAGATCAAACCAGAGGTTTATTCTCGTTCAAGTCTCTCAGAAAGAGATAATAACCCTACTCTATTTGCATGTGTGCGTTTGTGTTATTGCGGCAAGATTGGACCTCTATAGCTGTCGATGATCATACCTTCCCCCTCTCTTAGGGGGTATTTATATTATTAGGTATACGCAATCCTAGTTTTATACGACCTAAAAAACTATTCAGATAAGGTAGAATCCTACCAGATTTATAGGTATATCCTAAAAATATGCTAACTTGTACCCTATGAAACATCCATATTCAGAAGGCTTCGGAGTTTGGATGTGGAAGAATTTCCAAGACAGCAGGAGCATCGGGGCGACCATCTAGATGCACCTCTTCGAGGCCCATGACGACACGTTCAACGGCCCATAAGTAAAGAAACCCACTCCTGAGCATCACTCACCGAGGTATCAGCCCGAGCATACCACACTCGCTTTATTCTTCCCTGGTACGCACCCTAGGGGTAAGTCGTGTATGGCCCAGCCGTCAGGGTATTTTATCCAATCCCCGACAACTAGTCCACATGGCTCAAGTAAAAAGCTACTTGGTCGGACCCTCTCCTTAAGCCTAAATACTCGAAGGAGGGATTGGAAAACGGTACCATCTCATCCCAGCAAGTCATGCTTGGAAACAAGCTTAAACCGTCAATAATACTTCATCCGAGTAAGGCATGCTTGGGAACGAGCTCAAACCATCGAGCACGAGCCAAACTCTCTCGACCCTAGCAAGGACCGGGTGGAAAAGTCCTCTCCAATGGCTACATTGTCCATAACGTTTACTGTAACGCCCGGCGGGAAATCTTGCCATACACGTCGGCCCACGATTCACGAGCACACCTTTTTAGGCAGTACAATTACACCCTTTTAGTTTCTCTGCTATAAACAATCATGCACAGTGAGAACATCCTTCATTTGCTCTCATCCTTCCCGCACGAGGAACACTTGCAAGAGAATCCTCCCGTTCGTCCTCTACTTCTTCTTTCTAAATCAACTCCATGGCCAAATTTGGACCAAGATTCATCACTATCGAGCATTTGCTCAAGCTCGAAGAATTAGACCACCTAGACGCATACTCATGGTGAGCGCTCGGAACGGAGGAATACCTACAGCCAACGGAGGATGAGGTTGTCTCCATCGAGCTCTATATCATACACGGTTTCCACATGCCGGAGAACGATATCGTTGTCGGTGTGCTCGCACGCTATGAGTGCGAACTCCTCAATCTCAACCCTAATTCCATTATTATCATTGCCATCTTCATACACCTATATGAAGGTTTCTTGGATATCACACCCACTGTGAGTCTATTCCTTGACTTCTACTCTCTTTTCTGTACCGGAAACAACTCCATAGTTGGATGTGTGTATTTCCGTCTTTGATCTCCATCTCCTTTCTCAAACCCCGTCATGACCCTGAAAGACTATCTTTGGATGGGCCAAACTGTGGTTTTAACTCAAGAAATCCGTGGACAATCACCTTTGTTTCCACAAAGAAGTCCTAATAAAGAAGAGTATCCCCAATCCTCCCATCCAGGCTGACGAGGAAAAATGGCTCAACTTGACCAATGGGATTGCCTCCCATGGGCTCATCGGCTAGATGATCGCAGAATCTCTCATTATGGAACAAGGTGCCCCCTCTGCAGGAGCATCCCTTCTACGAGATCACCAGCTGGCAAGACCTTACCCGAAAGGCCGACTCAGGTACATTTCACCTTTTTCCTTTCTATTCCATTCTCAGGCAATGTTCTTTGTCATGCTCACATCTTTCCAAACCTTCGTATCTCCAAGCATCAGCTAGGTGGAAGCTCAGATGATCGAGCTCTTTGGCACTTAGAGGGAATAGGGGTCCTCTTCCTCTGCGCTGCGTGTGAAGAACATCCGGGAGCACTCCAAAGAGGTAGGCAATTCTAACCGCCTCTCCTTTCCATGATCTAGAAGCTTTAACTCATGCTCGATGCGGCATGCCTACAAGATAAAGAATACTTGGGAGTGCGTGATTGCCGCCCTCCCTACGGAGGATACAAGCACACGAAAGCTACCAAGAAAGATTCTCACCAATAAGCATAAAGCTCCTGTCCCCCAAGTTGCTCCGGAAAAGCGATCCACCAGGGTCAAGCCATCCCCAAGCACCCTGCAACAGAGCATCTAGAAAACTCACCTAGAGTATGCCGACAAGGTCGAGGTGCGCGAGCTACGACTGTAGACAAGAAACTTCAACGCTATAAAATCCCGAGCTCATGAAGCATCTTTCCCAGCTTTCCGAGAAGCATAAGTGAGAATTTTAGAGGAGGAGAACGCTCGACTGCGAGCCATGCTTGAGGCGTCAAAAGGGCGGACTCGAGCTTGGCCCTCCCCTTTGTCCAAGAGGAGAAAAGACCAAACAACGACGACGACGAGCCCCTGATTCAGAAGGTCTGTCGCAAGACTACCAGGGTCGCTGCCTCAGATTCCTCAAGTTCAGAGTTCACAGGTTCGGAGGAGGACGAGCAACTTTCTCCCCTTCACCGAACAAAGGAGGAAATCTCCCTTCCGTTCGCAGAAGACTGGGCCTCGCAGGTATGCACACATGAACAACTCCTTCCGCTTGTTGAATGCCTATTACTTTTATTTTTCTTCCATCATAGACCGTTGAGCCCATAATCCCAACCTCACCGCTATGGCCACCCAGATTATTACTTTCTCTATGGACCATGAGCTCGAGCTCATTACAGATCGTATCATGGCAGAGGACGACACGGTGGATGCAGAAGAACACCCCCATCCTTCATTGAAGCCACTAGATGAGGAGAGGAGGAAGCCCCGAGCATAGAGCATGCTCGGGACAAAGTCAGCCCTGGAGGAAATGCCTCCCCGAGGAGTCCCTTCCCCTGTCGTCTCTGAGGGCGCCGAGCAGCCCCCGAGCATTTGAGATGCTCAGGAGGAGGCTGTAGAACCTCCTGTGGTGACTTATGCTTAGGAAGATTCTCCTGCTCAAATTTCCAAGGTCCACAGGCAACGCCCGATGTACAGGGCACCAGCGCTGCCACCACCGAAGTCCCGTGAGTCACTTGCCAAGCCACTCTCCTTGCCCTTCCTTGGAAGGATTCGGCTGTGACGGATAGCCCCGAGCACGGAGTCGTGAAGGAGTATATCTTTGGATTGCTGCACAAGGAGAACATCCTGGCTTAGTTCTGAAGCAACCTACTTTCTCAGTGCTCCAAGGTAACAACTCTCAACTTTGTGCTGCTTTGTACTTTGTCCTTGTTTTGGGTTAGTTACCTCTTATCTCCTACCGCTGGTAGAAGACACCTGCGCTGACTTCTAAGCGAGCATGATAGCTCTCGAAGAGATTACCAAGGCCCACGATGAGCGAGAGGCTAGGATTGTGGACTTGGAGCAGTGCCTCTCCAGGGCTCAAGCCCGCTTTGAAGCCAAGTTTGGGCATCTTGAAGCCTAGGTAGGGCAGTTGCAGCTAAGAACCTGGAGGTCATCGTCGCAATGGAGCAGGAGCATGCCCAGTCTCGATCCGTAGAGGGCAAGGTAGAAAAACTCACCAAGGCTACTCAAGAAGCTTTGGACCGAGCCAAGGAGGGCCAAGAAGCGGTGAGGCGCCTGTGGCTGGAGGTCCAAGAGGGGCACCAGGTGCAGATCCGGGTTCTAACTCTCTAGACTAAACTTGATGAGCTAAAGGAAAGGCTCTCAGCATTGGAGCAAGAGACTGGACTAGGATCTAGCGATCCCCTTAGCAGTTTTGTTGTTTCCTTTGTAACCTGGTCAATCAATAAATAAAACTCGGTTTTATGAGATAGTAGACATTACCTAAGTTTTACTTTAATAGTTTTTGATTTGACAGTATCTTCCTTTATCCTGCAAAAAGGAGCAAACAAAATATTGATTGCAACAGAAGTTGGAACAACATGATCCTAACCCTAGCCCTTACTGTGATTAAGTCTCATGCACCTAATTTGCGAGCACGGACTTAGTCACATGAGAGGTAGCAATCTGCCCTTCAAATGCTCGATGACCATGCCCATAAGTTGTGAGCATGTACAGGGACACTTAGAGAGGAGAAAACAGATCACGTTTAGGCCTATCCCCCCAAATATTCCAGCCCATGTACCTAGGTTGCAAGTATAGGCTTGGCAGGTAGGGGAGGTGATTCACAATCGCGAGGCATTTAGACTGCAGGACAATCACACTCTTAACCGAGCTAAGTTCTTAGAACGACCAATAAGGGGGGCATGTATGCCATGAGAATTGGCTTATTTAGGGATATACCCTTTGGTGGCGAACGCAAGGTTGAAATAAGCGTGCTCAATTCCTATGCTATCTTGATGCCGAGGTCCCTCTGCACGAGTCGGCGCTCGGTCTAGCAGGGTCACCCCGAGCATCCTTGATAACAAAAAAAACGAGCAAAAGGGTAGACAATACGAAAAGAAAGAACTCATAATTAAAAGGAAATATTACACATAGAACTTTCGAAGTTGGTTTATATTCCATGTACTAGAGAGCTCGCATCTGTCTTCCATTGCTAGACGTACAACCCTCGAGCGTACTACTGAAAGAACCATGTAAAAGACCATCCGAGCAAGGGATAGCTTGTCGGTGTTCGAAAGATCCTGAATTCTTCGTAAGACTAGATCGCCAACTTATAAGGTTCTTGGTCGTACCTATTTTACCGCATGCTTGTGAAGAGTTTGCAAGTAAGAGGCGGATCGTAGTAGAGCTCGGTTACGTGTAGCCTCCAAGAGGTCGAGGTCGAGAAAGCGTTCTTTCTCCTAGGTGACACTGTCAACTGCATTGACCCTTGGAGATTCAGTAAAATTTCATGGGGCAATACAGCCTCTGCACCATAAATGAGCTAGAACGGGGTTTCCCCGAATGCTCGATTGGTCGTGATGCGTACTGACCATTGGACGGAAGGGAGCTCGTCCACCCATACCCGGCCACGATGGTTGAGATGCTCAAAGACCCGCTTCTTCAAGCCTTGGATTACCTATCTGTTGGCGCACTCAACCACGTCATTGCTCTGTGGATGTGCTACAGAGGCGAAGTAGATCTTTGTTTCGATTTGCTCGTAGTACTTCTGGAACAGCTCGCTAGTGAACTAATTCCTGTTATTTGTGATCGGATGGTTTGGGACCCCAAACCTGGTGACCACGTTGCTACGGAAGAACTTTGTAGCAATCTGGGCCATGATGGTCGAGACCGGCTCGGCCTCAACCCACTTGGTGAAGGTATAGATGGCAACAAGTAAATACTTAAAGCCCTTCTGACCTAGGGGAATGGTCCCATGATGTCTAGTCCCCATGTTGAGAGCGGCTAGATCAACGGGACTGTATGCAAGGCGTTGCCCAGTTGATGGACCTTGTGGGCATGAAATTGGACTGCTTTGCAAGTAGTCATGATGGCACGAGCATCGGTGAGGGTGGTTGGCCAATAGTGTCCCATCCTGAAGGCCTTCCCCACTAGGGTTTGAAAGGATGAGTATGCTTCACAAGTTCCTTCATGGATTTCTCCAAGCAGGTACTTGCCCTCCTCTTTAGATACGCACTTGAAGAGGACCCCAAGCGCGTCTTTGTGATATAAGGCTCCTTCGACCAGCCTATAGAATTTGTTCCATCTGAGTAGCCAGGAAAGCTCGGCCTACCCTTCTGGCAGGATCCCGTTCGCCAGATATCGAATAAACCTTGTCTTCCAATCTTCTCCGTGCTCGAGAAATGTTACGGTATCGCTTACCTAAATTAAGTCCTCGCTGGATATGGAAGGCTTGTACAAGTGCTTGATGAGCACTCCTAGCGGTGCTGTCTCCCGAGAAGACCTGAGCTTGGAGAGTTGGTCAGCCAGAGCACTATCCCTTCTAGGGATATACAATACTCCAATGTTCTTGAAATACTTCCCTATCTTTCTTACCTCAAATAAATAATGTGCCATTGATTCGTCGGAGCATTGGAACTCCTTGTTGATTTAGTTGACGACCAACTGTGAGTCCCCCTTCACGATTAACCGCTGCACGCCGAGTGATTTGCATGCGCGTAGCCTGTCTAGAAGCCCCTGATACCCCACGGCATTGTTAGTCACCGTGAAGTGCAACTGCACAACATATTGTAGACGCTTCCCCTGAGGTGACACAAGGATGACTCCAGCCCCCGAGCGGTCATAGGTGCGAGACCCGTCGAAGAACATTTTCCAATGACCACTATCCAAGGAATCATGCTTTGTACTGGCGTGGTCATGATTCATCCATTCCATGACAAAGTCTGCTAGCACATGGGATTTGATCACAGAGTAAGCCACAAAGCAAATATCAAACTCGGAGAGCTCCATGACCTACTTTGCTATGCGTCCGCTTGTATCTTGATTCCTCAGAATTTCGCCCAAGGGGAAATTTTTTGGCACTATGATCATGTGGGCTTGAAACTAGTGCCACAGCTTTCGGGACGATATGAACAAAGTGTAAAGAAACTTCTGGACCTTAAGGTAATGCTCCTTCGGTCCATGGAGCACTTCACTCACGTAATAGATGGGTCGCTGGTTCCTATCCTGAACCACGGTCAATACAGCGCTAACGGCCTGACTGGTAGTGACAATGTACAAGAGCAAGGCCTCTTCGGCTCTAGGCATGGTCAGCAAGGGTGGGTTCAATAACTATCACTTCAGGTCATCAAAAGATTTGTTTGCCTCCTCTTTTTAGATGAAACCGTTGTGCTTCTGGAGCACCTTAAAGAAAGGTAGACCCTGCTCGCCCAGTCGGGAGATGAAGCGACTTAGCACTGCCATGCATCCCGACAAG
Source organism: Olyra latifolia (assembly GCA_036346145.1). Taxonomy (NCBI): domain Eukaryota; kingdom Viridiplantae; phylum Streptophyta; class Magnoliopsida; order Poales; family Poaceae; genus Olyra; species Olyra latifolia. The sequence continues at coordinate 50,944,624 of CM070524.1, read as the reverse complement.
GATTGTACCTCTTTTACGCTAGAGGGTGGATGCATCCTTTCTATGGCTTCGATCTTTTCGGGGTTCGCGTCTACACCTGCTGAACCGACCATATAACCAAGCACCTTTTCTGCTTGCACGCCAAAGACACACTTTTTCAGGTTTAGCTTTATTCGGTGCTTTTTGAGGTTACTGAAGGTTTCCTCGAGATAGGAGACATGGATAGACTCGAGCATGCTTTGATCATGATATCATCAACGTAGACTTACAAATTGCGGCCTATTTGGTCGGGAAACGCCTTTTACATCAGGCGCTGGAAAGTTGCTCCAACATTCCTCAAACTGAAAGACATGGTTGTGTAACAGAAAGTACCGAACAGGGTGATGAAGGCTGTTTTCTCCTTGTCCTCTGGCAACAAGCTGATCTGGTGGGATCCTGAGGAGGCATCTAGAAAACTCATCAACCAATGTTCTACTGTTGTGTCAACCAACTAATCAATGCGTGGCAACGAAAAGTTGTCCTTGGGGCATGCAGCTTTTAGGCCCGTGTGGTCCACGCACATGAGCCACTTTCTCCCTTTCTTTTGAACGATGATCGAATTCGCCAACCGCTCTAACTGATGGATCTCACGGAAACCCAGCCTTAAGAAGCTTGTCAAGCTGCTATCTTATTATTGTTTGCTTCTCGAGAGAAAATCGCCTGAGTTTCTGTGTCACTAGCTTCTTGTTAGGCTGAACTACCAGCCTATGCTCAATCATCTCCCTTGGAACGCTGTGCATGTCGAACGGTTCCTAGACGAACAAGCCCACATTTGCCTGGAGGAAGGTGATGAGCTCCAGTTCCTATTTGGGTTCCAAAGTAGCCTCTAGGTGCACAACCTTGGTTAGATCTGAGTCGGAGAGGAGGACTGCTTTGGTCTCACCGTCAGGCTAAAGGGAGATCCTTTTGATAGACGCCTTGGGTTCTTGGTTGGATCCACGCCGGGGAAGCTATCCGACCATGTTTAGCGACTTCTCATCATAACTTAGGGTGACCTTGGTGTTTCCCTCGATGATGATCACTCCGTTTGGAACGGGAATCTTGATGCTCCGATAGGCGTGATGTGTTACGGTCATGAATTTCACTAGTGTCGACCTGCCTAGAATAGCATTGTAAGGGGGTTTCAAAGTCGACCACCTCACAGATGACCAGCTCTGTCCAAAAATTGCTCGGACTCCCAAACATCACGGGCAAGACGATCTGCCTGAGCGGCGTGATCGAGGTTCTTGGCACGATTCGATGAAAAGAAACAGCGATGTTTTTTATATTTGACCTAGAAATCTACATTTGGTCTAGTACCTTGGCTATGATGAGATCGAGAGAGCTTCCTCCATCAATAAGAATGCGCCCCACCATCGTATTGCTGCTGGTCAGGCTTATGACTAGCAGGAGATTCTAGGCTTAGTAATCCCTGGAGGACAATCCTCCTTCGAAAGGTGATTGCCAGCTCGATCCACTTGAGTTGCTGGATTGTGCGAGATCCTTGGTCGGCATGGTATACTTTCCTTGTTGCTTCCTTAAGGTCTCACTAGGATTTGTACACGAAGAAGGCCCCGAAGATTACTACAATATGATTCTAGGGCTCCTAAAACTCCATGTCACCCTTATTGCTAGACACCCTCTTTGCCTTCTATCATCTTTTACCCCGGGCATGGTGGGCATCTCACCCTTGCCCTCATAGAATGCCTCTAAGCGGGCTACCCATGTAAGACAGTTACGCAAGTCATGCCTGTAGGTTTCGTGGATAAGGCAGAACCTGTTACCCTGGTATCCGTTTGGTGGCTGCTTATCGCAATGCGGAGGAAGACAAGCCCCCGTTGCCCTTCCCATGTTATGACGTCGGGGCGTTCGCTTCTGCTGTCGCTGATGTGTCGGGGACTACTGCGCTTGCATGATGGACTCGGGCTCGGAAGGCTCTTCGATCACAACAACAATGCCTGACGAGGTGTGCCTCTTTTTCTTCTTCTTGATCTTCTTTTCGAATGAGGAGGCCTTTACTTTTTCAGAGATTTCTAGGCCTGGCTATGGCGGCTTTCCTCGTCCATCTTTTTCCATTTAACCACTTCGTCAGTGTCAGCGTAGCGATTGACCATGCAGAAAAGTTCGCTAGCCGTCAGGACCGGATGGATCTCCAGATCTTGAGTGAACCAGACATCTCTGACTCGTCCGAGACTTGTCAGGTACCCTGATGAACCTTTGGACGAAGTCACGCAAAGACTCCCCTTCGGTCTAGATCACGTACTCAAGGTCTCTTTCTCTCATTGGTCGAGCATAGAAACTGAAAATTCGATCTAAGTGTTTCGCTGAGCTAAGTCTAGGAGTGGATGGATTCCTCCCTCTAATTGAAGAGCCAAGTTTGGGCCACCTCGTCGAGCATGGTGGGCATGCAATTGGCCATTATGCTCTGATCCTCTTCGGTTGTTAAGATGGCGGTCGTATAGATTGAAAGGAACTCGTCGGGGTTTTAGGTCCCGTTGAACTTTTCGATGTGTCTGGGCTTGAACTTGGTCGGGAAATCAACGTCATGAAGGGTGTGGGAGAAAGCCTAACATTTGTAAGCCACTAAACTGTGACGGTTAAACCGATTGAGGTGATCCCGACTATCACGAGGTCATTGGTTGTACAGGAGAGAATCGAGGCGAGAGAACACTTCCCATTCACGGCGCGAGGAGCGCACCATGGTGAAGCAACGTTCACCCTGGCCACGACCCTCGGAGTTCTCCTCTTCGTGTCCTCCTGCTTTGCCCATGGAGCCGACGATGGCGGTCGTGGCTCTCCGAGCTCTCTCCTTTGTGTCCTCTCACTTGGTCGTGGCGCCGGTGATAACGATCGCGGCTATCTTGGGTAACGCTCTAGGATTTACTGCTATAAGAGCCAGCTAGCCCCCCTTGAGGATGCTGCCGGGCATGTCTTTCGGGTCCCCTTTGCTGGGGCGATGGAGGTGGGGCCAGATCAGCGGCAAACCTCTCAAGATCTTTCGCGATGACAATGCCCATGGCTCCCTGGTCTTCTTACCTAGGCTCATTTACGAGGCCGCGCATGACCACCGCCAGTGCCCGTAGCCTTTCTTGCCTCGCAGGGAGCAAAGCCGAAGTACGCCGTTCCCCGAACGAGGCCTCCGATGCCCAGGCTGGTGAAGGCGAAGGTTTTCAGGCATTGTTGCAGGGCCTACCCCTAGTGCTCTGCCGAATGCTCCCTAAGGTCCTTTCCATAGAGAATTTGAGGCGAGCTCGGGCGTTGTTACGGGCGTATGCGATTGCCTAATGTAGCCATGTTTACACATTTGGCAGTGGAGGGGTATGAGGGGGTCATATATAAGGGGAGCTCGGACGCATAGGAGGGGATTCGGCAATCACACAGACTTCCCTTTTGGCAACGAGAGCTCAAGCAGGACGTAGGGCTGTTACCCACCTCAGGGGCCTGAACCTGGGTAAACCTTGTTTGTTCTTGAGCGTTCCGAGAGAGTTCGTCCGAACCAAGGGAGAGGAGAGGTGCGCCAGCTACACAAACTCCCTCTACCGAACACCGGATTACCTCCTAGGACAAATCTGCCGGCTGAAATATGCCGACAGTGGCGCCGTACTACATGACTCCGTCATCAAGTTCTATGAGATCTAGGATATCTAGCCCAGCATAGAGCTTGTCGTCATCCCCATCGAACATGGGGGGAAGTTATTTCAGTCAGGCTTTACTCCGAGTTCAGTCCTTCATGATGGCCATCATGCCGCCTAACAGGCTCACGATGATCAGGCGAGCGCTTGGCGTCAGATATCTCCAGGATCTCTTTGGTAAAGGATCTGTTGGTCCTCATGGACGGCACCAGTTGTCGATGATTGGGAAAACGATTACCCACCGAGCTTACTTGTTGATTGTGGGACCATATAACCTCTTCCGACTGAAGGGCCTTCGTTGTGGATAAACGGATCCACTGAGGTAAAAGGTAAATCAGACACAGAAGTTTATCCTAGTTTGGGTTTCTCGGAAAGAGTACTTCAGTCGCACATGTGCATTTATGTTATTGCGGCAAGATTAGATCTCTATGCCTGTCGATGATCATACCTTCCCCCTCTCCTAGGAGGGTATTTATAGTACAAGGTATACGCAATCCTGGTCGTATATGACCTGGAAAACCTATTCGGATAATCTAGAATCCTACCAGATTTACAGGTATATTATAAAGATATGCTAACTTGCGTCTTAAGAAACATTCATATCCAGAAGGCTTCAGAGTTTAGAAGAGAAAGAATTCCTAAGACAGCGGGAGCATCAGGCCAATCATCCAGATGCACCTTTTCGGGGCACATGATAGACATGTTCAACGGCCCATAAGTAAGGAGACCCACTCCTGAGCATCATCCACCGGGATATCAGCCCAAGCATACCACACTTGCCTTATTCTCCCTAGATATGCACCCCAAAGGTAAGTCGTGTATAGCCTAGTCGTGAGTGTATTTTATCCAATCCCCGAGTAACTGGTATGGTAAGAAGTGTACATGTACCACCCGAACATGAACTCGTCGAAGATGCTCCTTTTCAAGTCAAAGTTTTAAAATTTTATCTATAATATATTTAAATATTTAGATTGGTCAATATAAACCATATATCAGAAAATATTTCTAGAATACTAGGTGAATTCTTGTTCTTTGCTATGAATTAAAAAATATTAAATGATGTCCTACTATACTGTGATTAGTGTTTTTGGCTCATGCATTCACCTACACTTACATGCTCAAGTGCATTGCATGCACACACCCTCTCATGCACATAAAAATATTTCACATGCCACGGTTCCGATTATTTTTTCACGTGCCATTGAAACTTTTATATAATGCAAATATAGTAAAAAAAGGAAAGTACATAATCAATAGAGAAATTGGAAAGCTTCCATAAATATAGCGAACTAAAATAAAAAAGAAAATAAATAAATGGAAAGTATCTTTATAATGTATGGACCATTAGATGAAGGATGTAATGGACGGTGAATATAACCTATTTATATGCTTACCTTTTTATTTGCTTATCTCAGTTTTCCAAAATAAAAATTATCTTGATGGTATGTCTCAAAACTCTAAAATAACAGCGGTCCTATGAGCTGGACTTGACTATTGAGGCAAGTAAAGAATCTCCCTACGAGCTGGGCTGACTCTTTAGGCCAATAAAGAATCTCTCAAAGTTCAATTTTTCAGCAAATAAGAAAATAAGAATATAGATGATAAGCTGAAAGTTGGTCCTACCATCACTACTACCACAAACCACAAAGCTCTTTTTAATGGCATAGCAAAGATTACATTATAATTAGGCTTTTAGATAAATAGCAATAGTACTTAATGATCAAACTTGTATTTTGACAACCATGTCAATACTAAAATTGATAAATATTTGTGATCAAAGAAAAGTGGCTAGAAAGAGTAAAACCTTTATCGTATTGCTGGCTTTACTCGAGTGTTTTGAGACTTTTGGTTTGCAACCCCCGTCTTGGTGACACACTATTCTTGTATTTGCCATGTGACACACCTATCATAGGCAAGAATTTTGAATATTTCGGCAAAAAAACATATAACTAGGCACGAGGAATCAATATTAACTGATCAAACTCCATACTATATTCGAGAATGGAACAAGCAACGCCATCACCATATTCGAGATTGGAGCAGAACATGAGCTGAGTAAAACCATGCCAAGCTTATTCAGAGGTTAGTTTCAGTCGGCCAGACCGGTCGATTTGATTTGTTATGTAAACGCAACAACTAGATAGAAGTTGTATAATTTTCATAGCAGTGTCATAGCAGTGTCTGGTATTGTTCTACGTGACAGATTAGTATATACCCATGGAGATGGAAAGTAGCAATAACAAAAGAAAAATGAGAGAGCCCATCGGTTGCGTCTGGTACAACCAGAGAAGTCACTTTGGTGCCAACAAGTTTATGTGCGCCATTCTTCCAAGGTTGGTGTTTCCACTCCAATAGTCTTCATGTCTCTGATATTTGCTGGTTAACATAAAGTAGCTTCATTCAGTCACTATTCACAAGTAATCCCGGGGAATAGAATAAAGAGAGTGAACAAAAAGTACACATTTCCTCAACTGTAACAGACGGCAGCATTACATTCATCAACATGTTCTGTTTTTTGGTAAGTATAATTTTCCTACTCAAACAAAATGTTGTGCCTAAGCCACATATGATTTATACATGGTCTCATAAAGCCAGGTACTAAGTTCTTGCTTGTCATGCCTTTGGTTATATCACGAATCAAATTCCTTATTTTTAAATGCTCTATATCTTTGCTTACATTAAATAGGGTGCACATGTTTTCTTACCCTCCGATTCTTGCATATATAAAAACCTTGAAACTGTGGTGACTCGAAACAAAAAAAAAAAAAAATCAATGATCCGTCATCCAACCATTGACATTAAAACTTGAATAAAGCAACTATCCTGCTTGCAATCCAGGTAACAACTCTGAAGAACATTTGATATATTATGCACTCATACATATCAAGAATTTGTTTTGTCATTTGATGACACTACTATACAGAATGTCTTCAAATGTGATTAGTTGTTTCATGCTACCTGAGTATTAACTCCCCATCACAGAAGAAAACAATAAGAGTCATGAATAATCTAATTCTTCCGAAAGAGTATTTTGTTTATTCAGGAAAATTTCCAATTCAAGCTCTACCTGTTTAACCTGAAAAACTATGTCTAGCATTAGTCTAAACATACGCATATTGAATTACCATGATCCAGTTCAGTTGATGGACATAGATGTTTGGATGTCAAGACTAATATAGAAGAGGATGTGTGAACATGAGTACTCACACAAATGGATATCTGGCCTAGCAGCAGCTGTTGCATCAATAATGACTGTAACTTTCTCATAGTCCAGTGCTACAGCATCATATACTGTCTGCCGAATGCAATTTGGTGTTTGAACCCCTGGAAGCAAAACATACACAAACACATAAGTAACATGGTATGGTACAATGTGGTGTGGAATTCTCAAGCACAGAAGAAAGGAACCAACCTTTGTTCCAGTTTTATATTTTTATTTTTTATAGTTGCTACACTGTGTTAAAAAAGAAACTGTGCATCAATTTCCATTTTGGGACCTTTCACCTTTCTTATAAATACGGCTATGGGAATGCTATTATTAAAGAACAAAGAGACAAACATTACAGCAATATATCATCAAACTAACAAAAAAAATTACTTCCATATGATGTATATCAGTTCATACCAACAATGACCAGGTTCTTTATTCCTAATGTTTTGAGGACAGAATCAAGGTGTGTTGCAAAGAAAGCACTAAATCTTGTCTTCACCAACTTATATTCCCCTTGTTTGATAACAAGCCCATCAGCCAGCTCTGCGCCTTTCAGACCTTTCACTGTCGGACCCTTTCCGCCAGAATAGAGGTGTCTGCGAAAAATCTCAACATCTCTTCCAGAAGGGTCATGTTCTCTGACAACCTACATTGCAGTTCATGATCAATCAATGCCTCAGCACCAGAGCTATAATTCTACCTGAACACTAAAACTACTACCCTACTTTCTGAACAATATTGCTTTGGGAAAAAAGGAAGAAACAGAGCTTTGCTTGCAATTTGCAACAAGCATCCAATAAGTATCATAGAAGTATGTTGAGCAGAGTTACAAATTACATGTAAGATGTAGCCTATACAGCTAAGAAAATGTAAAAGCACAAGTTGCACGTACACCAATTAAAGCAAAATTATTTCAGTTTGGATTGCTTTGGGCAGAAAGGAAGATACAGAGCTTTGCTTGCAATTTGCAACAAGCATCCAATAAGTATCATAGAAGTATGTTGAGCAGAGTTACGAATTATATGTAAGATGTAACCTATACAGCTAAGAAAATGTAATTATGTAAACGCACAAGTTGCACATACACCAATTAAAGCAAAATTATTTCAGTTTGGAGGTGCGTGCTACATTTCTTTCTTGCATGAAAATACCAAAAGGGGGAATATATGCTAGCCAGAGTGTTCATTTTTGTAGTTCGATTCTAGAGTAGCATCATAAAATTGTTCCAAAAAATCACTCGACGGCTACCATGGAATCTAGCAACACGACGATCCTCGCCTGTCCCAATTGGTAAGGTCATCAGATAAAAAATTGTATGTCTATTGCCCTACATATCTTGTCTTATAACTTTATACATTGTAAAATTTGTAATCTTATTAAGGACTTGGTTGCAGAGAGAAAAAGAGACTGTTCAAATTTGTTAGTCAATTAGGGTACACAATGAAAATCTGAACAAATATTCACTTATCATGCGTTCAATGTTGAATTTCACAGATTTAATAGACCCAAATAATGATCATCACTGTTAAGTTTGTTTTGAGAGACTGAATAGATTGTCGGCCATTTATATTAAGATCAGAAGAGAAAGAGTACAATATTAAAGGGGCGTAAACCTGTCATCAGGTATTGTTGTCAAGTGTTAAGTTTTAAGACTAAAAAATTGTTGAGAAGCGTCGAAGGAACATATGCAGAGCTGGATGGTCAAACCAAGTCAGCAGACTGAGCAAAACGAGACCTTGGTCATTGACCCAAGAAATTAGTAGGGCACACATGTTGCATTGAAACAAGAAATCTGTGGATCTGGGGGACACGTGCTGATTCCTGTTTTTCGCATATACACGACAAATTGTGAAGTTCATCGAAATGAACCAGTAAAACAAGAGCTGTAGCATTGCGACAAGAACTACTTAAAACACACGCTGAAACGATTCCTCATGAATTGGACAAAGAAACCAGTTGACTTTGTTGCACTGAACCACTAAATTACAGACTCAACTTCTCTTGAACCATCCCTCAAAAAAATAAAATTTCTCTTCAACCAAGAAACTGCGCTAAATTTGATGATCATATTGCAGCAAGAACTAAATTAGTAGCACCGAAGATTGAAGAACTGACCCAGACGATGAAGACGCCGCGCTCCCTCGCGACAGCGACGGCCTCGGCGACGGCGGGGACCACGGCCTCGCCGCCGGCCACAAGCACCGGGCTGCCCATGGCCGGGTCCACGAAATCCTTCTGAAACCCCAGCCATCGATTCCACCGGCAGAACCATCAGAACCCACAATTAGCCACCGAAAACATCATCAAGAACTCCCAAAGGCAAGAAGCCAAGAACCCACCTGCATGTCGATGACGAGCATGGCCGTCTCGCTCCACTTGGCGGCCGCCATGGACCGCCGCGATTTGAATTCGGGACTGCTCGGGACCCTGGGGATTACGCCGCCGCCGCCGCCGACGCCGCCGGTGAGCCAACGCTTCTTGAGGTAGTGGAGGAGGAATTTATCGAGGGAGAGGAGCAGCACCAGCAGGCACGACAGCAACGCCAGATGTGTTGGCATAAAACCCCACACGCAGAAAAAAAGCAAAACCCAATTGGGTATATGACAATTGACAACGATGTTGCGGTAAAAGAACTTTTTTTAAATCTCAAAAATACTATTTCAGCAGGACAAAAGATTGGATTTTGGGGGTGCTCGTGGCAGAACGGCCTGTGGATTTTTGGCGATGAATGAGATTGCTCGGGTTTGGTTGGAAGAGTTGGTGAGTAGTCTTGGGATGTTGAAACTTGGGAGGGACAATGGGACATATATAACAGCGTCTTTGATAGATTTGGAATGTAAGGATATTTGTTTGGTAACCAAAATTGCTTTACACAATATCGTATCAAATTTTTGGAGTTACCAATTTGGCCTGCATATGGATTATCTATATATATTGGCTAGGTTTTGATAAGAAAAGGAACAATATAGGCGATAGCATGGGCTGTAGACATCTTACCACTGTTTCGCAGGAAACTAAATGAAAGTAAATATGAACAAAGTTGAGCCTCATGACTCGGCCTGGCGAGCAGCCCACCATCAGGGTGAGAAAGAGAAGGTCAAATGGGCCGGATCAAGTGGAACGAACTAGGCCAACCTGCAGTTCACCAAATAGGGCTGGTCCAATTCGATCAACCGAACCAAATCTGGGCCGAGACATTGGCCCGTCGGGCTGGCCCAGTTCGGTTTGTATAGTGGTGGTCTGGCCCGGTTTAGTTCGGTCCGATTCGTTCCGGTACTGTAACCCACATATTTAATTATATATATATATTTATTTATTTATTTTCTTATGATATATAACTTATTTATTTATTTTATAACACATATTTATTAAATACAATCATTTTATTATTTTTTATATATTATTTTTGAGCTAATATGGGTCGGCCCGTTTGTAACCGGGCCAACCTGGTTCGGCCAGTTACTGTGTGAAACGTGATTGGACTGAGAACCCGGCCTGTTGGTTCGTTAGACCCGGTTCGTACAGTGAACCAAGCTAAGCAGGCCTAAACCGGGCCGGTCTGGTTCGTTCGGTGGCCACCTCTAGGGTGAGATGCAAATATGACAAAAGTTGAGATGGGTGTAATAATAATCTCCATAAAGAATTTTTTGTCGAAGATTTTGCCGTAGCTGATGAACCATCCCAAAAACTGATGATCCCTAAGGACATTGTAATGTTAGACATTTCCAGCAAATCTGAGCGAAACTACAATCAAAGAGATGTTGGGATGTTTCCTCAATCCCTAAATTGCAAAGCACACACTGGAAATTTAGTAGGTGTTCAATCTATCTTGGAGCAGCAATCAGAAAAAAAAACCTTATGCTTTGGTTGACAATTGCTCTTCCAAATCCAAAGAAACGATTTCTTAGCCACTATTGAGTCCATCATCCAGTTGTAAGCCTTTACTGAAGAATATTGAGTATTACCCCAGATATATGTCCAAGCATCACTATTCTCAGATGAACTATTCTCATTTAAAATTGTCAACAAGGATAGAAATTGTTGATGGGCTTCAGCAGATAAGGGTAAATAAAAGAAATCTTGTAGACATTGAATCTGTTTTGCATGTTGAACTGTAATGCTATCATCTTTCGCAAAAGAGCATAGATGAGGGAATTGGTGGTTAAGGAGATGTCCATTCCATAAGTCATGCCATAAGATTGCAGTATTACCTCGGCCCAAATTACAAGAGGCTATGCCTTTATAGGAAGTAAGCAAATTGAGGATATTACGCCACCAAAAGGAACCAGCCAAATTACCATTTGGAAGTCTGCTAGTATAATATGAACTCCATACTAACTTAACCCAGGGTAAAGAATGCTGATTGTAAAACTTGTCAAGATGTTTTAGGAGAAGGGCCTTATTTTGTACAGTCAGATAAAGAATGCCATGTACTCCTTTTTTCAGTTGTAAATAGTGCGGTATAAGCAATATGACATATACTAATATCAAAATAATTCCAAATTTAAATAATAGCAAATATTCAATATTATCATGAAACAAATCTGCAAATATGAATTCTACAAGTGCAAGGATAGCAGCAAAATAGTTCATATATGGCAGTGAGATCAATATGATAATAAGCAGAAATTCATAACATGTAAACAGCAACATAGCTCAGTTTGATATATAATGAATTGCTCTCAGATTAAATGTGTTGGGTTGTTAGAAATAGCCATCCAACAACACATTCACACATATATATATCACAGATATGGCTATGACAATATCAATGACTAAAACACTGCCCCAATTGCAATTAACAGTTCAATTTCTCAGAGAATTAATTCTGAAATCACAGGTTTATCTCAAGTTTTAGCCACAGTGACAAATATGCAGCACATATCAGATTATATGGCACTGACAGTAAGTACAGTTACTGTCCAAAAACAATGCTAACACTAAGACGGTCCAGATTCTCAAATTATAGCAAAAAATAGATGTTAAACAGATAAACAATAGTGACCAGCAATATATATATATATAGAGAGAGAGAGAGAGAATAGCTAGTGTGCTATGGATAGCACGGAGAGATCCGTGCTATCCACGACGTTTGAAAATTCCGAGACTAAAATAGACGATTCGAACCGTCCATCTTGTTCATCTCGATGAAATCTCACTACACACCAAATTTCAAATTTTTTAAAATTTTTTACTATCTGTTTCGTATTTTTGAAAATCGCTGATCTAATTAGCTGTGGACCCTCAAATAAGTTCAGTTTTCAAAAATACGAAACAAATAGTAAAAAAATTCAAAAAAATTTGGTGTGTAGTGAGATTTCATCGAGATGAACAAGATGGAAGGTTCAGATCATCTATTTCAGTCTCAGAATTTCCAAACGTCGCACACTAGCCATTCTCTCTCTCTCTATATATATATATATATATATATATATATATATATATATATATATATATATATATATATATATATATCAATGAATTATCATAGCCAATCTCAATATATCAATTTCATCATCCAGCATAAACTCGACGCCACACACATGAATTAGTGCATAGCCCCAAAACCGAGATAATCAGCCCCTTAACACAGTGTTAGGTCCCCAAATTATCTCAATTACCCCTGTGCATAGTACAAAGGTAGGTAATTTGGTAAACTTACTCAGCACTCGATTCAAACCTGTGTGTAGAAGGGCAAGGCACGTCTATAAGACGCAGTTCTAGAAATCAATATTGTCGCCACTAGTATACTAGCAACAGCAAAATCAATCCGAAGATATAATGCCGTCGATCTCAGTGTTGCAACCAAAGATCGCCACACCGAGACCCCGAGGAGCAGCGAGCACATCACAGGATCACAGTATCCAACCCTCGGCCAAAGGGACCAAGTCGATGCGAAGCCAATTCACCCACGGACAGCCACCAAGCTCGGCCTCAAATCGGTCTCCTCTCCCAAATCAATCTAGCCGCCCTCAAGGTGAGCTTCTCATAAGCTCAGAGCCCAAGAATCAAAGGAAAAAACCGACTCAAAATCACTCAATCGAGGAAGATTGGAAGCTAGGGTTAGCCTCACGACACCGGGCCAGTAGATGCGTGAAAAGGTAGAGAGACAGAGGGAGAGGAAGGGAAACCAGATAAGGAGAGGCTCGGCCGCTGTTGCAACGGTTGCGCGCATCACGTGCATCACGTGCTGCCCGGGCGTCCGAGTCACCCGCCGCCGCCGCTAGCTCGCTCACGCACGAGCTGGTCATTAGCCAGCCGCTTGCGTCGTGATAAGGCAGCGCCTGGCTGGGCTGCGTGGCTGCAAGGCCCAGTGGGCCGTAGGCACGCAGGGCAAAAGCCCAACATTTTCTTGGGTCGACAAACTAAATTCCAGGAAGCAAGTGGGGGATTTTTCCTGGTTATGTCTGCTCCTCACCATAAACAATGTCTCCTGTACTTATCAATCTGCATAATAATTCCTTGGGGAAACTTGGAAGTGCACATGTAGAAGGTATGCAGCGGAGATAAAACTGAATTAACCAAAGTTAATTTGCCTCCCAGAGAGAGAAAATGAGAGCTATTGACTAACATTTTCTCAATTCTAGTGACCAAGGGCATACATTCTTTGATTGTTGGCTTAGTGAGGCCTAATGGTAGCCCATGGTAAGTAAAAGGAAAAGCTCCCACATTGCAATGAATTGTTCTTGCTAAAATGTATGCCCTCTCTTGCTCAAGATTGATGGGGATCAAAAAGGATTTTTGAAAATTTACCTTCAATCCTGTTAAGTAAAAGTATGTAAACGAGTTTCAAGCAATGAAGTTGTTTTGCACAGGCTGGCATAATAATTAGTGTCATCAGCATACTGGATTACAGGGTAATCATCATTCTCCGTAGTTGTGATTGAGAGAATAAGAAGGCCAGATTGACAAGCTGCATTAAGAATGGATTGCAGAAGATCGGCCCCTAGAACAAAAAGAAGAGGTGATAAAGGATCATCTTGGCGAACTCCTCTTTTGCAAGAAAATTTTTTCCCTGGAACACAATTAAGCACGACTGAAGAGGTTGTTGTTTGTAATACTTAATTTAGAAATCCATTGAATCCATTTGGTCCCAAATCCTTTGTGCTGCAGTATTAGAATGATGGATTGATGTTCTATCTTGTCAAAAGCCTTTCCAAAATTCAATTTGAGAACTATTATCTCCCTTTTTGATTTGTGACATATATGCAAATACTCAAATGCCCAGGCTAAACAGTCCTGGATAGACCTGTCTTTAAGAAACCCATATTGGATTACCTTTTGCAATCTGTCAGCCATGAGTTTTGCGATGAGCTTAATTGATGAGTTCAGCAATGATATTGGCATGTAATCATTAACTAGAGAAGCTCCTTCTTTTTTTTGGAATAAGAGTAATTAGAGAATCATTGATGTTGCTAAGATCTAAAGAGTTGCTGAAGAAAATTGCTCACAAAGAGAATAATAGTCTTCCTTGATGATGGACCAACATTTTCTCATAAAATTATCTGTTTTGTAATTTGAGGGTAAAGCTAACAGGCTGTTGAGATTTTAGAAGCTAGCCATGATAGACTGTTATTCTACGTGACTTTTCGCTCTGTGTGGTCCGCAGCAAGCCCGTCATTCTCGCAGAGGAAGTTGATGGGAAAGGAACATGAACTAAAGTCTTGGAGACGTGCATTTGATAATTGAGATGATACCAAGCGTGTGTCGGTGGCTACCAAATGACTAACAAAAACAAAACAATTATGAAGAAGATTGGAAAGATGAACTCGATGCGTCAATTAATTATAATCTAATGATCAAGTACAGCCTGCAAATTCAAAATCTGGCCAAAACATTTGGGTGTCTTAGGGTGGGTCACGTTGCCCAATGCCCATGATCGATCACACAAATAAATAGAACAATCTTGTTTTATGTCTATGTATATCTTTTGTTACATAATGAAAATAATATCTGAAGACGTGTATAACCCAAACATCCAAAGTAGATGAGTACGCAACTAGAGGTGAAAATGGTCCGGATCCGGATAGGATAGCGGTCATCCCGTATCCGTCCCATATTTTTTTTACCGGATCCGGATCTGAGTCTGGATAGTATCGGATCCGGATACGGATCCAGATTGTGTCGGATACGGATCTGGGTCGGAACCAAGTCGGATACTGGATAGGATACCGGGTATTACCATATTCTCTTAGTTGGTCAAGAAAAAAATAGACATAAGCTATTCTCGATATTATCTATCCACAACATGTAACATGTCATATACATAATGATATTTCCATGAATAGCGAACTCATGTATGCAGGAATGTATAGGTCGAAGAATGTCACATACTATTAATACAAGTAACCATTCAAAGAAAAATAGTTAGGTTGGATTATGATCCGGGTACTTGCATACTTATATCCGGATATTTTCCACAGGTACCCGGATCCATCGGATATCTCCTATCCCATATCCGGATTAATTACCTATATAATTATCCGGATCCGGATTTTGTTTGAATAGAAAAATGACGATCAGGATATTATCCGGACCACCTTCATCCCTATACGCAACCCTTGTTATCACGGGACGTTTGGAATCCACATAATTACGGGCCATTACAAACTAGGGCTAAACTAAACACACGTGTCACAGCCCGCTGCTTAGTGTATCACATTCAACCTGGGATTAGTCCGAGTCTGGCCACGAGCTGTGGAGTGATGGCAAAAATATCCACGGGTTTGGGTATCCACGGGTGGGTACCTGACCCGACAGGTGTGGGTCCGAGTTTAATTCTGGACCATGGGTATTTGACTTCGGGTCTGGGTCCAGATTCGAGTCTAGGTTTGGATCAAATTGGACCCATGGGTACACAGACCTGGACCGAAAGGTAGTACTGGTACTCACCAGACTCAGTCCGGTGACGACCGGATCCAGTCCTGTGGAGATCGTCCAGATGTGCGTTTGGTCCTAAACTCCACCGGACTGGTTCCGGTGGCGACTTGACCCAGTTCGATGGAGATTCTCCAGATATGCGTTCGGTGCCTGAAACCTCGCCTGCGCGTGTATTTTCCAAATCTTCTCTTCTCTCATTTAATCCCAGCTGTCCATCTACCTTCTTTGTCCTTATCTTACCCTCCTGCTCCTCCCTCTCTTCTCCATTTTCTCTTTTCTTTCCCGTTCTCCTCTCTCTAGCCCGAGCCGGCGCCGCCTCCTCCTCCTCACGGGCGCCACCATCTCGGACCTCTCCGGTGAGTTCCTCCACCACAAATTGATCCCTCACCTCCTCCTCCTCCTCCATTCTCTCCACTCAAATCATCCTCGAAACCGCCGCCGTCCTCCCGGATCCGCGACCATCTTCCCGGCTGCGCTGCATCTCCACCTCCACCGCATCTCCACCGACACCACCGCCCTTGTGGACGCTGGCCACGGCCATCCTCCTGGCTTCGCTGGCCCTGCCTTGCTCCACTGCTCGCATGCTGCAGCTTTTGAGGTTAGATTCTCTTCTTCATCTCTATGTGTGTTTGGTACTAGACTCCACCAGACTCAGTCCGGTGGGCATCGAACTCAGTCCGGTGGAGGTCTGAAACCCTCGCCCGCTTTTTGTATAAGCTTTCTATATATGCTAGTGTCGGGTCTCGGGTACCAGGTTGGGTCCGGGTACTCGTTGGGTTTTCGTCTGGGTTCATGTTTTGACCCATGACTGACTTCGGGTCTAGGTCCGAGTCCACGTATCGGGTCTCGGGTCTAGATCCACGAAGGCTAGACCTAGAGGTACTAGACCCGATTGCCACCCCTAGAGCCGTGTGTGTATGGGCTAGATATTCAGTGAGTTCATCAGCCCCTGGCCTATGAGCCGTGTGAGGGATAAAACTTAAAACCCGTGGCCCTCTCACAAATTCCAAATTTTGAATTTTTTTGAGAGATTCTATTCATCGGTTAGAACTTAATAATATTATTTTTAACCACATTTTGACATAATTTTTATAAAACATTTTTGCGTCTAGACACTACTAGAGAACAGTGCAACACAAGTGATTCGTAACCGCTTTCACAAGCGGTTATATAACCGTTTCTAAGCAACCGCGACTAATGCTCGCGGGAGCATCAGAAGAGGTTCAACGAACCACTTCTAGTGGTGTCTAAAAAGGTAAAGAATAAGGTAAAGAATATTGGCGTATGTGGGATTGGAACTCAGGACCTCACCCCTCCTTGTGACCCACGCCTTACCCAATTAGCCAACGCACCCACGCGTGCTCTCTGATGAGATAAAGCAAGCTTTCCTTTTAACAATTCAAAAAATAGACCTCTAGCAGCAGTTCGTAATACAAACCCTTTCTAAAGCCCCCTCTAGAAGCGGTTCGTAATACGAACCCCTTCTGTTGCTTGGGCTTTAGAAGGGGTTCATGTCCCCCCCAACCGCTGCTAGAGGTGCTGGGCTTTAGAAAGAGTTCATGATACGAACCCCTTCTGTTGCTTGGGCTTTAGAAGGGGTTCGTATTATGAACCGCTTCTAGAGGGGGCTTTCTGGCTTGAGCTATTGAACCGCTTGTGATGTACCGCTTGTGATGCTCGTTTTTCTAGTAGTGAGAAATGCAAATTGGTTTCATTTAATACAAAATTTTCAATTTTTGTTACATATATATTTTATTTTATTTTCCAAGTATAACATAGGATGCAAGTTGAACAATTAATTGTTTCACAAAAAAAAATAAGGTAGCAAAAGTGTACACTACGAAAACAATGATGTTTCAGCACTTCACTGGAACAATTTATTGTAAAACCATGCTAAGTTGAATTTCAAAATAGTTTCGTTGTTTTTTAATTTTATTTTGCATAAGTGCTTTGCTGAAGCATTTATTCCTCAATGGAATCGCTATATCTAGCTGTCGAAAAAGAATTGAATGAAGGTTTTTTCTATTACTACTACAAAAACCCTCATAGGAGACACTCCATAAGAGACGGTTTTAAGATTTTAGGCAAAATCCATCTCTAATGGGATTGAAAAATTCAGAATATTATTATTTGAGACTTTTTTAAAAAAATTTTCAGATAATCATTCAGCACGTGAACCGTCTCTAGTACTTAAAAATCATGTTTGAACTTTCATAGCTATCTCTGTTAGTACTAGTCATCCAAGACGGTTTTTATTACAAACCATCTGTGATGGCTTCGAGACGGGTAACCCCGCAACCATCTCCAATGATATCACATATAAAAGACAAGTTCCCGCTTGGAACCATCTCCGATGCTATCAGAGGTGGCTCTAGTAACGAGCCATCTCTGATGTCACGCGTAACAGAGACGGTTCGTAGCAGTAATCGTCTCAGATAGAGCTGTTAACACTTTTAGCTCCTGTGAGGCTGTGAACGGCCCCATACACTCGCATTCTCCCCCACACCATGCCTTCCTCCACCGTGCCGCACCGTTGCCACCTGTGGCGCCACCCTCCTCAACTAGACCTGGCCGCCGTCGCCACCTCCACCGGATGGGTCCGCCGCCGTTGCCACTGCTGCCGCCACTGCCTTGCTCCACCGCTCAGGTCAACGGCCGCTACCACTGTTGTCGCTGCCGCCGTCTTCCTCCACGCTCTGGTTCTCCCTTGTCCACACGCGATTGGTTCCGCTGTCATTTCTGAGCTGAGACATAGGGCCGAGCCGCTTGTTCCGATGATTTTCTAGATGTATAATTGTTTTTCTTTATGCTTTAGTTCATCTAGAAGTATATTGGAAAGAGGTCTCATTTTTAGACGTTGGACAGCAAGTTGTACAAAGGAAATTGTGTCTTTTGTTGTGGTCAATGTGACAAGGAAAATGCCTCAGGTGTGCAGATTTTCTTGTGCATGTTGTGATTGTGTGGCAACATAGGATGTAGAGACCTGAACAAAGGATACGGTCTGGATGTGGACATCCAATTGCGTAACCCGCCAAAGGATGGAAAGAAAGGGGATCAACCCATGTATCCACCAATGCCACCTGCCCCACCTTAGGCGTCGTCCTCCTCGATGGACTTCCCAAAGAAGGAGCTCATTGATGCTGACTTTGAGTTCAAGGATGTCGAGGTCGAGTTTGACATAAAGGAGATCAATATCATACTCTAGATCTGCTCGATGTTGAGGATTTCACTAGCTATGATATATCTTGTTTGTTTAGTTAAGTATATATATGTTGTAAGTCAGACACTCTTACATTTCATCTATGCTAAAGTGTTATGTACTTATTACGAACCTTAAGTGATGTTTATGTTCTATTTTATAAGTATATTTATATGGTAATTAATGATATATGTGTGATGCATATGGATGGAAGCTAGATGTACCACGCGAATCGATATACAAAAGAATATGTTTATGCGCCAGATCTTGAAGAATATGTTGTTGACCATATCCAGTTATTTGTTTCAATTTGAATGCTTGAGACATATATGAAACATGTATTGTAATAAACTAATTGCTTTCTTGGCCTCAATTAGGAACCCACCTTATGCACGATGAACATACTTGTTGCTGGCGCGGTAAAGATTGAGGTTGGAAAAAGGATGGTGTATCCATGACTACCAAGAACTACGACACATGATGCACCCTTGGCACTGGGCTATCCAAAGGTCCAAGTTGATATGGTGCTCGACAATGTTAAGGCCTATCCCCTAGAAAAGCCTCCAGACGATGAGATAATCACTTTAGAGGATGTCATCCATTCATTTGTTTAGTGGCCTAAGAAGGACATAACCCTAGACCCAATGAAGACATACTTAGTGGCCCCCTCTTACGATTCCAAACCAGGTGCTACAGCCGAGCGGTCGCTATCTGCAAGAAATGTTATGTCATAGCCTCTTTCGCAAGGACAGGAGTATTGTGTCTTCTCCAAACAAAACCATTTCGGCAAAGAAGGATAAGAAGCATAGGGCCAAGCTATAGACTAATTACCCAAAATGGTTTGGAAGGCATGTGTACAGTAAGGGACAAGCGTTTTACACCAATGAATCCTTGTTAGAATGTGGACTAGCTTGTCATGCTCTTCATGATTTTACATAGAAAGGACACATGGAGATCGGAATATCGTTTAATCGTCTGACATTATGGTAAAGTTTAGGGTGAAATATTTTCACAGTGAGTTCGATAGCCATTTTCCAATACATTTGAAGGCTTGTATGACATGTACCACCTTCAACAACTGGATATCTCGATTATATGATGTTTTACACTACAAGTGTCCTACACTTGGCCGACTTTATTTATGCCATATATCCATATATAATGTAACCCGTCTCGTATGTATAGGCTTCTAACGCTCGTAGCTAAATAAACTAAGTAACCTGTCTATTTCCTTGACCCATAGTTGGTCCACGAGCATTACATCTATGAAGATCCCATATTCGTCTAGGGATACCTAAAAAAAGGCATTGCTAGCTCAAGTCAACAAGGAGTACATCCTTTTGCCCTTTAACCGAGACTAGAACTGAGTTCTACTCGTCATTGCTCCAAGGTGGAGCAAGGTATGGTACCTAGACTCCATGATTAGTCGTAAGAAGGACTACTCCATTATGAAAGAAATACTCGATGGGTAAACTAAACTCGTCTTCCATTTGTAGTCTTTCCTTCAATTGCATTGATTTGATTGTCCGTATAACATGTTCCAATCACATAGGCCATTCACCGAGTACATCTATAGTGCAGGGGTACACGAAAAAGGGAAGCCTACATTGCACCACCCCACTAAGTTTATGGTATGTGTTTGTACATAATAGACGAGGTAAGGTACACACTAATGAAATGTATAAGTTTTAAACTAATCAATTGTATAATTACAGTGCCATCAGCAGAAGCCGGGCAATGCTTGCGGATTTTATGATTGCCACCAAATGCATGCAATCATAAGCGAGCACATCCATGACCTGAATAAGTTGAAGCTTTTAGGAAGTGCACGCTCTAGAGTTCAAACAACTTGTGAAAATTCAAAAAGATGTTGCCGACTTCCTGATGTCGCAAGTCATTGACCTACTTGGTCGATTCTACTCCGCAAAGACTGCTCCCACACCTACCCACCGCTAGCTATTTATCATGTATAATGCAATATATTATGATGTAGTCATGCGACATTTGCTTTTTAGGTCTCATTTGCACTAAGGTTTAATTTGTAATGGTACGTGTGTGATGTACAATATTTAACCATCAACTTTTCGTAATTTTTACCATTTTCTATACATTATGCAATCAAATATGATTCGGTTATAAGCCGTTTCTTATATCCACAGTAGAGACGACTTAGCGTTGGACAAGTCGTGTCTGATATGCTATCATAGACATCTCTCAAGATTTGAACCGTCTCTGATAAAACTACTACCAGAGACGGTTCTTAGTAACAAACTGTCTCTAAGAGCATTGCTATTGGAGACGGTTCTAAATTGGAACTGTCACCGATAGTTAACTTATCAGATACGGTTTTGGCTGATAGCCGTCTCTGATATTTGAGTCGGCTTCGAGGCCGACGTAAATAAGCCTTCCACGGCCACAGCTATTTACGTCGGCCCGAAGCCGACGTAAATAACTGCCACGTCAGCTTCACGCCGTGGGCTGAGAACTACAATTCCTATTTACGTCAGTTTCGAGGCCGACGTAAATATGCTATTTACGTTGCTCGGTTTACGTCGGCCTATTTACGTCGGCATGCCGACGTAAATAGCTATTTACGTCAGCTTTTGCCCTATTTACGTCGGCTTCTGGGCGACGTAAATAAGTCCGATTCCTGTAGTGAGTTATCTAAGACGGTTTTTGTTTGGAACCGTCTCTAATATGTTCATTATCTGAGACGGTTTCGAATGCTACCCATCTCTGTTATTCAACTATCTAAGATGGCCGGAAATAACAGAGCCGGTCTTTACGAACCGTCTCAGATAAATCGGCTATCACTGTCAGAATACTAAGACGGTTCAAAAACCGTCTCGGATAGCAGTTCCAAACCATATCTCTGACGTGGGTTTGTGTAGCAGTGTATATTCTAGTTATTGAAAATGATTGCCAAAAGATAATTACACCTATAAATGTGTCTAACAATAATTTACTTAAGCTATAAATAATCAATAGGACTACCCCATGAGGTTTCGTGATTTTTGGAATAGCTTTGGTAACTTGAAAAAATCGAACTTGATTTTTTGAGATTAAAAAATTTATAAAATATTTAGGAATCACAATACTATTCATGAATTCTAGCCAGACCACTGTTTTCCAATCAAAGGGACTGGTTCTCAAACGTATTGTAAGATGGAAGATTGCTTACCTGGTTTCTGTGTTTCTAGGGTCCAAAAGCTATCGACGTAGCTAAAGGGCCAAAAAGGACTTTTCTCTTTTTCTTTAATATGAAAATACACGATCTGTTTGTGTCTGGCTCACAATGTATTTGCGTTCTACGTACCCATATTTCCTAACGCAATCAAATGCCATCATTTAACAAATCAAATCCAATCCCGCGTAATAAATAGGGTAATCAGGCGGCATGATATGATTAAACTTTAGATACGAGGGATATATAATATAATAGGTTGCATACATGATAAATAGCGGTATCAGCTCTGGCCTGCATTATTATAACTGAAAGAGATTCATAGTACCGTTACACACAACGAGATGGAGCGAAGATAGTGCACTACAAATTAAGGTGGCGTGTTATTTGTTGCATCTGATATGCATTGGATATGTGATTGGTGCCGAGGCTGAAGTACCGGGGATCATAGCTTAGCGGCACCATTCTTCGAAAGTTGGTGTCTCGACTCCGAAGTTCTTCATATCTCTTGTGCTTGCTGGTTACACAGGTCAGCACATACCAGTTATTAAGAGAGCTGTTCAATATAAATTGCAATATAGCATGCATTGTAGTCGCCCAAAAGCAATGTAGCCATGACCAACAGTTTAGAGAAGGGGTAAGGTGCTTTGGCTATCAAGCCCACCACCCATTTCTATTGATATGTGTTATAACTATGGGACCGAATTATCGGATTCACACAGTAATCCGGCCTTTAAAAAAGACCAACAGTTTGCTGCTTGTGACCTACATCTGGATAGAGGATTCAGAAACAGCTCAGAATGAAATTCGATAATGTTCCAATGTTCTGTGCTACGCATATGGTATAGGGAGACTACCAAATTCATAGTTTGTGTAGATTTAGAAAACTAAGCAGTATTCCCTTTGATTAAAAAAAAGATGTTTTGGACATCGACACGGTCTTCGAAATACAATTTTGATCACTAAATACTATTTTAATTTATGTACAAAATCCACTAAAATTATGATACTGTGAATGTACTTTCTAAGACGAATCAATATGTATGGTTTTTATGTGTGCAACCTGAATAGTTTAAAAGATAATTCATAAATAAAGTTTTAAAACTTTGACTTGCATGTATCTTAAACGTTACGTTTTTTAGAACTGAAGGGAGTAACAGTTTGTAGACACTATCACCACCAATGTCCCCCAATGAGTTTAATAGCTCTCCATCACAATTTGTGTATGGTCTTTACGTACAACTACCATACATTTTAAGTTCACGAGTCACACAAGGTAAAATAAAGATAAAAATATAACACAGTTGTTTTGAAAAGCAGATATAGTTGAGGGACGCAGATCCTCTGTCGTATGGCAGAATGCTTTTATACCCTTAACATGTGGATCCATCGCTGGTGGGAGCTAGCCAAATGTTAAGGCCATATAGGCACTCCGCCTTACCACAGAGGATACCTGTCCCAATGCATAGAGCTTCCTATTTAAGATCCCTCTAATGTGAAAGTTTCCTCAAATTACCAAGACCCAGCCCTCCTCGCAGATATAAATGTTATGAACTTACAATATGAAGAGTAGATAGAGATATAATATTAAATGAAAGGAGCAGCACTCACACAAATGCACTTCTGGCTCAGCAGTAGTTGTTGCATCAGTAATGACAGTAACTTTCTCGAAGTCCAGCGCGACGGCATCATAGACGGTCTCGCGAACACAGTTCGGTGTCTGAAGCCCTGTGAGGCCAACACATATGCACCTAAGTAACATGATTTTGTACCATTTGGTCTTTGTTTACCAAGCGATTAATAACAGAGCAATAATTAACCATCAACCTGACAGGATTAATGAAAACGAAAAACTTCATATCAATTCTCAGTGCTTACCAAGAACAACCAGGTTCTTTATCCCTGAAGTTTTGAGGACAGAGTCGAGAGGCGTGGCCATGAAAGCACTGAACCGTGCCTTCACCAGCTTGTACTCCCCTTCTTCCATGGCGAGCCCATCGGCCAGCTCCGCACCTTCCGAGCCCTTCGCCGCGGGCCCTTCCCGCCGGAGTAGAGGTGCCGGCGGAAAAGCTCGACGTCTCTCCCACAGGGGTCATGCTTTCTGACGACCTACATCGCATTACACTAGCTTCATCTTCATTCGATCTCAGCATAGCACCAGCAAAGATGATGCAAGAACGATGAGGTACGAGACGGCTGACCCAGACGACGAAGATGCCGCGCTCCCGCGCCACGGCGACGGCCGCCGCGACGGTGGGGAGTATGGCCTCGGCGCCGGGCATCAGCGACGGGCTGCCCATCGCCGGGTGCACGAAGTCCTTCTGCGACAGCCGATCGTCAGAATCGATCGAATGCAACGTACGTCCAGAAGCCGGAGCAGAGTTGCATCCAAGGAAAGCAAGACCCTAACCTGCATGCCCATGACGAGCATGGCCGTCTCGCTCCAGTTGCCTCCGGCACCGGCCGCCGCCACCTGCGTGCTGGGACTCATGGACGGACACGAACACGAACACGAGACGGCCGGCTCGTCTGGAGGTTGTGTAGCAGCCACCCAGACGACAGAAATCACTCAAAAGCAGAACATTACAATCGAGTTCAGTACAGTTGGTTGGAATAGTTGGTAGCCTCGTACTCTTGGCATGTGAATATATATGTGACTCGATGAAATCAAGGACCTCTCTATGACTCAAACCTGGGACCTGCTCACATGCTTGCAATGTCAGTTCGACACCTCAGCACAGTGGCTAGCGGAGGACTGAAATCATATGGCCAAATTCATGCATGACATATTAAATAGTATCGTTATATTCAAGAAATCAAACGCTATTAAGAATACATGACGCTACATAGGACAAAAATAGTATCATAAAGCCCTTCTAACATTATCTCTAATTTTGGAATGAAAATCATCAATTAGAATACAGAGTCTGGGTCAACGACAATGTGACCCGGATTGAACTCCTCGCTACCTTTATCATGAGCCATTGTTTCATGTACATGTGCATCTTCGCCTCTAATCTTAACACCGACATCATCGTGGGCCTCTTCTCCTTAACCACCTTGCTCATCGTTTCTGCTTGCACAACCACCTTGATCCATGTTCGACCCACGAGACGTCTCGCTAAAATAATTCATCAAATCTACGTGTGAAATCATCGAAGGGTCAAACAATTTCGCGAATAATTTTGCAGGTACAAAACACTTGTAGATGAGATATATAACAAATCATGTCGAATTATGAATTAGATTATCTTTCATTTTAGTTGTTTTAGACATATCCTCGCTGTTGGCTGCCGCCTTTGACATCGACGCGAATACGTGATCACGCTATTAACTCAGCCACTTGTGCTAGGTGCAGGAGCATCAGATCAAGCGATCAGCACAGTAGCGCAGTAGGCAAACACCGGGCTGGCGGGAACAAGGAAACAGGGCTGGGCGGCGGCAACTGAAGATATCAACAGTAGCCAGTGGGAAGTGGCCGCTAATCAGCTAATATATATGTTATGCTGCGTGAGTGTGCGGCTGAGCCCTTACGTTGTCCCAGCAGGCTCCCAATCCGGCCCAATTAGGCAATTAGCTCGAACGCAGGACGCAGGACTCAGCGGGCTATGCAAATCTTACAAACGACTAGAGCGGCATCCTAAACCTTGTTCTCGCCAACATTTTTTAGCACTTGTACGGGTCTTCTTCTTGAACTCCATCGAAAAAAGTTAGTGGGTGTGAGGCTAAATACGCAATCAAATAGGACCTGCTATTTAACACCATTCTAATGCAAATCGTGATAAAGGAGACAAAGGGAAGGCTGGGTTCTTTTGTTTGCTGAAGCCAATTTTTAAATAGATCAATAATACAAAAGCCTATAACTTAGCAGTTTGGCAAACTTGATATCTGCTTCGAAATATTCAAATTTGTCATCAAGTCCAGTCTTATCTTAAGTCTACCACAAGTCCAACCATGATCCAATCTCTTATCCATATTCCTAACTGATTCTACCTTCTTTCCTCCATCTTATACCCGAGAGCTCCCAACCGCAGTTATCACTCTCATTGTGTCGTTACCATCCGTGTGGGATGTCGACCCCACAGAATAAGTAACAAGGATCACCTATCCGGTGGTTCAGTTCTCACTATCCATTTGGATGATGGCAAATCACCCTCCTGGTGAGACTACCTTCCCCACTATCTGGATCAGTGACGACGATTAGCAGACCTTTAACCCTCGAGCATGAGACGGCCCCGTAGGTCTCCATACTTGCACTATCGTGAGCCGATGGGCCGCAGCCCACTACCCGCACTATGGTTCCTCCATCACTAGTGCCGGTGGACCGCAGCCTACTACCCAACATTCTAGATCCTTTGGGAGCTGGTGGGCCGCGGTCTACTACCCAGTCTCCCACATTTCTTCATCACCACTTTGTTCTATCCTTCTGTCTACTGGTGGACCACAACCTACTACCCAGTATCTCCTATCTTTTCTCTAGTGCTGGTGAATCGCAGGCCATTGTCCAACATTCGAGTGTTTTTGGAAGCTGATGAGACATAGCCCACTACCTGATATCTCCTTACTTGTCTCTTGTGTTGGTGAACCATAGCTCACTACTCAGCATTCAAGTTTTGGGAACCGGTGGGCCTTAGCCCACAACCCCATCACCCATTCCTATCTCATCACCTTTGCACTTCTAATTCTCTGTTTTCTAGTGGATCGCATCCCATGACCCGGAATCTTCTCTTCCAATTCCCTATGGCATCGGTAGACCTCAATCCACTATCCAGTCCTAAACGAACATTCCGCCCTCAGGCTTCGCCATTCGGTCCACCTTTTTCTACCCTCTCAACGACCTAGTCAAAGGGCTATATAGCCATTAACTCCCAAGTCCTCTGTAACATCCTAAAAATTTGGTGAGTTTAAAATACTTTGATTTCTATCAAATGATTGGAATAAATTCATTTTATAATTTTCCTGCAATTAAAATAATTAAAAGGATATTTTCTAGCTAACCTAGAGCTTTAAAACAACTAAATAAGGAAATATATAAATGTACAATGCTTGATAAATTTTTCTTAAGTCCTAAATGTTTCAGAAGATTTTTGTGAATTTTCTCATATTTTTTCGAATTGTTTTGGTATTTTTAAACCTAAGAAAGTGTTAATCAGTTTTTAGAAAAGGAGAAAAGGGTTTTCTTTTTCTGTTTCTAGAGAGGGACGACGTGGCGCAATCTGGGCCACTATTTTGCGTACGTGTACTTTAGCAGCCGTCGAACGCCCCTTATTCAAACGAACCGGTATCCGTGGATCTCAAGCTCCCGTTCGCGTGACGTGACCACATGGGAGCTGTTGGATCTCGCCGCTGGCTCAGTCATCTTCTGCGCAAGCAAGTCAGAGCCAGCCATTGCACTGCCGCGGACTGGGCCATGGCGTCCGTCCTAACCTAGGGTTCTCGAGGCTATTTAAACCCCCGAGCCATTTGCTAGGGTTCATGGACACCGTATCCACTATCGCCTTGTCCCAAGGAGAACAGAGCCACAGAGAAGAGCTTGGGGCAGGTTTCGGGGCCGAGAACTCCGACGAACAATTCCGCCGTCACCGGTGAGTCTTAGCCTTTGATTCTTGGTCTAGAGCCCTGTTTCATCGTCGACGCTTCTAGAGGTCGTCAGAGTTAATCGAAGGCCCCTAAAGTTGCATGTTGCCATGGTAAGGTTCCTAGTAGTCCCTAGATTCTGAATCTAGGCTTAGTTCAGGCTAGGGAGGTTCATAGCGGTCGGTTGCATGTAGACCATGGAGCGCCGCCACTTCTCGTTGCTGTGGTTTGCCGCCGTTGGTCATCGGCGATGGCCGTTTGTCCCAGTGAATTTGCGAGGTCGAGAGCAACATGTAATGCCCAGGAGCATGGAGTTTGGTGGTCGGTAGCATGAGAACGAGCTCGCCAGAGTTGCGTCGCCACGCTTGAGTTGGCCTCCACCATGGAGTTTGGTTGCCGGAGCGACGAGTACAACATCTAGTATTTTCTGTATTTTTTCCATAATATTTGGAAGTCTTAAACTATTTTAAATAATTCAATTTCTAGTTCTGGATTTATTTAACTCGATAATCACACGAAAATCCTAATCAACAGTAACAAGCCTAGCTCATCACTGTTTAGGCTTAGCCCAACACCGTGTGGCCTAGCACTGCGCAAGGCTTGCGCCTCTCGGACAGGTTGAACCGAGGTCCATAGGGCAACAATGCTTGCACGGCTAACAGATAGACCACATGGCCCACTTGTCAGGGTTTTCCTTGCGCCAAGGATGAAGTACACCTACCGTGTTAGGAGGCATATTCCTAAGGAATATGTCTCCACTAAATCTAACGAGTGGGTCCGTGGGACCCACCAGTTAGTGGCTATCTCCCTGATGCTAGGACTCTCGCCCTTAAACCCAACAGGGCCCTTACATGTCAGTGATTCAGATCTTTAAAAAGGCTTAATTAGATTTTTATGAACCCTATGGGTCCCACATGTCAGTGGTTAATTAGTGATCTTAACTCCGTATTTATGCACAGTAAACCCTCGGTATGATGTCGCACTGATGTCACCCATCTTTTTGTCTGGAACGGAGCACCCGCGCAGATTCCTTCGCATCTCGCAGGCGCTCTAGGGCACTAGAGCTCATGCGATCCTAGGGGGTGGTCCAGCACTTTGCGATGGTTCCATTCCACTAGGTCTCGCCGCCAGCAACGGTCTGTGGCAGTGACGGCTATGGGTGCATAGAGCTACAATATAATGAGGGGCTAAGACTAAATTGATGGGTAGAAAGGTTCTAGGGACTATAAGGAGACTACTAAGATGATGATGAGCTCGGGGACGGCCTGGCTCAAGCCATCTCCGTGGGCGGTGGCAGCGGTATGGAATAGGGGCTTTTCAATCATGAGCACCGGTGGGTCCTAGGAGAAATTGGTGACACAGGCACAAGAATTAGACCTTGGGGAGGCCACTAGTGCAAGGAATCGAATGGAGACTCTGCGAGGTGCGATAGACACTAAAAGGGGTGATTTCGAGTCGACGGCGTGCTTCAAGCTCTCCTAAGACCTGTGGGGGATGGGAAGAAAATCAGTGTGATGAGGAGGTGACGGGGATGGGGAGAGGGCGCTTGGCATTGAGAGCTATCAAGGGAACTCACCCGCGCAACAATTCTAGGTGGTGGTGGCGATGGGCTCGGGTGAGAGACAGAGAGAGAGAGAGGCAAGGGAAGGGGAAGAACTAGGCTTGGCTTGGGGCTAATAAGGACGAATGGGTCATGGGGAGGTCCCAAATAAGCACCTGGAGAGGTGTAAGGATGGGTGAAGGGTGGCGCCACTGCAGGATGGGACAAGACGAGAGCGCGGCGGGGTAGACTGGTGCGACGCGATGACAGACGCTGGAGCAGTGTGTGGGGCGCGAGGAAGTCTACGGTTAACGGCGTGACAACGGCGACGCGACAGGGCAGCAAGCGTGGCGCTGGCATTGGGACGAGCAAGCGGCATGCATGGCACTAGGCAGGGTGCGCCTAGCGGCTTGTACACGATGGCAGGAGGGTGAGGGAGTGAGAAAGAGATAGGCTGGAATGGGCTGAGGTCCAATGGGTTAGGTTCAAAAAATGGAATTGCATATCAATTTTGAATTTTGAGTTCAATTTAAATTTTCAGGTGATGAATAGTGATTACTAGATCATGAACAGTGTTACACAGATTAAAATTTTTAAATTTGCAAAGGATCCAATTTTTTGGGCTGTTACATGCAGTTTTAGGCCTCACAAAGGTGAGTTTACAGCATCGAAATATAACTCAATCCATGTAGGAGCAATCTAGGCCTTGAGGTGTATGCTCACCGGTTCACCATGAAGTATGCCAGGCATGAGCTCTTGATATTCTTTCACTTGAACCAGGCACGCACCGAAAAAAAAAAAGGAGAATACATGAGAGTTGTACTAGAGAGTTACGTCAGGCATCTAGAAAAATATTTCTGCCATAGAAATTACATCGTTTTATCATATAAATAGTTAAATACCGTTATCATATGTGAATTCATACAAACTCATATACCAGCATGATCAATGGCAGTGACCCACTGGATGATGGACCCGCTGCACAAACTCATACCGTTGCACGCACACTCAGCCAGTGGCCCTCGATTCCTGTCTCCGGCGCATTCAGCTGGTGGGGATGGCGATAGACGAAATGGGTTCCCATGCCGCGGAAGCTTCTTGATTGATTAACATGTACGCAGATGCTGTTAGGTATAATCTTGATAAGTTCAACTAGTCCGTTTCGTATTAGAGTAAAATTGAGTTCGTATACGAGTTAGAGTTATTTTAGAGATGAAGTGTCTTTTTATACGTGTAAGAGTCCTAGTCAGTTTTATGTAATCTACTAGTATAAATAAAGGGCCAGGGATCAAAGAAAAGGTGCGACGGTTGGAGGCACCACCAAAATATTTCTCCCGTAATTTTCTTAGCGTATTGCTGGATTGACGTATGCGTGTGTGCTATTCGCACCTACAACCGCTTGGCTGCTAGGAGCATCAAGTACGTCTGACGTCTTCGCGTATACGCGTATACATGGATGCTACATGAGTTTGCGTTGCATGCTGCTGCGTTGATCGAAGGGTGACGCTGTTGTGACCTTGGGAGACTGTAGATCGATCCTGGAGTTCCAACAATTGGTATCAGAGCGGGGTTGTGAAGACGAGCGTCGTCGCTTCGCCGAGGCGAACTGGGCGCATGTGCCAGGTGGGCACATTTGTCGCCGCGGCATGGCAAAAGAGGCCAGGAGGGCTTCGGATGTGGGTGATGAGCGTCTTGGATCTGCTGATTCGTCGTGTGAATCAGGCGGGTCATGGGGAGCGACTGTTGCGGGCAGTGCAATGGTGAGTTCCTGAAGTATTGGCTCACAGGTGGTGAGTCCGAGGAGTTGAGTGAGACAAGGTCGTCGATCTGTTGTGTCATCGGATGGGAAGAGGTAGGCGCTACAGATGAGTCTAGCATTGCTTCGTGTTAAGATGGATTCGACGAGCTGAGTTGAGGATGTTGAGAAGTTGTGACGCCATCCTGAAGTCGAGTCAAGAAAAAGTTGGCTTCAACGAGTTGTGTCCAAGACGTTGAGGAGGTGTGACGCCGTCTTGAAGTTGAGCCAGATGAGTTGGTTTCGATGAGTTGTGACCAGGGCGTTGAGTAGCTGTGTCGCCGTCCTGAAGTTGAAATCAAGGAGCAGTGGGGCGTTGAGTAGCTGTGTCGCCGTCCCATGTCTCGTGTGGAGTTGAGCATGTCGTAGTTGTGTCCGACTGCTTCAACAAGTTAGAGTATCAAGATTAAGGAGGAGATTGTTAGGTATAATCTTGATAAGTTCAACGAGTCCGTTTCGTATTAGAGTAGAATTGAGTTCGTATACGAGTTGGAGTTGTTTTAGAGATGAAGTGTCTTTTTATACGTGTAAGAGTCCTAGTCGGTTTCATGTAATCTACTAATATAAATAAAGAGCCAGGGACCAAAGAAAAGATGCGACGGTTGGAGGCACCATCAAAATATTTCTCCCGTAATTTTCTTAGCGTATTGCTGGATTGACGTACGCGTGTGTGCTATTCGCACCTACAACCGCTTGGCTGCTAGGAGCATCAAGTACATTTGACGTCTTTGCGTATACGCGTGTACATGGATGCTACATGAGTTTGTACTGCATGCTGCTGTGTTGATCGAAGGGTGATGCTGTTGTGACCTTGGGAGACTGTAGATCGATCCTGGAGTTCCAACAGATGCCAACTGAGTTGCCATTTTCAACTTTCTTCAATAACCCAACTGCAGAATCGAAAGAGAGAGAGTTAAAGGAAGAAGAATCGAAGCGGTTGCAATGAAAAAGTCGTGAACTATCTCATCACCTGAAATCCTGATCAACGGCGACGGCACTTTTATCTCACTCCGTCACTCGATCATCAGGCTTCTTCATGAACTTCTCGAATATTCTTCTGATCTTCAGCGCGGGACGGTTGGGATGGTCCGCAGCTGCTCCTCTGATATCATCCTCCAACGCCCGCACCTCCTCACCCGTCGCACCAGAGCACTCGATAATCACGCTGATATCTCGGAGGGCTAAAAGGTGGTGCAACCCAAGTGGTAGGGCACTACGCTCGAACTGGCACTCTGCAAACAATGTCAGTTCCAGACTTTGGAGCTTTGGCATGGCTCCTGGCTCAAACGACAACCCCTCTGTCACATCTCGGAAACTGAACTTCCACAAACACACGAATCCTTGGCTGTAGATCACATGCCATCCGGCGCGCATGCTCGGGTAAATTTCAAGATGAATTAGTTTGGGTAAGCCTGCAAGAATGTGAAAGCTTTCCTCGTCTAATTCGTCAAATTCATCAATGTAGAGGTGGGTGAGGTTGACTAGTAAGCCAATTTGACTTGGTATGCTATGAAACGCACAGCCATTAAGGAAAAGTTTTCGGAGAGATGGAGTGATTCGAGACTGCACATGACAAGAAATTATCCAAGGTTCTATGGTACCATCAGTAACATGCAATGATTCGAGGCTGCACGCGTCAAGTTTAGAGATACTAGATGAGAGAGGACCTGCTTTCTTCTGAACTTCGTCAGCACTACATTCAGCTAAATCAATCTGCAGTACCCTTAGTTTGGCCAGCTCGCTGAGCCCTTGGATACACCTTATAGATGCTCCAACGACTCCGACAGTTGACAGCTCCTCGAGGGATTGCATGTTTTCAATTCCATCATGCAACGACACATCTGGATGGATAAATAGGCGCACTAGTTTCCGTAACTGAACAATACTCTTTGGGAGTTTCTCAATATAATAGCTCCGACTCAGATCTAGTACCTCTAGATTATGTAGTTCTCCGATTTGTTCCGAGAGCTCTCTAATAGACGTCATACATATTCTCAGGTACTTCAATTGAGGGAAACTTCCAATATGTTCAATATGACGCTTCGTCAATTCCCCATTATCTTCTATATTCAGCACACGCAAGGCTTGACAATTCAATAACTGAGGCACTGGCTTACCTGGTTTTCTATCTAGGAGACTATCAAACCCAAAAATATGAAGTGATCGAAGATTAGATCCATTCATCTTCGCCTTTGGCAGCTCTACCTCTTTACAAAAGCTGTTCTGGAGTGAAAGCCGGCGGATCTTGTTTGAATAATTTTCACAAAAACCAATACCAAATATAGTAACAAAATTCTCTTTACAAGCCTGAGATATAATCATGTCATGTATAACATCATGAACCTTGCAAAAATATTATGTCGTTTAACTGAAATCGAGTTGGTTGGAGTTGGATCATGCTTCTGTTGCTAAGCTGGTTCAAGTAGCTTTCTCCAGCCTGCTCCATACTTTCTCGATTTTGTCCGGTAACCAATCCCTCTGCTACCCAGCTCCATATCAGTAATCTAGTGTCAATGCGATGATCCTCTGGAAAGACACTTAGATACATCAAGCAAGTTCTTAGATGGAGAGGAAGGTCAAAATAACTAAGAAGCAATATCCTTTCCATTTCGGCAACTGGTGAGTCTTTCTTAACATCAGAAGAAATAGATTTCTATATTTTCACCCACGTATCCTCTGTTGGATCTTTACTGGCTAGTAAACTAGACATATTGATTATCGCCAACGGCAAACCATTACATTTCTTTAAAATTCCTTGGGTCACTTCCCTTAATTCTGGCGGACAATCTTCATTGGAAGGAAATATTCTCCTAAGGAACAATTTTTGTGAATCATCTTCACTTAGAGGCCTCAATTCATACAAAAGCCCGTCAAGGTCAGAACAGCATGATTTGGCAACATCTTGTATACGCGTTGTCGTGATTATTATACTTCCGTTCTTATAGCTCGGTAGTGCTGACTTCACTTGTTTCCATGCTGGTATATCCCAGATATCATCAACAAAAATTATGTACCTGTGTTTTAATGGAAGTGCATTAGTACGGACACAATAATTTACCATTGATGGTCCTGCATTAGCAGCTAACAATCAGCACAGTGATAGGAATACAGAATCATTGCTAGTAAAATTTGTGTACTGATACGGTGTAGATACGATTTATCTATTACTGTGTCTTGATCACAATGTTTTATAAAACATGGGCTGGTTTCTTCATGGGTCAAGCTGCCACAGGAATAAAATTTTCAAAAAAGTTGCCACAGAATTCAGAATTCTACATTCAGCTATTAAATATATTTCATACTACTTAGCATATCTTCTATAAATATGGCACCATGATATAACTCTCCGACAAAAGGTTTCCTTAACATGTACATCAATTTACCAGGATTAACTATTGTATAATAAAATAACTACACAAAAAATGTTATTTTCATTAGTACTTCATAGAAAATGTATTAACTATACACAACCGTACTTCATAAGAACTAAATTGAAACACTACCATTGAAAAGAACTTACTTGAAATATTGATTTAGTTTCACCACTCAATTATGCAAAGTCCCAGAAACTTGCATTGTACAAGTTAGCATCCATTATATTTGAAATAATTTTGCAATAGTTAAAAACCTGACTAGTTAGCTCATATAAAAACAACTTGGTTTGGTAAAAAGGTTTATGCAGAATCTACACCTCAAATTATGCCACAACACATATAAGGAATTTTGGATTACCTCTTCTCTTTTAGATAATCCCTCAGCGTGGGTATGAGCTGCTCCTTGTCCCACTTTTCTGAGCTATCAAAATCCTTCCTGCTAATTTGAAAAAGTATATCTCTAAGAAGTTTATTGATTTTAGGCTTTCTAGAAACAGAGATGAAAGCCCGACAATCAAAAGGTTCTTCAATTTTGTTATACACCTCTCTTGCTAGAGTAGTCTTGCCGAGCCCTCCGGCTCCATAGATAGACACAACCCAAAGTTGCTTGCTTCCGCCATTTAGCCAGCCAATAATCTCTTTACGAGGGCCATCAATGCCCACCAGGTTTTGCGCCTCCTCATAGATTGCAGTTGCTCGAGGGTCCACGGGCACATACTGGGTTACTGGGATGCTTTCATCAATTTTGTACCGTTGACGCCTCTCGGCCTCTTCTTTAACAAGGACCTTGAGCTCTTGGATCTCTTTTGCTATCTTATGGTCTTCCCACATCGCCTTCATCTTCCGCGTAATCTTCCGTAAGAAGTTAGCCTTGACATCACCGTTGCTGGCACGAAGCATGAACCGGTCGATGCAGTCCTCGATATCATAGGAGAGCTCACATACCTTGTTCCTCCACTCCATCTTCTGCGGATCAATCTGTTCCTCCTCCATATCCGCGAGCCTTTGCAGCACGGCATTCATGCTGCTCAGCTCATCTCTCAGGAAGCGAATCCCACGCTTCACGCCGCTGAGCAGCTGGTACTTATCGGCAAGCAAGCTCGTGAGCTTGCCGATGACGGAGTTCATGGCGCCCGTGGAAGCGCTCACCACCATCGCCGCGGGAGTCTTGAGCGCTCAGGATTGATACTGTGGTCCGGTGGTGCCGTGGTGGTGGGATGTGAGAGCCGAATGGAATGGCGTTTCCTGCTCTCTTTATGGAGTACGAGATGTGCACCATCAAGGCTTCACTGCACCGTCAAGCTTGGAAATTGGATGCTCTAGAGTAATTAAACTTGAGCATGTGAAAGCGACGCGACGGTGCAGCTCACATGGCGGACATACCACTGCTTGAAGTTGATGCCCTTTGCGTACTTTAACCACATGAATCTGTCAGCTGCTCATGTGAGTTTAAGAATCTGTCAGCTGCTGCGCCGCATGTGTGTTTACTGGCACTTATTAATGACGTAGCTGCTGCTATCGTCCATGCGCACGGCATTGCTCCACGGCCTACGGTACTAGATTACTACTACTTTACTGTGCTGGTAATAAGGGGTGTTAATTTTCATGTATTACTTCCAGGAAGACTAATTGGAGTTAGATTACAAGTTGTTTTTGGTCTATTTGGTTGTTTGGTTTTCTCTAGCCTGGTTCCTACGAGGTATCTATCATCGGCGAGCAAGCTCGTACATGAGCTTGCCGATGACGGAGTTCATGGCACCCGTGGAAGCGCTCACCATCATCGCCGCAGCCGTCTTGAGCGCTCTCTCTTTCTCTATGTCTACAACAACGCCAGGGAAGTGCTAAGGATAGGAGAAGGAAGATGCTGAGGATTGATACTGTGGTCCCGTGGTGG
Source organism: Olyra latifolia (assembly GCA_036346145.1). NCBI lineage: Eukaryota > Viridiplantae > Streptophyta > Magnoliopsida > Poales > Poaceae > Olyra > Olyra latifolia. The sequence continues at coordinate 50,908,341 of CM070524.1, read as the reverse complement.
TGTGTGAGAGCGAGCCGAATAGCGTTTCCTGCTTTCTTTATGGAGTACGAGACGAGATGTGCAGTAATTGTCAAGGCTTCACTGCACCGTTGTCTAGTCGGAAAGCACCACGAAATAGCTCAGGAATTGGATGCTCTAAACTAATTAAACTTGAGCACATGAAAGCGACGGGACGGTGCATGCCAACAGCCGAGCTCACATGGCCGACATACCACTGCTTGAAGTTGATGCCCTTGGGTGCGCCGCACGTGAGTTTACTGGCACTTGGTTCGCCAGGAGGACACCTTTGGAATTCCTGGCAAAGTTAGCTTGCAAGGATTAGGCTTTATTTGCCCTTTACATGATTCACAACGTCACTTGTCTTCCACACATCTTACAATAAAAATTTATATAGAGCGACAACTTAGAGTCCAACACGAAGACAACGATGTACAACACTACGAGGCCCACATAATTCCATTTGCACTACTTGCTAACAGAATCAAACAAAGCATAAAGCAGCGTGCCATATTATTAACCCACATATTTTAGCGATACAAGTACCTGGCCAGCTGCAAGTCATCATCTTGAAGCTTATCAAATTGCCTTGGATTTATCATCTTATTTCTAACTTTCTAATTGGCTTTATTTTGGGCTTGTTTGGTTGCCTCGCTCCGGCTTGGCCAGGCCTGCATGAGCGAAGCAATGCACATTTGGTTGTCTGCAAACCGGCCAAAGCCAGCGCGATGCGTGTAAAAGCACTGTTGGAACCTGTCTCGCGGGAAATGCTCAGGTCAGCCGTTTTTGCAAGTGGTTAATGGAGCTTGGGTTATTGGGGATAGAGAGGGGAAAAGAAGAGGAAATGGGGAGAAGAAAGAGGAATAGGAGGGGGGACTTTTTTTTTTTTGCAAAAAGAGGGCTACTTGGGTGGGTGACATGGTAGTCCACGTCACCAAACCATTCTCTAAATATCACTTTAGACCTACTCGAAACAAAAACGACAATGTTGTGAGTCAAATATTCTGATGACATCGAACACTGCTTCTGACCACTCGCTTCGCCCACTCACCATTTCTCTATCCAACACTTCACTATTTCTTTTCCCAAAACCTTATCCTCTCACATCTCTCACGGAGCGTCCACCAAGACCAAGATTCCACGCTCGCCAGGCAGGCCAGCATGGCACGACCAAACCCTAGTGGCCTAAAGCCAACAACAACGACACCCTACCTAATGACGTGATCTACGACAACCTGTTACGCCTTCTGGCAAGGGCGATCTCACATAGGGGTGTAAATGGGTCGGGTAATACCCGACCCGTACCCGGATGCTAAATTATCCCAATGGGACACTGTTTTGCACTACCCACCGGGTACGGGTTCAGGTAGTACCCGGTTACATTTAGTTCGGGTTTGGGTCGGGTACGGGATCTCCAATACCCGACGGGTACGGGTCGAGTTCGGGTACCGGATAAATTGTACAATCCGGGTACCCGGATATGGCAACCAGGCCACAAAGCCCATGGCCTCCAAGCCCAGAGCAATACGGCCTGCAGGAGCCCACGCTTTATCGTAGCCCACGCACGTGATGCAGCCATGCAGGCCTGGCAGCCCACGCGATGGAGGCCCACATGCACTAATCAAAAAATCACCACAATGCAATGCTGGGATTCGAACCCCTGATCATGCGCATCATGGAAAACATGCTGGTCATTGGACCACAATGGTCTTGTTGTCTATACTGCATATTGAACCATTTTATTTTTCTATGTGCAGTAGGTGCACAACACGCACAAACTCCGTCCTTATAAAACTAAATAATTGCTAGAGAGCTAAATTTCTAATCTAGTCACATGACTATAGAGACGTAGATAGACTAAAAATAAAAATAAAAATAGACCATGTGTGTTAGTTGGATTGTTTTCATCATATATTTTGATTCTAGTTAATTCGCGTATTACCCGATGAAATACCCGTTGTCCGTATTATACCCGCCCGCACACTACCCGAAACCCGTTTTCTACCCGTTCGTAGAAAACGCTACCCGTTACCTATACCCTATCCGATTTTTGCTACCCGTGCCCGTACCCATACCCGGAGAAAAAAATAGAAGGGTAGGGTACGGGATGACCTACTACCTGCCCGTACCCGACCCGATTACACCCCTAATCTCATGTCCACTCCACACGCATCAAGGTGCAAGCACGTCGCCACAGGAATCTTCATGTCCTCATCGCCGCCGCTATCATCGATGGCCTCAACGTCATCAATGTGGTTGACCGCTTTGGCATGGTGGTTTAACTTGTCGCCCCTCTACACAACCCCGGTTTAGCTTGTTGCCACCTCTGTGATGCCCTAACTTGCACTGTTCTTCTCGCCAACACCGCGCCTCTCGAGCTGTGCCCTAGCCAACGCGTCATATCCTCTGCTCGGCCGACACGCTACATCCTTAACACATGGCATCCTTAACACATGGCCATAGCGACGTCTCGACTTCAACTTCCCCAAGCACCCCCAAGCACCGCCTTTCCACCAGTCGTCCAACTTTTCATAGCCCGCATGGCGGAGTTTGCACTACACCAATAGAAGTCATATATAGTGGTACATCAGTGCCAATTCATATAAACCAGCATAGATATTTTTATATATGCCGGTTCTTAAGTGGACGGGTAAAAAAAAGCTCATTTATGCCCTTTTTAATTAAAAAACCATCACTAATATGTGGATCATATGTACCGGTTTTATTTATGAACCGACATATATACATCAGCACCGGTACTTAGATAAAATTGGTTCAGTTATTCTTATAAAACCGGCACAAATATTCTTACAAAACAGACATAGATTATTTGCATATCAGTTCTGGTACTTAAATAAAACTGGCACAAAAAACTAAAAAGGGGTGGGTGCTAAGAACCGTGCGCTGCCTCCATGTTGAAAAAGCAATGTGGGGCCCTTAACAGGATTCTTGCACTAGTCTTTGTATCTTACTCCCTCCGTTTCTTTTTATAAAGGGCACACGTATTTCTAGATTCAAACTTCTTAATCTTTGACTAGTGATTTGTCTAACAATATATAGATTTTTGTGATACAAAAATGATACCATTAGATTCGTATTGAAAAATATTTTCCAGTGATCGTAGTTTTATTACTATGCACAATATAGGATAAGAGAAATCAAGTGTCAAAATATAGTATGGTGGACCGTGCCAAGTCAAACCATGCCTTATATTTTGAAACAGAGGGAGTAGTAGGCATCAGGATTAACAAAGTTTTAAAAAGAGAAAAGAAATGACCATATTATTAATGCTTAAATATCTTGACGATTGGAGCGAGAGATAGTTTGTGAGATTATAAGTGTACGACAGAGAATAATTTATGGGAGTATTAGTTATAACGTTAATAATTTTTCATGCACACGTTATATTATGCAAAAGATGGAGAAAGCCATATGTCAACTCTAGCAGAGTTTTTGAGAAAAGCTCTCTAATTACCCTGTTAGTTACCCCTCTCAAATTCAACTAAAATCTTTTTCCCCAATTGATTCTTAGGCCAAAAATGGATCCTTGGGGCCGGGCCCAACCCATTTTGGGCCCAACCCGGCCTAGGCTGATCCAGTTAAGCCTTCGGCACAGCCCATTCTCTCCTAAGCCGAGCCGGCCACAAGCACTCCTGGCTCGATCCCCGGCTCGTTCCCCCTCGGCTCACCACTCCTGTTCACTTTTCTCGTCCTCGCTCGCGCCTAGTTCTGCCTCTGCGCGCACGTCCCGCCTGCCTTCGCCGTGGATCGGTCGTTGCCGCTCCTCCCGGGCCGAGCTGGCCGCCACGACTAGCCAGGCCGTCATCATGGCAGATTGCCTCTGTTTCATGCGCCGCCCACGACCGTGGGTTGGCCAAGCTGCTGCCACTGCTGTCGCACCGTCGCGTCACCGTGTCGCCGCCCGGCCAAGCTAGCTCATGATCATTCTGCCCCCATGGGGATTGGCTCCCATCTTGCCATCTCGTGCCCCGAGGCAGCGGTTGCCATGGCCGCGCAATTGCCGCCTCTGGTCTCGCCGCCGCACCACCCTCTCCCCTTGCCCCATTGCCGGACCGACTGCTCCCCTCGCCAATTCTGCACGCCACCGCCCCCACTCACCAATCCAGACCCTCGCCGTCCCATCCCACTTTGCCTATGGCCGCCTGCCACCGAATTTGGGTAGCCGTGGCCGAGATACGCCTGTGCACGGGGCTGAACCGTCCTGTCCACCGCCTCCGTCCGCCAATGCCCGTTTCCTCGTTCTCTCACTCTCTCCGAGCTCCCGCCGGGCTATAAAACCCAGCCGAGGCTCATGCTCCATTTTTTCCCTCTCGCTTCAGCACTGTCACTCGCGCTATTCCTCTAAATTCGCCCACACCAGACTGCGTGGCGCCCTGTGCTTACTCACAGAGCACGAAGAACCCCTAAGCTCCATTGCTCCCCGGCTAATCGGCCAGGGATCGACCGTAGTCCCCGAATTAGAGATTTCCCTCACCGCCGGTGCTCTGCCGACCGAACAACCCCTTTTTGATTTCTTCTTCATCGGTGAGTCCCCCTCCAATTCCTTGCAGCACGACCATCTTTAGAACACCCCTAACAATTCCCCTTCATCAATTTTGCAAGATCTCCCTTGGTGAAGGCCCGCGCCGACGCCCCTATTCCGAACTGTTTCGATCCCCTCGTCGCAGGCCGTCCCTGCCCACCTTCCATTCGATTCCTCGCTCGGTAAGGTCCCTTGTAACCCCTCAATGCTCTAGCATAAATTTCTAGCCTTAGCTGCGCAGAGGTTCGCCGTCTTTGCTGGGTTCCGTAACTCGTCGCCGCCCCGTGAGCAGTGTCACCAGTTGCGGGCTGTTTCTGGTTAATCGGCGAGAGCACGTCCTAGTCCTTACAGCTAGGAAGGTTGTCCGATCACGAACCAGCTCGACGGAGCACTGATGCACCATCGCAACCATGCTGGGTCATCGCCGGAGCGCTACCCGCTAGCTGGAGGTGGAAGAGGACTCGAAGATCATCGGATCAGTGCCGTGATTCATGCTAGCCAAGCGTGGTGTTGAGTTGCTTCACTGACATGTGGGTCCAGGGCCCCACATGTTAGGATTAGTGGTAACGCCTCCGTCGATGGTTGCCTTCACTTTTGCTTAGCGTATGCGTGAAATGCGCTTCACTCTCTCGGGCTGAGCCGCAAATGGGCCGGCCCATTATTGTGCACGACGATTTTCCTAGAATTGGTGAATAAAAACAATTATGGATAATGGAATAGGTTGTTTAATACACCTAGACTTTCCTAAAAATCTTAGAAAAATTTTGATAAATATTTATAACATGCTTGATTTATTAAAAATATCTAAAGAACAGTAACATAGATTTATGCCTCTGTAAAAGTAACTTAGTTCTATTGTAGAATTTCTCTTTAGGGAATTGTGGCGCCCCCTTCTAAATTTACATTCGGCTCAAAGAAGTCATTGCCCATTCGCTGTCCATGTGGTTGGAAAATAACATACTAGCTGCCCAAGTGCAAGCCGAGCATGTTAGCTCCCAACCCGAGCATGCAGCGGTACACACGAGCGACCTTCGTTGAAACAAATGTAAACCGGGTGCCCGGATATGTGCTCGGTGATGGCTCCCCAGATCAGCTACCATGACACACATATCCTCACAATGATCGATAGCACAACACATACATCTTCGGGCATAATTTTCATCCAACCGGGCATCATGAACTGCTGCCCGAACAATAAGTTTTAACATAATCAGAGTTTTACTGCAGCGGAAATACAAGTTTGTTCACCAAAATAGCAGCGGAAGAACATCATAAATAAACAAAAAACCAGCGTGGTATGCCCCCATTAACCCATGGGCAACCGACTGAAAATTAGAACTCCGCTTGCCCGCTAGCGTCGGCGTGCTCGGCTTGGTGGTAGTACTCATGCACGGGGTCGTCTTCACCTGAAATTGCAGCACATCGGGTGAGTACAGATGGTACTCAACACTAAGAGGTAATGTATATCCTCAATCATGAATATTATGTACTCAAGTAAGGGCTAGCAGTACTTTTAGCACAATTTACATTTTTGCAAGACATATATGTATGAGTAGGTTGTAAATTACATTTGAAGAAAACATTTCGAAAAGTAAAACTTGTAGCATCCATCATAATTCATCATCATGAAATCCATCATCATCAATCCATGGGGCTCTAATCGCCCTTGGTCTCTATCCGACCATAACCACAACCTGCTCGGGCTCTATCCGCCCTTGGTCTCTATCCGACCATACACCACGACAAGCTCGGGCTCTATCCGCCCTTGGTCTCTATCCGACCATACACCACGAGCAACCCTGTGCTCGGAAACACACACGGCTATCCCCCCATACCTAAAACCAATAACCAAACTGAACCATGAGCTAACATCAGTGTCTCGCCTCACAAGTTTTCGTCCTTAACCCTGGACGCGGCTGTTCAAACAGTTCAACACTCTGCAGAGGTGTATGACTTTACCCACATGACACAGCAAGCCATGCCGAAGCCTCTTAGATGTACATGCCAGTCCATTGGGTCACCCGAGTTGACTTCATCCACTCCCCACTCCTCGAGTGCAGGAGGGAGTCAACCGTTGCAATGGATTTGTCCAAGGCCCATCACACCCAAGCACAAGGACGCACCACGGATGGTCCACCCTGCCACCTCACCCTCTAACACAAGTTGCCCCGCTGGTACCCAATGGCGTGAGTATGAACAGAAAATTGGTCAAGTGTTCCCATGATACACGTGTGGTCGTACGTATAGTAACTCGAAGGGATTGGCACCATGTTCGGTCCTTAATTCACTCGAACGGGGCTACGCGTCCGGGATCCATCCTCCCATCATCCCCTATCACCCGTTCAAGCCCAATACAGAGCTTACACGTAATCCATCATTATCATCACCAGTACCACATAGTAAATCATTCACAATCGAAGTCGTACAACCAACGGAATTACTCTATCGATCGCTTTACCACGTTGACTCTAAGCATAGCTAAGCTTCCGCTGACCAAACCCAATTAATACTATCCTCTTAGCCTACAAAGGAATATTGATATCAAACATAGACCACTAAGTAGGAGATAACTAAGTTCTACCCATCAAGTGACATATATATTTTAACCTAGCATGCAGGCAAGTGATAGAACTTAATTGAAATCATGCATTTATAAATAGAGGATCAATATGGTGAGTCAAATGAGGGGAGTATATGTGCCTTTTTGCTGCTGGTCGGGGTATGGAGCTCCTTGCTCAGGCTCGGACTCCTCCGGGACGTCGGCTCCTAATATTCGGTAGCAAGAACATCAAATAAAATCCAAATAAAATACCAAACAAGTAGGAACATCAAATATTTTTAGACATTTATAAAGTTCATCAGCTAATGCAAATTTTACAAAAAGAATCACCAAAATCCGAGTTCGGATGAGTGAGATAGAGCCATTTGAAGTTTAGGTGCAAAACTAGCTCGGGGCTGTAAGGACTAAGCTTGGGATTGACCAAGATAGCTCAGGAATGAGTCTCCTAGCTCGGAAATGATGTTGTCTTGGTCAGGAGTACGTTTACAAGGTCGGATATGACATAGCTTAGTCGGCTAGGACATGACCAAGGTCGGGCTCAACTAGCTCTAGCTCAGGAAAGTCACTTAGCTTGTATATTGCTTAGTACGAGCCACTTTTGGGAGTCCTAATAAGCTCGGCTAAGCTCGGGCTTAACATAAAAGTTGTAGGAAATTTCTTGGTGCACAATTTTCATGTAGAACACTTTTTCATCCGAGCTACGGTTGATTTTATAGAATTTACTTACTGGGCTGCTATTCAAAGAAAAGCTGAAACAGGCTGTTTTTCAGATCTGGGGTTCTAATGCTTCGGTTTCCACCGAAGAACAGCTTAGCCATGAATGCTAAATGGTGAAGAACAGAAAGGAGAGGGAGTACTGGGTTCTCACCTAGCAAGGAAGGCCTTGCTTAACAATAGGGAGCCCAAAGATGAGGAGATCGAAGTGGTCGACGGTAATCTGTCCAGATCTCGGTTCAGCAACTCTTCAGCTTGATCCTTGAGGTCCCTTCAGCTCCAGTAGCATGGATCTGCTCCTAGACATTCTTTAGCTTGTGCAAGAACTCTTCTTGGCCATCTCCAAGCTTGCATGTGAGGGAAAGTGATATGCAAGACGAGAAAACTGCGAAGAACCTCACTGCTGTCCAAAACAGTGAAGTAGATGAAGATAGGCAGCAAGAACTCACCCAAATCCTTGTGAACGTGCAAGGGAGTTGGATGTACTTGAAGCCTAGGAAGTGTAAATGTTACTCATGCTTATTCCATGGCTTGGATTTGAAGAAAGAGGGCATAGATGGGCAGAAAACGAAATCAGCCTTTGCCGTCCCAAAAACGAATAGCAAAGAGAAAAGGAAGAGAAATCCATAGCAAACCTTTGTGCATGTGCTTACCATGGAGTGGAATGGATAGCTAACGATTTCAGCTTTCCAACGATATATAACACCCTTTATGGATTCTTGGTTGTTTGGGTGGAGATTTGAAAATGGTGGAGGTGGAGATGAAAAACAGCTTGCTGTTCTTGTTGCTGTCCAGAACTTGGACGTGGGAAGAATGAGAGTGATGGCTGGTTGAAGTGGGTGAAGAGGGGTTTAAATAGAGGTATACTCTTCCATTGACAAGTGGGTCCAGGTCCCACCTGTAATAGAGAGTCTGCGGGTAAGATTCCGGGTAAGAAAAGCTGAGGGTTTAAAGTTAAAGGCCTTATGTTCCCACTATAGAGCATGGTGGTTGAATGCAAAACTTTTGTAAACCAACATAAAAAAAATGATCATGCTAATGATATGCATAGCTATACGCAATTTAGCAGCTGGGCTGTTACAGACCTCCCCCCTTATAAAGAATCTCATCCCCGAGATTCCGCTGTCTCGGTGAAGAGGTATGGATAAGTTGCTCGGAGATAATCTTTATGTTCCCATGTTGCTTTACCTTCGGTGTGGTTGCTCCATTGCACCTTGTAGAACTTCACGGTCTTGCTTCTTGTTGTTCGCTCCCTTTCTTCAAGAATGCGAATGGGATGTTCTCGATAGGAGAGATCAGATTGGAGATCAAGACTTTCTATCTCGGTGACTTCGGTTGGAACTCGAAGACACTTCTTGAGTTGAGACACATGAAAGACATTGTACACGCCGGAGAGGGAAGATGGAAGTTTAAGCTCATAAGCTACCGCTCCTCACTTGGATAGGATTTGGAATGGACCGATGTAGCGAGGTGCAAGCTTTCCTTTCACTTGGAAGCGATGAGTACCCTTCAGCGGGGTAACCTTGAGATAGACATGATCATTCACCTCAAAGCTAAGCTCGCGTCGACGACGATCAGCATAGCTCTTCTGACGGGATTGCGCTGCTCGTAATCGCTCTCGGATCAACCTAACTTGCTTCTCAGCCTCAGCAACTAAGTCAGGACCAAATAATGGCCTTTCTCCAGATTCGGACCAATTTAGGGGAGTCCTACACTTTCTCCCATAGAGAGCTTTAAATGGAGTCATTTGAAGACTAGACTGGTAACTATTATTATACGAAAATTCGGCAAAGGGTAGGCATTTCTCCCAATCCTTGCCATAGGAGAGGACACTTTCTCGGAGCATGTCTTCAAGGATTTGGTTGACTTTTTCAGTTTGTCCACCAGTTTGAGGATGATATGCCGTGCTAAAGGAAAGTTTGGTTCCCATTGCTTGGTGGAGGCACTCCCAGAAATGTGAAGTGAATTGAGAGCCTCGGTCTGAAATTATCCTCTTGGGAACACCGTGGAGAGATACGATACGGGATAGATAAAGCTCCGCCAAATTACTCACATGGTAATTGACCTTGATAGGGAGGAAATGAGCAGATTTGGTTAATTGGTCAACGATTACCCAAATGAAATCGAAACCCTTTTGTGTCTTGGGTAAGCCGGTTATGAAATCCATACCGACATCATCCCATTTCCACTCAGACATGGGCAACGGTTGCAGAGTGCCCGCTGGTCTGAGATGGTCCGCCTTCACACGCTGACATATGTCACATTCCGCAACATATCGGGCAACTTCCCGCTTCATACAAGTCCACCAAAATCTTTGTTTCAGATCTTGGTACATTTTGGTACCTCCGGGGTGAATCGAGAAGAGAGAGTTGTGAGCTTCATTAAGGATGGGTGCCTTTAGCTGCTTGTTGTTAGGCACCACTAGGCGTTTTCCAAACCATAAGACACCTTGGGCATCCTCGGAGAAACAATTAGCTTTGCCTTCCTTCATTTTAGCTTGGATATAGGTCACACTTTTATCATTCTTTTGGGCATCCTTGATCTGATTGATAAAGTCAGGTTTTACCTCCATAGCAGTAAGAAATCCTTGTGGAACCATTTCCAAACTGAGCTTCTGAAATTCAGTGCACAAAGCATCCGATTCCGGCTTAACCGAGATGCAATTGCATTGTGATTTCCGGCTTAACTCATCGGCAACCACATTGGCTTTGCCCTAATGGTAATGGAGATCTATATCATAGTCCTTGATCAACTCGAGCCATCTTCTTTGTCTATCATTCAGATCTGACTGTGTGAAGATGTACTTGAGACTCTTATGATCGGTGTAGACCTCACATCGTTTTTCGATAAGGAAATGTCGCCATATCTTAAGAGCATGCACTGCTGCTGCGAGCTCGAGGTCATGGGTGGGATAATTTACTTCATGGGGCCTTAATTGCCTGAATGCATAAGCCACGACCTTGCCTTCTCGCATAAGGACACAACCGAGGCCGAGGTGAGAGGCACCGCAGAAAATGTCAAAGCTCTTGTGAATGTCCTGTAGGACTAGGATAGAAGCGGTGGTCAATTGGTCCTTCAAGGTTTGGAAGCTTCCTTCACATTCTCGTGACCATTCAAACTTCTTGTCCTTTTTCAAGAGTTGGGTCAATGGTCGGGCAATCTTGGAGAAATTCTCAATAAATCGCCGGTAATAGCCGGCAAGACCAAGGAAACTTCGGATTTCAGTGACTGTAGTGGGTTGTTTTTAATTTAGTACATCTTGTACTTTGCTCGGATCTAGAGCCACACCACATTCGGATAGGATGTGACCAAGGAAGGCAACCTCCTTTAGCCAAAACTCACACTTACTGAATTTGGCGTAAAGTCGGTGTTCTCGGACTTTTTCCAATACAAGCCGAAGATGCTCTTCATGCTCTTCTTCGGTCCTTGAGTAGATAAGAATGTCGTCGATGAAGATGACGACAAACTTGTCAAGAAACTCCATGAAGATGGAATTCATGAGGTTCATGAAGTACGCCGGTGCATTGGTCAAGCCGAAAGACATGACGGTATACTCGTACAAGCCATAGCGAGTAGAGAACGCTGTCTTAGGGATGTCCTCTGATCTGATTTTGATTTGATGGTATCCTAATCTCAGGTCAATCTTGGAGAATACACGGGCTCCAGTCATTTGATCGAATAGATCATCAATCCGGGGCAGTGGATACTTGTTCTTGACCGTGACTTCATTCAGCGGTCGATAATCCACACACATCCTTAAACTATCATCATTCTTCTTCACGAATAGCACCGGGCATCCCCATGGTGAGGAGCTCGGGCGAATGAAGCCTTTCTCTTGCAGTTCCATAATTTGCTTCTTTAGTTCTGCTAACTCATTGGGAGGCATTCTATATGGCCGTTTTGATATTGGGGCGGTCCCGGGCAGCAATTCGATGACAAATTCTACTTTTCGGTCAGGTGGCATCCCAGGGAGTTCTTCAGGAAAGACATCCGGGTAGTCACATACCACAGGTACATCACTAATTCTAGGGAAGACATCACCTCTCAAGGCATAGAGATGAGCTGATTTGGATCTAGAAGAAAACTCAACTTGTTCGCCGGTGGTGTTGGTAAGAGAGATAGATTTTTGGTCACAGTTGATTTGTCCGTGATGCTTGAACAGCCAATCCATACCCAATATGACATCGATGTCCCCTATATCGATCAAGATGAGGTCGACCAAGAATTCTACCCCATTGATATCAATTTTTGCTTCCCGGCAAACTTGGTCAGCTCTAAATGTCATTTCCGGGGCATGAATGCGAAGGGAGGAATGCAAAGCTTTGATGGAAAAACCATGTGATACAGCAAATTCCTCCTTGATGAAGGAATGAGATGCTCCAGAGTCAAATAAAACTGTGGCCGGGCACAAGTTGATAGAGAGCGTACCCAAAACCATGTCCTGTGCATCTTGGGCTTCCTCTGCCTTGACATGGTTGATGTGGCCTTGCTGCTGCACTTGTGGAAGCTTCCGAGCTGGATTCTGAGGTGGTGCCGCACGTCCGGGCATGACAGGTGGCGTTGCATTGGTTGTTCCTTGATTCCTTTTTGGGCACCGGTTTGCAAAGTGTCCGGGCTGCCCACAGGTGAAACAAGTGGTATCCGGGCAAGCCTGAACATTGCCTCCAGGTTGATTCCCACCCAGGGTAGGTGGAAACCTCTGCTGAGTTGGTCGGAGTACAGGGGCTTGAGGCCTTTGGGGAGGTAGAGCTTAAAGTTGAGGTCGGGGCTGCCATGCACGCTGCACTAGCGAGCTACTGTTTGCTGAAAACTATGCTGCCCTCTTGCGCTTGCGTGATTTATCTAGCTTGTTTTCCACTTCGCCTCCACGATTATAGCCTTGTTGACCATGTGTTGGAAGTCCCGAAAGTCATTTGCAGCGAGCTCAAGCTGCAGCTCATCAGAGAGACCATTCATGAACCGATCTCGCTTGCGTTCGTCATTGGAGACGTCATCAGGGGCGTAACGAGCAAGGTAATTGAACTCGTGTAGGTGCTTCATGACCGACTTGCGGCCTTGCTTCAGTGCTAGAAATTCTCGCCTTTCGATGGCTTTGATACCAGTGGGGACATGGGCTCCGCGAAAACCTGTACAGAATTCTTCCCAAGTGATAACATTCCCGGCGGGCTGCATGGTGACGAAGCTGTCCCACCACGCACAAGCCGCGCCTTCCAGTAGGTGAGATGCGAAGAGAACTTTCTCGTCTTCGGGGCACCGAGCAACAGTGAGCTTGCGCTCGATGGTACGAAGCCAGTCATCCGCGTCGAGTGGATCCTCAGAACGGGATAAGGTTGACGGTTGGGTGCGAAGAAATTCAGCAAGTCCTCCAGCTGCACGATGCGCTGCTCCTCCAACACCTTGAGCATTGCCCGCAGCAGGAGCAGTGTTGCGAGCAATCTGCTGCAGAATGAGGGTCTGATCTTGACGATTTTGCTCGATAAGGGCAAGAACTTGAGCCATGGTTGGGAGTGGTGGCGGCAAGTTCTCCTCCGGTTGATGTTGAGGATGCTCGGGATTAGCATGGGCGCTATCCCCAGCTTGAGAGCCAGCAGGTGGAGGGTTTTGGGATGAAGAAGCACCCCCATGCTGCGAGCGAGATCGAGTGTTGGCTCCTGTCATCCTGTTGCCAAACCATAACAAAAAGTTAGCAACTCGGATGATGGATAGCCGATAAGGTGGATGGAATAGAATGGAACAACAAGCAACCAACGCCGATCCTACATGCATGCAGCGAGCAAAGTGCTCATAAAATCGATCATGATAAGAACCAAAGACCCATAGGGAAAACAAGATCCATTAAGACAAATTGGTAGTTTTCCAACACGGTTACACAATTACAAAGCCCGTAGGCTAGTGGCAGCCACTTGGAACGAAGAGCCAAGTTCGCCATACAAATACATAGTTCATAATGGAGAGAACACACTCTCTGACCAAGGTTCTACTCATTAATCATTTCTAACATAGCCTAGATCCCTATCAAAGCCGTCGGGAAACACACTAAGGAGGTGATATCCTGGTGAACCGGTATCTTCAGGGTCCCAAGGATCGGTGAGACGCTGAGGAGGACCCAAGAGAGTAGAAAGACTCTCATGGTTGTGAACGAAAGTCCTTGGTGGCTCCACTCCATCAACACAAGGAAGCTGGAAATGAGGTGGAACAAGCTCTCGAGGTGGTATGCCATGGGATCCTAAGGCATCCCAAGACACAAGTCCGATCCGAGCAAGGTGGTGAAGTTGCTCACGTGCTGCTCCAAGGTAAGCACGAGTAGCCCAAAGCTCAAGAAGAAGGCAGCGATGAGCTCAGTCCATAGTGCGAACCAAGCCCGCCAAAGAATGGATGGTTGGATCCCCGTCCATTGCTGGTTCAACGAAGAAGTTGTTATTGAAGTCGTTGTCCAACTGTGGAAAATAGGCGTACGGCGCTCGTGCCAACTCCCGGTGCTCACGACGAAGAAAGGACATGGCAATACGGGCAACTTCTTGAATAGCCATGGCAATTGTAGTTCCCCTTGCTTCAAAGTGATATGGGCTGCTTCTCGCCGCGATCCTTGCGGTGATGTTGACCGTTGCAATGTAGTCTTCCATGCCTGGTCCTTGAGTGTTGTTGTAGACAGCATACTCTGGGGCATAAGTGTAATTGGCATTCCAAAGGAGATCTCGCAGAAGAGAAGGATATCCATCGACTCCCTCGGCACGAGTGGCCAAAACAAGTCGTCCGCGAGTCATCTACCATTTTAGAAAGAGAAAAGGAGTTAGGAAAAATTCCAGGTTGTGAAACTAGATGAATATGAAGGTAAGAATGAATATAAGATAGATGAGGAGAAAATTCAGCAAGCTTAGGTTTCAAAACACATTTGATAGTTAAAATAATTTGGACTCAAGACCTTCTCGCTAGCTAGCGGCCATGCTAAGTTCTAACTTGCAGTCACATGTGCTCTGATACCAACCCCTGTGGCGCCCCTTCTAAATTTATATTCGGCTCAAAGAAGTCATTGCCCATTCGCTGTCCATGTGGTTGAAAAATAACATACTAGCTGCCCAAGAGCAAGCCGAGCATGTTAGCTCCCAACCCGGGCATGCAGCGATACACATGAGCGACCTTCGTTGAAACGAATGTAAAGCGGGTGCCTGGATATGTGCTCGGTGATGGCTCCTAAGATCAGCTACCATGACACATATATCCTCACAATGATCGATAGCACAACACATACATCTTCGGGCATAATTTTCATCCAACCGGGCAACATGAACTGCTGCCCGAACAATAAGTTTTAACATAATCAGAGTTTTACTGCAGCGAAAATACAAGTTTGTTCACCAAAATAGCAGCGAAAAAACATCATAAATACACAAAAGACCAGCGTGGTATGCCCCCATTAACCCATGGGCAACCGACTGAAAATTAGAACTCCGCTTGCCCGCTAGCGTCACCGTGCTCGGCTTGGTGGTAGTATTCAAGCACGGGGTCATCTTCACCTGAAATTGCAGCCCATCGGTTGAGTAGAGATGGTACTCAGCAGTAAGAGGTAATGTATATCCTTAATCATGAATATTATGTACTCAAGTAAGGGCTAGGGCTAGCAGTACTTTTAGCACAATTTGCATTTTTGCAAGACACATATGTATGAGTAGGTTGTAAATTGCATTTGAAGAAAACATTTCAAAAAGTAAAACTTGTAGCATCCATCATAATTCATCATCATGAAATCCATCATCATCAATCCATGGGGCTCTAACCGCCCTTGTTCTCTATCCGACCATAACCACAACCTGCTCGGGCTCTATCTGCCCTTGGTCTCTATCCGACCATACACCACGACAAGCTCGGGCTCTATCCGCCCTTGGTCTCTATCCGACCATACACCACGAGCAACCCTGTGCTCGGAAAGACACACGGCTATCCTGCCATGCTTAAAACCAATACCCAAACTGAACCATGAGCTAACATCAGTGTCTCGCCTCACAAGTTTTCGTCCTTAACCCTGGACGCGGCTGTTCGAACAGTTCAACACTCTGCAAATGTGTACGACTTTACCCCCACGACACAACAAGACATGCCGAAGCCTCTTAGATATACATGCCAGTCCATTGGGTCACCCGAGTTGACTTCATCCACTCCCCACTCCTCGAGTGCAGAAGAGAGTCAACCGTTGCAATGGATTTGTCCAAGGCCTATCACACCCAAGCACAAGGACGCACCACGGATGGTCCATCCTGCCACCCCACCCTCTAACACAAGTTGCCCCGCTGGTACCCAATTGTGACACCCCTAATTGGACATTTTAGAAATTATGCGATGTGCATGTAATTGGGGGAAATATTTTTTTAAAAATCCTTTTGGTATCATAGTATTTCAGTCTTAAGTTTATAAAGGAATCCTATGTGAAGATGGACATATTCTATTATAAAACCCAATTAAGAATTTGCGCCCATAATAAAACACACTCAGTTAAAAAGAAAAACCTAATGTGAGCAAATTTTAAGTTCCTATGTTTAGAATATGCCAAACCGAATCATCCCCAAATCAGTTCTAATATGTACTCATAAACTAGAATCTTTTTATCACACTGGTACACACAATTATACATAGATATATATATATATATATATATATATATATATGTAAATTCATATATATATAGGTATATGTATCTACGTTTAGACCCTCACTAAAATCAACCTAAACTTGTGTTCACCTACCTGACCTAAGGACAAAAATGGGTTCCTTGAGTCAGGCCCAACCCATTTTGGGCCCAACCCAGCCTTTGCCAACTCGACTAGGCCCTCGACCCGGCCTCCTCTTTCCTACCCGAGCCGAAGAGCTCCCCGGCTCACTCTCCCACCCGGCTCGCCCGTCGGCTCGCCCTTCCCTCGGATCTCTCTCTCGTCTCTCTCGCTCGTCTCTCACTCCCGCTCACTCTCTCTCTCTCGCGCGCCCTCGCCCCTGCCCGCGGGCCCGGCCGCCTTGAGCACCGATCAACCCAGCGATCCAGACGACGCCTCTCCTTGTGCTGGCCCGACCCGTCGCGTGGCTCGCCGAATCTGGGCGCCCGCCTGCCTCGCGCGCCGGCGTGGCGTAAACCCACGCACATGCGCCGCCCTAAATCGTGCATTGGCCGCCGCCTGAACCGCCACTGCTCTGACGTCCCATCGCCGCTTGGCTCTTCGACTTGTCGCCCCGAGCATTGATGCTGCTCGCCGCCCGTGGTTGCGCTGTCGTGCACGGCAATGCCCCGCCATTGCCACCCCGTTTGCTCACCACTGCTACGCCGCCTGCCACCTTGTCCCCACTCGCTCGGCCGCTTCCTTCGCTGTCTTCGCTGCCCTTGCCCACTCCTCAAGCTTCCGCCGGGGTTATATAACCTCACCGAGGCTTGAATCCGGTTTTCCCTTCCCGTCTCACCACTGCCGCTGAGCCCATTTTCCAAAATCCGACCACCCTCGTCAGTCCTGCTCTCGGAGCTTGCTCCTAGAGCACCAGGAGGCCCTTGCCCCCGTTGTCCTTCAAGTAATTGGCCCCGGAACCACTATTGCTCCCGGAATCGGAGTTTTTCTCTCCGTCGGCGTTCGGTGAACAGAATCACCCCCTTCTCGATTTCTCCTTCATTGGTGAGTCTTCTTTCAATTCCTCGCAGCTTGAGCATCGTTAGAACCTACCTAATCTTTCCCCTCAACTAATTTCACAAGTCCGCCATCGGATTTGGCCCGCGTCGACGCCCTGTTTTGAGCAGCTCCGGTCCCCTCGTCGCCAGCCCAATCCATGCCGCCTTCACCGAAATCACTTGCTCGGTAAGAACTCTACTTACCCCTAGAAACTCTAGCATGAGTTTTATCTATAGTTTTGTTCGAGTCCGTCGTCGATGTTCAAATCCTGCAGCTCATCGCCGCCCCGCGCGTAGCGCCGGTAACCTCAGGCCGTCTCCCACTGATCGGCGACAGTACGTCCTAGATCTAGCTATTAGCTTCTTCTAGCAAACATAAAGCAGCTCGATGGTGCTATGTCGCGCCGCCGCGACCATGCAGAAGTCTCGCCGGAGCACCGCCTCGGGTGGTGGGAAGACGATGGCCCGGCCGTCCGATCAGGCGCCAAGATTCGCGCTGATGAGCGTGGGCTGTGTCACGCTTGCGCGTTGAGCCGCTGACCGGTGGGACCTCGGTCCCACGCGTCGAGATAGTGTTAGCGGCTGCGCCACGGGCCGCCTTTGCTTTGCGCATATACGGGAATCGCCTTCTCCTCGAATTTCGCGGGTCTGCACCACCGTGGGCGGCCGATTCATCAGGCACGCCGATTTTCTCATATTTAGAGAATAAAACAACTTGGAAAAATAAAATGAGTTATTTAAAATATCTAGACTTCTCCAAAAATTCTGCAAAATTTATGGTAAATACTACCTCTTATCCTGGATTTAATAAAAATATTGCCATGAATAATAACCACCTATTTATCTCAGAGTAATTTAAATTGCTAACATTTAGACTATTAGAATTAGGCTGAAATGATTTTCTGATATCTGAAAATAATCTATCATGTAATAAAATCTGAGAAAATCATGAAAAGACATACATTACCTCTCTGGACCTAGGAAAATTTATAAACTCTATGATATGACCCCAAATTACATGTCAAACTTATGTTTAGCTAATTAATAACTATGGATTATTAGTTATATTACCATCTAGATAACCCAAAAGTAATAAACTTGTCTAAGGTGGATAAATTTACAGCAGTAATTGACAGCCCAACTTTATATTTTTTTTCTAGACCTCAAATTATGCAATCTCGGGGTTATTTTTATACATGTAATATGTATATACTTATGTGTGTGTATATATATATATATACTTATATATATATCCAATGATTATATCCTCCACACTCTGAAAAACCTACTATGATGAAAGAACTAATAATAAGAGGAGTTGATGAAGGAAATTCTTCAAACAAAAATTATTTCTGCTAAAATACATTTATGTGTTAAAACTATGGGTAAATTATCTAGGGTAGCCTTACGCATCATCGCATATCATTTTATATCGCCACACCTTCGTTATTTTCTGTAATCTACTAAACAGTAGAAGGATCAAGGAACTTCCTTGATATCTGGAATAAGATCTTACACCAGACGTCGATCGCTAAACTTAGTGAGAGCATTTCTTGCATCATACTTTTATCGCATTCTGGTGTTTTATTTATGGTCTTTCAAACTCGTTCCGTTAATAGACGCCGAGGAGCCCGAGGGACCTTTTGAAGAACAGCAAGAAGACCACCACAACGCCCCAGACCAAGGCGAGTTAATACCTACCCTTTTGAGTGTTTCCTTTTACTAGGGAGAATCTCGATTTTCCCTAGTGCGAGTTAACATCTTAAACCATAAATGTGTTTGCTTTTATTAGGGAGAGTTAGCTTTTCCTAGTGCGAGTTAACACTTTAATGGATCATATTGATTCCCAGTTTTATAAAATATTTCATTTACAGTATTAAACTGCATGCTTTTTAAGTAAATATATCTGTTTGCTTAATCATGATATATCATGCCTTGTTATCATTTGTAATTGTTTTACCTTGATGATATTTCTTTGATAATATTCATCTGTCCTTTGACTTTATGAATGATTGCCTTGATAATCACCCTTGATAGCCAGTTAGGTTAAATAAAACAATTTTAGACTCTTAAGTCTTGGTTAAAATATTGCTTAGACATTGCTCAGGTCCAATTAATAATTTTAGGCTTAAATTGGCCTCGGAACGGTGAACTGACATTCACCGGACATGATTACTTATCAAACTTGGAATTTGGAAGTTGGGCCTGGCATGCCAGTGTGTGTGTGTTGGATTGTGGTTGGGAAAGCGGACATGGTCCGACTTGTGGTTAAGGTGGAAGTAGCAAGGCTACTGGTGTGATGTGAAGAGGGCTATCGTTCACAGACGCGGTGCTGAGAGGAGCGCGGGGCAACACGCGTAGCTGCCAATCGCTGCCACCAAGGGTGGTTCCACCACATCGTGTGTAGGGCACACGGAGGAACGATAACAGAAGAAGGAAGTGAATGTGAATGTGTGTCGATTGGCCGAATCCGAGGTGACTCCTAGAGTGGACCGGACGGGTGTGCAGTGAGACACACAGCGGGAAGTCGCTGACCAAATGCCTGCGGGATTTGGTTCCTATCACCACAACGCGTGGCCATCGCGCGGTAGTGCATGTATTGGGGATTTAGGGATAGTACGACCTGCGGGCGTACCCTGTCTGCTGCCATGCTTGAGGTGAAGACAGTACCATGTCGTCATCCGTGGAATGATCTAGGTCTTACATGTCAGGGAGCCGTGACTCTAGTGCGGGCGTGGCAACCCGGCTAGGGAAGAACGGGCACTTCACTGGCGTAAGATCCACAACGGGTGCACCACACCCGGAATGAGATGGCAGGTGTGTGCAGTAGATCTAAGGACCGGTGTGGATTGTGGACTGTGGTTGGTGGAATGTGGATTGTGAAATGTAAGTTAAATTAATGAAAATAATGATTAGCAGAACTTTGGGTTAAAAGTGCTAAGTCATAGGCTTTGATTTAGAAAACTTGCTTTCTGCAAACAAATAAACCCCAACATTTCCTTTGGAACCCCTATCACTAAAATTGCATCAGGTTGGGTGTTAGCTCGCCAGTGTTTGGATGACACTGACCTCGCATTCATATTCTCTTTTATATGGAGAGTATGAGCAGGATCAGTATGCCTGTCACGAAGAGGAAGATGAAGGTTTTGCTGACGATCAGGGCGAGGCATAGGGCGTCTCTCCAGTCGAGTGCTTAGTTATAGCCGGCACGAGACTCTTTTGCATCTTTTGGGTCTCCGCACTCTGATCTTTTGGACATTTGGTATATTTGGGCCAATGTGCCGTGTTGTAAACACTTAATAGCCTTCGGGCTTAACATAGGTATTTTATGTAATTTAAGTCTTTCGCTTGTATGTAATGATCCAGCTATGTGAATGGTGTGCACTAGTGTACTGATCCAGCGACTAGTGCAGATCGTGTGGTAGGCAAAGAACAGGCCCCACACCAATGGCACGAACATGCATAAGAAATTGGCCAAGTGTTCCCATGATACACGTGTGGTCGTACGTATAGTAACTCGAAGGGATTGGCACCATGTTCGGTCCTTAATTCACTTGAACGGGGCTACGCGTCCGGGATCCATCCTCCCATTATACCCTATCACCCGTTCAAGCCTAATTCAGAGCTCACACGTAATCCATCATCATCATCACCAGTATCACATAGTAAATCATTCACAATCGAAGTCGTACAACCAACGGAATTACTCCATCGATCGCTTTACCACGTTGACTCTAAGCATAGCTAAGCTTCCGCTGACCAAACCCAATTAATACTATCCTCTTAGCCTACAACCGAGTCAATTTATTTGCTACTCAATGCTGCAACATTAAATTTTTCAAACTTTACTAAATTTTTCAAAAATTCTGTAGCATTAAAATACAACTAAACTTTTAAAAATGGAATCGTGGGTTCAACAAAAGGGTTCACAAAAAGTTTTAGATTTTTTTAAATTTTACTTTTTAAAATTTTTGAATTTCAAAAATCATGAAGATACAATATTTTGAAAAAAAATTAGAATTTTTTATGGACACTTTTCATGAACCTATTGTTTTATTTTTTGAAGTTTCGCTGCATTTTTATATTACATGTTTTTCTAAAATTTAGCTTACGCTACTCTTCACGTACTGCTGCTATCATATATACTAAATAGAAAAGTAGCAGTACATTCAAAGTCATACACTTACATAGCCTTTGTTGAATTTTTCACAATTCATATCAAATCGATAAGCAATGAAACTTGAAAAATAGAAAAAAAAATTGGTTCATAAAGATTATGCTTTTTGCGCATTTTTTTTGTCTTCACGATTTGTAAATTTTGAAATTTCAAAGAATTTCAAAATTTCAAAAAAATAAATTTTTTTTAGACCATTCTCACGAAGCTACGGTTCCATTTCTTGAAATTTCATTGCAATTCGATGTTCCATTATTTTTTTTTAAAATTTCACAAAGCTTACTAAGTATATGTACTGGCTGGTGTGTGCTGGTAGGTGGCTATCGCCATGCCGCCACAGGTATTTCACTAATTTTTTTCTCTAGTATATTTTATTAAATATAATTTTAACTGGTATATTCTATTAAAACCCTCATCCAATAGCCTTGCGTGCTGGGCGAACGTGCTGCAAAGACCGGGAGAGGGCAATGAGAGAGGAGATATGGCTAGAGCCCTTGGGCTGGGTGCCTGACGTCCGCGCTACAGGGCTCGGGGGGCAAGGCAGCGACTGGATTGCGCGGGAATCCAGCATGCAATGGCAGACCGATGGTCTATTAGAGCATGTACAATGGTCTACGTTAACTATCTATAAGCAGTTTTTCAGAGTTGCCATATAAGACATGTGATGATGTGGAGGAGAGAGAGCATGCATAGATATTTGAGCCGTCTCTAATACAAGAGTTGACTCTACACGAGAATTAAGAAACTTTGTGTGTGAGAAAACTGCCTATAAAAGCGTACAATCATCTCTACCATTGTATATATTGTCTCTACTGCTGTTTCTAAGTAATATGACAATAGTTAGAGAGAGCTGCTGTCTTAACCATTGTACAAGCTCTTATGGTTTTATGGAGCATCTGAGCCAGGAAGAGAGAGAAGGGAGCTAAGCTCCAGCTCTGCTGCGATAGTGGGCCAAATGGGCCAGCACGGGCCTGATCGGCTTGGTTCAGAAGAGAGAAGGGAGGGCAAAGCCCATAAGTTTGCTATTGTGTTTTAATAATTCCGAGATGCAAGTTTATTCGGATTTTTTACTTTGGAACCAAGGTTTAGGGTTTTGATCATTTGGGTCTTTAAGTTGAGATAATCTCTAAGGGCGATTAACGTTTTATGATACTAAATTCAAACCATAAGTATTTTCAAAAAAAAATTAGTCACAAAATTAGGCTGTTACAAAGGTCTGGCTGTGCGCTGCAAGGCAGGAAGAGGGCAGGGTACGTGGCATCTTAGGTATGGCAGCTATTCGGGCGACTCCTCCGATCAGTCACCCTTTCGCCAGTGGAAATAAGGGATGAGATAGTCTAGACCGCATCCACAAGTGGCACCTACTCTTCTAGCTTGGCATATAATAATCTTCAGTTTCTCTACAGCATCTCCTAGGAGCTCACCGACAACATATATATGGAAAAGCACGGACAGAATACCAACAACAAATACTTCGCGTGGACCCTAGCGCAAGGCAAAATCCACACAGCGAACGTCCTACCAAGGAAAGGCTAGCCTCATCAGGCCTCTACCTTCTATGCCGCTTGGTTCTAGAAACCATCGACCACATGTGTCTCTGTTGCCCCCACGCCTCAACCATTTGGGAGGAAGTCCTCCATCCTTCCCACTTTAATCTGCCTGGAGGGAACGATGCGTCTAACTTCCAGAACTGGTGGATTGTGTCATCCTCACTCATCACAACAAAAATGGCTAGATGGGACTTCAATGGATTGGTCATTTACTTCATCTAGAATATTTGGAAGGAGAGAAATAGACGTATCATCCAACACACCAAGCTCATCTCACCCCCCACCCCCCACCCACACAAATTGATGCGTAGTTTGTCTTAGTCCCCTCCCCCTACTCCCCTGCTTTCTTTGTATAGTGTGCAGTTTCTGTTCCTACTCAATAAAATGATAGAGCACCTGCGCCATTTGCTCAAAAAAGTTGCCATTTGAAATTGCTCCCTCACAGCTGTAAAATCCCACAGGCAAAAACTATAAATCTGATTGATGCTATAGTTCAACCTTTTGAAGTGTGAAAAACCAGTCAAATCTTTCTTGAAGAGGATTCTTTTGCATGTTACTCCAGGTAAAAGTTGTTCCCTTGAAAGGGATATTAATCAGCCCAAGTTACTGATAGCTTGTGCAAACAAAAGCATATTTCTCAAATGACTACCTAGCCTATTTCTGTAAAGAGGAGTGCGAATGAGATTGAAATTCCTGGTAAACAGCAAAAGCTCATCTTATTCCAGAGTTAAATCTCCAATCCAATTTTAAACTCTTGCTGACTTTCACCATGACAGAGCCTATAAATGTTTACCAGGTTCCAGAGGCAGCCAGAGTTAACACTTACATGATTTTACTCCTAGTGCAAAATCATTCTGCAGAAAAGGAGTTCAACAAAGAAATTTATTCCAAACAATTAAAAGGCCTCCTGAGTTCCCACTTGAGGGCTTGAAAGCAAAGTTAAACTTCCTCCATGTACAAAATTGTTTAACGAACTTAGCATCAATTTGCTCCCTTTTGGTTTCCTGTAAACAATTAATTTGACAAGAGAATTCTTTGTTTTTGCTGCTAGAGCTCTCCCCTTGTTGCTACAACTAAGCCCTCTAAAGTTTCCATTTAAAACGTGCCAATTTCTACTGTGCTTATCCATAGGAAATTAAAATATAGAAAGGACCTAGTATTCAGGTTCAAAGTGAATAACAAAGCGGTGAGACAACGGACGTAGCAAGACATGAGTTGACATTCTGAATAAGTATGCATTAGTCTCAAAAGATTAAAGACAATCCACTAATTAACCAGTCAAATTTTTTTATTACAAAATAAGGACCAACAGTAAACCAAAACATCCAAGACTAAATCCATTTCAATGCTTCTTATCATCTTCTTTCATCCTCTTACTTGGACTGGCCTCCAACTTTTCTTTAGTGAGAGGCTACTTTGCAGAAATCTTAGCAGAGGCTTCCCACAGTCTTGGATTGGAGTGTGAGTGGAGAGTGAATGCAGGCTGAGCAGTTTTTGTCCACGCAAGCTTTCCGCTTAAACCCATTACCTCCAGCTTGTAGTCTTGCACTCCTTCTTAGCTCTGATTCCACCAAAGGAAAATTAGAAGACATTTTGCCCTTTAAATTTTTACCAGAAACATTGGACCTAGACGAAATAATATTAATATATTTTTAATGAGAAGTTATACCATCCATAAGGTCCACGTTCTCTTGAGAAGAAGAGTTCTGCTTACATGTGGGCACTTCCTTTAATGGCCAAGCAGTGGGAAGACTAAGGTCCTAGATCTTCTGCTTAGATTTTTCAGTCTACAAAATGATGTTCCAAGCTCCAGAAGTGAGGAATGTTTTGGTTTGGTCAAAGTGATTAGAGTTGAGCAGCAAAGGAGAAAAGAAATCAACCCATTTTAAATGAATGGATACCATAGTATCTTTTGACGGAGCAAAAAATTTTGCCCAGTACTGCAGATTGTTGGGGCACCCTCAAAAAGAGAATTGGGCTGATTCTTGCTTGGGTTAGGGATGTCCATTTCCATGTACATAGGCGGCAGCTGCTCTTGGTCCTGACAAAAATTATGAAGATCAATGTGACAAGTGGGTTGTTTCTCTAACTGCCTAAAGGGTTCCAAGTTATGACAGGCTTGAAAAAAAAGGTGTGCTACATTCCCGAAGAACAACATTTTCCTCAGCCAAACGTTGATTAGGATCCAATTGAGGAGGGTTCACTTGAACCAATTCATAGTTAACTTCTCTAAAGAAGGTTCTATGAATGGACTAGTGAGAAGAGACTACAGAGTGCACAAATGACACCTGCTGGTGCTCTACTTGGTTTGCGACATCTTGTAAATACTCATGCCAAGCATCCCAACCTGCCTGGTCCATATTGAGGTCAGGTTGCACACTATGGTGATCCTGTAGCGCCTCATGAAAGCCAGCCTGATGTTGGCCACCGGGATAAAGGTTAAGAAGGTGAGGAGGAGGCAAAGGGTGAGGGTTGCCTCCATTGGAGGCTGGGAGCTGATCTTCCCAAGGGCCGCCACCAAGCAGGTTTTGATGGAGAATGTAGCAATGCCCGGTCCAAGACTCCCCTAAGAAGCCATTAGTTGTTGTGATTTGGATACTATGGGGAACATCTTCAAGGTCTAAACTCTTTCCTTGATAATAATCCTTTCTAAAAACCAAGTCTTGTGATGACTTCTCTTACATGAAAAGTTCAACCACAATTCTATAATGGGCACAAATAGATAACTCATGTATAAAGAGGATGATAAAATCGCATGATCAAACTTTACATACGAGGGATACATTAGAGGTTTTTTACATAAATAGAAGTTGTGACACCCTAAAATTCACTAAAATATTTTGCATCCAAGAGTAGTTTCATTCAATTCCATTTGTTTACAATTCCAAAATTCCAATAAAAATTCCAAAATTTATTTTTCTCTGTCGTTCCCCTCCCTGGCCGAGCCAGCCCCTAACAAACTCAAATCAGAGTTAGTTGCCAAATCCTATCATAAGCCTACACTAATTCGATCTCTGACATGGCCCTTTATAAACCTGCAAACATCCCCAATTTCCCCAAAACCAATCTGTTATTCCCCCAAACCGATCTACATCCCCTCGAGCCGAAGCCATTGACACCACCTAGGATGAGCTAGCAGCCGTCGGTGCCATCCTTGGAAGGCCGACATCGTCCCTAAGGCCTTTGAGCTAGGTAGCAACCCGTCCCAGTCGTCACCCTACCGAACCATCAGGGTCAGTGTCATCTTGGAAGGTCGACATCGTCCCGAAGGTCTTCGAGCAGGGTAGGCAGTAACCCATCCCTCTCGTCACCCTACCAAACCATCAGGGTCGTCCCGAAGGTCGCTGTAGTCGAGGTAGTCCGTCAACGGTGTCCTCCTCTGCCGCGGGTGCGCTATTGCACTTTGGAGTCTGCGCCATGCCTTTAGCGCCGCCCGGCCGAGCTCTGTCGTGTGCGCCTCCTCCGCGTCAAAGACCGCTACTCGTAGTGGCAGCTGGAGCCACGCCATGGCCAGGGATTTGATAATCGGAATCAAAATTTTATCGGACCCCACGGATAGGGCCGATATTTCTGATATATCCGAGATTATCGGACGATTTTTATTTAGAAAAATTGAATTTGGAAAAAAATAGCAAAAAACCGAACCTAGAAATGCCGCTGCTGGGGTTTGCTGCTGGGGTTTGAACCAGCGACCTGACGGATGGGAAGGTGGAGCTCTTCCACCACGATACAACATAGTTGCTGTCTTACAGATATATTAACATATACTTATCTACAAATTCAAATATGTATGAAATTCATCAAATCAAAATTTTCCAAATATAATCGGGGGTGGCCGATAGGGCCGATAATATCGGATTATCGGCGCTATCAGGCCGATTATCAAATCCCTGACCATGGCTGAGCCCTAAGCCTCACCGCTGCATCCTTGCGCCACGCCGTCTCTGCCGTGTCGGCCATCGCCACTACTGTCACCGGCCACATCGCTTCGACCACGTCATACGGGCCGCCGTTGTCTGCACCGCCATTGGCTGTGTTGCCGCCAAGCTGAGCGCCGCCCCCTCGTCGCATCCTAAGCCGCCGGCCGTGCCATCCCCGTGCGCCGTCCTACTATGAAGCGCTGTTGCACCCGACTTCCACGCCGCCGCTGCCACCTCTCTCTCTTCCTCACTCTTCCTCTCTCACTCTCTCCTAATCTCTCTCTTTCAGTCCCTCTCTCTTATGGAGGAGAAAGTAGCACTTAGCTACAGTACCCAAAGCGTGAAACTATAGTAGTAGCTACTGCTACAGTACTCTTCTGATTTTAATATTTTTCAGTGAATAGTGTTTCTTCGCTATTTCGTTGTGAATTTATTCTAGCTTCCAATCTAGTGATTCTAGTTTCTAAAAATCCAGAAAATTCATATCTACTCACTGTAATTTTTATATAATTTTTCAATTGATTTGTTGTTTTCGTATTTATTATTGTTTCTCATTCGCCTGCGTTAGATCGAGTGGGCGATAAAAGAGGGCACTTCGATGCTATCGACGTCCAGTAGGTTCCAGAAGATTGGGAAGGCATGTCTTTCAACTAGAATCCTAATTTCTAGATTTTGCCAAAACTGCTATTTATTTAAATTATATGTATATTACCATAGAAATTCGTAGTGCATGTTGTTTATTTGTATAATATGCACCCATTACTATGAAACGCCTTATGATAATATTATTGTAAAATTTCCTACTTTTTTCATGAATTAGATAGCTTAACATTGCTTAGATAGTTTTGACAAGTGATCCGCTCCTATGACCATCATTAAAGAATCTAATTACGAGATAATTGAGTATGAGAACGAAGAACTTGGTATTTATGGTGGGCTTGTTCACTGTTTAGTTAAAATTTGACCAACTAATATTTGACTCGGAGTTGGTGACCTGAGTCAACACTCTAGTCCCTAAGAAATGCTAATCGTGATGGATTTAACTAAGAACTTATTGTACGACTGTAAGCCCCGTATGGGACGTGGCCTAATCTAGAGGGAGAATAACGTCAGGAGTGTCACCATACTTACACCGTTGGTGGGGTCCCAAGGGATGTATCATTGCCAGTTTATTATCCGGAAGGAGTTCTAGGGTACTTGTATGAATATTAGGTATGATCGTGGCTAATTCGGGGTTAGTCTTCTAATAGGTTTTGTAATGGTGCTCTTCGATGGAGTATATCATATCTTACGGGCAAAGCGTACAATCTCTATAGAGTATAAACCTATTTGAATGGTCGTGCTCTCGGTTATGAGTATCTTGGTGGTTTTTTCACATCGTATCTATACCTTTTAATTAATTCTATACCTTTTAATTAATTTGACTTGGATAGGGTTTTCTGGCTGTGTGCCGCTGCTAGATGATCTATAATGAATAAGAACGATATGAGAACTATACTGAAACTATGAGATGAGACAATAAGAATTTGAGACATGAGACACTGAGACTGAGAATTATATCATACTAATGTTACCGTTAAGAATAATCATGAGAACTATTTATTATTTTCTTAAAGGCTTTTATACTGTTAGTAAAATGTTTTTATGCAAATAAATCATTATCTTTCCTAGGATGAGGCCTTTCCTAGAAAAGACTTGCTAGCATTCGCATGTTAACCTCGGCTTTTCATTCGGGGCTATTAATTCCACAAGCAGGATAGGAGTACAATTACGAGCATGAATACTTAGGAGTACAATTACGAACATGAATACGTTGCTGATTTTCCGGAGGGTGCTCTTGACTACTAGATGCTTCCCGTTCAATATTTGCCTGTAGCCGTGATGGGACATTATCTTTATTTGATTTTTATTTGCATTAGTGAGAGCTTAATGTTATGAACTATTGTAATAAGTAGCTTCGCCGCACTCTGGTTTATTTGATTAGTTAATATAGTGTTGGTATTGATACTTTATCTTCTTGTACTATGGGTATGACCATTGATCCTTGAGACTTATATTGTTAATATAGAGATGCTCGGTTTAGTAAAACCGAGTCCTGGCAGAAGTGCAGTATCTGGCCTGCGTGCAGAACTTAGCGGCTCCATTCTTCCAAACTTGGTGTCTCCACTCCGATGTTCTTCATATCTCTTATGTTTGCTGGTTACATCAAGATAGTGTCAGCCGGACCGCGTCTGAACCACAGGCCGTTGGGTCGCATTACACTCGCAGGCCCAACCAGAGCAGCAGGTCGAAGGTCTCTTGGGCCATCTCCCCCTAAAAAGCTAACTCAATGAGGGGGTGCTCCCTTACCCTTATAAACCATGTTTGTGCCCTCCCCACAACCAATGTGGGACTATTCCCAAAAATCTCCCCCTCACGCATTGGCCGAGATTTGTCTAGGAACCACCTAGGCTACCTGGGCTCTGATATCACTTGTCAGCCGGACAACATCCGAACCCCAGGCCGTTGGGCTGTATTACACTCGCAGGCCTAACCAGAGCAGCAGGTCGAAGGTCTCTTGGGCCATCTTCCCCCCAAAAGCTAGCTCAATGAGGGGATGCTTCCTTACCCTTATAAACCATGTTTGTGCCCTCCCCACAACCAATGTGGGACTATTCCCAACAGATAGATGCCTTCAGACACCAGTTAAATGAAACTAAGCTAGATCACAGCATTCACTGCAGTCGTCGAAAAGCAATGTAGCTGTGACCAACAGATTGCTGCTTGTTATTTTTTTAGGCATTAAGGCGTGGATGAAAAAATCCAGCTTGCTCAAACATGTAGAGAATTCAGAAACAGCTCAGAAGATATATATATATATATATATATATATATATATATATATATATATATATATATATATATATATATATATATATATATATGACAATGTTGTAGGATGTTCCCTGTTTTGAGTTCCCTCTAATGTGAAAGAACATGTCTGGCATTAGTCCCTCAATAGATGAATATCAGATCACCAAGACCTCTAATCTGAATATTATATCCAACAGTAACATTTAGATTGAAAGAAAGGGCATTCTCGGCAACATGTGCACCTCACCTCATACATCTAGTGAATTTATTTTTTGCGCAAATTGTCAGGGCCCGGTTTTATTAAACCGAACCCCTCTGTGTTAGCAGTACGTGTCCCAAGGATCAGTGCACGTACCCACAGTAAACAGAGACACAATACCATTGCCACACTGCATTAACTTAGAAAGTACATCAGAGTGCTGCGGAGCAATATATTACATTATTCATAGTAACATGTCCTGACTAATACAAATAACAGGATAAACCCAAGGTGGCGACCCAACATGGCCACAGGCACACGCTTATCCGGGAAGCCGCTAGTAGTCCGGATCCACCTTCGGAAAAACAGCAACGAAGTCCTGCGCATCCTCGAACTCCTGACCTGATAACGATAGAAACAGCCCCGCACAGATACGGGGTTAGCATACGAATGCTAGCAAGTCTTTCCTGGGAAGGGCCAGGCTAAGGCTCATCCTAGGTAAGCTGAGAGTTCTTTTGCATAAATGCATTTAACCTAGAAGTGTAAAAGCGTTTAAGAAAACATTAATAAACAACTATCAATGCTCATAATAAACCCAGAAATAACTAGGTTTTCATTCTCCAGCTCAAGTTTCGCATATCTCAAAGTTCTCAGTTTCGCGACACATGTTTTCCATTCTCGTAAACCAATCACATTCTCATCTAGCAACGGCACATATGCCGGAAAAACCTTACCCGTGTCATATTAATTAAGGTGAAGCTACGTCGTGAAAGACCACTGAGTCGCCCTTTAACCGGGAGCTCGGCCATTCGAATGGGTTAAACTCTGCAGAGGTTGTACGCTTTACCCACAAGATACAATACCCTCCCGTCGAAGAGTACCGTAACAAGACCCTTCAGAAAATTAACCCCGAGTTTGCCACGGTTGCACCTGATATCCACACAGGTACCCGGAGAAATGATAGGTCCACAAGTCTCCGGCAGTACACCGGCGATGGTTCCCACGGACCCCATCTACGGTGCAGGAACGGTGAACAACATCGAAGTTACTCTCCCTCTAGATCAGGCCCGTCCCATACCGGGCTTGCGGTCGCACGGAAAATCCTCAGTTAAGCGTGTCACAATCATCGGTCCTTAGTCTCGGAGCGGCCAACCCACACAAACCCAATTCTCGTGCACGACGGCACCCACCATGCAAACCAACCGCTCCCGATCCTGATTATTAGTTGGACAAGTTTTTAATTAAAGAATGATCAACCCACCATAACCCAAGTTCACTATATCCATACGCAGATACACAATTCTCAGGAGGAACACAGTATTGATAACATATGATAACAGCTGCGGAAATTCACTCCCCGATGTTGAACGAAGTTTTGCTAAGCCAATTAAAATTTATAACAGCAAGATACTACTTAAATAAATTATCCTAATCGGCAAATGCGGGACAGTGGGTGCACGTCCCGACAGTAGAGACCTGCACTGGGAATATCTAAGCAATGTAAGTATGGTTTAATTAATTAGCGATTTTGACAAACTCAGAAATTAGGGTTTCTAGGGAAAGACTTGCCTTCGGGGTAGTCGGACTCCGGCGGTGCGTCGGCGGCGTCGAGGAAACCTCCTTCGGCGCCCGAACGGTCTAGCGCACGCAAACGGAACAAACAACAATAAATAAACAACACAGTAAATAAACATTTAAAAATTATATAAAAATTACAGTAGAAAGATATGATTTTTATGAATTTTTAGAAATTTGAATCGCCGGTTTTGGAGTTCGGATGAAACCGTAGTGAAATAACTAGGGATTTCATTGTCTGGAAAACCTAGAAAATGGGGAAATAAGCCACTGGGCTCTGTGGGCCGGCCCAAGGATGGGCTGCCAAGGCCCAGCCGGGCTCCATCCTGGAATGATAAGAGAGAGAGAGAGTGAGTGAAGGGAGAGAGAGAGAGAAACCAGGGGAGAGAGAGAGGAAGAAAGAAAGAAGAAAGGGAGAGAGGGGAGGGGCAAATTGGGTAATTCACAGGGGTGTATGTGTCATTCCCATGGGGGGCTGCAGCCATGCAAGGAAGCTGGTTGGGACAGCTTGGGGGGCAGGTGGCAAGGAGAGAGAGGGTGGGGAAAAATAAAATAAACAAAAAATATAATAGCTTTTATAGATAATTTAAAATAGCAAATATTAATTAGTGTTTGCTAAAAACAAATTAATTATTGCAAATGAAATTTGGAAAATGAGGTGACATTTAAATATGCAATGTAAAAACAAAACATTTTAAGATAGGACCTACAATTAACGATATATATATATATTTTGGTTGACATGCAATAAAAGGATTTCAAAACGTGACGTTCATTTTTTGAAGTTTTAAAATTTTAAAACTTTTATGCAAATGCCAAATACAAAGTGTGGATGAAACATTTTCTTTTATTTATTTATTTATTTTTATTATTTTTATTTCTTTTGAAAATGAGGATGTCACACAAATCAATTAGAGTTAATTGCACTGTGGCCCCATAAAATTGCAACGAATATATCTCTGCATCCCAAAGTTCAAAATTACATTTTCGGCTGCTTTCACTTGCCTCCATTTGCATCAAGCTCCCGTGTCCAGACTTGTTAAGTGCTACCGTTGACTCTAATGTGGACCTCGATTAATTAAAAATAATTTCTCTAGACAAACAAGATATAAAAATAAATGATAAAAAGTTGTATGTAACAGCCCAAAACTTAGATTGTATTTCTGAAATTATTTTTTTTTTGTGATGAATGTTTAAGGCTGTGATAATTTCCTTTAAGACATGTTTTGAAATTATAAAAATAGATTAGAATTTGGTAATTTACTTGAATAAATTGTTGAAAACCTTATATTAGGTCCTGATTAGGAATACCTAAAATGTAGCAATGTTTAGGAAAAGTTGATTTTGTGAATTCTAATAACCTGTGTATACACACAAAAAGACATATATGCATATATGCTTATATGTGTGTGTGTGTGTATATATATATATGTGAGATAAATCACACCAAAAATCCTTGAAATTAGTTTAGACCCTAAATAACAGTTTGAATCTAGTGTTGTCCAATGTTGACCCATTGTGGGACCCACATTGCAGTCCCTCTCTCTCTCTGCCCTTGTGGGCAATTCCACGAGCAGATGGGCTGCAGCCGCCTCGGCCTCAAGGGCAGATCCAGGGGGTGCCCGGTATGCACGGGCACCCCCTCGATTTTAAAAATTTTTTGAACCCCATATATGCATCTCTCAAAAATCTGGGAAAGAAATAACCCCTATAAATGATATATGGGCCGAAATCTAGCATTTTAGCCGAGCAAACGGAGAAGAGTCGGCCCGTCCCGCGTCCACTTGACTTTGCCCCACACCCACCCAAGTACACAAAAAATCAGAAATAGAGAGGAGGGAAGAATTGGGGAAAAATCCCAATCCTAGCCTAGCTAGCCCCCGCCCATGACTCATGAGCTCCTCTCCATCAATCTCCAAAGGCTCTGCCCGGCGCCGGTGCCCTCTCCATCGCCTTCGCCACCGCCCGTCCGTCCGCCGCCCGCCGCCGCTCTCCCGTCCCTCACGAGGCGTCGCCGACCCGCCGATCTGGCCTGCGCTCAAGGCTCTGCTGGTCTCATGTTCTGGCAAGCGCCAAGGCTATGCGCCACCTGGCCAAGACTAAGGGCTCAGGCGCTAGCGGGCTGGCCGCCTTAACGGCCGAAGGCTGAAGGCGGCTCTGTCTGCTTCTGGCGTGAGCGCGTCGCCGGCGCCCGGCGGTCCTCGGTGACTCGGTCCACTGGTCGTCTGGTCCAGTCGGTCGTCCCCAGTCCCCTACTGGCCTGCTCCTGTGCTCCAGACGACGACGACCAGACCTGAGAGCCTGAGACTCTAAGTGGCTGAGAGCCTGCGACAGTGACTCAGTGAGACCTCCAGCCTCCAGGCTGCAGGCTCCAGTGCTCCCTGCAGTCGAAGGTAGAATCCAAAATCCTAAATTCCTAATCGGCTAATCCAGTAATCCTACTCTGAATGACTGATACTCTGATGGATGCAATGTATGTGCCTTTTAGAAGATCGAAACGGTTTTTTCAAAGGCAAACAAATGATGACCACTTCCGAAGAGAAGTGTTTCTTGCCATGATTGATAGTGTTCTTCAGGAGCTTGATAGTCGGTTTGACAAAGTTAATATGGAGCTTCTTATTTGTATGTCTACTTTGAATCCTTCCAACTCATTTGAAGCCTTTGATAAGGACAAAGTAGTTAAGCTTGCTGAATATTACCCTAGTGAGTTTGCAAGTATAGATTTGGTGAGACTTCCATATCAACTTGATAACTTTATTGATGATGTGCGAAGAGATGATAGGTTCAAAGACCTTAAGGGTCTTGTTGATCTTTCCATTAAGCTTGTCGAAACCAAAAAGCATGATATTTATAGGTTAGTAAATTTACTTCTCAATTTGGTATTACAACATAGACCATAGTCATATCCATCTCTTAAGCTTGTTGACAATAAAAAACATTTCTATTTTATAGGTTGGTGTATGTACTTCTCAAGTTGGTGTTACTATTGTCGGTGGCAACTGCAAGCGTTGAAAGGGTATTTTCTGCAATGAATTATGTGAAGAACAAGTTGAGAAATAATATGGGCAATCAATTACTCAATGATTGTTTGGTAACTTACATTGAGCGAGATATTTTCTCAAAGTTGTCGGATGATGATTTGATAGTCCGTTTCCAAGCTATGAAGACTCGCAAAATATTATTATAAGGTAATTTTCTAGTCTTCTTCATATGTTATGTCATAATATTAAACATTGTCACATTTCACATTATATAAACATAAACATAATGAACTACTAGTTTTGGGTGTTACAGTAATTTGTATGGTTATGTCTTTCGTTGTTCAAACTTTTTTTCCCTTAGTGTGCACCCCCTCATCTCAAATCCTGGATCCGCCCCTGCCCGGCCTCCACCTCACTGGCACAACCCCCCCTCCCAGTCTAGAATCTCGGCCAAAGATCCCTCCTTGGTTGCGTGCGCGCGTCGTTTTGGCCAGAGCTGGTCCCACCGCTGCACAGACACGACGTTCGGCCACTTCCGCGCCGCCGCTCCCTGCCCAGCCGTGCCGACCAAGCTGACTTGTCGGAAGGCGTGGCCAGGCCGTGTCAGGCACCGTCCACCTTGCCCAATGAACGCCCCGGACGCGTCGTCCATGCTTCTGACCTCCGCCGCGGCCTGAACTGGCATTGCCGCCTTGACCAAGCAACTTTGTCGCCCGGCTCGCTCACTCACCGTGCATGATCGAGACACCGCCCAAGCTCGCCAATCGGTAACCAAGCCAAATCTAGCATAGCTCCCTATAGCCCAGCCATACGCACATTAGCATCACCATACCCTCACGGTGCTCCTGCCCGAAGGAATCGGTCCGTGAAGCCCCGAGCTCGCCGGATTGCTCTCGATGCTGCCGGCCGCCCGATCCTCCCCCTTTCTGATTTCTCCCTTTCTGGTGAGCTTCGCGGCAATTCCTTGCACCGTACGCTTTTTTGAGGCTTCACCTCACACATTGCTCACCTCTGTATGTCCAGGGATTCTCCCGCCTCCCTTTTCGGCCTCCTCGTCGATAAGCCACCCCGAGCCGCTCCGACCTTCGGATAACTGCTCGGTAACCGTTCACTACACCTCTAATAGCCCATGCGCGCGCTATTTTCCACGAACATTCCTCTAGTTTTTTTATCCATGCTCGTCGGTTTTAGGCTCCGCCGCCGCGCATGGCTCCGCCACGTCCAGCCGTTTCCGGCCTCGACGAGGACATTATTAGATGTGCGCTAACCTACTGATTCTAGCGCACCCAAGATTGCCCTAAACGAAGCACCGTAGCTCCGGCTTGCCGTCAGCCCAGCCCGGCCGTGCGCGCACCGGCCGGAGGTAGAAGACGACGGCGAGCCGTCCAATCTGCGTGAAGATCCACGCAATCTCACCACGCCCGGTCACTGACGGGCGGGCCCTAGCTGTCGGGTGCTCGCCGGTTTAAGTATTCCCGTACGGCCTCGACGTGTCGCCGACAGGTGGGCCCATGGCCCACGCGTCTGGTTTAGTGGAGACGCCCCAATCGCCGGCGTCTTCCCTCGTGCATTGCGCCTTTTCAATTTACGCCTTCGGCGTGGCCTGCTCGACCGGGGAGTTGGCGGGCCGGCCCATTACTGTTCATAGGATTTTCCTAAATTTTGTAAATAAAACAAATACAGTAAATATAAATGATTTATTATAAATAGCAAGACTTCTCTAAAAATTCTAGAAATTTTATGGTAAATGCTAGACCCTATTCTGGATTTAATAAAAATATCACCATGAATAGTAACAGAAGGTTTATCTCAGAGAAATTTCATTTGCTTGCATTTTGACTATTAATATGAACAGAAATGGTTTTCTGTTAATCAAAAATAGATTAACTCTTAATAAAATCTCAGAAATTCATGAGTAACATGTAATAACTCTCTGGACCTAGAAAAAAATAAATTCTGTGGTATGACTCCTAATCACATGTTATTTTATATTGGCCTAATTAATAACTACGATTTATTAGATATCTTATGATCTAGTTATCCAAAATTATTAAACCTGTCCAAAGAAGTTAGTTCACAGCATTAAATAACAGTAAAACTTTCATTTTAGTTAGGTCTTAAAATATACAATCTCATGGTTATTTATGTATATATATATATATGCGTATATATATATATATAAATATAACCTATAATTATATCTTCCACACACTTAAACTCCTTTTATAATAGGAAATTAATGATTAGAGGAGTAGATGAAGGAAATTCTTCAAATCAATTTATTGGTTAACATATTCTTGGTTTTAGGCTAATTTTAAGTAGAATAAAACCCTAATTTTCCTATCGGGCTTATTAGGGTAGAAAGTTAAACTATTCTTTATACATATATATTTATATGGTTAAGTGCATCTTCTCATAAGCACACCGCTGTCGTAACGTCCAAAATTATTATTGCTTAGAAGGATCATGGAACTTCATCGAAACCTAGATTTAAGACTTATCGTTAGACGTTAATCGCTAAACTCAGCGAAAGCATTTCATGCATCATGCTTCTATTTGCATATCGATGCTTTTAATTATTGCTCTTCGAATTCATTCCAATTAATAGACGCCGAGGAACCCGAAGGACACTTCGAAGAACAGCCAGAAGACCCCCACTACCCGCAAGACCAAAGCGAGTTAATTTCCACCCTAAAGGGTGTTTACTTTTACTAGGGAGAAACACGATTTTCCCTGGTGCGAATCAACAGCCTTCCTTTAGGTGTTACTTTTATTAGGGAGAGTCTATACTTTCCCTAGTACGGGTTAACATTCAAAAGGATCATATTAAATCCCAGTTTCTTAAAATATTTTATTTACAATTACAAAATTGCATGCTCTCTTTAAGTAATTACACCTACTTGCTTAATCATGATGTATCATGCCATGCTTTACCTCTTGTTATTAATTCCCCATGATGATATTGCCTCAATAAAATCATCTATCATTTGACTTACTAAATGATTGCCTTGATGATCACCCTTGTTAGCCTGGTTAGGATGAATAAAACAATTTTTAGACTCTTAAGTCTTGGTTAAAATTTTGTTTAGACAATGCTCAGATCCAATTATTAATTCTAGGCTTAGTTGCCTCGGAACGGTGAACCGACATTCACCAGACATGATGAATATTACAAACTTGGTTTACTGGATATTGGTCCTGGCATGCCAGTGTGTGTGGTTGGGAACACGGATGTGTTCCGGTTTGTGGTTAAGGGATGTAGCTGGGCTACATGGTTTGAAGGAAGGCTGGACCATAGAGATGGTGTTGGGTAGCCAAGCTCAGCTGTGCCAGTAGGAGCGCGAGTTATTTTCGTGTAGCTTTATGCTGCCCACAGGGGTTCCTGCACAACGTGAGTTCCAGGAGTGCTGGGCAGCCAAGCTCGGCTGTGCCAGGCGGAGCGCGAGTTGTTTTCGCGTAGCTTTATACTGCCCACAGGGGTTCCTGCACAACGTGAGTTCCAGAGTTTGAGCAGCCAAGCTCGGCCGTACAAAGTGAGCGCGAAGTTGTTTTCGTATAGCTTTATGCTGCCCACTAGGGTTCCTGCACAACGCGTGCCCATCGCGCGGTAGTGCAAGCAATGGGGATTCAGGGATAGTACGACTTGCGGGCGTACCCTGTCTACCGCCATGCTTGAGGTAAAGACAGGAGTAGGTCGTCATCCTGATGGGTGATCTTGGTCTTACGTGACAGGGAGCCGTGACTCTAGTGCGGGCTTGGCAACTCGGCTAGGAAAGACTGGGCGCTTCGCTGGCGTAAGATCCACAACGGGTGCGTCACATCAGGAAAATGATGGCGGGTGTTTGGAAACGTTTGGCAGAGTTCATGGAAACTGCCAGAGGATGGGAAACGTTTGGCAGTATGCATGGAAACTGTGTGGAATGTGATGAGAATAAAAATGTAAACATTGATTAGCAGAACTTTGGGTTAAAATATGCTAAGTCATAGGTTTTGGTTTGTAAAACTTGTCTTCTGCAACTAAAATGAGCCCCAACCTTTCCTTTGGAACCCTATAACTAAATGCATTAGGTTGGAAGCTAGCTCGACAGTGTTTGGATGATACTGACCTCGCATTCATATTCTCTTTTAGATGGAGAGTATGCGCAGGTTTAGTACGCCTGCCATGAAGATGAAGACCAAGAGTTTGCTGACGATCAGGGCGAGGATTAGGACGTCTCTCCAGTCGAGTGCTTAGGCTTAGCCGGCACGAGACCCTTTTGGATCTTTTGGGTTCTCTGCACTCATCTTTTGGATATTTAGAATATTTGGGCCAATGTGCCGCGTTGTAAACACTTATTAGCCTACAGGCTTAATACAAGTATTTTATGTAATATAAGTCTTCCGCTTGTATGTAATGATCCGGCTATGTGAATGGTGTGCACTAGTGTACTGATCCAGGGACTAGTGCAGATCGAGTGGTGGGCAAAGGACAAGCCCCACATTGTAGAAAACTAAAAAAAATTATGTGAGTTCAGAAAACTAAGAGGATCCAAATATGCAATCTGACGGGTCCATATCATCGATTACTTAACGGGTTGTGACCATGCAGGAGCTCAAATTCAAACAGAGAGAAAATTACAATGATATTAAACTAGCCGATAGTTCACGCTTTGCTACAATTTTGTGATTAATATGCTTAGCTCATACATTCATAAATACTTACATACTATGTTAAATGTGATTAATATGTTTAGCTCATATATTTAGCTACGCTTACATAGATGACTGTGTTACACCTACATACCCTCAGGTTTGACAATTTCTATTGTATAAGAATTTAGCTACGCTTCCCTACTCAAGTGTGTTACGCTATATACCCTCATCTTCCATTATTTTTTTTATAAGTGTCATTGAAACCTTTATATAATACAAGTGCATTGCATAAGAATTTAGCTACGCTTCCATACTCAACTGTGTTACGTCTATATTCCCTCAGCTTCGATTTTTTTTCTATAAGTGTCATTGAAACTTCATATAATACAAGTGCAGCAAAGTAGAAAAGCAAATCAAATCAATAAAAAAGTATTCTTGCTAATCAAAAACTTCCAAAAATATTACCCACTAAAATAAGAAAGTAATGCAAATAAATGGAAAGTACCGTTATGATGTATGGATCGCCGAATGAAGTGATAGCTATAGTAGGCATCATTATTTATCATTCATCACTCACTATAAGACATTTTTTAATAGTAGAGACATATAACCAATAATATTGCCTAATGAAACTAGTTTATTTGGTACTGCTTGTGTGGGAATTTACAGAGAGAGTGATATTCCAGAAGACCACAGCTATCCAAGACCAATTCACATTTTATCTGCAACGATCGCAGATGAATTCACCGTATACAGAACATTTGTAGATTAATCACGAAGTTGCCCGAAAGACGTAAGATCTTTCAACAAAATTACAAACCCTCTGAGCTTGCAGGATTTTTGATCAGTTTAAGAAGTCGTATTTGTTTGCTACTGCAGTTGGGAAGGTTTCCTTTGGTTTCCTATTTGGTGGGTCTAAACTGAGAGAGCCAATTAATGTAAGGAATAATTGATTTGGCGAAAGCTTTCTACCATCCAAACAAAACAGTACACTTTAATACCATTGAAAGATGTCACCGTTCGATTATTTGTCATTCTGTCCAACTCATTTTCTTTCCCATTTGTCATACCCACTCTCTCTACTCCCCTGTTCAGCCACCGTAGCCGCTCGCTGCCACCACAGATAACGAGGGAGAAGAAAAAGAGGAGGAAGAGAGAGTACCATCGGTGGCGCGCCACCAAGTGGCTGCGCAGGTAGCATCGGACGATGGTGACGGCATTGACAGAGAGAGATGGGAGAGAGATTGAAAGAGAGGGAGGGGAAGGAGCCGCCAACTACTTCAGTGCCACTGCCATCACCGCCTGAAGTCGAATCTACCACAACCGCGATGCCATCCACCATGCCTGGACATCTCCACCACAGCATCGTCCTAGAGCTCCACCTCGTGTGCTGCCCGACCGGCTCTACTCCACTGGCCATCCACGAGCCCACTACCCTGCCTTCCTCATCCCGCCATTCAGGCGGCTCTGCTCCACTGTCCATCCACAAGTTCATTGTTCCACCTTGCTCGTCACACCATCCGACCAGCTCTACTCTGTCGTCCATCCACAATCCTGTAGCACCACCTTGCTCTTATCCGAGAGACACCCATGCTTGCCACTGCTGTGCGTAGGAGGAGGCAGCACTGACGGAGAGGGAGAGGGGCGGCACTTGCAGGTAGAGGAGGCGGCACTGACGGAGAGGGAGAGGGGCGGCACTTGCAGGTAGAGGAGGCGGCACTAACAGACGTGGCTAGGATGAACGCCAGCGTCAGGAGCAGACAGGGATAGGCAGAGGGATTTGGCTAGAGGCGAGAGAGAGAGAGAGAGAGCATGGACAAGGGTGGGAAAGGAAAATATGGATAATTATGTCTTTTCACATGACTTATTTTTGAGAAAAGTACGAAAAGGCCAAAGAATGAAAAAAATTGAATGACGACATCTTTTAGTGATATTAAAGTATACTATTTCGAAAATGCACCATCTTTTGGTGTCGTCAAATCAATTTTCTCTTAGAGGAAGTGTCCAGGCGTCTCTGTAGATTCACCCATCGTTTTTTTTTTGCCCACGGCCTTTAGGCGGTCGAGTTTAAAGTTTGGAGTAAGAGTTTTTCTCTTATTGGCGTGGAGCTGGATGAGGTGACAGCGTTGGTTTTCTTTGGCGGTTGCTCCTCGACGGGTTGCGATAGTGGTGTCTCCGGTGGAGTGGTCACACGAGGTTAGATCGTTAGTACTGGATATGACAATAACGTCGTTGCGGCGGCGCAGATCGGATCTACTTACTGGAGGATTACCATCATCTCAAGCCAGAGCCAGGCCTCGACAAGGAAGACAAACACAGACTCTTTATATGTTTTTTGATAGTTTGATGAGTTCAATGTATAAAAAACCAGAAGCATGAATTCTAGATTTATTGCAATGTCAGATCGACACCTCAGCACAGTGGCTAGCGGTGGACTGAAAAAAACTATCATATGACCAAATTCATGCATGAAATATTAAATAGTGTCGTTATATTCAAGCAACCATACACTATTAAGAATACACTATTAAATAGTGTCATGGGCCTCTTCTCCTTATCCGCCTAGCTCATCATTTCTGCTTGCACAACAAACTTGATCCGTGTTCGACCCGCGTGACGTGTCACTAAAATAATTCATCAAATCTACATATGAAATCATCAAAGGGCCAAACAATTTCACGAATAATTTCATAGCTACAAAACACTTGTAGATGAGATATATAACAAATCATGTCGAATTATGAATTAGATTATCTCATTTTAGTTGTTTTGGACATATCCTCGCTGTTGGCTGCCGCCTAATTCGACAAGGACGCGAATACGTGATCACGCTACTAACTCAGCCACTTGTGCTGGGCGCACCGGGCTGGGCGGCAGCAACTGAAGATATCAACGGTAGCTATTAGTGGGAAGTGGCTGCTAATCAGCTAATATATATGTTATGCTGCGTGAGTGTGTGTGGCTGAGGCCTTAGGTTGTCCTAGGCTCCCAATCCGGCCCAATTAGGCAATTAACTCGCACGTAGCTAGGGCGCAGGACGCTGCAGGCTATGCAAATCTTGCAAAGAGGGGCACTCTAAACCTCGTCCTGGCCAACATAGCCTGGAGCACTGTCTTCATGGCACTCATATAGATCTTCTTCTTGAACTCCATCGAAAAGAGTGATTGGGTGCGAGGGTTAGCGCGCAATCAAACAACACTTGCGATTTAACACCATTTTAATGCAAATAATGATAAAGGCTACAAAGGGAAGGCTAGGTTCTTTTCTTTGCTAAAGCCAATTTTTAAATAGATTAATAATAGGAAAGCCTATGACTTAGCGGTTTGGCAAACTCGATTTCTGCTTCAAAATATTCAAGTTTGTCATCAAGTCCGGTCTTATCTTAAGTCTACCACAAGTCCAACCATGATCTAATCCCTTATCCATATTCTCAACCGATTCTACCTTCCTTCCTCCATCATATACCCAAGAGCTCCAAACCGCAATTATCACTCTCATTGTGTCGTTACCATCAGTGTGGGATGCTGACCCCATAGAATAAGTAACAGGGATCACCTATCCGGTGGTTCAATTCTCACTATCCATTTGGATGATGGCAAATCACCCTCTTGGTGAGACTACCTTCCCCACTATCCGGATCTGTGACGGCGATTAGTAGCCCTTTAACCCTCGAGCATGAGACAGCCCCACAGGTCTCCATACTCACATTATCGTGAGCCGATGGACTGCAGCCCACTACCTGGACTCTGGTTCCTCCATCACTAGTGCCGGTGGACCGCAGCCTACTACCCAACATTCAATATCCTTTGGGAGCCGGTGGACCATAGCCCACTACCTAGTCTCCCATCCTTCTTCATTACCACTTCGTTCTATCCTTCTGTCTACTAGTGGACCGCAACCCACTACCCAGTATCTCATATCTTTTCTCCAGTGCTAGTGAACTGCTGCTCACTACCTAGCATTCAAGTTTTGGGAACCGATGGGCCTTAGCACACTACCCGGTCATCCATTCATATCTCATCACCTCTGCACTTTTACTTCTCTGTTTTCCGATGGATCGC
The DNA here is from genome assembly GCA_036346145.1 of Olyra latifolia. NCBI lineage: Eukaryota > Viridiplantae > Streptophyta > Magnoliopsida > Poales > Poaceae > Olyra > Olyra latifolia. Next base: position 50,864,942 of record CM070524.1, on the reverse strand, counting down.
AGCCCACTACCCGGAATCTTCTCTTCCAATTCCCTATGGCACCTGTAGACCTTAGTCCACTACCTAGTCCTAAACAAACGTTCTGCCCTTAGGCTTCGCCATTTGGTCCACATTTTTCTACCCTATTAATGACCTAGTCGGAGGGCTATGCAACCATTAACTCCCAAGTCGTTTGTAACATCCTAAAAATTTTGTGAGCTTAAAATACTTTTATTTCTATGAAATAATTGAAATAAATTAATTTTATAATTTTCTTGCAATTGAAAATAATTAAAAGGATATTTTCTAATTAACCTAGATCTTTAAAATAATTAAATAAGGAAATTATAAATGTACAGTGCTTGATAAATTTTTCTCAAGTCCTAAATAATTCAGAAGATTTTTGTGAATTTTCTCACAATTTTTTGAAACGTTTTGGTAATTATAAACCTAAGAAATCATTAATCAGTTTTTTAGAAAATAGGAAAAGGGTTTTCTTTTTCTATTTCCGGAGAGGGACGACGTGGCACAATCTGGGCCACTGTTTTCTTGCGTGTGCATTAGCAGGCGTAAGATGCCACTTATTCGAGCGAACCGGTATCCATAGATCTCGAGCACCCGTTCGTGTGACATGGAGGCACGAGAGCCGTTGGATCTCGCCGCGGCCTCAATCGTCTTCTCCGCAGGCAAGTCAGAGCCGGTCATTGCACCGCTGTGGGCTAGGCCTTGGCATCCGTGCCAACCTAGGGTTTCCGGGGCTATTTAAACCCTCGAGCCACTGCACTAGAGTTCATAGATACTATAGCCGCCATCGCCCTGACCCAAGGAGGACAGAATTGCCGAGAAGAGCTTGGGGACGGGTTCGGGGCCGAGAACTCTGACGAGCAATTCCGTTGTCGCCAGTGAGTCTTAGCCTTCGATTCTTGGTCTAGAGCTGAGTTTCGTCATCACCGCTTCTGGAGGTCGGCGGAGCTAACCGGATGTCCTTGAAGTCACATGTTGCCATGGTAAGGTTCCTAGTAGTCCCTAGATTCTGAATCTAGGCTTAGTTCAGGCTAGGGAGATTTGTAGTGTTCGGTTGCGTATAGACCATGGAGTGCCGCCATTTCTCATTGCTTGTCCCAATTAATTTGCGAGGTTGAGAGCAACAAGTAATGCCCAGGAACGTAGAGTTTGGTGGTTCGTAGCGTGAGATCGAGCTCGCCAGAGTTGCATCACCACATCAGAGATGGCCTCCGCTGTGGATTTTAGTTGTCAGAGTGGCAAGTACAACATCTAGTATTTTCTGTATTTTTTCTATAACATTTGGAAGTCTTAAACTCAATAATTGTGCAAAAATCCTAATCAACAGTAATAGGCTAACCCCAAATTACTGTTTAGGCCCAGCCCAACGCTCCGTGGCCCAGCACTGCACGTAGACGCGGCCTAGATGCGCACGGCCTGCACCTCTTGAAAAAGTGGACCCAGGGTCCATAAGGCAGTGACGATTGTGCGGCTGACAGATGGGCCACATGGCTAGGCCACCTAGCCCACTTGTCAGGGTTTTCCTAGGCCAAGGACGAAGTACGCCTACCGCATTGGGAGGTGTACTCCGAAGGAATACGTCTCCACTAAATCTAAAGCGTGGATCCGCGGGACCCACCATTTAGTGGCATCTCCCTGAGGCCAGGACTGTCGCCCTTAAACCTGATAGGCCCCCACATGTCAGCTACTTAGATCTTTAAAACGGCTTAATTAGATTTTTATTAACCCTATGAGTGCTACATGTCAGTGGCTAATTAGTGATCTTAACTCTGCATTAATGCACTATAAACCCTCGAGATGATATCACACTCACCTCACCCATCTTCTTGTCTGGAACAGAGCACCCATGCGAATTCCTTTGCATCTCGCACGCGCTCTAGGGCACTAGAGCTCGCGAGATCCTTGGGGGTGTTCCAACACTTCGTGGTGGTTCCATTCCATTAGGTCTTGCTACCGGCGACGGTCTGTGGCGATGGTGTCTATGAGTACATGGAAGTACAATATAATGAGGGGACTAACACCAAAATTGATGGGTAGAAAGGTTCTAGGGACTACAAGGAGACTACTGAGGTAGTGACGAGCTTGGGGACGGCCTAGCTCAAGCCATCTCCGTGGACGGTGGCGGCGGCTGAAACAAGGGCTTCTCGATCATGAGCACCGGCAGGTCCTAGGAAAAATTGGTGACATAGGCATAAGAATTAGACATTGGGAGGCCACTGGTGCAAGGAGTCAGATAGAGACTCGGCAAGGCATGATAGAGACAAAAGGGGCGATTTTGGGGTGACGGCGTGCTTCAAGCTCTCGTGAGACCTGTAGGGGACAGGGAGGCAATCAGCGTGAGGAGGAGGTGATGTGGATGGGGAGAGGATGCTTGGCACCTAGAGCTATCAAGGGAACTCACCCGTGCAACAACTCCAGGTAGTGGTAGCGATGGGCTCGGGTGGGAGAGAGAGGCAAGGGAAGGGGAAGAACTGGGCTTGGCTTGGGGCTAATAAGTTCAAGGAGGTCACGGGGAGGTCCCAAATAAGCACCTGGCATGGTTCAAGGAGGAAGGGTGAAGGGTGGCGCTGTTGTGGGACGGGCAGGGCGAGAGCACAGTGGGGCAGACTAGTGCAGCACAGCGATGGATGCTGGAGCAAGGCGTGGGGCACAAGGAAGTATATGGTTAATGGCATGACAACAGCGACGCGACAGGGCAGCAAGCGCGGTGTTGGCGCTAGGCTATGGGACGGGCAAGCGGCACGTGCGGCGCTGGGCAGGGCACGCCCAGCAGCGTGTCCATGGTGGCATGGCGGTGAGGGGTGAGAGAGAGATGGGCCGAAGTGGGTCGAGGTCCAATGGGCCAGGTCCAAAAATGAATTTGAATATCAATTTTGGATTGATTTGGTGAAGGTAGCATTCAAAATGGACTTGAATTTTGAGCTCAATTTGAATTTTCGGGTGATGAATAGTGATTACTAGATGATGAACAGTGTTTACACATATTAAAAATCTGAAATTTGCAAAGGATTCAATTTTTGGGCTGTTACATGCAGTTTTAGGCCTCACAACGGCGAGTTTACAGTGTGAAAATATAGCTTAATCTATCTAGGAGCAATCTAGGCCTTGAGGTGTATGCTCCCCAGTTCACCATGAAGTGTGTCAGGCACGATGAAGTGTGTCAGGCATGAGCTCTTGATATTCTTTCACTTGAACCAGGCACACACAGAAAAAAAAAAAGGGAGAATACATGAGAGTTGTACTAGAGAGTTACGTCAGGCATCTAGAAAAATGTTTCTGCCATAGAAATTACATTGTTTTACCCTATAAATAGTTAAATACCGTTGTCATATGTGAAATCATACAAAGCCATATACCAGCATGATCAATGGCAGTGACCCACTGGATGATGGACCCGCTGCACAATCTCATACCGTTGCACGCACACTCAGCCACTGGCCCTTGATTCCTGTCTCCGGCGCATCCATGCAGCTGGTGGGGATGGAGATAGACGAAATGGGTTCACATGCCGCGGAAGCTTCCTGATTGATTAACATGTACGCAGATGCCATTTTCAACTTTCTTCAATGACCCAACTGCAGAATCGAAAGAGAGAGTTAAAATCGAAGGAGTTACAATGAAAAAGTTGTGAACTATCTCATCACCTGAAATCCTGATAGACGGCGACGACACTTTTAACTCACTCCATCACTTGATCATCAGGCTTCTTCATTTTCTCCTCCAATACTCTGCTGATCTTGAGCGATGGACGGTGGGGAAGGTCCGCTACTGCTCCTCTGATATCATTCTCCAACGCCCGCAATTCCTCGTGGCCTGATCCTTGACACAGAAAAAAAATGGGTGAAATTTAAAAAGGCATCATTGTCACTAGCGAACTTTTGAAGAGAGAAGAGATTTTTGTTGATTTGTGGAACATGGAGAACAATATTTATATGCAAAGTATTTTCATGACCATTAACAGAAGAGTAACCGGTATGAGCTATGGAGAAACCCGCACATGAAGCAACTCTGACCTGATCACCTCCTCTATACTGGTGTTTGATTGTCAACATGTCCAGATCACTGGTGATGTGATCAGTCGCCCCACTATCAACATACTAGTTTGTGTCAGTCTAGTACTAGCCGCCACCACCTCCACATGTAGCAGCAGCCACATGCATGCGATGTATATATCTGCTCGGTAGGAGTGATTGAATCGTTGACACTGAGGAGGTGCACATATAGATCAGACGAGCACAAGATTGTGATGCAAAAATCCCTTCCAAGGCCATCCAAACCTCAGAACTAGCTGATCATGCTGGAACCATGTCGGGGCCCGCAAAACGGCGTCACGTCCCTTCTGTGCTTTACCTGTACTAGTCCCTGGATCAAGTAGCTAGTACACATAGATTCGAGGTCTTTGGATCATTGCCATTACATTTCGAGCAAATATTACATCAGAGTGCGTTACAAGACGCTAAATCAGAGTACAAGATTCAGGCACGCAGGCCTAACACAGCGGAAGTCTAACAAGTAGCGGAAGTCTAAACAGTCTTCCATAACTCCAAATAGAAGAGGCAAAATACAACAATCAATCCCACAGGCGAGCTGTAGTAGCGTTCTAGGCGTCAGAGAAATCTTCGTCTTGAACTCCAGCAGCGAAACCTTCATCTCGGTACATCTCCTCATCGGGATACCATTGCTGATCACAACCTGCTCGTTGGAATGAGCAGCCCGAGTATAAACTCGAGGTAAGTAATCTTAATTACTTGCAAGACAATGCCTAGATGCTATACAGGTTTCAAGGAGGGTTTGGGGTAGTTTTGCATAAAGCCAAGCTTCAAACTTTTAGACCTAGTTTGAGAAAGCGGTTTTGAAATTGAGGTTTAAACTTTATAATTCTTTTTTTTGGAAAAGACAGCACCTACTGACTTAACCAGGTCATCATGGCACCCATCATGAAGACAACTACGCACATGCAACACCGATTGCAAGGCAATTCCCAAAACAAAGAAAGGGAGAAGAGAGTTTTACAAAACTACAGTGAGGTAGCTTCCGTCGTTCACCCATAACCATTGGGAAAGTCTTTCATAAAAGTTTACACTCTGCAGAGGTTGTATGCTTTACCCATGAGTAGGTGGCTTCCTAGGAATCACCCAAAGGAAGTGAATACCACGAGGTCTTTCACCGCAACTTTTCCTTAGACCGGCATTCCCACTAAGGTTTCCACACCAATGCCCCTCTTGTGCCGATAGGTTCTGTTCTATGAACACATCTGAATACCCACTCCCAACCACAAAGGAAGGTTCTGTTCTTATGGACATATTCAGATGCCTACTCCCTATTCCACCAGGAATGCCAGACTAAAAGTCCGAAGGGTACTCAATCAGGACCTGCCCATACAGGCACTCAATGGTCGCACTATTGAACTAGTCTAGGTACCACAAAGAATCGATCCTTAAGCCAAGCGGGTATGGTCCAACATCAACCCAATCTCGAGCATACTGCCACCGAGCAGTTGCCAACCACCTTGCAACCATCCACCTCGATTGAGAAACCATTTAAAAAGCCTGGGATAGCACCCACTATCCCTACAGACAATTCCCGACACGGTAGCACCACTACCGGCCATTCAATTTGCAATCAAGTTTTTGTCAGGGTTGAACACCAAAGTAAGTCTCTAAATTGCAATTGCTAAGCATGTAATGTAAAAATCACTAAACAAGGATAGCAGCAAGATTAAATAATATTAATTAGCTAGGGTTGATGAGATTGGCTGTGTATATCAATCATATAGGGCTTATCTACAACTTAGCTTAAATATTGTTTTTAACTTTTATTTAGCATCTAGGTTTTGCAAAATCTAATAAAATAGTTATGAAAACTGGGTAATAGCAACATGGCACAATGACTTGCCTTGATCCTGGTAGTTGAACTGATCACCGGCAAAGTCTCCTTCGAGTGACAGATCTAGCGTTTAAAAGAACCATGTGCGATAAAATATGATGCATGCATGACATGTCATGAGGAGGATGCAAACAGTACAGAACAGTACAACATAATTTTATAAAACTTCTGCAATCGATTTCCTCATTTTTGGAAATTCCAACAATTAGTTATGATTTTATAAGCTTAATATTAAAGGTACAAAAGAGACTTAATTATAAATAAATTTCAAAAATTTACCAAAACAGTACAAAAATCATATTATAATATATCTAACTTCAGAAATAATTTTTGATATTTTTGGATCTATATTTTATCCTATAAAAGTCCTACAAGTTTAAGCACTAAGATAATTATTAAAAATTAAAATTAAAAGAAATATGCAAATAAACAGTACATAAAAATAGTTTAGAATTTTATGAACCTAATAAAATTTATTTCATAATTTTCTGAATTTCCTACGAATTTACATGGAATAAGCAACCTAAAGTTTATTCTAAAATTTAAAAAAAATGAAGGGGGAAGGGGAATTGGGCCGGCGGCTCAAGGTGGGCCGGCCCAACCGGCCACAGAGCGCAGGGGCATAAGGGAGCAGCGTCACTGACGGGCGGGCCCAGCGCCGTGAGAGAGAGGGAGGCGGGCAGGTCACGGCGGCGGCCCCATGATCATGCATGCATGGCCGAGAAAGGAGGAGAGGCTGGCGGTAGGCAGTAGGGTTTCGAAGTCATGAAATCGGCGCAGGCGGCAGGCGGCTTAGACCTAGGCGGCGCGGCGGAGGAACCTGTGGCTGCGGCGATCAAGGCGAACGGTGGGCGGCGGGGTTGGTATGCACCAGGCGCAAGGAAGCTAATGGTGGCAGCAGCTTGACCTAGAAAGGCCCGAGGCGGCCGGCCGACGGCAAAGCGGCGGGCGGACGGAGGAGCACGGCGGCGGGCTCGCGGCGGGGAGATGGGGGCGGCGAAGGGGTCGGCGGGAGTCAGGGGAGGGTGAGGGTCACGGCGGTGCTCACCACGGTGAAGATTGGGCGGCTGGTTGGTTCGGCAGCAGAAGGAGATGGCGGCGGCTCCGACGACGAAAAGTGGAGCTCCGGCGGCGGCGAGGCACTGCTGACGGCAAAAACGGGTCAATAAGATACCTAGGAACAATTCTTCTTTAAGGATTGAAGATCAATTCTCACCGGAAGATCGAGTTTGGCGAGGAGGCAGAGAGGTTGAAGGAGGGGAATTTCTGGGCTTTGGTTTCGGATGAAAACGACGTGGGGTAGGCGTTTATATGAAGGGGAGATTAGGAAACCTACTAGAATTAGGATAAGGACAAGAAATATTTGATCCGCTAATTTTAGGGAGAATTCCATAGAAAGGGATAGAAAGAGGAGAGATTTAGGGAGACTTCCCTAACTATCTGGCAAGTTAACAGGGAAAGAGAGAGAGACTTACAAGTGGGACCCACGTGTAAGAGAAGAGAGATTTAAATATAAATTCACATTTTGGTTTGAATATAATGTTAACATTTGCATTTATGCTATAAATATTCAAATAAAAAAAACATCACATAGTCAAAACAATATAAATATATTTTTATTATCTAACTTTGTCTAAATAAATCATTTTAACATATTTTTCCAAGGAACATACTCATTTTAAAGGGTTTTGAATTTCAAAAATTTACAAATGCAATGCAATGTATGTATGCATGATTTTTGAAAATGAGGATGTTACAAACCATGCAGTAAACACGCGGTTCGTCTTGCGCAGCGCCAGAGTCAGAGGATTCAGTGACAAACTAATCCTGCGCCACTCCTATCAACGTAAACTAGAAGCTCCTGGCTGTGAAGATACGGGACCATCTGCACCTTCCACAAGAGAGAATCCTCCCCGGTCAGGTGCACCGTAACATACTGGCTGAACGCCGGTGACGGCAATGAACCAATGAGGGGGCTAGATACCAGCGAAGGGGAGGTACAAGAGATTGACAGAGATGAGGTGTTTTGAGAGGACAACTGTCATCGTGGTTTAGATCGTGTCTTTCTCTGATACCATCAAAATTAGCAGCACAAGGACCTTCGAGTCCTGGTTAACAAAGAGTCACATAGGTATCTCTTAGCAAAGAGTATCTTCAATGGCAAACTGGGGATGGGCCTAGATTCCTCTCCTACTACACAAACAGACTCATCAATGTAGAGGTGGGTGCGGTTGACAAATGCTCCGGAACAAGTATCTGGACGGATGGAAGACCAATATTAAACTGAAGTAATCTTAGTCTGGTCAGCTCGCCGAGCCCTTGGATACACCTTACAGATGCTACACAGAGAATGACGTCCGAAGGCTCCTCTAGGGCCTGCATGTTTCCAATTTCATCATGCAATGATATTGCCAACGAATCATTGACAAGCAAGCACACTAGTTTCTGCATCCGAGCAACACTCGCTGGGAGTTTCCTAATTCCGTTATGTTTCAGAATTATTGTCTCTAGCATCTGCGGTTTACCAATTTGTTCTGGGAGCTCTATAATCGATCCACGTATGGGTAATTCTCAGAATCTCAACTACTTCAGATGAGTGGAACTTCCAATATGTTCGATACAACAGTTAACGAAGCTCCAATTATTTTCTATATAGCTAACTTGCAATACGCCTTGCTAATTCAATCACAAGGAATCAGTACATATAGTTACAGAGCGCAACGGAAGGATAAGCAGAGGTGCATGCAACACTACTACAGAATGGCTCATTTCTGACCTCTCATCACTGGCGGCTATTTTTGTTACCACCAGTGATGAGGGTCACAGGACCCCCGCGCGGCTTGGGACAAAACACCAACCGCCAGTGATAAGGTTGTACGGCCAACCGCCAGTGACGGATACATATCACTGGCGGTTCACTTTAAAACCGCCAGTGAATGTTACATATCACTGGCGGTTCACTTTAACACCACCAGAGATAGTTTTGTAGGACAAACTGACGGGAGTTGGCGGAACGAAGAATCGCCATGGCGGTTAGTGTTAGAACCGCCATGAAAGAAACTATCACTGGCGGTTTTAAAGAGAACCGCCAGTGATAGTTAGCATATCACGGACGGTTACAGAGATAACCGCCAGTGATAGTTTTCACTACATAGTGCCGACCCTACCTCCATTATTGGTGCTCTGCTCACTCTGTTTTCTTCCTGTTCGACTGTAGCGGCGGATGCAGCGGTGGCTGTAGCTAGAGTTGGTTCAATTTCAACTGTTTTTTTGAAGATCCAAATGGTTTTTGAAGATCCAAGTGGTTTTTTGAAAATCTAAGTGCTTGAGGTTAGTGATGCTTTTTATTTTTCTTTGAGATTAAAGAACCTACTCTAGATTAAGTGCTTTGATATCTAGATATATTAATATTTGTACGTTTGTGATGTACATGGAGAGTAGGATAATTAATATCTTTAGCTTGTGATGTGTTTTGCATGTGTAGAATGTGAGAAAAGTAATTACTGGGATAAGTAACAATATATTAATATGTTCATGAGTTTGTAGTCACAAATAATGGGATAAGCAACAATTGATTTATATTAATATATAGGAGGAAGTAATTATTTTGGCTAGTAATTATTTATAATAATTATTTTAGCAAACTATTTGTCATACTAGCTTTGTCGTCATAAGGTAAACTTTTATTCATAAAGTCTTTTATTTCGAAAGAAGTGTAACCATGTAATAATTAAGAAAACCGTGGATACATTTTTGCAGATAATGGATAGATCATGGATGTACACAGAAAATCGTGCGACGGAAGATTACGTGAATGGGGTGCAAGAGTTTATGAGAGCCGCGCTGGCGGATATGCAGGAGAGAGGGGTTGACTTGATATGTTGTCCTTGTGTTGATTGCGATAACTTGAAATTGTATAGAAACTCATCTCAAATCGAGTTTCATCTCATTAAGCGGGGTTTCAAAAATGGTTACTCCTTTTGGACGTGCCACGGTGAGACACAGAGTACAACTGAGGGTGAAGATGACACCTTTGAAGTAGTGGACAGTGATGATGCAGGTGTCGAGTGTGATGATGTCGGTGAAACATTAGATGAGAAAGTTTACGAGTTCGATAAAATGATGCGTGACGTCGAAACAGACTACGGCACTACGGAAGAGTTCATTAAATTCAGGAAATGGTCAGAGGAGTCCAAGAGGCCAATCTTTCATGGTTGTAAGGTAAAACACACTTTATTGGTGACTGTACTTGAACTCCTACAATTGAAGGCTAGGAACCGTTGGTCTGATATGAGTTTCATGAAGCTTTTACGACTACTGAAGGAACTTCTTCCCCAGAAAAATTTGAAAAATTTGATGCCAGAAACAACATATGGTGCCAAAAAAGTTATTTGTCCCTTAGGATTGGACGTGCAAAAAATCCACGCATGCCCCAATGACTACATCCTATACCGTCACAACTATAGCAACCTGCACTTATGCCTAGAGTGTAAAGCATCCCACTATAAGAGAAATGTCAAAGGCCGTAACAACGACGGGGATCAGGATACCAACCTTAATCGAGGAACCCCAGCAAAGGTTTTGTGGTATCTGCCGGTCACTCCTCGTTTGGCACGATGGTTTAGAAATGAGAAAGATTCTAGACTTCTCAGGTGGCACTCAGAGCATCGTAAGAAAGATGGAAAGTTTAGGCACCCTGCAGACGCTCCGCAATGGAGAAACATTGACTATAAGTTCCCGGATTTTGGTGCAGACCCTAGAAATTTAAGGTTTGGATTGAGCACAGACGACATGAATCCATTTGGAAATTGGAGCAGCAAGCATAGCACATGGCCTGTGAACCTATGCATATATAATCTTCCTCCTTAGCTCTGCATGAAGAGGAAGTACATTATGATGTGCCTACTAATCCAAGGACCAAAGTAGCCCGGCAATGATATAGATGTGTACCTTGCACCATTGGTAGAGGAACTACAGATGCTATGGAATGAAGGGGTCAGAGTATGGGATGCGGATCGACGAGAGAACTTCACGCTACGTGCAATGTTGTTTTGCACCATCAATGATTTTTCCGCACTTGGAAACCTTTCGGGCATGAAAACAAAAGGAAGTAAAGCTTGTCCTCACTGCTTAGATGATACAGCAAGTGTGTGGCTCAGGAATTGCCGGAAGACTGTATATATGCGCCATCAATGGTTTCTACGTGTGAATCATCCATATCGCAAGATGACCAAGCAGTTCGATGGAACCAGGGAAAATTGATCGGCTCCACGCATACTTAGTGGAAAAGAAGTGCATGACATGTTTACAAGCCTGTATGTTAAGTTTGGAAAATGTGAAATGGGGAGAATGAGGAAGAAAACAAAAACCAGTGAAAACGGCATATGGAAAAAAAGGTCAATTTTGTGGGATCTACCTTACTGGGAGGAACGAACACTGCTTGGATGTGATGCATGTGGAGATTAACTTTTGCAATAGTTTGGTTGGTTCATTGCTTCATATGAAGGACAAAACGAAGGATGGACTAAACGCACGATTCGACTTAGTCGATATGAACTTAAGAAGCGAGTTAGCACTAATAATTAGTAGTACGGACAGGATGGAACTCCCTCTAGCTTGCTTTACTCTATCCAAGGCCGAGGGAAAAGAATTTTGTCAGTGCTTGCATGGTGTAAAATACACATCCGGTACGCTGCCAACATGAAGAGGATAGTGTCCATGAGTGTTGTGGGTGTAACCCCACAAACAGAAAACAGGGCTGCCCCGATGCGCGATCCCGCGCATCTAAGACAGCTCGATGAAACTCTCGTGCTCTCACTGGCAACGCTCCTAGATGGGAAGAACACTGCGTAGGAGAAGAAAGAGTTCGTCGTCTATTCGTGTCATCTCCCCCCCTTTATGGGGACGGGAATGTACAGCGCCATGCAAAGGCGACCTTTCCTCTCTCCGGCCCTGACCGGGGGCCTGCCGGTCATTTCTTTACTACTTTACATGTCCTACCCCCCACCTGCCCTCATGCAAGGGGTGCCGGGGTCATTTCATAATGTATTAGCCACGCCCTTTACAGTTATACCCTCCTAACCAGCCCCTACGCCGGGCTACATGGGGAATTACACTCACTCGACGGTTACACACCAGCCTGTCCCGACCTGACACCTACTCGAGTGTTCTAACAAGGCAACAGGCTCGGCTGTACTTCTTGTCCGCTTAGCCCCGCCACGAGCGGGGGTGTCTGCTCCGCTTCTCCCGGTCATTCCGTTCTTTCTTTGGTTCGTTGGACTTTAGCTCCGCTTGGGTCTTGTTATGCTCCGCGTGGGTGTTCCAACTCGTGCCTGCTCCCCGACCTGCTCCCCTTTGCTCCGCCAGCCCTTACGTACACTCCGCACTCCACCGCGTCCTCTACTGCTCCGCCTACACCATTTACCGCTTCGCTTGCGCCCTTCGCTGCTCCGCTTCTAGCTCCACCGAGCTTGGCACGTGCCTCGCCTCGTCGCCTCCGGCCTCTGCACTCCTTTTTCTAGTGTCGCCTTCGGTCGTCCTGGAAAACAGGGAAGAGAGGGCGGAGGTACGGAGAAGGCAGACCCCACCTTCGCTCCAAAGTCCGAGGGGGTACCCATCTCTGTCCCACAACAGGAGCCCCTCATGGTTAAGGGCTTGCTTCGCCATGCCCGTGGCCATGCCACAAGGAGGCTCGAGTCCCGGTACTCCCTTGGGCATGTGGAGCGAGAGCTTCCTGGTGCTCGGCGTAAGACGGTGCGACGGTTGCGCTCCCCAAGACCTTAGGGCGCGCCTTCCACCGTGGCGCTTGCCCATTGGCTCATTGCCGAGTCACATCACCTTGTCTTTTCGTTTGGTTGCAGTTACTCATTGCGACGTTTAGGGTTCTGTGCCGTCACGAGTCGCCCATTTACTCACGCCGCGCACACCTTCCCCCTTTCGCGGGATTGAAGCCAGGTGTATCCATCAAGGGCCGGGGTGAGACGCGCTTCCCCCTTATAATCTCGGGGTCCTGGGAGTGAGGGGTTCCTCCCCTTTCTGCTTTCGTCTCCAATTCTCATTATTCGCCTTCCCCTTTCCTGCTGTGTGAGCGTCCAGCCCGTGGTTCTTTCCTCCCCGATGGCTCCTCGTCGTGCACCCCTGGTGAAGCCGGTTCTGAGTGAAGAGGATGCCGCCGCGCTGAGCCCGGCTTTGGGGTGCTCGTCCTTGGGCTCGGACGACCTGGACGCCCTGTCGGCCGAGTTCGGCGTGTGCCGTGCTTCCATGTGGGCTCCGAGCCGGGAGGAGACGCCTCGCCCCCGAGCTGACGAGGCGGTGGTGTTCGCCGCCTTTCTGGAGGCGGGGCTCCGATTCCCCGCCGCACCGTTGGTAGCGGATGTGCTGCAACTCTTTAGGGCGGAGCTTTGGCGGCTGACGCCCAACGCCCTCGTTCGCATGGCGGTCCTGGACTGGGCCTTCCGTCCGGACCAGCGCGTGCTGACCGGGCGCCTGTTTTCTCTCATCGAGGATGGTTTCTGGCAGCCCAAGCAGCAGAAAGCCGGCGATGGGGGCCAGAGGTCCTGCTTTGGCTCCCTGAATTTTCAAACGAAGCGGCCGCTGGTGAAGGAGATCCCCGTTGCCGCCGCCAAGGGAAAGTGGGAGGCCGGCTGGATGCAGCGTTGGTACTACCAGACACTCAACGGCCCCGATTCCCCCCTTCGTACCTCCATGGGCCCCGTCCGGGCTATCCGGTTGCCAAACCTGGAGGCGACGGCTGAGGAGATGGAGCTCCTCTCGTATCTGAGGGCTCTCCGCATCCAAAGCACCATGCGTGACTTGGCGGAGGAATTCTGCCTTTGCCGTTTCGAGCCCCTGGCGAGGGATCCCCTCGTCACCTTGGAGTGGTCCGAGGGCGGATCTTTGCACGTCTACCGGCCACAGGGGTCCCATAATCTCGGGCGCGGCGCGGCGCAGAGGCGGGCTCACGAGCTCCTCGGCCCTTGTCGTCCTGCGGAGTACGAGGCCGCTGTGGAGGTGGTTGGGGCCGCGCGCAACACTCGCGTCGCCCAGTGGGGGCTTCGCGAGGCCCCCTAGCCCCGGGGCGCTGGGGGCTCCCCCCGCCCTAAGAAGCGAGCCAGGATTACCCCTGCCCACCCGCTACAGGCCGTGCCTCCCTCTGATGAGAGCGGTGATGCGAGCCGGGACGACGACAACTTCGACACCGATGAGGAGGAGGAGGAGGAAGAGGAAGGGCGAGACTCCTCCGCCTCCGCCGCGGCGATGTCGTCGGCTCCATCGCGAGCGGGTGGCCCCTCCCACAGCGCTGGCCCGTCTGGAGCGCGGTCTCCCGGGCTCTCCTTCCTGAACATCCCGGGGGTAGAGCTTGTGGACCTTGATAATGACACGGAAACGAGTAGCCCTGCTCCGGGGGCAGCGGGCACCCCCTGCGAGGGAGCGGGCGGCCCCCCGGACGTTAGGGCGCACGGGCCTTCTGAAGGTGCGCGCGACCCGCCGCAGGAGGGGGGCGCGTCCTCTTCGTGAGCGCCTCCGTCCCTAACACTCGTCCTGGCGCCGAAGGTTTGACTCCCGAAACCTTTCCGCTAAGCTCCCTAGGTGGCGTAGATCTTTCTGGGCTTGATCCGGAGGTGCACACAGGAGGAGGAGTTGCGGAGGCCACGGGTGCGGCGGTGCCCGTTGAGCCACCGCTTGCAGGGTCGTGGCGTCGGCCTCCCGCCTCGGCCGAGCCCAGTGGTGGCGGGGCCCCTGCCCGGCCCGACGGAGCTCCTCTTGGCCGGAGCTTCCGTGGATGCGGGCGAGGGGGTCTCTTCCTCTGGGCCGCCATCCCTTGGGGGCACGCCGGGGGCTCTCCTATCTCCCCCATCGCTTCCCCTGACATCGATCCCTCCGGGCTCCTTGGCCTCGCTTCAGGGCCCTGTCGGAGCTCAAGATCGCCCGAGGCTCGTCCCCGGACTCGATACTTCAGGGCTTCCCCCCTGGACTTCCATAGCCAGGCTACGACGGCCTCGGCGCTGAGGAAGATGCGCGGGGCCTTCTACTCCGAGGCCGAATCCCGGCGCCTCTTCGGTGGTCTCGACGACTTCGCGCTGTGCGACGCCTCCACAGATTTCTTCATGAAGGTCCCTTGTGCCTGCGGCTTCCTTCGCGCGTCCTCTCGCGGGGCCTTATCCTTACTTATGCTTCTTACATTCTGCTTCCTGTCGCAGGGCGCCTTCGTGGCCGCGGAGGTGGCCCGGCGGTTTCGGGCGAGCACTCGCCACTTTGTCCAGACGCATGAGGCGCTCGCCAAGGCCCAGAAGCGCGCAGAGGAGCTGGACGTGGAGAAGGCCCGCCTGGTGGGGGCTCTGCGAACTTCCATCGAGACCTTGGCGAAGGTCCAGGAAGAGTTGAGCCAGAGCCGAGACCTGGCGGTGCGGAATGCGGAGCTGGAGGACCTCGTTTCCTCGATGAAAACCAGCCTCGCGGCCATGGCGAGCTCGCGCTGGCGGCCAAGCTGAACGAAAGAAGAAGAAAGGCCGTCAGACGAGGAGTTGAAGGACCTCTGAAGGTGGCGAGCTCGCAAAGAGATGCTTAAGAAGGCGCAGAGGAACATCCCTTGACTTGCCGCCGCCTGAAGGGCGAGGCTCGATGTGTCTTGTCAGCAGCGCCGAGCGGAGGCGTTGCAGGAGACCACCCGAAGCGATTGGAGACCATAGCCGGCATTCAAGGCGGCAAGCGCCTTCAAGCCAGCCCTTGGCTTGGCATCGATGCTTCGAGGCGTATCCTCGCGCCTGGCGCGGAGGCCATCAAGTTTCTCCAGAACTCCGCTGGGCTACTGGGGAGCTCCGTCGTTGCTTTCGGTAGTCACTGCGCTCGCCTGGGGTCTTTGAAGACAGCTCAGCTCCTCGAAGCAAAAGGCTGCGCGCATGTCCAGGAGCACTTCGGTGCTACCTCCGCAGCTGCTAGCTCTCCAGGGTTCTCCGATATTGCTTCGACGGGGAAGGCATCTTCCTCTGCAACTCGCTTGGCCTCCCGTTTCATCTCTGACTTTTGGAATCATCATGGCGAGGCAGCGGCAGGGGAGTCCGTTCGGTGAGCTCGGGCGGCGCTGAACGCTCCGAAGACGGCGGCCAAGCCGGGGCCATCTGGCGAAGCAAAGGGCAAGGAGAAGCAGCCCCCTCGTAGCTTGTGTTACCTTTTCTCTCCCTCCTTTTTTAGTAGACTTTTGGTTTGTATCTGGACCTGTTATAAGAGATTTATTGTGCCTCGCGCTGTTTGTCCCGCTTCTTGGCATTCTCCCCTTTTTTTTTGATTGCTTCGCTTGAGTTCTTCGAGCCAATAGGGGTTCCCGCAGTCTAGTGTAGTGTTCACGCGACTCTTCGGATTTGTTTGCCTATTTATTGTCGCGCGCGTAGCTGTGGCGCGTCTTTGGGCTCCTTGGGCCAATGGCGACTCCTGCGACGCTTCGATTTTATTTACCATTTATGATCATGCGCGTGGCGCTTGGGGCTCTGTGTCCCGCCTTTCCCCAGCAAGACTCGCTTCGGCTTCCGGGGTTCCTTTATGGCGAGCGGCCGGCTCGACTAGCCCACTTCGCCGTATAAATATGTCTTCGCCGGCATCCCTGATGGCTTTACCGACCCTTGTTCCTAAGTGCGTCGCCATGTCTCAGCTCTCCGGCTTCTCGTCTCTTTCCTCCATCGTCTTCCTTCCCAACCTCAGCGACGGCCCGGCATTGGCCGGAGCTCTTGACGCGAGACTTGCCGCCGGGGTAAGGGCGAGGGGAGGCGTCGTCGGCGACGAGGCCGGCGTAGGCAACGCGGCCCCACCCGCCGGGCCTGTTCTTCCTGGAGCCGACGCTTTGCACCCGATCATCGTCTCCGACGGAGAAAATGACGACGTCGACCCTCCGGCGCCGCCGCCTTCTCCTACTAGCTCCGTCGGAAGTAATGACGTGCCGGTGGTCAAGCCGGCCCGCCTCGGGCGCGCTCGCTTTCGCCGGGTGCCAGGCGGGAGGAAGGCTCACTAATTTCCGAACGGCCGGACTAGATGACGGCTTTGGCAGCCCCTAGGGTCTTTTGTATCGTTTCACCTCCTCCGAAATGAATATCATTATCTTTGCTCCGGGAGTTGGTGTCGAGGGATGCTTGTTTTTTACGCGCGTTGCTTGTTTGGAATGACAACTGCCCGTGCGGGGCTAGCACTTCACGTCCTGGCCCATTTGTGCTTTGTGTTGTATCACGCGGGCGAAGGTAACATGTTAGAACCGCGAGCCCGTCGACGCGAAGGAGCGGGTGGGACGTAAGCCCGACCAAGCGCTCGGAGCGAAGGTGGCGCGTCAGACCTTAGCTAACCGCGAGTCCGTCGACGTGAAGGAGCGGGTGGGACGTAAGCCCGACCAAGCGCTCGGAGCGAAGGTGGCGCGTTAGACTTTAGCTAGCCGCGAGTCCATCAACGCGAAGGAGCGGGTGGGACGTAAGCCCGACCAAGCGCTCGGAGCGAAGGTGGCGTGTTAGACTTTAGCTAGCCGCGAGTCCGTCGACGCGAAGGAGCGGGTGGGACGTAAGCCTGACCAAGCGCTCGGAGTGAAGGTGGCGCGTTAGACTTTAGCTAACCGCGAGTCCGTCGACGCGAAGGAGCGGGTGGGACGTAAGCCCGACCAAGCGCTCGGAGCGAAGGTGGCGCATTAGACTTTAGCTAGCCGCGAGTCCGTCGACGCGAAGGAGCTGGTGGGATGTAAGCCCGACCAAGCGCTTGGAGCGAAGGTGGCGCGTTAGACTTTAGCTACCCGCGAGTCCGTCGACGCGAAGGAGCGGATGGGACGTAAGCCTGACCAAGCGCTCGGAGCGAAGGTGGCGCGTTAGACTTTAGCTACCCGCGAGTCCGTCGACGCGAAGGAGCGGATGGGACGTAAGCCCGACCAAGCGCTCGGAGCGAAGGTGGCGCGTTAGACTTTAGCTAACCGCGAGTCCGTTGACGCGAAGGTGGCGCGTTAGACTCTAGCTAACCGCGAACCCAGTTCCTTCATAACATACCACACTGCATGCATGGAGACAATAAATTTTTATGTAGAAACCCCCGAAGGGGAAAAAACCACGGGTGGGGGCGCTAAACGGCCCCCGGTTGTAACTTTTTCCTTCATTCATAATCATCAGTACATCTTTTTTTTTGGAGTACATACAAAGAATAACATTACGGGGAAAACCTCTGGAGTGCGTCGGAGTTCCAGGTCCTTAGTACGTCTTTGCCATCTAAGGTGGCGAGCCTGTGCGCCCCCTTCGCCGTGGATTCCTTGATGACGTAGGGTCCCTCCCATGTGGACTCGAGCTTGGCGAACGTCGGGGTTGATCGTTTGAGTACCATGTCCCCCAGCGCCAAGTCTCTTTTTCTGACTTTCTTGTTGAAGGTCCGCGTCGAAGCTTTGGCGTAGGCTTTCATGGTGATCAGGGCTTGTAGTCGCCCCTCTTCCGTTAGGTCGTGCGTGATAGCCGCCATTTCCTGTATTGGGCCCTTGATGATGCGGAGAGATTTGGCTTGAATCTCCGCGGGTGAGACGGCCTCCTCTCCGAAGATTAGCCTGAACGGAGAGAAGCCCGTGGGATGGGACGCGGAGGTGCGTGCTGCCCAGAGGACTTTAGGTAGCTCGTCAGGCCATGCGCTCTTCGCTGTGTTATGAAGCCTTTTCTTGATGCCATCCAGCAGCAAGCCATTAGCTCTCTCTACCGCGCCATTCGCCTGCGGGTGCCCGACTGACGCGAAGCAGATTTTCGTGCCGATGCCCTCGTAATATTCCTGGAATTTCTTGGACTCGAACTGGGTTGCATTATCTGTGACGATCTCGTAAGGAACCCCGTACCTGCAGACGATTGTTTTCCAGAGGAACTTAGTTGTGGCTTCGGCTGTTATCTTCGCTACTGGCTCCGCTTCAATCCACCGGGAGAAGTAGTCGATGGCGACGATTACGAATTGTAAGCTTCCTCGGGCTTTGGCCAGCAGACCAACGATGTCGATCCCCCACTTTGCGAAGGGCCAGACCGGGGGCACTGGGTGTAGCTTGCTAGGCGGGGCTTTCTTCTGCTTAGTCATCCATTGGCAAGCATGGCAATGCTTGACTAGATGCCCCGCGTCCTATAGAGCTGTCGGCCAATAGAGTCCCATTCTGAACACCTTGCTTGCGAGGTTCCTAGGAGCTTGGTGTGCTCCGCAGGTTCCTTCGTGTGCCTCGCGTAAGGCTTCGATTCCCTCCTCCTGGGATATGCAGCGAAGCCACGGAGCACAAAGCCCTCCGCGGAACAGGATCCCCTCGATTATGGCATACTTCTTCACTCGGGCCTCGAGCCGCTTGGCCTGTGCTTCATCCTGTGGGAGGGTGCCGTCGAGAAGGTAGCTGTGTATCTCGTCTCGCCAGTCGTTGCTGGCCGCTGGAGTTATGACGTTCACCTGAGAGGCGATGGAGGGGGCCCGGAGCACCTCGAAGAATACGGTCGGGGGTAAGGCGCTTCCGGACCCCGCCGCCTTTGCTAGCTCATCGGCCCTCTTGTTTTGCGCCCGTGGAATCGCACGTATGGAGAACCCATCGAATGTTTTTTCCATCGCCCTGACCACCTCGACGTATTTTTGAAGTTGTTCGTCTTTGACCTAATATTCCTTAGAAACATGTCCTTCAATGAGCTTCGAGTCAGTTCTTAGGATGGCGCGCCTAGCACCCATGGCTTTGGCTTTGCGAAGCCCTAGGAGGAGCGCTTCATACTCAGCCGTGTTGTTTGTCGAAGAGAACTCCAGCTTTGCCGCGAATTCGGCTGCTTCTCCTCCTGGGGCCGTGATGATGGCCGCTATTCCTGCACCGTGTACACCCCACGATCCGTCGGAATTAACGAGCCATACGTCCGCGTCGCTATTGACCTCGGGTGCCGGCGAGGTCCACTCTGCGACGAAGTCAGCCAGGACTTGGCTCTTGATTGCCGTGCGCGGTACGATGGTCAGCTCGAAGGGGGCGAGCTCGACCGCCCACTTGCTGACGCGCCCCGAGCTTTGTTTGTTTGATAGCATGGAGCTTAGCGGGTATGCCGTGGGTACTTTGATTCGGTTTTCCTGAAAGTAATGTCGGAGCTTCCTTGATGCCATCAATAACGCGTACGCTAACTTTTCCATCTCGGTGTAACGCAGCTTCGCTCCCTGTAAAGCTTCAGAGACAAATTATACCGGTTGCTGTTTCGGAGCCTCTTCCTGTACGAGGACAGCGCTAACTGCGGAGGGGCCCGCAGCCAGGTAGAGAAGCAGCTTCTCACCTTGCTTCGGGCTTTGTAGCGTATGCAGTTTCATGAGACTCCGCTTCAGGTTATCGAATGCATCTTGGCATTCGTTTGTCCAAGAGAAAACCTTGCTCGTCCGCAAGGCTCTGAAGAATGGGAGGCTTTGCTCCGCTGACTTGGGCAGGAACCTGCTGAGTGCTGCGAGCCGCCCCGCCAGTCTTTGAATGTCCTTGACGTTTCTTGGTGGGGCCATGTCTTGGATTGCTTTAATCTTTTCGGGGTTTGCCTCGATGCCCCGCTCGGAGACAAGGAATCCCAGTAGTTTTCCTGCTCTTACACCAAAAACACATTTTTCAGGGTTAAGCTTCACCTTTTCTTCCAATAGGCTGTCGAAGGTTTCGCGCAGGTCGGCGACGTGATCTTCTTTCTTTGCGCTCTTGATGACAATGTCGTCGACATAAGCTTCGATGTTTCGCCTGAGCTGCTTAGCAAAGATTTTGGCGATTAACCTGGCAAAGGTGGCCCCAGTATTTTTCAGGCCAAATGGCATTCGCACAAAACAGTACGTGCCGAAGGGTGTGATGAACGCGGTCTTGTCTTCGTCTTCCTTGCGCATATACACCTGATGGTATCCCGAGTACGTATCGAGAAAACTCATCATCTCCGATCCCGAGGTGGAATTGACGAGCTGGTCGATGCGAGACAGAGGGAAGTCATCCTTCGGGCATGCCTTGTTGAGATCGGTGAAATCAAGGCACATTCTCCATGCCCCGCTGGACTTTTTAACGAGGACCACATTGGCGAGCCATTCGGTGTGGATAGCTTCGCGTATAATCCTAGCTTGGAGCAACTTCGCCACTTCCGCCTTCGTCGCATCTTGTCTCTCCGTAGCGAGCTTTCTGAGCTTTTGCTTCTTCGGCTTCGCGTCTGGCCTGATGGCCAGCCCATGTTCGATCGTGCCTCTGTGCACACGGGGGATGTCCCCCGGACCCCATGCGAATACACTTTCATACTCCTGGAGGATCTGCAACAGGGCTTGCTCCTCTGCGGAGGTGAGGGCGGCGCTGAGGGTGACCATTTTATCACCGTCGGGCCGCAAGGCTACCCTCTTCGTTTCTCCTTGGGGGTGCGGTTTGGGGAGCCACTTGCTGCGTTGCTCAGGGGAAAGATCTTCTTCCGTTGTGTAGACATGCTTGACTTGAGGGGGTCCCTCTAAATCTATCTTTCGAGCAAGCGCTTGGTCCCCCCGGACTGTAATGGTACCACCAGGCGAAGGCATCTTCATGCAAAGGAAACCATGGTGTATGATGGCCCCGAATGCGGTCAGTGACCCTCGTCCCATTATCGCGTTGTACTGGAAAGGCATGTCGACGACATCGAACGGGACGAGGCGAGTGACGCTGGACTACTGCGTTGCGACGGTCACCTCTAGCTCAACCTGCCCAATAGTGCCAATGGCATTCCCTCCGAAACCCACCAGCGGCACCTCCGATCTTCTTAGACGGTCGGGGGGGATCATCATCTGTCTGAAAGCTTCGACGGAGAGGATGTCGGCTACGCTTCCTCCATCAATTAGTATTCCGCGCACCTCGCAGCCAGCGATCATAGCGGAGATCACCAGGGAGTCCTGATGAGGTAAATGTACTCCCCGTGCGTCTTCGTCGGTGAACACGATAGGCTCATGTTCTTGCTGAGGGACGAATGACGGGTTGACTCCGACATGATTGATCTGCCTGGCGTATGCCTTGCGCTGCCTTTTGTAGGACAAGTGCAAGGAGGACGAACCAGCGATGGTGTTGATGACTCGATGCATATGGTTTATCGCTCCGTGTAGTGGAGGTCGCTGATGTTCCGGGGGTGGCGGGGGCGGCGGTGGTAGGGGGAGTGCTTCGCCTTCTCTTTTCTTGGCTTCGAACCGCTGGTACCCTTTAATCACTTTGCAATGGGCCGAATCGTGTGTGCTATTTTCGCCATGGTACTCGCAGTGGTACCTTCTTCTGACTACCTCCTCCCGTTTGGGTGCCGGTCGATCACCATCTCGCTTGTCGTGCGGCGGCGGCGGGCTGCTTGTTGCTCGGTGCCTCCCCTATCATCGTGCCGTTCGGCCCGCTCATCAACGTAGTGAATCCTTTTCCCCTTGTCTTTTCCTTCGCGCTCTTGGGCGCGGGTCCTTCCCTTTCCCTTTGATGTGGGCTCCTTCTCCCGATCCCTCCGGCGAGGGGATCGCTTCGATGGTTCATCCCATGGTTTGTCTTCCCTCCGGGAGTTATCCTCCTCCGCCCGAGCGTATTCTTTCATCTTGGCGAACAGCTCCTCCACAGTGCGGACCTCTATCCGGGCCAATCTCTCCGCTAACGGTCCCCTTCGCTGTCCGCATCGTGCAGCGTTGATGATGGTGGTATCGCTAACTCCCCGAATCTGGCATTTGATCTTGGAGAAGCGCTGGAAATAACTCTTGAGGGATTCCCCTTCGTGCTGCTTCACAGCGAACAAGTCGCTCTCCTCTTTCATCCCATCGAAGTTTCCCTGGAAGTTGCTCTCCATTTTGGCGCGAAGCTGGGGCCAGCTTTCGACGGAGCCCGGCTCGAGGGAAGAGTACCATGAGAGGGCGATACCCTCGAGCGCTAGGAGTAGCCCCTTGGCCTTGATGTCGTCATCTCCCCCTGCAGCTTCTGCGGCAGTGTCGTATACGCGGAGGAACTCTCTGGGGTCCGTCTTGCCGTTGTACGGCTTGATGGTAGGGAGCTTAAAGTTTCCTGGGGAAGGCCACCTTTTTGTGCGAAGCCTGGCGCAAAACGGGTTGGGGTCGTCGTCGTTCCTGGTTGCCCTCGCGTGTGTCGGGGAGAGTACCTCCTGGTCCGGGCTTTCGTCTTGAGACACCGTAAGGCCTTGGTTTGCCTGTCCCTGTGGGCGTTGCACCTCCGCCATCAGCTTTTCGTTGGCCTCCATCAGCGCCAGCACATTGGGGTCGAGCGCTTCCTGCGTCTCCCTTGCCCCTCGGAGGGTGGCTCCTCCCCTGTGGCCGCCAGCCCGCCGGCTCGGGTGGTTCGATGCCTCCACCGCGTCCCTCTCCGGCGCGGCCGTCGACTGTCCTGCCACTTGCACCCGACGCCTAGGGGCACGCTTGCGTGTTACCGCAACGGGCAGCGGTGGGCGCACCTCCGGGGATGTCTCTAGCGGCACGGGGGCCTGGTCCTCCTCGTTCTGCACCTGCAAGTGACTGCGTGTCTGGCTCCTCAGCGACCTCCCTGACTCCCCGCCCGCAGCTCCTGTGGTAGCCCCTTGGGATGTGGTCGTGGCATTCCTCTTTGGTCGCATGATTGTCGGCGATTCTTCGTCAAGCAGCTTGGGAGTGATGGCTTTCTCTAGCAATCGATCCCCACGGACGGCGCCACTGTTGTGGGTGTAACCCCACGAACAGAAAACAGGGCTGCCCCCGATGCGCGATTCCACGCACCCAAGACAGCTTGATGAAACTCTCGTGTTCTCACTGGCAACGCTCGTAGATGGGAAGAACACTGTGTTGGAGAAGAAAGAGTTCGTCGTCTATTCGTGTCATCTCCCCCCCTTTTATGGGGACGGGAATGTACAGCGCCATGCAAAGGCGACCTTTCCTCTCTCCGGCCCCGACCGGGGGCCTGCCGGTCATTTCTTTACTACTTTACATGTCCTACCCCCCACCTGCCCTCGTGCAGGGGGCGCCGGGGTCATTTCATAATGTATTAGCCACGCCCTTTATAGTTATACCCTCCTAACCAGCCCCTACACCGGGCTACATGGGAATTACACTCACTCGACGGTTACACACCAGCCTGTCCCGACCTGACACCTACTCAAGTGTTCTGACAAGGCAACAGACTTGGCTGTACTTCTTGTCCGCTTAGCCCCGCCACGAGCGGGAGTGTCTGCTCCGCTTCTCCCGGTCATTCCGTTCTTTCTTTGGTTCGTTGGACTTTAGCTCCGCTTGGGTCTTGTTATGCTCCGTGTGGGTCTTCCGACTAGTGCTTGCTCCCCGACCTGCTCCCCTTTGCTCCTCCAGCCCTTACGTACGCTCCGCACTCCGCCAGCGTCCTCTACTGCTCCGCCTACACCATTTACCGCTTCGCTTGCGCCCTTCGCTGCTGCGCTTCTAGCTCCACCGAGGTTGGCACGTGCCTCTCCTCGTCGTCTCCGGCCTCCGCACTCCTTTTTCTAGTGTAAGCCTTGGTTAGTCTGGAAAGCGAGGAAGAGAGGGCGGAGGTACGGAGAAGGCAGACCCCACCTTCGCTCCAAAGTCCGAGGGGGTACCCATCTCTGGCCCACAACAATGAGTGAGTTGAAATTGTCTAGAATGAAGTCACATGACTGCCATGTTCTAATGACTCAGATGATTCCCATTGCAATAAGGAGTATATTGCCTCCGGATGTCCGACGAACCTTCACAAGGCTGAGCTTGTTCTTCAATGCAATCCATCAGAAAGTCATCGATCCTGATACTCTTGATTCGCTACATAACGAAGCAGTAAGAATTATATATGATCTCGAGATGTATTTCCCCCATGCTTCTTTGATATTATGGTACATTTCATGGTTCACATTGTTCGGAAAATTAAGTTATATGGCCCGGTGTTTCTACGTTACATGTATCCATCCGAGAGGTACATGGGGATTCTAAAGTCATACGTACGCAACCGATATCGTCCTGAGGCTAGCATTGTCGAAGGGTATGCAATAGAGGAGGTGATCGAATTCTGCATTGATTACATGTCGCAAGTTGACCCCATAGGTGTGCCCGTATCTCATCATGAGGGTAGGCTGCATGGTACATGCACACTTGGCGGCAGATCACACCTAATCTGAGACATGTACCCAAAAGCGCACTTCATTGTTCGAATCACATGACGGAGGTGGCCCTTACATAGAAGAGCACAAGGATTTCATCGCGCCTTGACCCAAACAAGATGGAGGCTTGGATAAAAAAGGAGCATAACCGTTGTTTCAATGATTGGTTCAAGGCACGATTCACCGAAACATGGTATTCTGATCTACTCTTATGGCTAGCAAAGGGACCAAGATACACGGTGGTGACGTGGCAAGGATATGACATAAATGGGTACACATTCTACACGATATCTCAAGACAGGAAGAGCACAGTGCAGAACAGCGGCGTTCGTATAGATGCATATGAGGAGGAACACAACCAAGGCCGAGTAACACAACGCAAGAGCTCATTCTATGGCAAAGTTAATTGCTTCTCTTGTATGTTGAACGGCTAAATTGCCTGGTGTTCTCTTGTATGTAGAATGGACCCTGAGACCACCCCTCAAGCAGGGGCAGTGCCCGAGGCCACACCTCAAGTGGGGACCGCGCCCGAGGCCACCCCAGCTGTGAAGAGAAGGGTTAGCAGAGGGCCAAGCAAGCTCAAGACCGATGTCGTTCATACCATCACAGAGGTCTGGACAGGAGGTATACCGGTCCATCCAACGAAAGCTGCATCAGCGTATCGAACAATGTGCGGGGTGGTGGCTAGGGCACGAGTCTCATGCACCACCAACACCTGGAATGACCTCACCGCTCAAGAAAGGGACCAACTATGGGAGAAGCTCAAACGGTCATTTCAATTCCCTGAAGACTCTCTTCCTAAGGTGCGGAAGAACACCCTGAAGCACATGGGGATCGCCTGGAAGAACTGGAAGGTGGATCTTGTCAAGGATTTCGTCAATGAGGAAAAGACCTTGTTTCAGAAGTACCCTTTCATTACGAATGAGGTGTGGGAGGTGTTCAAGAGGATGAAGATAACAAAGGAGTTCAAGGAGTCCTCTATCAAACACAAGGCCATTCAGGCCAAGAACACCCACCCCCACAGACTCGGCACCGCTGGATATGCGGCAAAATAACGCGAGTGGGAGCTGGCCGACTGCGCCAGTGAGCAATCTGAAGCCACCACAAGGCTCACCAACACGCGTGCTGACCGCTGGATCGGGGCTAGGGTCAAAGTCACACCGACGAGGCCAGTTTTCTCCACACCCAAGACTGCTGAGGTGGTTCAAAAGCTGGTAAGTGCACAATGACCCTTACAATGTTTAGTTTCATAACACCCCAATTATAATTTCTCCACATACTGCAGATTGAGTATGACACGCAAGCATCGCAAGGCTCCTTTGTCGAAAACAGGGAGCGAGACATCCTAACTGAGGCCCTAGGAAACAAGGAGCACCCAGGCCGTACGCGGGGCATCGGGTCTACGTTACCTGGAAGGAGGGGTTCCCCAATGACTATCTCTACTACAAGAAAAAGAAATGTGTACATAACTTAGAGGATGAAATTCAAAATAGGGTACGCTGCAGGTCGAGAAGATCTGGCGAGAATGGGAGCCTCGGGTATAACAGTTGGAGGAACTCGTAAGGAACAGATCCAAAGCCAACCATAATACACAAGCTCTCGGTTGCACCCCTCCATTTAAAAGCAGCTGCGCTTCCGCACCTTCACCCGATAAGGCTAGCCCAACGAAATACCCGGTGGACGACGTTAAGGAGATTACCCATTGCTTGCTCCATGTTTCGTATAGCGCCGGTGTTTCACTCGAGATGGCCCGCAGTGTGGTGTACCCCTGCATTTCGGGGATGAAGGTTCATGGTGCGGACTTGGCGGCGGGCAACGCGAAGGTCCAGGTACACGCTGTTATGGAGAAGACCGTAGCGAAGATCCCACTTGTGAATCCCCCCAATGATAAAATCATAACAGTTGGGGATGCTGTCCATAGTTTCGTCCAGTGGCCCAAGAAGAATATTACTTTTCTACCAAATCTTGAAGAAATCGAGGCCGGTGGCGTTGGACCCATAGATTTGATCCGTAATGATGAAGAGGAGAGAAGGAAGAAAGCCATGTCCGCGGCAGCCCCTCAATGTTTGAAGACAAGTTCACAGAGCAATAAGCGTGCTGCGTCCTTACCACCAGTGCGCTATTGCTCCCCAGAGAAGGGGAAACGAATCATCCGTCAATCTTCAGCGCCTAAGAGGAAGATTCACTGGATGCAGAAAGGAAAAAATTTCAGATGAGAGAATCACTGCATACCCTTGCCGCGTTAAAAGACATGGGTGCGGCCTGCCAAAACCTACATGATTATTACCTCCCGTGAAGGAACGATCATCTAGTATCGTGGGTAAGGTGAAGGGCAAGTATTTCCTAAACGATAACGATAGTTATCTTACCATAACCTTCAAGGATCTGTGGTATATGTTTCAATTGCAGGAGTTGGACGTCTCTCTCATCCGCTGCTTTGCAGTGTAAGTGTATACAAGTCTTGCGTATTGTCAGTGTATATTTCTTATTCACTGATCACATATATCTTACTTTTCAGCCCAATGTACCTAGTTGCCAAACGAGGTCAAGTCTAGGCCGGTTTTCTTGATCCTGGCATTGTCACCCAGGACAACATAAAGGCAGATAGAAAGAATACCGGACAATACCTGAAGAGGGCCCTGACTAGAGGACAGGACAAAGAATACTTCTTGTTGCCCTTCAATAAAAATTTTCATTGGATCTTGCTGTTTATAGAACCTAGCGAAAACAAGGTTGTCTACCTCGACTCGTTGAGGATGAGCCCCACACACGAGTGGGAAGATTTAAAAGGCCTACTCAATGCGGTGTTCAAGAGTTATGTCAAGGGTGGGGCAGGCACAATGCTGCGATGGGTATGGAACTTAGGCATATAGAGAAATTTCCAGTAAGTGTTTATTCACACTTTTTCTCATAATAAAATGAAAAATTTTTTAGTAACTGCCCCACTGATTATTGTGCCTTGTCATCTTTATACTTCCTTATGTAGTGCCACCAGCAGCCCGGAGGCCATGCTTGCGGCTTCTACGTTGCGTGACATATGCAAATCATTTTAGCGTTACGACCAAATGAAGATCTCAACATTGGAGATACAAACATCGATTTTAATTCTCTTGCAGTCATTAGAGATAGTTTGGCTACGTTTATTAATATCCAAGTTATTGACCCAAATGGTCGTGTAAACAGTGGACGTCTATAGTTAACTATAACAGACATATTGTATGAAGTGAATGCATGTCCTGTAATAACTTGGTTATATTAATATACGATATGTTCCTTTGAATTTGATGTTGTTCTTATTTAAATGAAATCTAAATGTATATGGATGAAATCTGGATGTTTATTGATGTATATGTATATGGATGAAATTAGTTTTTGGATGTATATGTATATGGATGAATTATGGATGTGTATGGATGAATTATGGATGTGTATGGATGAAATTGTGGATGTATATGTATATGTATATGGATGAATATAGATGTTTATTCTGAATTCTGGATGTATATGGATGAATATGGATGTTTATTCCGAATTCTGGATGAAATCTGGATGTTTATTGATGTATATGTATATGGATGAATTCGGGATGTATATGGATGAAATTATTTTTTTGATCCTAAAAAAGGTATCACTGGCGGTTCCAGATAAAAACCGCCGATGAAGGTTTACATATCACCGGCGGTTTTGATTTAAACCGCCAGTGAAAATCTGTTATCACCGGCGGTTATCATGACAACCGCCGGTGAAATTATTAATATCATGGGCGGTTCTGTTACGAACCGCTAGTGATAATTCATATCACTGACGGTTCCACACCCGTCAGTCGGTTCGAAAACCACCAGTGATGTGAGTTCAGAACCGCGACGTATTCTGCACTAGTGCAAGCACATGCAGTCCGGGACATGCGCACGATCATTGGGAGGAAGCGGTCATGCGTGACACGCGCAGGATCCCGTATACATGCAGCGGAAGTACCGTATACGCGCAGCGGAAGTATAGCAACAGAATTACAGTTTAACATATATTCAGCACACGCAAGACTTGAGAATCCAAATACCGAGGTACTGGCTTACCACTATCTGGGAGGCGAAGTGAGCTAAATTTAGATGCATTCATCATTGCTTTTGGCACCTCAACAGCCTTACACAAGTTGTTTTCGATGGACAGGACAGCCGACGAATCTTATTTGAAGAAATATCACAGTAACCATCACCAAATATTTAACCAAATTCTCTTTAGAGCATCCGCAATAGGATCTCTAAACTGCCTTGTCTAAGTACTTTTTCCTTCTAGTTCGAGGGGCGCAGGGACCACCTCTCTGCCGGCCGCCCTCCATCCACCGACCTCGACGAAGCCGGCGGCCTCCAACCCCTTCAGGTCGTCCTCGGTAAGAAGGCTCCGCGTGAAGGACGCCATCAGGAAGAGGAGGATTGGGGCAGGAAGATGGCGGAAAAGCGGAGGAAGGAAGAAGGCAAAGGGACGCAAGCAGCACAAGGGAAGCAAGTAGCACAAGAGGGCGTGAGAAGAGACGGCGAGGGGACAACCGCCTGATATAAACTGGCAAGGGGAGACAAACCGCCGCCTGTCCGCCGGGAGACGTGGAACCCGAGGAGAAGGAAGCGGCGGGCACAACCGCGCCGATTTGGGATTCCCGCCGAAGCTGTGAGGGCTCCGCGCGCGCGAAAAGCCAAGCATTTCGCCCGAAGACAGTTACCAAGTAAACCTCTGAGCGGTACGTCACCATCCCGCTCGAGGCTCGGGGGCTAGCTCTTGGGGAAAGTATGTGGCCCATGAAGGTTCGCCCACTTACTTTCCCATGCCCCACAGAGACAAGCTCGGGGCCAACAAGCTCGCGCCGAAGCAGCAAGCTCGAGCCCGAGCTTCCCGCCTCAAGCTTCGGGCCTCTTGCCCGCTCCGGCTTCGAGGTACAAAGGAACAGACCCGAGGCAAATTGTGCAGCGCCATGACAGATACGCCGGGTCCCAGTCGCCGAGAATTAAATCGCGCGATTATACCAAGGCGCTGGCGGCGAGTTACAGCGGGTTGGCGGCGATCCGTCAACCGCCCGTATGGGCAAAGACACGTCTTGACCGTAGCGGTCGGCGCGATGATCCGAGGATTGCACTCGATTACCCGGCGGATTCGGTACGCTACCGGCATGGCAAAAAGGCAACGACTAATTCAACGGACCAGCACAAGCTACAGTGGCCGGAGAGCACCTATAAAAGGGGCATACAGGTCACAACAACGAGGAGGGCCTCACTTCCGCATACACACAACTCACTTGGAGAATAGATACTGTAGAACAGGAGCACTTGCACTCTGGTGGGAGCTCTAGTTCCCGACGGTAGTTCTCCGCGTCCAGGTAACTGTAGGAACACACACACACAAGTGCGTTGAGCACTCATTGTACTCGAGGCCCGGGCTTCTCAAAGCCTGGACTTCATCCCTTTGTACTCGTTTAAGCTCAGCATTAAACAAAGACTGGACGTAGGGCTGTTATCCGCAGTGGAGGCCTGAACCAGGATAAAAACACTCGTGTCATCACCCCCATCGATCCGGTCTCGACACGTCCGACCGCGTCGGGACTAAGGTTTTTTCCTTCGGCAGCGTCCGGCTAGGCGGCCGGGCCTCGGTCCGGGACAGACCGCCAGACCTCGAGACCCCTTCCTTCCTTATTGGCGCAAGTGAGGCTCGCCTCCCAGTCGCCGACATAGCATGACTAAGCAAGGTTAATTAGGCTAACCATAATTATGAATTAATTACCCTAAGGTTTTTAAAAATCAGGATTAATGACATAATTAAAGTGTGTTAGGTTCTTAACTAAATTTCCTACCGATATGATAGTGATTAATTAACATAGCCATGTGCATTTAATAAACTTCTAACAAAGCATTTGTAAAACTAGGTTTCAATATGCTCAAAGGTAATTAGGGGGAAACATCAACAATGACTTGCCTTGGTTGTAGCTGTATTCCTGCCCGGTTTGATCCTCGGTTCCAGGCTCGGATCCGGTCGAGTCTAGTGAATGGCAAATAACAAGCATTTCAAACAAGGAATAAAATAAAATAAAATAATGCATGCAAATGGATGCTTAAACATGGGGGTGACATGTAGATTGAATTCTTGGGAAAATTTTAACTTTACTTTATTTATAATTTAAAAACTCTATTCTGTATAAAATTTAGCTAATAAACATAGGTGGTAAAATAAATTCTTTTAAATAGAGAATACAAAACATAAAATAAATTATTTTCATAAAATAAAATTTTACTTTATTTTCTTTAATAATTTTTAGAAACCATTAATTTATGCTAATTTGTTATAATTAATTAGAAGTATTTAATGCATGTATTAAGATTAAAAAATCAAAACAATGCATTAATATGCATGAAATCGTCTTGATTATATTTTTAAATTAAGTAGTGTATTTTATAAACTTTTAGAATTTTATTTCATTGAATTTGGATTTATATTTTAAAAGATATGAAATTTATAAGTTTTCTATTTAATAATTAAATAGAAAAGGTTAGGTGGGCGGGTTGGCGGCTCGGACGCGTGGCGGCTTTGCCGGACGCTTACGCTGCAATGGCGTGGACACGCTGTGGTGCTGCCCAATGGCGGGCGGCGGTCGGGCCTTGAGGCGGCAGGCAGGAGCAGGTCTGGTTGGCCAGGCGGTCCCAGGTGAAAGTGGGCTCGGCCCGGAGAAGGAGCTCTACCGTCCGAGAGGACGGTCCGACCAGCAGCGTCTTTGAGAGGGGAAGGCGATGGGTGGAGCCCACCCGTCTGTGTCGAGCGAGGCGAGGGCGGCGGAGCGGCAGGTGCGGCAATCCGGCGACTCCATGAGGCTTGGCAGCGAGAGAGGGAAAGGGTAGGGAAGGAGGAGGTGGCCCGGGGGTGGGGTCGGCGGGGAACGCCAGCAGCGGTGTCGGCGGCGTGAAGGGGTGGGCGGCGGTAGCTCGGCGTCCGGCGAACGGTGGCGAGGAGCGAGGCGGCGGGGTCGGCGAGGTCCGCGAGGGTGAGGAGGCCGGGTAGGCGGCGGGAGCGGGCCGATCGAGAGCAAGCGGCGGCGTGGGGGACGGGCGGCGAAGGGAACAAACGGCCCGGCCGTTCCAGCGCGCGAGGTGGCGCCGACGGTTGGGAACGGTAAGGGAGGTCCTAGGGAGGGAGAAGGCAGCAGGAGAGGGGAAACTTACCCGGTGAGGAGGCCCGACGGTGTGCGAGGTCAGGATGGCTTCGGCGACGGCCTCCGGTGGACTCCGGCGACGGCGGTGACGGCGGCCGGCGAAAATAGGGCTACGGAGGTGCAAGGGGGAAGGTGGCGGAGGGAATTGGCCGGAGGAGCTCTGCGGGGAGGGGTTTTGGGAGAGGGCAGTGAGGGGGGAGGAGAGTGACGTGCGTGAGAGTGAGGCAGTGTGAGGGGGGTAAAAGGGGGAAATGCCAAAAGGGGTAGGGCCATTTTGGGAAAGTCCCAATTGGGGAGGAGAGGGTGACAGGTGGGGCCCACCTGTCATAGGAAGGAAAAGAAGGAGAGGGTAAAATGGATTAGAGATATAAATAGTCATATTAATAATTCATTTAATCAACTATTTAATTTATAATTTAACTTTTCATTTAGTTTAGCTCTTGAATTGGGGTTTCAAAAGTCAAATTTTAAAATCATAAAGTCTTACAGGATTATCCTGATAGGTTTTAAATAATTAAACTTTTTGAATTTTATTATTGCTAAAGCTAACCCTTAATTAGTTTCTAGAAAACTATATACATAGTAACATGCACATTTTCAAAAATAACGTTTGTTTTAATGATTTTCTTTTGCAATGCTCAACCTCATGCAATGATTATGCAAATTTTAAAATTTTTGAAAATAGGGAGGTTACAGAGATTAATGATGCTCTTCACCCAACACGCCTCAAAGATGACATCCCACAGGAAGAGCCATATTTCTGATTGTTAAGTGCTCAAACAAATGTAATCTTAGACCAAAGTGGTTGCACTCAAAGACAAAACACTCCAACTAAAAAGGTCTTTTGGAAAACCACGCAGGAATATTCCAGCAGAAATCAATTCTGATAATAGGAGTGGTTGCTGGCCTTTTTAGACTCTAAAAATTATGGAAATTTTTCTCCCTATGCCTTGATGAGTGCTGCAGCCTTCAGCCAAGTTTCCGATCAAAACTCCTCACAAAAAATTCAGGAAAAATCGTGAACCAAGAATTGTCTGGAACTCGCTCATATAAAGTTTAGGGCTCGGTATTCACCTCATATCTCCGAAAAGAAGAATCAAGATGACTCCAAAATTTTTTCACAAGTAGATATGGCAGTCACGGACCTTGTCCCATTCGAATCACTTAAAAAATATTTTTCATGAGTTTTCTAAAATTCCAAGACCAACTGCTCCACAAGTAAAACCACCCTGCCTTCAAGAACAAGAAAAAACAAGAACTTGATCTCTTGTTTATCACAGGTTGCCAATGGTCTGAAATCATGTGTACCACCTCAAAACATCATGGATCAGCAGCATGTGGAAGAAGAGGAGGCAAATAAACAAGTTGCAACAAAAAAAATCAAAGAAAAGAGATTAAATACAAGAACTAGACAAGAACGATGCCATGATATGAGAAACTAGTTTCTATTTCTTAAGAGGGTTTGTTCACAGCCACACCTAGGTGAAAAAAAGCTTAAATGAGTAGAATAAAAGCCACAAAACCTTAACCCTAGACTTGGTAGAGACAGCCCCCTCCACCCCTCCTTATATAGGGCTACCAGGTGAACCTCCACCCTTGATTGTTTCCTTGGCTTCTAAGTAGCCTCATCAAGGGTTAGGATTCACCCACTCAACCAGCCACTTATATGGGCCTAAAGCACTCACACATAGACCAACAAGGGCCAAATATGCCATACATGCGTGTCGGCGACTGGGAGACGAGCCTTCGCAGGCCGATGAGCAAGGGGGGTGTGCGAGACCCGAGGGCGGCCCTGCCCCCAGGACCGAGGCCCGGCCGCTGGCCAAGCGCCGCCGAGGGAAGGAGTGTGTGTGATGTGTACTAGTGTAACACAGAGATTTTTATTCTGGTTCAGGCCTCTACTGTCGGATAACAGCCCTACGTCCAGTCTTCGTTTAATGCCGAGCTTAAACGAGTACAAGAGGGTGAGATCGGGCTTCGGGAAGCCCAGACTCGAGTACATTAAGTGCTCAAGGCACTATGTGTGTTCCTACAGTACCTGGATGCGAAGAACTACCATCTGGAACTATAGCTCCTATGTGGGTGCAAGTGCTCCTGCTCTACGGTGGCCGAGTGCTCTTCTGGCTATCTCCGTCTCTTCTCCTCCTATCTCTTGTTGCCTTCCTCTTGGTTGTGGCCTGTGCGCCCTTTTTATAGGCGGCCTTCGACCACTGTAGTCTGACCTTGGTCCATTGTGATGCACCATGTTGTCCCTCGGTCACTAGTTGTGTTCTTCTGCTTTGCCGTGCTGGGCGTGGCGGACGCTCAAGGCCCGCCGGATATTCGGGCATATTCTCTCATCCCGCCAGGATCGATGTTCGGACCGCAGCCCGGTAATACGTGTCTTTCTCTATAGGGGCGGATGATAAGCTGACCATTAACGCGACCTACCACCAACTCGCCCGATGCTTTGTGTCGGCGTGTTTTAATCTTGCATCGTATTTAACTTCGCGGTGACTGCGGGACCCGAAGCGTGCTGTCTTGTGTGGCCTTGATCTGCCTAGGGTCCCAA
Source organism: Olyra latifolia (assembly GCA_036346145.1). NCBI lineage: Eukaryota > Viridiplantae > Streptophyta > Magnoliopsida > Poales > Poaceae > Olyra > Olyra latifolia. The sequence goes on along the minus strand of CM070524.1, from coordinate 50,830,270 downwards.
GCCCCGGGCTTCGGACGCCCGGGGGGCGAGTGACCCGAGCTTTGGAGCGGGGAAGCTCGGGCGCGAGCTTGCCAAGCACGGGCGTGAGCTTATAAAGCTGGCGCATACTTTCCGTGGTGCTGGAGGCAAGTTAATGGGCCGTGTCTCTATGGGCCGCGTACTTTCCCCAACAGTTAGCCCCCGAGCCTCGATCGGGACAAATATGTTCCGCTTAGAGGTTTATTGGGAGTTGCTCCGCTTGGCGAAATGTTGCGCCTTGCGCGCGTGGTCTTTGGCTTTGGCTGGAATTCCAACCGAGCGCATTTATGCGCGCCGCTGTCTTTCTTTCGGTTTCCGTGCCTTAGGCAAACAGGCGGCGGTTTGTCTCCCCGCGCCGGCTCAAGAGAGGCGGCTTGCCTCCCTACGTCGCTTCCTTTACGCTCTCTCGTGTCCTTTCTTGTGCTACTGCCTTCTTGCCATTTCAATCCCTTCGCCTTCTGCCACCTTCGCCTCCCGACCCTCCTCCTCCAATGGCGCCTTTCACCCGGAGTCTCACTTCCGAGGACACCTTGAAGGAGTTGACTGCCGCTGGCTTCATTGAGGTCGGCGGCTAAAGGGCGGTCGGCGAGGAGACAGCCCCGCGCCCAAGAGCAAAGAGTTCGTCTCCTTCGTGCTCTTCGCTATTCACGGGCTCCAGATTCCGGAGTCCGACTTCTTCGCAGCCATTCTGGTCCAATGCGGGATCGAGTTGGTGAATCTCAATCCCAACTTGATCCTGTCCCTGAAGATCTTCGCGTATCTCTGCGAGGCGTTTGTCGGGGTGGAGCCGACGGTCAGTCTCTTTCTTAACCTCTATGAGCTGACCACGACTGGCGGGAGCGACGCGGCGGGGTGCGCCTACTTCAAGCTGCGCCGCGACATGAAGCCCGTGTACCCGGTGTAGGAGAACGTCGGGAGGCGGACGTCGCGGTGGTATTATGCCAAGGTGCTCAGCGAGTGCGGGCTCAGTTCCTGAACGCTGAACCGGGAAGCCGATGCCATCCGCCCTTATTTGGAGCCGGCGGAGGCAGCCTCGGCGGCCAAGATTCGGCAGCTGGCCGGCTGGGGAGTGAACGGCTACGACATCGTAGCTGACTTCATCAGGCATAGGGTGAGCCCGCTGCGGAAGCGGGTTCACCCCTTCTTCAAGATCCGCGGGTGGGACGATCTCACCCGCGAAAACAACTCCCGTAAGTTCCTCCTTCGATCTCACGGTCCTTTGCCCGGGCTTTTTTTGGGACGTGTTTCGATGTTCCCTCCTAGTTCCCGCGGCTTTGCCTCAGGATGACGTGGTTCGGGCCGTGGGGCTCCTGCTGCCTGCAAACCACAACGAGCCATCGGGCTCGGGCATCTGGAACATTCTCGATTAGGTACGTGTTCCCGCAAGCTTAGCGCCCCCTGAGACGGCCTTCTCTGGGTGCAGGCTGACGTTCCCTAGTTTGTTTGCAGGGGAAGGCGGATGAGGAGGCCAGGCCCGACGCCCTCGAGCCGATGGCAGTCCCAGGGGCTGCCTTCCTAGTGGGTTTGTCGGATAGCGGTGCGCGGGCTCGGACCAGGTGTGCCAAGAGCGGGCCGCGAGCACGCAGCCGCCCTAAAAGAAGCGGATCAGGCTCTCCCATCGAGACAAGGTCGTTAGCGCGGGGCGGCCGCCTCGGTCGTTGTCAGTGGCTGGGGGACCGGCGACCCGGGCTCCTGTCTCTATTCCTGATCCGGCCCGGGCTAAAGGTTCCCGGGGTCGGGACTCTGCCGGCGCGCGGGATGCTCAGCCGGCGCCGAAGAAGCGTCGGTTGATACTAGGCGGTGAACCCATGGATGGTGGACCGGTGGAGACGGATCTTTCGCATAAGATCGGAAGGCAGCCATCAAGACGGAGATTACCAAACTTTTAGCCGCTGGCTTCATAAGGGAGTTGCTCCACCCCGATTGGTTGGCAAATCCGGTACTTGTACAAAAGAAGAACGGTACTTGGCGCATGTGTGTCGATTACACCGACTTAAATAAAGCATGTCCCAAGGATCCGTTTGGACTACCTCGCATCGACCAGGTGGTAGATTCCACTGCCGGTTGCGAGCTTTTGAGCTTTCTGGATGCCTACTTAGGCTACCATCAGATTAGCTTAAAGGAAGAAGATTGTATCAAGACTTCGTTCATCACTCCGTTCGAGGCTTTCTGCTACGTCACTATGCCCTTTGGGCTGAAGAACGCCGGAGCAACGTACCAGCGTTGCATTCAGCGATGCTTCCATAGTCAGCTTGGGCACAACGTGGAGGCATACGTTGATGACGTTGTCGTGAAGTCTCGGGTAACCTCCGACTTTGTCACTGACTTATCAGAGACATTCGAGAGTTTGTTGGCATACAACATGAAGTTGAACCCAGAGAAGTGCGTCTTCGGGGTCCCTTCGAGAAAGCTTCTCGGCTTCGTGGTATCTCACCGCGGAATTGAAGCTTACCCAGAAAAGATCAAAGCCATCATGGAGATGGCTCCCCCAACGTGCTAAAGGGACGTCCAGCGTCTAAATGGGTGCATGGTCGCACTCGGCCGATTCATCTCGCGGCTCGGCGAGCGTGGGTCGCCCTTCTTCAAGCTATTGAAGAAGCAACACGACAAGTTTGTCTAGACACCTGAGGCACAGAAAGCTTTTGAGGATCTCAAGTAGTTTCTCACTTCGCCACCTATGGATAACAGCGGCCTCGGGAATCCAGAGATATGCTATTGGACGCACAACCTCTTTGGGCCGACTCAATTGGGCCTTCCAGAAGGCGGGCTTAGAGGCTGGCACGGCCCGACATGTTCTACAAGGAAATGAACTCGTCTCCTACTCGAATACATAAATATAGGCGTAACCAAATCGGTTATATCTGTGTCTTCCATACACGGATTAGGGATTCTATATGTAACCCGGCCCCTTGCACTATATAAAGGGGGTCCAGGGCCCTTAGTAGGACATCAGATCCAATCCCACATCATCTCTTTTCATCATCAGCATCCACCATAATACAATCAACGAGCACAGGAGTAGGGTATTACCTCGCCCCGAGGGCCCGAACCTGTATAAATTCGGCTCCCTGTGCTACCATCGTAGTTGTGATCTTTCGCAGTGCCCCATAAAATACATTGCCGACACAAATCGTCGACAGTTGACGCGCCAGGTAGGGGCTAGCGTCAGGATCAACTACATCGATTTTGATGGCTTCAATTGGCGGATTCGTCTTCACCTACGCCCCCGGCCAAGGCTTCATCCTCGGAGATCTCGGCTTCATTGCCGGTGACTTCGGGGAACTTCGGTTGTGTGAGCCAAACTTTGTTCGGTCCACGCATTACCGGGGGAGGTGGTACGCGACTCCGACCGAGCCTTACCACTTTGGGATCTCTCTCCTGGATTCTGATTCGGAAGAAATCCAATCTGATGATGATGATTCCGACTGGCCTACCGCTGGGCTCCCCTTCGGTTTCGGTCGGGATCTACCACTTCTTTCTTTACCAGCTCCTTATGCTGGCGAAGGATTGAGTGGCGATCTGATTCCTGGCCTGGATCGCTCTCAGATCCAGTCGGGAATCACAATCCCTCAATCGTGGTCCGCCCCGTTCGGGTTAGAAAACTCGGCCGCTGTTTTCCATCGGATAACATGCCAGCTTTTCCAATCTGGGCTAAGGAGCAGGACATGACACGTGCACACTGGGATGAGTTTTCCGAGTCAGGACTCGGGGACAACTCTAACCAGGTCAACTTCCTGAGTGGACATACCGTTCGGATTGGTCAATTCGGCTGCGAGATTCCAGCGGATTCGTTCAGCTGAACCTCAGTTGGATCCTCTTCTGACTAGAGATCCAGCACGATAAGTGGGAGTTATAATCACTCCCATCGATGAGCCGACAAATCAGGATCGGTAGAGCCTCTCCTTCTCGAAATCCGAGTAGGAAGAGAGCGTCAATGGGTTCCCCGACTTTCGTGGCGTCTACGTACTGGATGGTCAAGCCTCCGGATCGGCCCGACGCCCCTTGGAGGAGGCAGGAGCCGAACAAAACGGCGGAGGCGGAGAAGACTTGCGCGACCAATTGCGCGGTCGTGCACGGGAGGTCCGGGAGGAGCTGCTTCAACTTCGTATGGGAGATCACTCGGTCTTCCGTACGCCGCAGCAGAACATCGTTGCATGCAAGACCCTCTTGGACAATGTAGGTCCTTTGCTTGGAGAGAACAACCCCACAACGCCGATCATGGAGCAAATCAAAGCCATGGTGACGGCAGCGGCTGTCCAAGGCACTCGGGATCAACAGCCAACTCGGTAGGAAGCGATCGCCACGAGTAGCACTTTCGGCGCGATCGGCGTCTGTGAAATCACGACGACGAGCGCCCGAAGTACAAGTCGCGATCTTCGCATAGACATCGAAGCTCGGCGGAGGGAGGGAGACGAGAATCGGCGCCATACTCCACCACGTCGGAATCTCCCCGTCAATCTCCTCCCCCCGGGGAAGGATTGATTGACGGGATCAAACTATTACGCCCGACCCGTCGCAGTAAAGCGCCCGAGGGGTTCAACCCTAAGGGGATTGTGAAATTTGATGGAGAGCGGGACCCCGAGGCTTGATTGCAGATCTACTCTTTGGCAACCAAGGTTGCGGGTGGAGGGTATGACGTGATGGCGAACTATTTGCCCGGCATGTTAACCCCTCCGGCTCAGAACTAGCTCGCGGGCCTTCCAGAGAACTCGGTTGATTCCTGGGGAAAGCTTTGCGACCAGTTCGTAGCTAACTTCCAGGGTACTTACGAGAAACCCGGAACCCAGTGGGACCTTTATCAGATTCATCAGAAGAAAGATGAGTCGTTAAGGGATTTCATTCGGCGTTTCACCAAGAAGAAGAACACAATCCGAGAGATCTCAAAGACGATCGTCGTCGCAGCCTTCCAGAAAGGAGTTCGCGACACCGATCTAATCAAGAAGATGTCTTAGAAGCCCCCGACCACCTTTAAAGAGATGTTCGCCCTAGCGGATCGATATGCTACCGCTCGCTGAGCGTCAAGAGGATCACCCAAGCAAACACAAAGGCAAGAAGGACAAGCCCGAGTCCTCTTCCAAGAAGGACAAAAAGCACAAGGGTGAAGAGATGGTAGCAGTCGTGGACCACGGTCGGCAGAAGCCGCCTCGGCCCACTGACTACAACAAAATCCTGGAGGCGCCGTGTCCTTTCCACCCAAATGAAAAGCATGCGGCCAAAAACATCAACATCTTGAAGAAGTTCGCTGAGGAGCACAACAACGACGCTCCGAGAGACGCTAAGCAAGATGACAAGTGTGACCCTCCTCAGGGTGACGCTTACCAAGAAACCGTGCGAGAGCTCAACTACATATTCGGGGGATCGGATTCATATGTGTCCAAGCGAAAGCAAAAGCTTTCCGATCGGGAAATCAATGCAGCTATTCCGGTGACCCCCGAGTATCTCCAGTGGTCTGAAGCTCCGATCATATTTGATCGCTCGGATCACCCAGACCACGTCCCTTGCCCAGGAAGATATCCAGTCATCCTGTATCCTATGGTATGGGGCGTCTGACTGCGCAAGGTCCTGGTTGACGGCGGGAGTGGATTAAATATCCTTTTCGCTAAGACTCTAGGCGAGATGTAGATCCCAAGGACGGCGCTCCAGAAGACAGACGCACCGTTTCATGGCATAATTCCGGGAACAACCTCAGTGCCGATCGGGAATATCACTCTTGCTGTCACCTTTGGCACTCGGGATAACTACCGGATGGAGAACCTCAGTTTTGAGGTGGCCGATTTCGAGACTGCGTATCACGCGATCTTGGGAAGGCCGGGCCTGGCCAAGTTCATGGCCGTCCCACATTACACCTATCTGGTTATAAAGATGCCAGGTCCAAGGGGCGTAATCACGGTCCGTGGAGATGTCAACTTTTCCCACCTCCTCGATAGGGAGAGCTGTGACTTCGCCCAGTCGGTTGACGCGACTGCCGAGTTGGAGGAGATCCGGCAGGCAGCCACCACTCCCGCGACAAAGGCGATCTACCGAACAAGAAGCCATCTAAGCCAGGCATCAAGCCTGACGAAGATGTCAAGTGATGAGGCGCTCGTCGTTCTTCTCCAAGTAGATCAGGACGTCCTCACGTGACTCGGTGGTACGCCCGGGGGCTCGCCGACTAAAAGCGTGAAAATGGCACTCTCCTGACAACTCATGAGCAATTGCGTCGGTTCTATACCTGACGACTATTGTAACACATGTCTACAATTAAATAAAGATAAGTTTTCGCTCGCATTGTCTTTTACACTTATGCAATTCAGTTTCTGACTTGCTACTTATTTGTATGTCAATTAAGTAGTAAGTCGGGGGCTACACCTAATTAGGTGCGCAATCACGCACCTAATCTTTTATTAAAATTAATTTGACTTGCTCCCTAGTCGGATCCCGACTAGCCAGTAAGTCGGGGCTACACCTAATTAAGTGCGCAATCGTACACCCCTTCTTTCGAGATTAAATTGACTTGCTCCCTAGTCGGATTCCGACTAGCCAGTAAGTCAGGGGCTACACCTAATTAGGCGCAGTACCTGCGCCTGGTCGACTTCTCTCTTTTCAAGTTGTGTTGAGCCTAAGTGTTAACCGTTTCGAGTAACAAAACTCATGTCTCCTGGCAATACTCATACTTCCCGATTGCGTTTTCGGAGATAGTGCCCCATGCCGGCTCCTAATGCTAAGGAAACTTGATGCACTGGGCAGCGTGCTACGTACAAGGAACTTAACTTGCCTGGGCAAAAAAATAACTTGGACAAAAGAAAAGGCGATTGGCAGATATTAAAAAGACAATAATTTACATAGATAATTTACAATGAATTCCTACATTTACATGGGATCTAGCTCTAAATTATCTACAATGGACTCGGCGGTCGCCTTCACCTCCTCGATCAGGGCCAGCGCTTCATCCTCGGAGCAGGCGAAACCATCCCTGACAGCGTCAAGCTCAATTCGAGGATAGTGCGACTTGATGATACCCAGCGCCTGGCTGGCGCTCATCAGGCCGACCTCCTTGAGCCGAACCTTCAGCTGCTCGGGGGCTTCGGTCCACCTTTGGATCAGCTCGGCCCGGGAGCTTGGCTCGGCGTCGCCAGCATAGAGCTGTCGCCGAGTGGGTTCCACGGCCGCCCGGAGTTCATCATATCGCGCTTGCGAAGTTTCGACGTTCTTCTGTAGAACGTCATACTGCGCTAGCGTCTTCCTCCTACGCTCTGTCAAGAACAGAGAACGCACGGTTATATAACCGTGCGAACACCGGAGGCTCAGAGTCGGTCGGATTTGGGGGCTTACCCTCTAACTCGGCGACGGCTTTCGCCTCCGACTTTTCCAAGGCCAGCCTCTGGTCCTGGGACTTCACCAGTTCTTCTCCAAGACTAGCAATTCTGGCATCGTGCGCTGCACATGGTACGGAGCATGATGTCATTCGGTCACACGCAAGGCGAGCGATCCTGACTCAGGACAGGGTACTTACACCGGTGGGATCCTGCAAGGTCGAACTTCTCATCCTGCAGCTCCTTGATCCGGGCCTGCAGCTCTCGGCGCTCCTTGGCGGCCTCGGTCCGGACTCCAATAACTTCCTCCTCCACGGATTTAATCAGCTCTATTTGGGGGAGGAAGTAATTGAGAAACTTGGTTTTCCTTTCGGAGAAACTACCAAGCTCATGCAAAGAGGGAGAATGTTCACCGTCCTACCTCGAACTAAAGATGATTTGCTCTACAGATCAAGAGGCTTACCCTGGCCATCCTACCGCATTCAACGGCATGCTCGAAGAAGGCCTTCCTGGTCTCATCCTCGGCCACGTCGTCAATAAGGGCCTAGTTCCCGGCCTTGTCCTTCCGGCCGGTTAAAGCTTGGGCTCGGCCTCGCTTCGGAGGCGGGTCATGCGAAGGATCTCCTCCACCATAGGCTCAGTCCTCTCGCCGCCCTCGGCGGGTGGTTTCGGACTTGGGGCTGCGGCAGTGGCGTCTCCTCCGACCCTAGTTCCCGACGAGGCTCCCGCCGGCTCCGCCGACGGGGTTATCACATCGGCTGTCGGAGGAGGTGCCGCCTGGCTCGGTTCGATCGGCTTCGACGCCGGCCCAGTCGGGCGACTCGACGGAACCTCTGTCGACGGTTTCCTGAAATAAGGAAATGGTTCGGTCAGATAAAACGTAAAAGAAGACTACCAGGCGGTGGCAAGGCTGTGCGTACCGACTGGAGGTCTTAATCTTAATACCGGTGCCCCTTCGGGGGAAACTCCCGCTCGAGGAAGCATCGGGCGGGCCACTTGGCCTAGCCTGAGGGGTTGGATTTTGTCCCCCCTTGGGTGATGCTCCGCCGCTCGCCCTTGGGGGATGAGTCCCCTGACTACGCCCGAAAGTCGACGTCGGCTGACTTTTTCCCTCTTTGGGAGCCTCGCCAACCTTTGGCCCCGAACTTCGCAGGCCGCGCCCTCCAGATGGCGGGACATTTTCCTTCACGGAGGAAGCTGGACCCTTGCCTTTCTTCACGGCTGGGGTTTCTTCAGGCTCTTCTCCTGGGCGCTTTTCGCCCTTGTTGGCGGAAGCCTCGGGAGTTGGGGCAACAGACACGAAAGCCCGGCTGTCCTGCATAGGAGCACGGCATCCCCGAGTTAGCATCAAAACAGAGCTGTTCGATACACAAAACAAGCGGAAAGGGTACTCAATCCTTACCTCTGGAGGTGGATTATTGAGGGAGAAGCTCCTGGGACTCCCTTTGTTGGAAAAGATAGTCCCTGGAGCGAAGAACTCGGAGAGTCGATCGACGGCGTCCGAGTTGGAGATCGGGACATCCGTTTCTCGTGTCGAGTCGGATGGCCCGGTGTACTCGAACCCGAGCCGGATCCTCTCCTTGAGTGGCTGGATACGGTGCTTTGTGAAGGAGACAGCTATCGCAACGCCGGTCAGCCCCTCCTCTTTGAGGCGTTGGATCAGGCCGAGAAACTCGGTGACTTGATCCATTTCAGAGGAAAGGGGGGAGAATTCCAAGAGGTTGAAGCTTGGGGCCTTCTCCCATTAAAACAAGGAAGACTGGGGGGAGGATTGGAGCAGTAGAACCATTCCTGGTTCCACCCCTTCAAAGAGGTCCGAAGTGGCAAGGCAAAAGACTGCTTCTTGAGGCCGCTCCGGAGTTGAAATCCGGCTCCGCCAATAGCCTTGGGGGCACTGTCGGTAGGGTTGGCTTTCAAAAAGAAGAGATGGCGAAAAAGGGCGAAATGGGGAGCGATCCCCAGAAAATCCTCGCAGAGATGAACAAAAATAGAAAGTTGAAGGATGGAATTGGGATTCAGATGAAAGAGCTCAATCCCATAATGGTTGAGCAAACAATGAAGAAAGGACGAAGAGGGGAGTCCGAACCCGCGGGAGAAGAAGGATTCAAAAACGGCGATCTCCTCTTGGTGAGGAGTGGGAGAGGACTCACCCGCGGCGACACGCCAGTCAATGAGCTCCGGCGTTGGGAGAACGCCGGCGTCAACCAGGGTCTGCAGCCGCTCATCGGTGGTATTGGAGGTTGCCCAGTGCCCCGCCATTGGAATGTCGTGGATCTGGAGTTCGGTGATGGCGGTGGCGCTAGGGTTGCTTGGTGGCAGCGGAATCACAAAAAAACCCTAGCGGAAGCGTTTCGGGGAGACGAACGGTTTGGGCGCACAATGTGAGCGTATCGGTTCAAATTCCACGGCGTGCTTCACTTAGAGGAAAGCGGGCGACGTGTCGTTTCCGCGCAAGGCGGGAAAAAATGAATCCCTAGAATCATCATTTCAAGATTTGGGCCCGGACTTAAGTCCCTGAGAACATGCCCCACGATGGTCGTAAGCTGTACTCGGGTACAGGTGTCACTCAGGTCGACTTAGTCGGGAAGATAGCGTGCCCCCTGTTGGGCTCTATGCCAATCTTCAATCTGATGGTTGGGCGCTCCCTAAAATTATAACTTAGCTTTTGATGTGCCCTCTAGGGACAATAGTTGGTTTGGCTTTTAGCCAGATCAAACATCGAAAGTCCCTTTTAGTTGTCCCGGTGGCACATCTCCGGATCGTTTGTCGTTAAAGACAAGCACCACTTGGGCAAATGTTTAATCAGCTCTTGGCGCACTCTCTGGGGTCAATGGCTAGTCTGATTTTTTAATCGGATTAGGCGTTAAAGAGTTACCTCTTCAGTTGGGTCTCAGTGGCACATCTCCGGATCGTTTGTCGCCAGGACAAACACCACTCGGAGGACCTCAAGTTGGAGGCGGGCGTATTCCTCTAGGAATCACTAGCTTGACTCCGCATTAGTCGGGTCAAGGCGCCTGAACATTCTACGGAAGTTGTGACATGTCCCATGTTGGACCGAATGTCAAGCTCTGCAAGTCAGGCTCGAATGTCATAATTTGTAACAGGAAGGATAACGTTGGGTGGCACTGAACACTTGGCAACATCCACCTTTCTGGTATGCCTCTCCACGGGGCCACAAGCCGGTACACCGACTAGTCGGGCTGGGTACCAGACATCTTTTAATGACTTGAGAATTTTCTCGAGTCCTTTGCTACTGTGTTGTTTGATCAGCAGGCTACTTGGCGAGCAGGACTTCATCAGCCAGACGAAGAGTGACGTCACTCGGATAACATCTGAAGGGCTGCAAGCTGAACCCCGAATCAAGACAACCTAGTCCCGAAACACTCGGGGGCTACTGTGGATAACATGGGCCCAGGGTATCCGGAGATATGCTATTGGACGCACCACCTCTTTGGCCCGACTCAATTGGGCCTTCCAGAAGACGGGTTTAGAGGCTGGCGCGGCCCGACATGTTCTACAAGGAAATAAACTCGTCTCCTACTCGAATACATAGATATAGGCGTAACCAAATCGGTTATATCTGTGTCTTCTATACACGGATTAGGGATTCTATCTGTAACCCGGCCCCTTGCACTATATAAAGGGGGTCCGGGGCCCTTAGTTGGACATCAGATCCAATCCCACATCATCTCTTTTCATCATCAGCATCCACCATAATACAATCAACGAGCACAGGAGTAGGGTATTATCTCGCCCCGAGGGTCTGAACCTGTATAAATTCGGCTCCCTGTGCTAACATCGTAGTTGTGATCTTTCGCAGTGCCCCATAAAATACATTGCCGACACAAATCATCGACACCACCTGTCTTGGCATCTCCTATGCCGCAGGAACCACTTCTGCTATACATTGCGGCCACCACTCATGTAGTGAGTGCCGCGGTGGTAATAGAACGTGAAGAACAAGGACGCGTCTACAAGGCTCAACGCCCGGTTTACTTCGTCAGTGAAGTATTGGGCGAGTCCAAGGTACGCTATCCGCAAGTGCAGAAGCTTTTGTATACGGTCCTGATCGCCTCTCGGAAGCTGAAGCACTACTTTCAAGAACATCCAATTTCGGTGGTCACTTCTTTCCCTATTGGAGAAATTCTCCATAATCGGGAGGCCACTTGGGGGATCGCTAAGTGGTCGGTGGAACTCGGGGCTTTCGAGCTCTCGTTCAAGCTACGCAGCGCCATAAAGTCACAAACACTCGCCGACTTTGTTGCCGAGTGGACGGAGATGCAGACTCCCCCAGTCAGCGAAGAGGCCGAGAACTGGAACATGTACTTCAATGGCTCTCTCCGACGGCAGGGCGCGGGGGCTAGTATCGTTCTTATATCACCTAGAGGCGAACGGCTCAAGTATGTCCTCCAGATTCATTTTCTAGCTTCAAACAACGCGGCCGAGTACGAGGCACACATCCACGGGCTCCGTATTGCCATATCGCTCGGCATCCGGCGATTGGTGGTTCGCGGGGATTCTCAACTCGTGGTAAGCCAAGTACAGATGGATTGGACCTGTGTCAACGACAACATGACCGCCTATTGTCAGGAGGTCAGAAAGTTGGAGGACAGGTTCGATGGGTTGGAGCTCATACATATTCTGCGATGGGACAACGAGGCGGCAGATGAGCTCGCGAACATGGGCTCTAGTTGAGCGCCAGTCCCGGCTGGGATCTTCGTCCAAGAGCTTCACGCCCCCTCCATCACACCGCCGGAGCAACTACCCTAACCGGACGAGCAACAACCTGAGGCAGGAGTGCTCGCACTCGACCCGGATTGGATGCAGCCATACTTAGAGTACCTGCGAGAAGAAAAGCTTTCCGATGATCGGGAGGCTGCCGAGCAAATTCAACGTCGGAGTCGTGCATACGTGGTGCATGAAGGATTACAGATCGCTGGCGCCTCGGCATACTTCAAAAGTGCATACCCGAGTCCGAAGGACGTGCCCTGTTGCGCGAAATTCACTCGGGCATGTGCGGCCATCACGCTGCATTAGCTACGTTGGTCGGAAAAGCCTTCCGGCAAGGATTTTACTGGCCAACCGCGGTCTCCGACTCAAAGGAGATCGTCCGCAAATGCGAGGGTTGTCAGTTCATCGCTCGGCAGATCCACGTGCCGGCTCAGGAACTTCAGACAATCCCCATCACCTGGCCGTTTGAAGTCTGGGGGCTCGACATTGTCGCACCCTTCAAGAAGGCCCCAGGTGGTTTTGAACACATCTTCGCCGCCATTGACAAGTTCACTAAATGGATTGAAGCCAAGCCTGTGACCAAGATTACGGCGGCCAAAGCCATCGAGTTCTTCCAGGAGATCATCGGTCGGTTCGGCGTTCCATCTCGGATCATCACGGATAACGGCTCTCAGTTCAGAAGTGACGAGTTTCAAAGCTGGTGCGAAGATGTGGGCATAAATATTTGCTTTGCTTCAGTGGCGCACCCACAAAGCAACAAGCAGGTCGAGCGCACGAACGGCATGCTTCTACAAGGTGTCAGGGCGCGCATCTTCAATAGGCTCAACCCATACACGGCAAAATGGATGAAGGAATTGCCTGCCGTACTCTAGGGGCTCCGTACGAGCCCTAGCCGAGCTACCACGAGTTGAGCCTAACAATCTGGTCGGAGAAGTGGGAGTTATAATTACACCCATCGACGAGCCAACAAATCGGGATCGATTGAGCCTCTCTTACTCGGAATCTGAGTTGGAGGAGAGCGTCAATGGGCTCCTCGACTTTCGCGGCGTCTATGTGCTAGATGGACAGGCCTCCGGATCGGCTCGGCGTCCCATGGAGGAGGCAGGAGCCGAACATAACCGCGGAGGTGGAGAAGATCTGTGCGACAAATTACGCGATTGTGCACGGGAAGTCCGAGAGGAACTGCTTCAAGTCCACATGGGAGATCACTTGGTCTTCCGTATGCCACAGCAGAACATCCTCGTATGTAAGAACCTCCTAGATAACGTTGGTCCTTTACTTGGAGAAAACAGCCCCGCGACGCCGATCATGTAGCAGATCAAAGCCATGGTGACGGCAGCGGCTGTCCAAGGCACTCGGGATCAACAGGCCAACTCGGCCAGGAGCCAGACTGCCACGAGTGGCACTCGGCGAAGTCGGCACACGCCAACTCGCGGGCAAGACGCCCGCCGAAGTACAAGTCGCGACCTTCGCCTCGACATCGAAGCCCGGCGGAGGGAGCGAGATGAAGACCGGCGTCATACTCCACCACGTCGGATTCTTCCCCGCCAATCTTCTCCCCCTATGGATGGATTGATTGACGGGATCAAGGCATTCACACCCCGACTTCGTCAGATAAACTGGCCCGAAGGGTTCAACCCTAAGGGAATAGTGAAATATGACGGGAAACGGGAGGCTCGGGTGACCTGGAGGTTGTGTTGGCCGTGCCTAGGCACGCTGCCCAGCCCTTGCATGAGGCCGAGGTCGCGGCGGCCATGAGACGGGTAAGTGGCTCCGGGCCTGGCTTTTGAAATCCTGTGTCGACCTTGCTTTGGTTTTTCTTTCTTAACTTGCTTTCTTGGTGTAGGCCTACCGCAAGGTAGTTGGCCTTGCGTATACGTCTAGCGCCAAGCATGAGACCGAGCGGGAGGCCTTAAAGGCGGATGGCGTGCTCTGGCGACAACAGCCTGCCACGCCTTGCGCCGAGGTGGGGAAGCTTCTCGCCTTGGTCCAAACAATGCCATGGAGGCTCATCTTTGCGGCGGCAATGGCCCTTGCCACGTCGCGGGAAGACGCTGGGGAGGTATCCCGTCGGTCGCAGGAGCCCTCAAGGCCGAGCGCGACCGCCTTACCGAGCTCGAGGAGTGCCTTCGGTCGGTGGTGGTGTGCCGCGCTGCCGAGGTTGCCCGGGCGGCGGAGGAGCGCGACCTTCTTGCCGCGGAGCTATCCCAGGTGAAGTCGGTGGCGGCCGTGACGGAGGATCAGCTAAAGACCCACCGGGACACCGTCCGGGAGTTGGAAGCGGCCAACGAGGTCCTGCGGACTGAGGTGCGGACCGCCCGGAGCGATCGGAGGGCCCTCCTCGAGCCGGGACCGTTCTGACGAAGCAAAGAATGAGCCAGAAGTTTAGGTGCCGGCCCAGGCCATTGGTCTTTGTACCATTTTTCTTTTCTTTGGCTGTGGTCCGACTTGTCTTTTTGCAGATACTCTTTAAAGGTAATGTTATTGCTCTGTTTTGGTCTTTCTCCTTTGTCGTCCTTCCTGCATGCGTAGAATAAAACACAAGTAGTCGTATAGGCAAGAAAGATTTGAAGGTCGGGGTATAGCCCTATCGATCCTAGCCCCCGAGCCATGGCCGAGCTTCCGGACAGAGGCTCGGGCATAGCTTAGGGAAGATCAAAAATTGACCCTTGGGCAGTCGACCCTCAAAAAATCGACCCTTAAAAAATCGACCCTAGCCCCCGAGCCACGGCCGAGCTTCTAGATCGACAGAAGGTCGGTTGTGGTTTAGAGAAGATCAATTTTTTTTTGAAAAAATCGACCCTAGCCCCCAAGCCACGGCCGAGCTTCTGGATTGACAGAAGGTCGGTCGTGGTTTAGAGAAGATCAATTTTTTTTTTGAAAAAATCGACCCTAGCCCCCGAGCCACGGCCGAGCTTCTGGATTGACAGAAGGTCGGTCATGGTTTAGAGAAGATCAATTTTTTGAAAAAATCGACCCTAGTCCCCGAGCCACGGCCGAGCTTCTGGATTGACAGAAGGTCGGTCGTGGTTTAGAGAGACCGCGCCCTTAGAACGAAGCTCGTGGCCCTTGCTCTGTTTCTTCGCAGGAGGCAGAGTTTTGGAGCTCTGGAGTTATCCCGGGCGTCAACAATTTTATACGAGGTTATGGTATAGGGCCGGAAAGCGTTTGCCCGCGCGGGGTCTTGCGTGGTGCGATGGATATTGGCTTACCCGTGTGCAAGGGAATCCCGGTGGTGTAGCTTCCACATAGCTGCTATTCTGCCGATGTGTGCTGAGACAACCCGAGCCTTCTCCTAAGCCCGATCATAGGTTAGGTTTCTGGGGGTTGCTTGGGGGTTTACTAAGGAGAGGAATAAACGGAAAAAAGGGGTCAGAAAGGAGACATACGACCTTGGTTTAAGCGTAGAACCTCCGGAGTTGAGCAATATTCTAGGAACTGTTGAGGATTCTACCATCCAGCATAGCCAGTCTCACAGCCCTCGGGCGCGTGGCTTATACGACCGTGTACGGACCCTCCCACCTCGGGGTGAGCTTATTGGTGTTGGCTAGGTTCTGAACTCATCTTAGAACCAGGTCGCCAACTTGTAAGGTCTGGGTCTGTACCCTTTTCGCCGTGTTCCGTCGTAGGGATTGCTGGTATGCTGCTACTCGCAATAGTGCTTGCTCGCGGCAGGACTCGGATAGGTCAAGATCCAATAGCCGTTCCTCATCGTTGTCGATCTGACCTGCAAAATCAACACGAACTGAACCAAGTCTTAGCCCGGCAGGTAGGACTGCCTCCGAGCCATACACGAGCCTGAATGGGGTTTCTCCAGTACCCCGATAAGAAGTTGTCCGGGCTGCCCATAGCACCGAGGGTAGTTCTTCTACACAGTTTTGGCGTTGTTCCACGAGAGTGTCGTATACTCGGCGCTTAATGCCTTGCATGTCTTGTCCGTTCGCACGTTCAGCTGCGCCGTTGCTCTGTGGGTGGGCCACCGAAGCTAGGGTGACCTTCATGCCGAGCTCTTCACAGTAGTCCTAGAATAGCTCGCTTGTGAAACGTGTCCCATTATCAGCGATCAGCTTACTCAGGACGCCGAATCTTGCCATGATATTGTTCCTGAAGAACCTTTTAGTCGTTTGGGCTAATATGCTGGACACCGGTTCGGTCTCGATCCACTTAGTGAAAGTGTCGATGGCAACAAACAGGTGTGTGCATGCCTCCAGGCCTATGGGGAACGGACCGAGTATATCCATTCTCCACGTTGAAAATGGCCAGGTCAGCGGGATGGTTTGTAGCTCGTATGCTGGCTGGTGGGACACGTGGGCGTGGTATTGGTAGGCTGGGAATGTTTTACTAGTTCCCTTGTGTCGGTCAACGCAGTGGGCCAGTAGTACCCCATGCGGAAGGCCTTTTCTACTAAGGTTCTGAAAGAGGCGTGGGTCCCGCAGATCCCGTCGTGGATATCTTGGAGGAGAAATTTGCCTTCCTCCAAGGTCACGCACTTGCAAAGTGCGCCGTTAGAACCCCTTCGGTACAACAAGCCCCCGAGTAGTCGGTAAGGTCGGGCTTGCCTTTGGAGCCGGGATTTCTCGGCTATGTCCTGTGGCAGTGTCCCATGCGCCAAGAACTGGACGAATGGCGCCATCCAGGTGTCGCGCTGTTCTAGGAACGAAACGGTACCGGTCGTTTTGGTCGAGGCAACCGTCTTCTCGGGGGCCTCTTCTCCGGAGGGAATAGAGAGCTTTAGTAGGTCTTCTTGAAGCACCACGGGCGGTTTCTTGTGAAGAGCCGAGCTTATGAAGCTTATCTGCTCGGCAGTATTAGCGATCTGGGAACATAACACACTTCGAAGTTCGTGAAGTGTTTCTCCAGCTTCTTCTTCTTCTTCTTCTACTCCTTCTCCTCAACGTCGCCCTTCTTGTCGTCTGCACCTGTCCGGGCCGCCGCCTTCTCCTCCGTCCTGCCTCTGTTGCGATTCACCGCCTCGGAGGCGTTGATGTATCCCTCCACAACGCGAAATAAATCGGCTGCGGTGTGGACCGGATGGAGCTTAAGGTCTTCGGTGAAGCGGGTATTCCGCACCCCCTCCATGAAGGCCTCGACAATGGCCTCGTCGGAGATTAACGGAATAGTATTGCGCACCTGGATGAACCTGCGGACGTAGTCCTGCAGGCCTTCCCCTATCTTCTGGACCACGAGCTTGAGGTCCTGGGGCTTTCCAGGGCACGCGTAGCAGCCCTGGAAGTTTGTCCGGTGCGCTTCTTGCAGTTGTTCCCAGCTGCGTAGAGAACCTCAACGCTGGTTAAAGAGCCAGGTTCGGGCCATTCCCTCAAAGACGGTAGGGAAGTAGTTGATCATAACGGCCTCATTACCGCCGGCAACCAAGATGGCGGTAGTATACACGGCGAGGTATTCGTCGGGATTCTTGCTCCCGTCGAACTTCTCGATGTTCTCGGGATTGAACTTCCGGGGCCAGGGAGCCTCGCGCAAAGCTCGGGAGAAGGCCGGACACCCTGGGGTAGCCCCGTTGTTACCAACGGGAGGCCTTCTTCCCGGAAACGGCCTGAGGTGGGAAAATAGTCCGCCGGTGCTTGCTGGGGCACCACTGTTGTGGACGCGGGACTTTCACGATCTGACCGACGCTTTGGCATGGCGCCTTGAGGTGCCGCTGGTGCACGACCGGGCCTGTAGGTGTTTGCCCAGGTCCCCGGCTAGTTCCTCCAGGCCGTCCGCAACCGCGGCGCCTAGGTCGGCCATGGTGAATCCACACGGATTCTTCTCCAGTTCAGGCATGACCTGGGCAATCGCCCTAACCCGTTGCTGACTGTGCCGAACTAGGTTAGTGATGGTAGTGGTGGGCGAGGGTGCGCACGCGGCGCGTGTGGCAGGCGTTGGGCAGTAGGCCTACGGCGGATGTCCGCCAAGGTCCGTCCGACCGACCCAACGAAGAGGCTCCTAGCGGTCTCGCGTCGACGGTGCTCTTCGCCCAAGTCAGCGCACGTCTGGTGCGGAGTCCTTTCGCCTGATGCCGCGAAGGCGTGGCGTGAGGCGGGCTCCTGCGAGGGGGACATGCCGGTGTCACCCACGGAGGCGGTGCCGTCGGCACCTTCAACCACCATGGACACACCTTGGTCTGCTGCCAGCCCCGATGGGCCAGGGCGCCAATTGCGCGCGCAGGACCGATCCTCCTCCTCGGACAGGACCACGAATGTACGTGGTCCGTCCGGCTGCGGCACTAGTGGCGGTGCCTCCAATCCCTCCATGACGGTCTTGCTGACATGAGTCAGTGAAGCGCCGCCCTGGCCGGGCAATGCTGGGGACGAACAGCTGCTCCCGAGGTGGACGATGCCTCTACCTCCATCTCATCAGCCTAGGCTTCGGCGAGGAAACCAGCCTGCCATCTCTCGTACGACTCGTCGACGTCGTCGACGTCGTCGCAGTCGTCGAAGTTGAGGTCTAAGCCCTCATCGTCATCGTATGACAATAAGGCCATCCTCGACTCGATCGAGGGGAGAAGACCGCAATCGGGCCCCACGGTGGGCACCAGCTGTCGGCGACTGGGTGGCGAGCCTCTGCAGGCCGATGAGCAAGGGGGTGTGCGAGACCCAAGGGCGGCCCTACCCCCTAGACCGAGGCCCGGCCGCTGGCCGAACACCGCCGAGGGAAGGAGTGTGTGTGATGTGTACTAGTGTAACACGGGATTTTATCTGGTTCAGCCTCCTTTGTCGGATAATGACCCTCGTCCAGTCTTCGTTTAATGCTGAGCTTAAACGAGTACAAGAAGGTGAGACCGGGCTTCGGAAAGCCCGGACTCGAGTACAATAAGTGCTCAAGGCACTATGTGTGTTCCTACAGTACCTGGATGCGAAGAACTACCGCCTGGAAGTAGAGCTCCTACGTGGGTGCAAGTGCTCCTGCTCTACGGTGGCCAAGTGCTCTTCTGGCTATCTCCGTCTCTTCTCCTCCTATCTCTTGTAGCCTTCCTTTTGGTTGTGGCCTGTGCGCCCTTTTTATTGGCGGCCTCCGGCCACTGTAGTCTGACCTTGGTCCATTGTGATACACCATGTTGACCCTCGGTCACTAGTTGTGTTCTTCTGCTTTGCCGTGCTGGGGCGTGGCGGACGCTCGAGGCCCGCCGGATATTCGGCCATATTCTCTCATCCCGCCAGGATCGATGTTCGGACCGCAGCCCGGCAATACGTGTCTTTCTTTATAGGGGCGAATGGTAAGCTGATCGTTGACGCGACCTACCACCAACTCGCAAGTGGCCTGTGTCAGGCGTGCCTTGGTACTGCGGTCGCATTTAACTCACGTTGACCTACACGGACGCTTGCTTGGCGTTCTGTCTTGTGATCTTGGTGATCTGCCTCGGGTCCCGAGCCCCGGGCTTCGGAAGCCCGAGGGGGCGAGTGACCCGAGCTTTGGAGCGGGGAAGCTTGGGCGCGAGCTTGCCAAGCTCGGGCGTGAGCTTATAAAGCTCGCGCGTACTTTCCGTGGGGCTGGAGGCAAGTTAATAGGCCCTGTCTCTATGGGCTGCATACTTTCCCCAACAATGCGTTTTACACAAAACATGATCAACTCAATGCAACGGGTCTTCATCTGCCGGACTTGATCGCTCCGTTTCCATGCCTTAGGGCCTCCAACCCGAACCGAAACCTTTGAGCCACCTCAAATCCTTCTCCATGGCGTCCTCATGAGCCCTAAGTTTGAGCCTATCCGTCCCACGACATCATCACTGTTCTGGACCTCCATCCACTCGATCTAGTCCCAGTACCGTAACCGACCATGGTTGCCTCCAAGTCTGCGCGCACAAGGACCAAACCATTTCCCACAAGCAAAGATATTTTCTTAGTGCTGTTTCTTGCATGTAAGTCCAATTTCATCATTAATTCAAACATATATGACTACATGCCCACGTTCCCACTCAAACTGAAACCGAAACCTTTCGAACCGGTATTTCCCTCAGCACAAAAGGACAAAGATGGAAATTTTAAAAATACTTCCTTTGCTCAAATGAAAAAAGTCATAATATGAAAACGATGCGTCTCGAACGTCTCTACAAAATCTGTATATAACATTTTTCCATCCGAGTTAGGGAAGACTCTTAAAAACGCAAAACACTCTGTCCTAACACAAATAGCCGAACCAGCTCAAATTAATCTCCCAAACAAACCCCTCAACCAAATCAATTCAAATCACATATACTCATCACAACATAAAGACCTCCACATGGTCTCACAATCTCCCCCTTGATGAGTATATTAACAAACATCAAAAGACATGATGAAAAGTTTGTTTTGAGACGGTAAAGCAAATCAAAGTTGCAAAATCATACTTAGACCAAAAGAAAGAACAATTGCTCAACATGTCCAACTAGACTCAAGATTTCACAAAATGCCTTATTTATAATCAAAAATGCCTTTTCAAAAATACTCTTCCCCTTTTGGCAATATAGGCATCAAGACAATGTCAAATGCATGAAATGCAATCTAAGGGGCTTTGTAAATTAGGCAAATGAACATTAGGTATGAAATGTACTTAGCTAGCCAAATCGCAACCTAAACCCACTAGTTCATATTGAAATAGTTAAATGATATCCATGCTAGGTAGCAAAAGCTAAAGAAATGCGATTTTGCATGATATAACTAGAAACCTTGCATTTGAAAAATCTCAAAACTAGAATAGTGCAAATGCCAAGATTCAACTGGGCATGTAAGAATTCAACTTGTGCAACACATTGGAAGATCTAAAGACACATGTAAAGACATTCATGCTCACCTATTGCTACTATTTTTATCTTTTTTTTTGTTTTTCATAGCAAACTCAGATTTTGGAGGGTAATCCCTAGCAAAGCACATTCCCGACTAGGAGCCATCGACAAAGGCCTCCAAGGTCACTCTCCTCATGTTTGTTTGTATTTTTTCCTTTTTTTAATTTCTTTCCATAGACATTTTTAATGTTTTTGTATTTCCATGTACAAGAGCACTCTGAAGGTCAAAACATGAGTAACAAGTTGGATCCCAAGTTGCAACAAGGATTCGAGTTAGACCAAAGCAATTCAAAGCATGCACAAGAGTCTAGTTAAAAGATTTAACAAGACAAAGTTCTAGATTCATCAAGTTTTCAAGAAAAGCTCAAAATGTATTTAATTTTCAGCTAGACTAGCATGTACAGGGTACCATTTTTAAAATGAACCAGTTAGCTAGAAGTGTCATTCAGAAGCTAAAGTGCATTTCACCACAGAACATCAAAAGCCTAATAGTAAAAGCCCTAAAAACATAAATAAAAACTAAATGCAATGCAAAATGTAATAAAATCTCTAAACTCCCCCCTCAAATAAAAAATCACTCGTTCGAGAGAAAACAGAAGAGATAAGGAGCTGAAGAAACTCACAGGGCAGTCTAAGAGCAAAGATGAGAGATAGATAACTCTAAAGTCTCAGAAACACACTCATCTACCCCAAGCCACAGACTAGGAAAGCAAGCCTACAACTCGACTACTAGAGAGACTAGACACAGACCCTGTCTACCCAGGGGGCCTAACACCTGCTAGACCCAAAAGCCTGTGAGAAACTCAACTAGGTAGAGCAGAGGACATTGCAAATCACACATGATAGCAACCTATAGGTAAGAAGCAGTGGCTAGAGAAGTGAAACTGACTCTCTAATCCTGCCCAAGACTAAACTCAGAGTGCAAATATGCAAATGTAGAAATTTAAAAACATATATCCATATAGACATATATTAAAAATACTAGCTCCCCCTCAACAAATGTCTAAAGGGCTCACTACCCCAAGCTCTCCCCTAAGAGCCACAGACCTAGAGCTGTCCAAGGGCTTGGTGAAGATATCAGCAAGCTGGTGGTCACTCTTCACAAACTGAAGCACTATGTCTCCCTTCTCTACATGGTCTCTAAGGAAGTGGTGTCTGATATCTATATGCTTGGTCCTAGAGTGTTGCACTGGGTTTTTGGCAATGTTTATGACAGAGGTGTTATCACAGAAAAATGGAACACTCTCTGAGGTCAACCCAAAGTCTCTCAAGGTAGAACACATCCAAAGCACTTGACTACAGCAACTAGCCACAGCCACGTACTTGGCCTCTGCAGTGGACTGTGCAACACCTGACTGCTTCCTAGAAGACCAAGAGACAAGGGAAGTGCCAAGAAATTGACAAGTGCTAGAAGTGCTCTTCCTATCTATCCTACAGTTAGCAAAGTTTGCATATGAAAAGGCTCTAAGGGATAGACAAGAAAACGAAAAAGTACCAAATCCCAAAGTCCAGGGTAGCTCTAAGGGCACCTGGAAACTCAACAGAAAGCTTGCGTTAAAAACTTCAAAAATGACTAAAAGTTTCTTCCTTGGTAGCCATGAAGAAAACCCAAGAGAACCTCGAGAAGTCATCAACCACAACAAGCACGTACCATTTGCCACCCACAGATTGCACTCGAGCAGGACCAACAATGTCCATGCGCAAAAGCTGTCCGGGTGCATTTGTCATCACAAGGGTGACAAGAGGGTGAACTGCAGCAACCATCTTTCCATGGCGACAAAGTGCATAAACCAAATCATTGACCATTTTGAGTTTAGGCAAACCGCGAATAAGGTCACGACTGCTAACTCTAGTCAAGTGATCAAAACCAATGTGACCAAGTCTCCGATGCCAAGAAGAGAGATCATGAGATTCTAAAGCAATTAAGCAATGTGGAGAGCCAACAGAAGAAGCATCAAAATTAGCACGAAAGACTCTCCCAACACAAGAAATCCCCAAACAAACTCCCCAGAAGATCCAAGAATTTGAGAGCAATTTCTCTTGAAACGAACCTCAAAGCCATCATCGGTAAGCTGAGACATAGAGAGCAAATTGTATCTCAACTTACTAACAAAGGCAACATCCTTAAGCACAAAGCGGTCACTAACCTGAATTGACCTTTGGTAAGCACCCTACCTGAAGAAGCATCCCCAAAGGTGATGGATTCACCATTTGGGACACAGACAAGAGAAAAAAACCAACGAGAATCTCTGGTCATTTGTCGGCAACACCTTGAGTCAACAATCCAAACCTCTTCCTTCCCCGCCGACGCACCTGCTCAACGAAACAGAGAGGTGAGTGACTCAGTATTGGGACAAATCAAAGCAGATTTAGGAACCCAATACTAAGTCACACCACAAATAGTAGAAACACCCCCTGAGCTAGCACCCTGATGCCTCTCAACTCTCACAAACTCTGAAGGAACCCTAGCAGGACGTCTAGGCGCCACGTTTGGGTTGGGTCGCCGTGGTGCAAAGGTCGGTCCTCCTTAAGTGTGCCGCTCAGGTCTCCTACCACCCAAAGTAGGAGGAAAACCACGTCGTGGGTGTCTACCTCCACGAGGCAAAGAAAGCACACCCTGAGGACGATGGGAACCAAAACCACGGAAAGCACTAGGTCCAGCAACAGCACCAACAACCTGTGCACTTACACCTGGCCTACGCACAACTACATGAGCCAACTTCCTAGCTATTTGTCTAGGAGCTGTGGGTGCCCTAGAAGCTCTCAAGGTCTGAGCATGACCCTAAAAACCCTAGGAGCAGAAGCACGCTCACGCCTAGCAACTCTAGCTCTCCTAAAGCAAAACTCAAATAGGTGTCCATCCTTCTGACAAAAGGTGCACGTAAACTTCGCTCTACTAGAAGCAGAAGTCACAGGGGGAACAACCTTCCGAGCAGAAGTCTCTTGGACAAAGCCAGCAAATCGAAACATAATCCTCTGAGGGACTCTTGAAGAAACCTCAACCATCTGGCCATCCTCACCAGTAGTGACAATCTTGGCAGGGTGGCGCTTAGTGTGCTCAAGCCAGTCAAAGCCTAGATCTCTACCCTTGGAAAGTTTTGACTTATCCAAGATCAAATTCAGCTTCTTCTTGCCACCAACAAACTTCTCAAGAGTGCTCACAAGGTACTCACACCCCTGATGAAGCTGGGGGCACAAGTCACAAGCAGCAGGAGGTAAGACACCAGAAGAATCCTGATCATCTAACTTGTCCTTACCTAGCGCCCTGCGATATCTCTCACTCAACATATCCACCTCTTTCCTAAGAGCAACACAGGAAAGGCGGAACTCAGCATTCTTGATTTGAGCTAGCTGACCCTCAAATCTCTTGCTAAGATCCTCATAGACTCTACCCATTTCTCCCTCTAGTTCATCACAACGAACATAGGTAAAGTTAGAAAGCAGGGTGTTATTCATCTCAGTAATTTTATTTTCATGTTTAAATTCTCCAATTTAAAATTGAGATAGTCTTCACAGGTAAAAGCTGAGTGAAAGTTACAGTCCTCATCTAAACTAACAGGGTCCTTAGGTGCTCCAAGATCTCTATAGCTCTCATCTGAGCTAACTAGGTCCTTAGGTGTGTCATATGAAAGATGTACAGCAGGATCAGGACAAGCAAATGACAGTGCAGAGGGATCAATCATACTAGCTGTTATGAAACTAGGAGTAGAAGTAGCAACAACAAAAGCATCTCTAGCCTGATCTAGTTCAAGAATCACACTAGCATGTCTTCCCCTAAGTTACTCAAGTTCAATAAACACGCTATCATACAAGGTCCTTAGTTCATTCAACTCCTGCACATGCTTATCACATTCTCTCCAGCCATCAGAATCTACCGGCTGAGGAGGCACAAAGCACTTCAAGTTCTCCAACTTCTGGGTCAAACAAGCTACCTCCTCCTCCAGCTCCCTACACCTAGCTCTAGACTTGGCATGAAATCGACCTAGCTTCAAAAATACATCATTGAGCTCCTCGTAGGTTGGTACCTTAGTGTAAGAGTTGGTGTAGAGGTCAAAGTCGCTCACTCCATCCTCATCGGCCATGAAGCCTATGCCGGCGTAGCCATCGTTATCGTCGTTCTTGGGCTTCTGGTCGTCACCTCCATCATCACTCCAAGTCTCCTCCGAGTCCGAGATGTTGGCCTCAGCCAAGGCAGCCAACACATTCTAGAAGAGTCTCCGTCCCTTGGAGAACTTGCGCTTCTTGTCACTTCTAGGCACCAGCTTATTGTTGCGATTCTTGTTGATCTAGTGGTTCTTATCCGGTGCCATGTAGTCATTCTTGCCTTTCTCCAGCCTGGGGCAGTTGTCCCGAATGTGGTTGGGGCCACCACACTCGAAGCACTTGATCGGCCCTCTTCTCCTCTCACTCACTCTCTTATAGGCTGGCTGAATTTTCTTGCGAGTAAGGCTAATTGATCCTCGAGCACTCCATCTAGCATCTCATTAAGCTTTTCACACAAAGCAGAAAGAGAGAAACCAGTGCCAAACTCCAAAGAACTCGAGGAACAGCACAAAGAAGGATCGGTGACCAAAGCTATAGAAACTGGACTAGGCTCACAAGATAGATGCTAAGCTCGTACGTCTTAAGGTTCGAATATAGCCTATCCAAGGTTAAAGTGGTAAGATCCGCAGCCTGCCAGATCGTAGTCCCCTTCACCCCCCAAATCTTTAAATCCAAGGTGGACAAGAAGTGATGAGCATTCTCAGAGTCGGTGTAGGTGGTGCCAACTGACCCGAGGTTGCTAAGGATCTTGGTGAACTGACTGAAACAGGCGTCCAGTGATTCACCAGCCTTCTGCACAAAGCGATTGTATTCTCTCTTGTACTGGTCTTGCCTCCGGTCTTGATCTAGACTGTCCCCTCATGGTAGGCAACGAGGGTAGTCCAAATCTCGTGAGCAGTCTTGATATGAGCAACTCACTCATATTCATTTCTAATCAGCCCCTAAATGATCATGTTGCGGGCTCTAGCATTCAACTCCACATCTGGCTGATTATGGATGGTGATTTAGTCATCTTTTGGCAACACATACTTTCAGCCGAACATTGTATCCCTGTGCCATGATGTAGGATTCCATCCTGGCCTTCCAAAAAGAAAAATCCAAACCCGAGAAAATAGGAGGCTTCGTAGAATACTTGTCATCCACCATGGTTTAAGACGAAAACAAGGAAAGGCTCAAAGATCGGTTAAGATCAAGAAAAGAGCGCAACCTCGCTTTGATATCAATCGAAATACCGAACCTGGCGACTAGAGGGGGGTGAATAGGAGCCAAATAAATTTTCTCGCAAGGAGATGAATGATGCTCTTCACCCAACGCACCTCAAAGATGACATCCCACAAGAAGAGCCATATTTCTGGTTGTTAAGTGCTCAAACAGAGTAATCTTAGTCCAAAGTGGTTGCACTCAAAGACAAAACACTCCAACTAAAAAGGTGCTTTAGGAAAAGCACGCAGGAATATTCCAGTAGAAATCAATTCTGATAATAGAAGTGGTTGCTGGCTTTCTTAGACTCTAAAACTTATGGGAATTTTTCTCCCTATGCCTTGATGAGACATGCAGCCTCCAGCCAAGTTTCAGATCAAAACTCCTCACAGAAAATTCAAGAAAAATAGTGAACCAAGAACTATCTGGAACTCGCGCATAGAAAGTTTTGGGCTCGGTATTCACCTCATAACTCCCAAACAAAGAATCTAGATGACTCCACAATTTCTTCACAAGTAGAAATGGCAGTCACGGACCTTCTTCCATTGGAATAACTCAAAAAGGATTTTCTTGATGTTTCTAAAATTCCTAAATCAACTACAGCGCGAGTAGAACCTCCCTGCCTTCAAGAACAAGAAAGACAAGAATTTGATCTCTTGTTTATCACAGGTTGCCAAAGGCCTCAAATCATGTGTACAATCTCAAAACATCATGGATCAGCAGCATGTGGAACAAGAAGGGGCAAATAAACAAGTAGCAACAAAAAAACATCAAAGAAAAGAGATTAAACACAAGAACTAGACAAGAACGATGCCAGGATATGACAAACTAGTTTCTATTTCTTGAGAGGGTTTGTTCACAGCCACACTTATGTGGGAAAAAGCTCAAAAGAGTAGAATAAAAGCCACAAAACCTCAGCTCAAGACTTGGTGGAGGCAGCCCCTCCATCCCTCCTTATATAGGGCAACCGAGTGAACCTCCACCCTTGATTGCTTCCTTGGTTTCCAAATAGCCTCATCAAGAGCTAGGATTCACCCACTCAACTAGCCACTTATATTGGCCTAAACCACTCACACATAGCCCAACATGGGCCAAATATGCCATACATGGATTTTACACAAAACCCGATCAACCCGATGCAACGGGTCTTCATCTGCTGGACTTGACCGCTCCATTTCCGTACCTTTGGGCCTCCAACCCGAACCGGAACCTTTGAGCCACCTCAAGTCCTTTTCCATGGCATCCTCATGAGCCCCAAGCTTGAGCCTATCCGTCCGGCGACATCATCACCGTTCTGGACCTCGATCCACTCGATCTAGTCCCGGTACCATCGCCGACCACAGTTGCCTCCAAGTCTACGCCTACAAGGACCAAACCATTTCCCACAAGCAAAATATTTTCTTACCGTTGTTTCTTGAATGTTAGTCCAATTTCATCATCAATTCAAACATATTTGACTACATGCCCATGTTCCCACTCGAACTGAAACCAAAACCTTTCAAACCGGTGCTTTCCTCAGCACAATAGAACAAGGATGAAAATTTTAAAAATACTTCCCTTGCTCAAATGAAAAAAAGTCATAATATTAAAAAGATGCACTTCGAAATTCTCAACAAAATCTGTATATAACATTTTTCCATCCAAGCTAGGGAAGACTCTCAAAGATGAAAATACTCTGTCCTAACACAAATGTCCGAACCAGCTCAAATTAATCTCCAAAACAAACTCCTCAATCAAATCAATTCAAGTCACACATACTCATCACAACATGAAGACCTCCACATGGTCTCACAAAAACATATTCTGAGATTTATGACTAATGAACACATGGAAATTTTTATTACATAACAATAAATTGACAACCCTATAAAATATGTATTTATAAAATATGAGCCTCCGCGTGCTCGGTGAGCTTCCTCTAAACCCCCTCTTGCTCATGCACCCCTTAGCCCCTCCCCCCCTAGATCGCACTAGATTGCCGGTATTTTGCATCACCTAGGCCCTGTTTCCATCCTGCACGTGGCGCCACTGCTCCGGCTTGCCACTGGCGAAATCCCTTGTAACACCCTAGCTCCTCCTAGAGCCTGGAATGCTACTAACTCCAAGAATCACTAGAAATTTCGGCAGTACCACCCCTAATTATTGTATATCCACTCAGCAGACACAAAGCAATATATACATAACAACGGATGCATAAGTATCCAAACCACTTTCTTACCACATTCTGACCTACACATAGACCACAATCGGGCCGCGAAACTATATAACCAAGTAACAATCTTACTATAACTTACCCTCGGGTGATGTCGAATGGCCGGCTCCCGAAGATATGAACATAAATAAAAAGGAAACTAAAAACCATATACATACAGGACATTGCATCATGCTTTCTTTTATAACAACCATACGTTAGTCTAGATCAATAAGCTCGTTATAGATTACTAAGGTGAACAGACACTAGTGAAGTGGCATAAGGGTGATGCTACACCCTTCCCCAAGAAATGCCGGCTTCAAGATGTACCTAAAACATGAAGGAAACAAGGGTGAGTTCAACAACTCAGCAAGTACATAACGGAATGACAAACACAACATAACACCATATTTTGGTTGTCAAGCATGATAACCCAGCATATTATGGATATTAATGTATCTCCCTCTCAACGGGTCAAACCCCAAACATGCTAGGATAGTGTCGTAGGCATTCCCTGTTTATTTACTCAGATAAACCTCCAACCCCGGACAAGTGTTATATGCAACTTATTCAACCCTTGTTTCGAACTGTCATAAACGTGGCTCTTAAACGCTTTAGCCCCTAGCTCCATCCCAATCTGATTCTATTCCTAATACGGGGCCCCTCACCAGTAACTAGAAGCTATGATCTAAGCAACCTTTAAACTCAATTAGAATAAGACACGACCAAAGGCCAAAACAAGAATACATCCATTATATATGCTTAACCATTAACGAATAATATATCTCAACGCAAGAGTGAGTCCGCGACTCAATTATCACATAACATGTCATGAGTTAGGCCATTGCTTAATTAACACCATCATCTATGAACATTCCATCTGCAGTATCCCTAATATTTGATTAAGTCACAAAACACTCATGCTCAAGCAAGCCTATGTATGCACATTCTCCTTGCCATAGCTTATAGGACAACTTTCACAACATCTGTTCCAATCAACTTTCACATTTCATAACCAATGCAATGCAGTATGTATCTGTTTGTACCGTTGAGCTCATACCGGTATAGCCGAGTGCCACCTGTCGGTGCAACACTCTTGTCTGTCCTATTTCAGGTGGGGACCAATTTACTCCACTCCCATGGAGTGCCTACCTAAGTAGGTATTTTCACTCCCACTTTTGTGGGATGTCTACCCGAGGTAGGTCCTGTCATATGAATGCAATGCAATAATGCAACTATGCAACACAATCTCACCGATAAGCATCCAATTACCACATACCTTCCTCATTTAACAATAAAAAGTGTAATACTCACATTACCATCGTACCACCATAGACCACCATTCATCTATTCAATAAAAACAATCACAGGACAGTAAACTAATTAGCCATGCATCCAATCGAATAAATGTTTAACATATACTAGCAAATACAAAAAGAACCTCATTAAGCATTAGTTACCATCGCCCTAAGGCCAATACTCGTTAGAAGTATTGTATTTATCATATTGGAATCGGTGCATAAACAGTATTGAAAGCAAACTATGGGACAATTCAAGTCTTAAGTCCAAACGCACCCTCATCTACTAGATTAAACCAATCAACAATTTAATCCAACCATTCCCACGTCTATAGCCCATCCACTGGCCTCTTACCATCTTTAAGCCCTTCCTAGTATATAGCAACCCAACATACCCACCAACCTAGGGTATTTCCATCTAATGTATTTAACCAAGTACATGTGCAAAAGAATGCATATTAGAGATAAGGGATTAGTTTGGGATGGGGAGTCACGCTGTGATCGCTATCCCACTATGCACTTGCCTCTTTTACCAAGCGAAGAGCGGAGTGAGGCAGCAACGGCACCGACCTCGAGGCGATCTATCCTACACATCAGACATGTCATATTCATAATGGTATAGCAACACCACCAAGCACCAAGCATAACTTAGTTTTAACCATCTAATTCTGTCTTCCTAAGACTTCAAGATTACCAACAATTTTCATATCAAACACTATTTAATTCTTAATCTTTCTAGGCCATATCAAATTAACCCCACAATAGTCATAGCCTTTATTATCTAAATTATTGATTAGCCAGATCAAATTACCATTAACATAGTAGGAATCCCGCTGCAGCCCAACAACAAGATGGCAACACGGAAAACACCATACCTCACAAACCGTTCATCCAAATCACACGTTCTAGGACTATAAAAAGCTAGAAACACAACCTACAATTCTTACAACATGACCAAGTTTCAACTCTTGACATAATCCTCTGCATTCCATGACACAACCTACTGCATATATAAGTCCACCTTCTAGGCTTAAAGTCCAACATTAGAGTTTACCATCTCTCACAATTAGCAACCTAAACATCACATAAAATAGCAAATTGCAGGGGAAAGACTTTAATTTGTTACCCACAAGGATTGGTGAGCAAACCTAAGGTTTTCCCCTTCCTTCTCTTCCCCTTTTCCTCCTCCCTTTCCTTCTTCCCAAGCCAGCACCTCCTTCCCTCCTCCTCTTCCTTCTTCCCATCCCTCTCCTCTCCTTGCACAACTCGGCAAGGGCATGGGAGAGCACGGGGCGAAGAGGGAGGAGCAACAGGGGAGACGCATGGGTGAAGGGGCGGCGCATGGCCGGCGGCGGCGACAACGATGCTAGATAGGGGCAACGACAGCAGCTAGCTAGGGCTCGACTGAGCTAGGGCGTAGAGGGAAACTGCGGTGGGGGAGGCAGGTGGCAGCTCGGACAGTGATGGACGATGGTTGGGGTGGCGACGGCCGAGGCAACGGCGGTCGGTGGCTTGGCTGGATCCCAGGGGCGGCGAAGACGTGACCGGCGGTTGCTGCGCAGGAGCAGGAGGGCGGCGTCGGGGCTGAGGCGGCTAGGGCTCTAACCACCCCCTCCCCCACGGTTGCCCCCTAAACAGCCTGATTTTGGGCCAGGTCGGGCCGGTGCGGATGTATCACACCCCTAACAACATGTTCTAGGTCATAGGTCCCTGAATCCATTCCGCCATGGTATGGAAACACTGGCGGCCTGTATCGCCGGCTAGGCGTCACCGAGGAGCTCCGTGCGAGAGGGCCGGCCGGGCTGGTGCCCTGTACCGGTGTCGCTGACATGCGTGTCCCGCATGTCAGTCGGGCCGTGATTTAAATCCGCGCGGTTAAAGATAATGACCCAAGGACATGTGGGTCTGTGGACCCACTGACAGGTTAGTGGTAGCGCCCCATGCATAATGCACATTCACTCCACGGTAGCGTAAACTAAGAAATACGCCTTTGGTCTATTGGAAGTTCACTGCAAGGAAAGTGCCCTTCAAATTTATGTTTCCTTCTAGTGCATTTGCGCAGTCGGAAGGCGCCACCGGAAAATACGCCTTATCCTTATTAGCTCGCGGGCTGTGCCACAGATGGGCCAGCCCATTACTATTCACCAATTTACCAGCCTTCTCCATTTAAAATAATACCAGAAATGAAAATGAGTTACTAAAAATAGCTAGACATCTACAAAAATCCTAGAAAAATTATGATAAATACTAGGTGACCGACTAGAATTAATATAATTAATTAAGGGAATAGGGAGCCAATATTGGGCTCTATTTAAATTAAACAACCATAATTATGGAATTTCTTTTAGAGAAACAACCCAGTAAATGATTTTCTGTTATTTAAAAATAATAAATAAACTAATATAAATCTAAGACAATTCTAGAAAATATAGAAAAAAAATCTAGACTTAAGGAAAATATTAATCATGGCAATTTAGTTAGTCCGTCCCCCTTAATGAATTGATTAGTCGATAATTACGATATCATGGCTAAAAGAAACTTAAATCACCCAAGACCAACCAGCAACCTCACACTCCACTGGTCACTATGAGCTGATCATAACTTAGTTGAGAGTTGATGAAGGAAATACTTTAAGTAAAATTAAGTATTATCTATTATGGGCAATCTAATTAAGGGTATTGAGTCATCATGTCAATTCATTGTCTAAGTCGATAACTAAAACATGCATTTAAACCACTTTTCCTCATGTTCAAACAATACCGTAATAGTAACTATTTTATTTAAAGGACTAAATGGACTCACTTAAATCCCAAAATTTTTGCAAGGACAATGTTAACCCTGAAGAAATTATTAAAATATTGAGACTCGGTTTAGCATAGTAACTATACATAAGTGCTTAATTAGGATAATTAAAACCCCTCTTTTAGGAAATTATCTTTACTGCCAAATTAGGTTCAATTACTTAAACCACTATAACAGCCACCTAATATTTTTAGAAAATACTACAGACAAAGGTATTTTGACCTTATATACTATATTATTCTAATTAGGGAGTTTATTGCATCATCATCATCATCATAGGTTTACTTTCGTTCACACCGCCGTTATCTATTTGTAAAGTTATGATTATTAGTAGGCTCATGGAACTTCTAACAACAGTCAACGATCGCTACACTAAGCGCGTTGCTTTTCATACATCATGCTTTCTTATTGCAATTTGGTGTTTTATTCATTGCTCTTCAAACTCGTTCCGTTATTAGACGCCGAGGAGCCTAAGGACCAATTCGAGAAACATCCCGAAGACCCCCATCACCCATAGGACCAAAGCGAGTTAACATTCGGTTAGATCATGTTGAATACCTAGTTTCTAAAGTATTTTATTTAAAGTATCAAATTGCATGCTCTTTAATTAATTATGGGTACTTGTTTAATCATGAGATATCATACCCTGTTTATTACTTGTTATTGTTTTACCATGATGATCTTGTCTCGATAAAATCATCTATCATTTAAATTTATTAATGATTGTCTTGATGATCACTTTTGATAACTTAGATAGGTTAAATAAAATGATTTAGACTCATAAGTCTAGGTTAAAATCTACTTACACATTGCTCAGGTTCAATTAATAATTTTAGACTTACTTCTCTCGGAACGGTGAACCGACATTCACCGGACATGATTACACAATAAACCTGGATAATTGGGAATTGGGCCTGACATGCCAATGTGTGTGGGATTAGGAATGCGGACGTGGTCCGGCATATGGATAAGGGTGTGAAGTAGATTGGCTACATGGTGTGAGGGGGTTATCCATTCAAACATGGTGCGGAGAGGAGCGCGGGACAACATGCGGAGCTGCCAAGCGCTGTCACAGGGTGGTTCCGTCACAATGTGTGCAAGGCACACGGAAGAACGACAGCGGAAGAAGGGAGTCGTTACGGAAGAACGATAGCAGAAGAAGGGAGTCATTATAGACAAGTGTGGACTGGCCGAATCCAATGTGACTCCTAGACTAGACCGACGGGCGTGCAGTGAGGCACGCAGTGGGAAGTCGCTAACCATGGATTTGGTTCCTAGCACCACACACGTGGCCATAGCGCGGTAGTGCAGGCATGGGACCCAGAGACTTTGCCGGAGGGCGTCCTAGCAAACCCCAGTCCGAGGTAAAGACAGGCTTATGTCATCATTCGAAGGATGATCTAGGTTTTACGTCATATGGAACCGTGACTCTAGTATGGGCTTGGCAACCCAGCTAGGGAAGAACGGACACTTCGTGGCACGTAAGATTCACAACAGGTGCACCACAGCCGGAATATGATGGCGAGTGTTTGGAGAAAGACTAGTTTGGGATTATGGTATGGATTGGGAAACTAAAACTTGATTCATTGATTAGTAGAACTTTGGTTTAACATACCTGATCAGAGGTCGGGCCGGGCCAGGCTTTGGGTCGGGCTTGCAAAAGCCCGGTCCCGCGGGACCAAGCCCGAGCCCGGCCCGGCCCGGCCACCGGGCTCGTAGAACCGGGCCCAAGCCCAGCTCGAAGCCCGAAAGCCCAGCCCGAAGCCCGAAAGTCACGGCTTAATCCCAATCAGGCTGGGCCCGAGCTCAGCCTGGCCTGACCGCTGGGCTTCAATTCAAAGCCCGAGCCCGGCTCGGTGCACTGGCCGGGCCGGGCTGGGCCGGGCTTTTTTAGGCCGGGCCGCCCATGAACAGGTATAGGTTAAAATTGCTAGGTGATAAGTTTTGATTTGAAAAACTTGCTTTCTGCAAATAAACAAACCCAACCTTTCCTTTGGCACCTCTATCACTAACTACATTAGGTTGGGTGTTAACTCGCTAGTGCGGTTTGATTGCGCACTGACCTCACACACTTACTATTTTAGATGATGAATATGAGCAAGACCCCTACGCCTGCCATGAAGATGGA
The DNA here is from genome assembly GCA_036346145.1 of Olyra latifolia. Classification (NCBI taxonomy): domain Eukaryota; kingdom Viridiplantae; phylum Streptophyta; class Magnoliopsida; order Poales; family Poaceae; genus Olyra; species Olyra latifolia. The sequence goes on along the minus strand of CM070524.1, from coordinate 50,795,808 downwards.
GCCTAACAGTACACTGATGATTAGGACGAGGCTTAGGGTGACCCTCCAATTGTTTGTAGAGCATAGCCAGCCAGAGAAGTTTATGATCTTCTGATTATCATTGCACTCTGATCTTTTGTTGTTTTCAAACTATTTTGGACCAATGTGCCATGTTGTAATACTTAAATAGCTATCGGACTTAATACATGTACTTAATTTAATTAAAGACTTTTGCTTGTATGAAATAATCTAGGTATGTAAATGGTGTGCACTAGCGTACCGATCCAAGGACTAGTGTAGATCAAGTGGTAGGAAAGGAGCGACCCCACAGATGCTCTTCCGTATTCGTGCAATCCGGCCGGGCCGGCGATGGGGTGTCACCCGATTCCATGACCTGATCTGGCAAGAGGGATGGCACAGACTGGACGTCGGCGACATTGTCGACGAGGACGACCACCATGGGGAGATCGGATCTTGCATAAGGCGACGCGTGCTAACATCCTTGCTTCTGCCTAGGGTTTCTAGGGTTCACTTCCATGGCCACGACCTGACAGCTCTAGGACAAGCTGTCTCATAAAGGAAGGTGAAATTGTTATATGCAACGAGTAGCGATGAGGCCGCTCACTCAGTTAGTAAGATAAGCTTTAGTGGTTAGGTTAACTAAAATAAAGGAAGAGGTTGCCTCTCCACCTGAATTTCCTGTTCATGTGCACTATTAACGTGTGTGAACAGTAACCCACAGCAGAGATTAGGTTTAGATACGATAAAATATTAGGTTTTATCTTATCCGATAAGATAGTTTTAATCTGCTATTTCCTAGATATGTTTGTTAGGAGGTCGTCCTATATTAAGGACAAGGGTTGGTCAAGAGCTAGGAAAAGCCTATTTCGCCCTCCCTCGTCTTTCCTCTCTTATTCTTCTTCTTCCGTCTCCCATCTCCCTGTCCTATCTATCCCTCTTCTTCCCCAATCTCTCCTCTCTGCTTGTGGCTTCTTCCCTCGAATGGAGAGGAAGATCATGGGATGGCACCCGTGCCACTTCTACTGGCCACTGGCGCTGCCCGCTTGTGTCGCCGTCGGCAAATTCACAGGCATTATCAAAATTGTAAATTTTTTACAGGCGTATAAAATTAAACCTTCTAAGTAGAAAAATGAATTCAGGTTGTATTCTTGTGCACAAGAAAATTTGTATACGTTTACGAGTGTAAAAACATTCTTTTAACTGCCAAGCAGGGCCTAAAGCAAATCAGATGGCATCAGTGCATTATCCAAACAAAACAAGGGCATAATCTGTAGTACATCCATTGTCCCAAGTTCCAGGGAAGTACAAGGTGAACTGGTAAGGTCTCCAACGGGACACAGGAATTCCTTGTATGAAACGGTTCAGTTTCTAACGTAATCAAGAAAAACTTTCCATGCACCAATTAATACGAGTTATGAACTAATACAAGGTTCATTATTTGGTTTAAATTTTGGGACGTGTTGTTAAAGAAAACATCAAGATCCTTTTAGAGTCTATTCAGCCCTATTCTAAGCGCCTAAGTCTTTGAGAGACTGAAGAAGAAAAACGGGTCTGCAAACTACCGTAGCCGTCAGGCCCTGGAAAAAGTGAATGCGCTTTCAAAAAGGAGATATTTGACTGCACAAAAAAATGGAACTGCTCCGTTTAAGTTACAAGGCAACTAGGCAACACTAGCAGCGAATCGGACTTTACAAGCGGTTTTGGAACCGCTTGTAAGCAATCGCTTGTGATGCTCTCCGGGGCGTCACAAGCGGTTTTATACCCGCTTGTAGTGCTGCCGGGTACCGGTTAAAAAGAGAAATAATTTTTGAGGAGTAGTGGGATTTGAACCCAGGACCTCGCCTTTCTCGTGACCCACGCCACACTCTGCTAGCCAACTCATCTCACGCGTGCTCTCTAATGAGATAAGGCAAACTTTCCTTTTAGCATTTAAAAAATTGGACTTTTACAAGTGGTTCAGGACACGAACCCCTTGTAAAGCCATAAGGGGTTCATGTCCCGAACCGCTTGTAGAACACGAACCACTTGTAGAAGTTCTACAAACGGTTCGGGGTTCGTGTCCCGAACCACTTGTAGAACACGAACCACTTGTAGAAGTTCTACAAGCGGTTCGGGACACGAACCCTTTGTAAAAGTCCTATCCTGACTCAGCCTTTTGAAGGGCTTTACAAGGGGTTCGTGTCCCGAACCGCTTGTAAAAGTCCTATTCTGGCTTAGCCTTTTGAACCGCTTGTGATGACACTATCACAAGGGGTTCGCAATGAACCCCTTGTGATTTACCCCTTGTGATGCCTATATCTCTAGTAGTGCAAGTTCGGTCTATATTGTTCCATGATCCATAGTTTATTAGTTTTGGCAACAATACATTTTTATGGGTCTGAGAATTTTGGGATGTGAAAATAAGTTCCTCGAAAAGATAAGTTCCTCAAAAAGATAGCAATGGCTGACTGACTTGGGCATGGGGGATCAGCAGCGGACTGTTAAATTAATTCAGCAATGAATTGGCTTTAAATCCAGAAACACTGCACGTTTAGTCTTTTCGTTTATTTAACGCAAACCAGATGGCATCATTCCATTGTCGAAACAACACAAAGGTCATAATCCCTTACCTGGTTTACCTTCTATATTCAGCACACGCAAGGCTTCACAATTCAATAACCGAGGCACTGGCTTACCTGGTTTTTTATCTGGGAGACTAACAGAGCCAAAAATATGAAGTGATCGAAGATGAAATCCATTCATCTTCGCCTTTGGGAACTCTATCGTTTCACAAAAGCTGCCCTGGAGTGACAGCCGGCGGATCTTGTTTGAATAATTTTCACGAAAACCATTACCAAATACAGTAACAAAATTCTCTTTATAAGCCTGAGATATAATCATGTCATATATAACATCATGAACCTTGCAGAATATTATGTCGTTTAACTCAGATTCAATTGGTTCGACTTGGATCATGCTTCTATTGATAAGCTGGTTCAAGTAGCTCTCTCCAGCCTGCTCCATACTTTCTCGATTTTGTCCGGTAACCAATCCCTCAGCTACCCAGCTCCATATCAGTAATCTAGTGTCAATGCGATAATCCTCTGGAAAGACACTTAGATACAACAGGCAAGTTCTTAGATGGAGAGGAAGGTCAAAATAACTAAGGAGCAATATCCTTTCCATTTCGGCAACCGGTGAGTCTTTCTCAATATCAGAAGAAAAAGATTTCTGTATTTTCACCCACGTATCCTCTGTTGGTCTTTACTGGCTAGTAAACTAGATATACTAATTATCGCCAACGGCAAGCCACCACATTTCTTCAAAATTCCTTGGATCACTTCCCTTAATTCTGGCGGACAATCTTCATTAGAAGGAAAGTTCTCCTAAGGAAAAATTTTCGTAAATCATCTTCACTTAGAGGCCTCAATTCATACACAAGCCCATCAAGGTCAGAACAGCATGATTTGGCAACATCTTTTACGCGTGTTGTCGTGATTATTATACTTCCGTTCTTATTGCTCGGTAGTGCTGACTTCACTTGTTTCCATGCTGGTATATCCCATATATCATCAACAATAATCATGTACCTGCGTTTTAATGGAAGTGCATTAGTACAGACATGATAATTTACCATTGATGGTCCTGCATTAGCAGCTAACAACAAGCACATTGATTATTGAATCACTGCTAGTAAAATTTGTGTACTGATACGGTGTAGCTGCGATTTACCTATTACTGTGTCTTGATCGCAATGTTTTAAAAACATGGGCTGGTTTCTACATGGGATCAAGTTTTGCCACAGGAATAAAATTCAGAATTCTACATTAAGCTATTAAATATATTTCATACTATTCACCATATCTTCTATAAACATGGCACCATGATATAACTCTCCGACAAAAGGTTTCCTTAACATGTACAGCAATTTACCAGGATTAACGACTGTATAATAAAATAACTACACAATAAAATGTTATCTTCATTAGTACTTCATAAAAAAAATGTATTAACTATACACAACCGTACTTTATAAGAACTAAATTGGAACACTACCGTTGAAAAGAACTTACTTGAAATACTGATTTAGTTTCACCACTGAATTACACAAACTCCCGGAAACTTGCATTCGTTTGTACAAGTTAGCATCCATTATATTTGAAACAATTTTGCAATAGTTAAAAACCTGAGCAATTAGCGCATATAAAAACAACTTGGTTTGGTAAAAAGTTTTATGCAGAATGTACACATCAGGTTATGCCACAACACATGAGATCTACTAAATTCTACAAATTTGCTGAGCTGCACATATAAGTAATTTTGGATTACCTCTTGTCTTTTAGATAATCCCTCAGTGTGGGTATGAGCTGCTCCTTGTCCCACTTTTCTAAGCTATCAAAATCCTTTCGACTAATTTGAAAGAGTATATCTCTAAGAAGTTTCTTGATTTCAGGCTTTCTAGAAACAGAGATGAAAGCCTGACAATCAAATGGTACTTCGATTTTGTAGTACACCTCTCTTGCTAGAGTAGTCTTGCCGAGCCCTCCGACTCCATAGATAGACACAACCCGAAGTTGTGTGCTTCCGCCTTTTAACCAGCCAATGATCTTCTCCCGAGGGCCATCAATACCAACGAGGTTTTTCGCCTCCTCATAGATTGCAGTTGCTCGAGGATCCACAGGAACATACTGGGTTACTGGGATGATTTCATCAATTTTGTATCGTCGACGCCTCTCGTCCTCTTGTTCAACAAGGACCTTGAGCTCTTGGATCTCTTTTGCTATCTTATGGTCTTCCCACGTCGTCTTTATCTTCCGCTTAATCTTCCGTAAGAAGTTAGCCTTGACATCACCGCTGCTGGCACGAAGCATGTACCGGTCGATGCAGTCCTCGATATCATAGGAGAGCTCCCGTACCTTATTCATCCACTCCATCGTCTGTGGATCAATCTGGTCGTGCTCCATGTCCGCGAGCCTTTGCAGCACGGCATTCATGCTGCTCAGCTCATCTCTCAGGAAGCGAATCCCAGACTTCACGCCTCTGAGCAGCTGGTACTCATCAGCGAGCAAGCTCGTGAGCTTGCCGATGACGGAGTTCATGGCGCCCGTGGAAGAGCTCACCACCATCGCTGCAGCCGTCTTGAGCACTCTCTCTCTCTATCTCTACAACAACTCCAGGGAAGCGCTGAGAATTGCTACTGTGGTCCGGTGGTAGTGGTGTGTGAGAGCGAGCCGAACGACGTTCCCTGCTCTCTTTATGGAGTACGAGATATGCAGTAATTCAACACCATCAAGGCTTCCCTGCACCGTCGTCGTTATCTAGTCGGAAAGCACCACGAAATAGCTCGGAAATTGGGTGCTCTAGGAGTCTAGGGTAAATTAAACTTGAGTTTACTGGCACTTGGTTCACTGGCACTTGGTTCGCCAGGAGAGCACCTTAATTTGGAATTCCTGGCAAAGTTAGATAGCTTAGGTTCCACGCGCAATAGCAAGGATTAGGCTTTCTTTGCCCTTCACATGATTCCGTTTGCACCGCTTGCCAACAGAATCAGACAAAGCCTTAGTGTTAATATATGCTTAAAGCGCTCTTGCCACGACATACTTTCTTCTATTATTCTTATTAGTAAAACGTTTGACAAAACAGAAGTAGATCAAGAACACAAGCCACAAATTTTATGTGAAAAACACTTGCGGAAAAAAACCATAGACACTAATAAGTGAAACCTTCACTATATCAGGAGATTTACAACATGACTTATCTTCCGTACAGCTTACAATAAGAATTTATATATAGGGCGACAACTTAAAGTTCAACACAAAAACAAATCCGTACAACACTCTGAGACCCACATGATTCCATTTGCACTATTTACCAACAGAATCAGACAAAGCGTTAGCATAATTATACGCTTAGAGCAACGTGCCATATTAGCCAACATATTTTAGCGATACAAGTAGCAGAGCAGCTGCAAGTCATCATCGTGAAGCTTATCAAATTGCCTTGGATTTATCATCTTATTTCTAACTTCCTACTTTGCTTTATTTTGGGCATGTCTGGTTGCCTCGCTCCAGCCTAGCCAGGCCCGTGCGAGCGAGGCAACGCGCATTTGGTTGTCTGCAAGCCAGCCAAAGCCAGGCTCCATGCATGTAAAAGCACTGTTGGGGCCTGGCTCGTAGGAAACGCTCAAGACGGCTATTTCTGCAAGCAGTTGCTGGAGCTTGGGTTATCAGGAATAGAGAGGGGGAAAAGAACAGGGAGTGGGGGAGAAGAAAGAGGAATCCATTGACGGTATGGTGCAGGGTATGCACGGTTTCGGGTTCGTGTTGGTACTCCTCTCTAGTCTAAGGACTGTTCATCCTATGAACTTACGAACTGAGCCTTACAGTATAGCCTCGGGTTTCGTTATGGGACAGACCTGGCCCATTAAACTTCGATCTCTAGTAGCAACTTACTAGTGGAGATGTCCTTTGTACACATCTGAGCTGTACAGGCATGGATGGTGTTTCCATGTTCGTTGGTGTCTTGGATTGTGTTTCCTTGGCCTTTTTGTACAACGTGAGACTAGGGCCGTTGGGCCAATCCCCACAGGGTGCACAGGGATGACTCACGGAGAAAGTGCTATTAGGGCTTTTAGCCCAAACGGCTTTGTGATTCTCACCCCCGGTACGTAATTTTCTGAGGGTAAAGTGTACCCGCTCAACAGATTTAAAACTATCATGATAGCCATGCTTACAGTTATGAGCATGCAAAGGGAGAGTTCATATGGTAGACTCTTCTTTTCAAAGAAAAGGGTTTCTGGAAAGAGTAAATGATTTTGCAAATGGAATTGCATGTGGCCTTTAACGAAGGACAGATCAAGGCAAATGAATTTTATTTCATCCTAGAACAGTTTAAAACTTGCTTTCTCCTGTATAGGAGAAAAATTTGGAAAACTAGCATTCCCGCAAAATGTCCTAAGCCTCCTCTTTTACTATGCCCCATGCTGCATATTTTTTCTTGACTTGCGGAGTACAATTATACTCACCTTGCTATTTTTCCTTCTTTTTCTGAACTCCAATCAAGGGACAGTTTGCCGAACACCCGCAGTTTGGCGACACCGATGCTGACTATAAAGCGGAGGACTACAAGGACTTTCTGAAAAACTAGGGTCACTTCCTACAGTCCTGTTGCCTGTGGGGAGATAGTAGTAGTACTGTTGTGCCTGGTTGTGTGGGTCCACGTATTGTATTCCGCTAAACTCTGATTCTCAGACTGTGTGTCGCTATGTAAGTACTGTACTAGGGTTCTGCCCCTATTATGTAATATTTTATTTCTATTGGTAATGCATCACTCTGTTTGCACTGTGCATACTAGCCGTAAATCTTTGGGACTAGTACGAGATGCACAGAGGGGTCCGGTCATTTCGGCCGGGTCTCGACAGCTATGTGCCAATGCTTATTTTATGTAATATTTTTTTTACAGCTACCCTCCTCTCCTTTTTCTTCTTCTTTATGCTCGTCAGATTGCTGCATGGGCTAATTTCTACTGGTCTCTTTGAAAGGTCTACAACCAGACTAGAGCTGCTGGTGATCGAGTGGCACATCCATCATCACTTTTGTTCATCACTTTTGGTGATCTAGCTGGCTACCCCATCTCTCGCTATAAAATTAGTGATGTACAATGATTGAGCTAAATGACCAATATCACTTTAGGTAACGCATACAATGGGTTGTCTCTATAACTGTTTGTATGCTCTTTTTTTTATATGGTTAGATTATTAGGTTCCATGATATGATATAGTCGAATCTTTAGCCTACACAGAGAGATGACTTACTCCCTATTTTCTCATTAGTCACTGTTAAACAATATTTGATTCAGTTATTATCTCCCGATTGGTTGAGATTCTTTCCTTGTTTAGCGCTCAATGCATGCTGCCTCTCATGCCTATCCCACCGGTGCTATTCCATAAATCGTGTGGTTGATTTGGAATGTGTCTAGCTATATATGTAACGTGTATACCACAGTTCATTGTATTGCGATTATTCTCGCTATCATGGTATCATATTGGTTCGCTCCTGCGACCCTCCTTCCGCCCCCTCTCAAACCCTAGGCGCCACCACCTCATCTCCAACCCTAGGCCTCGGCACCTTGTCTTCCTCTATGGCCGACGCCGACGCCATCCAAGCCGCCGAGGCCACTACTGTGCTCACTCGCCAGGAGGAGGCGCGCCGCCAGGAGGCCACTGCACTCGCCGCTCGCTAGGAGAAGGAGGAAGCTCGTCACCAGGAAGACGCCGTGCTCGTCCTCCAAGAGACAGAGGTGCGCCGTGCCTACGCAGACGCCCAGGCCCAGGCTGCGACCGTCACACTACACGCGCAAGCCGTCACTGTCCTCAACATCAAGGCGCTCGTCCCATCATCCTCGATCTTGCGTCCTCTAACTATAGCAAGTGGCACGGCCTCTTCCTCAACACCCTCATCAAGTACGATCTCACCGACCACATGCTCTCTGACGATGTGCCCTAGCATCGGATGGACTGCACAGTGTGGTCATGGCTCTATGGCACCATCTCCACCGAGCTGCTCGAAGTTGTCATGACACCCGTCTCCACCGCCCGTTCCATCTGGACAGGCCTTGAGACTAAGTTCATTGGCAACAAGGAGACGCATGCCCCCTACCTTGATGCCCAATTTCGCACATTTGTACAAGGTGATCTATCTATTTTAGATTATTGCCGCAAGCTTAAAGGGATAGCCGATGCACTAGGTGATCTAGACGAGCCGGTTCCCGATCGTACGCTCGTCATGTCCGTTCTTTGCGGTCTCAATGACAAGTTTGCATACATGGCTGCCCTCCTCCAGCGTCAAAAGCCGTTTTTGTCATTCATCGATGTTCACTCCGATCTGCTACTTGAGGAACTTACCATGGCGTCTAAGCCAGGGTCTACATCGACCGCGTTCGTCACCACAATGCCTTCTGCCCCTCGCGCCCCCATTGGTGGCACTTCTCCGGGCACTGGCGCTGGCCACGGTGGTCTAACTCCCCCTCCTGGCACCGGCAGCTAGGGCTCCACCAACACCAGTGTGAGACCCCATTTTTCAGGGACCTCCGTACGTCTGTGCTAGCCTAGGATCTGTCTTGCTAGCGCTGTACTATTTACAGAATACTGGAACCATCCCATACAAGCACGGGTTTTACACAACCATCAAGGTTCAAATACATAGTGGCTCAAGTTTTTAGGGCCGATCTGGCCAAATATTACAATACTAAACTAGAGCTCTTTAATCAGAGTTCGGAAAATGCGGAAACGAAGATGGATATGGGGTTCCAAGGGCTATGCCATCCACCCTGACAGGCAAGCGACTGGAGTCCCGCCTAACACCCTGCCTACGTATCAGCTCCACGAGCTTCCTCGTCCTCATAGCAGTCGTAGGGATCATCACCTTCTCCATCTTGACCTAAAAGAGTGAGTGAGTGCGAGGGTGAGCGTGCAATCCAACCGCGCTCGCGAGCCAATACCCAACCTAATGCAAGATATAATATCTGAGGCTATTTGGTGGAGGTTGGGTTGATTTTATTTGCTTAAAGCCAGAGTTGCAATAATCTATAATAAAAGCCTATGACTTAGCCATTTACCAAATAAAAGACGTACTAGGCTATATATGCCAACAATATTCATGACTGGGGTGTTTATCTCTATTCATGTCACCTAAGACCAAACCAAACGAACCGACACATAGCCTAGACCAAATACGCTCCGTCACAAACGAAACATAGCCAAACGACACATAGCCAGACGACACATAGCCAGACGACACATAGCCAAATGACACATAGCCAGACGACACATAGCCAAACGACACATAGCCAAATGACACATAGCCTAACGACACATAGCCTATCACTAAGATACCAAACACGTCACCTAAGACCAACCCAGACGACACATAGCCTAGACCAAATCTGCTCCGTCACGTAGACCCCAAAATAATCTATTTAGCAATGCATGGCTCACATCAAGAATCCCATGCCAAAACACACATAGATTATAGTGGGTTTTACGGGACGTCACAGGGACACACATAGCCTATCACTAAGATACCAAACCCGATCACATAGACCAAATCACCTAGATTCTTATGCCACACATATCTTTATAATCAAGGGGTGAATACAAGTTCGGCGGATTATTCATCCACCCTTCTAGGACATTTTGGGTCCTGGGCAAAATTTGACTAGACCTAAGCACTGTCTAAGCATTCTTTTCCCAAGACTTTAAAGAGTCCAAAATTGTTTATTAATTATTCTAGGGTGATGCCATGGACTTGATATTCAACGAAATCAAGGTGTGGTAGTAACAATCATCAAGGAATGAGGCATGTATACAACATGATTAAATAAACAGGGCATAACTACCACATTTAGTTCAACATAATATAATCAACATAATATAAAGCATGCATTTCATAATTTAAATCAACATAGATTTAAGTAAAACTGGGTTAGAAGAATGTTCTAGAGATATTGGCTCGCCTAGGCCAAGTGTGTTGGGGTCCTGATCTTCACACTGTCCTTCCGGGCCTTCCGGATCTATCGTGAATAATCCAAATAGCACAAATATAATTAGAAATATGCTAGAGCATGATGCATGATGTGCAATGATTCTACAAACATTATGGACCTCCTAGTGGGATCCATAATCTACTTGTTTTATTAAGAGAGCCTTTATGCAATAATAATTCTAATGCAAATATAAATGTATATGCATGATATAAGATATCTACCCACAATAACTCTAATAATTTGGATAACATTCATAAAAATCAGTATAAACAGTAGGCATGACAGATATACCAAAATATCTTATATGGAAAAAGCTTAATACAAACAATTCTATAATCATATATTGCCTATTCTATTATTTAGAGAAATAATATATGGGTGCAGGAGCAAATAATAATTTTCCTAAGTTACAGACACTATAAAGTGTCTCCAGAAATATTTTCATGATTTTTGGAGGTCATCTAGTATTTTTAATGAAGGGAAAACCTATTTCTGGATTTTCTGCTTAAAGGAAATAGCTAGAAAAGGGCTATTATTACTTTACAGAGAATTATATTATTTTAATATGCAAAGTAATATTTTTCCTAGGTCCCAAAAGCACTCTAGTATTTTACCTAATTTTTCCAAGATTTTACAAAGTCACTAACTATTTTTAATAATCTAAAACCATTTTCTGGTATTAAAACAAGTGAGAAAAGCTTAGGAAATAGCTATGAACAGTAACAGGCCGGTTATGGCGCGGCCCAAATCGGCTCAGGCGGCAGTATGCCCAAGCCAGGTCGGCCGTCTTGTGAGGCAGTGAGAAGCGCGACTTTGAAATGGCGCTTTCACTAATTGACAGGTGGGGCCGAAGGGCCCACATGTCGGCCTCATCATGCGGTGCCGTGGGAGATATTTAAATCCCGCGGGTCCCACCTGTCGGCGAGATGGGGAGAGGGCGCACGCGAGGGGGCCGTTGCGGCTCAACTCCGGCGGCGACTGCGGCGATCTTCGGCGGCGTCTCGGCGGTGGCTCGGTGCACGGGGGAGGTGCCTCGTGATCCCTACGGGGTCGCGGGGACAAGGGCTAGGACGCCCTAACGGCGTTTCGCCGGCAGTGAGCTCTAGTGGCGGCGCCACTAGCAGGAGCGGAGGAGAGCCACGGGAGGCCATGGCGACGGCGAACTAGGGGGTTTGAAGCACGGGCTAGTAGCTCTAGAGCTTCTAGGGGCTGGAGGAAATGTTACCTGGGGCTTGTCCGAGGCCGGGGAAGTCCGGGGGCTGCCGGCGACGTGGAAGCCGTGGAGGCCGAAACAGGGGAGAAGCCGCGGGGGCTCGTCGGTGGTCCTCGCGCCGATTCTTTCTGGGGGGAGGAAGAGGATGATGGTGGGATACCGTAGACCGAGGGAGAGGCCGGGAGAAGCTGCCGACGACGAGCAATCGGGAAGGGGGCAGTACCGGCCGGCGGCGGTGATGGAGCTCGCTCGCGAGCGGGTTGGACCCGCGGCAGTGGTGGCACTTCGGCGGGGTAGAGCAAGGAAACGAGGGGAAGGGGGAGCTTGGGCTGGCCTTAAATAGGCGCGGGGAGGACAAGGGAGGACGGGGGAGTAAATGCGCTCACGTCAGGGCGTGGATGGTCGGTGACCGGACGGTGGTGGGGCACGGCCGGACGGTGGTGGGGGCAGCATGCCAGTGAGCGAGGAGCAGAGCAAGGGCAGAGGCGAGGGAGCAGAGAGAGAGGGGAGGTCAGTCTTGGCCGGGGGCGTGATATGGCGCCAGAGGAGGTCGGCGGCCAATAGCGGCGGCCGGACGGTGGTGGGGCGGCCGGTCGATGGCGAAGCAGAGCACGGCAGAGGCAGAGGCGAGCCGCCAACGTGGGAGAGAGAGGAGGAGGTCGGTCTTGACCGGGCAGGCAGTATGGCGCCAGGAGGAGGTCGGCCAATAAGCGGGCGGCCGGACGATGGTGAAGCAGAGCACTGCAGAGGCAGAGCCGGCCATGAGGAGCAGAGGAGGGCTTGGTGGGCCATGGTGGGTGCTGGCGGGAGAGGCGAGGGAGCAGGGGAGGCCGCTTGGGCGGATGGGCACGGTGGTGAAGCAGCCGGGAGGAGGAGGCCCAATGCGGGTTGAGCCCAAAACAGGGGAGAAAAGAGGGGGGAAAGGGAATTTTGGGCTGAGGGCAAAGAGATCATTTCACTGGGCAAATTCAAATTTGATTTCAAATTTGAATCAGAGAGTAGAAATAGGGAAGGTAGATTAAGCAAATGGCAAAAGAGGGGAAAAGAATTTGAGAATGTTGCTTCCCTAAAGGGCATAGATATTAGTTTACTATTCACCAACATGAAAACACTATTCATGGTATGAAAATACCATTTTCCACCCAATTAGATAATTATATTTACAATATAAATTACAATTCAAGTAATATATTGAAAATCAAAGTTTGTGAGTGTAATTACTATTCATGGTTTGAAAATATGGATATACCAAAGATAATGTTCATGTATATGCATATACATGGGTTTATTTGATTTCATGGAGGCAAAATATTGTATTTTAGACATATTCTTTCCAAAAACATCAAGAGCATTATTAATGTTTTAAAATTTTCAAAAACTTTACAAACACCCAAAAATGGGATATTACAACCAGCGGCGCGCCTTGTGGCAATGGCTGCAATCACCGCTATGGAAACCGTAACAACGGCACCACGGCCAACTACAGGTGCCCCCTGCGTGTACAATCCTTGGACCGGGACTTTTTAGGTGTGGCCCGGCTCCATGGCTACCGGCCAACACCCGTCCGGTCCTCAGTCCGGGCAGTAGTAGCGTCCTGCCGCCCCGCCCCATGAGCTGCTCGCAGGCGGAGTGTCGGGCGCACCTGCGCTGCTCGGCCTACCTCCCGGACAGCCGGCCATACCAACCATGCCACCAATACTGCAGCCGGCTATCCCGGGCCTGCCTCCTCACGCCGGCCATCTACCACAATGGCCACAGCATAGCCGTGGATGCCGCCACCCATGATGTGGGACTAGAACGTGTTGGCACACACGTTCAACACGATGACTATCACGCCCCCACTGACAACGGACTAGTACATAGACTCGAGTGCCACCGTCCATATGACGTCGAACTTTGGTAATCTCCTTGTTTCTCATCCACCCAACTCGTCCTGTCCGTCTAACATTATTGTCGGTAATAGGTCCTTGCTCCCCGTCACCACTACTAGGGAACGGGCCATCAGTCCCGGTTGGGAACCCGGCTTCACTCCCGGTTTCTGAACCGGGATAGCCCATGCGGGACTGATGCCTCTTAGGCATCAGTCCCGGTTCCAACCAGGCGGGACTAATGCGCTACAAATATTTAAAAATAACTCGCGGATATATGAAAGTAGTGGGACTCAAATCCAAGACCTCAAGACCACTCACTCACCCTTCTAGCCAACCCACCTCTTCACGCGCTCTGATATAACTAGGGTATGCATTCCTTTTGACCTTTCCTGAAACGAGGCATCAGTCTCGGTTCGTCCCGGTTTGTAACACGAACCGGGACTAATGAGGAGGCATTAGTCCCGGTTCGTGTTACGAACCGGGACTAATGAGCACTTATTCCAACTGTTTTGTACCCGCCTGTCAAAGGACTTACTAGTACCGGTTCATATCACGAACCGGGACTGATGTCAGAGCCCAACTGGGATTGAAGCTTTGGAGGCACGAACCGGGACTGATGTGATGCCCCAGCCTCTCGCCCTCACTGCCACCGGAACGTCCACGACTCTTTGGCATCGTCATCTTGGTCATCTCGGTCATGAGGCCCTTTCGAGATTAGCCTCATCTTTCAGTCTTTCATGTAATACAAGTACGTCAGATTGTCTTTGCCATGCCTGCCAACTTGGCCGTCATGTGTGTGTTCCTTTTGTTTCCTCCACTTCTCGTGCGTCCAAGAATTTCAATTTAATACATTGTGATCTATGGACATCTCCCATTGCTGGTGTGTCAGGTTACAAATATTATCCTATTATTCTTAATGACTGCTCGCATTTTTCGTGGACTTTTCTTCTTCGCCTCAAGTCCGACACTTTTCCCACCCTTACTAACTTTTTCTCTTATGTGGCGACTCAATTTGGCTGCACCATTAAGAGCATCCAGTGTGATAATGGAGGCGAGTTTGACAACTTCAGCACCCGCACTTATTTCCTCACCCAAGGTGTCACTGTTCGTATGTTGTGCCCTCACATCTCCTCCCAAAATAGTCGGGCTGAGCATATCATTCACACCAAAAATAATATCATTCGCTCCCTTTTGTTTCAAGCTAGTCCCCCTGCCAACCATTGGGTCAAAGCACTACACACTACCACCTATCTCCTTAATCGTCACCCCACCAAAACACTGAACTTTTCTACTCCCTTCCTTGCTCTCCATGGTGTACAGCCTGACTACTCTCATCTTCACGTCTTTGGTTGCAAATGCTACCCTAACCCCTCTGTGACCAGCCCCCAACAAGCTCTCTCCTCAGTCTACCCTTTGTGTGTTTCTTGGATATCCTTCTGACCACAAGGGTAACCATTGTGTAGATTTATCCTCTAATCATATTATCATATCTCGTCACGTTACCTTTGATGAGTCTTCCTTTCCATTCGCAGAGACTGCTTCTCCTCCTCCTCCCTCTGCCTTTGATTTCCTTTCGGAGTTCGACTATGCCCCGCTTCCTGTTGGCACCCAGATTCATGCAGGTACCCTCCACGTCGCTCACCATACCAGGCCTGCTGCCTCCGTTGGCCCCTCGCCACAGGCTGTTGCCAGAGGAGCTGGTCTGGCCACTGGCTCTGCTGCCCCTGTTGGCTCCTTGCCATGGGTTGCTGCCAGCAGAGCCCGTACTGTTGCCCCCGCTGGCTCCTCACCGCGGGTTGTTACCAGCGGAGCCGTCCCGGTCCTGCGCACTGCCACTAGGATGGCGCCTCCTTCACCACGGCACTCGGCCTCTCCGACTATGGCTACACCGCTGACATCGTCCATGACTCCGCAGCCACCTACGTCACCGCCACCAGCCGCGGTCTCACTGCCTGCTCGGTTGCACCCCGTTGTGGTGCCTCCACAACCGGTGCCGCCGACGCTACGAGCCGGCGCGGTCCCAGTTGACCCTGTGACTAATGATCACTCCATGGTCACACGGGGCAAGTTTGGTTTTCGCCAACCGCGCGTAGGTCTTGAATCTTTAGGCAGCTACTGCTCCTTCACCATTGCCCAAGACTTATCGAGGTGCTCTTGCTGATCCCCATTGGCGTGCTGCCATGGCTGATGAATTTTCTACCCTGCAGGCCAACAACACTTGGGATCTTGTTCCATGTCCTCCTGGGGCAAATATTGTTACCGGCAAATGGGTTTTCCGTCACAAGCTCAATTCGGATGGGTCTCTTTATCAGTACAAGGAATGATGGATCCTTCGGGGCTTCACTCAGCGTCCCGGCATTGATTTTGGTGAGACATTTAGTCCGGTTGGTAAACCTACTACCATCCGGACAATCCTCACAGTTGCTCTCTCTCAAGATTGGCCTATCAATCAGCTTGATGTGTCAAATGCCTTCCTCCATGGCACCTTATTCGAGACTGTATACTGTGTTCAGCCATCTGATTTTGTTGACACTGCTTGGCTTGATCACGTCTGCCGCCTGAACAAGTCACTATATGGTCTCAAACAGGCTCCCTATGCGTGGTACAATCGTATTGCCACCCACCTATTGTCTCTCGGTTTCACAGCTGCCAAGTCGGATACTTCTCTGTTTGTCTACCGCCAGGGCAGCGACATGGTCGATTCTGACAGCCTCATTGATGCCCCTACTTCGCCATGTCATATTTGCCTTACAGAGGGAATTCTCTATGAAGGATCTTGGCTAGTTGCACCATTTCCTTGGAGTTTCAGTGTCTCGTCATGAGGATAGCTTGTTTCTCTCATAGCGCCAGTACATCCTTGATGTCATCGAGCGTGTTGGTATGACTGATTGCAAGCCATGCACCACGCCTGTTGATACCAACTCCAAAGTCTCTACTTCCAATGGTACCCCTTTCTTAGATCCTACACACTACCGCGGTCTTGCTGGTGCTCTACAGTATCTTACTTTCACATGGCCGGATATCACCTATGCGGTTCAACAAGTTTGCTTGCATATGCATGACCCTCGAGAGCCCCACTATGCATTAATCAAGCGCATCGTATGTTATCTTCAGGGCACTTTGGATCATGGTCACCAGCTTCACCGTACAGATACGACATCTCTTGTTGCCTACTCTGATGCTGACTAGACTGGCTGTCCAGATACACATCGTTCTACTTTAGGCTATGGTGTTTTTTTGTGACACACTCATCTCCTGGTCGTCCAAACGCCAGCATATTGTATCCCGTTCGAGCGCTGAGGCTGAGTATCGTGCGGTTGCCAACGCTGTTGCTGAGACCACCTGGCTGCCACAGTTGCTTCTGGAGCTTCACTGTCCTATTCAGCGTGCCACCATCATTTATTGTGATAATGTCAGTGCAGTGTATCTTTCGACAAATCCCGTACAGCATCAGTGTCCAAGCACGCCGAGATCGATCTGCACTTCATCTGTGAATGAGTGGCCGCCGGTTCTGTTCGTGTGCTTCACATGTCTACTTCTTCTAAGTATGTGGACATCTTCACCAAGGGTCTTCCTTCGTCTATCTACGCCGAGTTCAGGTCCAGTCTAAACGTTTGCCGTACCGCCGTTCTGACTGTGGGAGAGTGTTAGACAATATTTGATTCGGTTATTATCTCCCGATTGGTTAAGATTCTTTCCTTGTTTAGCGCTCAATGCATGCCGCCTCTCATGCCTATCCCACTGGTGCTATTCCATAAATCGTGTGGTTGATTTGGCATGTGTCCGGCTATATATGGAACGTGCATACCATCATTCATTGTATTGCGATTATTCTCGCTATCAGTTACAAGATGGCATGTCACACCTTGAAGATATATGCTAGTTAGTTTATGTTTATTCTAATTACAAAAGTAAATAAATCTGCCAATTAGTGTATGTTTGTTCTAATGACAAAAATAAATAAGTCTTTTATTTTTATAGTCTAATCACTCTTTTGACTGTATCATTGTACATGCATGCTCGTCAGGTACTTATTACATACTTGGCACTGACACAACTGTTTGATCGTGAGGAATTCTCAGCACAAAACCTTGTCCAACTTGCACGAAAGAAGTGCATGCTAGCTAGATTGCTAGTAAGCCGGACGCGAGAAACGTCTATGTGCATGTGTGGAATAAATAGGCGTCGTGTACCTAGCACAACCTTTTGACTTGCACTGCTCTGCCATATCGTCATGGCACTGTTACCTTATACCCAGGGCTAATCTGGGGTGGTTAAAATTGACTTGTCTCAAGATCAGAAGATAAAGTGGGCTTAAGCCTCTATGAGAAGACCGAATTACCGAAAAGCTTACACTGCACGTTGTTTTTTGGCCCTACTTGTAACGGATGCGTCGAGATGCTGGGCGATGAGAAGCCAAAATATTTAGTTCAGTTGTAATGGATGCGTTGAAATGCTGGGCGTTGAGAAACCAAAATATTTAGTTCAGCTGGTTTTCAAGAGTTTTAAGAAGCCACATCATGATCTTCAAGAAACGGCTTTAACAAAATAGAGTAATTCGATTCAGATAAGTGGCTTTATATTGTACAACGTCCAAGAAAGGTGAAATATTTCATACCAAACAGTCGCTTTGGGTGTATCTGGTACTTTGCTCGGTGGGATGGTTCATTGTTCAAATGTTTCATCGATGGGATCGATGGGATGAGATGGTTTTCAATGCAAACAATCAGTTGTTTGGTTGGTAAGATGGAAAGAGATGGTTAGGACCTCTTTGGATTTGTAGGATTCTAAAATACACAGGAATAGAAAAACGCAGGATTGAGATGTTTGGACATGCTGAATCCTACATGAAATTAAAACACAAGAATTGCTCATTGGGATGTTTAGACATGCTGAATCCTACATGAAATAAAACACAAGAATTGCTCAAAAGGTGTGTTTGATTGCCTCACCTGGAAAACATAGAAATTGGAACTATGAGATTAAATATTAAATAATTAGATAGGAGGAAGAAAGAAGATGCATATTGGGATTCTCAAAGGGATTTTAACACAAGGTTAGACCACACGCTAGAAATCCACCAAATTTTGGAGGAAATATTCCTATCCTTAATATTCCTTCACACCCTGTTTGGCTGATTAGAATTCAATTGAATACACTAAATTGAATTTCAAATCCAACTCTAGTTGGATTTCAATTTGATTGATGGAAATTCTAATTGCAATGTTCCAGTTTAGGTGCCACATGTAATTCAATGGCATTGTATCCCACTTGCACATCCTAACCCGCCAATTTACACAAAGTTGCTTCTATGCACGCTAAATCATCTCTAAAAATTACAATTGATTTTATGATGTGAACGTAAAGTTTAAATTTTAAATACATAAATTCTATGAAATCAATTTATACATGATTGTAGGGCTCACATATAGATTTAAACTTGTGTGAATTAACTTCTCTACCTACTAAATCATCTGCAACATTTTTTTGTTGATTTCAGAAAAATTAATGTGAACACGAGTTTATGAAATTTTACCGTGTGAATTTCAAACAAACAATATGTTTATGTTAGGAATTGATTCTAATTCTATCATAATTATTGAAATTGGCCATGGAATTATCAATTGAATTCTATGTGGCAGCCAAATATATAGCTTTACCATTGGAATTGAATTCTAATTCCACAATTCTAGGACCAATATCTAGGAGCCAAAATATAATGTTTTAGCAACCTACAAACCAAATACTTCTATAGGATTTTTTTTCCCTTTGGATTGAATTCCTCTATTTTTGTTTTAAAATTCCTTTGAATCAACGAGACTCTTCTATACACATGTTTTTGGATGGGATGACGCGGGGTGGTATGGGACGGTTCTAGGTTAGGAAATATTCTTTGTTTATACAAACCACTAGATGTTTATTCATCAAAGTAACATATCCGATGGTTGGACGAAGTATTATGGAAGGAGTGGTAATTGTTCATGAAACCCTGCATGAGTTGCATATGAATAATCTTAGTGGGGTCATGTTGAAACTAGACTTTGATAAAGCTTACGACAAAGCTAAATGGTCTTTTCTCCAACAGGCTTTGCATAGGAAAGGCTTTTCTAATAAATGGTATAATTGGATACACTATTTTGTGATGGGGAAGTGTGGGTATTAAAGTTAATGATGATATTGGTTCTTATTTTAATCCTAGTAAAGAGCTTCGTCAAGGTGATTCACTTTCACTTATTTTGTTTAATATTGTGGTAGGCATGCTAGCCATTCTTATAGCTAGAGCCAAACAAGATGATCTTATTGATGAAGTTATCTCACATTTGGTGCGTGATGGATTGTCTATCCTGCAATATGATGATGATACCATCATTTTTCTGAACCATAATTTAGTTCAAGCTATGAATTTAAAATTGATCTTAAGTGTCTTTGAGCAGCTTTCAGGACTCAAAATGGACTCAAAATTAATTTTTGCAAGAGTAAGCTCTTTTGCTATGGTGATGCTAAGAATTATGTAGATCAATACACTCAACTGTTTGAGCGTAATAAGGGATTGCTTCCATTTAAATATCTTGGCATACCGATGAATCACAAGAAACTTAACAATTCCGACTGAAAGGCTATAGAAGATAGATTTCAAAAGAAACTTGTCCATCGAAGGAAGATTGGTGTTGCTCAATTCTGTCCTTAGTAGTTTGCTTATGTTTATGATGTCCTTTTTTGAAATTCCATGTGCCGTGTTGAAAAAACTGGACTATTTTTTATCTAGATTTTATTGGTAAAGTGATAGTACCAATAGGAAATATTATTTAACAAGATGGAATATTGTTTGTCGTCCCAAAGACCAAGGAGATCTAGGTGTTCAAAACTTGGACATTAAGAACAAATGTCTTTCTAGTAAATGGTTGTTTGAGCTTTTAAACAAGGATGGGGTTTGGCAGCAATTGCTTAGGAACAAATACTTAATGAGTAAGCTCCTAACTCAAATTTAGTCTCATCCTAGAGACTCCATTTTTAGAAGGGCATATAAAGGTTAAAAATGAGTTCCTCCGCTGGGGACCATTTCATTTGGGAGATGGTTCTCAGATTTGTTTTTGGGAGGATAGTTGGTTTGGACATATCCCTCTTAAAGATAGGTATCCCCGCCTTTTTGCTATAGCCAGAAATCTTCATTATCACGGTAGCAAATGTTTTCAATGAGCCTCCTCTTGGTATTTCTTTTTGGAGGGCCTTAGTGGGTCAAAATCTTATTAATTGGCATACCTTGCTCAATATCACGAGTATG
This sequence comes from Olyra latifolia, assembly GCA_036346145.1. Lineage (NCBI taxonomy): Eukaryota > Viridiplantae > Streptophyta > Magnoliopsida > Poales > Poaceae > Olyra > Olyra latifolia. The sequence goes on along the minus strand of CM070524.1, from coordinate 50,774,921 downwards.
GTACATCTTGATCAACAGAGGGACAAATTATGGTGGAAACCTCAAAAGAATGATCAATTTTCAGTACAATCAATATATCGGAAAATGATTGGTCAACAGGCCCCTTATAACACTAAGCCACTATGGACACTAAAACTCCCCCTTAAGATAAAATTTTTTCTTTGGTATCCTGAGAGAGGTATATTCTTACTAAAGATAATTTAGCAAAACAGTCTTGGCACGGTAGTCAAAAATGTTGCTTTTGTACAAGAATGAAATCATTCAACACCTTTTTTATTGTCTATTTACTAGAGCTATGTGGCGCATTGTTACATAGATCTAGGTTTGCGTGCACCTCATAGTATCAGACATATGAGGGGTGATTGGCTTTCAGGAATAGGTGGATCTATAGGAAAAAATATTTTGTTTGGCATTGCTGCTTTTTGTTGGTCTATTTGGTTTTGTCGAAATGATTTAATTTTTGATAAATGCAAAGATGTTTCTTTCATACAGTGCATGTTCCGAGGAGCATATTGGTTACGACAGTGGACACCACTGTAACAGGATGAAGATGGCACAAATACAATTATGGCGTGTCAGTCATTAGAAGTAGTAGCTACGAGTTTCTTCAACAATTGTAATGGTTAGAGGACTAATGATAGGCTTTGTGCTGCTTGACGCTATTCATTTCCTCTTGAACTTTGTTTACCATTTATTTTGTTAACTTGTATAAGACATTTGAGTTGTGTACGTCTCCGTATGTGGAGGTCAGAAGTAATTCAAATTATCTAAACAAGAAATCAGGTGGATCATGGTCCCAAACCTGACTAATACATTGACTTACAGCAGTACGACCCAACATTGGTGGACCGATGCTTATATTTTACAAGCATACTCATACAGCTTAAACCGTTCATCACTCGCTATGCTACAGTCGATGTCAGGTTGATCCCAAAGGTAAGACCGTAGTACTCATGCAGTAACTACAAGCTCGTTATGATAAATGGCACAATTATTATAAGCTGTAGTTTGGTTTGCCTTGCATCGACGATGTCTTTACTTTTGATGCTTCAGTTTCACAAGAAGAGAGACGAGGTCTCCATGGCTTCCGTATGTCGTGGGTCGCTGCCATTGATTTGCATCAGCAGCTCTTATTACCTCCACATCTTTTTTTCAGACGAAACGACCTCACCTCCACGCGCCATCATTTTTGCACAGAGCCCCCGGCAAGGCCGAAATTTCCCCCACGCGCTCCGGCCGAATTCCAAGCGCCGCGACTAGGGTAGGTGTGAACTGCCGCCGTTGCAAGCTCCACGCCCCGGGCCGGCCATCGGAGCTCCCAGTGTCGCCGATCGCACCTCCCAGCTCGGGTCCAGCGCCGACGATCGCAGCTCCTGACACCGCGCCGCCGATTGCACCTCCCAGCGCCGCTGACTTCAGATCCCAGCGCGCTGCCACCATCTCTCCACGGCTGCTCATCTCCTTTGCTCGTCAGCTCCCAGCGCGCCGACCTCAGCTCCTAGTGGCCCATCATCATCCATCCGTGCTAAGGCTGCTGGAAGATTCCCTCAAACGTGGCTCGCTGGCCGCTGCGATATGGATCTTAATGGCATGGAAGATGTGTGCCACCCTTCAGCCCCTCCCGGCTCATGGAGTCCGCCGAGGTCAGCATGTGCAGCATACCCTAACGCAGCACACACGTCGACATCCCTACTCGACTCTAGACGTCCGCCATCCTCCAGTATGACGCCTATGGGTCCTGACATTGCTGCACTTAATGTGACCGTGCCCGAGCCTGAAACGTGTGCTACATCCTTGGTTGCGTGTTTGGCATTGAAACCTTGCCCCCGTAGTGAGATGAATGAAATGATCTATCCTGGCACACCACAAAAAGGAAGAAGCATTTAGCCATTCATGGTATGAACCTCGCTTGTGTGGAGTTTGTGATTATTTTATACTTGGATAGTTGGATTATGTTGTTAACAAACGTGTATGTTGCGCTGCAGGGTGGTTGTTATACACCTATTATTGATGAAGCTGTGAAGCCATTTGTTGGGGAAATTTTTGATCATTTGGTTGGTGCAGAGGAATTCTATAAGGCATATGCGCATTCATCTGGATTTGGAGTCCGTGTCGGTCCGCATACTGACGTGGAAGGCCTCAGAATTTGGAAGCGATGGATGTGTTCAAAATAAGGCTTCAGGTCTGAAAAAGGTAAAGAAAAGGTGGATTCAAACAAAGGGAAACATGTTAGAAAGTTAACTAGGTGTGGTTGCGAGGCAATGATGGCAGTGAAACGCACAAAAGATAATAAGTATAGAGTAGAAACATTTGTGGAATCACATACACATGAGTTTGTGACATCTAGCAAACAACACTTGATAAGGTCAAATAGAAAGATAAATGAGAAGGCCAAGCGTGCATTGATCATGTCATAAGGGAGGCATCGGCACAAGTGGAGCATATAGATATCTTTGTATTAGTGAGGATGGATTCAAGAATGTTGGATGCATAAGGAGAGATTTACAGAACTACCATAAAGAATTGAGAAGTTATATTAATACATCGGATGCTCAGATGTTTGTTGACAACCTCAGCAAAAAAAGTGAAATAAATCCTGCCTTCTATTTTGACTATGTCGTTGATGATAAGGGGAGATTGGTTCATGTATTTTGGGCTGATCCTATATGTAGGAAAAATTATTCTCACTTTGGAGACCTTCTATCATTTGATTCTACATATAACACCAACCAATATGACATGATATTCACACCATTCACTGGAGTTAATCACCATAAGGCATCTGTTTTGTTTGGTGCGGCATTGTTAAGTAACGAGACAACCGAAACATACACTTGGTTATTTCAAACAATCTTGAAAGCAATGGGAGTTCCACCTAGGCTTATCATTACTGATGAAGCTACAAGCATGAAGAATGCAATTGCCATCGTATTCCCTAGTAGCACACATAGGCTATGCATGTGGCATATTTTGCAAAAGCTCCCTGCAAAGGTACCGCCCCATATGAGGGATAACCCTTTACTTTATCAGCGGTTTAACTCATGTGTGTGGGCATCAGAAACTCCAGAAGAATTTGAGCACAAGTGGTCTTCCATTATTTATGATTTCGGTTTGGAGGGCAATGAATGGTTGACTACTCGGTATGTAATTCGTGCATCATGGGTACCTGTTTTCTTTAAAGATGTTTTTTTGGCAGGAATCCTTATAACAACTTCTAGATCAGAAAGTGCAAATTCTTTCTTTAACCATTTCATTAAATATAAAAATGCATTGATGGAGTTTTGGATAAGGTTTGTGAATGCAATGGACGAACGACGTTATAATGAGTTAGAAGTTGATAATGCCACATGCATTGCATGGACGTGAGGTTTTTACCTATAACATCTTCACTGAATTCCAAATGGAAATTATTGCTACTAGAGACCATTGCAATGTGGAGAGCATTACAACCGAGGGGGAGTGGAAGATGTCGACGGTTAACGATGGCCTAGAAAAGCTGAGAGTTGTTCGCTGCAACATTACAACCAAAGACACCAATTGCTCTTGTATGTTCTTTGAGTCATTTGGTGTTCCTTGCCGACATGTTATCCGTGTGTTGCAAAGTCCTTCACTAAAAGAAATTCCAAGGCAATTTGTGTTGAAGAGGTGGACCAAGTTAGTAACTAAGGATGATGTCTTTGATGGAGATGGCAATTTATTGAAAGAAAAACCAAAGGATGTGGTACAAACAGCTAAAGACAAGCTAGCATCTGAAATATGCAGCAAAATGGAAGATTTAATTCATTATGCTAGAGGAACCGAGGAAGGTTTACAGATTCTTCAGGATATGTTGTTTACCTTAGGTGACGAAGTGGCTCCAATACTTTCTAAAAATGTGCTAACTCGAGTGGAAGAAATTGAAGCGTTTGTAGGTTGTTCGCTCCTGAATGAAGTAAACATACAACCACCTAATGATGTCAAATCTGTAGGTAGATGCAAGAGAATAAGGCCAGGACAGAAGGTAAAGAAGGATGAGAAGAAAGAAAAGAACATGGTTAACAACAAAAGGAGAGCACATAGTCATGTAAGGAGATCACATTTCATGATAGCCGTAATTGCCCAGTGAGGGCAAAAACAACGAAATGATCAAGGTAAATAAAACTGATACAAATTTTTTTTCTGTAATCTTAGTTACAAGAAGCTGACATTCTTTCTTGTGAATGGCAGAGAGATGTTATTCAGATGTTCAGTCCCGCAGGAGGAACTTTTGTCAAGCTGCATTTTGTGGACAATTTCTGCCAAGCCACATTTTGTGGACAAATTCTATCTAGCTTTAATTCTAGTTATGTTGTAGTAAGTTCAAAAACTTATTGTAATGGCAGATTTCATGGTTGTCATCAGGTTGGTGAATAGCATATCCTGTAATGAATGGAAAAGAAGCTTGCTATAGAAAGCTTTACCTAATATGAATTTGCTCTATATATTTCAGATATGAGATTTGATACACTCATTTCATATTGTCTTAATTAATTTTGAAACTTGAAACTTGCAAAAATTCTGAAACAGATCAGTCCATATCAAGCATTGCATGGTTTTTGTCTTGTGCAAATTAGTCCAGATCAGTTCACAGTGCAAAGCTTTGTTAGAAAAGCATATTCAGGACTGAAACAGCAAAACTGAAACAGATCAGTCTAGATTGTTACAGCAAGACTGAAACTTTGTTAGAAAAGCAGGACTGAAACAGCATCTTTTGTTTGTCAGCATAGGTACCAGGATCAAGGCATCAAGATAATATATGGTGCACCTTTGGTGGAAAGTCCATGCTCCCATTAACCCAGACGCAGTATGCAAGAAACAAATGGACATCATGCGTGTGACAGCAAGAAGAAACAAGCTAGCTAAAATTGCAATTAGACTTGAATGTGTGCCAGCTTGTAAACAATGCATATGTGCAGATTTGTAAACAAGTAGCCAACAGCATGAAGTTGGAAGCACAGGAAAATCTTCAGCAATTTGTGTCATATTCTAGCAATTTCACTTGTTCTGTCACTTAACCACATATATTGTTCAAACAATTCCATTCTCAAACACCATTCTGGAGCTGCTATTCAAACATTATTAATGGTCAATTGGTCATACACAATCGGTAACTATTCGGTTCAGAAGCAATGCTGAATGCACAAAAAAATTGGAGCTCATACATCAGTAATGCACAAGTAAAAATTTCAGAAAATTCTAAAATGGTTCCATATATTGATCACATTACAATTGTTGAAAATCATTACATCAGCAAGAAATGGCCTCATGTATCATTTACAACAGCCAAGCTAGCTACATAGAAAATCCATGCATAGCTGATATGCTAATATTGCATCAGTACTATGAATGATGTTTGCTTGAAGTGCACCAATCAATCATTATGGACATTACTAGCCTCATGTGACATTGGAACATAATCTGTAGTTTCTCCCCAATCAAGCAAATGAACCAAATGCCATACATTTTATTTCTTAATCAGTGGAACAATAGTACAAAACAGAAGTTACATTCTCTCTATTACAAAGCTGTAGTTACAATCTCCCTAGTCCCTATTACAGAACTAGAAAAGAATGAACTAATCAATCTATCAACTAAATTTGATTATATATGATCAACTAACGGCCTAGTTCTTCAGGCTTCAGGGCAGATGCTCTCCACTGCGCCTTAATATTGCTGCCCTTTACATTCAATTCAATGGTGCATCTAGCTGCAGATTCTCAAAACAAAGAACAAAAGGCTGTATTCACTAAGGGACTGGCACTCACCGATCTGAACCTGCAATACCAAGTTATATGTTAGTATAGTTTTCAGTACGCCATACAAATATGCCATACAAATTAGGTATCTAGTTTTCAGTACGCCATAGAAAAACAAGACCCAAATCAAACGGTTCACTTCTAAGTTTTTACATGATTAAATAAACTTCAAAGCAGGTAATGTTCCAATTACAAGATAAGTAACGCATTCCAATCTCAACCAATAAACATGCTATGGTGACCTGCTATCCTGTGATCTAGTAGATTGTTTTCTATAACAGTTGAATTCAATATCCAATCCCCTGATTCAGAGTTAAGATTGTAATAACTCTACTGTCTAATGCATAAAAAATCGCCAGGGCGGGGCAGGAACCGTGGGCGTCGGGCGTGGGGAAGGAGGCGGGATATCGAGCGTAGGGAGGGGGGACGCCAACCGTGGGGAATGAGGCGGGCCGCCGCGCCGGCCATGGGGAAGGAGGCGGACCGCCACGCCTGCCGTGGGGAAGGAGGCGGCTGGGTAGGTGCCGAGCAGGCCGATGCCCAAACCCTAGACAAGTGAGCCGCCGCGCCAGTGGGGACATCAGGAGGGAGAGGGGAGGGCCGGGCGCGCAACTGGTTCGACCCGCCGCCGATCCCAGCTCCCGTGATCCGTGGGGAAGGAGGCAGGGTTCCGGTGGAGTTCAGGAGGGAGACGATAGGATTGAGGTGGGAGGGCAGATGATGCGAAGGAGAAGATCTGCCAAGGGGTTCCGTGTAAAAATCGTTTAAGTGGCAAGGAAGCTTCCACCTTCAACGATCAGAGCCGTGTTTTCCCCATCGGACGGCTGCTGTGCACCGTTAGCATGTTAGCACAGGAGTGCTCTTTAGCACCAGATATGCTGCCAATAAGGAGATGTCAATTTGGCATCCACCAATCGCTGGGTACAATGTTCATCAGATTATGACTGTACCACCCAATTTAATTGGATGCGTTGGAATGTTGGTGTTGTCGATCTATCTGATATATGATATTCGGCCTCCTACCAGTGTGTGTTGGGACGTTTATTTGTAGCCACCAACAGACCCAGATCAGATGCAGCTCCCTCTTTTCAATCCTTGGCCACCAACAAACCCAGACTATAATCTAAGCAGCAAAGCGTAAAAATATAACAAATCCATCATGTTTTTGCGATCAAGCCCACAGGAATACATGGAAGAAAAGCTAGCAAAAGATACCATTAGAGCCTGGCCATGGAAGCCGTCAGTTGACACTGGATTATTGTCATGTATAATGTGTCTTTTAACTGAACTTGGAAAAATTGCAGGTACTAGTGCCCACCTTTCTTAGCTTATCTTATCCACTTATTTGATTTATCTCGTAACTTCGAGAATTTTTCGAGATAGCCTCGAGAACTGGGTACCCTTTGTGTGACTTGTTTTAGAGAGCTTTTAGACATGCCTACGAGATAAAAAAAAAACAGATTTAAAAATTAATAAAAAAGTGAGATAAGTCAAATAAGTTATATAAATATGACTTATTAGTCATATTTATGTTTAAATGACTTATTTGAACTCCTGAGTACCTGACCAGATGGTTGGTTGATTAAAATTTGGCTGCCTTTGGAAGCTAGTTCTTCTGTCGTGTTATGACTAAGGGCTTCTTCTTTTCAGCTTATCTTATTAGTCACGCATGTCATGCTAAACTAATAATCACATAAGAGCAACACATACTAAACTAATATAGAGCAACACATGTCTCCTTCACGTAAAAGCAACACATGGCTTTACCCTCAGTTCAATATTTCTCATTAATCAATATTAATTAAACCAAATTCAGGTAACGTGTATGACTAAGCAAACTAAATACAACTACCATCCCACATAGTATCATCACTATCCAACTAAAATGATGACACATCTAGGTTACAAAGAATAATTGATAATACAACATTTCAAAGAATGGATATAATTCAAATTGGAATAACTAAATTCTCAATAAATAAATAAACATACCAATGCAACTTTATAAATAAAATTTATTTTATTTACAAATAGGATCAACATGATCAAGTACTGTGTATGACTTGTCTTGGTGCCACTCCCACTTGAGTCCTGCAGCAAAATCTTCCACTGGCACACCCCCTAAAGTACACGTTTCTATGCAACCATAATAAAAAAACTGAATAAATAAAACAGCATAATAAAATAGTTTGAAAAATTAATTAAAATTCACAAACAGATATATCTCATTTTTCTAGATTTTTAGAGACTTGAATGGTAATTTTTGGACTTCTAGATTAAAACATATGAATTTTACAAGATTAAACCAATTTAAAACTAATTAAATTAATTTCCAGAAATTAATCTCCCCAAAACCCAGGTCCACGTGCACCGCACCCCACCGTGGGCCCCGCGGTCAGCCTCAAGGCCCACGGCAGACCAAGCCCATGTAACGCGCGCGTGTACGGTGCTCCCCTTGCGCCCGCCTAGTCACTGGGCCCCACCGGTCAGCCACACGGCCCACGGTGAACCTAGCCCATGTGACGCGAACTCTCTCTCCCGTGCCTCCTCGATGCGCCTGACATGTGGGCCCCATATGTCAGACTTACCTTAACTAGACCCGAACCAACCCGATCCGGATCAACCCATCCCGGATCGGTCCGACTCGCTACTAGCCAGATCTGGACCGCTCGCCCTAGACTCGACCGCTCATGACGCTCCACGTCGGTCCTCTACCCCGACGACCTAAGCCCACTGTGGCGCTGCTCCAGCCACGGCGGCACAACTCCGACGAGTTCGATCTCACACCACAGAGCCTCAAACCAAGTGTTCTTGAATGTGCACCTCCTAGGACCATGAACTACTACCAGCGAACACCGATGGTGAGCCAGGCGACGTGAAGCGGCGGCAGCGGCGCTCGGTCTACACGGAAATTCAATCTACACTCCCTTTTGGCCAAAACTAAGCCTAGATTTGGGTTCTAGGGTTCTAGTGGGTGCTTACCGATGCGAAGAACCAGCTCGAGGACCATCAGGTAGCTCCCACGGCTTCTAATGGTGGCGGTGACGGCTAGCTCAACGGCGGTAGATCTCCAGTGCCTATCCTGCCCAACCGAGACCACAATGAGGATCGTTGCCATGAAACACGCCTGCCAACCAAAAATCAGGGCACGAGACTCACCGGCGATGGTGCGATTGCTCGCCGAAGTTCCTCGGCCCGATTCGCCCCCTTTGCCCTCACCAGCGACTCACAGCTCCTCAGGGCAAACCGACGGTGGCTACGAACCCTAGAGGTCCCTGCGCAGCTTCCCCTGGCCTTATATAGGCTCAGGAAACCCTAGGGTGACACAGACGCCTAGGCCCGGCCCGCGGCGGCACCGCCACCCGGTCCGACTCCAACGCGAATTCGGAGACAATAGCGGCACGATCCAACGGCTGCCATCGCGCCACGTCACTCCATCGGACACATGCGATTCACACGTACCCCTTCGCTCGGGTAAGTGGCATCCTATGGCCCACAATGCGCACATGCACACATGGGCGGCCCAAATTGAACCACGTCGCCTCTTATCCCGAAAATAATTAAAATTTTGATTATCTATTTATAGCTTTGTTGTTTAATGATCTCTATTTATTAAAATTACTAAATTACTTTAGAAAATTTTGGAAAAAAATCTCAAAAAATTTATAGAGCATCTGGAACCTAGGAAAATTTTAATAAGCACTGTTGACCATGATATTATTCTATTGAAATGTTTTAGTGCTCTATGTTAATTATAAAAATGATTTAGGGGTTTTTTATTATGGGAAAAATCATAGAATGGATTTTCACTATTAATTAGGTTAAAACAAAATATTTGGGGCTTACCAAAAATGAGGATGCTACAGGACTCCCCCCTTGACAGAATTTCGTCCCCGAGATTCTGGGCTAATTAGAGAATAGGTCTAGGTACTTTGCTCTCAAATCCTCCTCCCTCGCTCTCGAGCTCTCGGCATGGTTGCTCCACTAAACTCAGCAAAATCTGACAACCTTGCTGCGGGTAACCCTGTCTGCCACATCCAAAATCTTGACTGGTCTATCCTCATAGGTCAAGTCTTCTCACAGATCCAAAGATTCCACTGGCATTTGATCCGTAGGTTCTCTAAGACACTTCTTCAGTTGTGACACATGGAACACTTCATGAATCCCTGTCATTGATTCTAGTAACTCCAGCTTATAGGCCACCTCTTCTTTCACCTTCTGACACACATCGCATAATACAACATACTCGGCGATTTCTCCTTTTATATGAGGCCACCAAAATTTCTCTTTCAATTCCTGATACATCTTAGTACTGCCAGGATGAATAGAATACCTCGACTCATGGACCTCCTTAAGAATAAGCTCCTTAATCTCTTTGTCATCTGGGACACAGATTCGTGATTTCATCCACATGGCCCCGTGGTCATCGATCCTTAAGTCTGACCCCTCGAATAATTTGGATCGTATCTCAGAGAGTTTGATATCTTCCTTTTGCTTGTCGGCTATCTGCTCCATCAAATTAGGTTTAACCTCGAGGGTTGCCACATACCCCTCAGGTACTACCTCCAATCGCATCCTCAGCGTCTCTTGTTCTAGGTGCGGTGATACTTGAGGTACTCCCCTCTTGACAGGTTTGCCTTTCTTACTGAAGGCGTCTGCCACCACATTGGCCTTACCCTGGTGGTAGTTGATTTCCACATCATAATCTTTTATTAGTTCCAACCATCTTCTTTGTCTCATGTTGAGTTCTGACTGAGTGAAAATATATTTCAGACTCTTATGATCAGTATACACTTCATACCTCTTGCTGATGAGATATTGACGCCATATCTTCAAGGCATGAACCACCGCTGCCAATTCTAGATCATGAGTAGGATAGGTCAACTCATGCGGCCGCAACTGTCTAGATGCATAGGCCACGACCTTTCCATCTTGCATGAGCACACATCCCAAGTCTTGTTTCGAAGCATTGCAATAAATATCAAATCCTTTCTTGATGTCCGGCAACGTAAGGATTGGTGCCGTAGTCAATCTCCTTTTCAGTTTTTGAAAACTCTTCTCACACTCAGGTGTCCAAGCAAACTTCTTCTCATTTTTCAACAATTGTGTCAGTGGTCTAGCAATTGTCAAAAAGCCTTCAATGAACCTCCCGTAGTATCCGGCCATGCCCAAGAAACTATGAACCTTAGTAACACTGTCTGGTACTTCCCATTGAACAACAGACTCCACCTTACTAGGGTCCACGGACACTCGTTCTTTGGTCACCAAGTGTCCCAGAAATTCCACACGTAATTTCCAAGATTCACATTTGCTGAATTTAGCATACAGCTTGTGCTCCCTGAGTCTCTGCAACACCAATCTCAAGTGCTCGACGTGTTCCTCCTCATTTCCGAGTATACCAATATGTCATCAATGAACACCACCACGAACTTATCAAGGTAGTCCTTGAATGACTTGTTCATCATATTCATAAAGTAAGTCGATGTATTGGTTAAACCAAATGACATCACAGTAAACTCATAATGCCCATATCTGGTGGAAAATGTTGTCTTTGGTATGTTTGCTTCCTATATCTTCAACTGGTGATACCCTGACCTGAGGTCGATCTTGGAGAATACTCCCGCTCCTTTCAACTGATCAAAAAGATCATCGATTCTAGGTAACATGTACTTGTTTTTTATTGTCACCTCATTCAACGATCTATAGTCCACACACATCCTCAAACTGCCATCCTTCTTTGTTACAAACAGAACTGGGGCTCCCCATGGTAAAGAACAAGGTCTCATAAACCCCTTCTCCTGAAGATCCTCAATCTGCTTCTTCATCTGGCCACCAACTCATTAGTGGGCATCTTATATGGTCTCTTAGCTATAGGTGCCGTTCCTAGTACCAATTCGATCACAAATTCTATATCCCTTTCTGGCAGCATTCCCGATAATTCCTTTGGAAATACATCCAAAAATTCTCTTGCAACTAGTGCATCCTCCAATGAAATAGCTGAGGTGCTATTGACTAGCAACTAACCCTCCTGGTCTTCACTTATGCCCTCTATAAATAGAGGAGGTCATATACATATAAAAAGTTAAGCCCCTAGAAATAAAAAAGTAGTATACACCAAGTGGTCCAAGCGTTGAGTCCTTGGTTGAGCCACACCCTTTGCTCTGCCTCGGGTCGCTAAGCACGAGGCTCACGAGAGCGGTGCTTTTGAGTTAGTTTGTTCGGATTAGTTCGACGAAAGCTTCTTCAGTGTTGCGTAGAACGTCTTCTCCGTGAGGTTTCGTGTATGCCTTCACCGTTTAAACCACGCGAGTATAGCTTGCTCTCTATAACTGTCTTTTTTCTTTGCAAATTTTCCACATAAGCAAAGTAATTAGTTACTCTTAAACAAAAAAGTTATGCTTTGTTAGTGATCTTAAACAAGAATCTGGCAACTTTGCTTCTATTGTTTTTAGTTGGTTCCTTCTTGTTAGATAGAAGGCGGTTCTTCTTTACAGTAGTAATGATTAGGCAACGTAATGGTTTTATTTTTTTGTCATCGTTAGTTAATCAGAATCGCATTGGTGGAGCAGAAAATCTGGCAAGCCATGGTGCAAGTCCGGAGAACATTCTTGTCTTCTTGATATTATTGTTGAATAGGCTACCATACTGTTTCCTCACCCAAGACGAAGGTTCAGGTTTTCACCTAGTCTGCAGTGTTGTACTACATGGATCTCCCATTTTTCCTACTCCCAAGGGCTGCAAGCTCCCCACACCAAGCTTGGAGATCAGGAGATCTCCACGCAACAATTCATGGTTTTTCGTACACGTACCGGCAATGGCTGCGCTACACGTACCGGCAATGGCTGCGCTCTGGCATGTCTAGAGCATCTCCAATGGTATAGTTAGAATATCTCTAATGGTGCCATATTAGCTTTTGTGTTCCAATGGTATAGTTAGAATGTCTGCGTGAGTTTTGGGGTTCCCTGTCCTCTTATGGTTGTTTTGCAAATATTCACCGTGGCGACTTCTGTTGTTTCCCTTTTTTTTCATTTGAGGAAATGAAAATAGCGTAGCAATAAAGATGAGGCGATGTAAGCAATATATATATAGAGAGAGAGGGAGGGAGGGAGGGAGAGAGAGAGTTTTGCTATGGTGTTTTGTAAAGCACGGATCTCTTCATGCTTTCACTATGTTTGAAAAAATTGAAACTTAAACGGCCGTTTCGAACAGTCCATCTTTTTCATCTCATCGAAATCTCATTACCGACCAAATTTTATATTTTTTACTATTTGTTTCATATTTACGAAAATCCACTATCTAAGTAGTTGTAGAGCCTCCAATAAGACTGATTTTGAAAAATATGAGATAAATAGTTAGAAATTTTAAAAATATAAAATTTGGCCGGTAATGAGATTTCAATGAGATGAATAAGATGGATGATTCGGATCGGCCGTTTAAGTCTCGGTTTTTTCAAACGCAGCGCAAACCACAGAGGGATCTGTGCTTTGCAAAGCATCATAGCAAAACTATATATATATAGAGAGAGAGTGTCGTCCGTACTATTGATCGGGTTTTATAAATTCTGAGACCGAAACAACGATCCAAACCATCCATCTTGTTCAAATTTCAAATTTCAAATTTTTTTACTATTTGTTTCATATTTTTGAAAATCGCTGATCTAATTAGTTGTGAACCATCCAATAAGTCCAGTTTTAAAAAATATGAAACAAATAGTAAAAAAATTCAAAAAATTTAAAATTTGATGTGTAGAAAGATTTCATTGAGATGGATAAGATGGACGGTTCGGATCGTCTATTTTAGTCTCAGAATTTGCAAACCCGGTCGATAACATGGAGAGATCCGTGCTATCTATAGTACACTAGCCATTCACGCACACATATATATGTGTGTATGTGTGTGTATAAAAATATATATATAATATCAAGTAATTCCACATGCATATAATCTATTGCAATGAATTCTACTTATACAACAGGTTATAACAGCAGTATATAATTTATGAACAGTAAGAAAAAGTCATGATCAATTAGTAGAAATTTATAATAGCTAAAGAGCAACTTTGCTCGGTTTTAAGAGTTATAAATTTTCTCTCATTGCTAGAATAGCATTCCAATGACATAAACCACATATATGGTCACAGATTATTTATAGTCAATTCAGTGAATGGACATGTGCTAAATAAATGAAAATTTTCAATTAAAATGAGAAGTAAGTCTACCAATTGCTGCTGTATATAATTTCAGTGGTACTGAACAGTATTCAACAACTGATCTACTCAATTCTTATGTTAAACATTTCACTTTCCAGCATGTACAGTATATATACTGCCCAAATGGCATAGTAGTATCAGATTTCAGCAACCTCCTAAAGGCAGTGGTGATTCTCAAATACAGCAAGCCAAATTAAACTTCAGTAGATAAATCTCACTTAGATTGAATTAATTCAACTATATAGCATGCACACAATCACTGAAATTTTCTAAACAATCTCATATTCATATCATCATTGAGCTTAATTAGAAATTATAGCTATATCCAGTGTACAGCCTCTAAATCAAGCTAAATAGCCCCTTTGCTCTAGGCAGTGTCCCCAAATTCACCTTAATTAGCCCTGTACACACTCACAAAAGAGGAGAATGGCAAACTTACAATGCACTGGATTCAATCCAGTGAGCAGTGTGACAAGGCGCGTCGTATAGACGCTGTCCTAGAAACAGTATTGTGACACTATTGTAATAGCAGTGACAAACTATCCGGAGATACAATGCCATCAATCACTGTGTAGCAGTCCAAGACTATAGCACAGTGATCCCGAAGCATAGTACAAGCAGCTCAAGATCACAAACTTCAAATCCTTTGACCAAAAGAACCAATGCTGAACTAGACAGCAGACCACCCACCTCGCCCACCACACTACGGCTACCTAGCTTGGCCAGTGCACCATGACCACCAATCCACTTAAGCCACAGGTCACCTTCTAGATCAACGAGAAGAAATTAATCAACCCCGAGACTCTCAGATCGAGGGTATAAGCAGAGCTAGGTTTTTTGCTTCGTGTGTGTTCGTACACGAGGGGAAGAAGCATACCCAGTATAAGAGAACCAGATCGAGGAAGAGGAGGCAACGACCTATGTAAAACCCAAGCCAAGCCCAAATCGTGCGCCTCCCACGACCGTGAGCTCCGTGCGGAGCAACGGCCGCTGCCGCCCATCCACTCCTCGTCTGCTCTCTCCAGCCAACGACCGAGCCAGCATCGCGAAGAGATAAGGCAGAGTATGTGTTCGCCACTGGGCTGAGCAGCCACGAGGCCCATTGGGCCACAGGTGCAAGGGCAAAAGCCCAACAAATAGGAGCTAGCCTCCTTTGCAAAAACAAACACAAAGCTGGCTACGATGAATTGGCCGTTTAATTCTTTCCTCTTCTACGGGCCGGTTTAAATCTGACTCTGCTCAGCCTTCTCTGCTTGTCATGTGTAAAAACAAGGCTAACCAAGCCGTTTGGTCAAACTGCTGCTAATTTCTTCTTCAACCGGTGGCAAACTGAATGAAGAAACCAACTACAGGAGGAACGTCAAAAGAAACATATGGTTTACAGGAGTTTCAAAGTACAAACAGATAGTGCGTTGGATTGACTAATCGTATTTCTACTAGGTCATTACTGCAATCGTTCGAATGAGAAACAAACAAGAAATCTTCTCCACTGAACAGTACATGCATGGATATAAGAAAATACGTAATAGTAGTTAACAAGATATTTAATTCAGCCGTTTGAACTTCCAAACAAGGCCATGACGGCCTAACGGTAACAACGCACCAACCATTCTCTCACCGCCCGTCCGCTGGGTATGCCACTCTCAACAATGGGTTTCACCATTTTGTTACTCTATCCCACTATCATAGACACAGATGGTTCCACGTGTCAGTGAAAGAAGAGTGACAAAATAGTGAATTGAAGCCACTTTTGGAGAGTGGCAAAAAAGCAATTTTTCTCCGCTGGGTGCACTCCGTCCATTTGTGGAGAAAAAAACACTGCCTATTTCTTAAGCGCAAAGAACAACTTTTTTCTTTGATGAAATGCACGAGGGCTTAAACCTGAAATGGTGCCTGTGCAATATTCAACGGACTCCTCTACTGCATTCAACTTTTTTTGCGAGATCGAGACAATGGATGTTGTGACACATGGTTCAAGAGGCTCCTCTAGTGGATTGGAGAGGAGGACTAGCTATTAGCTTTGATTGCATGATTTGTTCGATAGTCCGGCGTAATCAGGTGTGGCGAAGCCGATCAGGGATGAGGAAAAACTTTGTGCAGTATTTGTGTTGTATTATGTAGCTCACTCTTGTGTAATTTAGGAATGTAAAATTCTCAAATTTTGATGATTTCCCCTTTAGAAAATCAAGGTGATAATCCAGCTTCCAATATCAACCATCCAGTCAAACCTAATGAATGACTAAGTTGTATTATCATCTATGTTATTATAACTATTTCAAACGAGTGCTTTTAATATAGATTAGATTTGTAGGTAACGGAGTCCAGCTCCTTTGCAAATATAAGTCAATAGGTGGTTTGCAGGTTAGTCTTTTTCCCCTAAAAGCATTTATTAGGGCTCCTTGCTTATCAATTATTGTCCACTACTGAAGCATCTGCAAAAATGTTAATCAGGCCCGGCCCAAAGGGGGGCAGCCGGTGCGACCGCCAGGGGCCCCCAATCTTTTAGGGCCCCAGCCTATATAGTGTATAGGTATTACTACTAATGAGAGTGCAATTTGGTTTGATGGATGCTACATAAATCAGCCCATAGGACAAGGCCGGTTGTTAGCCCATTAACCCAATTAATACAACACATTGATAGCTGACTCCATAGTCTCTGCTGTTTAGTATTCTTTTGACTCCAGTAATTGCTCACAAGTCACTTGACTCATCGTTGCTAGTTGCTTTGTTTCTTTTGTCTACTCGTCTCCCGGGCGATTGGCGAACTGCCGAACTGGCATGCCACCGGCCGACCGACAACTAGCCACCTAGCCGGGACGTCGAGCCACCGAGGATGTGATCTAGGGCATCCGCTGATACCGATCCGAGTCTCCCAGAGTCTGAGTTCCCAAATCCCAACCCCAGGTGTTCATATTCTAAAACTAAAGATAGTTTGTTAATTGTTATTTGTCTATTGTTTGCTAGCTATTCTCTCTTTATTGTTATGTGATTGTGTGTTTACCAGTTTACAGTTCACTATTGTCTATTGATTATTGTTGATGTAATATCAATATGTCCACTAGAAAATATTTATCCGGATGTGAAAAAAGGAAAAAAGGAAGCATGATCAAGAAGTGATGAATTCACAAAAAGGAGCCATAGAAAATTTTTTAAATCTCAATTTAAGTCCTTCTACGCCAGTAGCACTAGTTGAGAAATTACATCAGCAATGAGAAGGGTGCTACATTTAGTGATATTTGAATGGAAGAACAGTGGTATGTGGATTTTATTTTATTTAAACCATGTTTTGGCTATGACTTATTCTCTTTACCAATTTAATTATATGAACATATGCAATCTTTTATGTATAATAACTATGTTAGTAAAAAAAAAAGGGGCCACATGATTTTGCTTGCCTTGGGTCCTAAAATTCTTTGGACCGGCCTTGATGTTAATAGGTAGTCTGTATCTTTGTATGTTGAATTTGTTTTTTAAGATGTATCTAAACTATTGTGTATCATACATTTTGCTTCATCTAATGATGTAGAAAACTCTAATCTCCTAGCGGTAAGACGGTGAACACATTTAAACCATATATGTTTAATCCAACGGCAAAGAAAAATCTTACCTTTCAGATACACGAAATGCTCCTGCAGATTAGTCTTTCCGCAAAAGCATTTATTAGAGTTCCTTGCTTATATACCGCTATCAGTTTCGTTTGCAAAGAATTTGTGTCAACCTTTTGAGATTCATTGATTTTATTCAAGCCGCCGTGGACGTTCGTCAATGCTCTTGCAGTTTTTTCCATGCAAGGCCGCCGGCCTGCTGGCCCGTCCACTTCACTGCCCCTGGGCCCTGGCTTACGTGGCGGCCTCGAGCGTCCAACCACTGGGCCCGGCCCCGAGGTCACTCCACCTCTCCCCCACAGTCACGACCCCAATGTCCCAACTCCCAACCCACAGTCGACCGACAATCGGGTCCCACCCAACATCGGCCCCATGTGTCAACGACTAGCCCAACGACGCCCTCCTCCCTTGGGCCTACCTGTCACTTGGACTGGTAGCTTCCCTTCGCTCGCACGAGCCGCAGGGACGCGTGCCCTTCACCCACGCACGCAACGAAGACAAGAAGCAGAAGAAGCCGAGGTCGAAAGGAGAAGACACCGAGCGGAGGAGGCGGTAGTGGAGGCAAAAGCGGGCGGCACAGCACCGCGGAGGCGCGCTTTCGGTGGAGTCTTATCGAGCCGTCGCCATCGGGGGCGCTCTCGCGCGAGGTTTGGCTCGCTTCCATGGTGGCGACTGGCGAGCTGAGCTGATTGAGCGGCGGCCGGAGCGGAGGAGGAGGAAGGAAGGAGGCGGAGGCAGATGGTCGTGTGCTCCATGCGCAAGTCATTCAAGGACTCGCTCAAGGTGCTCGAGGCTGACATCCAGCATGCCAACACCCTGTGAGTGCACCAAATTTCCCTCCTTTCCATCGCAAATCGTCGGAATTTCACGCAGTTGGTGAGACACTGTTCCTTTGGCAGGGCTGCCGTAGGAGTGTCGGTCAATTGGGTGAATGATGTAGCCACGGTTATTCTGGAGCTCATGCTGTGTGTGTGAACGATGTGGATACTGGATAGTTACCGCTTGTCTGGTCATGGTTGCATACATGCCATTTACAGTAGTTTTCGCTGAATTCGACAGGGCATCGGATTTCTCGAGGGATTACGATGGGGCTTGCCTCCAGATGCGGATGTCGTACAGCCCCGCGGCGCAGTTTTTCCTCTTCCTGGTGCAGTGGACGGATTGCAGCCTCGCGGGCGCGCTTGGGCTGCTGAGGATTCTAATTTATAAGGTTTCCGAATTGACGGATTCTTGCTGTGATTATTCAATGTTTCAAGGAATTAATCCAGGCTTCTTTGCTGTGCAGGTTTATGTAGATGGCACTACTACCATGTCCACTCATGAAAGGAAGGCAAGCATCAGGGAATTTTATGGTAAATGCTCCATAAAACAAAGAAGGCTCCTTTTTTTAGAAATTTCTTGTTTTTGGGCTTGTAATATTGATGCACATTGTTTACAGCTGTTATATTTCCCTCCCTCATGCAACTTCATAAGGGGATCAGCGATGTCGATGACCAAAGGCAGAAGGCCATTTGTACAGAGAGGTATAGGAGGAAAGGCAAAGATGATGACAAGATGCAGGTTTCTGAGATTGATGTTGAAAGAGAGGAAGAATGTGGGATTTGCATGGAGATGAATAGCAAGGTTGTGCTGCCCAACTGCAGCCATGCTATGTGCATCAAGTGCTACCGTCAATGGTAAGAACCATCCTGTCACCATGATGTTTTTTTTTTTCTGTCATGTTCACCGATAGTGAATAATGAACTGGTCATTGGCAACAAATTGAAAATGTCTTTTTAGTTCAAAAGTAGCTATCTTTGCCAAAGACACTAAGAGAAATTTGGTTAGAAAACAGTAGTGCTACTTCACCAGTGAACCGCTCAAATGGCTACAGTTTGTAATTAACTAGGCGTAACCTCATTTATAGCTCTCGACCTGATAACTATATCAAGGCATTACAAATTTGCAACAGTCTCTTCTTGCCAATTTTGTGCATGTTTCTTACTAGTCCTGATCCTTGATATCAGTTGTCTTCATGAAAGGACAAAAGTTACCTGTGAGAATCAATCATGTATAAAGAAAACTATATATAAGTAATATATCAATTTGTAATTATGTTTAGTCTTTGTATGACATCACCGCATGATGGTCCCAAATCCTGATAAGACAAACAGTCCTGAGAAGGTACACTAATTTTCAATTTGGTTCCACATCTCAAGATAACAGGGTTATTTGGCTATCTCGACAATAGCATTTACTAGAGCTCTGCTGCGCGAGCATGGAGTATCTTACATGTTTAGCACTATACAAGAACTGAATTAATGCAGAAAAACACAGAAGCAATGCACAAAATTACTTATCAATTTATACCTCCATTCCACGGGCTTCAAAACAGCTTTCCTTTCTGTGCTATATGAATGATGATCTGCTCACTGAACTGTCTGCTGCAAAGATATTATATTCATTGAACTGTCTGCTGCAAATATTTTATTGCATTCATTGAGCCATGTGTTCCTTGTTGCAGGCGCTCAAGATCTCAATCCTGCCCCTTCTGCCGTGACAGCCTCAAAAGAGTAAATTCTGGTGATCTGTGGATGTTCACCGAGTACCGAGATGTAGTTGACATGGCAACGGTGACTAGGGAGAACCTCAGGCGCCTGTTTATGTACATTGAGAAGCTGCCTCTCGTGACACTGGATAACATCTTCTATGCCTATGATTCTCATGTAAAATAATTTGAGCTGTAGATAATGACTTGCTCACAATTGTTTTTTGAGAGTGACGCATGGCTTATTGATTCATGCAGAGGATGTTCCTTGTTCTAGGATGTGGCTGACCATGGAGCAGCTTGTGAACTTTGACAAGACCTTGTCCTTGTGAGCTGTGTCTTGAGGTGTACAGTGTGCTCACTGCTCAGGTGGTGTAAATGCTTGTACAGATTTTAATCTCAATGCTAAAGTTTAGGGGAGAGAACGTTATGTCCTACAGTATGCAAGATCTGATGAAGAAACACTTGGTGCATGTATTATTCATGGGTTCATTTTAATGCTCATGTGGTTTCTTCTTTCAACTGAATACATTGGCATTTCAGCTCTCTTAGTGATTGTTAGTGATTTTATATTTGCTAGCTTATTCTAGTCTTTCTGTTGGTGCAAAACTATGATGCAAGATGTGCAGTGCTGCCAAGAATTTACTGATGAGATCATCAGAACAAGTAGCCTTAACAGGAGATTATCTTTTAGAGAAGTTTTGCAGTGGCACATGCTCTTAGTGGTGGCGACTGAAAAAGGAATCAATAAAGAGTAGCGATTAGCAGCTACTATACTGAACCTGTACCTCTCGAACGATTGCTACAGATTTTACAGTACAGTGTATTGATAACATGGAATGCATCCCACTCCACCGTGCCGTATTTGATGGACCAAACATGGCAGGTGAGTGCAATCGGTGGGCTATAATAAATCAGTCACCGTACGTCCGTACAACCAGATCCACATTACAGAATGCCAATCAGTGCAAGCAGTACCATGTAGAGTTCATCTGACATTTCAGTGTCTCATCCTTTGGCATTGGCAGGTCGATTTATCAGCAACAGAAACAACGGAATATTTTCCAAAAAAAAAAGAAACAACGGAAAATACATGACAACTGAACACTCAGGATTTTTTTTTTTTGCAGCGAAGGCGTGTCACACCATCTTCTCTGTAAAATATTGTAAACATTCTTCCCATACATCAAGGGGCTGTAAGGGTTAGTTACATGCTGCTTAAATATTTCTGCATGTTGAAAGGCAATTAAAAGTAGCCGTTCAGTACTACACCATCATACGAATACTCTCTGCTAAACAAGAAAACAAAGTTATATCATTTCCTCCGGTTGGCCGTAACCCTTGGATCAAAACATGTCGGTGCTCCTTCCAAAGGGTTTGTCATGTAGGGTCAGAGAAGTCCTATTTGTTAGCCTGAAAGGAAACAATAGCAAGGGTTTACTGAAGGTGAACAAGTTGTGAATGAAGCAATGTACAGAAGAAAGTACATATTGGATTTCACCTTGTCTAAAATACGCACACTCCACGAATCACTTCTACGAGGTAAGTTAGGTTCAACATAGCTTGGAGGATCCTGCGCCTGGTTTCTTAGGAGAGGCAGCCTTGCAGGCACGGTGGTGTCATCATCACTATCATAGTCATTTTCACGGTCAGGCCCAAGAGCCCTAAGTACCATTGCAAGAATGATAGATAGCACCTGTAAATAATTGATTAATTTAAGTTCATAGAGGAAATCAGTGATGATGAAGAGCTAACTCTCTCTAAAAAGTTCAGTGGTAGCCAGTCAAATGTAGTAAAATGAAATGTAAATGTATCATTATAAGAATACCGTGAGGTTCCTGAAATTGTTTTAAAAGCAGTCTACATTTCATTTGAAGTCGGTATGTACTACAGATCGCTACCATACTTAACTAGGCAGATAAGGTGGACATTTCAGTAAATGCTCATTAGACCAGTGTCTTAATTAAATCGTACTAAAAGATTGCAAGCGCAATTAAACAGCTGTGGTTACAACTTAGAGGCATAAGAGGGGGAAAATGTAAGCCTTGAGTTGTGCAGCAAAGGTGCAGAGAATCTCACCTGAGCAGCCACCACTGAGAGGCCTACCCATTCACAGATCTCAAAATTTGAGCTCACAAAATCCTTGAATTCCGCAAATTTCCCAGATGGGTCATTCGGGAAGTCCTAAAGGTTTGGATATTGTCAAACCATCGCAAATCAAATACCAGAAATATAGTAAATAATATAAAGTAGAACGGCTAGAAGTGGTCCTTACCTCCTCCCAATTGCTATTCAGAAATACATCAGTGGTGATTGCACCTTCCAGTATAACAAGCAAAAATATGAAGATCATGTACTACATGTCAGGTTAAGGTCAATCAGTCCTTGCATCACCAGGTTGCAGTAAATGTAAGGTTGGAGATAACTCAAAGAACATAGCTGCAATTTGGAGGCTTCAGAGATTAACTAGTAGGAGCCTGCACTTTCATTTCAGAACTTATTTGCTACAGAGAGTATAGCATTTTTTGTGATATTAAAAAAAAACTTGAGATATCTAGAAGTATATTGCTTCTTTCTATGTGTGGTTGTGACTTGTGAGCAACTTTGATAAACCAGCAGCAGCTGCCATGTCAGCATAATTTAAATCAATGATACGCTACAGGTAGTCAGCAAGTGGAAAACATGTGCTGTTGTTGTAGTTATTGGGAAGGAGAAATCTAGCCATGGACAAGAAACAAACTAATAAGCTATGAACATCAAATGCAACTCCATATATCAAGCAATTTCAAGGATACACAAGAGAGGCAGTGACCATTTGCGGTCTCAGCAGCAACATGACCAGAGCAAGTCAGCAGGCACAGAAAGATTCCCAGGGCAAGAAAAGTGTAGATAAACCTGCACAACAAGTGAATTTTCGTAAAATCACCAAGCCATGTTACACAGGTTCAAGTCACTTAAAATGCCTAGATAAGTTCTGACATGACACATATATGTGCTCTTATCCAAAACCAATTTGGAATAACCATCAAATGTTTACGTTCTGACAACGGTACTAAATATATTAATCAAGAGTTTGGACAATTCCTTGTCACACATGGAATTCGGCACCAGACGACTTGTGTTAACACCCTAGAACAAAATGGTGTTGCAGAACATAAAAATAGACATTTGCTTGAGGTTGCTCGTTCTTTGATGTTCACATTGAATGTTCCAAAATTTCTTTGGGGAGAGGCCATAAAGATATCAACGTATTTGATAAACCGTATGTCTCTCCGAGTA
Organism: Olyra latifolia; assembly: GCA_036346145.1. Classification (NCBI taxonomy): domain Eukaryota; kingdom Viridiplantae; phylum Streptophyta; class Magnoliopsida; order Poales; family Poaceae; genus Olyra; species Olyra latifolia. Next base: position 50,751,527 of record CM070524.1, on the reverse strand, counting down.
TTGGATCACAAGACCCCTGCTGAGTGTCTCTTGAAATCAAACGAGTTTGTTGTTTCTCCAAAAGTTTTTGGTTGCGTGTGTTTTGTTCATGATTATAGAAATTATGTAGGAAAACTTGATCCTAAAGCAGTCAAATGTGTCTTTGTGGGTTACTCTTCTTCTGAAAAGGGTTACATGTGTTGTTGTCCTTCTGAACATCGTTTTTTTGTAAGTATGGATGTTACATTTCATGAATCCGAACCCTATTATCACAAATCCAGTGATACTATAGTTGCTCTAACCCCTTCTGAAGTGCAACAAGAGGGGGAGAGTAATTGTGGAGAGACTCTTGTGGGTTCTATTCTTGTCGGAAGCTGGCCATGAAGTAGCACCCGGACAAGAATCCCAACAAGGACGCGGAGGCCAAGTTCAAGTAGATCTCCAAGGCCTACGAGGTTCCTGCAACGCCCGTCTCTCTCTCTCTCTCTCTCTCTCGTGAGCACGCTTTCCCGTCAAGCCTCTGTTCTGCGTCCATGCTCCCAACTGCTCGCAAAGAATGGTTATTGATGCGCTTATAGAGAAACAATGTACTTGTGATGTTGTTCGTGAGAAGATCTGTTTTTGTTTCATGCGGCCTTGGGTGCTATTATGCTGTTTGATCTGAATATTAACCAGCAAAAGGTTGCATTTTGGCGGTGCTTCTGGAATCCAACCTAGTAATTTAGGTTAGGCCAATGCCTTTTTTAAGTTTCTGTTGTTGTTACGGCAGCATTCATCCTTGTTATTTTGTTGCCGTAGGCAAGAATGCTCTTATTGATGTGTGCTTTGTAACCATTTAGTTTTCTTATTGATCGTGAGGCTATCTGTTTGGAATTTAACCATTTAGTTTTCTTATTGATGTGTGCTTTGTAACTTTTGAAATTTCTGGAGTTGTTAATGTTCTTATTTGGTTCATGTCGCACTGGCTACGGGAGTGCAGGATGATCATCATGTGCTGCTATCTTGTTGTGGGCTTCAACTGGATCATAAATTTTTACTTTGAGATTTCTAATGATGGATGTCACTGTCAGCAACTGAGCATCTAATATTTTGTTGCTGAGCTCGCGAGCTGGGGCGAGCCAGCTCGAGCTTCGGTCGAGCCCAAGCCGAGCCCAGCTTCGAGCTCGTGGCACTAACCGAGCTGAGCCGAGCTGGCTCGGTCACCCATACGAGCCCGAGCCGAGCTAGTGCTGGCTCGCTCGAGCTCGGCTCGTTTCCAGCCCTAGAGACAATCTACAAGTAGAATGTTATATTGATGCTGATTGGGCTAGTTCACTGGATGATCGACGCTCAACGTCTGGATATTGTGCATTTATTGGAGGAAATCTAGTCTCATGGCGAAGCAAAAAGCAAAGCGTTGTAGCTCGATCAACTGCAGAAGCCGAGTTTCGTGCTATGGCTCATGGTGTGTGTGAGCTATTATGGTTACAAAAGTTGTTGAGAGAGCTAAAGTTGGATAAGTATCAGCCTTTGAAGCTCTATTGTGATAACAAGGCTGCTATCGATATAGCGAACAAACCAGTTCATCATGAATGGACTAAGCATGCTGAAATTTTTCATCACTTTATCAAAGAAAAACTTGATCAAGGCACGATTTGTATACCTTATATAGCGTACACTAATCAAGTGGCAGATGTTCTCACCAAGGGATTACCAGAAAGATCCTTCTCCATATTTTGTAACAAGATGGGTTTGTACGATGTGTACACCCCATCTTGAGGGGCAGTGTTGGAGTACACAAGTGTAATTAGATATACATATAGGGACCTATGTGTAAAAGGAAAAGATAATAAGAAGAAAGAAGGAGCAGGGCTCGCTAGAGTCTAGATTTTTCCCATCCTGGCTTCCTCTTACTTCCCTCTTCCTCAACCCTAGAATCAACCAATTTGGTCAATAAGTATCAACAACAGCACACCTTAATTATTAACACCACATTATTAGGTTGAGGAAAGCGATTGTTTAACATTAGCACCACTCTTTCTATATCCTATTATCCTTCATAAGTGCTCTAGCCCCACCAATCAACTGCACATGTCCTTTTCAGCTGCGCCATCCGTTGCATTTCATCGTGATCCAATATGACGCCACATTGCAGCAGCCACCTAAATTTCTAGAGCACAATTTGGAAACAATGCTACAAAGCTGACCACCGCATCCACCGAACGGCACTAGCATCCACTGAAACGGATGGTACTAGTTTGGCTGCGCGTCACTAAAACTAACTATACACAAATTGGCTGCAACAGTGGTATGCCAAGCTGAGTATCCTGTATCCTGCTGCTGGCCATCAGCAATCAAGAAAAGGCTAACCTCTAACTGCCATAGAAGAAAAAGGAGGCGCTTCGGTGAGGTGGGCTGGGTTTCTTTCTACGCCATATCGCAATCTCATTCTTGCACGGAACCCTCAATTACTCTCTCCGAAGACAGAAATACTCCGACGAAACAGTACATTAGACGCATTTCGTTGCGAATCCGCTTAAACTATCTAGATGCAATTGGCCGAGCGAAGAACAGACTAGCGACATGAATCAAGAGGAGAAAACTGCAAATCTAGCAATATCCTCTAGCGCAGACTGCGGCTTGCGAGTTGCGAGACACTATAAGAGATCTGTTCAAGGAGGAGCTAGAAAGAAGGGAGTTGAGGCGTACGTACCAGGGGACCGGGAGGCGCTGGTGGAGCTCGGCGACCTGCCTGGACCAGGCCCGGAGCATCCAGAGGGCGTAGAGGATGACGGCCATGCCGGCGAGCCCCAGGATGGCGTTCACCATCTTGAGCGCCGTCTGCACGCAGCTCCGCACCACGTGGCCCGCCATTCCCGCCGCCGCCGATCAACTCCGACGACCGGCCGCGAGCTCCCTTCCTCCGCTCGTCGTCGACGGTTGGTTCGGTTTTACTTTTGGTCGTGAAGTCTGGGAGGTCGTGTGGGAGAGAATGGGAGTAGAATGCTGCTCCGCTTCGGCGGTGGAGACCTGTTTGATGACGGTGGCGTGGAATTTTGGGTAAACAACAAACGGTGGAGTGGACGGGTGGAGGTGGGAGACGAAGGAGGTGGAGCCGAGGAGGGAAAGAAAGTAGAAGCTTGTGCGTGGGAGTTGGGCGGAGACGGATATGCGGACTGGGTTGTCCGACAAGGACGGCACCTACACATGCCTTGTAGTTGTTTGTTTTCTTTTTTCATACACACACATATATACATATATATATATATATATATATATATATATATAGGAAAAGTTTGAAGCTCCATGGGCTGCAGCTCCATGATTCAAAAGTAAGATGTGCATTGAGATTCGTGATGTTTGGCGTGTATATCTTCACATATCAACTAAAAAAATATTTCGATATGAAACTCCAAAAAATTAAATTCAAACTCACTTTAAACTAGTTTGAAGTAAAGTTTGAACTAATTTGAAGTATAGTTAAATGTAGTTCAAACTGAAGTTTAACTCAACTTTTTAGGAGTTTGATGTCTCAAATATTTTCTTTAGTGGTATATGAAAGTATAATAACCAAACAACACGAATCTCAAAGCACATCTAGTGGTAACGAATCATGGAGCCTAGGCTCCATGGAGCCTTATGTATTATTCCTATATATATATATATATATATATATATATATAGGGTTCGACTAAGAGCAAGTTGCCTGATAATAAAATAAGTGTCAGTCAATTATTACTAAAATTGCATATTATAAATAAGTGTAAATTTAGTTTTACCAGCGTACAATTTTAAATTGACTGAAATAAACATGATGACTTGAAACATAGGAAAAGAAAAGTATGTAAGCACGTGTATTCGATAGATTTATGCATCAACAAAGTATAGAAATCAACGAATAAAACTGATGATTAATAAGTACCAATTTTAATACTAAAATGACATCTTTGTAAGCTATGCAATTTTAGTCTTACTATAGTGCAATTTTAGAGTGACTGATAGTTAAGAAAATTTCAACCGCCTGAGAATTAGTAATTCTTATATATATAGAGAGAGTAGTACTAACGTACTCTTATGAGTACAGAAGGCTTCCGTACATATAATTTTTTAGCCATTGGATTAATTAATAAACACACGTATAAAAATTCTCCGCAACAAGCCCGCTGGCGGCTCTACATACATGCAATGATGTCCGTACTGATGTTAGCGAATGTGACATATATTCCTTCTATTTTTTTATTATATCTGTTAATTGACACATCCGATTGACGAGTGGTTTTGACCTACGTGTTCCTAACATTTTTACGAACAAAACTAGACCGGTCTCGATATATAAATTTATTTTTTAGTACTTCATATATAGCACTTTACTACATACATATAGTGACGTTGTATTCATAAAAATAATAAAGTTATGCTTATTGAAATAGTAAAACACTGTGTGGCCAGTTTCAATGTATAAATTTTTCTTTACTACTTCATTTACTATTTTACTACATACATATGATAAAGTTGTATTTATAAATGCAGTAAAGTTGTGTTTAAAAAATAGTAAAGCTACTATATGTATACCGTACATAGTATAAAAATATTAATTAAAAAATTTTATGTAGCAAGTGTGGTCTAGTTTTGTTCAAAAAAATGACAGGAACCCATTTTCGAAAACTGTTCATCGATTGGAGCTTTTAATCAAAAGATATGGTGAAAAAATAAAAGAAATAACCATATACATGTTTGGACCGGGAGAGAGATGTGATGTCATCCTGCATGAATGTTGCCCGCGTACAGAGAGGGTGGCGTGGATCTTTTTTTTTACGTGGAGCTAAGAGAATTAGATCTAATCTAAATCATGCGGTTAAAAAAGTATGAGGACGGAAGGGCTCCGTACTCTTAAGAGTACAATAGTCTTGTAATATATATATATATATAAGGCTCTATGGAGCCTAGGCTCCACGATCTATTACCACTAGATGCGTTTTGAGATCTGTGATGTTTGATATTTGTATATTTATATACCACTAAAAAATATTTGAGACATCAAACTCTGAAAAAATTAAATTTAACTCTAGTTTAAACTACTTTTAAATTTAAGATAAATATAGTTCAAACTAGTTTAAACTAGTTCAAACTGAAGATGGATTTATTTTTTCGGAGTTTGACATTTCAAATAGGCTCCATGATCGAATACCCTATGTTGTGCTTTGAGTTTTGTGTTGTTTGACGTGTACATCTTTGCATTCCTACTAAATAAAATATTTGAGATTCCAAATTCCGAAAAAATTAAATTCATCTTTAGTTTTAACTAGTTTGAACTATATTTATCTTAAATTTAAAAGTAGTTTAAACTAAAGTTAAATTTAATTTTTTCAGAATTTGACGTCTTAAATATTTTTTTAGTGGGTATATAAATATACAAATACCAAATATCACGAATCTCAAAGCGCATCTAGTGGTAATAGATCATGGAGTCTAGGCTCTATGGAGCCTTATGTAATTTATATATATATATATATATATATATATATATATATATATATATATATATATATATATATATATTTTCTGTTTTATTATGGTCTTTTTTAGATCATGGTCTATATAGCTACGCACCTATTGTTTTGTCTAAACTTAGCTAAACTGCTGTCACAAAATAGTTATGTTAGCCGTAAAAAACATAGTGTAACTCTTGCTACGTGATGCAACGGTATTCGGAGCCAAGTAAATACGTCTTTAATGTTTTGTACCGAGTGTACCTACCAACAAATTGATTTGTTATTTTCATTTGTACCATTGAAAATGCTTTTTTCCCTTTCTGAGCAAACTTACTTCTTGCATTAAGGACCAAGTTAATCCCTTTCTGAGCAAGAGGAAACTTCCGAAAATGGACCAAACCACGAGACGGGGTACGCGCAGGTGGCCTCCTCCAAAGAGGATAATAGTTATACTCCAGCGTGTTGATTTGTATTTTATATGCGAGTACAGGAGGTGCAAAACATGCCTTCTCTATCTGCCTAAATATGAGTGTTTCTAACCTCTTGTGCCCTCTCCTTGTGTGTGGGGGCCTCTCTTCTCATGTCTTATTTTGTTTTGCCGCATCATTGTCCTCTTGGCAATGAAGAGGTATATATGGTTAAAAATATCAGTGCCACACCTTGCTCGGGGATGTACTTTCTGGTGCCACACGGTCATAAATAGGTGGCACTCCGACTCGGCCTTGCCAGGCAATATTGATCTCGCAATGCTCTCTCCAATGGGTCATGCGAACAAGGTTGCTTGAGAGCAATTGTGCCTACTGCTTATGGCCGCTTAGGCGTAGAATGAGCTTATGTTCAGAACGATCGAGGGGTGACATGGTCATGATCTTGACCGCAAATAGATAAGCATTGGATTTCTCCTAGGACCGACAAGTACATTATAATTCAATCATTCAATTATAATAAATATACTATCCATGCTATTTACGAGTAGCATATTTTAATCGTAAGTGATGTGAAACCCTACATCATGAGGAATAAACGACACTCCTTTAATGTATCCAAAAAAAGACTTTTTGTTGGGATTTTTTTTCATGTGTGGAGAACATATTTTTATGAGTTTTTATTTGCCGGAGACGTGGCGATGATGAAAGGGCGTCGAAGGCTAGTAGTTAAGACTTGTCTGGATTCTAGATGGTGTGTTTGATGGACGTTGGCCATCTCTTCCTTTCTCTCTTTTTCGGTGATAGATTGGTATTGACAATTTGCTTTTGGCAAGACTTTTTGGGTTGGGATTTCTTGTGCTTCTTTTTATTATTTTTCTGGGAGAACCATAGCTTTGTATGGTTGCACGACATCTACGTGGTACTCCAACAATGATGTGTCATGATGTGTACAAAGGGGTACATGGCAAAGAAATACCACGCGAAACGTAAACACAATCAAATTAGTTCCGTACGAAATTTTCAGATCAAACTTGTTTCGGAAGAGAAGGGCTATCGGCGTATCAACTTGAGCCAATGGTATTTCCCCTTTAATACACTCCCGCCTAATCATGTCTTGAGGACCCATGGATTGATCTCAACCATCCAGCGAATTGTTAAGGTTTGCACGCAAGTGTCAGATGCGGGCATGCAGCCAGCACTTATAGGTTTTTTAAATAAAAAATATTTCCTGGCTTAAATTCAATTTATAATGGACAATCAAAATTTTTTTACAAGTCAAAAACTTTGACGTTTTGAAACGTTTCTTGAAAATCTCAAAGTTATTCAAAACTCTCAAAACCAATTTTAAACAAATTTTCTGGACTACCAAAGCCGCATACCGAAGCTCTCTACTTTTCAATTATGACCCACCGCTAGATTTTTACCATAAGCAAGTTGAATTTGTTATTCCACCGACAACAATACTTGTGTTTAGTAGAAGAACACAAAAGAAAAAAGACTGCATAATGCATAGGAAAAGTCTATTTCACCCTTGAACTATTGCGTTTAGTGCATTTAATCCCCTAATCTGGTAACTAGGTATTCTACCCCTAACGCATTTGAACTAGTGCGTTTAACCACCCCACGGCAGGCGGTTTCAGAGCGGTATTGCCACATGAACTGAACACATGGCCACATAAACGCATTAGTTCAAATATGTCGGGGTTAGAATACCTGATTTTCTATGTGAGGGGTTATGTGCATCAAGTGTAATAGTTCAACGATGAAATAGACTTTTTTTTCCTAGTGCATATATCCATAATTCCGAGGGATAATTTTCAAGAAGTGACGGGTGAGTTGGTGGAGCTTTGGTTTGTGCGGACAGGAATGGGCGGGTCCCTCCCCTTGATGGAATGGAGAATTTTATTTTTTTTATATTTAATTATTTTTGAAAATAAATAAATGATATTCAGTTTTAAAAAAATAAATAAATAGACTCCTGTCGCCATCCCGGCGGGCGGGAAGTTTGAACCGCCCTCCGGTCGGGCGAGATATAAAAAATCGCCCAACGGGAGGGCGACCTTTGGCCTCGCCGGCCCAAGCCGGAGGTGGAGCAAATTCCGCCCGACGGAAGGGCGAGATAAATGAACCGCCCGCTCAACGGGCGGGCTTTGTTTCCACCAGGCCACCAGTGCTGTCGGCCCAAAATCGCCCTCCCAACGGGCGATAAGTATAGTCCGCCCGCCAATAGGGCGAGATTCTGCAATTTTTTGCAATTTTCAGGGAAAAATAAATTATGTGACTTTAGAATAAAATAAGTGATGTATCATAAAAAATAAAACTAAATAAATGGAGTCCCGGCATCGTTTCAAAATGTAAGTCATAATAGGTGCGCCGTATCGAACCGAAAATTTTATTTGCTTACCCAAAAAAAAAATTGCAAATATAAAAATGCCCATTGTTATAACCCAAAGACAATAATTCCTCCACCACGGTTTGGTAGCGCGGCACTGGCATATATAACTATATAATATATTATATATGCCATATATAACATGTATATATTATATTATATATAAAAGTATATATATTATCAGTATATATGACCTGTTATTTGGTCTATGTAATCTTTAAAAAATAATAATATGGAAATAATGAATAAGTTTCAGCAGACTTTTTTATATTAATAATTATTCAGAAAATTAAATAAATAGATAGAACAATAAACTGGTGTCTGGTTGGGCGAGATTTAATCATAAACCCTCAAATGCCGCGTTGAAGAAAGAGCACTGTCAGGAAATTTTTATTCTCAGGATTACAAGGATGTTCCTACTGAGTACAACGGGGATATTTTCCCTTACTGATAGCATCAGGTCCAGCCTCCCTTGCACGACGTGCCCTCTCGCGCTTTCTCTCCCTTTCAGCCTCTCGTGCCTCAGCAGCCTGACGTTCGGCGTCCTCTTGTCGCTTCCGGTACTCCTCCTGCGAACGCTTTCGCTTCTCCTCCTGCTCCTCCTCATATTGGCGCTGCCTGAACCACTGCCTCTTCCAACGGACCTCACGCTCGATGTGTTTCTTGTCTTCCTCCGATTGCTCCGTGTCTAGCCACTGCCAGAAATCGCAGAGAGATGGGGAGACTATATGTTAAAAGAAGAACATAAGTCAAGTCTGATCACATGTGCCATGTAGGTAGATATAATCATGCGAGATAGGGTGAGCAAGTACCTTTGGACGTTCGCCAAAGGCAGCCTTGGGTGGATCGTACTCGTAGTTCGCACACATGAAGAACCTCCTTCCATAAGTATATGAGAAACCTTCGTCGGATTGAACAAACTTGCAAAGGTCACCGCAGAAGCACATTGGAACATTGACCCCTTCTGGCACGGTGGTGTTAAACTTGCTTCGCGGACGGGGCTCAGAGCCGGAGGCTGCCATTGCTCGTTACAATGAGATTTGTGGAGTGTAAGGGCCGGAGTAATATGTGAGTTTGAGAGGAAAGTTGCGTATGCAGAGGACTCGGAGGCAGGAGGGAAATATATAGCGAAGTTTGTTCGGTGCATGGACCGAGTTCATGGAACCGCACGAATCCCTCCCGAGTGCTGGTGCTGCATTTGATGTGACTGGACGGTGTCAGGCGGGACTGTTGGTCGTGATGCAGCGCAATTATTGGGCGGGCGGTGTCACCGCATCAGAGGTCAACAGATGCCGCACAATTATTGATGTTACGGTGTCGGTAGTCATTGTAGGTCGGCGATCTTCGCGCAATTATTGATGTGACCCGTGTCGGCGGTATCTGTTGGTCGCGATGCCCGCAATTATTGATGTGACCGGTGTCGGTAGTCTTGTTGGTCGTGATGCCTCGCAATTATTGATGTGTATAGCGGCGGTAGTCTTGTTGGTCGCGATGCCCCACAATTATTGATATGAGCAGGCGGTGAAGCGATCGGTGGCATGCCTTGTTAACGATGAATGCACCGACGAAATGAACGGGCCGCATTGATATAGGCAGATGTAGGGCACTGGTAGCATGTGTTTATTTAGTAAACGATGTCAGTAAGCATAATGAACAACTTATTAATCCAATTCGTTAAGTACTCCTCGGCCTATATAATGGGAGGCAGAGTTGGCGTCCCTCTCACTCCCACCCTCACTCTCACTCTTACTCTGTGTGTGTAAACTCCCTACTAGGATTGGCTTCATAGGAGGGAGGTGAGTAGAGATAGATATACCATATTGCACAAATGGATTCACGACCCACACCGAACGGCTGGATCCGACAAGCCTGGTGGACGTCAAATGGTCCTGGATCTCAAACCCGTCTACCAAGCGACGACCTGGCTATTCGGACGAGAGCTAACTATAACACAGAGCCAACAATGATAAGAGACCCAAACTTCTACAGGGGATGGCCACGTTGTGCGCATGGAGTGGACACAGTTGTACAAACTTTTGACCAGGTTGTCGAAGGATGGCGCCGGCGTTTCTCTCGGCTAGCGTGCCATTTGTGAGTAACCGGCCGACAACGGCCAAGGGTTGAATACATTTTTCATCTCACCTTTTTCTCATTTCGAAATGTAGACGGATGACTGCGGCTTCACCAAATGGATCGACGACCCCTTTCCAATGGCCGCGTTTAGTTACATCGAACATCTTCACGCAAGAATCTCCCGGCTTGAGGAGCGAGTTGACTTTGCTACTCGGGCCTACAACGTGTATACCCGTGTGGAACCGTTCCATGGATGGCACTAAACCTAGCGTCCCTACTACAGTAGGGGTTTATTTCATGTAATTTGCATCAAGTTTCGGTCTACATGGATTACTACCATGTAATGCGTTTCATATTTTTAATTGGGTTCACGGCGTTGAGCGGATGCCCTCACGGATACATCCCTAATTATAGTCTGTATGTCATCGCACCTTGTATGTCATGGTAGCTTTCGAAATAAAAAATGGTACCTACCTATTTGTCAATAATTATAGCTTGTATGTCATCGCACCTTGTATGTCATGCAGTTAGACACCATTCCCTTACGGGTTACACGTAACACGTCTAAACAGAACATTCGCTGAATAAGCACAGAGATGGACAAGGCAGGTACAAATTGTTGGAGGTCACGGGCAACCCGTGGCGAGTCAGCAAGCAATTACAGCGATGTGATGTGAAAGCGATGTGATAAGATGGCCTACAAGATAAAGAAGAAAAGAACAAAAGCATAACCTAGCGGTTTTTTATTCGGAAAGCTGGATTACATACAGGGTGCGATGGCCTGCATGGGTGGTCACCACGGACGGGTGAAAGGGTTGTGGCATTGGCATGAACACCAAGTGGCCGCACACCGAGCAGTCGCTTCCCACTCCGTGTCGTAGTACACGGGGTAAGTCTCTTGCATGATGGCTCTTCGACGTAGGACTTCAGCGTTGGGTGTGCCGGGGTAGTGGCATCCGCATAGACATGCATGGTCCTGACATGATCGATTCGGCTGATAGTATTGGTCCAGCACTGCCTGGTTGTGCGATTGACGTGCCGGCATGGATTGCCTAGGAGGCCGGGAAGGCCGCGCGGACCTCCGCCGGCTTTCTGACTGCGCCAGCCCTCCTCTAGCATCCACTCTAGCCTGCAAGCGATCGATTCTTGCGTGCAAGTATGTTATGTATGTGTACGCTGCTGCCGGGTATGGCTCATCCATCCATCGAGTCCAACCGCATGTGACGTCTGGTATCTGGAGATAAGAGAAGTGATAAGTAGGTTGTATGCACGGTACCATAGCGTAAATAGGAGGGAACTTACGTTGTAATCTGCACATCGGTAGAACCTGCGACCAGTGAACCCCTCGTGCACGTGGTCAAACCATTGCACAACTGCGGGGTTCCCACAGTCGCATGTCGGCCAGTCAAAAATTGACGAAAAGTGACGATCCCGTAGCAAAGGAGGGCCATCTCTCCAGTCCCCATATTGTATGACCTGCATATCCTCCGAAGGAGGATGAGCATGGTCTCCAGGGCCAAAGGATTCCCACCATGCATCAGGCACATATGACCGTGAAGAGGCTCCCCTACTCGCCATGGGAAAATGTGGAGATGTGTATGGGCTAGAGTAATATGTGAGTTTCAGAGGGAAGGCAGGAATGTTTTTATAGGGAAGTTTGTTCGGTGCATGGAAGGAGTTCATGGAAGCGTACGCATCCCTCCCAAGTGCTGATGCTGTAGGTGATTTGACTGGACGCTGAAAAGCGGTACTGTTGGGCAGCAGTACGGTGAAAGTAATGATGGATGTCGTAGTTGATTTGATTGGACGCTGAAAAGCGATACTGTTGGTCAGCATAGCGGCGAAATTATCGATAGATGCTGCAATCGATGTGACCGAACGCTGAAAAGCGGTACTGTAGGTCAGCCTCATCGGCACACACTCGGAGCAGCCACTCGCGGCCAGAAAAGTCTTAAATTGTGGCCACTTAATGGTTTCCGTAGCCTCGCGGGGCCCAACTCAGCAGGTCAGAAAATACGGAAAAAAATCACGAGCGATAGATGGCATAAATCAGAAAAGCTATAAAGCTGAAAATGATAAATGGCGAAAATGTTCATGCAACTACTGAATGTATACAACAGAAGGTACAAAGATACATGCAAAGAACAAAACTCTCGCCGTCCCCGCTGGGCTTGACCCATGGATGATCCTCTGGGTCGTGCCTTGCGGCCACGCCCTAGCTATGTGGTAGGGAAGGTGAAGCGGTCCGGCGGGTGAACGTCCCGGTGAGGACGAGCCTGTGGTGCAGGCGTCGTCAAGTCGACTGTGGATTTGGCCGTGTCGGTGCGAGGCGCCCGACAACTGTGAGCCTCCAACCTCGTCGTGCCGGACAAAGTACTGGTCCACGTCGAGGTCGTCCAAGCCCTGGTCGTCCACTGCTTGACCGACCGGACTATGCCACTCTGTGAAGATAGGACCTAATCCATGCAATGTCTACGTTAGTAAACGATAAATCATAAATATATGAAATTGAAGTGCTCGACCACAAAAGTGAGTCGCACCTGTAATAGGAGGGCGCGGTGGCTGTGGTGCAGGTTGCGACCCTGGTGGTGGTGCTCTGGAAGCACCGTAGGGTGCGGACGGCGCGACGGTCTGGACAGACGACGCGGCGGCAGAGGAAGACGTCCCGGCCTCGGCGAACTGCTGCCTCCACCCTCCCTGGGGCGGCCACTGCGAGGACGGCCGAAGGCCTCCTGACGGTACCGTCAAGAAGGACAGTGGTGGCCCCTGGGCCGATGTGCCAGCCTCGCCAAACTGCGTCATCGCTCCGTACAAGCCTACATATTAAGGTAGTGTCACATTATAAATTTTAATGAATGTAGGGTGGAGAAGGGCAATAAAGTTCATACCCCTCGGTGCAGGCTGTAGGGCGTCCGGAAGGCTACAGCACGTGAGGCGTATAGCTCGCGTTGTCTTCTCGTAGAGCCTCTGGAAGGTCGCGAGTATCTCTCCTTCGGTCATCTGAATGCCGTGCTGCAGGCGCTCGACAGCCGTGCGTGCATCGACGTTGCACTCACGAAGAATGTCGATCTGTATATAGGCCCATAGCAATCAAGCGGTGTATGCTGATAAAAATAGAAATTGAAAAGCAGGGATAAAGATCTGCATCGCTGGTAGGCGACTGCTTGTGCGGTGCGCGGTATGCGTGTCGGTGGCTCGCGCGACGTGGACGATCTCGGTGGAAGGGGTGTGACCCACCCGCGTCCTCGTAGACGCACTGTACCACCGTACGTACGCCGGATACGACGTGGCATCGTACGGCCGGTCTTCCTCGACCCGCTCATCTAGAGCGTCCTCCCACTGTGCTACCCAAGGCTCCATCACAGGAGCCCACAGATAGCCAGCGGTGTGGCCACGTCTAGTGGATCTGCAGCAAACATCGTGTATGACACTTATAAGACGGATGATCGAAATGGAAATTAGAGCTTAATGGAAAAGATCGTACTGGTGAGCCTGACGCGGGACGGTGTGGACAACTGGTACAGGGAACTCCTGGTGGAGGCCGAACTGCCGCATCACCCGCTGCGGTGAGTACTCCTCAACGAAGATGTCGAAGAGCAACGGTCGGGTCGTAAGCCAGTACAACTCGTCCCGGTCGCAAAGCGAGGACAACCCGTGAGGGGCACGAGCAAGCACTCGGTCCTGACTGTAGGGTGTCCAAACGACATCCCCCTCCTGTACCTCGTCCAACTGCCTCACGTACTCTGGGTAGTCCTTGTGCACCTGAACGTGGGCCCACGTAGGCTGCAAAAGGAGAAAACAACTGTAGTTAGTCCTATGTTACGTAAATAATGCATAAATCATGATTTAACAGTACGTACCCTCCGGCGAAACCAAAGAAATCCCATGGTGGGCCTATCCTCTGGTGTGTCGTGGTAGTACGCCGCCTCGTAAGGACTGTGATCCATGAGTGGACATCCAATGGCGATCCGCTCATACGACCACACAGTTGTATGGGAAGGCCATCGAGGATCGGTGTGCATCCGTCTTCAGGACGGCGTCGACAAACCTCTCTGACGCCCCGCAAGGACAGCGGAAGCCCAACTGTACTGGGGGACCTCGTAGGGAGGGGCGTCGGCGATCTCCCTGGCGTACCCGAGGAGGTGCTTGTCGACGCAATGGCCGTCCGTACTGGTGAACATCACCCAGCCGAACAGCCAAAGTAGGTACGCCTCAAGGTGCCGGGACACAGTAGCCTCATCAGCCTGAGGGTGGATGTGCTCCGTCTGTCAATGTTTGCAAGTAACAATGTTAGCAGGTAATTTAAGAAGGACAAGTCTGCTCGTTAGTTCTTACCGTGAACAGCAGAAGCCACCTCTTGGCGGACCACGTGTCTCGCTTTGAGGAAAGGCGGTACACTCCTGCGCTGGTGCACGCACTACCCGGCGAACCGGCCTAGCAGGTCGACACGCCCGAGCAGTGAGGCGTCCCACCGCCACGACAAAGTCTGCCGCACACGGAAGCCCCGGAAGAGCGAGGCGTCTGGAGAGTCGGCGCCATCTCCCGCACGGAGGTGAAAAGTGTGTGTCTTGGGCCTCCATCTGCCGACAAGTCTTGCAAGGAGGGACTGTCAAAACCGAAACGCCTCGACGATCTGCGGGGCGGGTCTCCAACGAACGCTGGTAGTAGCCTCGAGCATCCGACCACGGCGGGAGGAGGCCAGAGAAGCGCGACTGCGAGAAAAATGAAGCATTGAGTACGTAAGTAAAGCTAAATTATAAAAAACGAAAGTAGGGAAGGTTCGCCTTATACGATGTACCTCTCAACCCAACGTGCGTCCAGAGTGAGCAACTCGGCAGATGTCATAGTCCTAAAGACACCTAGCAGTCTGCCCTCCACTGCACTGAGGTAGGCCCGATGCCTACGGTCAAAGGAGGGGTCGAGTAGGGCCCTCTGCTGCTGCTGCTGCTGTGGCGCCGGCTCCGGATGGCCCATCTCGTCGGCCATCGTCACGTCACCCTGCGAGATAAGCAAGTATGAGTTATTTATTTCGATTCAAGCAGTACTAATTAATAAAGAAAAATGCGTATGTACAAAAAGATAATGTCATCAACAAACACTATATATGAAGCAAACATAACATATTACATCAACATAAATAAGTCATCATATTACATTGCCACCAGTAAGTCAACATATTACATTGACGCGAATATTACAAATCTAAATTACACATATCAAGTAGTTCGATTAAGGTTTCATAGATACATTTTCAACCGAACGGTCGTCGTCCATCCGCCCCCGACCCGGACGGCCCAGCATCCAAATCGTAGGACCCAAATGCACTTGGCTTATCACAGTTCACATAAGTGTGACCGTCCTCATTGCACCTGCTGCATCTCTTCTCAACGCTTCGACCTCCGACCGATCCATGTCGTTCGAATCTTGACGGTGTCGGCGACGACCAAGATCACACTTCAGAATTCCTAGCCGATGCGTGATTTACTGTTCGGACCAGTGAATCAATAAATGTACCGAAAATTGCATACCCATATATCTCTCCATGCCATGTATTTCGGATTGTTTCCTTCTGAAATATTCGGACACAAATGGAAAAGTAGGGTGATTTGTCATTGAAGTCGCCGCAAGTACATGAGAGCATGGCTTGTGAAGAAGCTTGACTGCGGCATGAGCATGTGCATGTATGATCACGCAAGATGCACTCTGCGAACCCGCTCACGCCACGCCACGACGCCTCTATCCCTGCAGATTATGTGGTACCGAGATAATCTGTCCCCATCGCCGTCGCGCGATGTCTTTCGGCCTTACCTATCTTCTCGGCCATATACTTTGTAACAGCAGCGGAGTATAGCAAGCGACTGTCAGCCATAACAGCAGATGCGGCATGATAACGATCCATGAAATACTTGCATGTACCGTGAAGAATTCCCTCCATAATTGCAACCAGAGGCAATGCCCTCATCCCCCACATGACCCAATTGTACACCTCTGCCAAATTTGTCGTCATTATTCCGTATCTAGCCCCTTCAAGATATCATACAGAGAGCCCACTTCTCTTTTGGATCATCCTTAATCCAATCGAGAAGCATGTCACGCCGGCTCGTGTCGCCTCGCCTCGCCTTGTCTCAGTAGTTCACACTACGCTTTGTGGTCATCTCATCGAGTGTTTTCCATAATTTGTTGAATTTTCTTTGCTGATTCTGCTTGCACAACCTCTTGAATAGGTTCATGCAGTGTTTATTCTTAAAGTGACTAAAAAAATTTGCTCCCATATGCCTCATGCACCACCTGCTTTGCATATCACTCCATTGGGCACCCCCTCGGTTGTCGGAGCCATTTGTAATCTCATCAATCGCACGCAGTAAGCCTGCATGTCTATCATGAATAACACACACATTTGGTCTCCCTGTGACAACAGCATGTTTGACACGCTCTAGGAACCAGTACCAGCTATCTGTATTCTCTCCCTCCACAAATGCAAATGCCACTGGTAAAATCTGATTGTTGCCATCCACGGCAATTCTTTGTCAATATTTGCCCCTTATACTTGCGGTGAGGAAGGTTCCATCTACACGAGAGCAATGTGGACAATATGTGAAGGCTCTTATGCACGGACCCAATGCAAAGAATACCCGTTCTGTAACCCACTTGCCGGTGTCGACGCCGAAGCAGGATACTCCTTCATGTCATAGTACGTTCCAGGATTTCTTCTACTAATCGTCTGCAGAAGTTGGGACATATTTGCATACGATGCTTCATATGTCCCGAACCGCATTTCTAAAGCCTTTTGTTTAGCTCTCCAGGCAGTGGGATACTTGATGGTGTACTGGAATTGTTCCTCAATGGCCCGTATAATGGACCGAGGCTCATATCTTAAGTTCTGAACAATTTGTGAGTACATTACAACTGCAACAAATGTTGATGTCAGATTTCTGTGCCTTTGTTGTGCATTTTCTAACTGACAGTCATGCTCCGTTACAATTGAACACACCCAGTAATCCACCCACTTGCCTTTAAATGCATGTACACGCCACGGGCAACCAGGAACAACACACATCACATCGTAGACGCTTTTACTCGACTTCACTACGCTGAACTCCCTCCTCGAGATAATGACCAATACTTCACGGCATCCAATCTGGCTTCCTTAGTCGGTACATGGCTCCTCGAGACACCTCATTCTCATGGTAATCCCATGGTGTGTGTGTGCCTTCATGTACAGATAAATTTTGGAAGTTGTAAGTATTCCACTCTACAGGCACCGGTCGATCACAAATACTTCTCTCATCGTCTGACGTATCTTCATCAGGGACTTCCTCATGCTCTGCATCCTCAGCTGCCATTTCAGCAACTATTGATTCGATTCGTTCCCCTTCATCGGCCGTCCCGGTCGCCTCTTCAATTGTTTCATTGCCTTCTTCCCCTATATCTGTCTCCGCATACGCTTCTCCCACGTCCTCTGTCACCTCCGTGTTCCCTATAGCTTCCACCTCCTCTTCCACTCTAGCACCACTAGTCTCCCCTGGCTCTTCACCGTATTCGTCACCTCTGCCGAAATCTTGCTTGTACTTGGCCTGGACTAAGAGAACTAGAGGAAGGCACCGTTCGATTGCAATCTCAACGTAGCGTCTCTAATTTCGAGTACTCGATATAGCTATCAACTCCCCAAAAAAACCTTCGGCAGCACGGCTCACCAATGCCTGAACTCTCATGACATGTTCTTCTTCGTTGAGTTGAAACGTCCGTAATAACCAATGTTGTAGCCCACTAAATGACCTTTCGGTGGGTCTTGATATCCCTAATGTACATGATTGGAACATTGATAAATCTATCCCGTAAGGACTTTGCACAATCTCTCCTTCCCCATAATGGATCTGAAAATTGACCTTGTCTGTCATATACCCTGCCCAACAAATTTCGCACATTGATTATTATACGTCAATCTCCTTTTTCTACATCTATTTTTTAACAATATTACTACAGCCAAAATATCGGCCAACATCTTGTTCATTATCTCTACAAATAAAATACTCTTCAACATCTAATAAATTAGTAAAGTACTATACTATTTTCAATGTAAACACTACATATTACCCTTCTATTCCTTATCTAAATCCTAACTCTACCATGTTCGACACATACCACAGAATCGTACAATTTATTGACTATATACTATTTAAATCTAAACTCTAAATATTACCGTGCTATTTGTAACCAAAACCCTAATCCTAGCCTAAATATTAGACGTCTATTTTTAGCCGTGTAATACCCTAACCTGGGCATAAATATAACTGTGTTATTTGCCTAAACCCTAATCCTAGCATAAATATTACACGACTATTTTTAGCCTAAACCCTAGTCTAAATATTACTCTGCTCTACACACAATGTAAAATTCATATGACTATCCTACCAAGTTTTATCAAATAAATTTTTTACTACATAATAAAAATACCTGCGAAATCGAAGAAGCGCTCTGCTTCTTCTCTCCTCACTTCTCTCATTTCTCGTCTGTGTGAACAAATGGGAACATATTGGCCTGCCCTTCCGTGCATGGGTTAAAAACAAAATTCGCTTGGTTCAAGGCGGGGTTTCACCGCCCTTCAAAACTCGCCCGTTAGACGGGCGGATTTTTTTTGCAGTAATATCTCGCCCTTTCAATGGGCGGATTTTTTCCCGCGTCCAAAGTTCGCCCCTCCGTCGGGCGGAATTTGCTCCACCAGGAGCGTTGGCCGGCGGGACCAAAGGTCGCCCTCCCGTTGGGCGGATTTTTTTTATCTCGCCCGACCGGAGGGCGGTTCAAACTTCCCGCCCAACGGGCTGGCGACGGGAGTCTATTTATTTATTTTTTTAAAACTAAATATCATTTATTTATTTCCGAAAATAATTAAATATAAAAAAAAATAAAATTCCGGCGATGGAAGGTCCGCATTAGTGATGTCCAGTCCAGATGAAGACTTTGTGTAGGAGTATTTTGTTGACATTGTCATTGCACGATGTGACGATGGCAACTGGCAGAAGGATGGTCATCTTGGTCTTTGGTGTAACGTGTACACGTTGGGCCAGGCAAAAAAAAAACCGGGTTGGACGAGCTTGTTCGAATCGAAATCTTGGGAGCCCATAGCCCAATAGGCCGCGAGCTCGCTCACATACCATATATTGCCAGAAAAACAGCCCAGCCCAACAGAAACACGACCCGATTCAGGCCCAACCCCCTTTGCCTCGCAAAGAAAAATAGAAATTAGAGTGGCCTCGTCGCAAGTCTGATGTGTGGCCTACGCCACGGCGGCTCCCCTCCCTCCTCCGGCTCCGGCGCCGGCACTCACACCAAAAGGCGAGGGGCAGCCGGGCGGCGGCCACACGGCGGCGGGCGAGCGAGGCCACAGGGGCGCAGGAGAGCGGGCGGGGCAGCGGGCTCGCAGGCGTTCGTGCGGCCGTGAGTGGACGAGGACGCGACGGAGGGAGCCGGCGAGGCAGTGACGGAGAGCAGGTGAGTACTGAAACCAATAGGGGTTTATGACCTAGTAGACTAGTACCCAAGTCATTATGCTCCAGCTTGTCCAGTGCACTTACATCGATGGATACTTCCAATTTGGGAATGAATATTGTGGCATCTGTTGAATGCTTTCTCTGCTGTTCAATTTGAGCATCTGCCCTCTGTTCTCCACAGGTGTTTTGAAGATGCCGCAGGTTATGGTGGTAGCGCGGAACTTCATGGACATGGTGGCCGCACTGCCTGCCGCCAAGCTTGATATGCTCTACGACTCTGCCTTCATCTGCGAGGCTGTACTGAGGTCCTCAATCTACCAGTTCTGCAATGCATTATGATGTCTTGCTGCTGTCATCATGATGTTTCAATTATTTTGCAGGTCACTGCCACCACTGGCGAAGAAGTATGCACTGCAAATGCTGTATGTGTCGGCACCGGTGGCCGCTGCAGCTATGGAGGAGTGGGTGCTTGATGAATATGCCGCCAAGCACAGGGCCGCCATCGATAGGCTGCTCCAATTGAGGGTATTTGTTGAAGTACGCGATCGGTAAGAGATCTCATCCATCTCCATCAGGCACTGTGTATTTCCAAGTTGATGTGCGAGCAGACTTCTAGCCTTCCTGGAAGATCAACTGTCGATGAACCAGATAATTTTCACCCATAAATGTTATAGCATGAGTCATACATTTGGGACACAGGGGAAAATTGATTAATTATGGATGCCAAGTTGCTGAAATTTTGCTATAATTCTTTGGCCCTAAAGGAGGTTAAGCAATTATATTGTGCTGCCAGTACGAAGGGAGCAATATTGCAATAATTTGCAGTTGAGAAGAGTGTTGCATGCTTGTGATAATAATCCAGTCGTCTTTTTTGGGGGCATCTGTGTGTTTTCGCAGCATGAGTCACTTATGCTAAGCAGGTGATACATCCACATTCAATCAACTTTTTACACATTCATGAGGTGAAATATACAGCTCTATTGGAATCCAAGTGGCCATATTGATTGTTATGTGTTCAATTGTCATCTAGACATGGCTTTTGATCTGGCAAGCCTTTTTCCCTGGATATGTGAAGTCTTTTGTTAGTATTTCTTGCATGTGCATATATGCATGGCTGATATGAACTTTTTTCCTTGGTTTTGACTACTTGCATGCTGCAAATTAAACTATGGATATTCTTATTCACCTGCATATGTATTGTTTTTATGGTAGAAACGGAATTATGTACTTTGTAGCTCACTTGATTTTGCTTTGTATATAGAAGAAAGGAGGTGAGCTACAAGATGAATCAGAAGTTCCAGGGTAACGTGCAGAAGTATTTGGTTGATGGGTAAGATTTTCCACATCTACTTTTGTTGAAAACCACATGGATGGTCCTTTCTTGTATTTTGAGCTAACTGCTTCTTTTCTTGTTAGTGTTGTGATGGTGTGAGCAACTCAGCATGTGCTTTCTTCAACTTTTAGAATATGTACTACTCTGATTATGGAGTTATTATTATTAGGATCATACAGAAGTACCATGCTGGCATCACAGCAGGAAATTTGAAAGGATCCCTGTGTTTAATGGTGGAAAGTAATCTAAAAAACTTACGGATGTGACAAGTGTAAAATTAAATCTACTGCACTTTGTATGAAAAAAAGTTGAAAACACAGTTTTTATATGCTACATGATTGTTTGTTTATTCAGAAAAAAAATCTAGCATTATATACCCCAAGCTAGTGATGCTGCTTAAGCTGTTGTTCTGTAAGTTCTCCTTGTTGGGCATATGGACTAGTTGGTCAAAATCCCTTTTTTGGTTCCAGTGGAAGTTTACCAAGGGAACCAATACCATCGAGTGTCACCGCCAGATTGCCTACATTAGCAGAACTTGAAGACTATGCTCTTGAGCAATGGGAGGTTAGGATGAGAAATCTTACCTCGAAATTATGTTTTTCATGTATGTTTTCTTTTCTACCATAGTCACTGTCCTTTTGTCATTGAATCGTACTGTTTTCAACTTCGAATATTTGGAAGACTATGCTCTTGAGCAATGGGAGGTTAGGATGAGAAAACTTACCTCGAAATTATGTTTTTCATGTATGTTTTCTTTTCTACCAAAGTCACTGTCCTTTTGTCATTGAATCGTACTGTTTTCAACTTCGAATATTTGGAAGACTTCCTGTTTTTATGTCCCCTAATGAAGGCTTATACTTGTTATTCTGTTTTTTATGGGAAAATAGCGCTTCTTGCTGCAATTGATCAACTCATCTCAAGTTGAGAGAGGGACAAGTTTCCGCTCGTCTATGATGAAAACATTCCAGCGAGGTCTCCTTAGTTCAAGGTTCGATCTAATAACCTCCCTTGCTTTGAGCCTTTGACAATGAGTTACATATAAACTAGGGACGATCAAATTTCATTAGATTACTAAGGTTGGAGAAATTACTGCAGTTCTTTCAGTCTCTCTTGCTGGTACAATCAGTATATCCAGCGAGAGTATCTTGACCAATAATACACTAACAGAAATTTGCTGACAGCAGATGGTTTGGTTTAGTTTACTTTTGTTCAATTTTTCTGGTTGTGAAATGGGATTAATTGTTGATCCTGACAACTCAATCAGTCTAGCATTGTGAGAATTTCAAATCTACGTATTTGTAAATGATGTTTGTTGTCTTGGTTCCCATGTGAATTTTTTACAGCTAATACTACTGTTTTATGATGTATAGTCTAGTTTTACTGTAGTTTTTTTTTACTACACTGGATCTACAAACAACATGTCAGCATCATGAGTTTCTGGTTTACTATGTTTTATAGGGATGGTGAAGCTCCAAAGTTAACTGAGAATGGCTTCCAGTTTCTGGTGTGCGCTCAGCTCTCAGTTGATCCAATTATCTGACAGACTTCCATTTTTTGTTTTCACACCTTTTCTATTTAACCAGCTGATGGAGACAAATGCACAACTCTGGTACATAATGAGAGAATATATTTCGTCAGCAGAGGTGCCCCTTTTTAGATTGCCTTTAAATTTATCATTAGTGGTTTGTTTGTAGTTTTTGGAGTATCGATTATTTTATTATTGTTTAATAGGAGCGCGGAGTGGACCCAACAGAGTTGATATCGTTTCTCCTGGAACTTAGTTTTCATACATTGGGAGAGGTAAAGTAACTAATCTCCTGTGAAGTATCTGACAATCATTCAAGAATTGATTGTTACCCAAATTTTGTTTGTGATGGCCATTAAAGATTTAAAATCATATTCATGCTGTGCCATTTTATATTTTCATTCTATAAAATCAGGTTATGTCAATATGAAAAAGAAATGTGCTTGTGTGCTTGTGTGAAGTAGGAAAAGATTATTAATTTGGGGTTTGTGGAAGGGTGAGATAAATTGTAGTAGCATATGAAGGGGTGCATCTCAAGGATGTTATGGGGCTCTTGTATTTGTTTGGATATATCTAACAGGACATGGACATCAACCTTACATGCCTGATCAAGAATGTCTAATAAAATATCATAACTTTAGTGCCTAAAAAGAAGTTAAAGGGCTGTAGGATTAATGTAATCTGATTAAATTTATCCTGTATCTTTTCTTTTTGCTTCAAGCTTTGCTTCCTCGTACATTGGCTGTAAATTCACTGCCATACTTTCTGTCCGTATCATTCATGTTTCAGGCTTACAGCTTGAATACTCTGACTGATGTCCAAAGAATTGCGATTAGGGATCTGGCAGAGTTGGGATTAGTCAAACTACAACAGGTAAAACTTTTGAATTAGTTTTTTCCAGGATCAACTGGGTGAACATTAATTTCAATGGGGCATCGATAGCAGGGTCGAAAGGATAGCTGGTTCATACCCACAAAATTGGCTACAAACCTCTCTGCAAGCTTGTCAGATTCATCTTCTAGCAAAGAGGTTTCATGATATCCTATCTCAACTATTGAAGTTTCTTATGTTCAAATCTTCTTCATAACTTCCACCTAATTGTCACACAAGCAATATTGTGATTAAGATGAAGTATTTTTCACCTAAGAGTTGATGCTGCATGATATTGTTGTTGCAGGGTTTTGTGGTCGTGGAAACAAACTTTAGGATGTATGCATACTCTACCTCTAGATTGCATTGTGAAATTCTACGCCTCTTTTCAAGGTACATGGGGTGTGAGTGACATAACCTAACTCACTAGTTCGCCGATTTTTCATGTTTGCTAGTTGCTGCTGCTTCGTAGCTCCTATTTCATCCTTGAACCATCTTTTGTTTATCAATGTGTTATATGTTTGGTATGCAAAAATGGCGAGTGTATTTGTGTGCATTGTAGGGTCTCTATATTGCTTCCCACAATTTTTTGAGCTTCATATTTATAAATGGGAAATATAGCGTTGAGGGTCCAATAGGATACCTTCTTAAGGCTTGATTATAAGGAGAGCAGTAGTTCTGTCATCTGTGGTTGCCTGTAATTCTAGATCTTAACATGTGCGCTGCCAATTCTTCAAATTTTGTTGAATTTTTAACAAGGATGTTTTTAAAGGGTGGAGTATCAACTTCCAAACCTTATTGTGGGGGCCATCACAAAAGAAAGTCTTTACGGTGCTTTTGAAAATGGAATCACAGCTGACCAGGTATCATTTGAATTGTAAATTTCTGCAGGATGCATTACATAGATATATTTTTATATAATATATGCTTATTTTATTTTTTTCAGATAATTTCATTCCTGCAGCAAAATGCCCACCCTCGTGTTGCTGACAAGATACCTTTAGTTCCAGAGAATGTTACAGATCAGGTAAGAAGGAAGTTTTCCTTCCCTGTAGAGACTGGCCAACATCTGCTGTACGAAAATAATGTAGAAAATTGCTAATTTTTCCATGCAGATTAGGTTGTGGGAAACCGACCGTAACAGGGTTGATATGGTCCCCTCGCATTTATATGAAGATTTTCCAAACAAGGTAACCCCGTCATTAATCTTACGTATGCAAGCACAGTTTTGTACTTGATTATCATGTCCTTTGGAGCTTTTTGTACTAAAAATATATTCAACTGCCCCTTTTAGCTTTTTGCACTAAAAATATATTCAACCGCCGCTTCCTTGTGCAGGAACTATTTGAGCATTGTTGTGATTATGCAAGGGATAATGGATGTTTGCTCTGGGAGGACACGAAGAAGATGAGATTAATTGTACGAGGAGAATTCCATCCAGAAATGCGGGAGTTCCTCCGCAGGCAAAGATAAAGAGAGGCTTGAATTTCTTGTACGAGATCTTGATACAAGGAAACGCGCGAGATACAAGAAAAGCGACCATTTGGAGAGAGACAAACAACTCGTGTGTACAATGCGAAAAGACTTCACTGTACAACTCTTCTGGCAACGTGACTGAAGACGCTGAAATTTCAAATAAATTTTGTTTAGGTGGGTTGTTCGTGCGGCCGTGAGTGGACGAGGACGCGACAGAGGGAGCCGGCGAGGCAATGACGGAGAGCAGGTGAGTACTGAAACCAATAGGGGTTTATGACCTAGTAAGCTAGTACCCAAGTCAAGGGCGATGTTCCAAGCTCCAGAAGTGAGGAATGTTTTGGTTTGATCAAAGTGTTTAGAGTTGAGCAGCAAAGAAGAAAAGAAATCAACCCATTTTGAATGAATGGATACCATAGTATCTTTTGGCCTGTCCAGAGGAGGAGCAAAAAATTTGGCCCAGTACTGCAGATTTTTGGGGCACCCTCAAAACGAGAATTGGGCTGATTCTTGCTTGTGTTAGGGATATCCATTTCCATCTACATAGGCGGCAGCTGCTCTTGGTCCTGACAAAAATTATGAAGATCAATGTGACAAGTGGGTTGTTTCTCTAACTTAAGTGTTCCAAGATATGACAGGCTTGAAAAAAAGGTGTGCCACATCCCCGAAGAACAACGTTTTCCTCAGCCAAAGGTTGATTAGGATCCAATTGAGGAGGGTTCACTTGAACCAATTCATTGTTAACTTCTCTAAAGAAGGTTCTATGAATGGACTAGTGAGAAGAGACTACAGAGTGCACAGATGGCACCTGCTGCTGCTCTACTTGGTTTGCTACAAATCTTCCAGCTCCATTAGGACATTCTCATCTTGTAAATACTCATGCCTACCAGCCCAACCTGCCTGGTCCGCGGTCTGGTTCAGAGGCAGGCCCATGTTGAGGTCAGGTTGCACACTATGGTGATGCTGTTGCGCCTCATGAAAGCCAGCCTGATGTTGGTCACCAGGATAAAGGTTAAGAAGGTGAGGAGGAGGCAAAGGGTGTGGGTTGCCTCCATTGGAGGCTGGAAGCTGTTCATCCCAAGGGCCGCCAACAAGCAGGTTCTGATGGAAAATGTAGCGATGCCCGGTCCAAGGCTCCACTAAGAAGTCATTAGTTGTTGTGATTTGGATACTATGGGGAACATCTTCAAGGTCTAAACTCTTTACTTGATAATAATCCTTTCTAAGAACCAAGTCTTGTGATGACTTTTCTTACATGAAAAGTTCAACCACAAGTCTATAATGGGCACAAATAGATAACTCATGCATAAAGAGGATGACGGCATGATCAAACTTTAGGTACGAGGGATACATTAGAGGTTGCTTACATTAATAGAAGTGCAGTATCTGGCCTGCGTTATTATACCTGAGAGACATTCATAAAACAGTTACACAACGAGATGGAGAGCGGATAATACATTGCTCAAGTAGCGCTGATACTCCCGGATGTCTGTTGATTTCGTGCTGATCAGAACTTAGCGGCGCCATTCTTCCAAACTTGGTGTCTCCACTCCGATGTTCTTCATATCTCTTATGTTTGCTGGTTACATCAAGATAGATGCCTTCAGACACCAGTTAAATGAAACTAAGATAGATCACAGCATTCACTGCAATCGTCGAAAAGCAATGTAGCTGTGACCAACAGATTGCTGCTTGTTAATTTTTTAGGCATTAAGGCGTGGATGAAAAAATCCAGCTTGCTCACACATGTAGAGAATTCAGAAAGAGCTCAGAAGAAAATATATATGACAATGTTGTATAGTTTGATGTGCTATGCATATGTAGACTACTGAGTTCAGACCTTGTGTAGATATAGAACAATGTGCCATAACAATTTGACGACACTAACACAAGATAAAATAAATATGGCATATAATATGGTTCATTTCAAAAGCAGATATTACCAATGTGGGATGTTCCCTGTTTTGAGTTCCCTCTAATGTGAAAGAACATGTCTGGCATTAGTCCCTCAATAGATGAATATCAGATCACCAACACCCATGCTCTGCTCACAGAACTTACAATGTGGAGAATATAGGGAGAGAAATTATTAATGGAAAGAAGCACTCACACAAATGAACTTCTGGCTTAGCAGCAGCTGTTGCATCACTAATGACAGTAACATTGTCATAGTCCAGCGCTACAGCATCAAAGACAGTCTGGCGAATGCAGTTCGGTGTCTGAACCCCTGTGAATCGAGCATATATACACCTAAATAACATGATTTTGCACCATTTGGTCTGTATGCTCATCACAACAGAAAGGAACCAATCTGACGTGGACGTCAGGTGGGCATATCAAGAATGCCAAAATTTTTCTCCCTTTTGAGCATGTACATCAACAATTCAATTTCTAGGGAAGCTCGTTTATATTAAGCACAAAGAATATTATTGAAAACATAAAATACTACCTAACAGTGCATTTTGTTCAATTATTGTTTCTAATCTGAATATTATATCCAAGAGTAACATTTAGATTGAAAGAAAGGGCATTCTCGGCAACATGTGCACCTCACCTCGTACAGCTAGTGAATTTATTTTTTGCGCAAATCAATTAGAGTTAATTGCACCGTGGCCCCCACAAAGTTGCAACGAATATATCTGTGCATCCCAAAGTTCAAAATTACATTTTCGGATGCTTTCACTTGCCTCCATTTGCATCAAGCTCCCGTGTCCAGACTTGTTAAGTGCTACCGTTGACGCCAATGTGGACCTCGATTAATTAAAAATAATTTCTCTAGACAAGCAAGATATAAAAATAAATGATAAAAAGTTGTAGAAAATTAAAAAGAAATTATGTGTGTTCAGAAAACTAAGAGGATCCCAAATATGCAATCTAACGGGTCCACATCATCGATTACTTAACGGGTTGTGACCATGCAGGAGCTCAAATGCAAACAGAGAGAAAATTACAATGATATTAAACTAGCCGATAGTCCACGCTTTGCTACAATTTTGTGATTAATATGCTTAGCTCATACATTCAGATATACTTACATACTATATTACATGTGATTAATATATTTAGCTACGCTTACATAGTTGACTGTGTTACACCTACATACCCTCAGGTTTGACAATTTCTATTGTATAAGAATTTAGCTACGCTTCCCTACTCAACTGTGTTACGTCTATATACCCTCATCTTCCATTATTTTTTTTATAAGTATCATTGAAACCTACATATAATACAAGTGCATTGCATAAGAATTTAGCTACGATTCCATACTCAACTGTGTTACGTCTATATTCCCTCAGCTTCGATTTTTTTCTATGAGTGTCATTGAAACTTCATATAATACAAGTGCAACAAAGTAGAAAAGCAAATCAAATCAATAAAAAAGTATTCTTGTTAATCAAAAACTTTTAAAAATATTACGCACTAAAATAAGAAAGTAATGCAAATAAATGGAAAGTACCGTTATGATGTATGGATCGCCGAATGAAGTGATGGCTGTAATAGGCATCATTATTTATCATTTATCACTCACTATAAGACATTTTTTAATAGTAGAGACATATAACCAATAATATTGCCTAATAAAACTAGTTTATTTGGTACTGCTTGTGTGGGAATTTACAGAGAGAGTGATATTCCAGAAGACCACAGCTATCCAAGACCAATTCACATTTTATCTGCAACGATCGCAGATGAATTCACCGTATACATTTTATCTGTACAGAACATTTGTAGATTAATCACGAAGTTGCCCGAAAGACGTAAGATCTTTCAACAAAATTACAAACCCTCTGAGCTTCCAGGATTTTTTATCAGTTTAAGAAGTCGTATTTGCTTGCTACTGCAGTTGGGAAGGTTTCCTTTGGTTTCCTATTTGGTGGGTCTAAACTGAGAAAGCCAATTAATGTAAGGAATAATTGATTTGGCGACAACTTTCTACCATCCAAACAAAACGGTACACTTTAATACCACTGAAAGATGTCACTGTTCGATTATTTGTCATTCTGTCCAACTCATTTGTCCAACTCATTTTGGTTCCCATTTGTCATATCCGCTCTCTCTCTACTCCCCTGTTCAGCCACCGTAGCCGCTCGCTGCCACCACAGATAACGAGGGAGAAGAAAAGGAGGAGGAAGAGAGAGTACTATCAGCGGCGCGCCACCAAGTGGCTGCGCAGGTAGCATCGGATGATGGTGATGGCATCGACACAGAGAGATGGGAGAGAGATTGAAAGAGAGGGAGGAGGAGGAGCTGCCAACTACCTCAATGCCACCGCCATCACTGCCTGAAGTCGAATCTACCACAACTGCGACGCCATCCACCGTGCCCGGACATCTCCACCACGGCGTCGTCCTAGAGCTCCACCTCGTGTGCTGCCTGACCAGCTCTACTCCATTGGCCATCCACGAGCCCACTACCCTACCTTCCTCATCCCCCCATCTGGGCGGCTCTGCTCCACTATCCATCCACGAGTTCATTGTTCCACCTTGCTCGTCACGCCATCCGACCAGCTCTACTCTGTTGTCCATCCACAATCCTGTAGCACCACCTTGCTCTTATCCGAGAGACACCCATGCTTGCCGCTGCTGCGCGTAGGAGGAGGCCGCACTGACGGAGAGGGAGAGGGTCGGCGCTTGCAGGTAGAGGAGGCGGCACTGACAGACGTGGCTAGGATGAACGCCAGCGTCAAGAGCAGACAAGGATAGGCAGAGGGATTTGGCTAGGGGCGAGAGAGAGCACGAACAAGGGTGGGAAAGGAAAATATGGATAATTAGGTCTTTTCACATGACTTTTTTTTTAGAAAAGTACGAAAAGGCCAAAGAATAAAAAAATTGAATGACGACATCTTTTAGTGATATTAAAGTATACTGTTTCGCTTCAATGGTAAAAGGCAAAATGCACCATCTTTTGGTGTCTTCAAATCAATTTTCTCTTATAGGAAGTGTCCAGGCACCTCCGTAGATTCACCCATCGTCTTTTTTTTGCCCACAGCCTTTAGGCGGTCAGGTCTAAGGTTTGGAACACGAGTTTTTCTCTTATTGCGTGGAGTTGGATGAGGTGACAGCATTGGTTTTCTTTGGCGGTTGCTCCTCGACGAGTTGCGATAGTGGTGTCTCCGATGGAGTGGTCACACGAGGTTAGATTGTTAGTACTGGATATGACAATAACGTCGTTGCGGCGGCGCAGAACGGACCTACTCACCGGAGGATCACCATCATCTCAAACAGAAGCCAGGCCTCAACAAGGAAGGCAAACACAACCTCTTTATATGTTCTCTAATAGTTTAATGAGTTGAATGCATAAAAAACCAGATGCACAAATTCTAGATTTATCTTGCGGTTTGTCTGTAGGCTGATAGAGAAGCGTACATCGAGTGGTCATGCTTTCTTGCTTTTTTAGAATTTTACCTTCGATATTGGTGTTAAAATTTCTCGTAACGCTTTTTTACAAGAGGAACTGGCAAGGAGCTGCGTACGCTATACAAGCTTTTTCAAGGCTAGCAGATTGCAAGACCATACTTTTTGTATTGTTTCTTCTACGATTGAGTTGGTGGTCCTTACTATAGAGACTCATTAGCTTCCGCTTTAATTTGCCTTGTGATTTTTATTATTGAGTAATTAAGGTTGTTTGGTTTGTTTAGAAAAATCAATTTTCTCTTAATGTAAATATATGGAAAAAAATACGCATACTGCCATAGGGAAAGAGAGTACAACTGACAAGGACAATACATTAAAAAAAGGTTTATTGTTAGTCCTCTTCTACTTATCATCGGCACTCGGTATTGTTTGGTTTCTAAAAATCAAAACGCACTAAACAAGTCCTTGAAATATGATAGCCACCAAGAAATGGTCTCTTGCCAGTGAAATGGCTATTTTGACGGAAGTAGCATATATTCCACCTAGATTTTTTATAAATATTTAATGATATATAACATAAATTGTATATTTGATTTCCTTATAATTATTTGAGCTCCTAAAAGTTTTTCAAATTTTTTTCTGAATTTTCTACATATTTATAGCATTTGTTCCTATTTTTCAAACTACTAGAAAATGCTAAAACAAATTTCCAAAATTTATGAAATGCTAGAAAACATTAAAAAAACTTTTTTCACACTATTACAGAAGTGCAATCGGTGCCGGTTCTAAACCGGTCATTAGTGCCGGTTTCTGAAACGACAAAGAACAAGAAGCATTGATGTGGTTTAGTTATCTGTATCAGTTTATGGCTAGAGTTGGTATATATATATTTTTATTTTTTAAAAAAAATTGCTAGCCAAACATCGGTGCACTAGGCTAACAGCTAGCTACATCCTACATCTAGAAGTCGAGGTGATCGTCATCCTCCTCCTCATCACTAGAGTCAAAGAAGGAATCGCCCTCGTCGAAGGAGCTGGAAGGATGCTGCCTATCATCATCAGGGAACACGAAGTGGATTAGCCGGTCCTCCTCCTCATCCTTCTCGTCCTCGTTAGCGGTGGGCTTCTCCTAGTCGTTGTCGATGGCGGTGAGACCACACACTGAAGCCGGAGATGTCGGCGATGACAAAGAAGGCAGCCAGCACCGCCGTTTGGGTGATAGGAGGAGAGCAGCGATTTTGCTTTTTAAGAATTACTCCCTCCATTGGAATTTATAGGGCGTATTACAGATTTGGATTTGTTGTTTAATATAGGGCGCACACAATTTCCAACATTATTTTAGTGAGATCTTTCCTATAGTACCCTCATTTAAAGCATGCATGCATGCATGTGATTAAGTTCATTTGAAGCATTAATTGTCTCCTCCACCAATTAAGTTTAGGGGTAAATTTGTAACTTGATCATTGCTCTTAGTCTTGGAGCCCATCTCTAATATGCCCTATAAATCCCAACGGAGGGAGTAAAATGGGCTGATGACCAAAGTTGATGGACCAAAATAGACTTTTTTCTTATAAATGTAATTTGTGTATTGGTTAAGGTTATACTTGCTTTTTCATTATTTGAGTGTTGCTACTAAGGGCATTCCAATTGCACTGTTTATATAATCCACTTCTAAACATGCAACATCATCAACAATTATAGATACAATCTCTCTAATGTACTGTTCAAGCCATTAATTTATTCTCTTTCCTCCTTTTCCTTATCTTCTCTCTATAGAAACGACGTATTGTGACTAGTGGTATTGTCTTATTTCTTTGCATTTGTATCATGGTAATCATTTCATATATGTAAAAAACCATACTCTCTGTCTTCATAAACTATCCCTTCAAGTCAGCATTCTCTCTATAGAAACGACGTATTGTGACTGGTGCTGTACGGATCATAAATCAAGGCACGAGGTTGTCGCCATCTTTTTTTGCCCAATAACAAATAACATAGGAATTAACTATCCAAAGCAGATTTTTCCAGTTCATATACTTGTTCATGAGCACCGGATCTGTGTCAAGATTCAAGCTCAACCCCATGCCTTTTCACATGCTCTTTTCCAAAAATGTCTTTGGATATTCGGATTTCAATTAATAAGGTCCTTCTTCCTCCTCTCTTCCTCTCCTCCTCTCCTTTGAGCCGGTCATCCTTCGTGGCGCGGCTGCTGGCGACCAAGTGGGCATGTGCTCAAGCCGCCGCCGCGCCCAAGATCGCTTGACGTCGAAGGAGGACTCAATCATTTGAAATCAAGAATTTGAGAGCTTTTTAGCAAAAGAGCATGTGAGAGGGAAATGGGGTTGCGCATGAATCTTAAAGCATTATCCAGTGATCGCGAACCGTATGTATATGAAGGAATGAATTTCAGTTAGCCACCAACCAGATGTTGCTAAGGAAGAGGAAAATTCCACGTCAATTCTTACTGCTTACCAAGAACAACCAGGTTCTTTATCCCTGAAGTTTTGAGGACAGAGTCGAGAGGCGTGGCCATGAAAGCACTGAACCGTGCCTTGACCAGCTTGTACTCCCCTTCTTCCATGGCGAGCCCATCGGCCAGCTCTGCACCTTCGGAGCCCTTCACCACCAGACCCTTCCCGCCGGAGTAGAGATGCCTTCGGAAAAGCTCGACGTCTCTCCCACAGGGGTCATGCTCTCTGACGACCTACATCACATTACACTAGCTTCATCTTCATTCGATCTCAGCATAGCACCAGCAAAGATGATGCAAGAACGATGAGATACGAGACGGCTGACCCAGACGACGAAGATGCCGCGCTCCCGCGCGACGGCGACGGCTTCGGCGACGGCGGGGACAATAGCCTCGGCTCCGGGCATCACTGCCGGGTCCACCAAATCCCTCTGCAACATGATAGGATTGATATCCGACGAGCATGCATGGCCGTCAGAATTTACAGGTGATTGCATCAAATGCCATGCCAAGAAACCAGAGCTCCATCCGAGGAAAAAACAAGAATACACCTGCATGTCTAAGACGAGCATGGCCGTCTCGCGCCACTTGCCGCCGGAACGGCCGGCCGCCGCCATTTGCGCGCTTGGGTTTTGGAGGGATCGAGCTCCGCTTCTCGTCCTCTCGAGGTTGTGTAAAATAATGTTTAGGGGAGCTAGAAACAAAAACAGAAGCAAGGACGATAATTGAGATCAGCACTATTGGGCGTAATAGTTGGCAGCCTATCAGGCTTGCTGTCTTGGAATATGATCTGATGAAATCTTATCCGCAAAACGTACGTGAAAGGAGACTGGGTAGACGATTAGAGAGGGTGAATAGGAGCCGAATTAATTTTTTCTTTTTTTTCTTCTCAATGCACTATTGATCTTCCTCGTATATTTAGCCATGTCTCAATTAGTTATGGAAGTTACCAAAACACAAGATAAACAAAGCCAAAAGAACAAAGCACCACTCTGAATATGTCGGATGGTCTTGTGTATGCCAGATTGTTTAGTATGCCCAATTGTCAGGTCCACACCAGAACTGTCCGGGTTACACACACAGTGAGAAACTGCCCTTCTCTCTGAAAAGACTCAACCTTTTTAGGTTCTATTCATTCTAGGTCACAAATCAGACAAAGCACTAACAAAGCACTAATGGTGTGTTTGGTTTCCTATACGAGGTTGAACCTTTATGGGATGGTATAAGATATGGTTACATCCATATGTTTGAATGTGATCTACATATCTCATACAGAATGGTGGGATACAACTTACAGGAATATTTATCTCATATGTTGTACCATTCCATTCAACTAATTCGGTCGAACCACACGCTGCATGATCCATCCAAGGAACCAGACAAAATTATGTATCAACCTAACCGAACCATCCTATATGGGGTCATCCCATTCAGTTTGTACATCCCGTATAGGTTTAACTTGGTACATGCAACTAAACACACCCTAAATTTCAATCTATGGCCATAATCCTTGGGAAATTTGTATGAAGAGAACGTAGATGTGTTCCTACACGTTTTGTGATCTTAAATCGCAGGTGCAACCTAGCCAAAACACGAGAAACAAGATTCCCTAGGATTCAAGCCAAGACATCTAAGAACAAGGCAAAAATCGAACCGGAGAAAAGGAGCATGAAATTCAAACCATGATTTGAATCTTGCTTGATAATTAAGGAGGAATGATTATACCTGAATGATTAGGAAGAATCAACACAAAACATCTCCAACAAACCTGAGTGATTTGGCTAAACGGAACCTATCTCCCTCGAGCCTTCTCTAAAGCCTCCAAAGTGTTCAACCTTATCTTTAAGACATGAGATTCTTTTAGAGGAGGCTCAACCAACCATTCTCTTAGGGTTTCACCTCTCAGTACACACAGGCTCGCCCGAAACCCGATAAGACACCGGGTTTTCACTCTCACACTACACGCTTTTCAAAGTGGTTCGCAAATGACAACCGAGTAACTCGTTTTGATCCATCTTACTCTCCAAGATGAATGATGACCTAAACCACTTATCCTTACACCATGATTTTTTTTCAAAATTGTGGTTCCTCAGCTTCCTTGGGCATCAAGTCCAGCATGCGTCCATCTCTCCTTGGACCGCTTCAGTTTGCGCACCTTGAAGCTTCCCTTGTCAACAACCACCGGACAAGTGGCTAGACCTATCCTGATCAACTCACGCGAATACTTGATTACTTGGACAATGGATCATCCATCCACATCCTCGATCCACATCACTGACGTTGATCCACTCTAGTCACATGCGCACATGAGACGAGTAAACGATTTTCTAGAAACAAGTGTATCTCAACTTGATCCACTTTAGTCCATAAACATCTATCCTATATCAACACATCATGAGATTAATACATATCCTCAAAGAAATCCAAAGTAAATAAGCATCTCTCCACAATTAAGCAATTGCAACATCATATTCAAGACAAAAAAGCACAAATTTTTTTTAATAAATTCATGCATTGCTCAAATGGAAAACTTCTCAAAATGAAAAAGATGCATCTCTAAATTCTCTACAACTACCGATGGAAAGGGCCTAGTTTGGGAGGTCAAAGATTCCCCATGCAAGATGTGTTTTCTAAGAAGGCACAAAGTAGCGGCGAAGGAAAAAAAGAAGTGGCGGTTCCTACGGCGACTCCGCGTCCTCCGGCAAAGTTCCCCGCCCCCCTCAACCCCTAACTCTGATGACCTCGTTGGAGTTGGGTAGGTGATGGAGACTCTCTTCTCGTTTTGAAGCTTCAGGTTTTTAGATAGATCTAGTTTTCTAGATTAGGGTTTGTTATTCGTCACTTTTTCATGGCATCAATGGCGAAACAGCTTGATATGGTAATAAGCTTCTATCGGTGTCTGGGAGGCGAGACCCGAGAGTGGCCCTGCCCCCTCGACCGAAGCCCGTCGGGTGCTGCCGAGGGAAGGATGTGGTGTGGTTGAGTGTCGAATGCTAACGCGGGTGTTTTAATCCTGGTTCGGGCCTCCACTGCCGGATAACAGCCCTACGTCCAGTCTTTGTTCAATATTGAGCTTAAACGAGTACAAGGGGGTGAGGCCGGGCTTTGGGAAGCCCGGGCTCGAATACAATAAGTACTCAAGGCACTATGTGTGTTCCTACAGTGACTAAACGCGAAGAACTATCACCTAGAACTAGAGATCCTACACAAGTGTAAGTGCTCATATTTTATGGTGGCCGAGTACTGTTGCCATGCCCGTCTGCCTCTTTTTCTGGTTGTGGCCTATGCCCTCCTTTTATAGACGGCTCCCGGCCACTGTAGTTTGACTTCGGTTCGTTGTGAAGCGCCAGTATTATCTTTCGTTCTTGGTCGATTCTCTGTCTTTGCCGTCTTCGCGTGGTAGACTCTGTGGTCCGCCGGATATTCAGGCGTGCTTTCCCAACTGGCTGGGCTCAGTGCTCCGACCGCTACACAGCAATACGTGTCTTTCCCTTTGGGGACAAACAGGCAGGCTAGCCGTTGACACGACCGGCCACCAACCCGTCAGTGGCTGTGGCAGGCGTGTATCGGTACTGCGGCCACATTTAACTTGCGGTGACATGCGGGGTCCGCGGTGTCCTGCGCACGGCGCGGTATAGTCCGTGTTGGGGCCTGAGCTCCGCCCCGAGCTTTGGAAGCTCGGGAAGCTAAGAGGCCCGAGCTTCAGAGTAGGGAAGCTCAAGCGCGAGCTTGCCAAGCTTGGGCACGAGATTACGAAGCTCGCGCGGGCCTTTTGCTGGGCCGAAGGCAGGTAAATGGGCCGTGTACTTTCCCCGATAGCTCCATCCTAAATTCCTCGGCGAGATGGTTACCTTCGGCGACCTCCTCGACTGCATCTTTGGTAGGGTCGGTACCCATGGCCCCCGATCTATTTGTGTGCTATTGGGATTTCTCTCCCCCTCCCCCGTGATTGGAGTGTTCGTGCATCATCTCTAGTAAGAAAAAAACATGTTTTTCAGAACGTACATAAAATTCTTAGTGCAAGCACTGTACCACACATGTCACAAATGCTTGATCTAGGTAAGAGAAATACATGTTGATCTTAATATAGCTTGTAGTAGGTGTTGGTTCTATAGGTAGAGTTGCGTTATAATAGTTTTTCTATAGTTGTAACCCTTTGATCAATGATATAATGGAAATTCTATTATTCTAAAAAATTTCTACAACTTTCATATAGAACACCTTTTCATCCGAGCCTGAGAAGATTATCAAAAATGCAAAATACAGTGTATTGTCCAATATGATGGGATTTCAGACAATCTGGTGCGCCAAACAGTCCGACTCAACATGGATGATTTGGTTCGACAAAACAATTCCTTGGAATGTTTCTATAAATATTAGACTGTCTCCAATGGCATCCCGTCCCGGCGCCCATTGCCTTCGCGATGGGAAAACGGCTGGGACAGGATGGGCGGCACAGCTCCAACGGGTTCTCTTCGGCGAGGGGAATCCGGTGGGATTGGAGAGGGAATCCGGTGCGTAGGGGGTTTCTCTCACCGATCCCTTCACGAGTGTAGGTGGGGGTGAGGAGCAACCGACTCGGCTGCGCTCGTTGCGGTGGAAAGGGCGAGAGGCGGGAGGTTGCTCGAAGGAAGGGGATCCGGTGAGGGATTCATCTACGCGCAAGCCGGAAGCGGAGGGGAGCGGGTATCCGCGTCGGCAAGAGAGGCGGCAGGGGTGAAGAACGGCGACGGCGACCAGCGGCGGACCAGGAGCGGCGGCTTGAGGTAAAAACATTTCCCCCAAATGTTGCTTTGAATTGTGGAGATCTCTCAATTTGTGCTTGGGGAAGGTGGGATGGTAGTGTAGCAGCCCCGATCTTGCCATGGGAACGATGGATTTAGACCAATTTGTGCATATATTGTCATCCCCCGGTCGATTTGGGAAAAAAAACTGGGCGAGGAACGAGAGGAGGCGACAGTGGTGGTTAGACCATCTCCAACCATTTTCCCTTCATTTCATTCCCTTCCCCATTCTCTTTCCAATCCACATTCCCTTTATTTCCCACCATCTCCAACAGTTTCCCTTCGAAGGGAATGGTATAGGGAAGGAGGGAGAATCCCTTTCTGGAGGGATTGGAGAGAGAAATCCCTTCGCGAAGGGATTGATGAAGGGAATCCGTTGGAGCGCTAAAGGGAATGGGAATCCCTTTGTGAAGAGAACGGGAGCCACGATGGGAGACGGTTGGAGATGGTCTTACTACTACGGGATCGGGGCGTCGTCCTGCTTGCACATGACCCACGGCAAGCCGGCGTTGGTGGCGATGGCCATCTTCGCCGCCCAATCCGCGTACGGCTTCACGCTGCTGCCCATCACCGACTCCATCAACCCGTACTCGTTCTCCACCTGGATTGGGCGCGCCCTTTGCAGACATCAAGTCGCAGAACCAAGATGACTGATCACCGATCAGTGTGCTCACCAAGTGCAAGGGGGAAAAAAGATGGGATTTTTACCTGCGCGAGGATGACCGGACCATCCTACCACTGGAAGAGGCCCTCTGAAATCATCATCGACACGATCTTCTCCATGAATTTCTGCATCGCCGCTGGTATATGTTTTTCATCTGGTATATGTTTTGTCCTGTTTCCACAAATCAGGTGCTTGCTTCATAGCCATTTCAATTATCAATCATCGGATAAGCATGGGAGTTTGTTGTTCGCTTTATTCTGGTGCACTTTTTTTATCTGCCAGTTGTATTTCTTGTCTTGATTGATGCTTGAAATTTATATTGTATCATTAATAAATGCGATCAAGTTTCTGCCTTTTCGAACACATGTTTCTCATAACGTAATTTGCAGGTAGCAAGGATGAAATGTTCTTTGACTCCCGAGCATGGTTGGATTCTGACTGCGAGGATGACTTTTACAGTGTGAATGGAGGTAATCAAATAGTTAAGGCATGTTTATTAAGTGGCTAAGGGAATTTTGGTCTAGTTCTATAGATTTCTTCTATTGTTGTGTGCAATTATTTTGGCCGTTCATAATGACATTACTGTAGTGCCAATGATTTGGCTTATGCTCCTTCCTTTATTAGTCTGTTCTATTAATATATCAGTAATAAATAGTATGAGCTGCTTGTTCCATCTGCTAACTCCAATCAGCAATGTGTGCTGATTGAGTTGGTGAAGATACAGCTTTTATCTGTCTCTAGATCCCTACGGCCTTTGATTGCTTCTTCAGACAGAAGGTTGAGGCCTTTGATTTTTTGATTTTGTCTTTTGGCAATATCATGCTTCTTGGCATCTAATATCTGTGAGCTGCATTGGACCCCCCCACCTTTGCTCCAGTTGCCTATTCCATGTAGTCCTTACTTTCTTAACTCATGCAAAACCCTGGAAAGTTAGACTTTATTCTGGCCTATTGGGACATTATTTCTTTAAGCGATCTTTGTGACATTATCAGAAATTCAATGGTGGATAAACAAGATCTTCTACCGGACCATGTGATCTATTTCAATCTGTGCATGAGTGCGCGTTATCATAAGATATGCTCTCTGTCTGCA
Source organism: Olyra latifolia (assembly GCA_036346145.1). Classification (NCBI taxonomy): domain Eukaryota; kingdom Viridiplantae; phylum Streptophyta; class Magnoliopsida; order Poales; family Poaceae; genus Olyra; species Olyra latifolia. The sequence goes on along the minus strand of CM070524.1, from coordinate 50,712,132 downwards.
GATTTCAATCCATCTCGTGGCAGCACTCCAAACTATCAACCCAGAACACAAACAGTGATGAGCAATGCCTTTCTGCCTGATAATGTACATAACTCCAAATCATCAGAGCCTTCTCCAAATCATAGCCTAACCTTAGATGAGAGGAGGCACAAGATGAGCCCTGGACCTTGTGCTGTTTATCAATGCTGCTCCAGTTTTCCCTCTCTAATAAGCTATATCTGCAATACTTTACTACAAAAGAGGCAAGTGTTGAGAGTAATATTTCCTTGTAATAATAATCAAGGCGAGTAGTTACTCCGAGGATTTCATGTGCTGTATTCATGTGAATCAATTGCAAGTAGATATAATCAAGCTCAAGAAATGCTCCAGTTTGTGCATATATGAATGAATCTTCATGGATATATTATTTTCAGTTGCCAGCAGTTAGTCAGAATGGGTGCATGTGGCATGTGGGATACCATGCCTATTTTCAAGTTTCAATGGTTTGCAATGAGATTAATTGGCGAATTGTGACGACCTTCTTGCGCTAAATTGATGACAAATGGATTGCTCTATCCGGTACCAATTGTCCATTACTTTTTCCTGGACAAGTCTGCGAGGCATGTGGCATGAACTGAGCAGAATTCGTGGTTTGGCATATGTGCAGTGCCATAAATCAAGCCGGATTCCTGGTTTGGCATTTGCTTGATGGCATCAACGTGTTTTTTTCCTGTGCTTTGATCGAGTTGAGGAGAGGGACATGCCAACTGCCCACTATGTGGAATATTGCGCGCACCACCGTGTTCGTCACTTCTATTCTTTAATAGTAATAATGATCTATGCGGGTCTTAAGCTTACAAGAATTCATTAAATCATATTCATTATATAATTTAATATATACTTTTTTATATTCATTATATAAATTGAATTTTGCAGCAAATCATATTACAAATTCATTATTTAATTTTATATATATTTTTTTTATATGTAAGTATGTGTCATCGTATTTATTTACAAATATTCATTTTGTTATTTACAAATACAGCTTCGTACGTACGTTGTATGTCAAATGACGGTTACGTATGAATGACTGAAATATTAAGTTTGGGAAGGGAAGGGAATGGGGAAGGGATACTGTTGGAGTGCATTCATGAGAAGAGAATGAAATCTGGGAAGGGATTTCCGTCAGGGGTTAGGAAGTGGATGGAAGTGTGGAAAACGGTTGGAGATAGTCTTACGATGATACACTGGATAATGAGCTGGACAGTCCCGCTCACTGGACAAGATGGCTCAACCGGGATGGCCCGGTTCGCTGAGACAACTCCCTGCAATTAATTTTTTTGTAAAAATTAGGACAACACGTAAGGACAGTGGGTCGGACTATCCAACTAAGGGCATCTCCAGCAATGATGCCCAAGCCCCATGCCCTATCACTGTAGCAAACAGTGATGGGACATGAATAGAAAAAAGTAGAGTATATGAATAGTGATGGGCAGTTGTTGGGGAGATGAATAGGGATGGAGCAGCCTCATTTGGTGAGGTGGCACGTGAATAGGGATGGAGTAAAAGAGAAATGGGGCGGACTGCTGGAGATGCCCTAATGGTATGGTTTTTTAGACTCTTTTGATAATTTCTAAGTATCAATCTTGATTCGATTACAAACTAAAAAATTAAGACAGAGGTTGACAAATACTCATCACATGGTCTCACATACATGTGTCCTACTATCGTTCACGGTGTTTGATAATTTTTCAAAGAGAAGTAAAATTCACGTGCAAAGTGTGCAAACGACACTAAAGTTCATGTTCTATATTGTGTTATGCTGATGTCCTCTGCTCCGCATTCATGCCCGATTGTGTCGTGCTTGTGCACCCTCGGCTTCGTTGTTTTTACGCGTTCCACCATATCATCCATTGATTGGGTATATCTTGGGCTAGTCAAAAACTTTATAACAAACAATGCACAAAAATAAGAAAGCTAGGTAAATAGGATGGTTTAATATGTCTTGAACAATTGAACTAATTATCCAAAGCTTCTTAAAATACAATACACTAAAATAAAAAAGCGAGCGAAATAAATCGAATTAATCTTTATGTTGTCCGGACTATTCGATCCAGGATTGATACCTAGGATTGCATACGACCACTTTACCACCCACCACTAACATTATGCTCTTTTCACAATTAACACAGATTCTTAACTCAATCCGGTGACTACCACAAGAACTAGCCACCACCTAGGTATCACTGTTCCAGATTATCTGCCCCGAGGCAGATGACCCATCTATGTAGATTATCTGATCTAAGACCGGATGTTGACATGTACAAAGACGATTTTACCATTATTTTAAAATCTATTACATATGAAACTTTTGACCTGTTGATCCAATGAACCCTAAATTTTGTACTAGCCTTGCTAGGACTACCTAGGACAAATCCCAATCAATAAATGTACAAATTTAATACTAGATCTGACAATTTTCAGTTTGTATTAATGTCAATAATGTCATACAAAAAGTGAGGAATGTCCTAGCACAATCCGAATCACGGCACGCTTTGATCAAAATAGATCAAAGAAAGCATGAAAATCAAGAATATAACGTAAATAAAAAGGATTCTAGAGTCATGATTTTCATGGCGGAGGACGCCATACAGCACACCAACACTTTAGTTTTCACTCAGGCAGCAGACCTTCCAATGTCACTGCTACGAGAGAGACCCTATATAAACAACCTTTTATATTGGTAAATAGCCCTTAACCACTTAATTTCGAAATTAAGTGTCTCACAAACATTAACCGCATTAACAACTCATTTCCAATAAGTACACGACTCAACTATTCAGACTGTCTCCAACGGATTCCCTTCGCGGACGGGATTCTCTTCACGTTCCCTTCGTGGCTCCAACAGATTCTCTTCACCGTTTCCTTCTGAAAAAGATTCTCTTTTCCATTCCCTTCAGAAAGGGATTCTCTTTCCTTTCCCTATATCATTCCCTTCGAAGAGGTGCTATTGAAGATGGTGGAAAATAAAGGAAACAAATATGTGAAAAGGAAGGGAAAAGAAAGGAAATGAAGGAAAAATGGTTAGTGATAGTCTCAAGCCTTTATATACTCTCTCGGACCATCTCTAGCTCATTTATATGGTATATTATATTGCCACACGCTTGCATTCTCAACCATTAATCTCAAGGCATTCATTTGGCTCCATGACTGTGACAAGCATCGATTCTATAATAAGGTGTAAATGAGTTTTAGAGATTTGGTAAGAGATTGATGTCAAAAATCATTTTGGATACCTATTTAAATGAAAGAACCGAAATGCAAAATTATGCTTAATCTCTACAATTAAAAAGTCTCTAATGGTAGTCATTGGTGGTTGGTATCACACTTCAGTAGAATTACCAACCATGTCATCCATTATAATAAATCCAAAAATTACCTACCATGAGCATCCATTGCAACAAATCCATCTTATCAAATAAAATTACCCACCATGCTAACAAACTCATCTTATCCACATCACTAAAAATTACCCACCATGTCATTTATTAGAACAAATCCATCTCATCCATTAAAAATTACCCACCATGACATCTATGGTAACAAATTTATTTTATCCGCTAAAATTACTAACCATGGCATTAGACACACAAACATACACTGAGAAGATAATCATGCGGTCGCTCACAACGCGTCGCGTTGCATCATACCACGCGAAAGCCGAAGACATTTGCTCTACCATAGTCTCAATAGTGAAATTTGAATTTTCTCGTACCAAAGCATGGACACTCGGTTAGTTTCAATAGAAGACAAAGCACTCTCATGTAAGTTACTTCTCTTTAAATTATACTACTTCAAAGGGGGGCCTAAATGAAACTCCCCAAATAAAAAATCAGAAGGATTTCTTTGTGCAAGATTACATAATATTAACTAGCTAGCAAATTCTGCAAAATGCTGTCACCTAAACGCCTCTTTCTAAAAAAAAAGGACAACCGATTGCTGCTTACTGAGCCTATAGTATTGTTAAAAGGTTTTCTATTGTATATAATGGCAATATAACAGGACGGTAGTATATTTTAGATCTATGCCATCTATTTTGAGGAGATCCATCTCAAGAATGTACTATCTATATAGCCAGTACAAATACTACCCTTATACCATAAACCAATCAAAATCCATCTAAATTGTTAGATTGATAGGAATGGACATCTCCTGTTCATTTTAGCGTAGCTTAAAAATTTAGAACTGTGGCAACTGTTTTCTAGTTTGCATCGTGACGAAATCATACGCAACATGGCAAGCGAGCATGCATGTCCTCGAAATTCTGCGTATGCACCGAATGCAATGTGAAGAAACCAAAACCCACTTTCTTCTTTTCCATGGATGAAGTGGATTCTTCTTTTCCATGGATAGGAAAGAAGAATCCACTAGTGGGTTCTGGTTTCTTCACGTTGCATTCGGTGCATACGTGTGAATTCTAAGGGACATGCATGCTCGTCGGGCGTCATGTTGTGGATTCTTCTTTTCCATGGATGGGGTTCTGGTTTCTTCACGTTGCATTCGGTGCATACGTGTGAATTCTGACAGACATGTATGCTCATCGGGCGTCATGTTGCACAAGGATTTCATCGCTGATGCAAACTAGAAAACAGTTGCCACAGTTCTAAATTTTTAAGCTACGCTAAAATGAACAGGAGATATCCATTCCTATCAATCTAACAACTTAGATAGATTTTGATTGGTTAATGGTATAAGGGTAGTATTTGTACTGGCAATATAGATAGTACATTCTTGAGATGGATCTCCTCAAAATAGATGACGATTAGATCTAAAATATACTACTGTAACATCCTGAAGTGTCAACTTTGTGAAAATTAAAACTTTTGAGGGAAATAAAATTTCAGGAATATTTTCAAACTTTATTGAAGTAATAGTTTGTAAAATGATAATGAAGTAGAGATTTAAAAAGATTTTTCAAAAGTTTAAAAAATCAAATTTTGAAAAATTTTGAATAAAAATAAGATCAAAAGGTTGCTTTACAATATTTTCATTTTGAAAATACATCTAATAGATTTTTCGTTTAATAAAGTGCTTAAAGCAAAGGTCTTATAAAATAAAAGGATTTCAATGATTTGTATATTTTCAGCAGTAGAAAAAGTAAACCAATTTGATTTGTTTTGGAAAAAGAAAAATTTGTCAAACAGAATAATTCAATCTATTGGGAGTTAAAAAGTAATCAAAGCCAGGGACTTTCCTTTTTGTTTTCAAAATTCTATTATCTTCTCTTATTACAAAATTTGGATTTTGTATTAACATAATTCTCTTAATAAATTTTAATTAAGGCATATTTGGAAAAATCCCTTTCCTCTCTCTAACCGGTAGACCCCACTTGTCATCTCGTCATTCCTTTACTTCTTTGATCTCCTCTTTTCTTTTGGGCAAACCGATCATGCTGCCTCCTCTTTTCTTGCCGGTTGCGCTATCTCAAAAATGAAACCACAATTTCGAGGAAAACACACCCTAGGAAATCCCTTGTAAAACATCCTCCCAATATTTCGGATCCTAAAACTTCTTCCTTCGCTCTATAAAAATCGCCGAAGGCTGACTTTTCAAAACCCTAGCCACCCCACTCTTTCTCGTCTCAGCGGCACCTCGAAGCAAATCTACCCAAACCGTCCAAGGACATCCTTCGTATCTTTATCACGAATCCAACCCAACCAAGAGCTCAAAGATTCGTGGTCGGAGAAATTCAAATTTAATCGCCGAAGACCTCACCGCCGAGAACTACTCCTGCCCCTATTGCTCTCGCTGCCGCGCAAGCCATTTGTAACATTCTATTATTTTCCCTAATGAGAGTTATTAATTTAAGTTTTTACGTCGATTAGTTTATTAATTATTCCTTAATCACCTTGATTTTCCCTAATCTTTTCCTTGATCACTTTCCTAACCATGGACGTGTTCGCCACCCATGATCAAGGGCAACACAATCTGAGCGCAATTACGTCGGCCGAACCGACGTTGTTGCCAATTGAACCCAAATCACGTAATAGCAAATCATACCATATTCTTATTCCTAAATCATGCCAAAAATATCACCCTATAGCCAAATCCTTTCCTTACAAAACCAAGACCAAGCCAAATTCGTACAAAAATCAAACCAAATCAAGAGTCTGTATCAAATCCACACTTTCCATAGCGGTGCTGCCCAAATCGTGCCAAATGCACTCCATTCTTGCCATACATACAGACCATACCAAGTTCATCCCCAAGCATGCCACGTTTAGCACAAGACAGCCGTGCCTAGGCCCAAGCTATACCCAGGCCGAACTCCACCCCGCCAAACCATTCCTAATCAAGCTCCAAAATTTAGGGGATTTGTTCCCAGCTGAATCATCTCCTATAAATTGCCCAATAACTATCCAAAAATTCCTCCCCAAATCATCAGTATATAAGGCCCAGAAATTGGCCGTGGCGTCGCAAACCGTCAGACCCCAAAACCCTAACCACCACGGGCACCCCAGCAGGACATCACAGAGCAAGGGAAGAAGAAGAAGAAGCCGCTGTCGTCGCGGTTGCCGTAGAGGTGAGTCGGCCGACTCCACGTCGTGCCGCAACCGGACGCCGCCGTTGCCCAGCACGCGCGCCGCCGAGGAAGCTCGCGCAGGATAGCGCGCTGGAGCCCCGCCAGCGCCGCCGCACATGGCCGCCGGCCGCCGCCTTCCGCCGGCGCGAGCTGCGCCGCCGCCCCTGACCTTGCCGCCAGCCGCACCGCCGCCGCCCCTAGCCCTGCTCGCGCCGCCCTGCGCTGGCTGCTAGCCTCGCCGCCTTCCGCCGCCGCACGCCGTCACCGCCAGGGAGCCACCTCACCGTGCCGCCGCCACCTGGGGCCGTGCCGTGTCGCGCCGGAGCGCCGCCGGCCGCCGCCTGCTCGCGCCGTTGGCCGAGGGCGCGCCGTAGCCAGCCAACGCCGGCGCTGCCGCTGCGACGCCGGAGCTGCGCCGCCGCCGGTCATCCGCCGGCCGCCACCACAAAGCCGCCGCCGTCCCCATCTCTCTCTCTTCCTCCCTTTCTTTCTCTCTTTCTTCCTCTCTCTGCTCTTTGCCTTCTGTGCGTGAGAAGCAGAGCATGAGCTTCTTTATTTCCACGATCCAGTCAAAGCATAGTCAACCCCTTGAACAGTAACTCTTTAACTTTTCATATCTCCTAATCCGTAAGTCCGATTCGCACCAAACTAATTTTGCTAATTTTCTTTTAACCTAATCTACCTCCTGCATTTATTTCATAATTTTCCCGATTTTATTTGCTGCTGTTGATTCGTCTGTGTCTCGATTTGCGTGTAGACGTCGCGGAGGATTCCGGAGGAGAGCTAGCCGACGATTATCAATAATCGTGCTACTCGAATCAAGGTGCAAGCTAGATTCATATTGATCCCATCGGTTTTTCTCTTAAATTTACTATTCTAGAAATTTAACTGTGCATGCTAGTTTTAAATTTTATTTTGTGTATTTAATTTTAGTTATTGCCAACGACGTGTTAATCATCTATTAGCACGTGCTACTTTTCTATTGACGCCTAGCATAATTTATATCTTATTATAGCCACCCTTGATTTGTACTCACGCTAGATGCTTACTTGCTTCGATGGGAAATCTGATGATCATTATGATGAAAAATCATTTAAAAATCTTGGTAGAGAGAATCTACTCTTTATCGTGTGATTTTGGTTAAACTCTAATTCAACTAAAATCAGCGTGGCGTGAGTAGACTCGAGGTGGTGGTATGATTGGTGGATGTTGGTTTGTGGTATGCCACCTCGGTCGATATAAGGACCGAACTTCGTGGATGACCTGACCGGGCAAAACAGTACAGCCATGGGTGTTAATAATGGTAATACCTTAGTTGTTACCTCGGGAAATCTAGGGTTGGATTGTCATGGCGGTGTGAGTGTGGCTCGCTACCACCGTATACTCACCTGACACAAGAGGGGAACCTCTGGCTTAGTGTGAGACGGCTTGGGGCGAATCCTTAGTGAGGCATTCTTGACCCTAGATGGAACGGGGATAGCGGCTTCGTCTCACTCTTGGGTGAGTCCCATGGGTAAAGTGTACACACTCTGCAGAGATAAAACTATCATGATAGTCGTGTTCACGGTTAAGAGCGGGCTTAGGCTGCTCCACTTGTTAGTCTCACCTTTTAATAATTAAATGGATGTAGAAAGGTAGGGCAGGGATTGCCCGGCAGCGAGTGCCAGGCAGCGATTGCCATGCAATGCATTACAGGGAGTGTATTGCAAGGGTTTCGTGTAGAGTTGACAGCGAGTGTCATCTCGGTCTATGCTGAGACGGCATAATAATAGTGTTGAGAAAACACGAGTAAAGAAATGAATTTAAAATTGTTTTACACTATTGCTTTAAAACTGATAGGATTGTTTAAAAGTGCTCTTTATGCAAATAAACCAGATCCATTCCTTTGATACCTTGCATTTCATTACATAAGGATGTACATGCTTGCTGGGTATGGTTTATCCATACTCATTAGTTGTTTGTCAGATTGTGCGCAGGTGACGACTCTGCTAAGTAAGTGGTTTATGAGGCAGAGTACGACGATGGAGTTTTCCAGCTACTAGAGGCGTACCCCCGGTTAGATGCCTGTGGCAGTTTGACGGGTTTCAGCCGACACGTGTTTTTAACTTCCGCACTCTGATGTTTAATTTATTCATAATGTAAGTGGCATTCAGCCCATGCATGTTATAAGTTATTTTCTTTATTAATAAAGTATGTGTTTGATGACAATCCTATTTAACTTGTGTGTACTAGCATATGATCCTTGGGACTAGTACTGTAAACACAGAGGGAACGGCTTTGTATGGCCGGGTCCCGACAACTACCGTCCTGTTATATTGCCCTGATCTAGCCCTCCATTTCTATATGTACGGTCAATCCCACCTCAGTTGAATTTTGATCCAACCGTCTATTCGCAGATCAATGGCCATCAGGGCTACTCCCCTCCTCCCCATCCTGCCCTCTGCATCCCACCTGTGCTCTTCTCTCCGTGCCGTCACTCAAAAAACTGTTGTTTTGCGATTTGAACTTGTATGCTACAAAGCAGCCGGGGCTATTGGTAAGTTGTATGTATATCTTGGAAATGATTAATTGTACTGATGCTTGCACATTTCAAGGTTAAGTGAATCTGTCAAAGTTATTATGACTTTTTACAATTGCTGCGTCCTCAATGATCCTTATGTATCTCATATCTGAATTATAGACAAGATAAGAATGAGCCTTGAATGTGACTGCTTGTGTACCTGTAAAGATGAAGAAAGTAACTTGTGCAAGTCATAGATAGTATCATGGATTGCTTCGAATTTCTGTTTTTGGAATTTCTCTAACCCTCTCTTATTTATATGCACAAAAAGCACAAACACAATTATGCTTACTATATTTGTTCTTCTGTGATATATTTGACGACTGATGCTTTGCCAACAATAGTTTAGCTCCGAGCTGATGGCTGGCTCAAAAAAATAATTAAGGTTACAAATAACTATGATTAGGAATCAAAAGCAAATAGCTGTCCAGAGTTAGGCAGCATAAAAATGTTGCTTTGGAAGATGTTACATTGTTTTGCGGTTAGTGGTTCATTAACAGTAAGGTAGATATATACCAGGTTTCTTGTTTTGTTGATGGGTTTTCCCCTTTTATGACAGGTGATAGCAAAGGCCCTTCTGCCAGCTATGAGGTTTTTGGAAAGAAATTCTAGAATAGCTTTTGACATTAGTTTTTTTTTGTCATTTAGCTATACCAATATTGAACTTTTCTTTATCCTTATATGCAAACATTTTTTCTTGGTGGTTTTTTCCCTCTTCAGCTTTGTCGATGAATCACAAGCCGTGGGTGCTAACAAAGGTAGTTATTCAGATGAATGTCATATTGGTTGGTTGTGGAGCAACATATGCTCGGTTGAGGCTAATATGTTATAGACGATGTATAAATTAAGAATTTTGATGATCTGCTTTTTCTACAAACTTATACAATTGCGCTATCACGAGATTGCTGCTTTAAAACCTTTTAGTCTGATTTGCAAGGTTTTCTCCTTTGTTAGATAACGATATTGATGTGCAATTAGAGTAAAAACAGGTGGTTGGCTGATTTTCTTGCTGACGCTAGCTCTCGGTTGTTATGCATTGCACTTTTCTTGCTATAATGAATTGTTGAGCATGCCATTTCTGAGTGAAGGTGCGATATCTTTACATCTGCATCAATAGGGCGTACATGATGGTTGGTATGATAGTGTTAAGGAAGACTGCCACAAAAGTGGAAGTGCTTCTCCCCAAAAAAAAAAAGAAGCTATAATAAATGCCTAGACTGCTACTACGATTGAATCTCAAGTCCAGTTTATTAAGCAGCTATTTGATGTTGAAACATTACTGTTTTTTGTGTTTAAAATACATTTGTTTGTCAGTGACAACTCTGTGCAGCTATTTCTTTTTTTTTGAACAAAGGGACAGGCGCTCTGCCATTTCGATTAAAATAGAAAGAGTTTAATTACAAGGGGACTGGGGGGGGGGGGAGGGGAACGGCTAAGCCTCAACTAGGGGTCAGGGCTCCTCTCCGGGGAGGGAGTTGTCTCCAGGCCCTGGTGTCATTGCGGATCACCCCACAGATCTGACCCGGGTCTAGGGAGTCTAGCTGGAAGAGGCGTCGGTTGCGTTCCTTCCACAGGTTCCAAGCCGTATAGATGATCAGCCCGCTAACCTCCCTGCTCTGGGCCTTTGAGAGAGTCGACAGAGAATGCATCCACCAGCTAAAGAGGTCGTCCTCTCGACGAGGGAGAGGAGTGGAGTGCGGTCGGAGGGTGTCGCGCCAAACTGTCTTGGAGAAGGGGCAGTCGACCAGAAGGTGCTGATGAGTCTCCTGGTGGTTCCTACACAGGGGGCAGAGGGGTTTGTGTGGCCAGCCTTTGGCCTGAAGCACCTCTGTTGTGTTTAACCTACACAGGGCCGTAGTCCAGATGAAGAACTTGCACTTGTTTTCGGTGTGCGCCGTCCAGATGGCCTTGGCGGGGGCAAAGGCAGTGGAGCCCAGGAACTGGATCCGATAAGCCGACCTAGCCGAGTAAGAGCCCGAGACATGAGCTGTCCAAGTGATGTCTTCGGATTGTGACGGTGTCAGGGTGACATCCCGGAGACGGTGCCAGAGGAGGAAGAATTCCCGTAGCTGGATCGGGCTAGTAAGGTGACTGATGGAATGTATCCAATTGTTGTTGGATAGCTGTTGTGCCACTGTGCGGTTCTTCCTCTTGGCGATCCGAAAAAGGTTTGGTGCCAGGAGGGCTGGGAGGAGCCGTGCAGCCAGCGGTCTGACCAGAAATGCGCTTTCCGGCCGTTTCCAATGGTGACGATGGTGGCCGCCCGGAAGAGGGCCCAATCTGACGAGTCGCATGGAAGGGGCGCACCGGCCCAGGGCCTGTCTGAAGATTTCCAGCTATGCCAGAGCCAACGGAGGCGCAAGGCTCTGCTAGCGCGGTGCAGGTTTGGGATGTCGAGCCCCCCCAGGGCCTTTGGGCGGCAGACCGTGTTCCAGTTGACGAGGGAGCAACACCAGGGCGTGGACTCCTCCCCTCCTCACAGGAAGGAGCTTCGCAACGTGTCTATTTTCTTAATCGCCCACTTCGGAAGGCGGAAGATGGTAGCAAAGTAGGTGGGCATCGCCGAGAGGACGGATCGCACTAGCACTAGGCGACCGGCCTTGGAGAGGAGCTTTCCTTTCCAGGTCGGTAAACGGTCTCTGATCTTCTGGATAAGCGGGAGGAATCCTCTTCTGCCCAGGGCCCTGTTGTGTAGAGGAAGTCCGAGATACTTGCACGGGAAGGATGCCCTAGCCCCTGGGAAGCCCTCGAGAATGGGCTCCAGGTCTAGGTCCTGACAGTTGGTGGGGTAAACCGCGCACTTGGAGGGGTTGAAAACAAAGGCCCATGGCGCTCCCGAAGGAAGCTAAGATGTGCAGCGTCTGCTGGAGCTCGGCTTTGATTGGGTTGATGAAGATGGCCGCATCGTCTGCGTAGAGCGCTGTGCGCATGGAGGGGGAGTGGTCACCCATAGGTGATAAAATGCCCTCCTGATGGGCCAGCTGGAAGGTCCTGAACAGCGGGTCAATTGCCAGGATGAATAGCATGGGGGATAGCGGGTCACCCTAGCGCACCCCCCTAGCGTGGGGGATGGACAGTCCGGCCCGACCATTTAGGACGACAGAGCAGGATGCGGTGCCAAGTAACAGCGAGATCCAATTCCGCCACCGCTGTCCAAAACCCAGTCTCTCCAAAAGCTCTAGCAGGTAGCCCCAATGAACGGAATCAAAGGCTCGAGCGAAGTCAAGCTTGAGGAAGAGGACCGGCGTGCGGGTGATCCGGAGATCAGTCAGAACCTTTTGGGTATAGAGAAAGGTGTCATGGATGCTTCTGTTCTGTATGAAGGCGTTCTGGCTCGGCGAGACCAGGGAGTCCAAGTGCCCTGCTAGGCGGTTTGCTAGCAGATTGGAGAGCACCTTACTGACACTGTGGATGAGACTGATCGGTCTGAAATCTGTCAGCCTAGCGCAGTCCGTCTTCTTGCGAATGAGGATTATGTTGGATGTGTTGAGAACGGAGAAGCCCGATCTCCCTTGGTCGAAGAAGTGCTGCAGGGCGGTTATGAGGTCTTGCTTGATGATGTCCCAGCAGGTTCTGAAGAAGAGGCCTGTGAAACCGTCCGGCCCTGGGGCTCTGTCAGCCGGGGAGGAGTGGATGGCCTCATGGATTTCATCTTCCGAGAAAGGGGCCTCGAGAACTGAGAGGTCCTGCAGCTAGTAGCCTAGACCATCCCAATTGAGGGTGATGGGCCTCTCTTAGGAGGAGCCTAGGTGGCCAGCAAGGAAGGCGAGGCACTCCGCCTCCTTGTCTTCCTGCGAAGTGACCGTGCCAAGGGGCGTGTCCAGATAGGTGATGAAGCTCTTTCTTCTTCGACCATTCGCTCTAATGTGGAAGAAGGCCGTGTTGGCGTCACCTTCTTTAATCCAGTGCGAGCGGGCCTGTTGCCTTATGCGACTCTTCTCGAGGGCAGCGAGCCCAAGGGATCGGAGTTTGAGGTTGCGACGGAAAAGAGCTTCATGGGTGGAAAGGGTCCTTCCATCTTGGGCCTGGTCGAACAGTAGGATGAGCTGTTTGACCACGGCCAGCTGAAGGGCAAGGTTGCCCACCGGCTCTCGGGCCCATTTCGAGAGGGCCTTCGCCTTCGGGCTAGTCTGATGTGAAACCTCCGATACGGATTGGGTTCTTGAACCCCTCTGGACCAGGCCTCGTGGACGGTCTGGCGGATGCCCGGGAGGGTGGGCCAATAGTTCTCGAAGCGGAAGGGCTTCATAGGCCTATGGCTTGGGTTCCCTAGAAGAAGCAGGGGGGCGTGGTCTGAGGCGAGAGACGGTAGCGCTGAGAGGGAGGCCGATGGGAAGCGAAGGTCCCAAGGGACCGAGCAGAAGACCCTGTCGATCCGTGAGAGCGTGGGGTTTGCTCTCTCATTGCTCCAAGTGAACTTTCGGCCTGACAGGTGAAATTCCTTTAGCTCCAGGAAGTTGAGATTTCGTCTGAAGGCGTTCATGAGGGTTAGGTTCACCCTGCCATTGCTTTTGTCGGCCAACTGGTAGATTAGGTTGAAGTCTCCAGCGAGGAGCCAGGGTTGGTTGCGGTCCGACGGCGCACAGTCAATAAGCTCATTAAGGAAGGTCATTTTGTCTGAGGTCTATTGTGGCCCGTAGACGATAGTGACGCGCTAGGAGAGGTTATCGAGCTTGGAGTGAACTAGGGCGGAGAGGGAGTAGCTTCGAGGTTGGAGATCGGAGAGCGAATAGAAATCAGCATGAGCCAGGAGGAGAATGCCTCCCCTGGTTCCTTCAGCGGGGAGGGAGCCGAAGCTATCCCCAAAGCAAGTGCCGGCACATTCCAAAACGAGCTGAGTGGAAGGTGCAGCAAGCTTAGATTCCTAGAGGCAGACCAGGTTTGCCCCTGTCGACTTGATGAGGTCCCGTAGTGCGCATCTACGAGCTTTGGAATTTAGACCACGAACGTTCCAGTTGAGGAGACGGAGGGACGACTCAGACATTAGTCGGATTAGGAGGCGACCGGTGGCCTGGCTGGCTCGAGCAGAGCGGTGCGGAGGTGCTAGCGAAGTGGCAGCGACGTAGCAGCGAAAGGTTTACAGAAGTGTCCACCATCGAGTACAAAAGGTGTCCGCGCACCGAAAACAAAGTGTGCACTTGGAAAAGGAAGCGTCCAAGCACAACAGTGAAACTGCGTAGGGGTGCCCAAGCTGCCATGACGTCCCGGGAAGGGCTGGGGTTGCCGGCCTTGTCACCGCAGCAGCCGGGGGCGGTGTTGAGGGGGCCAAAAGTAACTGGGCCTGGTGAGATCGGCCTAGAGGAGAGGAGTCCACGAGTCTTTGGGAGGCGATGGTGGCCGTCGCTGGAGCGGGGCCCAAAAGTGGCCGGACTGAAGTCCGCCGGCCTGTCACGCTGGTAGGGGCTCTGCATCAGGTGGCGGGGGACGACGACGCCACTAGTGGCTCGTCGTCAACAGCGACCGGCGGAGACGGCGGGACCGCCGGAGCTGGAGGAGGCTCCTGGTCCTCGTCACGAAGCGACACCCCTGACAGCTCCCCTAGAGGAGGTGAGCCAGGGCCGCGGCCTTGTCAGCCGGTTTGACACGGGCAACCAGCCAAGGCTCCAGCCGGCGTGTGATGAGCCTCCTGGCCCTCTCTTCGACGGACAGCTTGGGGCTGTCACGGGCCGCCAGGCGCGCGCTCCGGCGTTCCGCCGCGGGAGGCTTCGCGGAAGTTGGCAGGCGGCGACGGAAGACCTGCAGGATGGGCGGCTTAGCAGGATGGAAGAAACGACGGTCGCGGAGCAGGGCGGGAGGGGACGCAACCTGGCTAAGGCCGTCCGCGGTAGTGGCCGCGCGCTGCGGGGAGTGATCGACCTGGGCAAGGCCGACAGGGGGGGCGTCGATGCAGCTCGGAGGTTTGGGGCTCGACATCGGGGCCACAGGGGTGGGTGGCGTGACCTGCTCCTGCACAGGGAGTACGTCAGTCGTCTCCTGCGAAGTCAGGGGCGTCAACGGGGGGGGGGGGCGGGAACTGGGCAGAGACCCAGGATGCCCGGGAGTTCGGAGGGCGCGGCGGGGTGGACTCTGACCTTGAGTCAGTGGTGCGTGGTCGCAGCGGACTTGGGCCTGCTTTCCTAGGACGGCGGAGGAGCAACGGGCCTCCAGTTCCTGGCCGCCACTTTTGGGGGGTCGACGCCCTGTTGCGGCTGCACTGCGCGTCTCCGCGGCGGCCCTGTCTTGGCGAGGTGGAGCGTCCCCGGCCACAAGAGGAGACGCTGCGGATGATGCTACGCGCGGCCGAGCGCACCCTGGACTTGGAGCGGCCGCGCTGTCTGCGACGCTTGGTACCGTCGTGGCAGTCGGAGTCGTCGTCCTGACCGCGGCGGCGGTGGGCTGGGCGCCGCCCGCTGGGTGGGAGTCGGTGTCGTTGTCGGCTCGCCCTAGGGACCAGGAGAAGCGCGAGATTCTGGATGGGCGCGGTCCCCGGGGGAGTGATCCTCCACTGTGTCCAGATGGATGAGGACCTTGTAGGTAGTGGCTTGCTTGGGGGCCAGGACAGCGTCATCCTCTGGAGTCTCCACCACGCCAAAGTAGTGGACCTTCGGGATTTTGTCCGGATTGGCTGTCCAAGCCTAGACATTGAGGGTGACCGTCTCTTCACGACGGTTACAACGGTCTTCAACCCCCTGCAGGACGCACGAAGCTCCTATGATGTTGTCGATGGTGGCCGTTCCCTACTCCTGGAGAGGGACGTTCTCCAGGCAGAGGCGGACCTTGAAGAAGAGTGGAGTCACCGGTTCCGCCGGCCGCGGGGGCCAAGGGCGAAACTCCAGGTCGGTGACGCCCTGCATGAAGCGGCCTCTGTCCAAAGCGTTTGCGCGGTGCTTCGGGGTTGGGAAGCGCACCAGGAAGCCTTCCGGGAAGTGGGGGTTGACGGTGACGAGCTCCCAGCTCGCCCCGGAGGCCGCAACCGCCGCCATCTTGACCACTTCAACGGAGAGTGAAGGGTCCTCGCGCGGCGCGTCGAAGATGACGGCCACCACCCAATGCGCATGGATGTGCGCGAGGTCTGTCCGCATCTGCTTCGTGCCATGGATGACACTGCAGGAATGGCGCGGACGGCGGGAGGGATCACCGTGGCCCGGCATCTCCGGTGCAGGGAAAGGCGGGGAACTTGGATGGGGCGGAGAGCGCTCGGGGCAGCGCAGAGTGCAGCGAGCGGCGAGGTGTCCGTTGCCCCTACACTTAAAGCAGCCTTGAGGGTCTCGGCGGTCTGCGACAGATGGTCACGCGCCAGCAATGAAGCACCTCTTAAGTGGAGAGAGAAGGGAGGCTTGCATGGCATGGCAGAGGTCGGGGATTGAATGGCGGGTGACTTGGGGCAGGGCGATGCGGAGAGAACCGCCTAGGCGTAGGAGGCATGAGTGCCTAGAGGAGACGTTGCGTGGGCGGCGGTCGCTGGGCGTCTCGTCGGGGCCTCGGGAAAACGGCCAGCTGAGTGGGCGTCTTCAATGCCGGTAGGGGGAAGCTCCGTGGCGGTGATGATGGGAGAGATAATCGTCCGTCTCGGCTCAATATCCCCAGTGAGAGGCCGCTTCAACGCGGGTGGCATCTTGGTCGGTCGACTCCGGAAGGCTATGGGGGCGCGGGCTTGGGCTTAGCGAGAGAAGGTGATCACGAGGCGCCAGTCGGCGGAGGAGAATGTGCCAAATGGCGAGGCCGTCGGCTGCCGGATCTGAGGCGATCCTTGACGGAGGGAGGGCGGCGATTGGAGGTCGACTTAGCGGAAGGCGGAAGCGCGGGGGTGGGATCAGGCCAAGGAGGCGTGGTGTGGGGTGGAGGGGAGGGGCGGCGGGAGCAGGATGGCATGACTTGGGGTGCCGGCGGCGAAGGCGGCGGCGGGGGGAACCCTAGCGGTTCGCCCCGGGCGTCGCCAGAGTGCGGGAGAGTAATCCCTCTATTTTTCTGATAACGTCATAGCGTTTATTTCCACCCTGCAGCTATTTCTCATAGGATCAGAACACACATCAATAGTTTGCTGTGTGTTTTGTTAATCTTACTATGTGTTCCAGCTTAATCTTTTCTTAGGATCAAAATGGGGTGATTTATGCTGATATTATTTGCACTTATATTCCTTTATCTATTCTCTGTTCTGTGCAGACTTCCACTTTTTTATAACATGTTGAATCCCACAAGAGCTTGATTACTTCATTCTGGTCAGTTATGCTTACCAAGTTTCAGTTAATATTCTGTTTTGTTTGTTGCTATCTTGGTCAGGATATGTCATTTTCAAGGAAGTTTGCAAAGGCACTTTAATTTGCAAAATGCCAGCCGCTTGCCCCTGGTAGTTCTGCCTTCCGTTGTGTACCACCATCGTTTCAATTTCTTGTCCTTCAAGTCCTGTAAATTAGCGCTATAACCTTTTTTTGATTTACACTTGCTATTTCTTCCAAACTGTTCGTTTCGGTCATTCCATTTGAACAGACCAGCACAATACTTCAATAATATTGTCATTTGTGTTATATGATGCATATTACCATAAAAAACAAGCGACAGAGATGCACAAGAAGGTCCTATCACTCTTCATTCTTGAAGGTGCTAATAATAATTGTTACTTGCATTAGAACTTCCCCATTTTCTGAATTCCTTGGATCATTGGTATATCCCGTATTGCAGTAGTTCTAACTTCTGTTGGTCCGATGCCCTTGTTGATATGAAGATGCACCGAACGAGCAAAATGAGCTAGAGGCGGGAAAGACGGGATTTATGTAGTCGCTTGAGCAAAAGAAAGAATAAATTGCTAATAGATGTGCTTGCTTACATTGCTATCCACCAGATATTCATATTCCTTACCTTTTAGTTATCCACCAGGCATTCATATTCTTTAACTTTTAGTGAAATTTGACGTAACAGCATAATAGTGCTATTAGCGAATGCTTATCTATTTCTTGAACATGTTCTTTCCCCTGATAAAAAAGGACAAAAACGTGTTCACTTTGTAAATGACATTACTTTTCTGCAAAAATCTATCTTTGCGAACAGTATTGCCCTCTGTGTGGTATATGCTTATTTTGGTTGGTAGACATCGCTGCCATTGGGAAATTTTAGATTTATATTTATCTACTCTCTTTGACAGATATATTGGATCCTTATGCCTCGTACAATTTTTACTATTTTGTTGTAATGATGAAGACTTCACCTCTATCGGTCTCAACACATCTTTCACGAAGAGGATGCTAGACTTATAGCGCTTGCAAAACTAGCATGGAGATCATCAGATATGATTAGTTCCCGTTGTAATTGAGCCAATTTGGTTTTGCCGAAAGACGTTATGTCAAATAATTTTCTCATGGGCCTTGCAAATAGAGCAGATATGCTGCATTATTTACGTGTCATTCATCTGTTCATATTTCTGCCCTTCTACGTTTTTTATCCTGCTTAGGAGGTTTCGAACAAACAATGATGGCCATTGCCAAGATACCTATCCTGCCTCTATTTTACCAATGGTATATTATTATTTTTGGATGAATTGCAACCATGCCATTATAAATTTTTCACTTCGTAGAAATGCATCTATGACAGGTGGGTCTATGGCCCTTAAGTCTTGTCACATGAAGTGGTATCTTTGCAAAATATCAACTTTTTAATGGCATGTGTAGAATTTTTACCTTTTTTGAGTCTTATGGTATATTGTTTTGTACAAATTGTATGCTTCCATCTTGCGTCTTGACTCTGACGAAAGCAATTCGACGCTGTTACCACACCAATGCATTTTGTGTGCTTTAATGGCCCACAATGTGTTGCTCCGCGAGCGCGCAAGGGCGTGCTGACAGTACTGCTTCTTCTTCCATCGATAAATATAAGGTATATTTTGTTTTGACACAAGGATTAAGATAGTGATGAATTTAAAAAAGAAATGAAAGAAAATGACTTATATGTCTCTTATATAATTGCTTTAGAAAGATGAAAAAGAATATTTTGTGTACTAATGAATAATATAGATGGTTGAAAAAATAAATAGAGGTATACAAGGAAACACTATTAAAATAGCATGTATGTTTTATATTTCTATATAAGACTATTTAACCTCTATGTCTTATATTTTTCAACGGAGGGAGTAGTGTTCAACAAGATGCACAAATGATCCAGCCCATTACCCATCTATCCTAGAGATCAATTGGGGTTTTGCTGGTGCTTCATGGGGAATGGAGATCGCGCCTAATCTGCCTGGCCTGGTTGTTCTTGGCTTAACTGTAATAACTTCATGTGCCATCTGGAATTATTCCCATAACTGTAAAGTTGCATCCCAAAGAGTTTTGAGTGGGTTTGGTTCAAAGAAAGAATTTTTCAATTCTTTTCACTCTCTGTAATTCGCCGTGAATAGCTCTTTTTCCTTTTTTAATCACATTCACAGTAGGTTTTTTACCTACTGTTTTGCTGATACAAAAAACGATGCTGCAAGACCAAATGCAAAGTTCCTTCGAAGGCTCATCAGTCCATGTGAACCAGACACAAGATGTTCAATTATAAGTTGAACGGAAAGACTAATTAAAGAACAACAGTAATAGTAAGAATTATTGAAGTGGTCCATTGTTTTTTTGAACTAAGGACTGGCCCATTGTTGGTCATATAAGGCGTCGAGGCTTTTAGAGCCTGTTTTTTTCAGCGTTTGCTTATAAGTCAAAAATTTGTTATTTTCATACAATCCAAACGCTTTGACGTTTAGTAGCTAATTTTTGTAGGTCTTACAATTTTTTCTCAAAGCTCTCAAAACCATTTTTTCTATAATTTTTTGATCCCTCGGATATCCTTATCAAGGAGTTACAAATTTTCAGCTTAAACGCAAACGCAAACGCAACCGCTCAAAGAAAGAGGCCCTTAGTGGACCATTGTCAGCTAAAAAAAGAATTATCCTTTGTTACCACAGGCTTAATCTTTGGTGAACCATTGCAATCTATTCAAGAATATAAAAAAAACAAGAATTTTTCCTCAAACAAAACAGACTTTATACAATCAAAGGTAGTTCAAAGTGGCAGAAAAATTGGTCCATTTCCTGTGCTTAATGAGGTGTTTTTCTTTGGGCAGTTCGGTAGTGTTTCATGGAGCTCCGAAGTGCCCAGTTGTTCACAAAATAAGGCAACAGCAAACTAGTCCGAAGAACAATATATCCATATAATCATTTTGGGTCTTTTTTTAAGTTTATAAATCAAAAACACAAAAGTATGCTTTACTCCCTCCGTTTCAAAATATAAGTTATATAAGTTTTTGACGCGGTCTCCAATGTAAAACTTTAACCATAATTAATTTTTTTTACAATATATCATCAACTACAAAATTAACATCATATCAAAGTACTTTTAAATACGAATCTAACTATATCACATACATAACACTAAACATATATATTTTCAGCTTAATTATTGGTCAAAAGTTCCAAACATTAACTTTTTTAAATACATGTGCGTCTTGTACTTTGGAACGGAGGGAGTATTTCTTTAGAAGACAAAACAGTTATCTGCAATTTACTTATCTCTCGATGGAACATTATGTTAAACTATTTCGAAGGGGGCATAAATGGAACTCCCCCAAATAAAAGGTCGGACAACTTTGTGTAGGGTTACAGAACATTGGGTAGCAGTTTGTACTTGAACATTAATAAATGCTGCAAAATGCTTTCGCCTAAAAGACGCCTTTTCTGTAATAAAAAGGGAAACTGAGCCCATGATAAAGGGGGCAACTGTCCCTGTAGCTTGCTGCATTGCACCATCATGCAGAGCCAAATCCAAGGAACCTGGAGTGGCTTCATGGCTTGTTTATCTCAACTTCTTGATGATTCCTCCTGGAGGACCTGGACAATCCTACAGACCAGGGGGCTTGAGAATTGGAATCGGGAAGAGGCTTTCCACGTCGATTGGGGTAGCGACAATGTTATTTACAAGTTCACTAGAAGCAGTTGTGCCTTTCCATCCGTTGAACCACGGGCCTCCACCAACTTCCAGTGCAGCCATGTCGCTTGTGGCATCAAGTATCATCTGCAAACAAATTTGTTAATGGTGTCGGTGTGCACTGTATCTACACAATTGGTCAAAAGTTGCTAATTACATCCATCTTATAAGCTGTCTAATTCAAGTGCCTATGCACCAAAAATGTATACGTAAAAAGAATGTGGTGATCTTGATCCCAAAACTGCTGTGTTACATTTGAATAAAATTATACTTTTTTATCACAATGGCCTATCAGAAAAGGTCAAAATAAGGAGCATGAGAGCATGGCTCAGATCAGGTATCTTCTATCATATTGATATCAACAATGGAACGCATTAATATCATCAATGAAACTTGAATGCCTCAGTATATAATATGTGAGCTATCTGAAAACAATACATACCTCTCCCTTGCTGCCATCATTTCTCTTTTCCCACAGTTGCAGCTTGAGATCTCCATAACAGGTGTCTTTGCATGCTGGTACCAGTCCAGCTTCAATAGTTGGAGCTCGCAAAGCAGTGCCTGGTTCTTTGGTAGTTGCTTCTATTTCTATCTGTGAAAAAACACGAATGCATAAGGAGAATAAAATAAAGTGCAAGTGACTTAGTGACTTAAAAACTTCAAAAACATCCAATAATTTTGTGTTTTTGAAAGTAAGACTTCAAATGGCATTCAAGCTTAAATTCAACAGAGATGGTCGTAAGTTAGTCGTTTTTAATACTACAGAACATCTAAGAAAGCTAACAGAGCATATTGCTCAATTATGAATATAAGCCAATCAACACGAGCACTGCAGATGATACAAGCAAAATTCACATTTTCTCTGCATTGGATGACAGTTACCAGATGAGTTTTGTTCTTGCCAGACATCTTCCAATGACCCCAAGGAGCAATGTCCCAGCTTACTGTCCCAGTCCAGGGCACAAATTCATAGAATTTTCCCTCATGATGGACTCCAATCTGTAGAACAAAAGGTAGTTCTTACGTGGGTAAATTGGATCCATATATCTTCTATTCACTCATTATAGGTTTTTTCCAGAAGTTTGTATCATAGTTGACATGCTAAATGTACAGGCAAACAAGGAACCCCTGTGATTGACTAACTAAAGGAAACCATACACATCTTTCCCCAAATGTCCAGTCATATCAGTCAATTTTACAATGATATTGCATCCACTCTTCCAAAAGAAGCAGATAAGACAATGCATTTCTGTGGTATCTATTGACCAATAGGTCCAATAATAATCTTTTTGGCAGATACCCAGGAATCAATCTTGCATATGCTTGAATGATGAGCTATATAACTTATAGCACAACCTGGAAGTATGCACCATATTAAAAGTAGAATATATCAGCAACTATACCAGCGAAGGACTTTCATAAGTTTCACCCAATCCAATTTTCCTTAATCCACCAGCAGCAGTTAAAGCTACTTCACCAGATGCGCCTGAGAAGACATTACACTGGATCTGTATGAGCAAAAGAGTGTTCAGTTGGTTATTTTTGCTATCTTATGAACTGCTGTGTTAATTAGAAACATAGAGAATATTTCGCAAATATTGGAATGGCATAGGTACTACGACATATTAGGACAAGAAGGATCAACAACAGCTGAGCTGATTGCAGTATGTTTATAGAAGGACTGACTTCTTCAGTGTAGCACACTAAAACCAACTGATTTCATGGCATACATACTTCTTCAGTGTAGCACACTAAAACCAACTGATTTCATGGCATACTTGAAACCGTGAGTATATAAGCATGACATTGATTGAGAATTGGAATTATCATAAGTCATCAAATTCAAGCCACATATTATTGAAGACAAATATCATGCCTGGAAAAAAGAAAAGCACTCAACAAGGGCAGCTAGCTACAAGAGTATTCACAAAGTCAACCGAAAGCAATAAATAACACAGTGCATTCTCCGAAAAAAACTAAGAACTAAAAACGGATCAAAGAATAAAGCAAAAATAAAGGCAGTAATCAATAAATATAAGTTATTTGAGGGAAAAGTTCTATGCTGCAAACTCATAGGTAGCAAAGCCATTATTCCATGTCAGTTTACCATTAAAAATTTGAATGAAATGTATCAGCAATATAGAACAAAAATTAGGAAAAGGATAGCATATTATCTGATCTGTAATTATTTAGTAGGTACTCAATATTACAATGCACCCATGACATTATTATGACTGACAGAAGATCAAAGGTCAAAGAAGATAGAGAAACACACCCAATACCACTTCCTTGGGAAACCTCCACCCCAGTTCTTTTCTGAATAAGAAGGGGCATTTTCAAATTCAAACCGTTCTCCATCCCATTCTATCCATCCTGCAAATTATATCAATAAGGAATTATTAAAGGGAATATGTAAGTGATCAGCTACATAAGATATTCCAGTTGAAATGCATTACTGAGTCTGAGAGGCTATAAGACTACAAGGAAGCATTTCTAAGATGAAGTAATTTTCCATAAGTCACAAATTAAATTCTTCCTTTTCTATAAACTATTAAATTATTCTTTACACAGTAGGGACCTCCCCTACGGTCTTCCTGATCAAAAAAAGAAGTGAAGATTTTTTTAGCGAAAATCTAATTTTCACGTTAGATTATGAATTACAAAGCCATTGTACATCATTTATCATGCATGAGAGCTGAACATCCCATTCAGTAAACTGTTTCAGTGGATCGTGTATCATATACCAAGGATACACTAAACAACGAATGGCAATAAAAATAATTCAACATCTCTCTCTGTTCAGGGTATCAAAGGCAAACCTGTGGACAAGCCACCAGCCATGCATATTTGCCAATGAGGTTCAAAGAACGGAAAAGCAGCAAGCCAACCAGCTGTTGACTTCTGCTTAGACATAACATCACCCCAGCCATATACTGGACGAGTGCTGTACTCCCAACGAGCTGTTTGCACATTTGGAACATACTTTGACCTGCAAGGGGTTAACAATAAGCTCAAAACTATGATAGCAATATGTGCCCACCTGTTTTTTCAACGAATATCCATTGAGGAATAACCTATGGTATGTTTTGCTTTGCTAACACTAGCTGTTAGGGTAGCTTGCTAGGATTGCAGTACGACATCAATATCTGCACAGAATAACTAGTGCACATTACAGAACTTTGCTTTGTAAAATTCATTATCCAGCACTTTTTTATCCTTCCTTACCCTTTATAAAATAAGGTGTAATGCATTCAAACTTTTCATAGAGCAATTTCCCATTGTTATCACAAACTGGTGACTGTAACTGTGTCTATATTAGCTTTTAGTTGCTTCAAAATATGATATTTTGACTATGAAAAGCAATGACGCATTAAATATATAAACAATAATGTTAAGCTATTATTGCCTAATAATAGTTAAAAATACAGATCTTTTTTAAAAGGTGAGCTTACATGCCTGCCATCATCACGTATGAAGCCCTGATGCCAAATTGGGGTGACTTGGAAACCTTCCAGGACACTATTAGCAAATTCCTTAATGATAAACATAATTTATTGTTAAGTATTAGAAGAAATCTTTTCTATGTCATAGAATTTCATGCATAAGCAAAAGAACAGAAAAATTCATATTACTCAATCTAAGTATTAATTCACACAATGCAAGCGTCAACATTGTAATCTATCTTTCAGAGAGACTATGTGGACTTCAAAATTGAAATGGTTAACAACAGAGGCAGATCATAAAATTGGCAAGGGATGTTACAACATGATGATGTCCTAAACAACTAAAACACTCGTTCCACGGAACCTCTAAAAGCAAGGGAAAAAATCAAACTGAAGTAGAGTGAATCACACTTGATGTTTAGCAGTAAATACTAAATTAAATTTGTTGTGTCAACAAGGAAAATATACGAAATGTTCATTTAATTATACAGTTCCAGTACTTATACTAATATTTTTATTAGTCAAAATAAAAACCTAGTACATCTGCTATCGAGTTAAATGGTCATGGATGAATTCAATGTATAAATAACTAGAGTAGAGCAGAATGACAGCAAGTTATAAATAACCACAAATTAAACAACAAAGATAAGCTTTATCTAATATGTTGGTTGCATATCAAATAGCTATAGGGAAGCTTAATGCATGACATTCAATGTGTTTTAGTAAGAAATAATGTCAAATGAAAAATAAGTCTTGTGTTATATAAGAAGCCATAAAACATAAGACCATGACACTAGCTCTTGCATTTCATAAGAAACCATAAAACATCTACCTGAGGGGGAACTTCCCCTTTCGGGGGAGTTGAATCTTTACTGGGAATGAAAGTGTTTCCGAGCATTAGTTCATGCCTACCTATCGAATTGCAGCTTATTAATTGAGAAATCCACAAACAGTGATGTGTTACTAAAGTTCCAGAGAAGCACAAAAGGCAATACTAACTTTCAAGCAAAATAAAATGAAGGAATCAATTTTTAAAATAAGGCTTAGTTTGGCATTGTGGTGGCTTTTAATCTGCAGTTTTATTTTATTGTTTTAGATATATTAACTACTCCATACGGTTGAAAGAATTCAAATCATAAAATACATGCAATTGAACTATTATAAGTTTGAGCAACATCTTTGCGAATTTTCAGATAAATATATTTTCTAAAAAATTCCATAATAATGCTAAAATAGATATGAATGGTCCAATATGCATTTTGCTGACTGTGCCATGTCCAAAAATATCACTATTTGTGATTCAAGGTGGTAACTATAGCCTCTTGGCCCTCTTCTTTGGAACCATAACAGTTTTAATTGAACTAGTAAAAATATTACTTATATAACTAGACTCCACAGCATAACGCAACAGCCAACCTGGACAAAGTGGTTGATCAGAATAGATTTTCCTTCCAAGGTCCAGATTTCTATCAATGATGGGTATCCAGGTGTATGTCTATGTTTTCACGGGAATCAGGCCATAAGATCTCACATGTAAATGTCAACAAAAGTTTGCAAATCCAATAATCCATTCAAACAGATCAGGAACAATACCATTTCATTTGAATCTTCAAAGTTCATCGCAAGAAATACAGCTCCAGTGATTTATGTGCAGATAGAACTATAGAAACACCTTATTCTACACGCCACAAATTTATTCTGCCAATTCATTCTCCCTACTGGTAATGTCTTTGAAGATAAAGGGTTGGGTAGCAGGAAAGAAGTATTTTTACAAGAATGAACAGCCATGGAGAAAAGAGAGATTGAACAGGTAGCTTACTCCCCCAAAAGTTGTTTGATTTTTCAGAGAATTGGCATATGTACTTATCATCCGCACCAAGAATTTGTGCTCCCACCCCGGTGAACCGTGGACCATATATCATCTGGTCCAGCGCACTCATTCCGTCAAGGAACAATGGGTTCTCAACAGAGTACATGAAGCAGAAGCTCTGCCTGCACTCTGGAATGGACACCTTGAAGTACCATCCTTCAAAGAAATGCCGTGCGGTCCCGTCGTAGTGATAACTGCCAAAATTTCCTCAGAACCATCAGCTGCTGGATCTCAAACCTTAGTACGCAACGATATCTAATAATCTAAGCTAAGAAATACGGACACAGTGTCACAAAGTAATCCTACTTTCTGAAACTATGAACATTCTCACTTGGTCCAAAAGAAACCATCAGCGTTCTGAAGAATCTCAGCCCCCACTGAGACCAAGTGAGTAAGTGACAGTAGGTTGGGGTGGTTCAAATTTCAGTGATTCATTCGGAATACCAAGCCCAACGAACACTCACTGAATCCGTCAGCTAGAGTTGCATTTCTAAAATCTAAAAGCAAGGCAGCAAATTGTCCTCAGATGAAGCGCGGCCCCAACTGAAACACGGCGAGGGCGGAGCGGCGCCGACCACAGAAACCACCCCGCGCCGGGTTCCAGGGCTCCGATATCACATCAAGAGATGCGCGCTTCTGCTATCTCTTCGCCGCTTACCCGCTGTGCGGCGTCCGCAGAGGCCGGTCCGGCGGCGTAGGGGCGTAGACGGGCGCCGCAGCCGAGGAGGAGGCCGTCGACGCGGCCGCCGCTCGTGGCGCGAGGCCCTGGCGGAGGCAGGCGCGGGGGGGCCGCCGTGGGTGGGGGATCGACGCGGCGCCGGGCGCGACGAAGGCGAGGTCCATGCCGTGCGGCCACACCTGTGCAAGCTGCTGCTGTACGTCTGTAGTCTGTACTTGTTATTTGCCATACCTACGTGGCGGACGGCAGGTCAGACGATTGGAGTTTTGGACGGGCTCTAGTGTATTCCTACGGGCTACGGACATGCTCTGATGGTCGTGTCACGTGGTACATATCACCTTGCACGTACGTGGGCTGCCTGTGCTGCAGTCTTGCAGCCCAAATTGTTCATGTGGTAGGCACAAGGCAGTACAACTTATTTTAAAAAAACTCTTAGAGCATCTCCTGTATAAGCTCTAAAATTTGGTCTATATACACCCCTCTAAATTACTATTCGCTCTCTATATTTTCATCCTGTCCAGTAGAGTCTCTATCCAGAAAAACTATAGAGGTTGATATAGAGAGTCTCTAAATTTAGACGTTGGAAGAGAGAAACTCTAAATTTAGAGGCTAAGATAGAGACTCTGTTAGAGGATGAGAGAATCTAAACATAGAGAAGATTCTGTTTTACGGGTTCTGCTGGAGATGTTCTTACCGGGAGGATAAGATTTCTCCATATCATTAAATCAAACCTACATGGTTAGACCTCATTTGAGAGAAGGGGATTTGGCGAGATCCAGAGAAGAGGAAGAAGAGAGAAATTAGGGCAGTGATAGGATGGAGATTCAGTTTGTTCTTCTTTCTTACTAATAAGGCACAATATGGTGATGATTTATCCATGGCAGCTCCTGCTCGTGCCGTTGGTCCGATTGCACTTCCGCCAGTGCAGTTCGACGGTACCAACTTCCGGGAGTGGGGCCACGATGCTTCACGTGTGCCTTGATAGTTGGCATCTCTAGGGTCACCTTAACGGCACTTCTCTGCCTCTTGCAGTGCCCTCGGCTCTGTCTTGCTCGAGCTCGCTGGCCGATAGTACCACGGTCCTCGACGCCTTTCGGGGACGATACAAGCGAGCTCGGAGGAGTACACTGCTGCTCTTCAACGTCGGGAGGATTGGATTGCTTCCAAGGCTCAAGCCATCGCTGCTCTCATAGGAAGCATGCGCGTTGACCTCGCCCTTGACGTGTGCGACCTGGTGTCTTCCCGGGCGATATGGGAGTATGTGCAGGCTCAGTACCAGGCGAGCAGCCATGTTCTCTACACCTCCTTACAACGCCTAGCTTCCTCTCTCCAGCAACAGGACTCCATTATCGACGCTTTCTTCCTTCACTTCAGCGACGTCTATCGTCAGCTGGACGCTTAGGAGCCGACTCCTGACACGTCCTGTGTGACTTGCGTCCGCCTTTGGGACCACCGTGTTGGCGCTCGTGTCTTTGAGTTCCTCACCAGGCTTCGTCCTGAGTTTGAGCCGCTTCGTGCTCAACTCCTGGCCCGCTCGCCTCTCCCGTCGCTCGTGGAGGCCCTGACTTAGGTTCGTGCCAAGGAGACTCGTCTTCGGGGCATTCTCTCCTCGCCCGTGACTGTCTTGGCTGCTCCGGTGGCTCCCTCACCCACTCTCCCCACGCCAGCAGGCGGCTTGGTCGCTGGGGAGGTACTGTAGCCTCTACACCAGTAAGAGCACCAACAGAAGGCTCGGTTGCTTGCTGCAACTACTGCAAGAAGAATGGCCACACCATTCAGCAATGCAGGTGATGCCTTCAGAAGGCTACGGGCACCTCTGGAGGCACTTCTAGTGCTTCTGGCAGTACTGGTACTACTCGCCCACCTGACTGGGCTCAGGAGTTGACTCAGCGCCTTGAGCGCATGGAGCTTCGCTTGGATGCGGGTCCCCATCGCTTGCCTCACATCGCCACTGGCTCCTTCAGCTGCCTCAGGTATTTGGTACCTTGATTCTGGAGCCTCTTTTCACATGGCCCCTGATCCGACTCACCTTGACTCCTTGTGGCCTTCAGTCACTCCTGCGTCCGTCAAGACGGCTAACGGTACACATCTCACAGTTGCTGGACAGGGCACACTTTGTACATCCTCTTTCTATGTTCCTTTTATTTCTCATGTGCCTTGTCTTGATATGCAGCTAATTTCTACCGGCTAGCTCACTGATCTTGGGTTTAGTATTACTCTTGAGTCTGACTCTTGTTCTATTCAGGCTCGCAGCATAGGGACCCTAGTTGGTACTGGCCGAAGATCCCGTGACTTCCCACGGCTGTGCGAACTCAACTGGTTTCGTCTTCCTTCCACCTCCGCTTCCACTACCTTCCCCAGCTAGTCGTCTACCGCTCCTGATGGCACTGTCTTCACCGCCACCTCTTCTGTCAGTTTTGCTCAGTGGCATCATGACTGAGACACATGTCAGGATCGCGTTTGTCTTCGTTGATAGGTCGTGGTGTTCTTGGAAAGGTCTCTCATGACACCTCCCTCTCTTGTCAGGGCTGTAAGCTTGGTAAACAGTTACAGCTACCATATCCTAGTAGTGATTTTGTGTCTAGTCGTCCTTTTGATTTAGTTCACTCTAATGTTTGGGGCCCTGCTCCCTTCGTTTCGAAATGGGGTCATCGTTGGTATGTGATCTTTATTGATGATTTCTCTCGGTTCACTTGGATTTATTTTCTCAAGTCTCGTGATCAGGTGCTGGTTGCCTATTAGGCCTTTGCGGCCATGGTCCACACTCAGTTTGATTCACCCATTCATGTGTTTCGTGCTGACTCTGCTAGAGAGTATCTTTCTTCTGCTCTTCGTCAGGTTCTTGTTGAGCAGGGCACCCTTCCTCAGTACTCTTGCACCAGTTCCCATGCCCAAAATAGTGTCGTCGAGTGCAAACACCGTCATCTCCTTGAGACTGCAAGAGCATTGATGCTTTCTGCTTCTGTTCCACCACACTTTTGGGCTGAGGGTGTCTCCACTGCTGTTTATCTTACCAACCTTCAGCCCTCCACTCCTCTTCAGGGTGCCACACCAGTTGAGCGTCTCTTTGGCAGACCCCTTCGATCTGAGCACCTTCGACGTTTGGCTATGTTGTCGACATCCTTCTTGACCTCGTGAGCGAACGGTCGATCGCTTCGATCTTTTCAAGACGCTTTTCTTGGCTATGACTTTGAGTGCAAGGGGTTTAGCTGTTGGGACCCTCTTGGTCGTCGGATTAGGGTCTCTCGAGACGTCACGTTCGACGAGTCTCGTCCGTTCTTTGATGAGTCTCGTTCTTTTGACTCCCACTTGCCTGATCAGGGTCTCCTTGAGTCTCTCTTGTTTCTCAGTTTCCCCGAGCAGTTCTCTATTACTCCTCTTTTCTCCTCCTCACCTGCTCCATCACCTTCACTACCTTCCTCCCCACTCCCTCTAGTGCCTTCCCCTCTACCCATTCCTCCTGCTGTCTCTTCTCCACCTTCTCCTGCGCCTCTTCTTCCTTGTCGTCCTCCTATCCGGCTTTACTACTCATGTCGGTTCCCTCCTGGTTCTTCCTCCTCCTCCTTGTTAGGACCTCCTTGTCTCCTTCTGCATCGGAGCCCCCTTCTTCCTCGGATCCTGCTCCCACTCAGGATTCCTCTCCCGCTTCTCCCCGGTATGCTCTTCATGATAAGAGCAGGATCTCCCCTCCAGATCGCTATGACTTCTCTGTTCTGGTCACCACCTCCTCTGAGCCTACTTCCTACCGCAATGATGTTGGTTATCATGAGTGGCAGTTTGCCATGGCTGAGGAGATTGTTGCCCTTGAGCGTACTGGCACTTGGAATCTCATTCCTTGTCCTTCCACTGTCACTCCTATCACGTGCAAGTGGGTCTATAAGATGAAGACTCGTTCTGACGGTTCCTTTGAGCGCCACAAGGCGCGCCATGTGGCTCGGGGCTTTCAGCAAGAGTACAGTCGTGACTACGGGGAGACTTTCTCCCTGGTCGCCCACCGGACCACTGTTCACTCTCAGGTAGCTATTGCCTCTGTTCATCGGTGGACCGTCTCCTAGTTCGATGTGAAGAATGCCTTTCTTTATGGTGAGCTGCGTGAGGAGGTCTACATGCACCCTCCTCCTGGCTACAGTATTCCTGATGGTCACGTGTGTCGTCTTCGCCGTTCTCTCTACGGTCTCAAGCAGGCCCCTCGTGCGTGGTTTGAGCGTTTTGCCTCTATTGTTACTGCTACTGGCTTTGTTGCTAGTCAGTATGACCCTGCTCTCTTTGTCCACACATCTCCTCGTGGTCGGACTCTTCTTCTTCTCTATGTGGATGACATGCTCATCACCGGAGATGATCCTCAGTACATCGCCTTTGTTAAGGCGCGCCTCAGTGAGCAGTTCCAGATGTCCGATCTGGGCCCTCTTCGGTACTTCCTTGGGATTGAGGTTACTTCCACGTCTGAGGGTTACTACCTCTCTCAGCGCAAGTACATTCAGGATCTTCTTGCTTGTGCTTGCCTCACTGACGAGCGCACCGTTGACACTCCGATGGAGCTTCACTTTCAGCTTTGGGCCACTGATGGTGTTCCTCTTGAGGATCCTACTCGCCACCGTCACCTTGTTGGGAGCCTCGTCTACCTTGACATCACTCGTCCTGACATCTTCCATGCTGTTCACATTCTCAGCCAGTTCATGGCTTCTCCCACCACCATACACTACAGTCACCTTCTCCGTGTCCTTCGCTACCTTCGTGGTACTGTTGACCGCCGCCTTTGTATAACGAATACATTTACTTGTGCTATAACTTGTATGATTTTTGCTCCTTCTTTGTACAACTATAGATAGCATAGCACATTTATTTATTCGAACACGATAACGGAGGTTGTACCATTTCTGCTGAAAGCATGTAATAACACATACAAGACATACGTGCATGTCATTTGTCGTGCAATTTTGAATCCATTTATTTACAGTCGATCGTTTGTTGTTCTAAATCTCAGTGAGCTATGCCACGATCATTATATACGTACTCCTTGACGTTTTGGTTATCACACGATCTTCGAAATACTACTTAATTTGATCACTAGTTACTATAGTAATTTATTTATAAAGCTCATTAAAATTATGATATTATGAAAGAGTCTTTTGAGATGAATCTTTATATATGTTTTTCAAGTGATTAATCTAAATAGTTCAAAAAGATTTTATAGATAAAGTTTCAAAACTTTGACTTGTTTGGAAAGAGTCTCTCTTAACTCTTAAAAGAAGGGGAAATATTTAGCGTACATATATGTTTTAAGTAGTCGCTATGTGCAAGCAACTTCATGGAATTAAACAGCTTCACGGAAACATTATTATCAACACGATGTGTCAACAGAAGTTTGATTGGATCGCTGAAAACTAAAGCCTAATAAAAACATTAGATATACCCATACAAAATTATTAAGACCTTAAGATAAGGACAGACCCGACTAACAAACTACTAGTAGAGTATTCATGAGCAGGTAGCCTGCACGGTGAGCGCGCTGGACCCCTTGCAGTCGGCGGAGTTGAAGGCGTCGGTGTAGCGCAGCGTGCACGACTCCTTCCCGACGCACGCCGCCGAGAGCGCGTCGTGCGCCGCCTTGGACCTGCACCCGCCCTCGTACGCGCCGCACTGGCCCTTGCCCACGCCGAAGCTCGCCACGTCGACGCCGGCGATGGTCCGGCCGTGCTCGCACGCCAGGGCGACGGTGTCGCCCCTGTCGGCGGTGACGCACACCGGGCCGACCGCCACCGTCTTGAAGTTGACCTTGGACGGGTCGCCGCCGGCCTCCTCGAACAGCACGATGGTGTTGGGCTCGCCGGCCTTGAGGAACGACCGAGGCACGTGGTACCACCGCTGCCCGATCTCGTGGCACCCGCTCAGGCACTTCTCCCCGTTGTCCCACGTCCTGTACACCCCCCTGTAGTCGCAGCGGTGGCAGCCGTCCATGTCGCCGGCGACGTAGCTCGGCCAGTAGCGCCCCAGGCTGTTGCCATTCACGTACGCCACGCCCTTGTTCAGCCCGGCCAGATCCACCACCACGGCCTCCGTGCCAACCGGAGCTTGGAACGTAGCCTAAGAGAAGAAGAAACCAAACGTGTTCAGTATCTCATCTGCACAGGTTCACCGTTCAACTGTTTGAGTCGAATTAAGATGGTTTTTTTATGTGTTGCATGCCAATGCACGTACCTTGTACCAGGTGAAGGGCCTGTTGGTGGGGACGGTGCGGTTGCTCCATTTCAAGCCAGGTTTGTCCAAATGTATTCGCTTGTACTCACCAAACAAGCCAGTCTAAAACACAAAACATACCTCAGATTTCAGGTCGACTTTATGGTAATTACGTACAAACTTAGATCAGCTGTTGTTTAAAGCACATGAGATCGAGATAATCTATACTACTGAGTACCTTGTAAGTCCAGGTGTTGTGGGAGAGATCAATGGTGGTTCCATCGTCACTGACGAGCTTAACAGGTCCTCCCACGATACCGGCTGGCATCAGCTCGAAGGAAGCTCCGTAGTTCTGTTTGAGAAGAACAGACTTGCTTGAGCATACATGACCGAGACGAAAAAAAGGTACGTTTTGTTCTGAATTTGTTGTGAAAATCGTAACCTTAAGGCCGACGGCTGCACTGAGGAGAGAGATGTAGTTCTTGCCGGCTTTCAGCGTCACTGGAGCCTGGAATTGGAAAATGAATGGCCCGTCCACTGAATGCTGGTACCCTGTCGATACATGGTTTTGGAACAAAAATTAGTGCTGCTATATCACTGCAAAAATTTGTAATTGAACAAGAACGTCGAGTTGTACAGAAGAAAGTACTAACCAACAAGATTTCCATTGACAAAGGCATAGATCTCATGGCCGGTCGTGTTCACATGCAGCGTGAATTTTTGCTCTGTCTCACGGACCAGGCTGCATTTCATAAAAAAAAAAAAAAAATCAGGTTTACTGGTTTGGTGATAAATTCGCTCAACATTATCGCGGATAAGAGAATTGTTATTTTATATACCTTGTCTTGTACCACAGATAGTCACTTTGATCAGCTGTCGTCACAATCTGTTCCAGGAGCTCGTTGCTCCTGAATGAGCCGTGCTCGTCAGTTAAGAAAGGCTTCAGGAACTCGGGCATCCAGGACCACTTCAAGCCTTTAGGCTCTTCCTTCACCGAGCTTTCTTTCTTTACCATGACAGATGTCTGGGTCTTAACCTGATCAAAGAATCATAGTAACAGAAAATTTTATATGCCACTCACAGTTGCCTTACATTAAATTGTTTCCTCAAAAAAAAAAAAACACAAAACAATGATTCACTATACAGGGAGGGGGAAGAAGCTACCTTAGCAGTGTTGTATGCCACAGTCTTGCAGTCAGGCAAAACACTGACGGACCATGCAGGAACTTGGTAAACAGATCCCTCAAAGCTCACACTGACATCCTTATCTTCATGGCTGTTGCTGATGAAGCAAGCAGAAGAACCATCATCCAAGGTATATTTTGTTGCCTACATTGATCAAAAGAGAGTGTGGTTAGATTGTACTGAGCTCAAGCATCAAATTGTAACGAAACAGAGTTGTCTGTGGGAGATAGGAGAGAAAGATGAATTTTTTTTCAAGCAAGAGAGAGGTTGTATGTAAATATAAAGATGACATGTAAATCATACGTTGACTTTGTTGTCCATGTTGGTTAAACTGTGTTCTCCATAGACGAGGTGTTTCTCCATGGAATTCAGCAGAGTATGAAGCTCCTTCAAGTGGCCGTATTTAGGCTGTCTAATGTTGCCTGTTGGGTTATAAATTTAAGATGAATTAGATCTGAAAATAACAATGTGGTGACCAAAATTATATGCAGTAGTCTCTTCCAATTAAATTATTACCGTATTCATCCAAAGGTGCATCGTAGTCATAGGTGGTTGTAATGTATGGGCCTCCAGATGTGCGGCCAAAGTTGGTTCCACCATGATACTGATGAACATGACAACAGAAAATTAGCACATAAGAGTCATCAAAGGCCCAAAAAGAGCATACATTAATCAATTTCAATCTACATAAACATACCATGTAGTAATTTTGGACTGATCCACCATTTTGGAAGAACATGGCGACTGCGTAAGCAACATCCGCAGCAGGCCTATGGTAATCCGGCTTGTCCCAGGCTTTGAACCTAATTAAGTAATAACATCATATTAGCTTACTCATCAAAGCAAACCACGCAGAAAAGCCTTGCAGTAGATGAGATTTTTTTACCATCCTGTCCAATTCTCCGTCCATATCTTGGGCATGTTGGTTGCATTAGGTTTAAAGTCATGGCAGTAAAACCCATTGCAGGTGTTGATCTGATAATTCGAGACAACATATACTTGGTAAACAACTGTTGAGCTGCAAAGCACTTTCATTGTTCAACTGTGCTAGTTATGGTTGAAATCGGAGGGAAAATCTTACCACATTGGCTGGAACATCGTCCTGCTGCTGGCACATGATCCATGGAACACCAACGTTCTGCTTGTTCGCCATGTCCGCGCACCAGTGGATGTATTTCGAGGCAGACTCTTGATCTGGCAAACCAGCCTGAATGTTTCCGTACTCGTTCTCAATCTGCAAGACATATATTAGCAGCTTAGATGCCTGATTAAAGAGAGAGTTAAAGAGATAGTAGTACTGTAGTAGCAGCAGCAGTATTTACCTGAGTGAGAATGATGGGCCCTCCTTGCTCCGCGAAGAGGTTTGCTTCCTTCATCTTGTTGACTATCAGAGTTGTGAAAGTCTCCATCTCACGCTGTTTAAGCATGACACATAATGCTCAGGGACTCAATCCAATTCTATCAATTCACAAAAAGAAAAAAAGCTTCGGAATAAAGATATCGTATCAAAATATGTGAAATATGGTATTACCTCAAAAGGCTCGTTGTGAAGTCTGAACTGCATCCCGGGGATGTCACGCAGCCAGGCAGGAAGTCCTCTGGAAAACAGAAGTCATGGGACATATAATTTAGCTTACTATATCGCCTTGCGAAATAAAAATAATTAGCTTAATACTCGGTGATCATGTCCAGTTTCATAGTAACACGTAACATACCCGTAGTTCCATTCACCGCAGATGTAGGGGCCGATTCGAAGGATGGCGTACATGCCAGCGTTCTGGATCTCTTTGAAGAACCTTATGATATCGTAGTTCCCGTCAAAGTTATACTGAAGACACAGACGAGAGAGAGAGAGGAAGAAGACGACGGCATTAGGTATGAATCCATGCATGCACACGCTACGTACGTACGATCCATCGCCTTGGTAAGATTAATTGGCATCCGCAAGACAAGAACTGCGTGTACGAACCTCACGAGGGCGCGGCTCATGGCCGTTCCAGAAGACGTAGCTCTCGATGGTGTTGAGGCCTCCTTCCTTCGCCTTGCGGATCAGATCAGGCCACATCTGCACATACGCCAGAGCAACATCAACGAACCGCAGCAAAGCAACAGGTTAATTACCTTCAAGCTATCAGACGTCGTCGTCGTCGACGTCGGCGAACTCGGTGACGAGGAGAAGGTCTGCACTCTGGACTCTGGAGTACTCACGTCGGGCGTGCTCCGGGGGTAGTGGATGGAGCCGGAGATGACGATGCGGCGCTCGCCGTCGATCACCAGCGCTCGGTCGTCGTAGGAGACGGTGGCGCAGCTCGCCGAGGCCAGCACGGAAGCCAGCACCAGCACCGCCAGCGCCGGCGAGACGCGCGCCATTGCTGTACGCTAAAGTTGCGTGCTCGAATATCGTCGAAAGGAAACAGGTTAGGTGAGGGGTTGTGGTGTGCATGCAAGCGCTGCCGACGTGGCTATTTATAACGGGTTTAATCCGTCGCACACTCGCATGCATGTAGTTAATTACTTGGATTCGGAGATGATTTGTATTTATCCTGACAAGTAAGCAGTCCCCAACTCTACTACCTACCGAAGCCACGTGTACTACGAATCATGATAAGGCTGCCTGATGGTTTTATTTCATCTTGAACTGTTGGTTTTGCATCCGACGGCTCACCGTCGTCGTCAATGCGGCTCCAGCGTTACAGGGACCCGATCGGTCGAGTCCGATACATGTCAGTTCGGGATCAAAAAGAAGCTAGAGATAAGCAGCTGCGTAACTCTACAAGAAATATTTGGCGTGCTTAATCGAGGTTTCCTCTCTCCCGAACCTAATCCAAATCCGTTATCCTTCACCGTATTAGATCCAACAATCCTAAAGTGGCATGCGGTATAGGCTCGATCGACAAGCAAAGTGTGTAGGATACGAAGTTGGTCTCTTTAATATTCGTCTTTCTTTCCTCCACGGCGTAGATTTACGTGTGCAATCTTTATGCCATCAATTGAATTATATTCCAATTATATATCCTAAACCAGGTTTATCAACTTGCGTAATGTAAAAAAGAAAAAAAAAAGAGTTTGTCCACTTGCGTAGGAATTTTTTTTTAAAAAATATTTTTTTTTATTCAAAATTACAAAATTACTCGTCGGAATTGTGAAATTACAAAAATATCCGCCGATCGCCTCGGTTTAGCGATCGCCTTCATTCGGCGATAGGTATTTCAACGGCGCCACTAACGGCTACACGCTGGGAAAGATTCACGTCGTTAACACACCCACCTATCGCCCCATAATGGGGCGATCGCCCGGCGTTGGGGCGATAGGTGGGATTTATAAGCCCCGCCAGCCTTCTTCCCTTCCCCACTCCTGGCCATTTCATTTCCATCGCCGAGAGAGCAACCGAGAGCAGGGAGGAGGAGGAGAGGAGAGAAAAGAAAAGAGAGGAGAAGAGAGGAGAGGAAAAAAAGAGAGGGAAAAAGGAGAAGAAAAAAGGGAGGAAAATAGAAGATAGGTGAGGCGTCATTTTCGTGGAGGTAAGTTTTTAATTTTTTTTGCAAATTATTTAATAGACAATATTTAGAAATATAGTGTGGTAGTATTGTATAGTTGTAAAAAGTAAATATTACGATGAAAACCTGGTAGGATAGCCATATGCTGTGCGGTTTAAGTTTTAGAAAAATGTGACGTAGAAATTAAATGTAGTAGATATGCATTTTGTAGGGTTAGGAGAAAATAATGATATATATATATAGTAGTAATGTCAGAAGAAAAACCGAGTAGTTTAATTATTTATTTATATCAAGAATTTGTAGTACGATCGTCATACGGTTTATATATTGTATTATCCCTTTTGTGAATTATTCCTTTTAGAAAAATATGTTAAAAAAAATGATAGGCTAGCCACATATGTCAGGCACGCTTAGAAATTAATGGAGTGAGCAAATTTGAAAATAGATAGCAGAAATAACGAGGAGTAAATGAATGACATAGGATAATGTAACAATTATATGGTAGTATATGATGTTGTTAGATAGAGAACTGATATATTTTTGATTGGACGTTGTAGGCGTAATGTCGAGAAATTGTATTTTCAAATATTTTACGGAGATGGGGAGACAAAGACAGAGGCGGATGGAGTGGATTTGTCAAGATTTTCAAGAGTTGTACGGGCATATCTAGACCGAGGGATAGGACATACAGGCATTGTTGGAGTGGATGTTTGGATGTTCAATTTGGATGCCCAGATCGTTGGCCACGGTTAGAGCGATAGTAAGTCGTCGCAACACTGCTTTTTATGGAGAGTTAATTCCCATTAATGCGACATCATCATGGAAGAGCTATGTTGGGTTTGCCGAGAGCGGGGTGGCCACGATGTTCTTTGGCAGTGCTACCCTAAGAACTCCATCGATGTCGAAAGTTCGTGATGTTGGGGAATGTCATACGGAAGAGGTGGAGAGAAATATGCCAGAATGCGGTGATGAAGAGGACGAGGAGCCTGGAGACGGGGGACACGAGATTGGTGGTGCCGAGGGGATGGTGGGTGCCGAGGAGACAGTTCTGGAGGCGCAGGGGCTGGCCGACGAGGGGGAGGAGGTGGAGGACATAGTTGACCTGATGGAGGAGGAGGACGGAGCTGATGAGGAAGTTCCTGATGCCGAAGACTCGGACGAGGAAGACAATACTGGTGAAGTGCCTGTCCCTAGGGCGTGGTCTGATTATAATTTGGAAGACCTAATAAGTGAATGAAGGAGAAGTGATGCATGAGAGTATCATGAGAACGAGGTCACGCAGGGGCCATATATAAGGACAAGGAGGCTGTGATGGACGCGTGAAGTATTGGGCAATGTCTTTGCGACGGCAATTCAGGTAGTGAAGTCTAGCAAAAGGAGTACGATGTGAAGTGCGAGTTGATTCGTGCCCATGGCGGTGCATGCATACAAGGGAAGTGGAAGGACTCATCGAAATGCTCCATTGTGATGGGGCATGACTGTGAACTCGGAGGAAGCGGAGCGTAAACACCGCAATCTGCCGTCTACTTGGGTGGCCAATGTGTTTTATCGTCGATCGAGACAATCCACACCGCAGCTCGAGCTATCATCACGGCCGTGGAGGAGAGGTTTCAAGACAAGATTAGCTATGCAACGGCATGGAGAGCAAAACAGCATGCTTTTACAGATACGGTTCGGGACGTATGAGGCTTCCTACGAGAATATTATACACTTGCTCGGGGCAATAGCACACAGAATCTGGTACATACATCGACCTTGCGGAGTTCCCGCGGATGATGTGTGCCCGGCAAGTATGTCTTGCAGAGGGCTGCCGCCCTCGGCAAGATGCATAAATGCGTTCCGACACTGCCGCGGTGATTTGCATGGATGGCACATTCCTCACAGAAAATACAAGGGCCGATTCTTATCGAATCGCGGTGGACGAAACAACTGTGTTCTCCGGTCGCGATTCGCAGGAGGGGGAAAACACGAGCGGTATCTTGGTTCCTTGAAAGAGTCAAGTGGCGCTTGTTCAGATCGCCTACGATGTTTGTATCATCCATGACCGACATGCCGGGTTGCTAAGGGCGTTGTGGACATGCAAGAAGGGTCCGACGTGGGTGCAAAGAAAGTGGCTGCACCTAAAGAGCAGGTGGTGCATGAGGCACATGGGTGCCAATTTTTTCCGTCAATTCAAGAACAAAGAGCTTATGAACATGTTCAAGAGACTATGCAAACAGAACCAGCGGAGGAAGTTCGAGGCACTGTGGAGGAGTTTGGATGAACTAACCAAGAAGCAATCACTGAATCCAAGGGATACCGCTAGTTCGTCAAGGAACCCTATGGTCCACTACGAGGAAGGAGATGACCCAACAGCCTTGTGTGCGCTCCCTACAGACGCACCAAACATTCGGCGTAGGCCGGGTTCAAGCATAAGGAGTTTTACGGACTGGATACGACATGAGCCGTTGGAAAAATGGTCCATTTCAGATGACGAGGGCGGTTGCCGTTATGGAATAATGACAACGAACTCGTGGAGGTGTACAATCGGGTTATGAAAGGCACCGATGCCTTCCTTTGGTGGGTATAGTGGAAGGTGTGTTACTAGGTACGCAAAGATATTTCATTGACCGATATATGAAATTGCCGCATGTATGTCGGACAATCAATCGTTTCTACTCAACAGCTTGTTTCTAAGTACATGGCCAACAAAACACGCAAGGCGCAGACACATCGCGTGACACCGGAGAGTGGCATGGAACACGATACCACGGCACCGTGGTGACCGCGGTCGCAGAGGTGCCCACCGACAGACGCCCCATCAGGCGTAATCCGAAGCATCGATCGCGAGTGCTCTCGCCAGGTTACGATCGCTGCACTTGCCATGCTCTCACGTTATTGCGCCGCCGCAGATACACATCAATCATGTCGCCCTTACATCTCGCAAGATTACTACAAGCAAAGTGTTTTCAACACATGGCATCACGAGGTATACGGTACCGAGTGGATGGATCGTTCATGGAAGCCCTCTCCGTCATCGCTGGTACCGGACATCCGGATGTTGAAGCAGAAGGTCGGGCGCGAAGGACACGACGATTCGAACGATATGGACGAGTCCGGCTCGTCGGCGAATCAAGGATCATCGGAGGCTAGGCCGTCAAGATCTCGTCGTGGCACACACTAGGTTATCCACGAACTACTATCTCAGATATGTACTTCAAGATTTTGAGACTACGATTATTTCAATTTTTATATGTACCTTGTAATTTGGGATAATGTCATTTTAATTTATGTATTTGTACCAAATGTATTTCTGTACTTCGTGTACTTAAATATGAACCAGTTTGTATTGTAATTCAACCTTGTTTTCAGCTGTCTTTTGTAACATTTAAACAAATAATTATTATTGCAGTTTCTTGTATTTTCTCTCTAACCATGTAGGCACTGATGGCGAGAGGTGGGCGTGCTGGGGATGATTGCCCCGAGCTACTTGACCGGACCGTCGATGCGACGCACCGGTCTAGGTTGTCCGCCGTGGAGAACCGAGAGTGGGGACACCGCGTCGCAGGTGTCGAACGAGTGCCGCAAGATTGACCCACGTTAGGTTCCACAAGAAGCGCCAACGCTTCTCTATTTCGTATGCATTTACTTACATGCTATATAAAATTTCATGGCGGTATTTTACTACATGCAGTTACGCGGCGAGCTTGCTCCCGCTCAGAGAATGGTGGAGCAGCCATCGCCTGCAGGAGGGCGAGCACGCCCCACGGTTCGGCACGACCGCTCCCTCCCGCCGCACTCGCCGACGGTGGAGACCGGAGACACACACTTTCCACCGCCTGTGGAGAGATGGCTCCCACGCCGCAGACGGTCTTACCTCCTAGGGCTTCCTGTGCGGGCCTGCAGTTGTGCCGCACGACGCCCCTCGTCACGTGGCAGCGCAGCTTGTCGCCCTGTTCGCCGAGGTGCGGCGACACCCCGGCGGGCGACGTCCCTCTCGAGCCGGTGGCACGGCCGACGGCCGCGGGTCGCTTTCACCACGGTTAGTATCTCCATCATTGCAATTTCACACCTCGCCACTAAGTTGCTAATTCCATTGTACCAAATGTTGCAGCCGATCCGATCCACCCGCACGCCGAGGACGAGGACGTGGCCCGCCACCCAGAGGCGGACCCGCTCTTCACTGTTTGGTTGGGTGATGTTCCCGTCCTCCCACGGGAACACGGTAGACCGCCACCTGATCGAGTACGCCCAGTCGATCGCCGACACCCCGGACTACGAGGTAACGGATTCCGTTTAAATTTGTTGCCACAGTACCTGTCTAACTTTATCGATGCCAACAGATGGTGCAATGGTCGTGGGCCTCTGCTGTGCTCGCGGCGACGCACTGAGGTGCGCGGCGACGCCGTCTCTCGGCCGACCAGACGCGACGATGTCGGGTTGCGTCCTACTGCTGCAGTTTGTGGTCCTGGGAGCGCTTCTCCGTCGGGAGGCCCGCTGTTGACACCGCGCCGTACCCCACATGACTGGTACGACGAGCACCCAATGGACTGGCCCACCATGGGCCACTACTGGGTTCGACGACGTATGCCCTCGTATGTAATTCGCGACTTACGCACATTTCTAACATCCACCATATTTATTATCGCCGCAGCGGTCGACGCCACCGGCAGTGAGGAGGTCGTACTCGAGTTCGTTCGGGAGTTCGACAAACCTCGCCGACGAGGACGTCGATGGACACCCTACAGCGCAGACGACATCCACGCACGAGCTTTTCGATCTCCGCTTTGCACGGGACCAGCGCATCGGCCGACCAGAAGGTCCTCGCCTTCGACTTTGTGTGGAGGAGTACTCGCCGCACCGAGTGCTGCGGCGATTCGGCTGTTCGAGCTTTTTCGTTGCCGCCCGCCACGTTGTGTCACGTGGGCGCCACAGTACGCCCCATGACCTCGGCCCCGGCCTTTTGTACCCAATATATGTTTCATCAATTCCTTGTATACATTGCATGATGACTTCTATACATTGCAGATGACCGGATGGGGCTGCGGCGGCACTCCGCTCGCCCATCGATGCGACCATAGGCGGTCTGATGGGACGACGCCTAGAGAGAGTCACCGAGACCCGAGCGACGACCATGACATGTACGCTGAGTACATGGCATGGTTCGCGCCTCGGACTCGCCTTCGGGTGGGGTACACACCAGCACCGTATGTCGCACAGGAGGCATCGGTGTCGGACACGTACCCTTCACAGATGTTACAGAGAGGTTACTTCGCGGTAAGTCTCATAATCGAATCTCTATGGGTACGTGTTATACATAGTAATTACCTCATATCGACTCGGCATTACCCACAGGACCAGCAGCTAGGGGCGGTGGAGGTGGAGGCTGACACCATGGTGGCACGCCGAGGCGGGCATCCAGTGACCTCGCGGAGACCCCGACGGCTTGGCGGCGGATCTCGACACGGTGAGGTGGGTGCGTCGCCGCCGCCACGGCCGATGGCGCGAGACGTCGTCCGACCCAACAAGACCACGTCGCGTGGGCAAGACGGCCCTTCCTCGCTGCGTCCTCGAGAGCTGTCCTCGCACCTCCTCGTGCATCGGGTCTCCCACGGCCCGACGTTGGCTATGGCGAGTCTCGTGGCCTCTCTGACAGCAGAAGATGGGGACATGGGGAGACGCGGGGTTTCTTCGTCTCACACACACCGTGTCAGGGACGGTGGAGACGCGGGGCTTCTTCGTCTCGCCTCCTAGACCCCACGGCGGTTTCGGCGACGCAGACTACCACGACGAGGAGGCACTGCTCGACGTGAGTACGTACTGCCGACCGAGTTCTCGGCCCCTCTCGGTGTCGGGAGCACCGTGACAGACACACCCGACTCGCTGGCACGGGCTTTCTACCCCGTGGCGCAGGTCGCCTAGGAGGGCTGTCCGTCCTCCGTCACCATTCACGCACCCCACGGACCTGATCAGCAATACCATGAAAGTGACTTCTTCAGACTGTACTTTTTAATGCCTTTACCACCATGTTGTAGAACTTTTATAACTCGCGGCTTATTCAAATAATGTTCTGCTTACACCCATTCATCCATCGATCCATCGCGCCTCTAGCTTTTGTTTGTAATATTATCCTAATATGAACGAAATGAAGATGGTGCTCGGTGACATTGAAAATATGAGACGATTACATGGTACTAATCCACGAAACTTGATGCAAATTACATGAAATAAACCCCTATTGTAATAGGGACGCTTGGTTTAGTGCCATCCATGGAACGGTTCCACACGGTATATCGTTGTAGGCCCGAGTAGCAAAGTCAACTCGCTCCTCAAGCCGGAGATTCTTGCGTGAAGATGTTCGATGTAACTAAACGCGCCATTGGGAAGGGTCGCCCATCCATTTGGTGAAGCCGCAGACCATCGGTCTACATTTTGAAATGAAAATAACCCGTGAGATGGAAAATGTATTAAACCCTTGGCCGTTGTCGGATGGTTACTCACAAAGCACGCGAACAGAGAAACGTCGGCCACCCATCCTTCGACAACCCGATCAAAAGTTTGTACAATCGTGTTCACTCCATGCGCACAACGTGGCCATCCCTCGAGAAGTTTGGGTCTCTTATCATTGTTGGCTCGTGTTATAGCTAGCTCTCGTCCGAATAGGCGGTGTCGCCGCTGGTAGACGGGCTTGAGATCCAGACCATTTGACGCCCACTGTGCTTGTCGGATTCAACTGCTCGGTATGGGTCGTGAAGCCATACCGAACGAGGTGGTGTCTCTATCTCTACTCGCCTCCCTCCCACGAAGCCAACCCTACTAGGGAGTTTACACACACGAGTCGAGTGAGAGTGAGGGTGGGAGTGAGAGGACGCCAACTCGCCTCCCATTATATAGGCCGAGGAGTGCACTCACTGTTATCAGCAGCATTCCACCGATCGCTTTCGCCTGCCGGTCACATCAATAATTTCGGCACCGCCACCAACAAGACGGCCGATCAGGTCACGTCAATAATTGTGGGGCATCGCCACCAACAAGACTACCGACACCGGTCACATCAATAATTTCGACTTTGCCACCAACAAGACTACCGACACCGGTTACATCAATAATTT
The DNA here is from genome assembly GCA_036346145.1 of Olyra latifolia. NCBI lineage: Eukaryota > Viridiplantae > Streptophyta > Magnoliopsida > Poales > Poaceae > Olyra > Olyra latifolia. Next base: position 50,667,141 of record CM070524.1, on the reverse strand, counting down.
CGGCATGTTGACCAACATTACCTCGACACCGGTCACATCAATAATCGTGGGGCATGGCGACCAACAAGACTACCGACACCGCCCATCAATAATTGCGGGTATCACGACCAACAAGACCGCCGACATAGTTCCATGAGCTCGGTGCATGGACCGAACAAACTTCCCTATTTATTTCTCCCGCCTCCGAGTCTCTCAGGCTCCAAGCTTCCTCTCAAACTCACATATTACTCCAGCCCATACAAAGGCATAAATCTAGTTGTAACGAGCAATGGCGACCTCCGCCTCGAGGACCGTCCATGAAGCAAGTTTAACACCACCGTGCTCGAAGGGGTGAATGTTCCAATGTGCTAGCCTGCGGTGACCTTTGCAAGTTTGTTCAATCCGACGAAGCTTTCTCATATACTTACGGAAGGAGGTTCTTCATGTGTGCAAACTACGAGTACGATCCACCCAAGGTTGCCTTTGGCGAAGGCCCAAAGGTACTTGCTCACCCTACCTCGCATGATTATATCTACCTCATACATGGCACATGTGATCTATCTTGACTTATGTTGAACAAATAGTCTCCCCACCTCTATGCGATTTCGCAATGGCTAGACACGAGCAATCGGAGGCGCATAAGAAACACATCGAGCGTGAGGTCCGTTGGAAGAGGCAATGGTTCAGCGGCGCCAAGATGAGGAGGAGCAAGAGGAGAAGCAAGCGTTCGCAGGAGGAGTCTGTATGGCGACAAGAGGATGCCGAACGTCAGCCGCCGAGGCCCGAGAGGCCGAAGGAGAGAAAGCGCGAGGCACGCCGCGAAGGAAGCCGGACTCGATGCTACCAAGAAGGGAAATATCCTCGTTGTACTCAAGAGTACCTTTCTTGTAATCCTAATAATAAAATTTCCCGAGAGCACTTTACCTTCAACGCGCATATTTATGATTAAATCTCGCTTGAAGCAGAGGCGCTTTATTCTTCTAGTTATTTATTTATTTTCCCAAATAATTATTAATATAAAAACACGTGTTGAAACTTATCCATTATTTCCATACTATTATATTTTAAAGATTAAATAGTCCAAATAATGGCCATATGTATCGATAATATTTATTTTCACATTTCTTATAACTATTGTAATTAACATATTGATAACATATAATACATAATGTATACACAGAAGTTATAATTAAATATAAATGTGTTGCTATCGCCCTTTAACTGGGCGATCGCCCCATATTTGGGCGATAGGTCACTATGCCGACGGCAGCGAAAACGGCGTGTCGACGGCCGAGCCGGGGAGGCACCTATCGCCCGAATGACGGGCGATCGCCCCTAACCAGGGCCACGGACGGATATTTTTGTAATTTTACAATTCCGACGAGTAATTTTGTAATTTTGAATAAAAATTAATATTTTTTTAAAAAAATTCTAGCGTAATGCGTCAATTACGCAATCTCTTTCTTAAAAATCACAGCCCATGCCTTAGCCAGGACTTCGGCCCAGATGTTATGCCCTCTTGGGCCCTTCTGCGGCCCACTACTCCTAGTATCATGAACCAAACGACGGTTCCGGTGGCGCCGAGCGCCCGAGCCCTCTCGCCCTGGCCGCCCGCCGCCGCCGCTAGGCTCTCTCCCCATCGCCGCTGTCGCAGGTCAAACCACGAGGGGAAGAGGCGGTGCCGCAATGGTTTGACTTCGAGATTAGGTAGACCTCCTCGCCACCCCACCCGGCAGCATGGCGCCACGCTTGGCACCTCGCACTCCGCGCTGGCCTTCGGCTCGTCCTCGGGTGCTCCTCTCCGGTTTACGGTTTGATTCGGTGAGCCCCTAGCCGATTCCACGTTCTGACTTGTGCAGTCCAGTTTGTGTGGCTTGAATGTGCATATTGAGCTTGAATTCCTAGAAAGAAATAATCTCGAGCTAGACACTGATGCACCGAGCCACCGACACGCACACAATTTTTGCCGAATGGTTCAAAATTTGAAACGTGAGAAACAAATTTCGACGTGAGTTGAGATGGACTTTCTGTAACGATCTCTAGGATTCAGGAGTAACACAGTACAGATTCAAGCAGATTTAGGGAGGAGAAGGAAGGAGAAGAGAGAAGACAGAGACGAGCAGGGATGAAGGGCTGGAATTGTATTGTTCTCTGTATTCATTGATACCCCTCAGGAGCGCTACAGCTCACCCAGTATAAGACCATCCGGTACAGCAGGCTCAAAAAGGCCCAAAACCACTAACCCACTCGATACAGCCCATTAGTACATAGGTGGTAACACTCCCCTCCCCTTAGCTTTCAGCTTGTCCTCAAGTGAAGATCCCTGAATACTTCCAGATAATGATAATAGATTCTCCATTGTGCACCATTCTGCTGGCAACTGCGCCCATTGGACTCGAGCAAAAGGTACTCCACGGTGACCCACTTGATGCAACTGAAAATGGGAAACTGCGACAGGAAGCAATGGTATGTCAGTAACAATAAAATGCAGAGCTGAATCAGGGTTAACCATAGTCTGTTGTGTGATGGCCTTTTTCAACTGAGAAACATGAAACACTGGATGAATAGAGGTTCCTTCAGGTAGTTCAGTCTATAAGCAACAGCACCAATACGCTGCAGTATCTTGTATTGGTCCAAAGAATAGAAAGCTCAGCTTATGACATGGGCGTCGAGCAAGTGAAGTTTGTACATGAGGTTGCAACCTCAAGTAAACCCAATCGCCAACCTAAAAAGAACATTCGCCTCGCTTTTTATTAGCTTGATCAGTCATTCTTTGTTGAGCACGAGCTGAATAAGTTCTTGCATCTTGGAATGTTCTTGCAACCACTCTCCCAAGTCTGATGTAGATGTAGAGGCAGGGTTAGAGATGCCGAATTGTCTTGGAGAATGCCCATATAAGACCTCAAAGGGGGATCTTCCCAATGTCAAATGAAAAGCTGTGTTATACCAAAACTCGGCCTGTGGTAGCCATTGCGACCATTTAGTTGGACAGGCTTGTATCATGCACCTTAGGTAAGTCTCGAGACACTGGTTCAACCTCTCTGTCTGTCCGTCTGTTTGAGGGTGATAAGAAGAGCTCATATTCAGTCATGTGTCAGACAATTTGAATAATTCCTGCCACAATTTACTGGTAAACACTCTATCACGGTCTGAAATAATTACCGCAGGTAGACCATGCAGTTTGTAAATGTTATTCAGAAACACCTGGGCAATTGAATAGGCTGTGTATGGATGTGAGAGCGGGATGAAGTGCCCATACTTAGAAAACTTGTTTACTACTACCAGAATTGTGTCAAATCTATTGGATTTGGGCAGCCCCTCAATAAAATCCAGGCTGACAGTATGCCACGCTTCTTTTGGAACTGGTAATGGTTGCAATAGCCCCTGGTATTTGACATGTTCAGGTTTCGCTTGTTGGCATATCTGACAAGCTTTAACATAGTCAATGACATCTGTTTTGAGGCCAGGCCATGCAAACAGAGATTTAACCTTGTTGTAGGTTGCTATGATGCCACTGTGACCTCCAATTCCACTATCGTGCAGTGCTGATAGCACTGCTTTACGAGCTTCGGTATGAGTACCCAACCATACTCTTCCTTTGAAGAGAATTACACCCTCCTGTAATGAAAACCCTACAGAATTTGATCCGACAATAGCCAGCTCAGTGAGCAACTTCTTGGTTTGCTCATCATGTTGATACCCTTCCGTAATGATCTCAAGCCATCTAGGAGTACAAGTTGATATTGTCAATGATTGTAACTCCTCATGAGAGCGTCGAGATAATGCATCGGCAGCTCTATTTTCCATGCCTTTTTTATATACTAGTTTGTATTGCATCCCCAAGAGTTTGACAAAAGCCTTTTGCTGCATACCCGTATTAATGCGCTGATCATCCAAGTGAAGCAGACTCTTATGGTCTGTCCGAATAACAAAGGGATTGTGCTGTAGATAAGACTTCCATTTATCCACTGCCATGAGAATCGCCAAACACTCCTTCTCATATGTCGAAAACTGTTGTGCTTTTGAGCCCAAAGTCCTGCTTAAGTAAGCAATGGGGTGTTCTTTCTGCATGAGCACCGCTCCAATGCCTTCCTCATAGGCATCGGTCTCCAAAATGAATTCTTGAGTGAAATCCGGCAATGCTAGGACTGGAGCAGTAGTTAAAGCTTCCTTAATTACGTCAAATGCCTGTTGATGATTATGCGTCCACACAAAAGGTGTATTTTTCTTGAGAAGATCAGTTAATGGTCTGCTTAAGATGCCATAATTCTTGATGAATTTCCTGTAATAACCTGATAAGCGCAAGAATCCTCGCAGCAGCTTAACTGAAGTTGGCCTTGGCCATTTGGCCACTGCTTGAACTTTCTTAGGATCAGTGGAGACTCCATCGACACCAATAATATGTCCAAGATACTCCAAGTGTTGCTAAGCAAACAAGCACTTTGAAATTTTAATGAAAAACTGATTATCTCTCAAGATCTGGAGAACTTGCTCCAAGTGTTGAACATGTTCTTGAAGGGTAGGACTATACACAAGAATGTCATCCATAAACACCAAAACACATTGTCTGAGAAGGTGAGCAAAAATATGGTTCATGATAGATTGGAATGTTGCTGGGGCATTTGTGAGGCCGAAAGGCATAACTCTGAATTCCCAATGGTCGTGGTGCGTTCTGAATGCTGTTTTGTGCTCATCAGCTTCCACCAATCGTATTTGATGGTATCCCGACCTTAAATCCAACTTTGTGAACCACTTAGATCCTTGCAATTCATCTAACAGTTCATCAACTATTGGTAAAGGATATTTGTTTTTGACCGTAGCGGCATTCAGATGCCGATAATCAACACAAAAGCGCCATGAACCATCCTTCTTCTTGACTAGTAATACTGGAGACGCATAAGGGCTCGTACTCGGTTGAATTGCTCCTGAGGCCAGCATCTCAGTCACCTGTTTCTCTATCTCATCCTTTTGTGCTGGATTGTACCTGTAGGGTCTAATGTTTACTGGTTTTGCTCCAGGTAATATTGGTATGGAATGGTCCATGGGTCTCTTTGGGGGTAAGTCTAAGGATTCCTGAAATCTATCCTGAAATCTGTCAAGAACCTCTTGTATAGAGTTTGGAATAAAGTCTTTGGTCTCCTCTTCTTGTATATGATATAACTGTACCATATCAGACACCCCTCCAACTTTTAACAATCCTTTTAATTTATGACTCGAAATCATGGAGCACTGCAATGTATTTGAGGCAATGCCTTTTAATGTAATTGGACAGCCATTGTGCTCAAATTGCAGAATTTTTGTTTGCCAATTAACCAACATAGGGCTGCACTGCTCTAACCATTCCATACCCAAAATGATGTCATAACATCCTAAGGGTAGCACTATGAAATTCGTTACAAATGTGTGCCCCTGAACCAAATATGGCAGTTGAGACACTTGCTTGTCACAAGTTAATCGGCCTCCATCAGCAATTGTCACTTGCACTGGCTTGACTTCTTCTAATTCACACTGTAACACTTTAGCCAAAGCCTCACTCATAAAATTGCCCGAGCTCCCTGAGTCAACCAAAATTGAGATGGTACGATTTGCTATAAGCCCATGCAGCCTTATGGTGCCCTTCCCTTGAGTGCCTTCTGCTGCAAAATGGGACATGCTGAGCACCATGTCATCTTCTAAAGCCTGATGTTCCTCTTCCAGTATTTCAGACATCTGATCTTCAGGTTGTATTGCTGACAACAGTTCCTCCACTACCTACAATGGAATCACCTTTGGACAACGATGCCCTGTTCCCTATTTTTCTCCACATTTGAAACATAATCCCAAAGCTTTACATTGATTCCGTAAACTTTCATATTTCTCAGGTAATTTGGCCTTGTCATCTATCTTTGTATCTGTTGGGGCTGCTCCTACAATGCCTTTGCTCCCTGCTAATGCTGGTTTAACCGAAAACTTACTGAATTCTCTGTGCTCCGCACGAGTAGGAGTTTTCTTCCCTGCCATATTCCACTCTTCCTCTTGTAACAAGGCTAAGGACAAAGCAGCATCCACTGTTCTTGGTTTGTGCAAGATAATGGCTGCCCTGAGCTCACTCTTAAGACCTTCCACAAATTTGTTCACTAGGAACACATCATCGTAACTGTTATTGTGAGCCAAGACCTTGTGAGCTACACTCTGAAAATGATCATAGTATTCATGTACTCCATTAATCTGTCTGATGTTCAGAAGAGTCTTAACATAATTGTGGTATAAATTCTTCCCGAATTTGGTCTCCACTGCCACACAGAGTTCAAACCAGTTGTCTACATGGTGTTGTGTTTCCACCGTTTGCAGCCATAGCGCAGCATTCCCATAGAAATGCAAAGTTGCAAACTGAGCCCAAAACTGAACGGGAACATGAAACATCTTAAAATACTTTTCACACTTATCCTTCCAAATACGAGGGTGCTCACCATCAAAGCGAGGAAACTCTGCTTTAGGTAATCGAAAATCCTTACTATAACCCCCTCTTTCAGGAAAGTCGCTGCGAATTCCTCTGTAACATCCCATCATCTGATTTTGCCCAAAACAAGCCCCATACTCCTGTATACCCTGATCAGTAGAGGAATTTTCAGGTGAGCCCTTAGCTATACCTTGGCCTTCCAGTTGTTGATGTGGGTTCTGAGAAGAATTTCCTTACGGCGTTGCCTCCAGAAATGACACCCGTGATCCCAGTTCTTCCACTGAAGTTCGAACCTCCTTCAAAGCCTGATCAACCAAAGGTCGCCATTCTTCCGCGTTCTTCAGTCTCATATCGATCCCAGACATCATCGACAAAATTGCCTTCACATCGGAGCTTAGAGACTTCAAATCTGCATTTAACGCGGATTGCCTAGTCTCCATATCCCAACAAAATTCCCCACCCAATTCAAGGTACAATCACCCCCAAATCCAACCGGACCTCGAGTATAGGGATTTTACGGCCGCCACAATTGCCGCAGCCAACCTGCCTCTCAGATCTCTTTACCGATCAAATCGAGGGAATACGTGACCACACCCTGAACCGATTGGGGCTCTGATACCAAGTTGTAACGATCTCTAGGATTCAGGAGTAACACAGTACAGATTCAAGCAGATTTAGGGAGGAGAAGGAAGGAGAAGAGAGAAGACAGAGACGAGCAGGGATGAAGGGCTGGAATTGTATTGTTCTCTCAGATTCATCGATACCCTCAGAGCTACTGACTCACCCAAAGATAAGACCATCCGGTACAGCAGGCTCAAAAGGCCCAAAACCACTAACCCACTCGATACAGCCCATTAGTACATAGGTGGTAACACTGTCCTAACATTTGTGAATTTTTGCGAACTAGGGTCATTGTATTGGTGAATTGACTATATAGGTACTGCCCATTAGAGTGTCAGTTCGTGAATTCATGGTTACATATGTGATATGTCTAATTAATCTACCGCCAACCAGCAACTAGCATTGCTGTGCACAATGTCAGAAAGGATATTTTCCTTTCTCCTGATTTTGTATTGCCTGCTACGTATTTCTCTGTTTCAAGTCATTATCCATGCTGCTGCTATGTAAAAAAACTTTATAGAGAGTATAATGTGGTGATATATTGTACCTGTGTTGACAAATTAAATCAGACACACACTGAAACCTCTTGTGAGCAAGTCATTGGGATGGGTGAATACTATCACCGGACTTGTTCACAATATTACAAAGTCCTATATTTTTCATCAACATATATAGCTTAAATGCAATTAATTAGGTATGTAACTTACAAGCATATTTGTCACAAGTACTAAATGTATTCAACATACATTATGCAAATATGCATATAGGAAGTACCGAAGACAAGCTCCTGTCTGAAGCCAACTTCTGAACAATAAAATATTTGATAACATAGTGGCAGCTCATTTGACTGTGTATCCATGATTAACGTGCCAGACTGACGGAGGATGAAAACTCTTGTTCCAGACTGTACCTATTAGAGATCCCTTCAGATTTGAAACCGATAGCAATTATGGAATTCCTCTGTACGTGAGAGTCACTAGCATTTGAGCATACCAATGGGTCAATATTTCCATCGTTTGCTGGGAAAGATTGGCATTTTCTTAGTCTCTTAGTTTTGAGGAATAGAAGCCTCATCTCTACTTCTTTCATAGTGGGTCTATCACCTCCTTTTAACCTTAAGCACTCTTCTGCTAGTGATGCAATATCATCAATATCTTCTTGATTTGCCTCATCCATAACCTGGGAATCAATTATTTCCATGAGAGCTCCCTCTTGAATTCCTTCCACAAAGTAATGGGATAAGCTTTGTTTTGCATCGAGATTATTGATAAAAATCGGTTTCTTTCTTGTTAAAAGCTCCACAAGTATCACCCCAAAATTATATACGTCACTCTTCTCAGTCAATTGGCCAGTATGGTAATACTCAGGATCTAAATACCCAAATGTACCTTGTACAATTGTTACCACATGAGTTTCATCGAGTGAAACCGATCTTGAAGCACCGAAGTTAGAAACCTTTGCAGTGAAATTGACATCTAAGAGTATGTTGAAGATTTCACATCTCTATGGAAAATTGGTATTGCGGCAGCTGAGTGGAGATATGAAAGTGCACCTGCTGTTTCTACTGCAATCCTAAAGCGATCATCCCATGAAAGCAAGCATTTAGCATTAACATCAATGTGAAAAAGGTCATACAAGGTGCCATTGGATATGAATTCGTAGACTAGCAAGGGCACCTCAGTTTCGAGGCAACAACCAAAAAGTTTCACCACATTGCGGTGGATAATTTGTGATAAGATAGCAACCTCGTTGATGAATTGGTCTATCTCAGTTTGCTCGATGATTTTGGACTTTTTTATGGCTACCACGCGTTGGTCAGATAGAATTCCTTTATAAACTGTGCCATGGCCACCGCGACCAAGTACACGAGTAGCATCAAAATTGTTGGTGGCCTTCTAGTTCATCCAAGGAGAATATTTTAGTTTTTTCTCTCGCACTTTCATCTGAGATTAACTGCTCTAAAAGTAGGCCTTGATTTTTCTTGAAATATCCTCTTCGAATTCTACTTTGTATGCCTTTCTTCCACATATGAGCAAGCATAGTTGTACTGATCGCAAGAATTATTGAGCCAAGGCCACAACCAATTCCAATTGCAACACCTACATTTCATGAAATCATATATCGTTTTGTTTTTTGTAATTGCAATGAGACGTTTCAATAGGATATGACTTACCCAAAAAAAGATTGTGTTGCTTAGCTGATTTAACACATTCCTTTTTTAATGCATCAAACACTTTTCCATGAGGGCAACTTGCGCATGTATAGTTCCCAGGAATATTTTCACCCACCTCATTATTGCAACGATTTGGCAGTAAGCACTCATCGATGTCTGTACATAAATGTCATGAGTTATATGTTAGAAATGACAATTAAATTTGTTCATCATTAACTTCTCAAAATAAATTTGAGTGTATAACTTTCCATTGAAGTAATGTCATGTGTTGGTGGTGACAAATACATTTGTTGGTCATTAGTTTCTCAAAAAGAATTTCAGCTGTAGATCTTTTCTTTTTTGGAAAAAGTCCTCTTTTGATCTCTCAACTTTAGTCATTGCCCCATTTTGGTCCCTAAAAACCAAAACCATGTTAACTCAATCCATCCGTTAGTAAAACTGGGCACAAATATTCCTTTGACAGTCAAAATGTGGTTTTAACTGGTTTTTGCTGACATAGCAGTCCACGTGGCGGACACGTAGGTTGCACACATGGACTACCAATGAAAATCGCCACGTGGATGGCTATGTCAGCCAAAACTGCCATGTGGGCTGCTAGCGAAAATTATCCAAAAAAACTACTGATTGATTGTTCAATGGACTATTTGTGTCTGGTTTTACCAATCAAGGGACCAAGTTAACCTGTTTTTGGTTTTTAGAGACCAAACTAGGATAGAAGCGAGAGTTTACGACCGAAAGAGGAAATTATTCCTTAATTTTTTTTAAGCTATGTCAAGCTAGTACAAAAATTGATTTCTGATCTGTTCAACACACCAGCACAACGCAGTTGCATTATATGTAGTTCTGTATGTTTTTGAAACAATGCGTTTAATTGTGTATGCAGTGCAAGTAAGCAAAGTTGAATCGATTGGGAGTGTGTAGGAGGGATTGAGGGGACCGAACCTTTGCAGCCACCTTGGAGGTATGGATTTCCTTCAAAACCTGAAGAGCATGTGCAGCGATATCCAAGAGGATTGTTCCCACGAGTGACATTTAAGCAATTGCTATGTTCACTCACACATGCATATGTTGCATTCCGTCGCATAGCTTTTTGACAAGTTAAATTGGCAATAGCCCATCTAATTACAGTTTCTTCTTGAGAGAAATCGAAAAGATGGTTGAGGGCTTCATACAAACTGATTCCGTGATCAGGATCATACCTTATTAGTATCTCCACACCATTGTCGCTTGTCTCATTCATCATGTTGCTGACAAGCAAAGATCCATCATCCAGCGAAACGTTCATGACACGATACTGTGCGGACCCACGGTCAAGAATAGTGAGATTACTCGATGTGCAGTTGAGCTGAAGGTGTTTGGTTGCAAAACAACCTTCTTCCACTCCGAAAGGGAAGGGAATGCTTGTGTTACCATATGTCTTCGTGCAATTATCTTTAGGCTTGGTATTGTAAGCTAGAAGATGGGCGACTGAGACATATAAGGCATGGATGGAAGTAAGTAAAAAATGATGTAGCATTAGACATTAATAAGGATATAAAATGAGTTTTTTTATATATCCATGCCACTACAAAATTCGGATGATATTTTAGCGAAATTCCTTTTTTTCATAGAGGCATGAGGGCAATTTTTGACTTATTTAGTAAAATCTGAATTTTGTAGTGACATGGAGATATAAAAAATCTATTAATATAACACTTGCTTAGTAAAGAGCAAGAGACCTGGAGTGCAGCCGTCCAGAATGAAAGGATTGCCTCTAGTGTGTCGGGGGCACTGACACCAGTATCCAGATCCAGATGATACGTTGACGTTGGAGCATTGGCTCTTATGATTACATGCATAGGTACCATTATCCATCTGGCCGGTTCCACAGTCCGGTTGGTCCATGACGGCAAGGCTAAGAGCAGTGCCATAACTATTGCTTTCATTTATCCATTTTGAGTAAAGATCGCTCGCATCAAAATTATAATCTTGTGATAAGAAAACCTTCACAGTGGAGGTCGCTACCTTTGATTGCGCTATGTTGCCAGTATGGTGGACCTGTGCGCTGAAGGCTCGCAGATTCCTTTGCAACATGGTCGTGGAGCAGCAACCAATCCCATCACAGCCGTACTGCATTTCTACTAATTCTTTTTCCATGACCGCCAAGTCCTTTTGGCATGTAGTCATTTTCTCAGTCTCTTAGTTCTGAGGAATTGCAGCCTCATCTCAACTTCTTTCATAGTGGGTCCATCACCTTCTTTTAATCTTAAGCACTCTTCTGCTAGTGATACAATATCATCAATCTCTTCTCGATTTGTCTCATCCATAACCTGGGAATCAATTGATTCCATGAGAGCTCCCTCTTGAATTCCTTCCACGAAGTAATGCGATATGCTTTGTTTTGCACCAAGATCATTGATAAAAATCGGCTTCTTTCTTGTTAAAAGCTCCACAAGTATCACTCCAAAACTATATACGTCACTCTTCTCAGTCAATTGGCCAGTATGGTAATACTCAAGATCTAAATACCCGAATGTACCTTGAACAATTGTTACCACATGAGTTTCATCGAGTGATACAGATCTTGAAGCACCGAAATTGGAAACCTTCGCAGTGAAATTGACATCTAAGAGTATATTCGAAGATTTCACGTCTCTATGGAAAATTGGTATTGCAGCAGCTGAGTGGAGATATGAAAGTGCACCTGTTGTTTCTACTGCAATCCTAATGGGATCATCCCATGAAAGCAAGCATTTAGCATTAACATCAATGTGAAGAAGGTCATACAAGGTGCCATTGGATATGAACTCGTAGACTAGCAATGGCACCTCGGTTTCAAGGCAACAACCAAAAAGTTTCACCACATTGCGGTGGATAATTTGTGACAAGATAACAACCTCGTTGATGAATTGGTCTATCTCAGTTTGCTCGATGATTCTAGACTTTTTTATGGCTACCATGCGTTGGTCAGATAGAATTCCTTTATAAACTGTGCCATGGCCACCGCGACCAAGTACACGAGTAGCATCAAAATTGTCGGTGGCCTTCTCTAGTTTGTCCAAGGAGAATATTTTAGTTTTTTCTGTGGCACTTTCATCTGAGATTAACTGCTCTAAAAGTAGGCCTTGACTTTTCTTGAAATATCCTCTTCAAATTCTACTTTGTACGCCTTTCTTCCACATATTGGCAAGCATAGTTGTACTGGTCACAAGAATTATTGAGCCAAGGCCACAACCAATTCCAATTGCATCACCTACATTTCATGAAATCACATATCACTTTGTTTTTTGTAATTGCAATGAGACGTTTCAATAGGATATGACTTACCCCAAAAAACATTGTGTTGCTTAGCTGATTTGACACATTCCTTTTTTTTTGCATCAAACACTTTTCCATGAGGACAAGCGCATGTATAGCTCCCAGGAATATTTTCACACACCTCATTATTGCAACGGTTTGGTAGTAAGCACTCGTTGATGTCTCTACATAAACGTCATGAGTTATATGTTAGCGATGACAATTAAATTTGTTCATCATTAGCTTCTCAAAATAAATTTGAGTGTAGAACTTTCCATTGAAGTAATCTCATGTGTTGGTGGTGACAAACGCATTTGTTGGTCTTTAGTTTCTCAAAAAGAATTTCAGCTGTAGATCTTTTTTTTTTTTGGAAAAAGTCCTCTTTTGATCTCTCAGCTTTGGTCATTGCCCCATTTTGGTCCCTTATAAAAACCAAAACCATGTTAACTCAATTCCTCAATTAGTAAAACTGGGCACAAATATTCCTTTGACAGTCAAACTATGGTTTTAACGTGGTGGACACATAAGTTGCACTCATGGACTACCAACGAAAATCGCCACATGGATGACTACACAGCCAAAACTGCCATGTGGGCTGCTAGTGAAAATTATCCCAAAAAACCATTGTTTGATTGTTCAAGGGACTATTTGTGTCTGGTTTTACCAGTCAAGGGATCACGTTAACCTGATTTTGGTTTTTAAGGACCAAACTAGGACGGAAACGAGAGTTTACGGACTGAAAGAGGAAAATTTTCCTTTATTTTTTTAAGCTATGTCAAGCTAGTACAAAAATTGATTTCTGATCTGTTCAACACTAGCACAACGCAGTTGCATTATGTGTACCTCTGCATGTGTTTTGAAACAATGCGTTCAATTGTGTATGCAGTGCAAGTAAGCAAAGTTGAATCGATTGGGAGTGTGTAGGAGGGATTGAGGGGACCGAACCTTTGCAGCCACCTTGGAGGTATGGATTTCCTTCAAAACCTAAAGAACATGCGCAGCGATATCCAAGACGATTATTCCCACGAGTGACATTTAAGCAATTGCTATGTTCACTCACACATGCATATGTTGCATTCCGTCGCATGGCTTTTTGACAAGTTAAATTGGCAACAGCCTATCTAATTACAATTTCTTCTTGAGAGAGATCGAAAAGATGGTCGCGCGAGGGCTTCATCCAAATTGAGTCCGTGATCAGGATCATACCTTATTAGCATCTCCACACTATTGTTGCTTGTCTCATTCATCATTGTTGCTAACAAGCAAAGATCCATCATCCAGCGAAACGTTCATGACACATACTGTGCGGACCCACGGTCGAGAATAGTGAGATTACTCGGTGTGCAGTAGAGCCGAAAGTGTTTGCTTGCAAAACAACCCTTTTCAACCCTGAAAGGGAAGGGAATGATTGTGTTACCGCATGTCCTCGTACAATTATTTTTAGGCTTGGTATTGTAAGCTGGATGATGGGCGACTGAGACATATAAGGCGTGGATGGAAGGAAGTAAAAAATGATGTAGCATTAGACATTAATAAGGATATAAAATGAGTTTTTTACATCCATGCCACTACAAAGTTCGGATGATATTTCAGTGAAATTCCTTTTTTTCATAGAGGCATGAGGGCAATTTTTGACTTATTTAGTAAAATCTGAACTTTGTAGTGACATGGAGATATAAAAAAAATCTTATTAAGATAACACTTGCGTAGTAAAGAGCAAGAGATCTAGAGTACAACCGTCCAAAATGAAAGGATTGCCTCTAGTGTGTTGGGGGCACTGACACCGGTATCCAGATCCAGGTGATACGTTAACGTTGGAGCATTGGCTCTTGTGATTGCATGCATAGGTAGCATTATCCATCTGGGCGGTTCCACAGTCCGGCTGGTCCATGATGGCAAGGCTAAGAGGAACGCCATAACTATTGCTTTCATTTATCCATTTTGAGTAAAGATCGCTCGCGTCAAAATTATAATATCGTGATAAGAAAACCTTCACAGTGGAGGTCGCTACCTTTGATTGCGCTATGTTGCCAGTATGGTGGACCTGTGCGCTGAAGGCTCGCAGATTCCTTTGCAACATGGCCGTGGAGCAGCAACCAATCCCATCACAGCCGTACTGCATTTCTACTAATTCTTTTTCCATGACCGCCAAGTCCTTTTGGCATATAGTCATGCAAGAACCGATGACCTCCTTATCATCGTCAAACAGGTACACCTCAACACCACAACCAATGACATACACACCCAAATATTTGTATTCGCGTTCGTCCCAGACGGTAATACCCTTAGTAGGGGGTTCCCAGGACAAGTTGTAGGTATTCGTACCTGGTGCCATGGTAATATTGAAGCCAATGGAGGCATCAACATAACCGACCTCCGTAGATAGGGCATCGATCACAGTACTTCTTTTATCTCCCCCAAAAGAGTTTGGGAGGCTGGGCGGTGTCGTTGCAGGTGAGCTCGAAGCCTGGTCTGAAGCAACCCCATCCTACACCGAAGCGGTAGGAGATTCTGACGTCCCCACACCGTGAGGGACAGTGAGCCAGGTCTGCAGCGGAAGGGAGATTTGCGCGCTCTCCAGCAACGCCGGAAACTGCGCATGCAACCGCGAAGCACATCAGCAGAAGCGACGTGCTAAAGACCACTCCGGCGGAGCACATCGTCATGTGTAAGCTTGCTCGTTTGTTGGGAGCTAGTCTGAAGAACAGGCTTGATCTTTGTTGAGTGTTGGAAACCTGGTGGTCGAGGTTGGGTGGACCCTTATATCGAAACTGACACAGGAAGGCTTCAAGGGCTTCCCTGCACTGTACACGTATATTGCTACTAGCTATCAGGTTCCTTGATGGCACAGGTACATACCAGGAAGGAGAGGTAAAGCCCAGCGCCCTCAAGAACGTCTCGAGTGACTTGACTTCAGTAGTGATAGGCGTAGAAGTTGTCCCGTCATCACCGGGGACAGCACGTCGTCAACAGGCGTTGCCCGATTATGGCCGACTGCATGACAAGGGTGGACAGTGCAACGACTGTCCGCGTAAACTGCTCATCCCATTTCTGGACTAAAAATGAACAGGACTCTCTAAGCCGCACTCAAACTATTATGAGATGTTTATTTTGCTTATCCAACGGCTTAATTAATGGTTTCTTTTCCCTAATGAATACATATGAATCGTATATATTTGATCCAATAATCCAATAATTTCTTGTTTAGAGCAATGTGGACTATGCCACGGTGAAAAACATGACTTTGCTATATGCCACTATATGGGCCCCATATGGCAGCGACACATGTAGTGGTATATAGCAAAGCCATTTTTTTTTACTGTGGCATGTAGCCAGTTTCTCTAATTTCTCACTCTTGGAGGGAGGGACAAAGTACCATGTAAAAGAGCTCAAAATTTAAAGAGAATATGTCCGTTTTATTCATTTTATGCCCAAACTAAAGGTTATTTTAGCACCCTCTTAATCATTAAGAGTGTGAAATCATTTAAAACCCTCAGTGGTTTAGGACATCTTTCTGCTAACTTGACATCTGGTTTTGTCCAAGTTGCAAGCACACATCGCATATTTAGTGAGATTTCAAAATTTCATAAAAAATCTCAAAAATATTTTGGTATATAAGGACCACCAGAATTTTTTAGAAATTTGTAATGTTTGAAAATTTTAAACTGTTTTATACAAAAATGGATACACTAATTACAGAAATTTAGTTTCAGATATTTAAACATGGAATAAAGTCTTCTTTTAGTCCTTGAACTATCCTCTTTTAGTTCTTGAACTATGGCCTTCATCTCGTGTTTTGGTCCCTAAAAACCAAAATCAGGATAACTCTGTTAGATGTATAGCTTTATGAGTCTAATATGGGCTTTCTTTTAATATGGGTTTTTCTTATATGCCCTTCTCTATATATATACTGGCCTATTGGTCTCAGATCAATACAAGCTGTCTTCATAACATGGTATTAGAGCTTAGAGCTTAGGCTCTTCTCACTAAACCCTAGTTGTCCTAGGGTTTCCTACATCCACCGTTGCCGGTGATCCTCACCGATGACGCCACCATTGGAGTTCCTCTCTCCAGCATCTCCTCACCTTCTACTCTCCGTTGCTATCATCATACATCACTAAATCTAGCATGCCACCGCCGGATCTCTGTCTGGTTTAGATCTAGCGTCACCATTTCTATACTCGACATCGATACTCCTCTAGTTGTGCCTCCTTCCGTCAGTCCAGCCGCGCCACGTCGTCCTCTTGACCTGTGTTGCGCCACCCCCTTGGTCCACGCCACGCCATCCCCTCACGACCACGTCGCGCCACCCCTTGGCCGACGTCGCCTTAGGCCGCCTCAAGCTGCCATCACCGTCTCAGGCCGCCGTTTCTCCATAGATTGCTCTCGACCAGATCTTAGATCTGATCCAGATCTGATTTTTTTTTAAAAAAATCTTTGCCAATGCACCAATACCTCATCTCTTTGGTCTGATGCCACTCCCGCCGGGGATGTTTGATGGACCATCTTTCGGGAGTGGTCCACGATGCACCGTATCAGCCTCGACAATTAGCGTCTCTAGGGCCACCTAACCAGGACACACTCATGTCCACCCACCCGGCTCATCTTGAGGAGCCCGTGGTTGGTGCGAACGGTATGCCGGTTGCCGAAGATATCTTGGAGGCCTATCAGCAAGCTGTGGAGCAGTATGTCATGGATCTTCAGATCCTTGAGAACTGGCGGGCTGATGAACCTCGTGCTATTGTTGTCATCACTAGCAACATGAGAGTTGATCTCACCATGGACCTGGCCGCTCTCCCCTTGGCTCGGGTGATGTGGGAGTGTGTCCAGGCTCAGTACCAGCCTACCAGTGATGCTCTCTACTCTTCTTTGTTGGAGCTAGAGAGCAATATTCGTCAGTAGGACTCTACAATTGACACCTTTTATCGAGAACTTCATCGATGTGTGGCGCCAACTCGACTCGTGGCGCTCGCTCACGGTCGCATCGCATCTCGTGTTCATCTCCAAGGGCATAAGATCAATGGTCGTCTCTTCGAGTATCTTCATCAACTTTGGCTAGAGTTTTAGCAGCTTCGTGCTCAACTACTAGCCTGCTCTCTGTGACTGTCTCTAATTGAGGCGCTCACCTTGGCTCGCACCGAGGAGACTCATCTTCATGGTGTACTGTCGTCTTCTTCATTGGTTCTTGCTGCATCCACGACTCCTACCTCGTCATAGTCTATTACTGCAGCTGCTTCTACTCTCTTAGCATCACCAGGAGGCTTGGTTGCTATGGCGAGTATACTAGTTGTTCGCTACAACTACTGCAAGAAGATAGGATATACCATTCGGCAGTGCGGGAGGCGTCCAAACTATACTAGTCCTGACACCACTCATTCTCCGGTTGATCCTACTTGTCTTCTAACTACTTGTCTTCTAACTGTTGTCCAAATTATACTAGTCCTGACTCCGCACCTTGAGCATATGAAGCGTTGTATGGATGCCAGATCTTCTTCAACTGTTGACAGTGCCAGTCTCGCCAGCTAGTCTCCCTCAGGTATTCAGCCTTGGATTCTTGATTCGGGAGCTTCGTTTCATATGACTCATGATTCTACTTTCCTTGGCTCTCTAAGTCCTTCAACTACTCATGTGTCCATCAGGACAGCTAATGGTACACGTCTTTTAGCTGCAGGTCGAGGCACTCTTGATACTTCCTCTCTTCACGTTCCTTCAATCTCTCATGTTCCTCGACTTGATATGCAACTGATTTCTACTGGCCAACTCACTGATCATAATTTTCGTATTATTCTTGAGTCTGATTCTTGTTCTGTTTAGGACCGCCACACCAGGACCCTAGTTGGTATTGGACAACGGCTCCGTGACTCTCCACAGCTTTTTGAACTCGACTGGCTTCGCCTTCCTTCTGTTTCCACTTCTTTCATTGCCAACTGCCAGTCATCCACCTCCATTGATGCCATCGTGCTCGCCACACCAGCTTCCGCCAGTTTCGCTCAGTGGCATCATCGTTTAGGTCATATGTGTGGGTCTTGTCTTTCTTCCTTTGTGAGTCGTGGTGTTCTTAGGAATGTTTTGGTGAAACCTCTCTATCGTGGTGTTCTTCCTTAGTGAGTTGTGGTGTTCTTAGGAATGTTTGGGGTCTAGCTCCCTTCATTTTGAAAGGGGGTCATCATTATTATATACTCTTTATAGATGATTTTTCTTGCTTCACCTGGATCTACCTCCTAACCTCTCGTCACCAAGTATTGTCGACCTATCAGGCCTTTGCGGCCATGGTTTGCACTCAATTTGACTCTCAAATTTGTTTTTTTTTTGTGCTGACTCTACTGGCGAGTATCTTCTTGAGCATGGTACCCTTTCTGAGTACTCGTGTACCAGTGCTCATGCTCAGAATGTGCAAGCATCATCATATTCTTAAGACTGCTCGAGCACGTTCCACCTCACTTTTGGGCTGAGGCTATCTCCACTACCATCTATCTAGTCAATATTTAGCCTTCCATTGCTCTTTAGGGTGCCACTCCTGTTGACGTCTCTATAGTCGGCCTCAATACACCCATTAGGATGTACTATTAATGAATGTTTTCTTTTTCTTGTATTTCTTTCGGCTACTATTTTTCTAACTAAAAAAGTACTAACAAAGCTAGTGTTATTGAAATTGTGAAAGTATAGCAAGATTCTTTCGCTACATGTTATATGTCGTGTTTCACGTTGACATGTTGAATTAGATAGGCAGATAGCTATTGGAGCCTCTACACTGGTATGTTTCTTCAACACCAAATCTTCAAATACATTTTCATACTAGTCAATGCATGTACTTTGGTACAAACAAATATCAAATTACTTTGCATTATATCATATTTGATATGGTTCGCTTACGCCTTAATACTGCTTTTACACTCGATTGTATCGTGCTTCCACAGTCTCAACTCTGTCACCTCAGCTCTGCCTCCGCACTTGACTATGTCATGCTTCCAAAAATCTTAAGCTGATTTGAAGCTTCTTAAAATATAAGTGATAAAATAAGGAACCTAGATAAATATGGTGATTTGGTATATTGATCTAATCAAAAGCTTTGTAAAATACAACATAGTAAAATAAGAAAGCAAGTCAAATAAATAAAAAATTATCGTTATGATTTTTGGAGCATTGGATTAATGGTTGATGGTTGCGATTGGTTACGACCACTTTGCCACCAATCACTATCACTAGTCTTTTTAATAGTACTAGCCAAGTCCCCGTACGTGTTGCGACAAAATTCATAATAATTGTGACATACCAGTACATTGTGATTTTATTAAAATTTTCATTAGCGAATCCTGTCAATTTGATATTTCAAATAAAATCAATCACCTTTTTGCAATATCCACATCATTAAGCAAAAAATAATTATAACTAAGGCTTGATTGTGACGTCACCGAGGGAGTGACGATGTTTAGGTTGCGGGTGCACAATGTTGACCGGAAGGAACGACGGCCCTAGTAGGGGAAATAAGAAGAAGATACCCACATGGCAAAGAAGAAGATCAGTGTAGCACCAATGCGAGATAAGTAGTAGGTAGTTTAAGTGGTGGTGAATTGGATTTTATAGGATGGCATATGGTGGCTAACTTGAGTGGTGGTGGAGAAATATTTTATGAGATGGTATATGGTGCACAATTTTAGTGATGGTGAATCAAGATTCTATGAAATGCCATTGGTGAGTAATTTTAGTGATGATGGATAAAAATTTCATTGGATGATATTAGTGGGTAATTTTAGTGAAATGATGTACCACCACTCATAGCTCGCCAATAGAGACTTGTTAATAGTAGAGATAAAAATATCTGATATGAGAATTAACTTAGATATTTAACATAGATAATTGAGTTATATATATCGAGATTGCTCTGGGCTCGGCGTCAGAAACCATCAGATGCACTCTTCCTTATTTGATCGAGCGAGTGGATGTGTTGACATGGCCTCCCGCCATCTCTTGTTCCCCTCTTTCCAATTCCATCTCCAACTCCTAATCCTCTTTTCCTTCTATCCCCTGCTCGATGTCTCCATCTCATTGTGTCCACCAATACCTCAACTTCACCATCTCTGCGATCTCACTTGATTAGTCGATTAGCACACCAAATCTTGAAGCATAGCGGTGCTGCTCGCCCTGCCTCTACCGTCGTTATTAGAGTGAGACAATGGTGAGCTTCGGGTACAATGGGGGTGGTGTGGGCTCTAGCTGCGATGGGGACGAGCTCGCAGTGGTGGCAAGGAGTAGCGGAGGAGGTAGCTCTAAAGATGGCGACCACGGTGGAGCAGGCCGTCCCTTGCGGCGATGTGGACAACCGTGGATCTGACGGCCTCGGCAGGTAGGGGGGCTCGTTGGCAGCAACCTCTTCTCCTCCAAACTAGCAGGCGATGACATCAGGCAAAGGGCCTGCTAGTGAGGATGAGCTTCACAGTAGTGTCGAAGGGGAGGAGAAAGACATCATCCATTTTTAGCTTGAAATTAACATTATTATGTACGTATGGAACATCGTTATTAAATATATGAAATATTTCATTTGTTCTTGTGAAACATTTGTTCAGATGGTTTGAAACATCTTCATTTTGCTTTGAAATAATTTCCCATGTACATGTGAACATTTGTTTGCTTTTATGAAACATTTCGTTTGCTCCCGTGAAACACTCATAAAACACACATGAAATATTTTATTTGCTCTTATGAAATATTTTGCTTGTATAGATTGGAACATCTTTTTTCTTTGAAACATTTCGTTTGCTCTTTTGAAATATTTTCGTTTGCCATGTGAAACATTCTGTTTGTCTATGTTAAACATCCGCAAAAGAATACCTAAAACAATTTTGTTTTCTTTGTAAAACATTGCTTGAATGTATTTGTCGGGTATTGGATAAAATACC
Organism: Olyra latifolia; assembly: GCA_036346145.1. NCBI lineage: Eukaryota > Viridiplantae > Streptophyta > Magnoliopsida > Poales > Poaceae > Olyra > Olyra latifolia. The sequence continues at coordinate 50,645,756 of CM070524.1, read as the reverse complement.
CTATCAATCATACCAAATATAAACAATGCGTGTCCTTGGGGTATGTGCCCAAGGAGTATAATGAAGGAATAGAAGCTCAGGCTTGATGGGCCCAGGTTTGGTCCTCAATTCCGCATGCTCGGGAAAGAACATCCTTACTCGTGGGCTCGGTATGCTAGATTGTCATGGGCCTTGAGGAGATGTGCCAAGATGTCCAGCCCAAGTCCAAGGATTCAACTGCCTTAGAGTCCTATATCTGCAGTCCTAGACTTTCTATATTTGAGGATTTCTTGGAGCGCAAGTTAGCATGTTTTTAGGATATATCGACAAATATGATAGGATTCTGAGTTATCTAGATAGTTTTTTTAGATTGTACAGGACCCGGATTGCATCTATCTTGTACTATAAATATCTCCTCCATGAGAGGGGTACACACATCCACATCGAGTTATGTCTTTGCAATCTCATCGCACTAACAAAATCGCCCGTGTGGCTGAAATAGGGTTATTATCTCATCCTAAGAGGCCCGAACTAGGATGAATCTTCTTGTCTTGAATCTCGGCGAGTTCTTACATCTACGATGAAAACCTTTTAGTACGAAGAGGCTGTTTGATCCCTCAGTTAACAAGTAAGCTTAGCGGGGAATCTATTTCCTAATCATAGACAGCTGGCACCATCCGTGGGGATCGAATGATCCTTTATTGAAGGAATTCCAAAGATGTCGAGTTTCGAGAAATCACCTGTCTACAGTGCTCCCGTTGATCGGCATGGCACAAGCTTGGAGTATGTGGAATATCGCCCAACTACATAAGTTCCACATATAACTCTCTTTTTTAGTTCTTTTTCAGTTGTCTGTTTTTTCTAAGCTTTCAGCAACTATGCCCCAATGTATTTCCTTTCCCAAGAATTTGTGAACACGTAAGGGCTCTACCCTTTGGTAAGCCGATCTTCCTTCGTATAAGGGCATCTCGTTCTCACATGTTCTTGAAGTCGGGATGTGTTTTGGGCTGCTGGGGGCTTTCACTCTGAGCTTCTATAGCTTTCACCGGCGTGCACGGCTATGTCAGAAGGCCAATGGACCAACAAGCATAGATAACTAGGCTCGCCTCTATCAGGGTTCAGTCTATATAAGTCGATTCTCCTCGCAAACAGACACCCATGGCTGGCCTCACAGCTCGTGCAATCTATACATGTTTAACCGTACATCACTCGAGCATATGACTACATGTTCTCCCCTTCTGATGGCCGATCTCATGTTCGCTACTTAGGTGCATGGCCTAGGCCACTAGCGGGATAGGGCCAGATAAGCTCTGTCTCGACTGTCACGGACGGGCATGGGTGGATGAGCTTTCTCATCCTATGGCCGGTTCACATCATGACAAGCCGAGCACCTGGAGAAACTCCGTTCTATCTCATTTATGGTGTAGAGGCTGTTTTGCCCGCCGAGGTTCAGCTAGGTTTTCCAAAGGTCAACATGGTTGACAGCATCAAGCAAGAGGGTAAACGCCTTCTCGACATCGACCTCTTGGAGGCTGCACGCAACCAAGATTTGCTACGCTCCGCCTCCTACTTGCAAGCTCTTCGCAAGCATGCAGCGAAGTTAGTTTGACCAAGGACTTTGCAAGTTGGCGATCCGGTCTTACACAAAATCCAAGGCCTATCACTATCCCCTCGCTGAGAAGGTCTTTACACGGTCGTTTTTTAGCTACACGCCTGGGGCTGTACACCTAGCAATGAAAGATGGTCGTGAGCTCGTCAGCACATGAAATATACCAGCTTCACAAATTCTACGTGTAATATCTTCTTTTTACTCCATTTCTATTTGTGGTAGTCATTTTTAGACAGTTTTTAACTCTTTCCACTCTTATTACTTTGGCTATCATGAGTGTTCGAGGACTTTCCTGTTTAGCAGAGCAAGACTAGCACCAAGGCAACGCGACCTCATGACAACCAAAATGTTGAGCAGCGAGGGGACACGCTTCAACCTTTCGCTAGTTTTGTCAGGCGTATGACAGTAGGACATGTTAATTAAGGATATAACACACATTTCAACCTTTTGTTTGCTACCAAGGGACTACGCTTGAATAAGCTGATATCCATTGCACACAGGCCCCCTTTGGTCTGTTCAAGAACCCTGTTTGGTTAGCTTGTGGATATCTCATAATCCAAGTGTCATATTGTCACACGTCGTCTCTCCTTGTTGCCAAGTCCTTTCTCGCAATCCAGGTGCATGGGCTAGGACACTAGGGGGGATAAGGCCTAAGCATGATTTGGTTTTCTTTAAATGTCCTAGTCCATGCTCGCAATCTAGGGTATGCAACTCAAGCATTTAAAGGGCACAACCGCACCTAACTCTTCTATGATCAAGCTCGTGCTCGCAAATAAGGTGCACAGGACTTAGTCATAGCGGGGTTGGGACTAGGATTGTGCTACCATGTTTTTTTTATCAAAACAAATCATTTCTTGTGTATATTCTATTTGCTATTATCGTGTGTTTGCTCATCTTACAGGGACAACAAAGGCACAAAGGTAAATTAAATAATTTTAGGGAAAATTCATTTCATACCACCGTGAGAGATCAAATTTTTGAAAAATACCACCTTGTCTCATTGATAGGTGGGACCCTCGGCCTCTATGACAGTGGGCTAAGGTGGTATATTTCAAAACTTTTTTTATCTTTCAATAGTTTGGAATGAATTAATCCATAATTTTATTACACATGTAGTTTTCTTTTGTTCATAGGATTCAATTACAAAAGAGCTAGAAGTTGTTACCTTACTGCACCGGGCAAGCAAATTCACTCGGAATTGGCTGAGGATGTCCTCCCCTCAAAGTGACATGAATTGATCATCATCGGTAACCTCTGGGCCCAGGGTATCTCCCACCGCTAGGTCTTGCCTGGGAAGGGTAGGATGCTCAGACAGGGGGATGATATCCTCATGGACAGGGCCTCTTAGACTCTTTTGGGGATGGTATTCCTCTAGAGGTCTGCAATCGACATCCCGAGCATCCTACATGCTCAATGGTTGGTCGGTGACCTCCCATGTAAGGTTGGAGGATTTTCTTGAAGATGGTGTTCCTCCAAGGACCCCTCAGCTCTATCTCAAGCATCCTATATACTCAGGGGCTGGCCAACGTTTTCCAAGCTAGGGGATATTGGACTCTCTTGGAGGAGGCATTCCTCCAGGGACCTCTTATCTCCACCCCAAGCATCCTTCATGCTCGGGGCTCCTCGATCTCTTCTATCTCTAGGCTCCAGGGGCGGATGTCTGCGACGGATTGAACTACAACAGGAATCTCCTTCATCGAGGGAAGGCACGAGGAGCATGGCACACTCGAATGAAGTGGCATTGCTTTGCTACTGTTTCTAATCCCTCCTTTGAGTTTTTCTGGCTTGAGGAGAAGGTTTGGTCCAATAGCTTTTCACTTGAGCCTCGGGGCTAGCTGTCGGGGATTAAATAAAATACTGTAATAGTCATACCCAAAATAAACAATGCGTGCCATTGGGTATGTGCCTAAAGAGTATAATAAAGGAACAGAAGCTTAGGCTTAATGGGCTCGTGTTTGCGTCTTAATTTTGCATGCTCGGGAATGGACATCCTGGCTCGTGGGCTCGGTATGCGATATTGTCATGGGCATTGAGGAGATGCGCCAAAACGTTCGGCCCAAGTCCAAGGATTCAAGTGCATTAAAGTCCTTCTATATTGCAGTCCGAGATTTTATTTGAGGATTTTTTGGAGCTCAAGTTAGCATGTTTTCATGATATATCTACAAATACCTCTCATAGGAGGGGGATGGGAGGGACACACACATCCATATCGATATCTGTCTTTGCAATCTCATCGCAATAACAAAAAGCGCCCCATGCGACTAGACTAGGATTATTATCTTATCCTGAGAGACCCGAACTACGATAAATCTTCGTGTCTTGAATCTCGGCGAGTTCTTATATCTACGACGAAACTCTTTGCTAGGAAGGAGCTGTTCGATACCTCAATCGATAAGTAAACTCGACGGGGAATCTATTCCCAATCATCGATAGTATTGAATCATCTTCATATAACTGTTGGCTCTTACGAAACATTGCTCTTCCTCGTGTGAAGTATCACTCATTTGGGTTAAAACATCATTGAATAACTGCTGAAATATTTTGCGTCAAGGTGTGAAATGTTTCAACGGTATTAAACTTTGTTTCAAAAGAGTTCATTGCTTGTGTTTTTAAAAAAGTGATTTTTTTTAATTCGAATCGGACGTCTGTAATCCTTCCTAGATATATACATGACCATGTTCTTCGTACAGTTGGCTGGGACCAACACCGAAGCAGTTTCGAACTCCGAAGCCATCTGGGAATGAAAATACTATTGATTGCGAGATGGCAATCTCTTTATCACGGGCTGTTGGTTTTGGATTGGACGGTCCATATGTCATCATCGCAGCTGGGTCTCCAGCGTCAAACGGACTTACATCTATCTATCTATTCTATCTATATATCAAAGCGGTAAAAATTCCTCCCCCACAGCTCTCCACGTCACCATTTTTTCCTGCGCCGTTGGATCGCTCGCCCCGCAGCATCCGTCCGTTCGGAAAGACGCGCTCTCGCGTGGCCACATCGGTGGAATGGTGCCCTACGGGGCGTTCGATCGCCATCGCACGGCTGAAATGAGTCTGCCGCGCCCTCTCGCGGGGCCCACGTCTCTGTAGCTGCAGTGTCCACTTGCCTCCATCTATCCACTCCTCACCTCCTCCAGCTCCGCCCCTCCCCTCCTATGAGAGATGCTGCCGCTCTCTCCGTCTCCGACCTCGACGCCGCCTCCCCTTCCCCCGACGGGTCCAGCTTCCCCCGCTCCAGCCCTCCTCTTCGGCCCCCCTCCCGATCTCTAGCGCCGCGGCACCACTCCACCTCTCCTTAGCTGCAATGTCCGCTTGCCTTCATCCATCCACTCCTCACCAGTCCCCACCTTCTCCAGCTCCGCCCCTCCCCTCCTGTGAGAGATGCCGCCGCTCTCTCTGTCTCCGGCCGCGACACCGCCTCCCCTTGCCCGGCAGGTCTAGCTTCCCCCGCCCCTCTCCTTCCTTCCCCCGCTCCGGCTCTCCTCTCCGGCCCCCTCCCGATCTCTAGCACCGCGACACCGCCCCACCACTCCTTCCTCTCACCGCGCCACCTCCACTAGCACTTCCACCGAGGGGCCAACCGGCCGTCGCCGCCCCAGTCCTCACCGGATCCGACCGCCGCCGACACAAACACAAAATCCTCTCTCTGCGTTGGTTCTTGGGGCTGATCCGTTTGCTCTGAATCTTTGACCTTGGGTCGCGTTTCAACCAGGCGGGGCTCCAGGCGACGATGCTGAGGAGGGTGGTGCTGTCCAACCATGCCGCTGTCGGGGACACGCTCCACGGCGCCAATAAGTCCCGTGGCGTGGCGTTCTTTGCGGTGTCACGGTTGCTGGTGGGGCTTGCAGCGGCCAAGTGTAGGCTGCCGGAGTGCGACTTGCTACCGCGCAGCCCGACGTCGCCGCTCGACCTCAGGGCCTTCTCCGCACTCAGTGGGCATCTTCAAGTGGGTCAGAGGGCCAGAGGTATACTAATCCTCTTCTTGCTTTCCTTTATGTATGGGGCATCGGGCCGAATGAATGAATCCGCAATGGTAATGGTCTCTTCATATGGACATAATAGTTTGGGAAGATTTGCCATAGCCTGCAACTAAGTAGGAATCAATCGCCTTTTCCTTCATATATGTGCGCAAAAGATGTGTGCAAAAATTTCAAGGAAAACAACAATGGGCAAAGAGCAAGATGTGCTCAAACCTGAACCAGCTACAAAGATCCTCTTCCTTTGCAGCTATGAAAATTATGGCAAGGCCTTTGTTGATGTTGCCATGTTAAGGAAGCACGCCCATGTTCACGGCGAGAGGCAGTATGTTTGTCAGGAGCCAGGAGCCAGGCTGTGAGAAGGTATAATAACTAAATTCAAAACTACCTCTACTACCTTTTGTTGATGTATGTGCTCTACTGTTGGTGGGGTGAACTTATATGCAATTTAACACTGATGGATGAAATGTTTTATGCTCAACCTCTTTCTTATCTGCGAGGTGTCTGAAAAAGTTCATATGAGTTCTATGGTGTGCTTCATCTCTTTCATGCTCTCACCATGTGTCCTTATCTGAATATGATGCCATTGTCTTTGCATGTATTCTTCTCTTTCACGAACCAGCATAATTAAAATGCCATTGTATCGCCGTGTATTCTTATCTTCTGTACTTCTTGTGTAATTTAGAAGCTATATATGGACATAAGTTTTTTAATGAAGAATGCCATTCTATCTATGCATTGGCCTTAAATTAGGATGGCGAAAGTATTCATGCATTCTGGATGGATATTATTACTTAGCTATAGATTTCAGGCCCATTTATTATAGTTTTCTTTATTCAATTTTCATTATAGACACTTCAGTTTACTTTGCTTTGGATTTTTTCCTCTAAAGGTGTTAGCCTCAATCGTCTTAAACTCAGAGTTGTGTAATTTAGAAGTTATATATGGATTTAAGTTTTGTTTAGTGAAGAATATCATTCTATCTGTGCATTGGCCTTAAACTAGGATGGGGAAAATATCCATGCATTCAAGCTGGCTGTTATTACTTACCTATAGATTCCAGGCCCTTCTGTTACAGGTTTCCTTATTCAATTTTCATTATAGACACTTCAGTTTACTCTGCTTTAGTTTTTTTCCTCTAAAGGTGTTAGCCTCAATCGTCTTAAACTCAGAGTTATGTCATTATTTAAAGTTCCTGATGCCTCACCCCTACCCTTAATGAAGTTTCAAGTTCCTGCAAACAGATCAAGTTATCCCTTATATTTTTTGTTAGCCATTTTAGATCAAGCTCATTTGTTTGCTCCTTTCGTAAGGCATTATTTGTTTTGCCCTGCTCATGAAATTGACTGTGCATTTATGCTCACTGGTACTTTCATCCCAAAGACATCTCAATCAGCTTATCAACCAACATAATCTTTACTATTATAAAAAGAAACATTTGGTAGCGATGTGAGTCTGCCATGTACTTTGCATGATTAGATCATCAGCTGAACTAAAATGTAAGTTCTGATGAAATTGTGTACAGGTGTAGAGCTGATCTGATTGGTTTCAATTATTTGCTAGGAAGAAATAGATGTACTTGTCTTATCATATCTCCTACTTTACAATGATCTACGAACTTGCTACGGGACAAAGCTACTTCTGGAAAGTTGCCGGTTAGTGTTGGAAGGGAAACAAAACTTCTTTTGGTGACAGTGATGGTGGAAATTCAGTTCAGTCCAATGAATTATCAGAAATGGAAGATGATGATGACGGAAATTCTCTTAATGATGCTGATTTAATAGTAATGAAGCAGAGTACTGTGAAAGAAGTGTGTGTGGATCTTTGCAAACGAATTCTTTGTATCATCTCTATATTCTTTTCTGTGCTTTGCATTGAGACTTCATGTGCTGTGCTGTTATCAGCTGATTGTGCTGTTTATTAATTGGTGTTATTTCCAAGCCCCGTCACTTTTGCGCTTAGTACTGGTAGGTTCATTTTTGTGCACATATATTGATAGCACTGGCAGTTGTTTCACCTTATCTGCATTTTAAAATTCTAACCAAGAAGACATAGTATAGAATGAGAAGCCTTCGCTACAAAAACAACACATTTCAAATAATCCGGAAGCCAATGTGCTTACAGAGCCAGGCGCACCATGGGTGCGCCAAACTTCCCTAGTATATACAGGAGGTGAAAAAAAGATAAGATTTACTTCTACTTATAACTTATCCGTGTGTTTCTAGGTAAAAAAACTAAAAATGAGATGAACAGCTGCGCAATACGTCGGTGCACGGCGTCCAGTGATAAGGAAAGCAACCGGTTTAATATTCGTCCATGACGATATAAATATGTAATCATAAATTCATAATCGGAACCGGACTACAATTACCTTAGTATTAGCAATCCAGACGACTCCGAACAGGACTGGAAGATCCATCTGCTATTATATATGATGGACGACTGCACGAGAAATTTCCGAAGTGCGCCTGTATTGTAACGACGACCGCTGGATCGATTGAGAAGCACGATACTCGATCAAGATGGAGCATGCAGACGGCGCCGGCGCCGGCTCCTGCAGCTGCGCCATCGAGGTCGTCCTGCCTGCCCCTGCTCGTCTTCAAACACTGGGGCGAGAAAGACAACGACGACGACGATGAATACAACAACATCCCCGAGATTCTCATGTTCAGTGTACCACGCCAGAGCTTACACCGAAACATGGAACACGAGGTGCTAGCCAAGAACGTGTGCTCGGCCACCGCACAGGCCACAGGGATGGGTGCTGCTAGCCTGCTATACGAGCCCAGCCCCAGCGCATCCAGGGCTTGGCTATGGAACCCTTAGACCGGGGACAACCTCTCCTTGCCGGACATCAGACAGGCACACGACATCCAAGCCGACAACTTCAAGTGCTTGCTCTCCCAAAAGAACCCAGCTGATCCATGCTGCGTCGTCGTGCTCCTGGATATCACCGAGCCCAGCATGTGGTTCCGCCGCGTCGACGGGGGAGGCAACAATGGCAGCAGCAAATGGAGCCATCACTCGTACAACATTGGGGACTATGAGATACCGCCGGAGTATCGCCCTCCCTCCAAGGGGGTCATCTTCAGCATCGCCGTGCTGCGAGGGAAGCTTTGTTAGTTTTAGACTTAATGCGGAAGCTAATACAATCATTAGCCTAATTACATGAACACGAAATCAACAACACTTAAGGGATTAGATCTCTTACTGGTGCTTGATGACGCCATCGATTAGTGATGGATTTAGGCTTAGAAAAGCCTATTTGGCCGGTGAGCCGATACAGAGTAGACGTACAGGACGCAGGGAGAGACGAACTTGTCGGTGTAGTCGCGTTCGCACGTGGTCGAGCGACGGCGGCGAGCCTTCCCGTCACTGCAGCGCAAAACCCTAGATCGGTAGGGACTTAGGGTTGTTGAGCGGGGAGCAAGCATCACTGAGGAAAAAGGACGAACGTGTGAGGGGCCGGCCCTGCTCCTGTTTATATGGCACTGTGTGACAGGGGGCCACAACCAACTGTCGGTTGTGCGCCCCCGATCAGGGCGCGAGTGAAGGGGAGGTGGTTATCCGCCCCTGTGACTTGAGCTAGGTAGTTAGCCCCAAGATCACTCCTAGCATTCTTCCTCTTGATCGAAAGGCTAATATCATAAGTCTTTTCTCAATAAAATAGTGTTCCAAGGTAAGCACCGCAAAAGCCATTGGTCGGCTAGTGAGACATCAATACCTATAGTCCACATATTTTATTTCGATTGGTAGATTTCTTATTCTTAACGGGAGTTGGTTTGCTTAATGACCCTCATATCCAGAATTAGAGGCTTCTCAATATACCCATGCCGGCAACATGATCACGAAATACACTGGGTAGTAAGCCTTTAGTGAGAGGATCCGCAAGCATAAAATGAGTACTTATATGTTTTACACTAATGGTTTGATCCTGAATTCTATCTTTCACAACATGATACTTAATGTCAATGTGTTTGGCAGCACCACTTGACTTGTTGTTACTCGCATAAAAGACCGCGGGTTCGTTATCGCAATATAGGGTGAGTGGCTTAGAAATACTGTCTACCACTCTAAGTCCCGAGATAGAATTCTTTAGCCATACAGCCTGTCCGGTAGCCTCATAACATGCTACAAACTCAGCTTGCATCGTAGACGATGCGGTAAGTGTCTGTTTGGAGCTTTTCCATGAGATAACTCCTCCTGCGAGGGTGAAGATGTAGCCTGACGTGGATTTCTTAGTATCCACACACCCCGCAAAATCTGTGTCTGAATAGCCTACAATTTCAATGCTTTCAGACTTGCTTGTTATATGTGAGCATGTAATCCTTAGTGCCTTGCATATAACGCAAGACTTTCTTAACGGCTTTCCAGTGGTCCAACCCTGGATTTGACTGATATCTGCCAAGCATCCCGGTTACAAAAACTAAGTCAGGGCATGTACAGAGCTGAGCGTACATACTGCTTCCGACAGCTGAAGCATAAGGAATCGACTTCATCTGATCAGATTCGTATTGATTCCTTGGACATTGGAATGTCCCAAACTTAAACTTATCGTCCTTAACAATAGGAGCAGGCAAGGCAGAGCACTTATACATATTGTATCTCTTCAGCACTCTGTCTATGTATGCCTTTTGTGATAAGCCTAAAGCTCCTTTGGACCTATCTCGGTGAATTTCATTGCCCAAAACATAAGAGGCTTCACCAAGATCCTTCATATTGAAATTTGAGAAGACAAATCTTTTGGTTTCAGACAGCATATCCTTATCGCTGCTGGCCAATAAGATGTCATCCACATAAAGAACTAAGATGGTATATCTATTCCCCTTAAACTTAGTGTTTATACAATTGTCTACTTCATTTTCCTTAAAACCAAATTTTCTAATAATTTCATCAAACTTAAGATACCATTGCCTAGACGCTTGCTTTAATCCATAAATTAATTTCTTAAGTCTGCATCCCATATGTTCCTTTACTTCCACAACAAAACATTTCGGTTAAGCCATATATACATTTCCATACAAGCCACCATTTAAAAATGCAGTTTTAACGTCCATCTGATGTAGCTCTTGATCGTTGTGAGCCACAAGCGCCATGACAATTCTAAAGGAGTCCTTAGATGAGACAGGTGAGAAGATATCATTATAATCAATCCCCTATCTTTGTGAGAAGCCTTTTCCTACAAGCCTTGCTTTGAACCTTTCGATATTTCCCTTAGAGTCATGTTTGGTTTTGTAGACCCATTTACAGCCTACTGTTTTGACCCCGTCAGAAATTTCTATTAAGTCCCATACTGCCATACATCATTAGTGCTCATAGACTTTAATTCATTCTGCATGGCTTCAAACCACTTAGGTGAATGTTCACTCATCATGGCCTCCTGTCGCGTCCCTTCTCGGCTTACCTAGCGAGAACGGTCGGACCTGCACTAGGCCCTGGATCAGTAGGCTAGTGCAAGAGTTACACAGCTGGAATCATTTCATACATCGGTGTCCAAATATTACATAACAGCGATCATCCGATCGCATTAGTAGCAAACGGCATTTAAGCCTTAATTCTGAGACCAAAGTTCATCGAGTAGCGGAAATCTCCCAAAAGGCAACTTGCAAGTTCAAAAGAACAACAAAATCACACCGGCGGTGTGTAACCACACACGATCGGTGGAAGCATACTAAACCCTATCTTAAGCAACTACTCCCGGTCACTGCATCGAGGATCTCCTTCCTCATGACAATCGTAGGCATCTTCCTCGACGGGCTCCTCCATGTCTAAAGATAGATATTTATGTGAGGTCGGTGTCATCCAAACACCTGGCGAGCTAACACCCAACCCAATGCATTTAGTGATAGAGGTTTCAAAGGAAAGACGGGTTTATTTATTTGCATGAAAGCGGTTTTGGAAATGAAAGCCTATGACTTAGCGATTTAACCAAATTCCCTGTCAAATTGATTATTTATCATATTTCCTTTTCAATGCACAACCAATCCCATGGCAGTTTCCAAGCACTCTGCCAAACGTTCTCATCCCACTCCCACCATCATCTTCCGAGTGTGGCGCACTCGTTGTGGATCACATTCCCCAGCAAAGTATCCGGTCTCGTCCTAGCTGGGCTGCCGACCCACGCTAGACTCACGGCTCTCTGAAGAATGGACCTAGATCATCCTCGAGATGACGACATGAAGCTGTCTTCACCTCAAGCATGGCGGCAGAGCGAGTACGCCCAGCAGTCGTAACTACCCTGAATCCCCACTACTTGCACTACCGCGCGATGGCGTAGCGTTGTGGTGTTAGGAATTATCTCCCGCAGAGATAGTCGATGACGTCTGCTGTGCATCCTCGATGCACCCATCTAGGGAATCCTTGATTCAGCCCACCGATCCACTAAGGGCCTCACCCTTATGCACTTCCTTCTTGGCTAACTTCGCACCCTCCGTGTGAATCACACGATGTGGCGGAACCCCTCCCTTTGGGGCAGCGCCGCGGCATTATGCGGATCTCGCCGCGCTCTCTTCCATGCACTACGTATGTGGGCGATTAGCTCCTCAAATCACGTAGCCCAGCTACTTCTTCTCTTACCCAATGCGGACCCGTCGCATTAAAGACATCACAACCATTCACACTTGGCATGCCAGCCCAAAATCGATTAATCATATTCATTGTGTGATCATGTCCGGTGAATGTCGGTTCACCGTTCCGAGGCAATTCTAAGCCTAAAATTAATAGTTGGACCTGAGCAATGTCTAAGCAAGATTTTAACCAAGACTTAGGAGTCTAAATCAATTTATTTAAATTAACCAGGCTACCAAGGGTGATCATCAAAGCGATCAATAGCAAAGCCAAATGACAGATGATTAATTCAAGACAACATCATCATGGTAAATTGATAGCAAGTAAGTAAATGGCATGATATATCATGATTGAACAAATAGGCATAAGTACTTAAAAGGGCATGCAGTTTAATACTGTAAAACAAATACTTTAGAAATCTGGGATTCAATATGATATTATTGGATGTTAACTTGCACTAGGGAAAGCGCATACTCTCCCTAGTAAAAGCAACACTATTAAGGTTAAGTATTAACTCGCCTTGGTTCTCAAAGTGGTGTTCCTGTCCCTGATCGTACTCGAGGACGAAGTCTTGGACTTGCTGATCAGCGGGGTCTAAATTCAATAATGCAAGACTAATGTAAACACAATGCAGCAGTAAGAAATGATGCATGATGAGGAAATTAATAATACTACTGCGTGGGTTCAATCGATCAATTGCTAGTCAACCTATCTGGTATCATGAGTCTTTACTCATGGATAAGACCTACGGGGTAATCGTGATATCGTAATAATGGTCATGCATGAATGATACATAGTATATACCCTAATATCCCCAATTAGTAAAGATAAAGCAAGTATACTATATATATAAATATGTGGAAATGAGGAAATGTACTCTTTCATTAGAAGTATTTCCTTCGTTAATGTCTTAAATTATTAAGTTTGTGTTTAATTTAGGTTCTGTATTTTCTAATCTTACTTAGTCATTTGAAATTGTTAATCTATGTTTAGGCTTCATTTAATTTAAGATAATATTAACAAGAAGCATTCTTTTGAATAATGACAAGGTATGGTAAAAGAAAATGCCATTTTATAATTTCCTAGGTCCAAAGAGGATATCTAGTATGTCTTGTAGAATTTTCATAATTTTCTATGCACAGAAAGTCTTTATAACAATTATTCATCACTTCCAGGGATTAATCCTATTTAATCAATAGCTCTAAATAATTGTTATAGTAAAACAGTGACAAATTCCCTTACAACTATATCATATAATATATTTATTTAATCCAGCACACTACCTAGTATTTTCGATGATTTTTGAGGAATTTTTGGAGTCCATTTAATACCTATAATAATTCCTCCTAATTTCTGGATTTATTTCTAATCAGAAAAGTTGGAAAAATCGGCCGGCCGATAAGAACGGGCCGGCCACGTCTGTAGCGATTCATGGCGGCCGCTGGCGAAGCGCGTGCACCAGTGACAAGCGGGGTCCACCAATGGCGGCTCGGCTCGGATTTAAACGAGCGGTTGGATCTGAATTCGACGGCTACGGGTCATCGTCTTCCTCCCGCCAAGGAACGCCGTGCGCGCGGTGACCGTGAGCGTCACGCACGGATTCCGGCCACGATACTCCACCATTCGAGGTGATTCAAGTTGCGTTGGACTCAGTGAAGCCGTGCGCATCTATGATTACCAGTTTGGCAAGCTAGGGTGGCCTATCGCGGCGGCGCGATGAGCTACGGCGGCGGCGACTATAGGAAGCTGCGATGTGCGTGTAGCTAGGGGCTAGCTACCGGCATTCTAGTCTTGCGTCACGAGCTATGCGAGGGTTAGTGGGTGCTTCACGAGCACAAAGGTGGTCGGGGCACGGTTGGATCGGCGTGTCCTCGTGCGGGTCGGCGAGGCGGTGCGGTGTGATGGGGTCTTGACCTCGGCGAAGATCAAGCTGCGATTGAGAGGAAGAGTAAGACGGTGACAAGCAAGCTCCATGGCGCGAGCAGAGTCCAAAAGCTCACGAGGAAGGGAAGAGCGAGCTCGAGAGCCAATGGCGGTGCTTTCGGCGCGTATGGCGTTCCAACAAGCTCGGGGCAGCTCGGGAGAATGCTTCCTTTGGAGCTGCGCGAAGCAATGCGGAGCGAGCGCAAGTGAACGGAGGGCTTGGGGTTTCTTTGGTTTGGGTGGCGGCGTGAGCCACTTAAGCGGGCGGTTCGGCGAGAAGGAAGTGGCAATTCCGGCGATGTGGACCAAGTCCATACGCCGGCGATAAATGGCCGAGTGCCTAGGAGCTAAAGGAGCTTGGCGTGGCGTTGGTGCACCTGGCGCGAGTGAGATGTGCCGAGCAAACCGGGCGGCTTGGCTTGAAACCGTGGCGCGCATGGTCGCCCGAAGCTTAGACGGCGCAGAGCACTCGAGTAAGTGACGAGTCGGGGTTGGGCAAATGGGCGGTGCACAGGAACTCCATGTGAGCCGGCCGACAAGACGGCAAGTCGTCCATGGCGAGTAGGCTGCAGCGGCGATGGCAGCGTCGCGTCATGGTCGGAGGTGGGGTCCACAGGTCCAGCGACACACACAAGCCGCCAATTGAAGATCTTCCACAGAGATTCGGGCGGGGAGTGATGGTTGAGCCGGGGTGGAAGGTGGCGGCGGCGGCGGCGTTGACCAAATGCCCACAAGGCGAAAGGAATAGGAAGCGCCATGTGGGCCCTACCAGGTCAAATTGGTCAACAACTGAGTCAAACTCTCTATTAGGGTTTAAACTAATCTATAGAATTTTCACAGGATTTTTAGAGCAATTTAACATATTTAGGCTTATGTGATTATGTGTGTACATATATATATATACACATATATATATATATATATGTGTATGGATGTTTTATGAATATGAAAATATATTCCCAATTTAAGGTCCATTAGAATCTTATATTCAACAATTTCCTAAATAGTGCTATAAATTATAAATTCTTATGCAAGTGTTTATTAATTAGCTATTTAGTGATTTATTCAAGTAAAAATCATCAATTTCTAATGGCTTCTAAAATCTAGAAATGTGTGTTCGTCACATAGAAATTTCACGGGAAACGTCATAGCTTATGCAATGGTACAGAAGTGTTTTCAAAATATTAACACAACTTTGGGCTGTTACACCTCCTTATATGAGATGGGATCCTCTACCTTCCCTATGTTATTTACATCTTCATTCATGTAAACAACATAATCATTCGAGATGGCAAACCTTCTCTCTCACTGTGATCTCCTTATAGGTTCATTGGCTATAACAGGGGCTGTTGAGGCTCATCATTAGGTGCAACATTAGTCATTTCTGAGTCCTCAATAGGAGGTGCAGCCACAGTGTTTTCGACTGGAGGTGTAGCCTGCCGAGCCATAGAAAAACAGGCTCATGAATCACACGTGGCGGAATAAAATCCCGCACCTCCCCAAGATCTATTTTCCTAGGCTCCAAGCTCCCATTGATTTCAGCATTCTCTAAGAATACTGCATGTCTCGTATCCACAAACTTGGTGGTACGATTTGGACAGTAAAATCGATATCCCTTTGATCTATCGGGAGATCCAATAAAATGGCAACTAATTGTCTTAGGGTCTAATTTTCCAATATGTGGATTGAACATTTTAGCTTCAGCAAGACAGCCCCATATACGTAAGTATTTTAAGCTCGGCTTCTTCCCAGTCCATAATTCGTAAGGTGTTTTCATGACTGATTTACTAGGAACCCGATTAAGTATATAGACAGCTGTCTTTAGTGCTTCAATCTACAGACTAACTGGTAAACTGGAATGGCTGATCATGCCATATCCATAAGGGTACGATTTCTTCTTTCAGCCACACCATTTTGTTGAGGTTTACCATGTGTCGAATATTGGGCTACGATGCTATTTTCTTGAAGAAACTTAGCGAAGGGACCTGGGATTTGCCCGTAAGAGGCATGCCTCCCATAGTATTCTCCCCCTCGATCAGACCTTACTATCTTAATTTTTAGGTTAAGGTGATTTTCTACTTTAGCTTTGAATATCTTAAATTTATCTGGGGATTCAGATCTATCACGAATAGGAAAGATATATCCATAATAGGAGAAATCATCAGTAAAGGTGATAAAGGAGTCATACCCATTTACAGATGTCACAGGAAAAGGACCACAAATATCTATATGAATTAATTCTAAGAGTCCCGTACTTCGTGTGGCACCTTTCTTAATGTGCTTTACGTATTTCCCTTTGACGCAGTTTCTGCAATTCTCTAAGTCGTTAAGGTCTAAAGATTGGAGTATCTCGTCCTTAATGAGATGCTCCATTCTTCTCCTTGAAATGTGGCCTAAACGACAGTGCCACAATTTCGATGAGGTGACTCTATTTCACTTGTCATTACCATAGCAAATATTCACAGAGGATTCAGAAATGGAAAGCAAATAAAGTTTGTCTTGTTAGATGGCAAGACCAACATTATTAAACTTAAACATCAAAATACATTTATTGTTACCAAACACAAAGCTAAAACCACAATCATCCAAAAGAGATACAGAAATGAGGTTTTGCTTAAGTGAAGGTACATAAATAACATTATTCAAATGAAGTACAAAGCCGCTATCTAAGGTTAACTTCAAAGATCCAACCGCCTTGGCTTCAACTTCCTTTCCATCCACGACAGTAATGCTTCTCTTACCCTTTGCGAGAGGGCTCGCGGTACTGAATCCATGTAATGAATTGCATACATGCATAGTTGCATGAGAATCAATCCACCATGCATTAGTGGAAAAATCAACATAATAAGACCCATCAACTAATGTAATGACATTATTACCTTTTTTAGCAAGCCATTTCAGGAAGCCCGCACAGTCCTTCTGATAATGCCCAGGATTCTTACAAAAGCGACAAACATAATTAGAGGCATTAGTAGGACTGGTGGGAGTGGCGGGCTACTTCCCTTTGTTAGAGGTATTAGGCTTCTTGTTGGGCTTGTGGTCACCCTGGCCGTCCTTCCTCTTATTTATTTGGAGACCTCACATAATTGACAGTGTCCATTTTCTCTATCTTAACACCTTTCTTCTTTCTCTACACAGTGTGAGATCAACTCACTCATACTCCTTTTCTTCTCATTAGTGTTATAGCTAATCTTGAATGGAGTATACTTAGTGTCTAAGGAAGCCAATGAGAGATGGACCAAAAAGTTGTCGGATATTTGCATATCCATTTTATTAAGTGTGGATGCCATCTCCATTAGAGACATGATATGCTTCCTTATTCCCCTTGGCCATCATACTTCTTATTCAGCAACTTGTTCAACAAAGTGCTGACATAAGTCTTGGTGGAGGCCTTGAAATGGCTTTCCACCCTAGCCAAGAACTCCTTAGCAGTCAACTCCACATCCTTTTCCTAAGTAGGGATTGCTCCCCTAATATCACGGGGGATGGAGTTCTTCATGATTTTGAGATAGATGCGGTTCGACCGCTCCCACCTCTCATAAATTTCATCATAAGTTTTTTAACCGCCTCAGTGGCATTAGTCGGGACGGGAGTGGGGGCATTATTAAGCAGGGTATAATCTAAGTTCATCACGGTGAGGACAATGTCAATGTGCTCCTTCCGCTCATGGAAGTTGCTCCCAGTCAGCTTCTCAATGCCACTTATGACAGAAGCGACATTAGAGGGATCAAGAGCTGATACATAAAAGACATGGCACAATTTAAAACCATAAAATAATACTTAGCATGATTTTAATCTATGTTCGTACGATTAAATACATGCAAGTAAAGTTATTGTTCCAATTCATATCACCGTTGGGCAGAAAATGAAAAAGAACAATAATATTAAAATGACACATAATTATAAATTAACATTGGTCAAAATTATAATTATGAGACACACATAAAATTAACATTATAAATCTCCAATTAAAATTTCTCGTTGGTTCCATTTTAATTAGAGATAAAAATTAATTCCAGGTAAATTTTGCCATTTAACATCAATTTTAATACATAATTTCTGGGCAATATATTAATTAAGTCAGTGCACATAAATTGGAAAACATCATTTATTAAAAAGGCACTGAAAAAAGAAAAATTAATTAAGTGGCGCGGGCGAGGCAGCACGCTTCGGCCCAGCTAACCTTGTGCGCAGCTCCGGCCTAGCTAACCTCGCGCATGCTCCGCAGCCCAGCCCGGCGCTTCGCCGCGCTTCGCGCCGCCTAGCCAGCGCCCGCTGCCGCCGGACATCGCCCTGACCATCGGATTGAATCGGACGGCTCTTGATCACGCCACGCTAAACCAAAAACTGCGCTAGGGAAAACCCTAACGCGATTCATTCTTTCCCCCTTTTTCTCGCGCAACGTGGCTGAAGGCGTTGAGCGGCTATGGCAAAAAGGAAGCGGCAACTGCGGCGCGGTGGAGCTGCTCGCCGGCGTTCGCGCGCAGTGCTCCAGCGCTGCACGGAGCTCCATCGAGTCGTTCCCCGGCGTCGCATGTGAGGTGGTGACAGCGCACTGGCGACGGCGACCGTGGCTCAGAGGTGCGGCGGCGACGCCGTCGGTGGCTGGTAAGCACGCCGATGGAGTGTCGGCATGAAACATCAGGTGCACCCCGATTCGCCCTATATGCCTCCCGATTTGGCTCTATGTATTCCTGCTGTAATAGGTAGGATATTGGTCTCACTATAGCAAAGGGCAGCACGTTTTTACTTTACCAAGAGAATCTATTGTCATTGTATTGCAGAGAAGCATGCTGTAGCCTGTAGGCAGCATTGGATGTGATCCCTTCTTCCAAAATACCAGTTCTATCTTTTTGTTCTTTTTTTTTATTTTCAGCGGAAGCTCTATTTTTTTAATAGAAGATGATTTACTGCACGCTGTTGGAAAGTTTTTGCGAGTGAGGTGGATGGCCCAACTGAACTAGACTAGACAGTGAGATGGCTTTGATGAAGGTCAGTGCTTCGCAGGTCTACCCACGAGCCTTTTCCAACCTCTGCTCTGGAGTACCTTAATCGGCCACCATGATTAGGACGGAAAACAACTAGGGAGCAACTGATTGATCCGAAGCGAAAGAAAATTCATTCAGACATTTCTCGTGTAGGACTTTTCTTGAGAAAACCTCTCTCGATTAAGGTCTCGTGTCCTCGTATGCATGTGAACGCATGAATAATCAATCGCGAGGGTGCCAAGGTCCACGATAGACAAGGTGAAACTAGGCTTTCACTTTATTTTTCTTTTCTTTTCGAGAATTAATTAATTTCTCCATACGGCATTCATCATTCGTCGAAATGCATATTCCAAGTTTTGCCTTTTCTTTTCGGATACCACGGTTTGAATTTCGCACCTATTTTCCTTCAGGACGTTCTCTCTTTCAAATTATACTCGTCTATTGACACCTTTCACATTGGCAACAAGGAAAAAATGCAGATGTGATCGAATAGGGAGTCTCAATGATACAAGGTATGTAATATTCGTTCATCTATTGTCGGCCGATTCCAATCTAACAAACACAACTTAATAAAAAAGGAACATATAGAACATAGTAATAAACGGCATTCCATGGAACATGCATCTAGAACAGTCTATTTTCTATGGAATAATGATAATACAAAATTTTCTTTGCCGTTTTCAATCCATAATATAAATTTGCAAAAGGAGTAAAATATATTACCGCAAATGCACGCTACTGACTAGCACTCTCAAAATTCGACGTTGCTACCAACGACTACAATCATTTATGTGATTTCGTTCCGGATGTACACCTTAATTAAGTTGGTGGACAAGAGTGTAATAGTAAAAGAAGCGCGATATGTACTGTATCGTAGTTGTACTACTAGTAAATTAAATTGCATCGACTGGGTCCTAGGAGCCTCGTGAGATGAAAGTATAATGTATGGTTTTGCATGAGAGAAAGGAGCGAGGAATTCTATTTTCTACTCTAACTCCCTCACTGGTCATTTTTTTTTTCTGTAGCTGCTTCAGCTTCAGCTATATGAATTCTTAATATTCCTTTTTATTTCTCATCAAAGAAATAGCATCTTCAAGGGAAAGTATAGCATGCAAAAGTGCAAACCAATTTGACCTGATAATATTACTAAATCTAGCTTGAAAAGAAGGATCTGCAAAAGTATTAAGCTCCGTTTGTAAAAGGTAGCAAGGAGCTTGTGCATTTCTTTTTTTTTTTTAGCAAGATGGCAGGAGTATCGCCGATTCTATTAAGTGGAGGGCTAATTTTATTTACAAGAGTGATCGGTTACACAGCCAAAACAAAAGGGAAAAACAACCCACATTTGTACTAGGATTAAGCGTGAAATCTGTGTCGACCAAAACGAAAACAACTAGGCCTAAGGTGGCCTAGGCAACACAGGGGCAGGGGGTTGCTGAGGTAGCTCCCAAGAGTGAAAAGCCTCCATAGTCTTGGAGGTGAGCTCTTTCGGGCTAAGGAAATGATCTTGAATATGTGTCTATTGTGCCCCTTCTAGAATTTTCAGAGAGTGCAAATAACGAACCCAATAAAGGTTTCTTTATGTCTTCTGGTACTCCCGATGAAGCCTGCCATGAAGCCTGTCGTTCCATGGAACAATTGGAGGACATGGTAGGGACTTGGCCGAATGAAGGCATAGGTCTAGCCACTGGACATGAGCAGAGTTACACTGTGAAAGGGAGTGGTGGCGTCACTGTATGGATAACTCTTGTTGTGAAAAGAGCTATTTATTTTATAATGGATAGGTAGAGCCAAAGAATGTGAACTATACAAGTTCACAATACCTTTCTAAACATTTATCGACCATCAATAGCGTAGATCAGCAGCTACTCCTCTGATGCGAAAGTAATTATGCATCATTCGCATACTTGTAGCCGGTTTTACCTTGGGTCATAAACCCCAAGTTTGTGTATGAAGAGCTAATCTATGTGTATTAGTTTCTATAATGGATTTCTTATGTGGAATACTAATGGATAGGGCCTTGTTGCTAAGTGCTACAAGATCTAGTGCACTGAACTCGTGGTTATGGACTCGAATCCTTTAGTATGGAACATTGTCTTTTCCAAGACTTGCTGCCATCTAATGGCTGTGATTTTATCATGATATATCATTCATTGATCGGAAGGTTTCGCCTCAATAGATCTCGATGAATTGACTCTCATCATGTTATGTATCAGAATATGAATTTTTCTTATTGTTTCATCGTAAACAATCTTCTTGCTTACCATAAACATCTTCCGGAACCTTTGTGGAAGGAATCCACTTTTCCATAAAGGTGGTAGTTCTATCATTAGCTATGGGTTCGAATCTAAGAGAAATTCTAGATAATGTTTCCTACCCTAAAATTTTCTTGTCTTTCCCAAGCGCTAAGGAGAAGAAAAGGATTGAATCAAATTCAAAGAAGAAGAATAAAATCCATTAGAATAAATTTTTTTTAAATCCTTAAATTAAGTAATAAAAAAAGAGAAATAATTAAAGAATAAATCCTTGTCAAATTAGCAAGGATTTTGCTTCAAAAATTCTTTCATTTAAGCAGTTAGCCCACACAACCTCTTTCTATGCTCTAATTTTGGAGCCCTGACTTAGCTTGGATACCACTTTTAATTGAATTTGTGTTTTCCAAAATGGGATTTACCAAATTTTTTATGACTTTGAGGCTCAACTCAATCCATTCCATCTTTTCTTTCTTTTTTTCCTATACTTAAAAAAAGGATTGAGAAAGGGAAAATTTTCGTCATGTCACAAAGAATTCCTCCCATAACAGTAACTAGAATGAAAATAAGGGAATGACAGAGCATCTGGGAATAACGATACGTCAAGGTGACACTTTACCGCTGAGTTATATCCTTTCCCTGTCCCATCGAGAAAGAGAATTAACGAATCCTAAAACAAAGGGGGCCAGAGTAGGTGCGAGTTGGAATTGCCATAGCTTATGGTCAGAGCAATAGGAAAGGGTCTAGCAGAGAGAGCAGTCAGGATAATGAGCACAAAGCCCACTTGGCAGGTGGCAGGAGCTGCGGGCAAGTGCTTGCTTGCTAGGCCAACGACCTTGTGAATTGGGCGGGGCCTTTAGAAAATGATGAATCTGAAGTCTAGGAGGCTGTGTGTACTATGGATCCTCTGACTCCAAATCGAGTTACCTTCATTTTTGATCCGTAAATTAAGTTGTTAATGAATCTACTTCATTTGCTGATTCTATTTCATTCGCTGACTCTATATAATATTTCATTTTCTTTAAAGCAAAAATTTTGTAACATGGTTTGTGGTCTTCTATCCATTTCACCTTTTTTATACTAGTGAAATTTCCTTGCATTGGTTTCTTTCTTAGATCTAGATGGAGTGGAATGAAATTCAATTTTTCCCATTATTTGACTATCCATAATATTACGGAAAGAAAGCCCGAAGGAAGAGTGGCCTTGAGTATCTTGCCCCTTTGCCTTAGAATTCGTTAATTCTCTTTCTCGATGAGATGGGGAAGGGATATAACTCAGCGGTAGAGTGTCACCTTGTTGTGGTTGAAGTCATCAGTTCGAGCCTGATTATCCCTAAACCCAATGTGAGTTTTTTCTATTTTGACTTACTCCCCGTGACTTCCCGTCAAATCAACTTGTAGTAGATCAGCTACCCTCACAATCAAGTTCGGCTCATTAGGACCAAACTTCGAAGAGTTTTCCTTGGGATCAGTAGTCTTCCCAAACTTCCCAAACTTTAATTCTTAAGCCATCTCCAATGCGCCAAACCAGACCCGCCTTAAGAGTTTCCCTTCTAGCACAAACACTCCTCCATGTTCAACTCGCCTGAGTTGGAACGTTTGCTGTTAGAAAATCTCCATTTAGGTAGTAGCACGTTTTCAACACCTGAGCACATAGAGAATCACCGTCAGTCAACTTCTCTTCGAGATGGGGTCATTGGTCTTTGTGGAGATAATGTGTCAGTCGTGGTAGAAGTAGCTCCCTGAGTAAGCATGGGCGCCCGCCTAGATAAGGGATTTTCTCATCTTGAGGTGTCGGGAGGAGTAAAGGAGATTGACTTGGATTCTGTGCCTGGGTGGTATCTTCTTACCATTGATTCAACCTCTTCGGGCAAACATTGTCACTTCCTTTATTTGACAAAAAGGGGTCTAGAACTACAGTGATTTGATACCTTCTTCCCTCGGAGGCAATAGCTAGTCCACAGGGCTCATACTTCAGCGCTGTAACGCTTGGTACTCGGACCTCGGCTAGAGGCATTTCCTTTACCGCTTCTTATCCTGAAAAAGCAGGGTGAGAAGATCTAATCATTTGGTAGGATATACTAAGAGAAAATATTGACAAAATCTAGTTTCGTTCCTTTACTAATTTCATTTAGGAGATGGCTGACTCTCTTGTATGGAAATTGCAGATATCTTATTCTGTTTTTTTCCTCAAAAGCACAACCTCTTTCTTTGGTGTGGTGTACAGGTTGACCTTTTGCTAGCTCTGTTTCCGAAGAGGGAAGAAACCGGAA
Source organism: Olyra latifolia (assembly GCA_036346145.1). Lineage (NCBI taxonomy): Eukaryota > Viridiplantae > Streptophyta > Magnoliopsida > Poales > Poaceae > Olyra > Olyra latifolia. Next base: position 50,622,190 of record CM070524.1, on the reverse strand, counting down.
GAAGAAGCAAGGTGACACTGGGTAGCCCTGCTTGAGTCCCAGCAATAACCTCTTTCGTTTCGAGTGTATAAGCGCTATAATGGAGATGATTGAGGTAGGCACGTAGCGTTGATCAATGATCTTTGCTCTAGAACTGAATCATTTCCTTGTATCTGAGAAGAACTTCTAGGTTAAGAGGGAGTAAGTTTGATCGGAATAAATATAAATTCTTTTCTTATTTCTATTTTATGATTGACCAATATAAACATCAACAACTTCAAATTGGACTTGTTTCCCTTCAACAAGTAAAATGGGAAACATTTATACAAAACACCTATCTCGAGCACACACAAGGGAACCGTAGACATGCAAGTGAAATCCAATCCATGAAATAGTTTGATCCATGGAAAGTTCATATTCTTCGGTCATTGATAAACAGCTTGTCGGACAGTACTCAACACAATTACCACAAAATATACAAACACCAAAATCAATACTACAATTAAGCAACTGTTTCCTTTTAATATCCTTTTCAAATCTCCAATCTACAAGGGGTCATTGCATGTAATGAGGAATAAGTGAGCCGACCAGTTGATACTCGGAGGAAAAGCTTTCATCTTAAAAATCTTTGTGCAAAAGCCAAGGTTGTCATGGACAGTTGTGGTAGAAAGAAACCAATCTACTACCTAGAAAGTGTGAGAGCACAAGCGGTGGAGCATGTGGTTTAACTCGATGCAAAGCGAAGAACCTTACCAGGGCTTGACATACCACAAATCTTCTTGAAAGAGAGGGATGTCCTCGGGAACGCGGACATAGGTGGTGCATGGCTGTTGTCAGCTCGTGCCGTAAAGTGTTGGGTTAAGTCTCGCTGCTACATATAGGCGAAGATAGATTTTTTGTTAGAGGACAGATGTTCAACAAGGATGGGCTCATCGCAAAGAAAAAGAAGTGAGGGAGCCTACGACCACAAATTACTTATCTCCTGTTACTAAGTACATGCTCAAACATCATTAACTAACTCCTTATCAATCTTGATTTATTTCAATGTGAGGACAAAAATTGAACCGATTCTATTAATTAGAATATAACAATTACACAACAAAAGAGAAAAGAAGGGGGAAAAGAAACTTCTTATCTCGGCATCTAACCCTTTTTAGGTATCAAAAAGGAGCTTGCGAAGCAGCTTTAGCTGGTTCTCGACTTCCTAATTATAGAGTGCCTGCTGACGGGCTTCCTTCTCATGGCCAGCTCCTATAGTGTGAACGGGGGTATGTACAAGGCCTAGGAACAGATGCACTGCCATATGGCTGACAGACGATTACTAGCGATTTCTGCTTCATGCAGGCAACTGCTAAATCTATGAGCAGGCAAGAGAGCGAAACTCAAACATCATAGTTGCCAGAGGAAAAGAAAGCAAAATGGATGTTACAGATACCGAATTGGATGGGTACAAATCCACGTTGTTGCCAGCCCAATCACCACCCACATGCCTGCTCGGTGCTTGCTGTGCCTGCTCGCTCGCCCGCCCTCGAAGATATCCTTTTGTACCATGAAGACACTAGAAACAAGGAGAGAGAAAAAAATCATTGATCACCACCAGCAAATCAGATCAAAACCCATCAAATCAGATCAAAAGCGGATGAGGTTGTTTGGATCGGGATATTGTGTTCCTAGTTTGGCCTTTTTTTTGCTGCGAGGCGAGGGGAGCAATCAGATCGGAGAGCAGTTGAGTACCGGACTCCAAAACTCAAAACTCAATCAAGACAAACAGAGATTTTTTATTTAATATTTTTTTAAAAATCTCTTTTTCGGAAATATGAAATAGCAAAACTAGACGCTGGTGACCCCTTAGGGGAGGAGGGGGGGGGTCGCCGCAAGCGTAGCCGCGCAGGTGACTAGTCCGGTGACCGTTAGGGGGTAATGGCTCAGGAGGGAGCCATTGCATGGGCCCCACCTATCGCCCATTATAGAGGCGATTACTCTATACTGGAGCGATCGGTGCAAATAGCCGAAAAAAGGGAGCCGAACGGGGCTCGAACCCATGACCGCGGAGGAGCTCGCGCCTAGCTCAACCCTTATAACCAGTGTGCCAGTGTGCCATTGAGACTTTCTCATCCTTAAGGGACGCTGGTTGGTTTTATCTAGTCTAGAAGGACTGTCACCGTTAAGTGACATCGCACAGGTAGGGTTCTGTAGGTAAATTTTGAACAGTACTCATTAATGTGGTAGTATGCATGGGATTTTTCACAGATTGCAAGTAGGAAGATATGAAATATACATGTAGGTCCTGGTATATTAAAAAGCTGGCAACCATTTCTGACATACACATACATACAAATGGCACATGACTATGAACGTCGTGCCTTTAGGGGATTTGATAAATACATAAGTACTATGTTTAAATCGGAAAGCACACATGACATAGGTGGTGCGATGACATGCATGGCTGGTCACTACGGACGAGTGAACGGTTTATGGCACTGGCATGAACATCAAGTGACTGAACACCAAGCAGTTGCTTCCTACTCCGTGTCGTAGTACATGGGGTAGGCCTCTTGCATGATGGCTCTTTGACGGAGGACTTCGCCGTTGTGTGCGTCGGGATAGTGGCATCCGCAAAGACATGCAGGGTCTTGACAGGAATGGTTCGGCTGATAGTATTGGTCAAGGACTGGATAGTTGTGCATTTGACGTACCGACATGTATTGCTTGCGGGGTCTAGGAGGCCGCGTTAACCTCTACTGACCTGTTCGGTGCACCGGCCCTCCAGTGGTATCTAGTCTAACTTGCAAATGGTTGATTCTTGCATTCAAGTATGTTATGTAGATTTAGAGTATGGCTCATCTATCTAGCAAGTCCAACCGCACATCACATATGGCAACTAATGGTAGAAGAAATGATAAGTAAATAGTAATCGCGATAACGTAGCATAAATGGGCGCGAACTTCTGACTAGTGAACCCTTATGCATGTGGTCAAACCACTACACAATGGAGGGGTTCCCACAGTCACATGTCACCTAGTCGAAAACTGACTGAAAATGATGAATTTTTTAACAAAGGGGGCCTATCTCTCCATTCCCCATAGTCTATGACCCACATGTCCTTGGTAGGAGGACAAATATGGTCTCCCTGGCTAAAAGACTCCCACCAAGTGTCAGGCACGAATGGCCATGAGGAGGATTCCCAGCTAGCCATGAAAGTGGTGTGTGCTGCCCCGATGGTGCGTTAGTGATCTCTTTATAGACAAATAGAGGAGCGGACTTAGTATTCGTTCAAGTCCGGAACTCCTTGGATGCCCTATGTTACTGAGTACTCTGCAGTGATGCAGCAGTGCAGTTCATCTTGGGATGCCCTTGTCACTGTTCAGTTTGCGGTCCCACTCGAAAATGACAGGTCATGGAGAGGTACAATTGATTCGATGTGGCTTTACAAATTTGTAGGAAGCAGTCATTTAGCTAGACGGAAAGAGAGATGCGTGCTAGTGATGGCACATCAAACGAGAAGTGACACGACGTTGGGACAAATATCTAATGGTACTAACGTACGGATACACAAAAGGTGCAAAAGGTTCTTGGGGTAGTGGAGTTAATTGGAATGCCCCAAATCCATCAAGTAGTCAGTCTTGGAATAGAAGTGAAGGCGCCAAGTCACGTGATGAAAATCAGATCTCCAATTGGAATGGTTCGGAAGATAAAAAATCGTTTGGAGGTTATATTTTGTTATTTTTGACTCAATGTTTTGAGTTATGGTTGTGGGCTGACTTATATATCCACTACAGGTGTCGAGGATAACAGTGATGGCTAGAACACCAAGGCAAAGGACTCTTCCTTTAGCACTGGTATCTTGCTGCGTGGTACCTTAAGATGCTTACATCTTATTATCTTGTAGGCAAAGAGCAAGGAACGGATCCTTGGGCAAGCAAGGTGATTTCTACTGTAGGCGCTGATGATAATAATAATGGGTGGAACATAAAGGCAATAGTCGCCTCCAGCAGGGAGGCCAAATAGGGCAATGCTGCATCTAATAGTTCTGGAGCAGAGGAAGTAACGTGCTATGATAGAGTGGCTGGCCTCTATTGATGTGGACATTTTGTGCTGCCTGTAAGAAGAATATGGTTGTGAAACGTGCGAGATGAGTAGCTTGATGTTAGGGAAACTGTGAACAACGTTGGTAGGTAGAGCACACATAATTAACTGTACATTCATAACGTAGTATACAATAGAAGACAATAATCCTCGTAGGATGAAGTTTGGTGTGATATACAAGAATTAAAGGGGTTGTTGTACAGGGAACGCAAGGTTTAGCGGTGGTGGGGGGCATTTCAACATGTGAGTACACGTTGTTCAGGCGAATAACATGGTCTAGTCGCCCTTGAAGGCGGAAGAGTCTTGCGTGAAGATGTTCGATGTAACTATTGGCGGCTATTGGGAAGGGGTTGTCCATCCATTTGGTGAAGCCATAGTGATCGGTTTGCATGTGGGAAGGTAAAAAAAGGAGAACGAAAGTATTCTAACTAGGGTCATGGTGGTGTGGGTGTCACTGCATAGGACGCACAATGATAGAAACGTCGGCCAGCCCATCCTTTGATAACATGGTTGAAGGTTTATACAACTGTGTCGACTCGATGTGCACACCGTGGCCATCCCTCGTAGAAGTTTGGGTCTCTTATCATGGTTGGCTAGGTGTTGTAGCTAGCTCTTGTCTGAATAGGCAAGTCCTCGTATGGCGGACGTGCTTGGGATCCAAGACTAGGTGACGCCCACCAGCCTTGCCTAATGTAAGCGTTCGTAGAGTATCGTACAGACATTGGTGCTATGTAGTAAGCCAAAGGAGAACAATCTATAGTTAACGTGGTTGGGAGAAAAGGTATTGTAACCAATGCTTAGTCCGCCATGCAACTAATGAAATCATGGCCATTTAGAGGTTTTGCTCTCCTCGTGGACCCCATGGGGATGCGCGAAAAAATCACGCAAAAAATAGGGGCCGTCCTATGCTACACGGTAGTCGACCCTTAAACTCGGGACAGCCGCCTAGCATCGACGAAATTTGCAAAATGTATAATCGGCCATGAAACTAATGAAATTAGGGTTCCATGTGGTGGGTGAAGGACGTGCCTACCGCAACCCCCATCCAGGACATCCTGAAATGAAGGGACCGTACATTCAAGAAAAAATTGATTCAATGAAAATCGTACATGATGAAGTTATGCGTCATACGCGAGGATCTTCCATGTAAGCCAGTACGGCTAGGAACATATGCACAGGAGAGAAACCCCGAACGGTGCTCGGGCAGTGATGTCAGGTGCGCTGTACGGTGTCCAACGCATGTCCTCATCCTAGAGGTAGTCAAACTCTTGTTCGAACTCGAGATAGGACCTCCGCTCCTATCGATGAACGAACGAGCACTGTGCAGTAGGAAATAATGCTTCTTGTTAGGTGTACGCATAAGGTGCAAGTAAGAGGCGGGAGATCGCACCTGTCGGGGGACCCAGTAGTGGCCCATGGTGGGCCAGTCTATCGGAGGGCCGCTGTACAAGTCAGCGGGGAAGGGCGCGGGATCGACCACGGGCCTCCCGATAGGGAACCGCTCCCACAACCACAGCCGCAGTAGGAGAATGCACCTCGACATGGTCGCGTCCTGGTCGGCCCGCGACACAGCGTCGCACAACCCTCGATACGTGGCCGCAAACACTGCCATGGCCTATAAGAACTACTGCATCTGGTAATGTGTCCACTATGATTGTTAGAAATGAAAGAAGAAACGACCACATGATTGACCTTCATCCCAGTTACCTCGTCCTCTGGTGTGTCCACTATGTACTAGACGAATTGGATCAGGTGTCGGTCCACCTTGTTGCCATGCGACGACGGGGACATTACCCAACTGAACACCATCAACAGGTATGCCTCTAGGTGCCTCGCTACTGTGGCCTCATTGGCATGTGGGTGTATCAGTTCCGCCTATAAAATTCCATATAGATTTTAGCCCATATGCGCGAGACCATCAAATCGAGTTAGGAAACATACTCACCATGGACTGAAGCAGCCACTGCTTCATCAGCCTGTGCTGTTCACCCTGCCTAAGAGGTCGGTAAGGGCGGCCTTGGGATGTCTCTATATCCCGACGAAACACCCAGACAGCTCAGCACGCTACACAACGGAGACGTCCACCGGCAAAACTGCAGGGCCAACACACGGCAGTCCTAGCAGGTACGCGACGTCCTGAAGTGTGGGTGCCATCTATCCGTAGAGAAGGTGGAAGGTGTGTCTCCGATCTCGAACGGTCCACGAGTGCGGTCAGTGGGACCAATCATACTCGAATCATGGCACGTGTCGGCCCTTCCCTGGGACAGTGGCGAGGTCCACCATCCTGCAGAGTGAAAGTAATCCTGCAGCTCTCAACCTGTAATCAATTCATAATAGTGTCAAATTCGAAGCGAATAAAACAATACATACAAGAAGCCTGCCCAAGATGACATCAAGACGGACCATGAGTGGAAGACTTGGACATGCACGAAGGGTTAAGAGAAGGACGCGAAGGGTGAAGTATTCCGAGTGCATCTCAAGCAAAGAGAATCCTCGGGATTTATACCGAAGGGTGGCGGAGGATATCTCATCGAGGGATTCACAAAGACCCTTCGGAAAGACCGAGAGTGATCTTTGACAAGTTTCGGGCTCGAAGACGAAGACCCCGCGACAGCCTCTGACAAGAACGAATCAAATCAAATCAAATCAACTACTTTGTCAGGATATGCCCCCCCAAGGGCATGTTAGGGAGCAGAATAACGTGGATTGTAAGAAAGCTAGTTTAGCCGTTGATCGTAGGACCAACAATCTAGAGATCAGGGCAATCTGGGTATTCCCCATGGGCCAGGGTACTTTGGGTATTTTCTATGTATGTAAACCCTGATCCTAAAGCTATATAAATTAATAAGCTCATCAATGAAAGAGGGCAAGCATTCTGATCACACACATTAGCACTAGTCTATTCACTGAGCGCACGTTCTCTCACCACCACTTTTCTCGGCGTCCTCTCCAGCACCGGGGAGGGCCGCTGATTCTCACCGTCGGCGGGATTTCCCGGCGACAGCAACGTACCGAGCTGCCTATTGTCCACTGCGGACAACCTCGACCGGTGCGTCGCATCGACGACCGGGTCCAGCAGCTTTGGCAACGCATCCGTGCCATGTCCACCTGCCACCATGGCTGGCTGTCCCTGGATGGTACAAATTAACATTAACAATTAGTTCAATCTAAATATAAATGACATGGTACGCATTAACATTACAATTAAAATAAAAATGACATGGTGCACATTAACATTTAGTTCAATCTTTGTTACACATAAAAATAGAAATTACATGGTACACATAAAAACATAAATTACATGGTACACATTCAAATATAAATTATATGGTACATGTAAAAAGGAAATTACATGTTACCAATTACATACATGGGCACGTACTACATCAAGTGTATGACACATTAAATTCTTTGTTACAAGCATACATATGAAATATTATAACAAATACGCATACTCAGTGTGTGCCTCGACAAGATATAGACGGCCCAGCCTCCGAATATGCAGGTCTTTGCTTTCGACGAAGCATTTCAGACTCGTCCATATTGTTGCGTATATGGTGGGTCCTTCGACAGTCAACTTTTTGCTTCAATTTATGCAGGTCTGGTACCCATCGATGACTAGCAGGTAGTGCTTCTGTTAACGACCCATCGATTTGGTACCCATAAACCTCATGATTCCGCGTGTTAAAAATACTTTGCTTGTGGCAATATGCATAGACGTACGGATGGCATGATTGATTTGTCTCGGCAGCAATAGCAATCACGTGGGAGCTTGGCAAGTGCAACAGCCTTGACTTCTAGCAGGTGCACTCAAATTTATAGGTCAGAGTATGCACAAATGCGATGTTCTCGCGGTGGGCACCTCTACGACCTCGGTCACCGCAGTGCACATGGTATCTCCACAGTACGCCACTCTCCGGGGTGACACGATGTGTCTGTGCCTTCCTAGTTTTTTCATGTACGTAGTTATAATTGATGAATAGAAGAGTCGATTGTCTGACATAGATGCAGCTGACTTCCTATATCGATCAATAAAATATTTTTGGGTACCAAGCACGACACCTTCAACTATACCCACCAAAGGAAGAAATCTCGTGTCTTTGATGACCCGATTGTACACATCCACTAAGTTCGTGGTCATTATTTCATACCTTGCACCATCCTCGTCATGTAGCAGAGCCCATTTCTTCAAGAGCTCGTGGTGTATCCAGTCTGTGAAACTTCTTATGGATGTCCCTGGCCTTCGTCGAATGTTTGGTGCTTCAGTCAGGAGCGCACACAAGGCTTAGGGTCATCACCTTGCTCGTGGTAGACCATAGGATTCTTCGACGAACTAGTCGTATCCCTTGGATGTGATGTCTGCTTTGTTGTCAATTCATCTACTGTCTTCCAAAGTGCCTCGAACTTATTTCGCTCGTTCTGTTTGCACAGCCTCTTGAATATGTTCATCAGCTCCTTGTCCTTGAACTGGCGAAAAAAATTTACACACACTCTTAATATCTGACCACTTTGCTGCTCTTACAACATCTGGCCCTTGTTGCATGTCCACAATCGCCTTTAGCAATCCAGCATGTCGGTCATGTATGACACAAACATTTGGCCAATCTTGCACCACTGCAAGCTCCACTATTTCAAGGAACCAATACCAGCTCTCTGTGTTTTTCTCCTCCACAAAGGCCAACGCGGCCGGTAGAACCTGATTGTTCACATCCAGTACAATTGCAGTTAATATCTAGCCTTTGTATTTCCCAGTGAGGAAAGTGTTGTCCATGCAAATGACTGGTCGACAGTGTCGAAAGGCATTTATGCACGCACTGAGCTCGAAGAACGCCCTCTGCAGCACCTACTTATCCATGTACACACTGTCTGTGGGGTACTCCGTAAGGTCAATATATGTACTAGGATTCCTACGTGCTATTGCCCTAAACAAGTGTGGAATATCCTCGTACGATGCCTTGTACGTCCCGAACCTTATCTCCAATGTTTTTCTCTTTGCCCTCCATACCTTCCCGTAACTAATCTTACATTGAAATCTCTCTTCGACTGCTCTAATAATAAATCGAGGCTCTAGGTGCGGGTTGTCCACAATCTGATCGTACAACACATTTGCTACCCAAGTGAACTATAGATTCTGGTGCTCCTGCTCTGCTTGCTCCAGTTCATAGTTATGCTCCTTCACTATGGAGCATTTCCAATATTCCTTCCACTTTCCCATACATGCGTGCACCTGTCATGGGCACGAATCTACGACACACCTCACGTCGTACTCCTTCTTGCTTGACTTCACTACCTTGAATTGCTGCCGAAGAGACATTGCCTAGTACTTCACAGCATCCATCACAACATCCTTGTCTTTATATATGGCTCCCTCCATGACCTTGTTCTCATGATACTCCTATGCATCACGGCTCCCTTCATTAATTGCTAAGTCTTCGAAATTAAAGGTACTCCACACACCGAGGATAGGCACATCGGGAGTATTATCCTCTTCGTCCGAGTGTTCACCCTCTGGGACTTCGTCATCTACAAGGTTATCCGCCTCCATCATTTCAACTATGTTCTCCACCTCCTCGCCTTCATCAGCCACCCCCTCATCTCCACGACTGTCTCCTTGCCACTACCGATCTCCTCGTTACAGCCAATCTCCTCTCCCCTGCCCCCAATCTCCTCACTGCCTTCGACAGGGCATGTTTCCATGTTTCTCTCCTCCTCCTCCATTATATCTACCTCGTTATCACGCACTTTTAGTACAGATGGAGTTAATTGGTAGCATTGTACCAGTAACACCAGAGGCCAACCGCGTTCTAAAGCATATCCAACATAGCTCCTCCATGTTGATGTTGCATTTATAGGAACCAACTCTCTAAAGAAACCATCTTGCGCACGACTTACTACGGCTCTAACATGCAACTGATAAGTCTAGGCATCCAAATTGAATAACCGAAACAACTATTTCATTAACCTCCTGTATGTCCTATCGCTCAGTCTAGATATGCCCCGTGTGACTAAAGAAAATCTAGATAAATCCACTCCATTAGACCCCTCTGTTCTCTCCCCATCTCCATAAAATATTTTAAAATACATTTTCTCCGCATGTTACCTACAACGTCCGACCGGAAAAAGAATTAGTTTTTTCTCTTATTGTTACAATATCCTATGTCGTAAATTAGCTACACATAATTTTCCCAAACTTTCCCAAACGACATTACTGCTATCAATATCGATCTACAACATGTGGCTATCCTACCATGTTTTATAACACTACTCTACCTTTAGTCTCTACAACAGTACTAATTATTACCGCTACTTTACATTCCTAACCATGCTGCATTATATTATTTCGAAAAAATTTTTTGGGACTTACCTCCAACTAAATGCGATGACCTATTTCTTCTCCTTTTCCTCCTCCTCTCCTTTTCTCTCCCTTTTTCCTCTCTTTTTTTCTTCTCTTTTCTTCCTCTTCTCTTCTTCTCTTTGCTTCTCTGGCTCTGGCTCTAGCTCGGCTTATAAAGGCCACTGATCGCCCCAGTATAGGGCAATCGCCCCTAAACTGGGTGATAGGTGGGGCCCACGTAATGGCTCCCTCCTAGGTCGTTACACCCCTAACGGTCACTGGACCGATCTCCTATGCCTAGGGCAATCGCCCCCCTAGGGATGACCGGTGTCCAGTTCTGCTATTTCATATTTCCTGTATTTTCAAAAAAGATTTAAAAAATATTAAATAAAAATTCACAAACAAATTTTGGAGTCAAAATTCACAAAAAGATTAATAATATGGCATACACTACGTTGATGCATTAAGAAGGAATCAGCATATGTAGCTAGCAGAGGTGTTAAAATGTTCATAGCGCTAGTATTAGCCGATGCATTATCTAAGTTAATAGAAAAAAATCTTATCTATTATTTCAAATTCCTAAACAACATTCATGATGATATCAACTATATTCTCACCTGTGTGATTAACATTTATAAGTCCTAGTGTAATTATTTTTCTCTATTTCCCAATTTTAGTTAACATAATGTACAACAACACTTAAATAATCTTCCCTAGACCTACCAGCCCAGATGTCTAACATTAACGAAATAGAAAATGTGTAAGTTTTAAACTGTTCTTTTATTTTTGACTTGTTAGTGTTATACAATTTTTTAAAGTCTCTAGTTGTTGTCTGAGAGGAAACACTTGTAAATTTAGGATTATGAACAGTTTTAATATATTCTTGAAAAGCAGGAGATTCACCAAATCCTAACGGTAAATCTTTGGAAGCAATTAGATGACACAAAACCTCTCTAGCTACTTTGAAATTACAGTCCCAATTATGTACTGTCCTGTCAGGGTTGTAGTTCAATTGTTGTTGCCTCATTTGAACGTCGTTCCTCTTCTTGCACACCACGACGTGCCTCTTCAGGTGTCCCGTGCCCGAGCATGTCGCAACAGATATTTCTTGTCCACAAATTTTACATTTATCTATATATCTCACTTGCTGCTCTTTGATAAGTTGCTTCAACTCGTCGTAGTCCTTCCACACCTCCGACCGGTTCACTCGGGCCCACTTCGATCCGACGGTATTGGAGTCAGAACCACAAGCTGAACCGGAAGATCCGTACAATACTTCCTCGGTTCCATGTGTTCCTGCTTGGTTGTCCGGTTCTGTAAACTATGATCAATTGGTTTATAGTCCTTCAATGTTAAACCGAACTGGCTAAGATCAAATTCATGGAGAATTTCTATCGGCCATTTCGAATAGCTGCAACTACAAAATAATTCAACAAATAAATTAAAGTATGAATAATACATCAAAAATATATTGATTTGATATAACCATTCAAAGCTCACGCTATCGAATCTAGAAATTGGAAATATTTTTTTGCAAAATATTTCAATCTTTGCCCATCTTCGCAAGGAAGAACTGAATTTTTCGCTCGCAATGCAGAGAAGAGAATAGGGTTGAAAGTATGGCTGGATGGAGAGAGGATGCATGCCGATTTATAGGAAAAATGTGGGATTTTTTTAGAATTTTTCTTTTTTATGATTTTTTCAAACTCAAAACGCTCAAAAAAACGGTTATATTCATCTAAACGGTTAAAAAAGGCTATTTTTCAAACGAACCGAAGGAACCGGGCTGACTCGTTTCGCACGTGCACTACCCGCCTGTCGGCGCCCGCCGCGTGGTGCAGCTAACCTAGCACGCACGTGGGCGCTGGCTCGTGCGCGTGTGCCGCGTGGTCCGCGGGGACGACGTGGGGCTGTGGAGCAGCCGACACGTGGCTTTGGGCGTGGGCGCACCGACGGGTTCGAATTAGCCGAACGAACGGGGCCAGACAAACCGGGCCGGGCTTGCCAGCCTGACGGGTTGATGGTTAGGCCTAGGCACGGTTCGCCGAACCGAACCAGGCTGGCTCCGTTCATTTTGAAACCAAAACCAAACTGGGTCGGCCCGGTGAATAGCACCGAGCCACCTGATTTGGCCAATATGGCCAACTCTAGATCCATCCACATACGAATCTTTGCACAAAGATTGAAGGGTGAAAAAACGCCTATACAAACCCCTAAAACACAGTCGCCTATGGTTCAGCAAAAGCGAACTATTTTATTTAAAAATAGTAATCTCTACTATTAAAAAATGTGGGATGGTGATCTCATATTTGCTAAAATTACTCATCAATGTCATCACATAAAAATCTTCCTTTACCATCATCAAAATTATATATCACATATCACCACCCATTAAAATTACCCACCATATGCCTCTTCTATTAAAACAATCCTCCACGTGCCTTCCGTTGCAACGCGTGGGACATGAGATAGTCTAAGTGTGAAAGTGGAGCTAAGGACATGAACCCCCGACATATTCGAGTATGAAAGTGGAGCTAATGATATGAGCCAAACATATGGAATATAACACTGTTGAAAGCAATATGATATTTGTTCGTTGCAATGTAAGCAATATGATATTTGTTCGTTGCAATGTAAGCAATATGATATTTGTTCGTTGCAATGTACAACCACTCGGCTAGTTTAGATAAATGCAAACCTCTGCTTTTAGTCGATAACCATGTAGGATCTTTATACCGGATCTAGCTAGCTAGCTCTTGTCGAGTAAGGTATAACAAAATTGTAGAAAAATATTAATTATCGCAAACTAGCCAGTCGGAGGCTCCTAACAGCAAGTGAGGGTGTAACTGGGTCTACAACTGTATTAATGTAGTTGTAAATAGTAAAAAAAAGGTTGAGAGTAAAATATAAGAGAGAAATATATAGAGATTGGGAAAATATGCCTACCGTTGTTTGGGCAGAATATAGATCCAGGAGGTAAATAATAAAATAGGATCAGAAATGGACAAAAAAAAGTCTATGATTACACATGCTCTAATTAGTTGCTGCCAAAACAACATGATGGCGTAAGACAATTGCGTGGTTCTCTTATGAGCACTAAACCACACCTTGCCTTGCACGGCGCGGAAGGTTACAGTCATTTTCGTAGTAAGTTTTTGCAGTACTCCACTCTCCTCAAGTATCAACTCTGTAATCGTTTTTGGGTGCATTTCAGTTGGCAACATCGGAAACAGTGATTGATGGGAAGACTCTGGGACGTCAATGCCTGCAGGAATCAGGAATTCAGGATGGAATCCTAGCCATATATAAGAGGGTCCCGAATAAATGTGAAAACTGCATGTAGGGGAGTGACATATACCGATATTCGGATGTTGATGTTATCATCGAGCGTACCGTCATGTTATGGCCGATGAGGTGGGCTAGCTAGCCTTGACATGTAACCTGGTAAGTTCTATTTTCTTTCAGAGTGAACAACTTTAGGAAGTTAGTATAATTAACAGGGGCTAGATACCTAGATAGATAGTATCCCTCCTGTCAGAAATAAGTGTGTTCTAAACATTAGCATGATCTTCAAAATACATCTTCGACTACAAATTATGACAATTCATTTATTAAACCAATTAAAATTATTAACTATGAAAGTACTTTTCAAGATGAATTTATATATATGATTTTTTATGTACTCAATCTAAATAGTTTAAAAGATATTTGTAGCAAAAGTTTTAAATCTTTGAGTTGCCTATATTTCAAACTACAGATAATTCTGACCGGAGGGAGTATATGGCTTCATTGATCAAGAATGTTTGGATAGCAGAAGTGCAGAATGACTTGACCTGATACATCGAAAACCTCTACAGTTTCTAGTTCGGTACCTTTCCAACCAAACAACGTATATTAGTTTCATCTTCGAGACGGTAATAGCTCATATTTTCTTCGGATAAGGGAATATACCCGATTTCCATTATTTTGACAACGGTAAGAGCTCTTATCACATTTGTAAATTCTGATTATCTAGGATTAAAGTAGGTCTTACTACAGTTCTAAATTCTGTTTATATAGGAGTAGGACGCAACCGCTCATCTTTACTGGTAGACAGCTACTAGACGTCTGGACCTGTGGAAAAATTGCACGTGGAAAAATCTTTTAGTGCGACTAGAAGTGTGACTAGCTAGGTGGAAATAACTTGAGAGACTCCTCGGTCGTTGCAAAAAAAGAAGGTATGCAGACACCGACTCTGGATGGTATGCATATGCAAAGAAGGTATGCAGACACGGGCTCTGTAAAAAGCAAGCAGCGCTTAGCGACCGCAGCGGTGCAAGTCGTTCTAGCTCCATCAACGACTGTAACATCCAATGGCACTAGCGCCCTTGGACCTTGGACTTCCTACATTTACATCCTTCGTTATGACTGACTGAACGGCATCACATTCTTGCAGTTTAATGTGCTTTGCTGACTACTAATGGCGGTTTACTACTTGGCCGCTTATATATAGTTTGCAAATGCAGGAAGCCATGTTACCTCTGAATATTTAGCTAATCCTGTAAAACCCAACCCCAACACCAAAACCAACACCAACACCACGCAGAGCAGAACCTGATTAGCACACCGATGAGCTCGACTGGAGTGGTCGTTAGCTCCCTATTTTTGGTGCTGGTGTGTTTGGCAGCTGCGCCGCGAGCATCTGCGGCAGCCTCAGCTAGAGCTACCGGTGGGATCATGTATATCCCTTCTAATGTCTCCTTGGCTACTCACTGTCTCTCCAGCTGTGGAGATGCCGACATCATCTATCCCTTCGGGATAGGTCACGGCTGCTTCCGGCAAGGCTTCGAGCTTACTTGCAACCACTCCACACAGCCTCCCAAGCTCTTTCTAGCTAACACCACTGTTCAGGTTACTAACACATATTTCAGCGGGGCTTGGGTGTCCTTGTTCTTTAACATTACGACAAGGCCAGGTAGGGATACCTATGACATGTCGTGGGAGCTAGAGTATCCTACTATGGGCATTACTATCTCTAGTTACAATACTTTCTATGTTGTTGGTTGTGATTTTGTTGTCTACATGTCCGATTACGCGGGAGAACCTATCGGTTCTTGCATAAGTAGATGCAATGGTGAGAAGGTAGATGAAGGGCCTTGCAATGGGATGGGCTGCTGTGCCATCAAGTTACCAAGGAACCTGCTAGGCTTTTGGTCAACACTTACCCGTAGCACTAATGCTACGGTACCACAATTAGATCCGGTGCACATCATGGCTTTCATGTCGTCTCGTGATTATTACATATCCAATGCGACCGATCTTTTTTTAAGTTGGACAAATGCAAGTAATATTCAAGGCACGTTTCTTGAAATTGCCATGATGGATCAACCAAGCTGTGAAAGTGCGCAGTTGAACAAAGTAACCTATGCTTGTAATGAGGAAAGTAATTGCAGGAATATGTCATCTGGAGGCTACTCGTGTTGGTGCCCCAGCTACAGACAAGGCAATCCTTACACCATGGAAGGCTGCAATTCAGGTCTTTCTCAGGAAATATGCTTTTTCTACATTTTCCTATATATGGCGCTATCTATGTGTTATATTACTACATTCAAAAGTTCATAAAAAATTCTAATATGTAGGTTTAAACATATTATATGATCATGCAAAATTTTAAGATTAAACTCGTCATTTTTTAAGATATAAAATTAAGGAGCAATAAAAATAAATAGTGCTGAACAATGGAAAATTAGTATTCATGATTTTTTTCATACCTTTGCAATGCAATCAAATTTAATCTTGAAATTCTACATGGTAGTACGACAATAGCTAGGTTCTTCCCTGTATCCCTGAATTTTTTTTTGAGAATTCTTAAAAAAATGTTATACATAGGAATTATGGAAGTAGCACCAAAAAGTGGATAGGATATGGTATTTCATTGCATTGTATCCCTCAAATGTAGTCCTTGCAACGCCATTTACTACAAAACTCAAAATAAATATTGGTCTTTTCCAAAAGCATGCCTCCAAATCTCAGATAAATCAGACAACTTTGAGACATGAAAATATCCTACAATTTTCCTATTTATTTTTCTCCTAATTGGAATGTGTTTATTTTATGTAGAAAATGACGTACGTATTAGAGTTTTCAGCATTTTTAAGTAGTACGGTCATTCTATAGTGCTTTTATTAGTTAAAAAATGACAAAAGACGAAGTTGCATTAAAAAATATCCATTGTTTGATTTTAGTAGTACAATCAATTTCAACTTTCTTGCAAATCTTTCTCCCTCGATTGATTTCATAGGGCGTACACACATTTCAACCATTAACCCAAGAAAAATAAAGGTTTCGTGACACAAAAGTGATGCCGTTGAGTTCATATGTGAAAATAATACTTTATAAACAATATATTTCGAAGGAATTAATTCAGTGTTAGGAATCATCCTAAACTACACCATACAAAATAGGATTGTTTTACCCTTCTTGGTACCTTTTAGTGTCTTTAATCTGGACTATTCATCATGCTCAATCCAATAGTTGTTATTAAATAGTACCTCTTTGTATCTCCTAAAGGAGCTAATGGATAGAAGGACAAATGTCTATTTTTTGCTTCCCTTAAGTCGCTCCATCTCTTTTCCCTAATCTCTCCCACTGGCATCGTCCTCGCTGCCGGTCGGCCGACCGCTGCCGTTGTCCACGCCGTCGTCGTTTGTGATGCCAAAGCCATCCACGAGTGTCGCTGTGGCCGTCCACGCATGCCGCTGACGTCCACATGTGTTGTAGACCTACGACGTCCGCATGTGTTGTAGACATAAGGCAAGAACTCCCTTTGACATAGGAGCGAGGGGGCAACCCCACTATTTGTATCCTAGATTGCCTTTTCAGGTCTTCCTTCGGGGAGGGGCCTGCAAAGCAACGCGGAGCACGAGCGGAGCCCAGTGGGGACGGAGCGGAGGCTAGCGAAGGAGCGGTGAAGCGAAGCAGATGGCACTCACGCCGAGCAACCGAGCAACGAGAG
Source organism: Olyra latifolia (assembly GCA_036346145.1). NCBI lineage: Eukaryota > Viridiplantae > Streptophyta > Magnoliopsida > Poales > Poaceae > Olyra > Olyra latifolia. Next base: position 50,604,797 of record CM070524.1, on the reverse strand, counting down.
GGGGGAGGCGAGGCCAGGTGGAGCAACGTCAGAAGTAGACAGGAATGAAACAGGATAAGTCAAGCAGCAAGGCCCTGCGGTGCAGCGCGGGGCGACAAAGGAGACGGGCGGAGCAAGGATGGAGCCTCCCCGAGAGCCCCGAAGCGGTGAACATTTAAGGGTGAAGTGGGGGCGTGCAGAATGGCAACGACGGAAGACATCTTCTTGACGCCCACGAAACCGAGGAGACAGGTAGTACGACAAGGCCTGCCACTCTGTCAAAGTACTCGAGTAGACCCTGCACCGCGCCAAGCCTGTCCATAACCGCCACCCATGTGTAATCCCCCTATAACCCCACATAGGATACTTAGCAAGAGGGCAAGGTGGTAATGAAGCCGGGTAGGGGTTAAAGAAAAGACCTGATAAGGCCCAATCTACTATTGAGCGAAGGATGGCCCAATCTTTCACGGCACAACGAAGATAGCTTGGTGGTACTTGCACTCGAACATCAAAAGAGCGGTCAAGAAGTAAGAAACCGATCACACAAACCACGATCAACACAAGAACGCGAATTGAGTGGAGGAATCGTATAGATTCTGTGGACAATCACAAGAACATGACACGTTCTTGACTTGCACCAACACTAACAAACCCATGAACGGAAAGAACCTATCAAAAATACTTGGTATTTGCTCCACAAACACCCATGGTTGCTGCTGTCTATTTCTGATAATCAAAGTTTGCCTCACAATAGATGGAATACGTAGTTATTTATACTAGGAACATCCCTCCTAGTTTAGGTGTGATACCAAATAAGAAACTAAAGGGGTTTTCTTGGGTAGATAAAACGGTTTAAAGCCTTGGAAATTGAATAGCAGCACCATGTTTCGCGCAGCTATTGACAGCCTGTGCAGCTTCCACCAAAATAGTGATTACTCCCACCTCGGAAGTCCAAAAGAGGCACGGTTTGAAGTGCTAGAAACTAGACTTCAATATCTTTCCATCCATATGGCCCATGACCATATTTATTATGGAGAGTAGCACCAGCAACATGAGCAAAATGATGGACAGATTTCAATAGGTCATCCTTGCACATGCATTACTCTTTCCATGCTAACGGATCAATGCCAATAATGCTAACAAATATGGATCCAATAGGAATTCCCTCCTGAGGTGGTATATCTCCAAATGGAATTTACTCCTTGGGGATGCATATCCATTTCACCTTTGTTCTCTTTAACATTTGCATTGCAATTCTCAACCCGTAGCACATCATGGACATAATTTATATCGGCCTTGTGACTCCCTTGCACTATAGCAGTAGCAAAGCAAGTATTTTGATGAGATGGAGAGATGGGGTCATGAGATGATATAGCAACAGAGGATTTATCTGCATCAAGACCGTTGGACCCCTGGCAGCAGGGCAGGTGAGGAGCAAAGCATGTAAATTCAACTGAAATGTCGCTATAGCCCCTGCTTTGGCTTAGCCAGAGAGGGGAGCAAGGCCTGCTAACATTGTACAACCCCGCCAATATAAAGGAAGCATGAGCCGATGCAAGGGGGATTTTTCCTCTTTCCTCCATTCCACTTCCATTTCAAGTCTGGGTGTGTCGAGAGAGAGCGAGAGTCTTCTCCAACGAGCTGCTCCGGGTGTGTGAGTTGCTCCGCTTGGACCTCACTCACTAGGGGCAGCCCCCTTTTCCTATTTGCGGGTTCACGCCTGCAACAGTGGCGCCGTCCATGGGGGCCGATTGCTGCAAAGAAGCCGTCACCCCAAACTAGTTTGACAAAGAACCGACTACAGCCATGCCGCCGAAGGAGATGGTGGCAGCCGCGTCCTTGGGAGTCACGATGGATGCTAGCGAAGGAGGATCGGGGAGGTCACTGAGGAGCCAGACACGGAGCCGCCCTCAAGCGCAGGTGGAGGAATACCGAGTCCCTGTAGGAGTGGAGGACTCCCATGAGGTGCTCCCACTGCAGCCTGTGGTGGCGACGTGCATGCGTGCTCCCAGACGTCGCCCCCAGGCGGGGGCCAGTTGATGGCAGCACAGGAGGAGGAGGCAGTGGAAGCATCAAACCACCTAGGCCGATGAGGCTGTGGACGCTAAGGAGGAGCTGCACCGTGGAGGGCAAGGAGATGACAGGTGGTTCTTGATCCCAATGTGAGGGCCCTCATGGAGGCGAACGCGAAGCTCATGAAGGAGGTGAAGCACCTGAAAGAGCAGGCGCACCAAGGTCCCAAGGTTCCCCTAGACGAGAGGTCCGACCAAGAGGTGCTGTCGCCTGTGCGCGCAAGGATGACCAAGGAAGACGACGACCTCCCCTGTGCGCTAGACTCCGGGCGAAGAAGTGGCCATCCCCAGGGACCTTCAAGTTACCAACCTTCAAACCATACAACGGCAAGGTGGACCGGCGGGAGTTCCTCCGCGTCTACGACACCGCAGTGGAAGCAGCAGGGGGATGATGACATCAAGGCTAAAGGGCTACTGCTGGCACTGGAAGGGATAGCCCTCTCATGGTATTCCTCTCTGGAGCCTTGGTCCATTGAGAGTTGGCCTCAACTCTGCACCAAGATGGAGAGTAACTTCCAAGGAAACTTCGATGGCATGAAGGAGGAGAGCGATCTGTTTGCTGTCAAATAGCGCGAGGGGGAGTCCCTCAAGAGCTATTTCCAGCGGTTCTCCAAGATCAAGTGCCAAATCCGAGGAGTCAGCGACACAACCATCATCAACGCGGCTCGCTGTGGCCTGCGGAGGGGACCATTGGCGGAGAGGCTCGCCCGTGAAGAAGTCCGCACGGTGGAGGAGCTCTTTGCGAAGATAAAGGAGTATGCCTGCATGGAGGAAGATAATTTCCGGAGGGAAGAAAAGCCGAGGCACCAGTTGTCAAGGCAGTCCCCAAGCCAAAGAGACAAGGAGAAAGAGCGCGTGCCCCGGGTAAAGGCGAGGCCACATAACAAGGAGCGTGAAGACAAAGACAAAGGGAAAAGAGTCTACTACGTACATTGACGAGCATGACAACCGACGTGATGACAAGAGGAGGCGGCTGGAGCAGTGGGGGCGTAGCCAGCCCCGCTGGCATGACAATCGAGAGGGTGAGCGTCTCGCGCCCAGAAGAGACGAAGTAGCAAGGAGGAGGTACCGCTGCGAGTACCATGGGGAGAATGGTACCCATGACACGATTCACTGCAAAGTAATCGAAGGGTACCGACGGTTCGAAGCGAAGCGAAGGAAGGCTGAAGTGTTGGCACCACCACCACCCCCACCACCATCGGAACACCAGAGACCCCCGTAGCGTGGAGCAGTCCACCATATGCAGAGGGTCATAAATACCATCATCGGAGTATCTTCTTTGCACCTATCTTCAGAAAGACAATGCAAGGCCTACGCGAGGCAAATCAACCACGTTGGGGTCAATCCATCCTCCACTCCCCCATAGCATAATGAGCCTATCACGTTCATGGAAGAAGATGCGAGGGGGTGCATTTGCCGCATCAAGACTCCTTGGTCATCACCGCCATAATTGCAAATTGTGAAGTCCGACGGATACTGGTCGATGGGAGAAGCGTAGTAGATATTCTCTTTGCTAACGCCTTCAGGCAGATGATGATACCTTACTATAGGTTGAGAAGGTCGGAGGTGCCGCTGGTGGGTTTCGGAGGAAACCCCATTGAAACACTTGGACAGATAGAGCTTTAGGTCACCTTCGGAACGCCAGAGGCTAGCATCACACGCGAAGTCACTTTCGATGTCATGGACATGCCATTGCAGTACAACACAGTAATGGGCCGAGGGTCCTTAACCTCCCTAGGAGCCATTATACATCATGTATTCCTTTTCATGAAAATACCTTCGCCAGGTGGCCCAATCACCGTGCGGGGGGACCAAGCCTTAGCAAGAAAAATAGACTTGGAGGGGCCTTCGCAGTTCAAGAATGTATATGCGGCGGAAGAAGACTCTCTCTTAGATCAACGTAAAAAATGGCTCCCAAAACCCAAGCCTCAAGGGAAAACAAAGCGAGTGTCACTGCAACCCGAAGGAAACAAGATGGTGATGTTGAGCGCCGACCTAGCCCTATGCGAAGCCTTGCTCGAAGTCCTCCGGCAGCACGAGGGTGTGTTTGCCTGGAGCCCGGGAGACATCCCTAGGGTAGGGTGGAGCACAATTGAGCACTCCCTCGCTATCAAGCCTCACGCCAAACCTAAGAAACAGAAGTTGAGGAAGCTGGCTACAAAAAGACAAGACGCGGCAAAAGCAGAGGTCATGAAGCTGCTACAAGTGGGAATCATTCGTGAGGTCGTTTACACTGAATGGCTCGCGAATATAGTCCTCGTCAAAAAGTTCAGCAGAGCATGGAGGATGTGTATAGACTTCACCGACTTAAACAAATCATGCCTGAAGGATGATTTCCCCCTCCTCGCATTGACCAGCTTGTTGACTCCACTTCTGGCTCTGAAATGATGAGTTTTCTTGTTGCATATTCAGGATATCACCAAGTCTACATGCGGGGAGAGGACGAGGCGAAAACGACATTTATCATGCATGCCCTTCGGAACATATTGCTTCATGCGAAATCCTTTCGGCCTCAAGAACGCTGACGCAACCTTTGCAAGGCTGATAGCAAAGATTTTCACCAAGCAACTTAGAAGAAACATCGAAGCGTATGTTGATTATATCATCGTCATGAGTGACAAGAAGGAAAACTACGTTGCCAAATCCTGAGAAGATAAGGGTGATTCAAGACATGGCCTCTCCGAGAAACGTCAAGGTGGTCTAATGGCTCGCAGGACGGCTTGCAGCACTCAGCAGCTTTCTAGCCAAGTTCGCGGAGCAGAGCCTCCTGTTCTTTAAGGCCATCCAAGCCTGCGAAACCTTCTTCTGGATGAACGAATGCCAAGTTGCATTCAACGTCCTCAAACAAAGCCTGATGAAGCAGTACACCCTATAGAGCCCGAAGCAAGGGGAGGAGCTGTTCCTCTACTTAGCTGCAAGCCCCTCCGCGGTCAACGTCGTCTTGGTACGAGAGGAGGCTGCAAAGCAACAACCGGCTTTGCAGGGGGCAAAGCTTCGGTACTCCAATATGGAAAAGCTAGCACACGTCCTGCTGATAGCGTCAAGAAAGCTCCGGCATTACTTCCAAGTCAACCACATCAAGGTACTTACGGCATACCCTCTGAGCTCTATGCTATCCAGCAGGGAGAGCTCCGGATGAATCAACAAATGGGCGGTGGAGCTAGCACCATTCAAGCTGTCCATCGTCCCGCGCACTGCAATCAAGAGTCAAGCCCTGGCGGACTTTGTAGCAGAATGAACATCCCTGGTGGCAGAAGGACAAGATCTTGCTGAGGTATGGATCATACACTTAGACGGATCATGGAGCGTGAACAGAGCCGGAGCAGCAGCAATAATCATGGCACCCGGAGGGGAGAGAGCTGAATTTGCGGCAAAGCTGGAGTTCCCATCAACCAACAACATTGCGGAGTACGAAGCGCTACCCTTGGGGCTCCGAAAAGCAAAAGCTATTGGGGCGAAGTGAGCAGTCCTAAAGACCGACTCAAAGATGATCGAAGGACACATCAGCAAAGAGTATCAAGTCAAGGATGCACAGCTCCAGCGGTATGTCGATACCATCAGAGCGATGGAAAAAAGCTTCATAGGTTTCTCTGTGCAGGCGATTCCAAGGGCGCAAAATGAGGGCGCAGACGAGCTGGCGAAGGCAGAAGGAGCCGGAGTGTCCTTACCCCCGACAGTGTTTTTTGAAGTACTTTGAGCTCTATCGGTTGCCGTGGAGGTCAACCTCATAGTTCAAACTGCCAGCAAAGATTGGAGTGAAGAATTATACAACTACCTTCTGGATGACATGCTCCCACAAGACGAGGCGTATGCGAAGCGCTTGGAAACCAGAGCAAGGAGGTATGCTATCATTAAGGGCCTTTTGTTCCGAGGCGGGCTCTGCACCCCGTGGCTCCGCTGCATCTCCCAGGAGGAAGGAATCAGAGGTTTACGCGAAGCACATGAAGGAGACTGCGGCGCACACTAGACCCCAAGGAATCTCGCAGGAAAGGTGTTAAGAATGGGCATGTACTGGCCAACCGGACTGCAGGATGCGAAGCGCCTGGTCCAGCATTGCCACACATGCCAATGAATGACCAAGCAGAAGAAGGCGCTACTGAGCGAACTACACCCCAAACCCCAGTGACGCCGTTTGCCAAGTAGGGGATCGACATCGCTGGATCCCTCACGAAAGCTCGGGGGAGCCCCCAATTTGTCATCGTGACAATTGACTATTTCTCCTGCTGGATCAAAGCGGAACTGGTGGTGAAGGTAACCGCAGAAGCTGCGCAAAAATTTTCTAGAAAACAATCATTTGCAGGTTCGAGGTACCGTTTCAAGTCATAACCAACAATGGATCTCAGTTCGAATCCAAAAAGTTTAAAGACTACTATGAAGGGGTCGGCACAAAAATACGCTTCCCATCGGTGAGCCAGCCACAACCGAACGGAGCAGTCGAAAGAGCAAACGGGATAATCATGGATGGCGTCAAGAAAAGGCTCTACAACTCGGCCAAGGGCACGTAGCCAGATAAGGTCCCTAAAGTCCTGTGGGCGGCCCGCACCTCCGCATCCAAGGCAACTGGATTCCCCCCATTCAGGCTCGTCTTCGAAGAGGAAGCGGTCACACCTGTGAAAATCCAAGCCAGTCCCTACGGGTGATTAGGGTTCCCATGCAGGAAGGAGTGGAGGTTATGCACGATCTAACGGAAGAATACAGGCTCCAGGCCCTGATCACAATGTAGGCCTATGCGAAGGCGTCGACGCGAAGCTTCAATAAGAAGGTGAAGCAACACAACCTCGTACCGAGGGACATGGTGCTTAAGAGGGCAACCCTGACATACGCAAAGCTAGAAATAATGTGGGAAGGCCCATACATCATCAAGGAGTCCACAACAAAAAGTGCCCACAAGCTAGTAACTCCGGAGGGGGAAGAAGTGCAAAGGACCTGGAACACCGAGGCCCTTAAGAGGTTCTACCCATGTAGGGCTCGCATTATAGCGGAGCGAACACTTGTATTGTAAAAAAAAAGAAGAGTTATGTTCGAGGGCCATTTTACGCCCCCACCCGTGGTTTATTTACCCTTCGGGGGTTTCCACATTAAAATCACGTCTCTTTATGTCCCTGGGCAACTTTACTTCATAGGATTCGTGCGAAGGTAGCGATGGCAGAATACGAAGCCATGGCGCCGCGGTTCCGAGTGTTTGGTGGGCTAAAGTCCCACCCACTCATTCTCTTCGGAACGTTTGGTCGGCTAACGTTCTACTCGTTCCCTCCGTGCACCGAGTGCTTGGTGGGCTAAAGTCCCACCCACTCTTTCGCTTCGGAATGCTTGGTAGACTAACGCCCAACTTGTTCCCTCCGCACGCTGAGTGCTTGGTGGGCTAAAGTCCCACCACTCCTTCGCTTCGGAACGCTTGGCAGGCTAACGTCCTACCCGTTTCCTCCGCGCGCCGAGTGCTTGGTGGGCTAAAGTCCCACCCACTCCTTCTCTTCAGAACGCTTGGTAGGCTAATGCTCTATCCGTTCCCTCCGTGCACCGAGTGTTTGGTGGGCTAAAGTCCCACCCACTCCTTCGCTTCGGAACGCTTGGTAGGCTAACGCCCTACCCATTCCCTCCGAGCGCCGAGTGCTTGGTGGGGCTAAAGTTCTACCCACTCCTTCGCTTCGAAACGCTTGGTAGGCTAACGCCCTACTAGTTCCCTCTGCGCAACGAGTGCTTGGTGGGCTAAAGTCCCACCTACTCCTTTGCTTCGGAACGCTTGGTAGGCTAACGCCTTACCTGTTCCCTCCGCGCGCCGAGTGCTTGGTGGGCTAAAGTCCCACCTACTCCTTCGCTTCGGATTGCTTGGTAGGCTAACGTCCTACCCATTCCCTCCTCGCACCGAGTGCTTGGTGGGCTAAAGCTCCACCCAATCCTTCGCTTCGGAACGCTTGGTAGGCTAACACCTACCCGTTCCCTCCACGCGCCGAGTGCTTGGTGGGCTAACGTCCCACCCACTCCTTCGCTTCGGAACGCTTGGTAGGCTTCGGAACACTTGGTAGGCTAACATCCTATCTGTTTCCACGCCGCAAGCCAGCACTTGGTAGATAACGTCCATCCGCTAACTTAATGAAAATTTGTACCTACTCTACTACGTGGGATGGTAGCTTGGAGGACCAAGGATAGGGCCATAATTGCCAGAGGCATAAAATTCCAAAGCCCGAAGGCTGAATCATACAAAAGGCCTGATGGCTATATTGCAGAAATTTACATAAGTCCTAGGCTACGCGAAGACGCTGGTTTTCGTTGTGGCCACGGTGGAAACGGATGTGGCCAAGGCGGTAGCAGCCAACAACAAAGGATCCTTCGCCGCCCTGGTTGCTGCCTAAAGAGCTAACCGGGGAATGCGATGCTGCGGGGCTGACCATCGAGTCCGGGAACGGCGCTAGACGGTTGCCATCATGGTCCTATTCATCAAGGATAACGATGGCGTGGGGGGCATCAGCCCGAGAGGGACTGTGACGATGGGATCCACGTCTCGGTCCACCCCGCCCCTTTCCTCGGCTGCGGCAACCTCTTCACCCTTTGCAGCGCCAGGAGGAGCCACGTCGCCGCGGCGCGGCGGTGTAATCCTAGTGGAGGAGCTGCGCAATGGCCGTGTCATCGGCGACCTCTTCCTCCACCTTGACCTCAGCAGAGAGTTCTGCTTGCAGGGCTATGGTGATGGCCGAGTCCTCCTCGTCGGAGAGGGAAATGATGGAGGAGAGAGAGGAGAAGCCCGAGAGATCAGATGACATGATGGAAGGGGAGCTGCTATTGCAGGGGCAATGAGGTTTGCTGAGCTATGACTATGGAGAGGTGGTGCAGTACAGGCCGTCACGATCACCCCAATTTGTAGGGGAAAGATGGCCAGGTGAAACGGCGCCGGAAGAAACAAAGCTGAGAAGGCGAAAGGTCCTTCTATGGCGTGGCACTGCGGAAGCCGAAAAGAATCCCGCCAGAGGGGAGACAAAATGGGGAAGTCGAGGTGGCGCGGTTGTGCGGCAAAAGCAAAATCGAGGCAGCTCCACGCGCGCCATTAAAGGACTGGTAGAAGTTGAACCAGCGCCAAGCCGATGAACCGACGGGTGTGTGTGATGGGCCCTCAATGACGTCAACAAGGCGGCTGGTGCGAAGCGATTGTGGTTTGAGCTCATTCGTTCCTTCGCCGCCTAGGGACTCCTGGGAGCTTACGTCGGCGCAGAAACCTCGTGAGGAAAGATTAGGGACGGGACACGTTAAAAAGGTAGAACATTGCACCTAGGGGCTGCCCCCTTCGCTCTGGAAGGGTGAGCCTACATTCGGGCTGAAGCAGCTAAAGCTAACGTTCTACTCGCACCGTTACAGCAAGTGCTGAGCGGGCTGATGTCCCGCTAAGTTGGTCGCTTGGCGAACGCGTTAATCACTTCGGCATCCTTGCTTCGGAGCATGAGGGACCACCCTAAGAACGACCTAAACTCATGGAGAGGAAAAGACCTTGCCTTAAAAACACTTACATGTCTTGACTAACAAATTTTTTTATAAAAGCAGAGACACGGAAGCACAAAAAATCTATGCGGGGCGCTCCTTCCCCTTGCCCTTTGCATCCACCTTTGGCCCTGTCTTGGTAGCTGCCTTTAAGGCATCTGTAGCCGCGCGAGCTCGGTGCACGGACTCCCTCGTTGCCTCCTCGATGTGTAAGCCCCAGAACTCGGAGCTAAAGCACGAGGCAAGGCGAGTCGTGGAGGGAGAAGTCTTCCCCATCGAGGCAAGGTTAGAAAACCCGGGATGCACAAGCCCGGCGGAGGTAGCGCCGAAGTTCTCTTGCACATGAGTGCATCCTCTCGTCTCTAGCAGCTGCACAGTCTTCAAAGAGCCGAGGCGGGCGCAATGGCTGGTGGAGTTCTGGAGAAGTTTCATCGCTTCGATTCGGGGCGCAGGGACGCGGCTGGAAGCTTCGATCCCCAGCCAGGGAAGCTGTTCAAGGAAGGCATCGGTCGCCCCTTGGATCTCAGAGGTAAGGGTCTCCGAGGTCTATAGGGAGGCCTCGTAGCGCTCCTCTGCCTTTTTGGCATTGATAGGGCTCATCCGAGCCTCGCCCTTCACTGCCGCTAACTGCCAGGGGTGTTCCTCCACTGCCTTCTTGAGCGTTTCCTTGGTGTTCTCCGCGACCTTTAGGAGCGCCTTCAGTTCCTCGATGCGGTCGTCTTTCTTTTTTTCATTTAGCTTCGCCGCATCGTTAGCCAACTCCGCGGACATGAGGCTAGCTTTCATGAAAGACACAAAGCCTTCCAGCTCAGCATTTTGGGAGGCCAAATCCTGACTCTGACTTAGCTCCTCTTGCGCTTTTGCCATGGACTCGGTGGATGACCGCAAAGCAGCTGACGGGTTTTCTCCGTCTCGAGGTCCTCCACCCGGTGACGAAGCGGAATCACCTCAGCCTTTGTTTGCTCGAAAGCTTCGGCCTTCAATCGGGTATGCTTGGCCACCTCCGTGGCTAGCAAGGCCCCTGCCACGCAAAATGGCATGCATGAGTAAAGGGAGGAGGGCTGACCCCAGGACCAACAAAGAAGAGAAGGGGAAGGCATACCTTCGTGAAAAGATCCGCAGCATGTCGCTTAGCGTGAAGTCATCGAAGTCGTTAAACAAGCGCCTCAACTCGGCGTCGGCGGTGAAGGCCTCGCGCATCCTCCTGAGGCCCGGGAGTGCTCTTTCCCTACTGCAGAAGTCTAAGCTCGACAAACCAGAGATGCCAAACCTGAAGCCGGGGCGTTGGAGACCTACGAGAGCAACCGCCACATGAGTTGGGTCCTCCACTGGCGCCGCTGGCAGGTCCACTACGGTTGGTGCTTCCATAGGGGAAATTTCCCCTTCCACAGCTGGGATAGACTCTGTAGCAGCAGTTGGAGGCTCCGCGGTCCCCATGATGGTGGCAAGTAACTCCACGGATCCCCATCGGCAGGGGCTTGGGGCCCGCCAGCGGTGCAGAAGGCGCTTGTTCTAGGGGGGCGCCACCTCCATGGCCACAGCAATTTCTTCGCCTGCGTCCAATTCTTGGTCAGGCCTCGCAGCCTCAACTCCATCTGGGTGTCCCGCAGATAAGGTTTTAGGGGTCTAACCTTTAGCATCGAGCGGAGTATTCAGAGCGGAGGGCTCTATGTGGAGCCCATGCGCTCCGCCCATGCCGGAGCTGCCCGGCTTCGCCTCATCATCCAGATCCACGAAGTCTACCCCAGGGATGTTCCGAAAGGAGTAGCCGAGGGAGCGCGCCTCGGACGGGCCGGCGTTGTGGGGAGGTCCACTGGTGTGCGACGGTGCCGACGATAATACGGCAATCGAGGCAGAAGAGTCTCCGTTCTTGTCTGCCTCCTCGTCGTCCTCATTAGAGCCGTCATCGTCCTCACCCACGTCGTCGCTTCCATCAGAGGGAGGAACGGCCCTGAGTGGACGGGCAGGATCACCCTCGCCCGTTTTGCGGGAGGGGGTGCCGCCTCCGTCCCTGGGCTTAGGCACCACACAGGGCCCCCATTGCCTCCATCGCAACCTCGTACTCTGCAGGCTTGCAAGGATGAGGAGCTCACGCACTCGCCTCTCGGCCGCCACGTGCCTGTGGTTCTAGACCCCCTCTAGTTGGACGACCGCCAGCATGCCGCCTCCCGGCATCTCCGTGGTGACGAGGGGATTCCTCGCCAGGGGCTCCACGCGCGCAAGGTAGAACTCCTCCGCCAGATCGTGCATCGTGCTCTGATGGCGGAGGGCCTTTAGGAATGACAGGAGCGCCGCTTCGTTGGCCGTCGCGGCCAGATTTGGTGATCGGATTGCGCGAACGGGGCCCATGGAAGTGCATAGCCGGGCGTCCAGGTCGTCGAGGGTCTGGTAGTACCATCGTCGTGTCCAGCCTGCCTCCCATTTCCCTTTGGCTGTGGCAGGGATCTCCTTTGACAGTGGTCGCTTTGTGTGGAAATTGAGGAAGCCGAAGCAAGACCGCACACCCTCGTCGCCTGCCTTCTGCTACTTTTGCTACCAAAAGGTGTCTTCAATGAGGGAGAAGACCCTCCCAGACAGCTGGTGGCCGGAAGGGCCGAAAGCCCAGTCCAGCGCTGCCCGCCGGATGATGGTATTGGGCGTAAGCTGTGATAACTTCGCCTTGAAGAGCTACAACACCTTCCCCACCAAGGGGAAGCAAGGTCGAAGCCCTGCCTCCAGGAAGGCGGAGAACACCACCGCCACGTTGGTGGAGCGCGTCACCCTAAACTCGCCTGCCAAGGCGTCGAGCTTACGGTGCCTAGGGTAGAACGCCCTAGAACAGGGAACAACACAGCCACATCTTCCTCCCTCAACACCCATTTCACTTGAGGGGCTCTTCAGGGCGCCATGGATCTCCTAGAGTGAATGATGACAAGGATGCTCCCACGGCCACGAAAGAGCCAAGTGGCAAAGTCGGCCGACGGCGATGGCTAGCTGTGGTGGCGCACCAGGGAACTAAAGTGACGGCGAACAAGAATGAAGAGGCCCAAGGAGGGCCAGGAAAGAGAGAGCCCTCACCTAGTGGCCCACGGATGGGCTTTAAAGGAAAGGAATGATTCAACCTAGCCATTAGATGGAGACGTGTGACAGGAATCACACGAGAGGTGGAGGCGTGCACGACGTGGGCGTATGGGCCACCTGCAACGGCATGAAGCCCAGCGGTCATAATGCCTAGCCGCAAAGACAGGATTGTGCGATGAGATGGTTGGGCGAGTAGGCGCCCGCCAAGTGGACACACATTGAAGGACGTTGGGAAGCGTGGCAGGCATAGTACGAAAATTCGAGGGACCGCGGGGATGCCCCGTTCCGCATGCCCAAGGGAGTTTAGAAACTTAGGCCTTCTTGTGACATGGCCAACGGCATGGTGAAGTAGGCCCTGTGGCCATGAGGGGCTCCTGTTGTCGACCTAAGGTAAGAACCCCCTTTAACATAGGAGCGAGGGGGCAACCCCCTATTTGTATCCTAGATTGCCTTTTTAGGTCTTCCTCGGGAAGGAGGGGGGAGGGCCCGCGAAGTAACGCGGAGCACGAGCAGAGCCTAGTGGGGACGGAGCGCAGGCTAGCTAAGGAACGATGAAGTGAAGCGAATGGCACTCACGCAGAGTAACGCGAGGGGGAGGCGAGGCCAGGCGGAGCAATGTCGGAGGTAGACGGGAATGAAACGGGATAAGTCAAGCAGCGAGGCCTAGCGGCACGGCGCGGGGCAATGGAGGAGACGGGCGGAGCAAGGATGGAGCCTCCCTGGGAGACCCAAGCGGCGAACATTTAAGGGTGAAGCGGGGGCGTGCGAAGCGGCAACGACGGAAAACATCTTCTTGACGTCCACGAAACTGAGGAGACAAATAGTACGACAAGGCCTGCCACTCTGTCAGAGCACTCGAGTTGGCCCTGCGCTGCGCCTGGCCTGTCCGTAACTGCCACCCATGTGTTATCCCCCTGTAACCCCACATAGGATACTTAGCAAGAGGGCAAGGTGGTAAAGAAACTGGGTAGGGGTTAGAGAAAAGACCGCAGGACCTCCTAGTAGCGGGGTAGGTGAGGGGCAAAGTATGTAAATTCAACTGAAATGTCGCTATAGCCCCTGCTCTGGCTTAGCTAGAGAGGGGAGCAAGGCCAGCTGACAACGTACAACCCCGCCTATATAAATGAAGCATGAGCCGATGCAAGGGGATTTTTTCCTCTTTCCGCCATTCCACTTTCACTTCGAGTGTGGGTGTGTCAAGAGAGAGCAAGAGTCTTCTTCGACGAGCTGCTCTGGGTGTGTGAGTTGCTCCACTTGGACCTCACTCACCAGGGGCAGCCCCCTTTTCCTATTTGCGGATTCACGCCCACAACAACATGCACCGCCTCCCCTCTTGCACGCGCCATCGCCACAGCCGTCGCCAGTGCACGTCACCGCCACCACCGGTTGGACCACTGCGCCTTGCTCATGTGAGATGGAGAGAGAGAAGAGAAGAGAAGGAAGAGAGGCTTTTTCAATCCTACCCTCACATATGGATGACTGGATTTGATTGATACCTTTTGGTATCTGTCCAAAGATGATAAAAAGTGTCAACAAAATTAGCCAGAGGGAATATTTCTTTTGTGATAGATATAAACTAAATATTGTGTATCTCCATTCCAATTATAGATACACTCCCATTTTTGCTCCCGTACTCTAATTATTGGAGGTGCTGGAATATTAAACATGAGTTTACCGTCCTTGAGCAGGTTACAACCCATATTCTAAAGGAAACTGTAAGAGATCATGTGGGAGCACGATCATTCCCTTCCCTTTTGGGCTTGAAGAAGGTTGCTACGCGCTTGAAAAATTTCGTCTTAACTGCACAACAGAAAACCTCACCGTCCTCGATCGAAAGCCAGTAAAATATGTTGTGGCCAACATTTCAGTGAACGATGGATATTTGAGTATTAAGAACGTGCTAAACAGTTACCAAGTGGACATAGCTGCTCCAGACGAGGATGATAGTTACATGGGCTATGACTTCCCTCTGGATGACCTTTTTGATTTATCTGAAGAATACGGTATGAAGATGTGGTGGGCAGTCACGAATATAACCTGCTTGAGAGCTAAGGGCATGCAAAACAAGAAACGGTACGCATGCTGCAGTGACAACAGCACTTGCCTTGATGTCACCCATGGGACTGGGAATGCGACGGTGCAGCTTGGCTATCGTTGCAAGTGCTCTCAAGGATTTGAAGGAAATCCATACATACAACATGGTTGTAAAGGTATGCTCACTCTGTCAATTCAGATTGCTATCAACTGCATTTTTCCCCCCTAGTATATGAAGTGACTGACTAAAACTTGGACGGCGAAGCACCTAGTGTAATGAGATTTATGTGATGCAATGCAATTCCTTGGCCATCTAGCTCCAAGAGTTGATTTCCTTTTCCCCCATGGAATTGGACTTTCCTTAACACGATCATCTAGCCAAAATCGCTAACAAGAAGTCTCGAAAATCGTCAAGTCATACAGTTTATTACAAACTCTGAGGAAAAAACCAGAAACACTGCAATAATCTTGGGGTCATCCAATGCATCCTAGTGGGTTTTTTTTTAAACTGCCAAATAGAATGGATTGTTGAGATCAAGAGTAATTAACAGGAAGAAAGAATATGGTCGTTTAATGAGGAGAGAGAGAATATGGTCGTAATGGTCTCTAAACTTAAAACAAGACTAAGATAGAATAAAAAATCCACTTAAAGTAATAGGTCCTTTCTATCAGGAGTATAGATAGAAAGAGAGAAAATGGAAAAAATTAATTGCTAGAAACAATATTTTATGATGTTTATATCTATTGTTGTTTCTATAAGACGTAAAATCCTAATAGATGACTCGTACAAATGATCGATGCACTAGGACTAGGAGTGCGATTTTCCATGGGATTTGAAAACATAACTAGGAGTGTTCTTAGAACAATAAATTTGTCGCTTCATCCTTGACGACATCATTAATCCCAAACCGAGAATCCTGAATTCCTCATCAACGAGAGGGAATCGATGATTTTCCCCGGGATTTGGAACCTTGACTAGGAGTGTCCTTGGAACAACAAATTCGTCGCCTCATCATTAACAAGACCATTAATCCCACAACCAGAATCGTGAATTCCTCGTCGACAAGAGGAATCCCTCACCTACGGAAATCACCTGGCTTAGACGCATCTCATACATAGCATACTCTGCGAAAAGTACAGCAGAAACTTGTTAAGCTTTTTAATACGCCCGCGCGATTCATATCTTCTATGGGAGCTTTTAAATCAAGAGAGAGCCCAAAATGAGCGCTTTTACATTATATTAAGTGTGTGTTTGGTGGGTTGCACGAGATGGGATAGAACAGACTGAAATGAGATAGGATGAAATAGGTTGGAATAAAAATTATATGTGATCGATGACCAAATTGAACCATCCTGTACTATTCCATCATACCACATCCCATCAACTAAACACATGAATTAGAAATTGTAACATCTCATCCCACCAACCAAACAACTAACTATGTGTTGTACTATCCCATCCCACCTCATTCAACTAACCAAACACACCCTAAACCGACAAGCACATAACGCAAGTATATTTTAAATGTAACCGTTCAATGCAAATGATATTAATGTAAAGTTATTTTGGTATTTTTTTCAAAGTTCCACCATTATTGCCTTCTCCCTCCTTCAATTCGGTAAAAACGAGCTCATCTCTTCTTTTGGCGAAAAAAACCACGAGCTCGTCTCATCTGCTCATTATCTCCTACCATCAGATCGCTTGGCCTCACGGTGCCTCTGCACGAGGCGCCTCCAGCCCTCCACCGCCAGCTTCAGCCCCATGCCGCCCTATGCAACCCCATCAACCCACAGTCCCACAGTCTCGCATGCACGGTGCATTATGCATGTCTCTGTATATCGCACTTAGCGCTAGGCGCTAGCTTATTCTGCCTCACCATCCATTCACGGCGTGTTTGGTTCCCTGGTTAAGACAGAGGCAGATATGAGCAAGCCACCGAGCACGTGTTTGGTTGCCTGAAGAGGGGTAGAGTCAGGCCCAACCTATACACAAACACTGTTGCAGCCATGCTCTAGGGAAACGTAGAAATGGCTGTTTCCTTAGAGCAAGTGGGCTCGAGTAGACGCAACATCGCGAAGAGACTAGAGCACGAGCAGGTGAGAAGCGGCATAGCTTCGGCGAGGCTTGGACTATGCATCTCTGGTGAACCCAAAAATGGGATGGCGGAGCTCCGGGAAGGCTAGCGGTGCACGTCGGCGCTTGGGGTGGACCGGATGGAACGGCGCCAAAACCTGAGGAGGCAAGGCTGAGCGACACGGAGGACCGGTGGAGCATGAGGAGGGCTGCTGTCGCTGCACCACCTCGCATCAAGACCACCACCAATGCTGGAGGAGCTCAACAGTGACAGGATTTGGGCGGGAGGCAGCCTACGGGGATAGCTCGGGCCGACGTGGCGCTGGCCAGACATGACCTTGCCTGGCTTCTAGACTGCTCTCTTGCATCTAGGCCACCATCGCCACCGGACAGAGCACAAATGGTAGAGGGATTCATGTTAAGGGTTGTTCTCTTCAACTTATCTTATTTGCTTATAAGCTGAACATTGAGATATGCTTGAGCTAGCTTAGAAATTCCGGTGCGTTTTGTTTAAGTTGTTTCTAAGAGCTTTGAGATGCACCTTCAAGCCAAAAAAGTTTGCCTTTTCGATTTGGAGATAAGTATATAAGGTAAGAAGATAAAGTTGAAGAGAGCACCCTTAGTATCCGGGGAAAACGATGGATTCATTTTGGTGAAGAGGTAAGGTTCTGGAAATTTTCAATTAAGCCCTAGGCAAGTGCAACTATGAGAGAGTGCTAAAAATCAGTATCTAACCGTTGGAATTAAGAGAAAATTGAAAAACTTCGGATAACAATATTTATTAGCAATGTTGGATAAGTGTTCGATGTAGACCTGATCAGGCCATAGACCAGGCCAGGCCTGGCCCAAAGCCTGGCCTAGTCTGATCTTTTTCCTGTGAACTACGGCCTGAGCCTGCCCAAAACCCTGAAGCCTGGCCTGGCCTGATTTTCACGTGGTAGCTTTTATTAGAAGGAAGCCTAAGCTTGGCCCGGTTTTCCTGTAGGGCTTGAAATCTCAGCCCGAGCACGGCCCGACGGGCAAGCCTGAGCCCAGCTCGAAAAAGTCGGGCTGGGTCCGGGCCGGGTAGCCGGGTTGGGCTGCCTGTGGTGTTGCCATCGACCCCGTACTAGTGCATGGCCGCACACAACATATTTCAATTAATCGGAATAGATCGGTGCATAAAAATAATTAATTTTACTTTTTTTGTCCTTGCAGAAATTATACTACCAAAACATCAAGTACTCTTTTATCCCTGCATATATTATACTACCAAAGCCAACGTAGGTGTACTATAAAAAAGATCATAACAGATCTAAACCGTTGGATGGATAAGTGGATGACCCATGTTGAGTTTAATGTACCATAAAAGAGGTAATATTTCTATTGGGGACGTGGTTTATTTGGCAGTTTTCTAGATGTTAAATACCATTGGATGAGTTAATTTTTATTGGCATTGGAAACACATCACATTATAGCAGGGCAACGTTTCACAATTTAATGGCGTTGCTAAACTGCAAACTACTATTTTTTAGCAGCGAATATATTTATCTACAAAGAAAATGTAAACCAATATACAACACCTCCACCACCACCATGCCTAGTTGTTATATATATACGTCTACAGTCACATATTAAAAATTTTGGTCACAGATTTTTTTTATAAAAGTAAATTTGCCTTATGAAAATGGTATTAGTATATACCATGAAATTTTGTGTGTAGTGCTAATTTTTAGTAGTCTTTGTTTGTTCCGGCCTAGGCTACCTTTCGCCTTGGTTGACCCTTGTTAGAATGATTCGCATGCATGTGTTAATTGATGTTCATTTCCCTACTACTTACAGATGTGAATGAGTGTTTACAGCCAAGTGTTTGCAACGGGATATGCGAAAATTACCCAGGAAATTATACTTGCAAAGATTGCCCTCATGGAAAAGTGTTTGATCCAAAAAAAATGAAGTGTGTGATATCAGCTAAGAGACGCAATCTTCTTCTAGGTACGTCATGATACTGATTTTAATCACCTCAATGCAATTAGAGTTTGCAAAATGCATAATTCTTCATAACTACAGCTACTGGATGATTAATAGGTATTGCAATTGGAATTGGTTGTGGCCTTGGCTCCATATTTTTGGCACTTGGTGCAACTGTACTTGTCAGCAAGTGGAAGAGGGGCATACAAAAGAGAATTCGAAAGATGTACTTTAAGAAAAATCAAGGCCTTCTGCTAGAACAACTAATCTCAGATGAAAATGCCACAGATAAAACAAAGATATTCTCTATAGAGGAACTAGAAAAGGCTACCAACTACTTTGATGCTGCTCGTGTTCTTGGTAGTGGAGGGCATGGAACAGTTTACAAAGGAATTCTATCTGATCAACGTGTTGTGGCCATTAAAAAATCACAAATAGTGGAGCAAAGTGAGATAGACCAGTTCATTAACGAGGTTGTCATCTTGTCACAAATCATTCATCGCAATGTGGTGAAGCTTTTTGGTTGTTGCCTTGAAACAGAGGTGCCTTTATTAGTCTATGAGTTCATATCCAATGGCACACTACATGACCTTCTTCATGCCAATATAACTGTTAAATGCTTGCTCCACTGGGATGATCGCATTAGGGTTGCAGTAGAAGCTGCGAGCGCACTCTCTTATCTCCACTCGGCTGCTGCAATACCAATTTTCCATAGAGATGTCAAATCTTCCAATATACTCCTAGATGACAACTTCACTACAAAGGTTTCTGACTTTGGTGCTTCAAGATCCATATCACTCGATCAAACTCATGTTGTGACAATTGTACAAGGCACATTTGGTTACTTAGATCCAGAGTATTACCACACCGGCCAACTAACTGAGAAGAGTGATGTCTATAGTTTTGGAGTGATACTTGTGGAGCTTCTAGTAAGAAAGAAGCCAATTTTTATTAATGACCAAGGTACAAAACAAAGCTTATCTCATTACTTTGTGGAAGGGTTTCAGAAGGGGCACCTCATGGAAATCATGGATCCCCAAGTTTTGGAAGAGGCAAACCAGGAAGAAATTGATAATGTTGCCTCCATTGCAGAAGTTTGCTTGAAAAACAAAGGTGGAGAGAGACCTAACATGAAAGAGGTAGAAATGAGATTGCAGCTCCTTCGAACTACAAGACTAAGAAATCATGGAGGGGCTGAGCCATTTCTGTGCTCAAATATCAGTAACTCTAACACACAGAGCAAATTTATCAGTAATGTTCATTTAACATATGGAAGCATCTCTGGAAGCTATAGTTTGGAACAAGAATTTTCCTCCTCGGTCAACTTACCACGCTAAATTTGTATGCAACAGCATGATCGACTACCGTTATGATTGATGCACGTTAGTTAGTCACCCTATAATTTTCTATGGAGAATAATGCCATATTGTTCCCTTTATATAAGAGTATGTATTGTAGATGCACTTTCTTGATATTTCCACAATATATTTGTCAACCATTCCACTTGTATCCTTTTATTATCTATGATCAATATTCCCTAAGTGAGATACATTATTATATTTCAGCTATGGTGGTCACTTGGAATGGAATGGGGAATGCGCTTGTTGGAAAAGTTTAGCTCTAGCATTGTAAAATGTATCCTATCATTTTGTGTCCTTGTCAACAAGTTCCGTGATAATTTTATACCACTTGCAAGGTTTTAAATCTCCCTTGTTGGTTTGAGAAGCGTAATTGTGGTTTTGGTGATGTTGACACCTTGTGAAGCTTCCATGCCTTGGCAATGAATCTAGAAGCTACTCATCATGCTGAACATGTCAAGTGGTTTGAAAGCAATTATTGTCATGTTGACACTCATTTCGGGCTTGTATACACTAGAGAAGGAGATATCAATGACAGCATCAAGGAAGTAAACGCCACTTTGAGAGAGCAGCTACAAACCTTGAACCAAATGAATGGCATCTACTTTAAACTCTCGAAAGAATTTCGTATCTTTGCTCAAGATCAAGTTGCATGGAATCAGTAAGCCATTCTTTGAAAAATCAAATGAAAGAGACCTTGATTGCTCAGGAAGAAGAGTACCAAGAAAGATACCTAGCCGAACAAGATACCATTGATGATTTGTCAGCGACAGTTCAGGCATTGGGTGATGCTCTCTTCCGCTCAGCTCAAGATGAACAAGTGGATGTCTCACATTGGCGAAATCTCCCAGAACAATCCTTCCATGGCAATCCAGCTTCCCCAAAGCGAAACAAGCTCACCATCTTATGCAAAAAGATCTTCACTCCAAAGAAGACTACGGATCTACCGTCTGATGCTTCCTCTTCTTCCATAGTCAAAGAGTATTCTCGTTGGAATCCTACTTCAAATTTTCAAGGCCCCGAAGATTTTCAAGACCTTAAGGATGAGGCAGAGGACCCCTCTTTTGTGCTTGATGCCAAAGGGGCGGTGTTTAGGGTTCTGTTGATGCAAAAAGTTGGTTTCAACGAAACACAAGTGGGCTTAGGGAGTAGGATCCCCGTCAGCAACGGAAGAATGGTTCAAAGCGTGCCAGTCGATTTGACCTATAATGGGCAAGATAAGAAGTAATCGGCTTTAGATAGCCGATTAAATCTGTAATACAAAAGACCTCTAACACTTGGAGACAAGTCCAAAACAACGGTGAAAGGTAACAACCTATTGGCTTACATCAGATCTAAACCAATCAGTTCAAGCAACTAAACAGTCTACCACCAAGCCGATAAAATCAACAAGGCAATAGAAAGAGTATAAATATACTATCAACAAGCCGATTAAATTGTCTAATTAATAGAACGAAGGGTAAACAGACTATCAACAAATAGCAAGCTATAAGCCCTATAAGCCGGTAGAACAAGGGGTAAGCAGTCTACTGCCAACGAATGTGTTGAATAATAGAAAGAAGGTAAAACCTAACCCTTAGTCGAACTGCGATGCGCAGCAATATCAACTAAAATAGTATTTTGACCAAAAGCCGATGCAAGCCCGTAGATCAAACTTAATCGAGACAATACTTACTTGCAGGCAACTCCTAGGGTGTACCTTGAAACTGATCGAAAGGAGATGAGCAACCAGTCGATCGAAGACAAAATACAACGAAGCTACTCTAATTGTAACGAAATGTAAAGATAGGTAAAAAGTAGATATATTTGATTGATGTGTTCCTGATCCACGCCCCTCAGGTTACATATTTATACAGGACTTCATATCCAAACATCGACTAAGACACCTATTCGTACTTCTATTTATATCTAACTCTTCCTAATATACTAATATCGGGGAAAGTATATGACCCATGAGGACATGGCCCATTTACCTGCCTTTGGCCTAGCAAAAGACCCGCGCGAGCTTCATAAGCTCGCTCCCGAGCTTCCCCACTCCGTTGTCTGGGCCTCTTAGCTCCCAAGCTTACAAAGCTCGGGGCGGTGCTCAGGCCCCAACGTGGACTGTGCAGCGCCATGCGCAGGACGACGCGGGCCCCGCATGTCACCGCAAGTTAAGTGCAACCGTAGTACCGATGCACACCTAGCACAGCCACTGACGGGTTGGTGATCGGTCGTGTCAACGGTCAGCTTGCCCGTTCGCCCCATGGAGAAAGACACCTATTGCTGTAGCGGTCGGAACACTGATCCCAGCGAGTTGGGAAAGCACGCCTAAATATCCGGCAGAGCCTATTGATCCGCCACATTGCAAACCGGCAAGACGAAAGAACACGACCAATGACCGGAAGGTAATACGGTGCTTCAGAACCGAAGCTACACTATAGCGGCCAATCTGTTCCGCGCCTCGGAGGGATACATCAATACCTCCGAGGCGGTAGAGCGCAAGAGAGGGAGAGCGGAAGAGAAGACAGCGGCCCGGGTTGGAGCAAACTCCAAGAAGGGCGATGCTGAGAACAAGAAGAAGAAGAAGTAGAAGAAGAAGAAGAAGGAGCCCGCTGCCCCGAACTACGTCACGACAGTTGAGCCCGAGAGGCCCGCCCCTCCCGAGCTACCGTCTCCCCGGCCAGCTCGTCTGGTAGGTCGCGGAAACGGCTGCGACGCGGGCCAGAGGCAAGAGCAAGCTCGCCAGCCCCAGCCCCGACCGGCCTAGGGGGCAAACCCCCCGAACAACCGCAACTGCCTTCTCCATCGGCACTACGGCCACGACCTGCGTAATTGCAGGACATGGGCAGCACGGCTAGAGGATTTCTACGCCGGACGCGGCCCCATGCCCGAGCTCCCGGACAATAGGATGCCGGATGACTGGGTGCCCGTGGGCGGCAACGGCGACGCCTTCCAGGAGGCTCGCGGACACATTGTCGTGATCTTCTGTGGCGTGTCCACCTACGGCTCACGCCATAAGCTTAAGGCCGCTGCTTGGGAGAATTACCACCTCGAAAGGGGTAAGCCCGGGGACACACCCATGCAGTGGTCCAGTCTGCCCATTATCTTCTCCGGGGATGATTGTCCCCTCGGAATGAGGAAGCCCCAGCGGCTGCCGTTGGTTCTCTGCCCTACCATCAGCAACACGTGAGTTGATCGCATGCTGATTGATGGTGGGAGCTCCCTTGACATCATCACAGCCCAGGTCCTGCCGTAGATGCAGGTCCCGTGCTCCAAAATCAAGGACATAGCCATTTCCTTCCATGGCATTGTCCCGGGGTCGTCCCTGCAACCGATCGGGCAGATCGTTCTGCCCATGACATTTAGGGCCACCCAAAATTTTCAGACAGAGTATGTCATCTTCGAGGTGGTGGACTTCGGGCTGCCATACAATGCCATCTTGGGTCACCCCGCCTTATCAAAATTCATGGCGACCGCCCATCATGGATGCCACTGCCTTAAGATGCCGGCCCCTCACAGGGTCATCACGGTCAAGGGTAGTCACAAGGCTGCAATGGCTTGTGACGAAAGCGCCCTAGCAATGGTTGGGCAACTCCTTGAGTGCGGCCCAGCCAAGGGCGAGCAACCACCGACCCATCCCAAAGTGGCCCTGCAGCCGTAGGAGCCCACCAAAGCTATCCCCCTCTCCGAAGACGACCCTGCTAAGGTCATCCATGTGGGGGCCAACCTCGAGTCCAAATAGGAACTCGAGCTCATTACCTTTCTTGGGGCTAACGTAGACGTGTTCGCGTGGAAACCGTCCGATATGCCCAGAGTCCCAAGGGAGGTAATCGAGCACAAGCCAGCTGTTCAGCCTGATAAGAAGCCTGTTAGGCAGGCCTTACGACGCTTTTCCAAGTGGAAAGCTGACATCATACAGGAGTAGCTTTGCAAGCTCCTTCAAGCCAGCTTCATCCGAGAAATCGAGCACTCCGACTGGCTCGCTAACCCAGTTGTCGTCAAGAAAAGTGCGGAAAATGGCGAATGTACATTGACCATCGCGACCTCAACGCCGCCTGCCCCAAAGATAATTTCCCCTGCAGCGCATAGACCAGTTGGTCGACGCAACGGCAGACTCGACGCTCATGAGCTTCTTGGACGCCTATTCGGTGCTTCTTGGACACCTATTCGGGCTACCACCAAATCGCGTTGGCTAGGGAAGACGAAGAGAAGACAGCCTTCGTGACACCTTTTGGTACCTTCTGCTACACGAATATGTCATTCGGTCTGAAGAACGCTGGAGCCACGTTCCAGTGGTTAATGCAGAAGACGGTCCCTGATCAAATAGGGCGCAATGTAGAGGTTTACGTAAATGACATTGTTGTAAAGAGCAAGGTCCCATGGGATCATGTAACCGACCTTCAGGAAACATTCGCTAATCTCAGGAGACATCAAGTCAAGTTGAATCCTGAAAAGTGTGTTTTCGGTGTTCGGTCTGGGTTGTTGCTCAGCTATGTGATAGGCAAGGTGAACATAGGGGCTAACCTCGAAAAAATCAAAGTCATCGAGAATATCAGGTCGCTGACCTGCACTAAGGAGGTGCAAGCCCTAACCAGGCGGATGGCAGCTTTCAGCAATTCATATCTTGCCTTGGTGAGTGCAGCGCACCTTTCTGCAAGATCCTGCGCATGCACGATGGTTTCAAATGGTCAGCAAGGGCCGAAACCACTTTCAGCGAGCTAAAGCGCTACCTATCCATGCCACCTGTCTTAGCCACGCCAAGGCTCGGGCAAGCTCTACTCCTCTACCTGGCAGTTACTCCACAGGCTGTGAGTGCTGTACTTGCAGTCGAATGCGAGGGCAAACAACAACCCATCTACTACATAAGCGAGATATTATACGGACCTAAGAAGTGGTACCCCAAGGTCCAAAAACTTATGTATACCTTGATTATGGCCTCACGAAAGTTGCGCCACTATTTCCATGCCCATCCAGTCATGGTCCCAACGAGTTTTCCATTAAGGGATATCAGTAGAAATCCCGATGCCAATGGGCAGGTCGCGAAGTGGGCAATCGAGCTAGATGAGTTTGATATCAAGTTCATTCCACGCACAGCGATCAAGTCCCAGGTTGCGGCCGATTTCCAGGCTGAATGGACCGGGCCTACCGATCCTCCCGGAAGCCTGCCTGAGCCTTCAAGTTAGGAAACACACAGGACCTTGTTCTTTGATGGGTCACGCCAATTTGAGCGATTAGGTTGCGGATTTGTTTTTTTCTCCCCCCAAGGAGAGCAGATTTAGCACATAGTAGAGCTTCATTACTCCGCAACGAACAATGTTGTGGAATACGAAGGCCTCCTAGCCAGCCTGCGGGCATGCACTGCGCTCGGCATAAAACGACTGACAGCGAAAGGGGATTCGCAGTTAGTGGTCTGCTATGTAAACAAGGAGTTTCAGTTTTGCGACGGCTCAATGGCGCAATACCTGGTAGAAGTGAGGAAGCTGGAGAAACACTTCACGAACTTCGAAGTGTGGTACGTTCCTAGACTGGCTAATAGCCTGACCGACAAGCTTGCAAAACTTGGCTCCTCACAAGAAACCACCTCGGCTGGGGTGCTCGTGCAAAACCTACTAAAGCCCTCTATTCCCTTCTGAGAAGAGGCCCCCGAGATGACGTTTGGCTCGACCAAAACGACCGGTACCATTTTGTTCCTAGAGCAACGCGACACCTGGATGACGCCTTTCGTCCAGTTCTTGGTGGATGGGACACTGCCACAGGACACAGCTGAGAAATCCCGGCTTCAAAGGCAAGCCCAACTATACCGATTACTCGGGGGCTTGCTGCACCGAAGGGGTTCTAACGGCGTACTTTATAAGTGCGTGACCTAGGAGGAAGGAAAATTTCTCCTCCAAGACATCCACGAAGGGATCTGCGGGGCGCACGTCTCTTTCAAAACCCTATTGGGCAAAGCCTTCCGCATGGGATATTACTGGCCCATTGCGATGACCGACGCAAGAGAACTAGTGAAACGTTGCTCGGCCTACTAGTACCATGCCCGAATGTCCCACCAACCAGCGTACGAGCTACAAACTATCCCGCTGACTTGGCCATTCTCAACGTGGGGAATAGATATACTTGGTCCTTTCCCCAGAGGCCTAAAAGGGTGCACGTACCTGTTCGTCGCCATCGACACTTTCACTAAGTGGATCGAGGCCGAACCAGTGTCGAGCATATCAGCCCAAACGGCCAAAAGGATCTTCAGGAACAACATTGTGACAAAGTTCGGCGTCTCGAGTAAGCTAATCGCTAATAATGGGACACAGTTCACAAGCGAGCTATTCCAGGACTACTGTGAAGAGCTCGGCATCAAGGTCGCCCTAGCCTCGGTGGGTCATCCACAGAGCAACGGTGTGCCCGAATGTGCGAATGGGCAGATCATGCAGGGCGTCAACCGACGAGTTTATGACACTCCCGTCGATCAATGCCAGAATTGGGTAGAGGAACTGCCCTCGGTGCTATGGGTAGCCCGGACGACCTTTAATCGAGCTACTGGAGACATTCCCTTCTGGCTCGAGTATGGCTCGGAGGCGGTCCTACCGGCCGAGCTAAGACTTGGTTCAACTCGTGTTGATTTTGCAGGTCAGATTGACAACGACGAAGAATGACTATTCGATCTCGACCTATCCGAGTCCTGCCGCGAGGAAGCACTATTACGAGCAGCAGCATACCAGCAATCCCTACGATGGCATGCAGAAAAAAGGTACAGATTCGGACTTTGCAAGTTTGTGACCTGGTTCTACGACGAGTTCAGAACCTAACACATGCCAACAAGCTCACCCTGAGGTGAAAAGGTCCATACACGGTCGTATCGGCTGCATGCCCGGGGGCTGTAAGACTGGCGATGCCGGACGGAAGAGTTCTCAATAGCTCCTGGAACATTGTTTAACTCCGGAGATTCTACGCCTGAGCTAAGGTCATAATTTTTTTTACCCTTTCTGTCTTGTCTCTTTCAAAAAACATATAGGCAACCCCTCGAAACCCAACCTATGATCGAGCTTAGGAGAAAGCTCGGGCTATCTCAGCACACATCGGCAGGTTAACGGCTATGCAGAAACTACACCTCGGGGTTCTCTTGTACACGGGTAAGCCGATCCTCATCGCACCACGCAAGACCCCGCTGGGGCAGACGCTTTCCAATCCTATACCATAAGCCCGCATAAACTGTTGAAGCCCGGGATAACTCAAGTGTCCTAAGATTTTGCATCTTGCAAAAGAACAGAGCAGGGGCCACGAGCTTCATTCTAAAGTCGCGTTCTCTAAACTATAGGGTCGATTTTTTCAAAAGGTAGATCTTCTCTAAACCACGCCGACCCTCTGGCTACCCAGAGGCTCGGCCGTGGCTCAGGGGCTAGGGTTGACTTTTTCAAAAGATCGATTTTTCTTTAAACCATGACCGACCCTCTGGCTACCTAGAGGCTCGGCCGTGGCTTGGGGGCTAGGGTGGATTTTTTCAAAGGGTTGATTTTTTTTTCTAAGAATCGATCTTCTCTAACTCACGCCCGACCCTCTGGCTACCCAAAGGCTTGGCCGTGGCTCAGGAGATAGGATCGATAGGAGCATACCTCGATCTTTAAATCCTTTTTACCTATACGACTACTCGCAATTTGTGTTTGCTCTGTGCATCCAGAAAAATTAAAAAAAAGGGGGAGACAAACAAAAGGATATATTACTTTCAAAGACCAAAGTTACAGAAGAAAGATTGGTACAAATAATAACAAAGAAAAAGGAGGAAGTACAAGGGCCTACGGGCCGGGCTGGCGCCTGAGCTTGCGGAGTTTGGCCGTAGCTTCGTCATAATGATCCTGAAGCGCAAGAAGGGCCCTCCGATCATCTCGGGTGGCTCGCGCTTCAGCCCGCAATGCCTCGCTAGCCGCCTCCAGCTCCTGGACAGAGTCTTCATGGGTTTTCAGATGACTATCTGCCGCAGTCGCCGCCAACTTAAGCCGGGACAGCTCCGCGGCAAGAAGACCACGCTCCTCCACGGCCTGAGCAACTTCAGTAGCACATCGCGCGTCCACTGACTGGAGACGCTCTTCGAGCTCGGCAGAGCGGTCGTGGTCGGCCTTAAGCGCCTCCTACGCCCGCCGAGATAATTCCCCGGCGTCATCCCGTGCCACGCGACCATAACCTCGCGGTAGGCCTACACCAGGAGAAAGGACTCAAGAAAAAGGGAAACCAAGCATAGCAAAAAAGATCAAAGGTCAAGTCCAGAAGCACTTACCTACTTCAGGATCGCGGCGGGGTCGGCCTCAAGCGAGGCCTGGCCAGCACGCCTCCTCCTCGGATTCCCCCGCGGGCTCGGCCTCGGCTATACCGTCCAAGGCCGGAGCCACCTTTTCCGCGGGGTTGGCCACCACCTCTGCGGGCTCGACCGCCTCGATAGTCGGCATGCGTAGCTCGGGTGCAAGGTCTACTTGAACCCCGAAGTCCGCCTTTTGCTTGACCACATTGGCGCTCACCACCGAGTCGGCATGGGATTGGCCGGGGAGAGGCTGGAACCGGACGAACTCCTCCTGGCGGCCTCCGATAAGCACAAACTTCTCCTCGACCCACGCGGGCGTCACCACGATCCAGCCCACAGCAAGTAGCGGGACCACGCTCAGCAGACGCACTGGGACGGTGTCGACTGCCGTAATGACCCAGACCGACCAATTCCAGCCAAACAAGAGCATGTCGCTCAAGTCCAATGGCGGAATAGGCCGACCGTGCTATGAGAATAACTCGGCAGGCCCATTGAGGTCGATAGGACGTCACCCGAACTGTGTCCGTCCTTCGACTCAGAGCAGGGCCAGGGTCGTCGTCCCAAAATCGGCCTCCACCTCGACGGTGACGACTTGGTAGCGCATGTCGCTACGCACCACCGGGGCGAGGAAGTCAGCCCCATAACCCCAACACCTTTTGGAGTTCGGGTCGAGCTCGCTTTCTCGGGCCACCTCCTCCGGCCGCACCGAGAGTATCCTCTCTGCCACCACGAACATAGCGACTGGCAGCCACAACGAGAAATCCCACGATCAGCCCAGGGCATACAACATCAGAAGAAGGAAGAAAGACAAAAATGCGACGACTTACGGGCGAGATCGAGGTCGGTCTCGGCTGACCCGGTGTCCACGGGCTTCCCGTCCAGCATCAGTGACGCTTCTTCGGCGCCGGCTAGGTGTCCCACGGAGTCCCTGTCGCGGGAGCCCATAGCCTGGGCTGGGTCTAGGACGGAGACGGGCGCCCGGGGTGCCAACCTCCCGGCCTCGGTGGACGGCTAGGGCGGCCGCCCCGCACTGACGACCCTGTCCTGCCAAAACCCCCAGTCCATTTTCCTTGAGGCAGCCAAGACGCCATGAGCCCGCCTGTGCGCTGGTGCGGGCTTGCAGCAGGCCGCGCCGAGCTTCGGCTGGAGGCGACCCGAGGCCGTGACCAGTGCCAAGGCGCCGGGCCGGGCTTCTTAGTCCTCTTCCTCCTGCAAGCTAACTAGGGAAGGATTACCACATGCTTGGAGAGGGACGCCCAAGGGTGCGGGACTCATGGAAGCACGAACCTCGTCGCCCTCTCGGAGGACATTCCGGATACCCAAGCCTGACGGCTCGTTGTGGTTCACAGGTAGCAACAACCCTACGGCCTAGGCTACCTCGACCTCAGGCAAGGCTGCAGAGAAAAGGGCGAGCATTAGATCGTGCCGGCAGAAAGATCGGGTGAAAAGCCGAAGGTCGATAAAGACTTACGAGAGTTGCTCTCGTGGATGAGGTCGTCCCACCCGTAGATGCTGAAGAAGGGGTGGTCCCACTTTCGTAGTGGGCGCACCCGGTTCCTGGCGAAATCGGCTACGATGTCGTAGCTATTCAGTCCCTGTCCGGCCAGCTTCCGGATCTTGGCCGTAGAGACTGCCTCCGTCGACTCTAGCACGGGGCGCTGCAGCGTCAGCTTCCCGGGGTTCTTGTTCGAGAACCAGAGCCCGCATTCGCCAAGCTTTTTAACGTAGTACCACCGCGACGCCTACCCGCCGATGTTCTCCTTGGCCTTGAACAATGGGTACGCGGGCTTCATGTCGCGGCGCAACTTGAAGTAGGCGTACCCCGTCGCATCGCTCCCGCCGGTCGTGGTGAGCTCGTAGAGATTGAGGAAGAGGCTCACCGTCGGCTCAACGCGGACGTACGCCTCGCAAAGGTGCACAAAGATCACCAATGACAGGATCGTGTTGGGATTGAGGTTCACCAACTCGATCCCACACTGGGCCAAGATGGCGGAGAGAAAGTCGGACTCCGGGACCCGGAATCCGTGGACGGCGAAGAGCTCGAAGGGGACGATCTCGTCGTCCTCGGGCACCGGGATCACCTCCGTGCCAGCCGCCCTCCAGCCGCCGACATCAATGAAGCCGGCCGCAGTCATTTCCTCCAGGGTCTCCGCAGAAGTAAGGCTCTGGGTGAAGGGCGCCATTAGTGGAAGGAGATTAGAGAGCAAGAACGATGGAGAGCAAAAGGATTGAAGGGCAAGAAGGCAAGAGTACGAAGAATTCAGGAAGGCGTAAGGGGAAAAGAATGCGATGCGAGGAAACAAACCGCGTCTTATAACCGCCGCGGGGAGGCGAACCGTCGCCTGTCCGCCAAAGGTGCGGAAACCGAAGAAAAGATAGTGGTGCATATAGCTGTGCTTGGTTGGGACTCCCGCCGGAACCAAGGCCGCGAGCGCCAGGTGCAACGTTTCGCCAAAAGGTAGTTACCAAAAAAACCTTTGAGCAGGACATTCTGTCGGAGAAAGTACACGGCCATGGGGACATGACCCATTTACTTGCCTTTGGCCCAGCAAAAGACCCGCGCGAGCTTCGTAAGCTCGCGTCCGAGCTTCCAAACTCCAGCGCCCGGGCCTCTTAGCTCCTGAGCTTGCAAAGCTCGGGACGGTGCTCAGGCCCCAACGCAGACTATGCAGCGCCGTGCGTAGGACGCCGCGGGCCCGCATGTCACTACGAGTTAAATGCGACCACAATACCGATGCGCGCCTGCCACAACCGTTGATGAATTGGTGGCCGGTCGTGTCAACGGTCAACTTGCCCGTTTGCCCCCAAGAAGAAAGAGAAGTATTGCTGTAGCGGTGGAAACACTGATCCCAGCGAGTTGGGAAACCACGCCTAAGTATCTAGCAGACCCTACTGATCCGCCACACCGCAAACAGGCAAGACAGAAGAACACGACCAGTGACCGAAAGGTAATACGGTGCTTCACAATGAACTGAAGCTAGACTACACTGGCCAGAAACTGCCTATAAAAGAAGGGCATAGGCCACAATCAAGACAGAGGCGGACGCGCGGAGCAACAGCACCCAGCCACCATAGAACAGGAGCACTTGCACCTGTGTAGGATCTCTAGTTCTAGGTGATAGTTCTTCGCATTTAGTCACTTTAGGAACACACATAGTGCCTTGAGCACTTATTGTACTCGTGCCCGAGCTTCTCAAAGCTCGGCCTTATCCCTCTGTACTCGTTTAAGCTAGATACTGAACAAGAGCTGGACGTAGGGCTGTTATCCGGCAGTGGAGGCCCGAATCAGGATAAAAACACCCGCGTCAGCATCCGACGTCACCGACGAGCGAACTTCCTTGTCAACCTCTACATCGATGAGAACAACTTGGAAACAGGCTTTCTTAGGCCCGACACAGATCTACCAAGGATTAGCTGCAAGGCTGCTGCGCCAAGAATGGGTATCTTTAGCCAAGTTACTCCTGGGATCGTGTAACACCCCAAAAGTGGGATGTTTTGGATATTTGAAATTTGGTGTGGACCATGATATAAGAAGGCACCAAATTTCCTTGTTTTAAATAATTAACCCTAAATCTAAACAAATTCAAACTAAAACCTGTTGTCTTAGGGAAACCTAAATCAAATTAATTCATAAAGATCAAATAAGATTCATTTCCATGATACAAAGTCATGAAGAAATCATTATGCAATTATATAAGTAATGGCACACATATCTATCTATATATATATACCACATAAATATGTATATATATATACACATGTGGACTAATTTTTTGGAAATTCTGAATTAACCTTAACATTTGGAAACCATTCATAACAAAAACCTTTTTAAAAATAAAATTTTTGTATACAAATAAATGTATAGGGATAAACCCATGAGGATTAGAAATAACCCTAACACATGGATAATCTAAATGGAATATAGTAAATATTATCATATATTAAACTTAACAAGGTATGATTTGAGGATCTTAATTAAAATCTCAATTTAACAAAATGTTAAATTCTATTTTAAATTAAAATTTTAATTTGATATTCCATAATGAAATTGAGAAAGATTCAATATATATATTCTTTAGCAATATCAAATTATCAAACCTCCCTTTTAACTGGTCAAACTAGTAGTGGGCCCCACCTTTCTCTCTCTCCTCTCTCTCACGGACACACCCTTTCTAACCTAGCACTCTCTCTCTCTGACGCACTGGCGCCCTCCTCCTACGCAACTAGACCAGCGGCGAGATCTTGCTGGCGACGCGTCCCATGTGGACACCTTGTCCCTGCCCTCATGCGAGCTCACGCCATGGAGCCTCACGCTGGCCGGACCCCTTCCGCCTTAAGCTACCGGGGCTCTCTCCCGTTGCCCTCACTCTCCCAAGCTCTCCTCTCTTTTCTCTCACCCGCGCCAGCTTTCCCACTACCTCACCTTACTCCAAGCCCAAGCAATCGTGCTCGGACGCACCGAGTCCCCGGAATCGCTCGATTCCAAGCCGCCGCGCTGCACCTTTCTATCATATTGCTCTTGGCAGTAGCTCCCATTGCTCTCTCTGCACGCCACCACCCACATCTTCCAATCCGGTGCCTCACCGTCCCATCAAGCTCTGCTCTAAGCCGCCCTTTGCGGATTTTGGCCGTCGCAGCCAGGAACTTCGGTGCACACGGATGTCCCATCCCATCCACTTCCCTGCCCGCCAATGGTCACAGCTCCTCCTCTCACTTATCCTTTCTGTCCCCATGAGTACCCAAGCCAAACCCCTGCCGGCCTGGCCATAAGAGCCTCATCCGGTGCGAGTTCCTCCGTCCCCGCATGCACCCTCCATGCCGCCAGGCCAGCATGGTGAGCCATCGTCCGAGCCTGTCTACCACCTTCCTCCTCACCCCCCGGTGGTGCTCTAACCCCAAGGAATTGCCTTTTCTCGTAGTGTAGCTCTGAGAATCAGTTCCTCCACCACCGTGGCCGAGCATCGCCCCTATTCGAATTCTCTCTAGCGATAGCTCCGCCCGAGCTACAACTTTGTCAGCAACTTCCTAGGAGTACCCTGCATCCACCTCTCCTGAAACATTTTGCGTCAAAGTGTGAGATGTTTCAACGGTATTAAGCTTTGTTTCAAAAGAGTTTATTGCTTGTGTTTTAAAAGTGTAATTTTTTTAAATTCGGATCGGACGTCCGTAATCCTTCCTAGATATATACATGACCATGTTCTTCGGTACAGTTCGCTGGGACCAACACCGAAGCAGTTTCAAACTCCGAAGCCTTCTGGGAACGAAAAGACTATTGATCGTGAGATGGCAATCTCTTTATCACGGACTGTTGGTTTTGGATCTTATGGTCCATCGTCATCATCGGTGGCTCTCCAGCGTCAAACGGACTAACATACAGGAGGTGAAAAAAAAGATAAGATTAACTTCTAATTATAAATTACCCGTGTGTTTCCAAGTAAAAAAAAACTAAAATAAGAGATGAACAGCTGCGCAATACGGCGGTGTATGGCGTCCAATGATAAGGAAAGCAGCTGCTGTCATATTCGTCCATGATGATGTAAATATGTAATCATAAATTCATAATCAGAACCGGACTACAATTTCCTTAGTACCAGAAATCCAGACGACTCCGAGCGGGACTGGAAGATCCATCTGCGATTACAGAAGTACTACTCAATTCTATACCGTCCATACTCGTCGCTACGGTATAAGGCGCTAGCCGTTGGATGTGAGATAATGTCAACGTCGCCCGTCCTCACGCGACTTGCTCCCCCGCTCCTCCACTCCTCTGCCCTTCTCCACTCCTTGCCGCACCAGTCCGCGCCGCACGCGATTTGCTCCCCCGCTACTCCACTCCTCCGCCCTCCTTCACTCCTCGCCGCACCACTCCACCCCGTGCATGGCTCCGCCCTCCTCCGCTGCTCCTCTCCTCTGCCATCCCCCACTCCTCGCCGCACCACTCCGCGCCGCACACGCCTTTGCCCTCCTCTATTCCTCACCTCACCATTCCGCCCCGCGCACACCTTCGCCCTCCCCCACTCATCGCCGCACCACTCCGTGCCGCGCATGCCTCCGCCCTCCCCCCACTCGTCGCCGCACCACTCCGTGCCATGCAGGCCTCTGTCCTCCCCCCATTCCTCATGCAACCGAAGTATCTACTGGTTCATTGCCGGCGGCGCGCTCTTGCCCTATCAAGCTTCTAATTTTCCAGCCTTCAACCGCCGGATCCCCCAATCCGTTCGTCGTCCGCGGTAATCATATTTCTCTGTCTACATACTAGTTGTGTGTCAATGTCGTTGCTGTGAGGTACTCTGGTAGAGTCTATGCTAAAGAAATCACAAAAATATGTATTGCTATTGATTAATCATTAGCAATTGCTTATTTAATTGGGTTGTTTTTTTTTTTTTGCAAACTGCTGTATCAATGTTCCCAAAAATGTGCTGATGGTTTGTATATTATTCAGTCCATTGATCTGCACATGGTGGTGATTGAATCTTCCTAACCAAGCACTTTTTTATATGGCCATAATTTTTGAATCACACACTGCGAATGATCTGGAAAATGTTTTTTTGTGTCAATGCTTCAATGCCTCTGAATGCCAATGTGGTGAAATTATGTGTCTATGCTCAACTTTACACTGGCATTTGCTTACAACCAGATGCTATGCTGAAAATTTTTACCTTTTGGTTCACCAGTGAGTCACATCTGGTTTACTATATGTTATCCCATGGTTCAAAATATGGTTCACCACTGGCTCACCAGTGTTGAATCAACAGGTGAACTAGTGGTTCACATGTGGTTCACCACTGGTCCACATGTGGTTTACATGTGTTTCATCTGCAATATGAGCAGTAGAGCAGTATATTTTTTCATATCAATATAGATTCTCATTTATTCCACCTTTTTCTTTTTTTAGTTTGCTTGTATGTAGGGGACGGTCGAAATGGCATCTCACATATCAGATTCTGAATTTACATCTGTTCCGAGGAGATTTTTGCCACGAATCAAAGATAAGCAATCTAGTGCTGTTCAACCGTCATGCTTGAGTCAGAAGACGGTACCAAAATTTAGGAAACAAAAGTCCCCTACGAAACCAAAGTCTCCTATGGAACCAAAGGCCCCTATGGTGGTAAAATTATTTTGTACATCCCTTTTTTTCCTTTGTATTTGTTGTGTGTTTATATATATTGTGTCTTTTGCTATTTTTCGTAAAGATCTATTGATGCGCAAATGGGGGCGCCTGATCTTCTGATGAGAACGATACATCGATTTGGGGGTTGATGGATTCGTGACTTCAGCTTCCAACCAACAGGTAGGAGATCCGCAATCGCAATGCCACCAACACGAGGGTTGATCCACACGATCGACATGTCCCTGCTAGCAATCGAGAAACTCGCAAGAACAAAGTTAAGGAGCAATCTGAACTTTTGATAAATCAACTCAAAGGCAAAGGGTGAGGTTCTATTTCTTGATCTGGCTGGTCTAGCCGACACACGCGAATTTTAGGAGGGTCACACAAGGGGACAACCAAACACAACAAAACCTAAAGAAGAACGTGCGAGGGCCGCGGCTGTCGACGAATTGTGTCGGCAATGTTTTTTATAGGGCTACGCAAAAGATCACAACTCGATGGTAGCACAGGGGGCAGGATTTATACAAGTTCGAGCCCTCAGAAATAGGTAATATCCTACTCCTGTGCTCGTGGTTTTTGTATTGTGGGGTGTCGTATGTTCTCGTCGAGATTGCACGAGAACAAACGATGATGAAGGTGTAGAATCTGATGATGGATTGTCTAGAACTAGGGACCCGACTCCCTTTATATAGTGTAGGGAGCCGGGTTACAGATTGGTTTCCTAGTCCGTATTAGGAAGATAAGGGACATAACTGAGTCGGCTACGCTTATCTCTACCTCTACGTATTCGAGTAGAATTAGGATCCTACTCCAAATAGAGCGAGTCGGGCCGCGCCGTCCACCAAGCCCGTCTTTTGGAAGATCCACGCTACTTGGCCCAAGGAGGTGGTGCGTCCAATCGTCTGTCTCTGAATACCCGGGACCTATGATGTCCACAGTAGCCCGAGTGCTTCGTGGCTGAGTTATTGTGATTCTAAGTTCGGCTTGTAGCCCATCAAATGCAGTCCGAGTAACGTCAGTCTTCATTCGGTTGATGTTGTTCCACTTGCCGAGTAACCTACTGATCAAACAACACAGTTGCAAAGAACTCAAGAGAAAATCTTAAGCCTCTAAAAAGATGTTTGGTACCCAGTCCGACTGATCGGTATGCTGGCTATTGGCCCTGCAGGGAGGCATACCAAAGAAAGTGGATGTAGCCGAGTGATCAGGATCACCCTGCCTTATCCTCCCTGTATCAAATTATGACATTCGGATCTGACTAATCAGAACTCGACATTCGGTCCAACAGGGGACATGTCACAATTCGCATATTAGGTGTTCAGGCACCCTGACCCGATTTAGTGCGGTGTGAAGCTAGTGATTCTCGGGAGAATACGCCCGCCTCCAAGTCAAGATCGTCCGAATGGTGTTCATCATGATGATGAACGATCCAAAGATGTGCCACTGAGATCCGACTGAAGAGGTAACTCATGATGCCCAATCCGACAAAAAATCAGACCGACTACCCCAGGAGGTACATCAAGAGCTAAGTTTTAATCCGGGAAGCGCCCAGTCCTTAGAGACTGATGACTGACATGAGGCCCAACTGGGGCATGCTATTTTTCCTGACTAGGCTTGATCTGAGTGACACCTGTACCCGAATAATGTCGTGTACAGCTTGTGGCCTACATGGGACATGCTCTCTGGAACCTAAATCCCAGCCCGAATCTTGAAGCGATGATTAGGGTTTCATTCCTTCTCGCCCAGCATGGAAAATTGAAACGTCGCCCACTTTCTTTTAAATAGAGCACACCAAGGCACTCGAACGGTTACGCTTGCTTTGTGCGCCCAAGTCCGTTCGCCTCCCTGAAGCGCTCTCGCTAGGGTTTCCCTCGTTCGCCACTGTAGAGCAACCCTAGCCCCGCCGCCGTCACTGATCTTTAGTTCCAGCCTTGCCACCCCCATCCCCCACCACACTCTCTCAGATGGCGGGGAACTGGGCAACCTCCATCACCACCGAGGAGCGGCTGCAGGCCCTGGTCGACGCTGGTGTTCTCCTGGCATTCGAGCTCATCAGCTGGTGCGTCACCGCAGGTGAGTCCTCCCCCATTCCTCGTCAAGAGGAGATTGTTGTTTTCGAGTCCTTCTTTTCTCGCAGGTTCGGGCTCCCCGCTTCTCCTTTCCTTCGTGGTCTGCTCAACCACTATGAAATCGAGTTTTTCCATTTGAATCCCAACTCTATTCTTCAAATCTCTGTTTTTGTTCATCTTTGTGAAGCTTCTCTGAGGATTGCTCCCCACTTCGCCCTTTTTCGCCATCTCTTCCTCTTGAAAGCTTTCCCTACCGACAATGCCCCTAACGCCGTTGGCGGGGCCGGATTCCAGCTCCGGAGTGGCCTCAAGAAGGAGTACTTCTCCTTGTTGCTCCGGACCTCCTTGAAGGGATGGAACCAGGAGTGGTTCTATTGCTCCAACCCACTCCTCAGTTTCCCTTCCTTTGACGGGAGAAAGCCCCGGGCTTCTCCCTTTTGGACCTCTCCTCCTCCTTCCTCTGAAATAGATCAGGTCACCGAGTTACTCGGCCTGATCCAAAATCTCGAAGAAGAGGGGCTGACCGACGTGGCCATCGCCGTCTCCTTCACGATGCGCTGCGTCCAGCCTCTTAAGGAAAGGGTTTGGCTCGGGTTCGAGTACTTCGGGCCAACCGATCCGACTCGGGAGGTGGCTACCCCGATTCCCCATTCGGATGCCGCCGACCGACTTGCGGAATTCTTCTGTACGGGGACATCCCTTTCCAACCAAGGGTGTCCTCGGAGCTTCTCCCTCGCCAACCCGCCGCCGGAGGTAACGACTAAGCTACCTTTATATCTATTTGATGCCGCCAAGTAGTTTTATTGTCAATATACTAACTCATGAAGGCTGCTTTTCTGTGCAGGGCCGCTAGGCCTTCGTGTCCCTCACCCCGACGCCTGAGGCCTCCGCCCACAAGGGCGAGAAGCGCCAAGGGGAGGAGTCCCAGGAGGCTCCCGCGACGAAGAAGGGCAAGGACCCGGCCTCCTTCGAGGAGGAGGACGTCCTATCACCCGAGGAGCGCAGCTATCAGGGCTCCGGCCCGACGTTTAACGAAGCCCCCAAGGAGAGGGCGAGTCAGCCAGCGCCGACCTGGAGGCCAAGCGGCCAGGCGGCACGTCCTCCGAGGGCGGGTCGCCGGACGTCACCAAAGAAGAAGCGGGCGAACTCGGCGCCCAAGCCTGCAACGCCCCAGGCCAAACCGAGTGGCCCACTCGACGCCTCCTCAAGCGGGACCTCCGCTCAAAGGGGTGCCGGTATAAAAATCAAGACTTCAAGCCGGTAAGCACGACTCTACCACTTCTTGGTAGCCTTGAATTTGTTCTGTTGTACTGATGTGTTCCCTTCCTTACAGGAAACCGTCGGAGGATATTCCGATGGACCGTCCGATCGGGGCAGCACCAAAGCCAGCTGAGCCGAGTCGGGCGGTCTCTCCTCCTCGTCCTACCTCCTCTCCTCCTCCGGTAGCCGACGCCGACCTTCCGTCGACCAAGCCGACCGAGGCGGCATCGGAGGTCAAGGTCCACGAAGACGGTACCGCTGCCCCCCTGAGCCCGAAGCCGTCCAACGGGGGTGGCGAGGAAGCCGAGCCGGTAGTGGAAGAAATCCCACGCCAGCCTCCACCCCCTCCCCCCGGAGCAGCCTAAGCCCAAGTTCTCGGTGGCCTGGAAGGGCGAGGCCGGGGACTGGACTCTTCTTGATGATAAGGCGGAGGAGAAGGCCAGGAGGACCTTCTACGAGCATGCCACGGAGTGTGGCCGACTGATCCGGGTGAGTCCCCAAGCAGCTGAGTACATTTTGCTGATTTGAAGTAGAGTAGTTATTATTTACTCTCTTTGCAGGAACTTGGTGAGTTTTCCAAGAGGAAAACCAAGTTCCTCAGCTACTTCCTCCCCCAGATAGAACGGATTAAAGCCGTGGAGGGGCAAGTAGTTGAGGCCCGGATCGAGGCGTCCAAGCAGCGTCGGGAGCTGCAAGCGCAGATCAAGGAGCTGTAGGACGAGAAGTTCGACCTCGCAGGCTCCCTTCGATGTAAGTATCCCAACCTAAGTCGAAACTTTACGGTTTGTGTGTGACCGAGTGACATCACCTTCTGCTCATTGAGCAGCCCGTGACGCCACGATCGCCAGCTTGTGGGAGGAGCTGGCCTAGTCCAAGGACTCTGAGGCCACCGCCTAAGCAGAGCTGAAGAAGTCCCAGGACTAGAGGTTGGCCCTGGAGGAGTCAGAGGCCCAAGCCGTCGCCGTGTTGGAGGGTTAGCTCCCTTATCCCGACCAACTTCAAGTCTTCGATGTTTGTACAGTTGTATAACTGTATTTGTTGTCTTTGTTGATAGGATACAAGAAGAAGATGCAGGCGCAGTATGATGTTTTGCATGAAAACGTCAGGACTACGCAAGCGCAATACGAGTAGCTCCTGGTGGCCGTGGAGCCCACTCGGCAACGGCGACGCCGAGCCAAGCAGTCGGGCGGAGCTGATCCGGAAGTGGATCGAAGCCCCCAAGCAGCTTAAGGCCTGGCTCAGGGAAGTCGGCTTGATGAGCACCAGCCAAGCGCTGGGAATCGTCAAGTCGCTCTATCCCCGAGTCGAGCTCGAGGCTGTCAAGGATGGCTTCGCCTGCACTGAGGAGAAGGCGCTGGCCCTGCTTGAGGAAGTGAAGCTGGCGGCCGTGTCCCTTGTAGATAATTTAGACTTAGATTCCCTGTAAATATAGGAACTTGTTGTAAATTATCAATCCAATGTATGTAAACATTTTTTGAATACAATATGAATTTCATCATCTTTCTTTGCTCGACTTCTGTATTTTGCCCAAGTAGATCAGGTTCCTTTTACTAAGCACTCTGCCAAGCGCATCAAATTCCTTAGCGTTAGGAGTTGGCGCAGAGTTCTGTCTCCTGAAACGCAGTCGGAACGAACAATACTTAGGCTCAACAGAAAATCGAAAAGAAAGATATCGACGCGGTGCAGACTGCACCTAACTAGGTGTAGCCCCCGAATTTCTAGCTAGTTGGATTTCGACTAGGGAGTAAGTCAAATCGATCCCAATAAGAGAAGGAAGGGGTCCGCGATTGCGCACCTAATTAGGTGTAACCCCCGACTGACTAATCAATTAGAACACAAATAAGTAGCAAGTCAGAAACTGAATTGCACTGGCGTAAAGATAATGTAAACGAGAACTTATCTTTATTGAATCATAAATGAGTGTACAACGGCCGTCAGGTATAAAACCGACGTAATTGCTCGATGTTCCACGAGTTTTCTAGGACTGTGCCGTCCTCTTGCTTTAGCCGGTAAGCCCCCGGACGTGCCACTGAGTCAATAATGTAATGTCCTTCCTAGCGTGGGGAGAGTTTGTGGCCACTCGTCTGACAGATCCGAAGGACCAAATCACCAGGTGAGAAGGCTCGATCCCGCAAATTGCGACTGTGGTAACGACGCAGCCCGTGGAGGTACTTCGCCGACCGAATAGTTGCAGCATCCCGAGCTTCCTCTAGTCGATCGAGTTCGTCAATCCGACTGGCATCTGACTCGTCCTCGTTGAACCTTTGTACTCGGGGAGACCCGAATTGTACCTCAGTTGGGAGGACTGCCTCAGACTCATTACGAGGAAGAAGGGTGACTGCCCTGGTGCCCGACTAGGACTTGTGCAAAGCCCCCAGAGTACGGCAAGCAATTCCTTCATCCACTTTGCTGCATATGGTTTGAGGCGATCGAAGATGCGCGCCTTGACGCCCTGTAGAAGCATGCCGTTCGCATGCTCGACCTGGCCATTGCTCCGAGGATGTGCCACTGAAGAAAAACAGATCTTAATGCCCACATCTCCGCACCAACTTTGAAACTCGTCACTTCTGAATTGAAAGCCGTTGTCCGTAATGATCCGAGAGGGCACACCAAACCGACTGATGATCTCCTGAAAGAACTCGGTGGCCTTGGCTACCGTAATCTTGGTCACAGGCTTAGCTTCAATCAATTTGGTGAACTTATCGATGGCATGAAGATATGCTCGAAACCACCCGGGGCCTTCTTGAGAGGTCTGACTATGTCGAGCCCCCAGACGGCAAACGGCTAGGTGATAGGGATCGTCTGAAGTTCCTGAGCCGGCACATGAATCTGCCACGCGAAGAACTGACAACCTTCACATTTTCGGACGATCTCCATTGCGTCCGAGACAGCGGTTGGCCAGTAAAACCCTTGATGAAAGGTTTTGCCGACCAACGTAGCTGAAGCAGCATGATGGCCGCACATACCTGAGTGAATTTCGAGTAACAGGGCACGTCCTTTCGGCTTGGGTACGCATTTTTGAAGTATACCAGAGGCACTTCGGTGGTATAGGATTCCTCCCTGTACCACGTATGGACGACTCCGAAGCTGGATTTGTTCAGCACCCCCCAAGCATCGGGAAGCTTTTCTTCTTTCAAGTACTCCAAATACGGCTGCATCCAATCCGAGTCGAGAACGAGAACTTCTGACTCGGGTAGTGGTTCACCCGGTTGAGATAGTTGCTCCTAGGGTGTGATGGAGGGGGTGTGAAGCTCTTGGACAAAGATCCCAGCTGGGACTGCTGCCCGGCTAGAGCCCATGTTCACGAGCTCATCTGCCGCCTCATTATCTCGCCGTAGGATATGTATAAGCTCCAATCCGTCGAACTTGTCT
This sequence comes from Olyra latifolia, assembly GCA_036346145.1. NCBI lineage: Eukaryota > Viridiplantae > Streptophyta > Magnoliopsida > Poales > Poaceae > Olyra > Olyra latifolia. The sequence continues at coordinate 50,562,728 of CM070524.1, read as the reverse complement.
TTCAACTTTCTGACCTCCTGACAGTAGACGGCCATATTGTCGTTGACACAAGTCCAATCCTTCTGTACTTAGCTCACCACGAGTTGGAGTCCACGTGTAACACCTCGCCTCCTACTGAGCCCAAGATGCTACTAACTCCCTAATTTCTTAAAAATTTCGACAGCATCTCCCTTAAAATATGGACATCCACTCAACAGACAAAAGAAGCAGTTCATATAAATATTTCATATATAACCCCAATATCAACATAACATACACCAATCCATCATATTCACATGACCCAGATCGTATCCACATTTTGACATAATCCCTGCCACTAAGCAGGATCACAACGCCAAAGCTTCTTACCTTAACCTTCCTGGACTCATCTAGTAGTCAGCCAGATTGAAGGATAATACTACCACCGCTAGTCCAAGTCATATTTGAAATAGGTTAACAATTCATTCCAAAGTCCTTAAGTCATTACCATTCATGATTTTACATAGTGGTTATTTAGTTGTTAGCGTATTGTGGTGCATAGCGTGTGTCTACTCCCTGCCCGCGCTGGATATCATCATAGAACACCCGAAGAAAATGAAGAAAGCAAGAGTGAGTCCAGGGACTCACCAAGCACATATTTAATCAAAGGAGCATAAATACATAACTAATCAAGGGAGCGTACGGAAATGAAAACATCATAACAATTGCATTGATGCATAATCATTGATACAGGTCAACCATATCCAAACATAGTTCCATAAGTGCCATGCACACATACCATCCATATCCAAACCAATCATATCATCCATATACGAACACAGGTCCATGAATGCAATGCAATGCAGGATGTGCCTCTTCTCTGTAGCATATACCGGTGTAGTAAGGGTTCATCCGTCGATGACACCCTTATTGCCCCTTGGAGTGCTCCACTCCCGTGGAGTGCCTACTCCCGTAGGACTTAGGGTCCCAAGTCATGCTCATATGGCTTTCTTACCGACCTGACCCGAGGCACTCCGGACTAGTCATATGACCATTCACCGACTTGGCCCATGCACATGAATGCAAAATGATGCAAGCCCACATATAATCACATACCATGTATCATCAAGCTTTAGAAAGTTTAATTCATCCACTCGAGTTATATGCATGGATATAAATATGTCTTAAAGAAACTTTACAGTGAAAAGACAAAACAGGATGTCGCTTTGAATAAATATGCACTTGCCTCTTTACCGAACGAAGCCAATAGATGCGAAGACGGCTCCGACCCCAACAGCGATACCGCCTACACATCAAACATACCATATTCACAACCGCATAACCACAAAAACAAACATCAAGCGGTCTAGTCTTTCTTAATTTCCCAAACCCTTCGGTATTACCTAATGCATTCATAACAATCACCATTTAACCTTTACCTTCCTAGGCCATATAATGTTGACCCTTCGATCGCCATATTATTATCAAGATTATGCCCTAAATCTTTCTATGTTATTTAAGATTAAACCCCCTTTTTGGTTCTCATCTCATGTATCATCTCAATTAGCCATTATCTAGGTCAAATTATCATTAGCATATTTAAAAATCCCGTCACGACCAAAACTAACAGCAGCGTTCTAAAGGCTATATCTCCCAAGGCGAATATCCAAAACACGTGTTCTCGGATCCTATGAAAAGCTAGAAACATAATCTACTTTTCTTATAACATGATGGAGCTCTGATTCTTGCCATAAGCAGCTCATATAAAAGCCTCATCCTACCGTATATGCGTTCCCATCGTCTAGCTCGAATTTCAACCTTACGGTTCCCAATCCCGAGGCGACGACATCTCCTAAATGCCATCAAGGCCCACGGTATTGCTTAACACATGGTTACGATAACAAAAAGAATAATAATTGTCTAATCCCCAATCCCCAACTCTAGGATCGCCCGATACCGAGTTAGTCGCCTGAAATTCTGGAAAGCTAGAATTTCCGAACAGCCAACTTGCAACTGCCGTAATTTCCAAAGCGCTTAGCCAATTAATGCATTCTAGGTCCCTATGAAAAGATAAAGACACAAACTATGATTTCTAAAATATGAATTCGCTCCAAACCCCGACCAAACTGCCCCTAATCGGGCTCCCAAGATGCTGCTGCGATAGTCCAAAACTGTGACCCGACCAAATCCGGACAGCTGGCTTGCGAAGGCCTTATCTTCTAAACCACTTGGCCGATTCTCTCGTTCTAGCACTCTACGGAAATATAAAAACATAAGCTACAAATCTCACAATATCAATTTCTTCAGAATCTCGACCTAAGTACCCTGAAATTAGGTTGCAAGCCTCTGCATATGCGATTCCATCTCCAAATCAAGGAATTTTCGAGCTAGGGTTCCTAATCCCCCCTCAAGTTCCATCCTAATCCTCAATTATAACTTTAATTTTGCAGAGGGAAGCATCAATTTGGTTACCTTTATGGGGATTTTGGTCCAACCCCTAAACTCCTCTTCCTCTTCTTCTTCTACCTTCCTTCTTCTTCTCCCCTTCTTCCTTAAATCTGGTTGCTCTCCCCCTTCCTCTGTTTCCTTAGAGCTGGCCCTCCTCCTTCCCTTCCTTCTTCACCCCGGCCGGTCCTTGCCCCTCCCTAGGGCGGCATGCGGTAGCAGGGCAGCGGAGGGCGACGGCGAGGTGGGCCTTGGCGCTTGGCTGGGAGGACACCGGCTGGTGGCTATGGTGAGGGGCGGCGGTTGTGAGACAGAGGGAGAGGCGGCGCTGCTAGGTGGCGAAGGGTGGCGACGGCGCGCAGGAGCTCAAGGTGATGGCGGCGCGCAGGAGCTAGAGCAACGGCGGCCGACGGGTGGCAAGGTAGGCCCAAGTGTGGCAGCACTGCTTCTACCAAGGGTGGCGGCCGAAGGATTGGTTGAGGGCGCCGGTAATGGAGAGGATGAGCTCGGCGATTGGTTTTGGGGAAGGAGAGATCGAGCGGTTGAGAGAGAAACCAGGGAGGGAGTGAGACAAAGATGGAGAGCGAGGGTTCTAGAGCACTCTCGGCTCGTCCCATTTTTTTTTTGGGGCGATGGGTGGCTGGGCCGGCTGGGCCAAGCTGGCCCCTCATCTTTTTTTTTCAAATTATTATTACATTCTCCCCCCCTTAAAAGAATTCGTCCTCGAATTCTAGCTCCCCAAACTGGACAGATACTGAAATGAGAACTGAACCCCTAAACCTTAATTCAACCCCAAGGTAACCACAAGTTATTTCCTTCTATCCGATGCTCGATGTGATACAACCAAAGCCTTGAGCATACTTTTGTGTCCCATGTCTAGGACATACAAGGACACCTCTAGAATCGGCAAAAGACGCATCTTGATAAAAGGCCCTACCAATGGTTGAACAGTTCTAAAGCTACCTCAAACTTCCTAGAAAAAGACAATGAAGTTTGTATCACTAAGGACACCCACAAAACAGGGCATATGAATGCCAAGACAATAGAATGTTCCCAGCTTAATCTTGCTAACAAGACAACATAACCCTAGCATTTGTTTCCTAAGTGACATACCCCAACACAAAGAAACCATTTTCCTTTCACAGAGGAAATTACAAAAGTTTGACCATGTAATAAAAATGTTTATTGTAGTAATAGCTTATCTGAAGTTTATATATATATATATATATATATATATATATATATATATATATATATATAACAATCTTTATGAGACGTTATCCTCTATTGTGAACTAACTTCATCCGAGCAATCAACTTGCAAACCAAATCAATATAGACTAAATCTATCAAACATCAAGTCCAGCCATTAGCTTTGGAAGCACTATAATTTTCTCAAGGTTCAGCCATAAGAATGACAAACCAAACAAGACTAAAACATGAAATTTCCTCGTAAAGAAAAACAATATCTAAATCCCTGACGAAGCACCTGCCACACTGGTACCATTCCAAAGGAGAGAACAAAACTTTATAATTACTTTCATTCTATTTCTAGATGGCATTCTTATTGTACGGATCAAAATGCATTGATAGCAGCTCCACAAAAGCACTACCTTAAAGTTCCCCTAATTGTTCGAAGTACAAAAACTACAAGTCTAGCCACTGCAGCGCCAATATTCAGACCACTATGTCAATGGAATTTAGTCTCATCAAATCTTTTCCATCATCCAAACATAAATAAATAGATTAATTCATAGTGCCCTTCTTGACATTAACTTAACCAGGTTAATGTGGTTATTTAAAAAACATTAGGTCCTCCGAAGCACCCTAATTATTGTATTATTTTTTTTCTTTTTCCTTGTCCTTGAAAATTATTTCACCCTGTCAATGATATCATTAACAAGCTTTGTTCTTTTTCTTTCTTCTCTACTCTTTTTTTTAGCAATTCTAAATATGCAAGCTTAGCAAACAACCTCAATCATGGTTAGCTATTAGTCACACCAAGTTCCAATAATATAATAAATTTTAATTTAATATAAATTAATTCAACGGCTTTCTAACGATTAAACCATGAAATTCAAACCACCTCACTACCATCATACAGTTACCTTCAAAGCCTTTTAGAGATTTTTTTTCCATTAACTACTAAGCCGACTAAGTTATTCAACACAAGGAAACCCTTCTATTATTTTATTTTATTTTATTTTACAGTTGCTACAAAAGTCAATTCAACACAAGGTGAAACCTTAATAGAAATCCACAACTACTAAAACTTAGGCTCTAGTCACTAGTATCCTTCTCCCTACTTTTAAACCCTAGAACCAGCTCCCCTTGAAGGAATTGCCACACGAACACAACCATGCACCATCCAACATTCGATTAATGTTCTTGTACAAGAATGAATAATTTAGCTATTCACAGAAATCCTTTTTAAGTGATACTCGGGTAGCAATACAAATTCCCTTAACTAATTTAGCGTCAATATCAATTTACTATATAATATTCATGCAGTTTCGTTATGACAAGATATTATCTAGTAATCATGCAATTTCATTATTCCCTTGTATTACAATATCATCTAACAATCATACAATTCCAAATATAGTAGGAGGGTACGCCAGATTAATCCTACTGCTTGGTTGCTTCAACTTCCAGTATCAAAGAAAAATGGCCACAAAACAACATATCCATTAAATCCAGCCATAAACTAATAAACCATCATGTAAAAGCGTTAAACGATGTGTGATGACTCCCCTCATAATGCTATCTCCTATGACTAAGCCAACGATTTATTCATCTTGGAACGTATGAGTACTACCACATAAGCTCCAAAGAATGCTAGATACAACTGTTGCCAACCACACATTTATTTATATTCCACCTAGTAATCATCCAATTAAGAGTAACTTCCAAAAGAGAACATCCATAATAATTGTACTCAATCATTATTGGGGTGAATAGTACGGGTAACCATCATGGGTGATCAGGCCATGAGTTACTCGTATTATATACCTTATTCGTAGTATGAATCAGGACAACCTAGAGATTAAGACCATAGAAAGACTATATGGGCACGGACAAAAAGTCTGAGGTCGACCCACATATAGCTTGTCTAGCATCTCACTCAGAACGGCACTTAAGACAAGCCTCTTATTCACAATAGGGAAATTCATAAAGGAAGAATTCAAGCACAAATAAAACGGCTGGCAAACACCTATTATTAAAGACCTCGGGGCAACCCCAAACTTCACCACTTATGGGTCAAGGAAGGATCACTACCACACTAGACAAAGGTGCCAACATCAAGCATGACAAAAACCTTACAGTTTTACCCCATGAAAAATCACAGTATAATCCCAAATGATCTAGCAAGATCAATGATACAATCATGAATCTCGACAGTGAGAAAGTCGTTCAGTGCAGGGTCAGCGACGAGGCTCCCACTACGCCGGTCTACTAGAATCCCTATCTACTAAATGTGTCGATCCACCAAAAAAACTTCATTAAACCAGACCCAATTGACTAGCACCACCCTCAAAGTGGTGGCAATAGTCTCATTAAATTGAGCAACAAATACAACTAGAGACCTGATAAACCAAGATCTAAGGTGGTAGAAATTAACACCTTAACTAATTTGACAAAGACAGAAGTGGTGACACGAGTCTCCTTGGAATTCTTACACCTATCTAAAGGGCAATACCACTACGCTTAGGACAATTCCCATAACAACATAGTGAACTCAAAACAAATAACAACAAATAGCAAAAGCTAACACATCCCTATAGAACTTAAAACATCACTAAGGTGCCACACTCACTCCACCCTACGAGAGCTCTAAAACCTCCTAACTGCTTACTATACAACACCAAGGTCATTGACCAAACCAAGGGATAGTCAACACTATAGCACAAGAATTATAGCATAATCATGTCCCCTTAAAGCAAATAAACATAGCATCAAACTCTGAGATTATACTATTACATAGTATCATCAAAGTATAACTATTGATATCATTAACTTTACAAACATAAATACAACGTAGTCCCCTACCCATCCTATGGTGCACAGTGTGTCAGGTTTTTTGGTTATTTGTCAATTTTATACTAATTCAATCTTACTTTCTTTTCTAACCTAACAGTAAAATCTTATTTCATTCCCTAAAGGACCTACAGCCTGCTCTGATACCAACTGTAACACCCCGGCTCCTACCGAGCCCAAGATGCTACTAACTCCCTAATTTCTTAAATATTTCGACAGCATCTCCCCTAAAGTATGGACATCCACTCAGCAGACAAAAGAAGTAGTTCATATAAATATTTCATATATAACCCCAATATCAACATAACATACACCAATCCATCATATTCACATGACCCAGATCGTATCCACATTTTGACATAATCCCTGCCACTAAGCAAGATCACAACGCCAAAGCTTCTTACCTTAACCTTCCTGGACTCATCTAGTGGTCAGCCAGATTGAAGGATAATACTACCACCGCTAGTCCAAGTCATATTTGAAATAGGTTAACAATTCATTCCAAAGTCCTTAAGTCTTTACCATTCCTGATTTTACATAGTGATTATTTAGTTGTTAGCGTATTGTGGTGCATAGCGTGTGTCTACTCCCTGCCCGCGCTGGATATCATCATAGAACACTTGAAGAAAATGAAGAAAGCAAGAGTGAGTCCAGGGACTCAGCAAGCACATATTTAATGAAAGGAGCATAAATACATAACTAATCAAGGGAGCGTATGGAAATGAAAACATCATAACAATTGCATTGATGCATAATCATTGATACAGGTCAACCATATCCAAACATAGTTCCATAAGTGCCATGCACACATACCATCCATATCCAAACCAATCGTATCATCCATATACGAACACAGGTCCATTAATGCAATGCAATGCAGGATGCGCCTCTTCTCTGTAGCATATACCGGTGTAGCAAGGGTTCACCCATCGATGACACCCTTATTGCTCCGTCCTTTTTCATACGGGGTCCAAACATAACCTCCACTCCCGTGGAGTGCTCCACTCCGGTGGAGTGCCTACTCCCGTAGGACTTAGGGCCCCAAGTCATGGTCATATGGCTTTCTCACCGACCTGGCCCGAGGCACTCCGGACTAGTCATATGACCATTCACCGACTTGGCCCATGCACATGAATGCAAAATGATGCAAGCCCATAGATAATCACGTACCATGTATCATCAAGCTTTAGAAAGTTTAATTCATCCACTCGAGTTATATGCATGGATATAAATATGTCTTAAAGAAACTTTACAGTGAAAAGACAAAACAGAAAGTTGCTTTGAATAAATATGCACTTGCCTCTTTACCGAACGAAGCCAATAGATGCGAAGACGGCTCTAACCCCAACAGCGATACCGCCTACACATCAAACATACCATATTCACAACCGCAAAAACAAACATCAAGCGGTCTAGTCTTTCTTAATTTTCCAAACCCTTCAGTATTACCTAACGCATTCATAACAATCACCATTTAACCTTTACCTTCCTAGGCCATATAATGTTGACCCTTCGATCGCCATATTATTTATCAACATTATGCCTTAAATCTTTCTATGTTATTTAAGATTAAACCCTCTTTTTGGTTCTTATCTCATATATCATCTCAATTAGCCATTATCTAGGCCAAATTATCATTAGCATATTTAAAAATTCCATCGCGACCAAAACTAACAGCAGCGTTCTAAAGGCTATATCTCCCAAGGCGAATATCCAAAACACGTGTTCTCGGATCCTATGAAAAGCTAGAAACATAATCTACTTTTCTTATAACATGATGGAGCTCTGATTCTTGCCATAAGCAGCTCATATAAAAGCCTCATCCTACCGTATATGCGTTCCCATCGTCTAGCTCGAATTTCAACCTGACGGTTCCCAATCCCGAGGCGACGACATCTCCTAAATGCCATCAAGGCCCGCGGTATTGCTTAACACATGGTTACGATAACAAAAAAGAATAATAATTGTCTAATCCCCAATCCCCAACTCTAGGATCGCCCGATACCGAGTTAGTCGCCTAAAATTCCGAAAAGCTAGAATTTTCGAACAACCAACTTGCAACTGCCGTAATTTCCAAAGTGCTTAGCCAATTAACGCATTCTAGGTCCCTATGAAAAGATAAAGACACAAACTATGATTTCTAAAATATGAATTCGCTCCAAACCCCAACCAAACTGCCCCTAATCGGGCTCCCAAGATGCTGCTGCGATAGTCCAAAACTGTGACCCGAACAAATCCAGACAGCTGGCTTGCGAAGGTCGTATCTTCTAAACCACTTGGCGGATTCTCGCGTTCTAGCACTCTACGGAAAGATAAAAACATAAGCTACAAATCTTACAATATCAATTTCTTCAGAATCTTGACCTAAGTGCCCTGAAATTAGGTCGCAAGCCTCTGCATATGCGATTCCATCTCCAAATCAAGGAATTTCGAGCTAAGGTTCCTAATCCCCCCTCAAGTTCCATCCTAATCCTCAATTAGAACTTTAATTTTGCAGAGGGAAGCATCAATTTGGTTACCTTTATGGAGATTTTGGTCCAACCCCTAAACTCCTCTTCCTCTTCTTCTTCTACCTTCCTTCTTCTTCTCCCCTCCTTCTCTTCTTCTCCCCTTCTTCCTTAAATCTGGTTGCTCTCCCGCTTCCTCTGCTTCCTTGGAGCTGGCCCTCCTCCTTCCCTTCCTTCTTCACCCCGGCCGGTCCTTGCCCCTCCCTAGGGCGGCATGCGGCAGCTTGGGGCGGCGGCGGCGCACGGCTGGGAGGACAACGGCGCGGCTGGCTTTGGTGAGGGGCAGCGGTTGTGAGACAGAGGGAGAGGCGGCGCTGCTAGGTGGCGAAGGGTGGCGACGGCACGCAGGAGCTCGGGGTGACGGTGGCGCGTAGGAACTCGGGGTGACGGCGGTGTCGACAATTTGTGTCGGCAATATATTTTATAGGGCTATGCGAAAGATCACAACTACGATGGTAGCACAGGGAGCCGAATTTATACAGGTTTGGGCCCTCAAGGTGAGGTAATACTCTACTCCTGTGCTTGTGGATTGTATTGTGGGGTGTCGATTATAATGTATGTTCTCGTCGAGATGGCACGAGAACAGACAATGATGTCGATGGAGGATTAGATGTATCGTCTCTTCTAACTAGGGACCCCCAACCCCCTTTATATAGTGCAAGGGGTCAGGTTACAGATAGGTTCTCTAATCCGTATAAGGAAGATAGAGATATAACCGAGTTGGTTACGCCTATATCTTTGTATTCGAGTAGGAAACGAGTTCGTTTCCTTGTAGAACAAGTCGGGCCATGCCATCCTCCAAGCCTGTCTTCTGGAAGCTCCATGCGACTCAGCCCAAAAAGGTGGTGCGTCCTTCCGTATATCTCCGAATACCCGGGGCCCATGTTGTCCACAGGCGGCGCGCAGGAGCTTCTACCAAGGGTGGCGACCGTAGGATTGGTTGAGGGTGCCGGTAATGGAGGGGATGAGCTCGGCGGTTGGTTTTGGGGAAGGAGGGATCGAGCGGTTGAGACAGAAACCAGGGAGGGAGTGAGACAAACATGGAGAGCGAGGGTTCTAGAGCCCTCTCGGCTCGTCCCATTTTTTTTTGGGGTGATGGGTGGCTGGCCTGGCTCGGCCAAGCCGGCCCCTCATCTTTTTTTTTTCAAATTAGTATTACACCCCGCAAACCACCAATCGTGGGATACCGAGCGATATGGCGATACGGAGCTCATGGATGAGCGCCTCGTACTCAGCTGCGTTGTTTAAAGCTGGAAAATGAATCTAGAGGACATACTTGAGTCGTTCGCCTTCAGGTGATACAAGAACAATTCCAGCCCCCGCGCCCTGTCGTCGGAGAGAGTTATCGAAGTACATGTTCCAGTGCTCGGAATCTTCGATGATTGGGGGAGCCTGCATCTCCGTCCACTCGGCAACGAAGCCGGCGAGTGTTTGTGACTTGATAGCGCTGCATGGCTTGAACGAGAGCTCGAAAGCCCCGAGTTCCACTAACCACTTTGCAATTCTCCCAGTGGCATCCCGATTATGAAGGATATCTCCAATAGGGAAAGAAGTGATTACCGAAATTGGATGTTCTTGAAAGTAGTGCTTCAGCTTCCGAGAGACGATCAGGACCGCATACAAAAACTTTTGCACTTGTGGATAGCGTACCTTGGATTCACCCAATATTTCGCTAACGAAGTAGACCGGACGCTGGGCCTTGTAGACGCGTCCTTACTCTTCGCGATCTACTACCACCACGGCACTTACTACATGAGTGGTGGCCACAATGCCCAATATTTCGCTAACGAAGTAGACCGGACGCTGGGCCTTGTAGACGCGTCCTTGCTCTTCGCGATCTACTACCACCACGGCACTTACTACATGAGTGGTGGCCACAATGTATAGCAGAAGCGGCTCCTGTGGCATGGGAGATGCCAAGACAGATGGCGAAGTGTGGCACAATTTGAGATCTTCAAAGGCCTTCTATGCCTCGGGTGTCCAGACAAACTTGTCCTGCTGCTTTTTTAAAAATTTTAAAAAAGGGCGACCCACGCTCGCCAAGCCGCGAGATGAATCGGCCGAGTGCCACCATACACCCATTTAGGCGCTGGACATCCCTCTGGCAGGTTGGGGGAGCCATCTCCATGATAGCTCTAATTTTTTTGGGTTAGCCTCAATCCCGCGGTGAGATACCACGAAACCGAGTAGCTTTCTTGAAGGAATCCCGAAGACACACTTCTCCGGGTTCAACTTCATGTTGTATGCCGACAGGCTCTCGAATGTCTCCGCCAGATCGGTGACCAAGTCGGAGGTTACCCAAGATTTGACAACAACATCATCGACGTATGCCTCCACGTTACGCTCGAGCTGGTTGTGAAAGCATCGTTGGATGCAACGCTGATATGTTGCTCCAGCGTTCTTCAACCCGAAGGGCATAGTGACATAACAAAAAGCCCCAAACGGAGTGATGAACGACGTCTTGATGCAGTCTTCTTCTTTCAAGCTAATCTGGTGATAGCCCGAGTAGGCATCCAGAAAGCTCAAAAACTCGCAACCGGTAGTGGAATCAACCACCTGGTCGATACGAGCTAGTCCGAATGGATCCTTGAGACATGCTTTATTTAAGTCGGTATAGTCGACACACATACGTCAAGTATCATTCTTCTTTTGCACAAGTACCGGATTTGCCAACCAGTCGGGGCGGAGTACCTCCCTTTATAAAACCAGCAGCTAAAAGTTTGGTGATCTCCGCCTTGATGGCTTCCTTTCGATCCTGCGTGAATCGACGCAGCCGTTGCTTGACTGGCTTGGCTTTGTCGTATACGTTCAAGGAGTGCTCGATTACCTCCCTCGGGACACCCGGCATGTCGGATGGTTTCCAAACGAAGATGCCCTGACTTGCTTGGAGGAAGGTGACGAGTGCCTCTTCCTATTTCGGATCGAGCCCTGTCCCGATCAGAGCTGTTTTGGTTGAATCGGACGGGTCGAGCAAAATACGCTTGACATCCTCATCAGGTTTGATGCTTGACTTAGATTGCTTCTTGCTTGGGACGTCGCCCTCGTTGCCTGTCGGATCTTGTCCATCCCAATAGCCGCTTCAGCCGACTAGGACAAGCTGCAGTTTTCCCTATCAAGGAGATGGGAAAACCTCACGTATCCACGGACTGTGATTACGCCTTGCAGGCCCAGCATCTTTATACCCAGGTAAGCGTAATGCGGGACGGCCATGAACTTGGCCAAGCCCAGCCTTCCCAAGATTGCATGATACACAGTCTCGAAATCGGCCACCTCGAAACTGAGGTTTTTTGTCCAGCAGTTGTCCCGAGTGCTGAAGGTGACCGGGAGAGAAATCCTCCCAATCGGCACCGAGGAGGTTCCTGGGATTTTGCCGTGAAACGGTGCATCGGTCTTCTAGAGCGCCGACCTTGGAATCTGCATCTCATCAACCGTCGACTAAAACTTTACGCAGTCGGACGTTCCGTACCACAGGATCCAGGATGAGTGGGTATCTTCCTATGCAAGGTATATGGTCGGGGTGATCCGAACGATCGAACTTGATCGGGACTTGAGACCATCGAAGGTATTTGGGGGTCACCGGATCTGTTGCATTGACTTCTCGTGTGGTAAGCTTTTGCTTACGTTTGGACTCATATGCATCCGATCCCCTGAATATGTAGTTCAGCTCGTGCTCGGTTTCTTGGTAAGCGTCACCCTGGGGAGGATCACACTTATCATCTTGCTTGGCGTCCTTCGGAGCATTCTTGTTGTGTTCCTCAGCGAACCTCTTTATGACATTGCAGTTCTTTGCCGCATATTTTCCATTCGGATGGAAAAGACACGGCGCCTCCATTACTTTGTTGCAGTCGTTGGGCCGAGGTGGCCTCTGGCGACCATGATCCGTAGCAGCCACCAATTCTTCACCCTTCTGCTTCTTGTCCTTCTTGGAATACGACTCGGGCTTATCTTTCTTGCCTTCGTTTTTGTAACACCCCAATTTAAAATTTAAATAATAGAGAAAAGAAAATAATAAAGATAATAAATTAGAAACCTAAATCAATTAAAATGTATAAATAAACTATATGTATACCTTAAATGATTGAGGATTGGGGCAAGAAATTTAAGATAAACATGATAGGAGTTATGAGGTCAATATAAATTCTAGAAAATAGAAGATTCACCCTAATAAAATTTTTAATAGAAAACTAAATGGCATAAAGCACAATAAGATTTCAAACTTTGGAAAAGAAAAATCTATCAAATACCTCCTAATAGGCCTAGATTTCTATTTAAAATTTCCAATTCAATTTTATTTTTGTTGTTTCTTTTCCCCTCAGCCCAAGCCGAGTTGGGCCGGCTTTCACCCCCACTCGGTCTCACTTCGGCCCAGCTGAATCAAGCCGGCCCAGCCAGCCCACCCGGCTCTTCCTCCCTCCTCCTTCCTCCTCTGGATTCGTCTCCACCCCCGGCGCGCACGACCGGCCATTCGTGCCCGCCGGCGCCGCCCGGCTTGAGTCCGACCCATGCTGATGAGTCAGCATGGAGGGAACCGCCACGTCGCGCCACCCCCTCCTTCGTGCCATCATCACAGTGCCCTCGGTGGCGAGTTGTTCTTCGCCGCCGTAACCCAACCCGCCTCGGGCGTAATCCCAGTCTAATCCACCCCGGGAGGGTGAAATTCCGGTGCCATCCTTGTCGCCCGAAGGTCCGGAGTGCCCCTAGCTGCGTCATCGACCCTATATAAGGGAGCTTGACGTCCAATTTTTCCCGTTTGCATTTCCCGATCTATTTCACCCCCTTCACGAATTCCGGCAAGCCGAGGCAGCTCGAGCTCTCATCTTTGGACTGAAGCAGCCTCAGATCGTCGCCCACTTTCCCCGGGGCCGGGACTGAGCTCTCGGACACCGGGGAAGGCCACCGACGAAGCCTCTTCCTTCCGCCTTCGGCCTCGCGGTCGCTAGCTCAACCCGAACCATTTCAACCCCAACTAAACATAGAGTAAGCTCCCACAAAGCTCCCTGATGCTTATTCATGCAAAATCCGAAATAAAACATGCCTAAAACGCCCTAGAACTAGCTCACCGTAGCTAATGGCCGCTCCGGCCATGGCGCCGCAAATCGACTCATGGCGGCCAAATCCCGGCGGGATGACTGCGCCTAGGTGCCCTATACCGTGGGACACATAAGCGATGAGATAGATCCCTAGCGTCCTAGAAGCGACGCGGAGTCCGGCCGGGCTGCTGCGGGTGAGCGCCGACGCGCGCCTCCTCTCTCTCGCCAGCGGAACCCGTGCAGCGAAGTGCCTGAGATTTGAAAATCGCGACACACCCTCGGTGAGACCGACAGGTAGGCCCATGGACCCACCGTCGGGTCAAGTGGCGCGCCTTCCGTTAGTCGCCTTCCTATCGGAAGAACGCCTTGGTGAAGTCTTGCGCTTCACTCGGCGCTTCGATCTCCGGCAGTGGACCAGCTGGCCGCGCGTCGGCCTCGCCCGACCACAGACCAGTGGAGCCCTTTGGTCGGCCCGTGTGGCGATGGAGCGCCGTGGGCCGTCTCATGGCGTTAAGTGGTGAAGGCGAGTCTCATGTGAGAATTGCCCGGCGATAACGGGCTCGACCGTTCTTTGTTCTAAGTTTTTCCAATTCAATTAATAGATAAAAGAAAAACGTGTATATTGCTATATAATTTCTAGAAATACCAAATGACCTTAAAAAATTATGCAAAAATTCTACAAAATACTACAATGTTCATGGAACTTAATAAAAATAAAATTTTAGGGTTTACAGTAAGGTTTATTTCTTTGAAAATTAAAAACTAAACAAACTAAATAAGAAAGACCTAAGGGTAATGTGTAAATATATATATATGTATATATATATATATACATAAATATGCCAAAAATTTAACGGAATTTAAAAAGAGGTAATAATACATAGACTTATAAAGTTTCTAGAGATTCAATTCCAATTTAGTTTACATATGTTTCTCTCACCCCAAAACCTATACATTAAGTATAATGAATAGATAAATTAACAAGTAGGAAAAATCTGCGCGAGATTACAAATAACCCCTATTCCCTAACAACCCATATTTATCTATTACCAAATATTTATTCTGGAATTATTTAACAATCTAGAGGACGAGACGGCCGACGACCCATTGGAAGAAGATCAAGTACAAGATCCGATTCACGAAGAAAGCAAAGTGAGCTAAAATCCCTTGACCATTTCTATTTACGATTCTTCTTTTTGAACTGTGTTGTTTTATACTGATAGTTGCATGCCCAAAAATAGATTTCTAAACATATTATGATATTTTCCAAATGCTAATAGAGCCGTCTAGTTAATCCCTCTTGGTGAGTTATGCTGATAAGCATAATCCCTTATCTTAACTTTTCCTATCTTATCCTTTGATAACCTAAGGTTTAGAAAACTAGATTTTATGGCTAGTGAGCCTTCAAACATGGCTTAGAGCTGCTTAAGTCTAGAGTCCATGGATCACTTTCTTAGCTGTCAACGGTACGGCCTCAGGATGACGAATCAATCTATGTAACGGCATAGCCGCTATCAACGGTGCAAGTGCAACGGTATAGCCTGCTATCAACGATACTAATTGATTCCGACAAACACCGTAGGCGGAGCAGGTACCTCTAAGGTACGGTCCCATCATTTGCATGACGTGTACCACGATAGAGTTACATTCCTCGGATTAAGATTACGACACTGAAGCATCTGAATGGCTTTGTGTTGGACAGTCTAATCTTTGTGAATATCTTGAGTACATAGTTATGGAAATGTGACGAGCCCCGTTCTGGAGAATTCCTTGCACTCGACCAGCCAAAGAAATAATCCGTACACTCAGGTGTTTGCTTAGCCTGAGTGTGAACAAAGTCGCTATTCATTCGAGAATTCATTGATTGGATCTGAGAATCCAGGTCTTAGTTGAGCTCAAGGGGATCACACCTCTTGGCAAAGAGGGTGAGTCCACCGCCATTTACCTAGGAAACGTGCTCCTGTGTAATATGGACACGGAATCGCCAGAAGATGGGAATCGTGCTCCTGTGTAATATGGACACGGATTCGCCATAACATCAGAGGTAGTTCACCATGGCTATGGGAACTAGGCTACTGATTGTGGAGATATCGTCGTTCTGTTGGTATTCAATACCATTGGTATACATATATGACCAAATACGTCTTTGAATTTTTCCAAATGTCTCATACCATAGGATTTTCAACTCTAAAAGTTTTAAAGCATGATTTTCTGCAAACAAAATATATCTATCACCCCACCAAAACCTGGTCTTGCATCTTCCACCTGCGTCCAACAAGATTTTAGTTCGCGAGCGCGGTTGGTTGCGCTCACACTCGCACCCACTCACTTTTTAGGTGAAGAGGAAGACGACGAAGGCCCATCTGATTGCTTCGACGGAGGCAGCGGAGTAGAAGAAAATGGATCGAGCGAAGGCTAAAGGCCTACTCGATCACTCACCTGCTGCCACCTCGCTACTTCCGCTTCTGTGTAGTTATTTAAGAGTAGTTTAGATTTCCGTTTGTAATAACATGACCAACCTAGATACTACTGTTGGTTTGTATATGTAATATATTTAGTAATGAATGGCTTGTTTGATCCCAGCTCAATGTATTATATATGTGCGGTGTTAGTTTGATCTGAACTAACACTATATAATATAAATATGGGTCTGGATTTTATTTCTTCGGAGCCGGGGCCCACAAGAGCTGGTATCAGAGCCTCGTGACTGTAGAAGCCCTTAGCTTTGAACGATAGTTTAAAAATTTAAAATTTAGGGTATTATAAATCCATATAACCAAGAGCTATGTAGAATAATAATAAACAAAAGAATATGATAATATTAAGTATATATCTAAGTATTTGCTAGTATACTAAAATTTATTAAGAAAATTGTTTTCATTGTTATGCTTGTTCTTGAATTCATATTTACTTTTGTTTTTATTTAAAATTTGATTTTCAGAGATGGCGTTCACTTTTTCGGATTCTGGGGATACGTTTGTTTTTGTGGGAGAGCGTTCAGGACCACGCGGGGAGACCCTCCGCATGCTTACTAGGATTTGTGAGGTTTTAGGCCTTCCCCCGGGACCCCTGATTACGGGTCAGAGGGTCGAGTCTGGAGCTCTTTACCTCTGGCGCGCTGAGGTCACCGTCCCTATGGCGACCAACAGCGTGCTTCTGTTTAGCGCTGATATGGCCTACTTGACTCCCGAGTTAGCAGTACAGGCTGCGGCTTTTGAGACTTGTGCTTCCCTGGCCGGTCGCTACCGCACACAGTTACGCGAGTCTGCTTTACACTTTTGGCCAGCCCGTAGAGATGGGGCATGACCTTTGGTTGCTTGGAGGGTTGGGGATGACAACCCCCACCTTGCCGCTCTTCAGTCCTTTTCTGTGGGCACTTGCGCCTACCTGGCCGACACAGTGGCTGAGTTCCGTACTTTGCAGCACACCCTACAGACTACTGACTTGTACGTAGCCGAGCTTTACTTCCTACTCCAGTCAGTCTCACCACAGCTCGCCGCGGTCTACCGTTCTTTACGGTTCACTGACACCGTAGGCTCTGCACCACCACCTGCTACCACAACCCAGCCCGTTGTCGGAGTACCTTTACCACACCCGACTCCAGCCCCAGCACCCGACCTAGTGTCCACACCACTTGTCACGGCCACTGCTGCTGTCCCGGTGTTACCCTTTGCTACTCCTACACCTACACCTTGGCACGGAGTGCCGGACCCGTTAGGACCACGTCCCACAGTTCCGAGCTCCTGGACCCCACGTGTCACCCACGTCCCACGACCGGAGTTCCCTGGGTTTTTCTCCTTCCCCACTGTACCCTCACTACCCACAGGACCACTTGGACTTCAGGCTTTTGCTCCAGTTACGACACCTCCACCCCAGGTCGTCCCTGTTGTGACTACTACTACACCTACTACTTGGGTCCCGATAGCGGGATCCTCTGGTCTAGGACCTTCTCGTGCGCGTCCAGCCGGCGACCTGCAGGCGCGCAGGCGCCGACACACTCTACCGTTTCAGCGTCGTCCAGTGACGAGGAGCGTCACTGCTACCAGGGACACTCAGCCGACGACCTCGCATGGAGCAGCCAGCCCGGGACCGTCGTCCAGTACACCTTCTACTGGGAGTTTACACTTTTGTGACCAGTGCCAGCGTTTTCACCAGTAGTGGAGTTCAGACAGTTAGTACTACTAGAGTACTACTCTAGCAGAGTTTTGTACCCCTCGAAGCTTGTAGTCGAGCTACGAGGAGGGGTAGTACTCTTAGTTACGTTCAATGGGCGATGTGCTTAGACACCTTTCTTTGAAACTTTGTCCGAGTAGATTACTTTTGGTAGTGGGATAGGAAGACAGTATCTAGACTTTTGTTGCAGATAGTCTTTTGGGTTTGTACTCAGCCATATAGGTATAGCTGAGGCGAGTGTTGTTACCTCGCGGTTTGAGACTAGGTTCTCATGGTTAGACAGTGATCGATTTTGTACTCCGATCCTGTACTACATTTGATACCCCATATATACGTGTGATGGATTTCTTTTGTCAGCTTTTTCTTTATGTTTATTGTATTTCAAAGAGTAAACTATGTATGCAAAGTTTAAAATGTATAACTACTTGTCACAATAGGTATGTTAACAAAATCTCTTCCACTTATTTCTCAGATGGCACCCCGTAAAACAATTAGAATTAATGCCAGAGTCCATCCTCGCCGCCAGGCAGAGGGTAGAGGGAGAGGCCGTGCCCAAAATCCAATACCCCCACCCCCTCCCGTTCATCCAACTATGGCAGATGTGATGGCTCATCAGACCCGACTTCTCCAAGCTCTAGTAACTCATCAGATTGGAAATTCCGGTCGAAATGGATCTAGACTGGGAGACTTCCTTCGGACCAACCCACCCACATTCTCCCAAGCTTCAGAACCTTTAGAAGGAGATGACTGGCTTCGTACAATTGAAAAGACGTTAGCACTTGTAAGAATTCAAGAAGAAGATAAAGTACTTTTTGCCACTCATCTTTTGGAAGGAGCAGCAGCTAGCTGGTGGGATAATTATATAGCTACTAGAGCAAATGAAAAGGAAGAAGAAGCATCTGAGGAAGAAGTTGAAGAAGAGGAAGAAATTGCAGAGACAGAAAATGAAGAAGAAGAACAATCTGATGATCAAGGAGTTATTCAGAATAATAATGTTCAACATGATGCCCTGAAATAGGGCATGCTAGAAGAAGAAGTCCCATTAGCGGGAATCCCTTGGGATGAATTTGTTAAAGCTTTTCGCAACGCATTCATCCCAAAGGGAATAATGAAAATGAAGAAAGCTGAATTTAAGGAACTGAAACAAGGGACCATGACCGTGACTGAATACTTGACCAAGTTTACTCACTTGGCCCGCTATGCTATTAAAGATGTGGAGGATGATGAAGATAAAATTGAGAAGTTTCAAGACGGTCTTCATCCCGAAATAAAATATCAACTGAGTGCCCATGATTTTCCAAGCTTCCAACATTTAGTCAATAAAGCCCTTATACTGGAAAATGAGAAAAGAAGATTGGAGAACTTTCGAAAAAGAAAATGGATTACTCAGAAAGGTGCCAGTACCAGTCAACGAAAACCCTTCAGACCTTCGGCACCTATAGCCAGTCAATGGAGATCCAACCTTAGCCAGAAGCGCTATGTTACTAATGAAAGGTTGCGCCCCATGGGAATTCCACCTAGAAGCTCCCCGGCCACTTTAATAGGCCAAAGAAACATTGGAAATGCTCCCAATCTTACATGTTTTTATTGTGGAAAGCCAGGACATTTTGCCAATACATGTCCTGAAAAAGCTACCCGCTTTAACACCACCACTACTCAAAATCAAGGAGTTCAACCATCCAATGTTGTACAGAAAGGACCAGCTCGAGGGACTCGCATGCCACGGACAGCATCAACAGTCCAAGGGCGTGGTCGACTTAATCATATCTCGGAAGAGGAAGCACGTGAAGCCAATGGAGTCTGAATGGGTACCTTTTCTCTTAACTCTAATCCAGTTAAAATACTTTTTGATTCTGGAGCTTCGCATTCGTTTATATCTGAAAATGCAGCTGATAAAAATCATCTACCTAGGCTTACTCTAAAGAAACCAATGCACCTATCATCTCCTGGAGGATCCTTATTAGCTACTCAAGCTTGTCTAGAAGTAGACTTAATCTTAGATTGGATACCTCTAAAAGCTAATCTATTAATTCTACCTACTCAAACCATAGATATAATCCTAGGAATGGATTGGTTAACAAAACAAGAAGGAATGATTGATTGTGCCAATCGAACTATAACTATTAACAAATGGCCATATGATCAGGCCAAAATTCATGTAGATATCCCAAAATTTAGTGAACTAATCACAAATTCCGTAAGAGAAATTCCAAAAGAAGAAGTTCCGGTGATCCGAGATTACCCTGATGTCTTCCCAGAAGAATTGCCAGGAATGCCTCCAGACCGGGATGTAGAATTTGTCATAAATCTTATACCTGGAACAGCCCCAATTTCCAAAAATTATTATCGGATGAATGCCTTGGAACTGGAAGAACTAAAGAAACAACTAGCTGATTTGGAAGCTAAAGGTTTTATTCGTCCTAGCTCTTCTCCTTGGGGTTCCCCTGCTATGTTCGTTGGAAAGAAAGATGGAACCAAAAGATTGGTATTGGATTACAGAGCCCTGAATGATGTGGCAGTTAAAAATAAGTATCCTTTGCCCAGGATCGATGATTTATTTGATCAACTAAAAGGGGCCAATCATTTTTCCAAAATAGATCTTCGTTCAGGCTACCACCAAGTTAAGATAAGTGAAAATGATATTCCGAAGACTGCTTTTACAACCAGATATGGACTTTATGAGTTTACTGTTATGTCTTTTGGATTAACCAATGCCCCTGCCTATTTTATGAACATAATGAATAAAGTCCTTATGGAATATCTGGATAAATTTGTGGTAGTATTTATAGATGATATACTCATCTATTCTCGCAGTGCTGAAGAACATGCTCAGCATTTACATCTAGCCTTGCAAAAGCTACGAGAACACCAGCTATATGCTAAATATAGTAAGTGTGACTTTTGGCTAAGCGAGATTAGTTTCTTAGGGCACATAATATCAGCTGAAGGGATAAAAGTAGATCCAGCTAAAGTAGTAGCTATTACCAATTGGAAATCCCCAAAATCAGTGACAGAAGTCAGAAGCTTTTTGGGTTTAGCCGGATATTACCGAAGATTCATAGAAGGCTTTTCTAAAATTGCAAAGCCTATGACCCAATTGCTTCAGAAAGATAAGAAGTTTGAATGGACTGAAGATACGGAGAAGAGTTTTCAAGAACTCAAAGTTAAATTAACTTCAGCACCAGTTTTAGCAACACCGGATATCACCCAAGAATTTGAAATTTATTGTGATGCATCAAAACAAGGAATTGGATGCGTATTGATGCAAAATGGTAAAGTGGACTCCTATGCCTCAAGACAACTTAGGAAGCATGAAGGAAATTACCCAACTCATGACTTAGAATTAGCTGCAGTTGTTCATGCTCTCAAACTCTGGAGACACTATTTAATCGGTATTCATTGCAAAATTTATACCGACCATAAAAGCTTAAAGTATATATTTACTCAGCCCGAGTTAAATCAACGTCAACGTCGATGGCTGGAACTGATTAAGGATTACAAATTAACAGTTCATTATCATCCAGGCAAGGCTAATGTGGTAGCAGATGCTTTAAGTAGACAACCACAATGCAATGTCCTGAATGAATGGCAAATACCCCTACCCCTGACTAAAGAATTCTATCAAATGAATTTGAGTCTTGTAAACCAAGGGACAGTTGGAATGTTAATGTTACAATCTACCCTAGTAGATCAAATCAAGGAAAAGCAGAAAGGACATCCCAGTTCTGAACGGATAAAGAAAGTGATATCTAAGGACAAAGGAACAAGATTTTTACAAGACAATCAAGGAGTTATTTGGTTCAGAAAACGGATATTTGTTCCTCATGATCTAACTCTTAAAGAACAAATCTTAAAAGAAGCCCATGAAACTCCATACACTATTCATCCAGGTAGTCCCAAAATGTATCAAGACATCAAAGCCCAGTTTTGGTGGCCTCGGATGAAAATAGACGTGGCTGAATTTGTAGCCAAATGTCATGTTTGTCGGCAGATAAAAGCTAAACATCAAAAACCTGCCGGATTGCTGCAACCATTAAAAATACCAGAATGGAAATGGGAAGAAGTAACCATGGATTTTATATTGGGATTACCTCGCACCAAAACTGGATATGATTCAATATGGGTAATAATTGATAGATTAACTAAAGTGGCCCATTTCATACCAGTTAGGACTACCTATAAAGGTAGCAAGTTGGCAGAATTATATATGGCCAGAATAGTGTGCCTACATGGAGTGCCTAAAGTAATAGTTTCTGATAGAGGTAGTCAATTTACTTCTCAGTTCTGGGAAAAACTACATACAGCTCTTGGAACAAATTTAACTTTTAGCACTGCTTATCATCCTCAAACAGATGGGCAAACCGAAAGAGTAAATCAAATACTAAAGGATATGCTAAGAGCTTGTGCTATAGAATTTTCAGAAGATTGGAGCACATGTCTACCTTATGCAGAATTTGCATATAATAATAGTTATCAAGCCAGTTTGCAAATGTCACCTTTTGAAGCTCTATATGGACGTAAATGTCGAACCCTTTGTCTGATGCAGGCGGAGAAGGAAGAATATTTGGAATAGAGATTTTCTGAGAATGCGAAGAAAAGGTCAAGATAATAAAAGAAAGATTATTAACTGCCCAATCACGACAAAAAAGTTATGCTGATCGTCGACGTAGAGAACTGAATTTTGAGATCGGCGATTGGGTATATCTCAAGGTTTCCCCACTTCGAGGAATTCAGAGATTCCAAGTCAAAGGAAAACTGGCCCCGCGCTATGTTGGGCCATATCAAGTTATAGATCGCAAAGGTCAATCTGCTTATTAAATAGATTTACCAGCTGAACTAGGTAAAATACATGATGTATTCCATGTTTCTCAACTTAGAAAATGTTTACGACCACCCAAAGAACATACATCTCCGTTAAAAACGCAAGAAATCTCAAAAGACATAGAATCTATTCTTCCTAAGCATCCGGTGCAAATTCTCGATATCCAAGAAAAACAAATCAGGCACAAGGTTATCCGACTATGCAAGGTATTATGGAGCCATCAGACTGGAGATCAACTCACCTGGGAGCCAGAAGATCAACTTCGAGAGAAATACCGTTTCTTGTTCACCCCAAGATTAGTAATCTCGAGGACGAGATTCTTGTAAGAGGGGTAGGTTTTGTAACACCCCAATTTAAAATTTAAATAATAGAGAAAAGAAAATAATAAAGATAATAAATTAGAAACCTAAATCAATTAAAATGTATAAATAAACTATATGTATACCTTAAATGATTGAGGATTGGGGCAAGAAATTTAAGATAAACATGATAGGAGTTATGAGGTCAATATAAATTCTAGAAAATAGAAGAATCACCCTAATAAAATTTTTAATAGAAAACTAAATGGCATAAAGCACAATAAGATTTCAAAGTTTGGAAAAGAAAAATCTATCAAATACCTCCTAATAGGCCTAGATTTCTATTTAAAATTTCCAATTCAATTTTATTTTTGTTGTTTCTTTTCCCCTCAGCCCAAGCCGAGTTGGGCCGGCTTTCACCCCCACTCGGTCTCACTTCGGCCCAGCTGAACCAAGCCGGCCCAGCCAGCCCACCCGGCTCTTCCTCCCTCCTCTTTCCTCCTTTGGATTCGTCTCCACCCCCGGCGCGCCCGACCGGCCATTCGTGCCCGCCGGCGCCGCCCGGCTTGAGTCCGACCCATGCTGATGAGTCAGCATGGAGGGAACCGCCACGTCGCGCCACCTCCTCCTTCGTGCCATCATCACAGTGCCCTCGGTGGCGAGTTGTACTTCGCCGCCGTAACCCAACCCGCCTTGGGCGTAATCCCAGTCTAATCCACCCCGGGAGGGTGAAATTCCGGTGCCATCCTCGTCGCCCGAAGGTCCGGATTGCCCCTAGCTGCGTCATCGACCCTATATAAGGGAGCTTGACGTCCAATTTTTCCCGTCTGCATTTCCCGATCCATTTCACCCCCTTCACGAATTTCGGCAAGCCGAGGCAGCTCGAGCTCTCATCTTCGGACTGAAGCAGCCTCAGGTCGTCGCCCACTTTCCTCGGGGCCGGGACTGAGCTCTCGGACACCAGGGAAGGCCGCCGACGAAGCCACTTCCTTCCGCCTTCGGCCTCGCCGTCGCTAGCTCAACCCGAACCATTTCAACCCCAACTAAACATCGAGTAAGCTCCCACAAAGCTCCCTGATGCTTATTCATGCAAAATCCAAAATAAAACATGCCTAAAACGCCCCAGAACTAGCTCAGCGTAGCTAATGGCCGCTCCGGCCATGGCGCCGCCGTCTCGGCTCGCCGCCGGCCAAATCCCCGGCTGGATGACCTGCGCCTAGGTGCCCTATACCCGTAGGACACATAAAGTAGTAGAGATAGATCCCCTAGCGTCCTAGAACCGACGCCGGAGTATACGCCGGAGTCCAGCCCGGAGCTGCTGTGGGTGAACGCCGACGCGGCGCTCCCTCCTCCCTCACTGCCAGGCGGGACCCCGTGCAACAGTGCACAGGATTTGAAAATCCCGCGACACCCCCTCGGCTGAGACCGACAGGTGGGCCCATGGACCCACCCGTCAGGTCAAGTGGCCGCGCCTTCCCGTTGAGTCGCCTTCCTATACGGAAGACGCCTTGCGGTGAAGTCGCGCTTCACTCGGCCCTTCGATCTCCGACCAGTGGACCACTAGCCAGCGTCGGCCTCGCCACCGCCGACCAGAGGAGCCCAGCTGGTCGGCCGGCTGTGTGAACGCACCGTGGGCCGTCTCATGGCGTTCGTGGGCGAAGGCGAGTCTCGCTGAATTGCCCGGCGATAACGGGCTCGGCCCGTTACTGTTCTAAGTTTTTCCAATTCAATTAATAAATAAAAGAAACGTGTATATTGCTATATAATTTCTAGAAATACCAAATGACCTTAAAAAATTGTGCAAAAATTCTATAAAATACTACAATGTTCAAGGAACTTAATAAAAATAAAATTTTAGGGTTTACAGTAAAGTTTATTTCTTTGAAAATTAAAAACTAAACAAACTAAATAAGAAAGACCTAAGGGTAATGTGTAAATATACATATATGTGTATATATATATATATACATAAATATGCCAAAAATTTAAGGGAATTTAAAAAGAGGTAATAATACATAGACTTATAAAGTTTCTAGAGATTCAATTCCAATTTAGTTTACATATGTTTCTCTCACCCCAAAACCTATACATTAAGTATAATGAATAGATAAATTAACAAGTAGGAAAAATCTGCGCGAGATTACAAATAACCCCTATTCCCTAACAACCCATATTTATCTATTACCAAATATTTATTCTGGAATTATTTAACAATCTAGAGGACGAGACGGCCGACGACCCATTGGAAGAAGATCAAGTACAAGATCCAGATTACGAAGAAACAGGCGAGCTAAAATCCCTTGACCATTTCTATTTACCTGATTCTTCTTTTTGAACTGTGTTGTTTTATACTGATAGTTGCATGCCCAAAAATAGATTTCTAAACATATTATGATATTTTCCAAATGCTAATAGAGCCAGTCTAGTTAATCCCTCTTGGTGAGTTATGCTGATAAGCATAATCCCTTATCTTAACTTTTCCTATCTTATCCTTTGATAACCTAAGGTTTAGAAAACTAGATTTTATGGCTAGTGAGCCTTCAAACATGGCTTAGACCTGCTTAAGTCTAGAGTCCATGGATCACTTTCTTAGCTGTCAATGGTACGGCCTCAGGATGACGAATCAATCTATGTAACGGCATAGCCGCTATCAACGGTGCAAGTGCAACGGTATAGCCTGCTATCAACGATACTAATTGATTCCAACAAACACCGTACGCGGAGCAGGTACCTCTAAGGTACGGTCCCATCATTTGCATGACGTGTACCACGACAGAGTTACATTCCTCGGATTAAGATTACGACACTGAAGCATCTGAATGGCTTTGTGTTGGACAGTCTAATCTTTGTGAATATCTTGAGTACATAGTTATGGAAATGTGACGAGCCCCGTTCCGGAGAATTCCTTGCACTCGACCAGCCAAAGAAATAATCCATACACTCAGGTATTTGCTTAGCCTGAGTGTGAACAAAGTCGCTATTCATTCGAGAATTCATTGATTGGATCTGAGAATCCAGGCCTTAGTTGAGCTCAAGGGGATCACACCTCTTGGCAAAGAGGGTGAGTCCACCGCCATTTACCTGGGAAACGTGCTCCTGTGTAATATGGACACTGGGAATCGTGCTCCTGTGTAATATGGACACGGATTCGCCATAACATCAGAGGTAGTTCACCATGGCTACGGGAACTAGGCTACTGATTGTGGAGATATCGTCGTTCTGTTGGTATTCAATACCATTGGTATACATATATGACCAAATACGTCTTTGAATTTTTCCAAATGTCTCATACCATAGGATTTTCAACTCTAAAAGTTTTAAAGCATGATTTTCTGCAAACAAAATATATCTATCACCCCACCAAAACCTGGCCTTGCATCTTCCACCTGCATCCAACAAGATTTTAGTTCGCGAGCGCGGTTGGTTGCGCTCACACTCGCACCCACTCACTTTTTAGGTGAAGAGGAAGACGACGAAGGCCCATCTGATCGCTTCGGACGGAGGCAGCGGAGTAGAAGAAACTGGATCAGACGAAGGCTAAAGGCCTACTCCAGTCACTCACCTGCTGCCACCTCGCTACTTCCGCTTCTGTGTAGTTATTTAAGAGTAGTATAGATTTTCGTTTGTAATAACATGACCAACCTAGATACTACTGTTGGTTTGTATATGTAATATATTTAGTAATGAATGGCTTGTTTGATCCTAGCTCAATGTATTATTTATGTGCGGTGTTAGTTTGATCCTGAACTAACACTATGTGCGCAAATATGGGTCCTGGATTTTATTTCTTCGGAGCCAGGGCCCACAGTTTTTGCTCGGGTGATCCTCCTGGTGCTCAGCGAGAGCATCCGACGCGGTGGCGTACCGGTCCGCTAGGGCGAACATCTCTTTAACAGTAGTTGGGGGCTTCCGAGACATCTTTTTGATTAAGTCAGGGTCACAAACTCCCTTCTGGAAGGCCGTGACGACGATCGCTTTAGAAACCTCTCGGATTGTGTTTTTTTTCTTTGTGAAGCACCGAATGAAATCCCTTAACGATTCATCCTTTCTCTGATGAATCTGATAAAGGTCCCATTGGGTTCCAGGCTTTTTGTAAGTGCCCTGGAAATTGGTGACGAATTGATCGCAAAGCTCTCCCCAGGAACCGATTGAGTTCTCTGGAAGGCCTGCAAGCCAACCCTGAGCCGGGGAAGTTAACATGATGGGAAAATAATTTGCCATCACGTCATAGCCTCCTCTCGCGGCTTTGATTGCCAGAGAGTAAATCTGCAACCAAGTTTCTGGGTCCCGCTCTCCGTCAAATTTCACTATTCCCTTGGAGATAAACCCTTCGGGCCAGTGGACCTTACGAAGTCGGGGTGTGAATGCTTTGATCCCAACAATCATTTCGTCCCCGGGAGGAGGAGACTAACAGGGAAGTATTCGGCGCGACGGAGTGCGGCGCCCGTCTTCCTCTCGCTCCCTCCACCGAGCTTTGATATCGAGGCGGAGGTCGCGACATGTACTCTGGCGAGCGTCCTGCTCGCGAGCTGGCGTGTGTCGACTGAGGCGAGTTTTGCTTGTGGCAGTCTGGCTTCTGGCCGAGTCGGCCTGTTGATCCCGAGTACCCTGGACGGCTGCTGCCGTTACCATGGCTTTATTCTGCTCCATGATCGGCATTGCGGGACTGTTTTTCCCGAGTAACGGATCAACGTTGTCCAAGAGGGTTTTACAGGCAAGGATGTTCTGTTGTGGCTTACGGAAGACCGAGTGATCTCCCATAAGGACTTGGAGTAATTTCTCTTGAACTTCACGTCCTCGTCCGCGCAATCTATCGTGCAGATCTTCGCCTCCATGGTTATGTTCGGCTTTTGCTCCATTTACTGGGCGTAAGGCCGAACTGGAGGGTTGTCCGTCCACCATGTAGACGCCGCGAAAGTCAGGAAAACCGTTGACGCTCTCCTTCGACTCGGATTCCGAGTAAGAGAGGCTTAGCCGATCCTGATTTGTTGGCTCGTCGATGGGAGTGATTATGACTCTCACTTCCCTTGATGGATCGTTTGGCGAAAGAGAACCCAACTGAGATTTAGCAAAATAGATCTGCTGAAATCTAGCAGCCGAATTGGTTACTCCGAGTGGCATCCTGATATCCACTCGGGAAGTTACTCCGAGTGGCATCCTTATATCCACTCGGGAAGCTCATCCTGGAAGGTGTGTGTGTGGCTCCACCCCTTATCTCGGACCGAAAAGGACGGCTTGTTATCTCATGTAAAACAGCGGCCAAATTTCTTAATCCGAACGGGGTGTGGCACAACTGAGATATCGCAATTCCTGATTGGATCTGAACGTGATCCAGATTAGGAATAGCATCGCCGACTGGTTCTTCGTCAGCGGAAGGAGCTGGCAGAACTAGGATCCCACAATCCCGACTGAAGTCGAAGGGAATCCCTGCGGCGGGCCAGTCGGAATCATCGCCATCAGACTGGATCTCTTCCGGATCAAAATCTGAAAGAGGCATCCTGAGGTGGTGAAGCTCGGCCGGAGTTGCACACATCGTCCCCCGAACGTCATCCGGTTGAGATAGCCGAAGTTCCTCGAAGTCGTCTGCAAGGAAGCCGAGATCTCCGAAGGCAAAACCTTGGCCAGGGGAGTAGGTGAAGACGAATCCGCCGATGGAAGCCATCGAAGTCGATGAAGTTGATCGTGACGCTAGCCCCTACTTGGCGCGCCAACTGTCGATGAATTGTGTCGGCAATGTTTTCTATAGGGCTACGTGAAAGATCACAACTCGATGGTAGCACAGGGGGCAGATTTATACAGGTTACGGCCCTCGGAAAGAGGTAATACCCTACTCCTATGCTCGTGGTTTTTGTATTGTGGGGTGTCGTATGTTCTCGTCAAGATTACACGAGAACAAACGATGATGAAGATGTAGAATCTGATGATGGATTGTCCAGAACTAGGGACCCTGACCCCCTTTATATAGTGTAGGGAGCCGGGTTACAGATTGGTTTCCTAGTCCGTATTAGGAAGATAAGGGACATAACCGAGTCGGCCACGCTTATCTCAACGTATTCGAGTAGAATTAGGATCCTACTCCAAATAGAGCGAGTCGGGCCACGCCGTCCACCAAGCCCGTCTTCTGTAAGATCCACGCGATTTGGCCTAAAGAGGTGGTGCGTCCAATCATCTGTCTCCGAATACCCGGGACCTATGTTATCTACAGCGGCCATATATAGAGTGGCGGCCAGTGGAGGGGCGCCCAAGCTAGAGGATTCGGCCAGGACACAAATTCCCACCAAACCCTAATGATACATGGGCCTTGTGCCCAAAAGAAAGGTGGCGCAACACCGGGAGAAATCTGGTCATGATGTTCTTCTGCAAATTCCCATCGCTCCAGGCCTAATATAGCAGTGGGACCAGATCCATTGGAAAATGTATCTCCTAAGCTTTCCATCGAGTGGTGGATCACCGAAAACGGAGTCCGGATGCCCGAGTTACGTCCGTTTGAAGTTGGGCTGCCCCTGGACGGCCGAACTGGACTTGGGGTCGACTTGGGCTTGAAGTTGGGCCTTCCTTGGGGTGTGGGCCGTCCTTGGTGCATGGGCTTGGTGCGCTGTTCTACAGGAGTGGGCTTGAAAGGCCGAGCTTCTGGATTTAAGCCTCCAGGCTACGTTAACAACGGCGACGAAGTGGCGGAAGAAGCGCTCACGGAAGGGGGAGTTGTGGTCATGACCTTGCTGGAGATGTCATCATCATCTATTATATGTTTATGTTATGTTTTGCCTTTTTTTCTTGTGTTGTTATGCTGACAGGTCAACAAGGACAGCACAATGGGTTACAGATGTGTGATGTCTAAGGTGGTTGATATCTTCTCAGAATTATCAAATGATCAGAAACACTAGGTTGATAAAGTTGATATCGTCTAAGCATTTATCTTGCTCCCAACACAACTAGTTTTATCAATCGATCTTTCTTGCCGACCTTGAGTGATGTCAAGCGAATCAAAGATTACAATTGGTGTGATTTCATCGCTGATTACCTACTTGGTGGCAATTAAAAAGTTTGGACAATCAACCAATGCTCATATTTTTATTCCAGGATGTGTACACATATTGGATGTAAGTTAGCATCTCATTGCCATTTTTCTTTTTTTTTTTACATTTCCAGTGTTTTTACTGCTGTGTAGTCAAATTTAAGCTAAAATAATAGTTGTTTTTCATTTTCATCTTATTTTAATCCAAATAAACAGCTCATATATCTAGACTTTGTTAATCCAAATTTACGATTGGGTGTCCCACGCGGTTTTCCATGAGCCAATTATGTGGAAACTATCCATCTCAAAAAGTTGGCATTTTTTTATTACCACAACCTACAGGTAGGAAGCCATTCTTTTGCTTTTGAGAATGTAGCTATAAATGGAAAACATAGGAGCATTTTCATGTTTCATGTCATAATCGGAAAAATTACTCCTTTTTAGTTATTGGATTTATCGGAGACTGTGTACGCTGCCAGGGATAGGGATGAACGCATAAATGATGTGGCAAATGATACCCCTTTTTTGGCAATCCTGCTTCAACCAGTCAAAATGTAGCGGTTGATCAGCCCCTACATAACATGGTATGCATCTGAAACTTACCCCGATTCATATTTTGTGTTATTTTCATTTGCTTTTTATAACTGTTTAATTGCTTTTAGGGATATGACAAGGACATTGAAAATGATAATAATCATGGAGATGATGACATTTGCCCTGATGGCTCTGCTGAGCTAGATGCTGCAACTACTGACGTATGCTTTTTCTACTTTTTTTTTAAATTCGTTGCTATCCATTTTTGCAACATGTGTGTTCTTCATGATTCATATGATAGCATACTTAATTCAGTTTTTGTCTGTCACATAGGTATTCATTGATGATATATTCGAGAAATTCAAGGTGAAGTTGCAGTCCAGGCGATTAGAGCTTATGAAGGAGGGTATTCAATAGTTCGAGTCATGAATTGCTGCATCAGACGAACAGTTGTTGGCTGAGTTGCGTATTGCTCTAGGCAGGGCTTCAATGGCAATCAATATCAGTGCTGCAGACAGCGTCAAGTGTGTAGATGTTATGTGCGAGGTAGTGGAGATAGCTGCAGTTGCATCCAAAGAAGCAGTTAAACATTCGCACAGGAAGCGATGGCTACAACAAATGCCTGTGTGCTTGAAGGTTTCAAGGTTGCCGGCGTGCCTAAAGTTGATGAATCACCGTCACCGCGACCTGATGTCGATGAAGTTGGAGGTGATAAGGTGGATCATACCAGGCCCCTAGATGATCCCGCTGTTGCTGTTGAGGGAGATCAAAAGGGAGGTGATTCGAACCTTGAGCCTACCTTTGCTGCTGCTGCCAATGAGGATGATGTCCTCAGAGATGATTTTGGGGGTGGGGGGGGGGGAGGGACATCAAGGCAAATGATGTCAATGAGGGATGGAAATGCTGAGGGTGATGGTGCTGATCCGGACTACTTAGTGACTACACTTGCTATCAATGAGGGGGGAGATGGTAAGGGGAGTGATCCGGGTGTTCTAGTTGCTGCACCTACTGCCAATGAGGGTGGAGATGCCAAGGCCAAAATAGACAAAGTGATTGCAGCTTGGAACAAGGATCAAGCAGACGATGTCGTTGCATCAGGTCATGGAGATGAGGGTTGCAAGGAGGCTATAAATATGCCCGAAGGCAGGAATGAGCTAAGCCCAACTGAGCTTGCTATCCGACAAGAATTGGATGAGATTAGGCTTATGTGCTGTTAGTATAATTTTAAATGGTTTCTGTCATTTATTAGTTTTGACATTGGTATATCTCTAGCGTAACCCTTTTTTTAACCCTGTGTTTTTATCTTTTTTCCCATTGCCCTATCATGATGCAGCTAGTACTAGCGCTATTCAACTACCTGAACAGATTGAAATCGAAGATTCGCCAGAACCTAGCCATCCTACAGATGTTATTAATGTGGCACCTCTATCTGAAAAAATCAGAACGGTTTCCAGACCTAGGAAGTGTAACCGTAGCCACTAACCACAGATCAAAACGATACAAGTCAAATTTGGCGGAGATGAGTCAAGGTGCTAATTTCAAGTTTCCGAAGCAGCCTGTTCTAGATAACTTTCAGCAAAAAGGTCATATGTGGGGCGATCAAAAATCCGCACAATACAAAGATCATTATTGGGGGTTCATGTGACACATGGAGTTTTCTATTGCATTGTAGCCAAGAAAATGTGAAGTTCGCAACTCTTTCATGTGGCTGTGCTGCAAGGCCTTCATGTTGGATTGTCCTTCCAAAAAAAGGACAATGCTGGATCCAATATGCACTGTGACTTACATTTTATCTTACATGATTCATTTTTTTCACATATGATTCATGATGACACAAGTACATGTTCACTAGTTGTTCACCACTGGTTCACTAGTGGTTCAGTTAGTGGTTCGCCAGTGGATTCACCATTTTCCGTTCACTTGTTTTTATTTTTATCTTCACTGTGGTGTACACTTTTTTCTAGGAACAACTCATCAAGCCATATCATGAGGCAGATGTGAGGAAGATAAAAGCTGGACTACTCAAGGCATCGGTTGATGAACTTAAGAGGGTATACTTTTTTGTAGTTTTTAAATTTATTTACACCACTCTGGTTCTTCTATGTTTTTCATTGCATCATCCCTTTTTTTTAGATCTATATCACACTTCTCAAAGATAGCCATTCGAGTTTAATCGTTGTTGACTTTGATCATGATGAAGTTGAGATATTTGACCCGCTGAGAGATCCAAAATCTTGCGTCGATTACTATCGCAGTATTTGATACAACATTGTGAGTTTTATTCTTTTTTGTGTCATTTTTTATGATTTTTTCCACTTTGCATGATTTTTTTTAATAGCATCTTTTTTATTTTATCATTTCTTCTTTGTGTGTGCTCCCTGACTTTTATGTGTGTTTTATCTAGGGTATGAACCTAAAAATGGTTTTAGGTGATTTGAAAGAAAACAATGATGAATTTCTTGTTTATGATGTTTTCAAAGTTCACTATCCCCATATTCCCTTGCAGACCACTATGTGAGTTACACATTTGTGTGTGTATGTGTTTTTTATGAAATGTTTTATTTGATAACTTTTGCTTACTTGTTCTTTTTTTTGATTTTTTTCTGTCATGATTGTGGGTTCTGCGTTATAAGGATGCTGGAGTGCCACAATGGCAGGAGTTTAATTCGTTATAGCATGATACTAACACAACACCCTCATTCCAAAATCATTCCTTTTTGCAACTATTCTATTATAACCGCTAAATGTTTTTTTCTTGATTGTGATGCAGGGTAGTGTCGAAAGTTACAAGAAAGAGCTTGCTTACAGGCTGATCTAAGTTCAATGACTTGAATCCCAATCAAAAATCTTAGGGGTAGATGGCATAGCGCCTAACTGATGTCATAGAAATAGTTTTTTTGTGTAACTGTAACGTTTGTGTTTGGGGGGGTGGTTGCATATGTGACACTGGACAGAAACAATTTTTTTTTGTAAATTTCTTGTCTACCCCTGATGATTAGATATTTTGTACCTTTTTATTTTGAGGACACAGTAATTTTAATATTTTTCTCACCATCTCAATGAGCTTTTTCTCGTCTTGATTGGTTGGTGAACCACTGCTTCACTAGTTTTACCCATTGTTTAACCATCTGTGATTTTATAGGTGAACCAGGGGCTGAATCATAGGGTCATCTGTAGTTCACCACCTATGGTTCACATGTGGTTCACATATGAATCACCAGTGGTTCACCATTGGTTCACCAGTTTGAACCACTTGCTAACCATCTGATTTACAGGTAAACCAGGGTTGAATCACAGGTTCAACTTCACCACCTGTGGTTCACCACTATTTCAACTCTGGTTCACTTGCATATTCACTTGGTTCAATGGTTCAGTCCTGATTCACCACTGATTCACTGCAGTTGTGAGATATTGGTCCATCTGTTTATTTTGCCCACCTAGCATGGTTCACTTGGTTCACCACTGAATCACCCCCGGTTCAGTGGTGATTCAATACTTGTTTAGTGGTGATTCACTATTGGTTCACATCTGTTTCACCAGATTCTCACATGGTTCCAATCTATTTCACCATGAACTCACAACATGATTCGTAGGCAAAATATATAAACCATCTCACAATGTAACTACAATAAAATATCAAACACAAGTGGTAAACCAGATACACCTCTAGTTAATCATCTCAATGAGACATTTTTGACAAATATCTGATAGGAGTGAACATAAACAAGTTTTTTACAATAAATACTGTAGGAAACATGTTTTCAAATAGGTACACTTAGTGTTTCATTCATCATAAACTAAGGCAAATAGAAATTTTCAATTGGCTGCACAACCTTTTTTTGTCTTCTTTTTTCCAATGGTTTTATCATTGTCAAAAGTGGAGGAGCGTAACCTCGTTCAGTTCTTTGGACACCCTTTTGAAACTTTCTTCTCTGGATCTTTGTAAGAAATTGTTCCTCTCTCACCAACAGATACATCCCCCCACTGTTCTTTGTACTACTATGGTTGTGTTGTTCTTCTTGCTTACTAAAATTCATATTAGCTAAGTGGTTATTCAGCTCCCCAAGTGCCTTCATACACTCTTTGTACGTTGAATCAGATTTACATGCCTCGGTAGCCACCTGGATTGCCTTTTTGCACACATTTGTGTATCTTATCTTTCTGTTTGAAACAGTGCCAACTTGTAGCGGTGCGACCATTTCCCCCTAACTGGTGCATATTTCATTGTCTACCTTTCACATAGGTAATGCTGTGGAATTTTATTCACATTTAGCTGAATTTTCACTTTCAAGATGTGATCGCACAGAATCCCATCCCTTTCATGCTTCAAACACAACAGAATTTTTTAGTATCTATATCCACAACCATTAAGTGTACATGGTTTGATCGTCCTACGCAAACATTCTGCACATAATAGGTTTTTGGATCATCACCGATGACAATGTTGTACATTGTCGAGTTCAGGAGCTGTATCTTGAATTTCTCAAATATAGCCATTGTGTAGAAAAGCGAACCTTGTTTCTCCATTTGAAATTTCAACCACAATGTTGCTTTTGTGCACACATTGATGTAGCGCTGATGATCCTTACTATCAAGACATGACTGAATCAGCTTCTCATACTGTGTTATGAAATTTCTTATCGAGTCACCTGAGTGCATGAAGTCCTTGAACAGTGCATTCATCCCCTCGCTGCGCTGCGTTGTACTCATGAATGAAAAAAAATGAGTCCACAAAGTAGCAAGGCACCCATGTAGCCCTGGATTCATACATGTGTATCATGTATTTGTGATCTGATAAGTTATACCGTTCAATTATTTTAGCCCACCTCCTCTCAAAATCCATAACTGTATATGGTTAATCAATGCATGATCTAAGTTCATCTTGACAGCCATGCAACTTTGCCATCAGACCTCCTAACATGAGCTTCACATTTTTGTAGGTGTGCCACATGCAGCTTCTGTGTACAGCACCAGGCAACACATTTGCTATGTCTTGATCCGTCATGATACTTCAAGCAAATTTGTTGTCCATTGCTTTCAAAAAAGTTTTGAACAACCACTCAAATGTTTCAATAGTTTCATCTTTCATAAATGCATACCCAAAGATGACTGTTTGTCTATGTCCATGGTTGTTAAGCCCAATTATTGGTGCAAAAGGGAGGCGATACCTGTTGGTGCAGTAAGTTGTGTCAAATACAACACAATCACCAAATCTAGCGTATGCCTGTCTTGATAAACCATTAGCCCAGAACAAGCTGCTAACTATGTTGTCTGCCTCCAATTGCATGCTGTAGTAGAAGGTTGGGTCTTCTACCAGCAACTCTTCGAAATTCCTAATTGTTCCTTCCAGATCACCACGCCCACTGCCATGTCTCCATGATGATCTTAGATTTGTAACATCTTTTGATGTGAAAGGTATGTTTCTCATATCCCTATGCACATCGGACAATATGAACATCACTCTTATTGTAGGAATATTATTCTGGTGGAGCACCTTCATTAGTTCACGGTTAGCATCTGAGATCTTATAGTGTGACCTCAAGAAACACAGTGTCCTAGGGCTTAGTCGAGGACGATTGTGCTCCAACTCAACTAGGGTTACAACCCACTTTTCTTTCCTTTTTACAACAACCATCCTTGCTTTGCAGTCAGTTTTCATTTTCATCGACTTGTTACTATCTCACCTACCACCATTGCTTGAACAAGCTCCTAATGTAGATTTCCTTGTAGCTCATTCGCAATGGCAAGCAAACTCGTAACGATTGTACTCCCCAGTTACATGGCTCTTTGCGTTGCTTGAAATTTTGGTCGCAAAACCCCAATTCTTTGCATAATCGTTGTAATATTTCTGAGCTTCATCACTGCTGAAAAACTCCATTGCTATAGCAGGTTCTTGAGGCTGAGAACTAACACAATCCACTTCTTTGTCATTTTCAGTGTCTTTTTGAACTGTTTTGCATTCATCATTTTGCTCTTCCTCGTTGAGCCCAATTGGGATGTTAAGATCAAAATTAGTTGTCTTGGTCGAGCTCTTTTTTTTGATGTATTACCTGAAACAAACACCACTTTTTCGTAGGATTTTTTTCCGTCCATCATAATGATTAAAATGTATGAAACACCAAAGATTCTTTTTATTTGCTATGAAAAACCTATGATTTTGTGCAAATTCACCATAATATATTTGATTCAAATTTGAACCACTTGTGATTCTCTAGAGATACATGATCCACCAACCAGAACCATTTTTTTCCTCATGTGACCACCACAAAACTAGAATTGATTCCAATCCGATGCATCACAATTTTTTCACAACACCAGACACATTTATTCAAATCATCATCATAGACCCAAAAACCAATGTGTAATTTTCTTTTCAAACACGCTGAACCACTTGGGGGAAATCACAACTTTGCATGCAAAAAAACTCGCCAAAATTGTGTCTGGTGTTGCTTCTTCAATATTGGCCACAAGCGGTCTTGGGCAAATCGCCTAGATGGTGGGGGGGGGGAGAAGGGGTGTAGGGGCTAGGGCTGGGGCGGTAGGCGGGAGGTGAAGAGAGGATGAGGGGAGGGACCGGAGGAGGGGGTGTGTGGGCGACCAATTTCCAATACTTTTATATTGAAAAATTAATCACCCTAAAGTTACAAAACCTCAGAATTGATATAGTAATAACTTTATTACAATACCAAAACAAAGTAATTTACAGTTATATTTCTCCTATATTACAGCTTGTTTGAGTGTACAAGAAAACTTAATATTCTTGACCGAAGAGATCCATTTCTTCTTGAGAAAATTCAATATCTCAAGAACATAAGTAGGATCTGTTCATTTAAATGAACAGTTCCCAAGTAATGGGTAAGTATAAAAATTTTATACCAAAGAGGTTTCTTTAAGAAAATAATAATATTATATGTTGACATTATTCAAGGAATAGTTAAGGCTTTATGGTAATCATGCAAATTTTAGATTTTTAAAAGTCTTATTTATTTCTAAAACAATTTTTCATAGTAATACAAATTCTATCAACTTTCTCCATCCTTATTCATTTACAATTCAGACAATATTTTCCATAGAATAAATTCATGGATTTTGATAAATAAGAGAGGCATCACCCATTTGACACAACTTCTTATACCCGAAGTAAGGTCCATCGATGAATTGGTTATTAGCTCTGAGAACCTACCCGGCTTTACCCATATAGTGGCCTACTACATGGATGGGAGCAAAATTTGTGTCATTCTTATTTATTAAGCCCAAGTTTTATAGAAGCAAATGATATCTAGATATTCTCATACCACAGATCGAGCAAATATCTAGTGTCCTTGAGTGTCAATCAAACTCTTTGATTCCTCTAACCCAAGACGACAAAACACTGTTTCGAATTTGCTTCTATAGTTTATAGAGTAACGATTTCGGGGAGTTCACACTCTCTCCACGGTGTTATTGAGTGGTACTTCCTTGTCTTGGCGGGCCCAAATAACAAAACACTTTTCGAATTACTCTATATAAATACAATCAATCTTCCAGATTCTGACTTTTCCATCACAAATAAGTTATCCAAAGTAACTTATTTGTGCGCACTAATCCTTCATCTTATCATGAGATAATCAAATTTTAATATTTTGCCTATACTAGGTTTTATCAGAGGTTGATTATTTTTAGGTGGCTTTTTAAGGTATTGGGGTTTGGATAAAAATTGTATTTGGAATGTATAAATAAATAGCTAGAAAATATATGCAATAAATAATAAGTAAAAGAAATGTAGGTATATTAAATTGCATCAAGGATAAGAAAACCTGCCTTCTTCGGTTGTCGGTTCAAGATCAAAAGATTCTTCCAGAAAATCCGACTCAGAAGTTTCAAGTAGTCCTAAGTCATTTTCTATAAAAGCAAAAACATAACAAAGATTCAAAAGATATAAATTTAAATAAAATAGATAGAAAAATGATGATTTTATGTTTTAAAATCATTTTCTTTATAAAATGGGATATTAAGAAAATTTTGACAGAGTTTCGGAAATTCCTCCGGATAGTAAGAAAATTTGTTATTTAAATTTTTGTTTTATATATATAAAAAATGGATCAATTGAGCTCTAGAGATCTGCCCACAACATTTCTCATGTTGGAGTTCCGAGATAGAGCCAATTGAGGTAAAAAGGAAATTTTTCAAAAGTTATTCTTTTTACCACTTAAATAAATCATAGGAAGAGATTTTTGAAATTTTATTAATTAATTTATTATAAAATGTCAGATTTAATAATTTAAATAAATTCTTTGTATTATTTTATATTTTTTAAAAATTTTGGCAGAATTTTGGGAGGTAATTTGATGTGTAAATAAAATCAAAAGGATAAAAAAAAAAGAAAATGAAATGAATAATTAACTGGGCTGAAGTGGGCTCGGCCGATTCGCATTCCTGAGGCAACTGACAAAGGGTCCGCGTGCGATGAGTGAGAGGAGAGGTTGATCGGGCAACTTGGCCATGGCGGGCACGGAGAGAGGTGACCGACGGTTGGGGAAGGTAGAGGGAGTTGCAGGCTACCTCTAGGTGTACTTGGATGGGGTTGGGGTGAACGGAGTGTGGCCGGTGACGAGGTTTGGCGGGTGAAGCTACTGAACTCCCATGAGGGAGTGCTCCGGCGAGGTATAGAGGTGGAAGAGTGACGGAGGTGGTGGCTTGAGTCATTACGGGGCCGAGGATGCCCTTATATAGGTGTTCCGTGGCTTGGCGGCCACGAAATCACGAAGACGGCGGCGGCGGCGCTGGCGGCGTGTCGGCGAGCAATTCGCTGCGCGCGGCGGCCGGATGGAGTTGGCGACGTGGAGTATGAGGTTCGCGGCGTCGGGAGGAGTCCAGAGAATTCGAAAACAGGGGCGGCGGCGAGTTCCAACGGCGATTGTGTTGTTTTCCGGTGAAAACAACGGCGGACGCGGCGGCGCCGGGGTTGGAGACGGTGGTCTTGTGGGCTGAAGTCGGCGGAGGCGACGTGGTCGCGTCTTGGCCATCGGATCAATTCGAGTGGCTAGGATTAAATCCTTGAAGTGGTATGGCTATCGGCCATTAGATCAAGATGATTTGATCGTGGCCGTTCGTGGCCACTTATGGTGTTGGTAGGCCGATTCGGGCCGAAACAGGAACGGGCCTTAGGCCCAAGTAGCGCTCCGGGCTGAGAAGGAAAGCGTATTCCCAAAAGGGAAAGCGTAATTTTGATTTTTCAGAAAAGGAATGGTGTTTAGAACTTTGTAGAAAATTATAGGAAAATCAGAAAAATATGAAATAAATTTCTAAATTCTTATAAAAATAAAGGGAATTTAATTATGCATTAATATTGGTTATTTATGTAATAAATATTTTTGAAAAATAATGGATGTAACTTTCTTTTAATAATAAATAGGTATTAATTTTGGAAATTTATCAAGAATTAGGAAAAATTAAAAGGAGTTTTAAATATGACTTTTGCGGAAAAATTTTTATGCAAAAATGGGAAAAATTTTGGTTATGTTACGACTTACCCCTTAAAAGAATCTCGTCCCCGAGATTCACTTTCGATTGAAGTAGGAAGGATATTTTTCCGAATATCGACTCTTTTTCCTGTGTTGCTTCTTCGGCGTATGATGTTTCCATAATATTTTATAGTATTTAATAGTCCGATTTCGAAGTTTTCTTTCGGTTTCTTCTAGTATAGTTTCTGGTTGTTCTTGATAGGTCATGTCTGTTCCTAGTTTAATTTCATGTATTTGCATGTTTTCTGAAGGTTTCTTAAGGCATTTTCTTAATTGAGATATATGGAATCTTGGATGTACATCTTTTAATTCCTCGTAGCTTTAATTCATAAGCTACATTTCCTTTCTTAGTTTGTATCTGATATGGTCCAATATATCTGGGAGCTAATTTTCCTTTGATTTGAAATCTTTGTGTACCTTTTACTGGAGAAATTTTCAGATAAACCATGTCTCCAATTTCAAAACTTAGGTCCTTTCTTCTATTATCAAGATAACTCTTTTTATCGCTTTGGGCGTTTTTAACTTTTCTTTAATAATTTTGACATGTTTTTGAGTCTTGTACTATTTGAGGGCCTAATACTTGTTTTTCTCCACTTCGTCCAATTTAAAGGTGTTCTACACCTTTTTCCATATAGAGCTTCATATGGTGCTATTCCTAAACTAGACTGAAAGCTATTGTTATAAGTAAATTCGCAAAGGGTAAGCAGATGTCCCATGTTGATCCATAGATTAGAATACAAGCTCTCAAAGATATCTTCTAGAATTTGATTTACTCTTTCAACTTGTCCTCCGGTTTGAGGGTGATAAGCTGAACTAAAGGTTAATTGAGTTCCCATAGCATGATGTAAATGTTTCCAAAAATTTGATGTAAACCGAGTTCCTCTATCTGAAAATATCTTTTGGGTACTCCATGCAATGGTACTATTTTGGTGATATAAAGTTCAGCTAATTGATGTCCTTTATATGTAGTTTTATGGGTAAATATCGAGCTACCTTAGTGAGTCGATCCACTATTACCCATATGGCATTATATCCGATTGAGTTCTTGGGATTCCTGTAATAAAATCCATACTAATTTCATCCCATTTCCATTCGGAATAGGTAAGGGTTGTAATAATCTGGTGGTTTTTCATGGTCACTTTGACTTTTTGACAAGTGTCGCAGAGTTTACATGTGTTGCTATATCCTTTTTCATATTTTTCCACCAAAATGTTTTTCTCAAATCTGGTACATCTTGGTACTTCCGGGATGTATAGAAAAGAGAGATTCATGTGCCTCTTGTAGAATTAAATCTCTTATTTCTTTGGAATTTGGCACACAAATACGGTTTTTGTATGTTATGATACCATTTTCTTTAATTTTAAAGTCTTCATTCTTAGGATTTTCTGCTTCATTTATAAACTCAATTTCTTTCTTTTGAGCTTCTTTAATCTTCTGTTCAAGATCTGATTGAATTTCAAGGGTATTTAACATGCCGGGTTCTATAAATTCCAATTGTAGTTGTTGAATTTCTTTTTGGAGTTCGAATGGCATTCTTGTAGTATGGCTTTGTTACAATATATCCTTCTACTCGGGGCATCGGCAACAACATTTGCTTTACCAGATGATATTGTATATCTAAATCATAATCTTTTACCAATTCTAGCCATCTTCTTTGTCTTAAATTTAGATTTGGTTGTGTGAAGAAGTATTTCAGGCTTTTGTGGTCTGAATAAATTTCATTTCTCTTACCCAAAAGATAATGTCTCCAAATTTTAAGGCATGAACTACAAATGCTAACTCTAAATCATGTGTTGGGTAGTTTACTTCATGGGTTTTGAGTTGTGCGGATGCATAGGATACTACTTTTCTATCTTGCATTAGAACACAACCTATTCCATTCTTTGAGGCATCACAAAAGATTTGAAATGGTTTACTTGTATCTGGAAGGATTAGAACAGTGAAGTTAATTTGTCCTTTAATGTTTCAAAAGCTTTTTCACATTTTTCATTCCAAACAAAAGGAATATCTTTCTTCAGTAATTGGGTAAGTGGTCTGGCTATTTTTGAAAATCCTTCAATAAATCTACGATAGTAGCCAGCTAATCCAAGAAAGCTTCTTATTTCAGTTATAGTGGTTGGAGTTTTCCATTCCATTCTCGCTTTAACTTTTTCTCGATTAACTTGAATTCCATCGGCAGTAATTATATGTCCAAGGAAAGATATTTCTTTCATCCAAAATTTGCATTTGCTAAACTTTGCATATAATTTATTTTCTAAGCTTTTCCAATGTTAGAGATAAATGTTTTTCGTGTTCTTCTTCATTCTTTGAATATATAAGAATATCATCGATAAATATTATGACGAATTCATCAAGATATTCCATATATATTTTATTCATGGTGCTCATGAAGAAGGCTGGAGCATTAGTTACTCCAAATGGCATTACTGTAAATTGATATAATCCATATCTAGTGGTAAATGCCGTTTTTGGTCTGTCTTCTTTCTTGACTTTTATCTGATGATATCCAGATCTAAGATCAATTTTAGAAAACACTTTTGCTTCTTTTAATTGGTCAAACAGATCATCAATTCTGGGCAGAGGATATTTATTTTGATAGTAGCTGCATTTAATGCTCAGTAATCAATACACATTCTGCGGCTACCATCTTTCTTGTCTACAAACACTACTGGAGAAGCCCAACTGAGGAGCTAGGTTCAATAAAGCTTTTATCCTTTAGCTCATTTATTTGCTTCTTTAATTCTTCTAGATCTGGAGGTCCCATTTTGTATTGATGTTGTGCAATAGGTTCGGGCCTGTGTTTTAATTCAATGGAAAATTCATAACTTCGGTCGAGGTTGTCTGTAATTCCTCCGGAAAGACATCAGAAATAAATTAACTACGATAAAGATTCTAATCCTTGAGCGGGCATATAATGGATGGAGTTATGAAATTGATTTTTATGACAAGGTTCTATTTGATAATTTATGATTTGATTTGAAGGTGTAGTGAGGGTCAAAGTTTTTGTGGCACAATCCAACTTTCCTTTGTTGGAAAATAACCAATCCATTCCTAAAATAAGGTCTAACCCTTTTAGTTCAATAATTAAAGGATTTGCTGAAAATTTTTCTTTTTTGATTTCTATTTCAAGATTTTCACATTTAAATGAAACTAAGATTTTTCCTCCGGGAAAGGATGTAACAAGGGTTTTCTAATGGATAAGTCTTAATTTTATGTTGAGTTATAAAAGATTTAGATATAAAGGAATGAGATGCACGTAATCAAAGCAGAATAAGCTGTTGGATGTAGTTGAACTGAAAAGTTACCTGTTATGACGTCTGATGCAGTCTCAGCACTATCAGCTGTGACATAGTTCACTTGACCTTGTGGATTTCTTGGAACTTTTCCTTTGTTCAATGGATTTCCTCCTTTCATTGTTCTTTGATTAAAGTTAGGCTTCTTTTCAAAATTTTGAATTTTTGGTTTAGCCTGAGCTGCTTCCATAGGTAATGTTATCCAGGGACATTGCGGTTTTATGTGTCCTTTCTGATTGCAATGATAACAAGTTACTTGACTGGGATGTGGACAATCTTTCCTTAAGTGTGGTCCTCCACAATTAAAACATCCATTGGAAGGAGGTAATTGAATATTAGAAGAGGGAGGTGTTCTTCTTATGGGCTGATTTCTGGGTCTAAAGTTTGAATTTCTGGATTTAATATTTCTGACTTTTGTTATAAAATCAGTCCTTTTTCTTTTGTAATTTTCTAAATTATTTCTCTTCTCTTCTATGTCTAAGATTTTATTAATCAAAGTTTTAAAGTTCTGATATTCATGACCAGATAATTGATATTGTAAGGAAGGTTGTAGGCCATTTGCAAACTTTTTCATTTTTCTTTTCTCTTCCTTTATTTCATCAGTTGCATATCTGGCTAATTGATTAAACTGATGTAGATATTCCATAACAGTTTTATTATTTTGTTTAAGCATGTCAAATTCTCTTCTCTTGGCTTCTAGAAGTCCTTCAGGTAGATGGTGTCCTTTAAATTCATCTTCAAAATTTTTCCATGTGATGGCTTCTTTATCAGGATATGTTTCTTGAATTGTAAGCCACCATGCAGCAGCTTGTCCAGATAGTTGATGAGAGGCATATAGAACTTTTTCTTTATCCGTACATTGGATTGTATTCAATTTCCTCTCAATGTCTCTTATCCAATCGTGAGCTTGAAGTGGGTCGGTGGCAATAGAAAAGATAGGTGGTCTGGTCTTTTGGAAGTCATTCCATCTACTTCCAAGACCATTTATATCAGGAGTTCCATGATTTCTTTCTAAAATTTCTCTTAAAAGGTGGTTATGAAATTCTGCAGTTTTTTAGTTTGTTTTTCAAATTAGCTAAGATTTGAGTTAAAGTTGTTTCAAAATTTTGGCTGAATTTCCGCCATGAAGAAAATTCAAGACTCGCAAAGAAAATATTATAAAATATGAACAAGAATTATTGCACAAGATAAAGTACAAAAGTAGAAATTTATTTCTTCGGTCCAAGATTTCTATTACATT
The DNA here is from genome assembly GCA_036346145.1 of Olyra latifolia. Taxonomy (NCBI): domain Eukaryota; kingdom Viridiplantae; phylum Streptophyta; class Magnoliopsida; order Poales; family Poaceae; genus Olyra; species Olyra latifolia. Next base: position 50,517,872 of record CM070524.1, on the reverse strand, counting down.
ATTTATGGTACAATGGTGTTACAAGAAAGGAAAATTACAAAGTTACTTTCTTTTGGAAAATGAAAGTAACTTATCCTTGAATGTTGCTTTCTCATGGAAAATGAAAGTAACATTCGGAAATATTACAACAAGGTTATAATATTATTAGGATCATCCTATTAGTTATTTCCTAAGGAAAAATGGAAATAACTAAGGTTAGTTACAAAATATTTGTAGTGTTATCCTAGTCATTGTCTCCAGTTAAGTCTATGATTTTAGGTGAACTAGGATTTACTACTTCTTCTAAATTAGAGTCAGGATTAGAGTTATTATCAAAATTTTCCTGATCTTCTTCCTCTACTCCTTCTATTTCTTCTACTTCTTCTATTTCTTCTATTTCTTCTTCATCTTCTATTTGTCCTGAAAGAACTGCATGTTCATAATCTAATTCATGGTTTAAGTTACATGCAAAAATGAGGTCACTCCTAAGTTCTTTGTTTTCTTCTTGTAATGCCATAATTTGATGTTGTTGCATAAGACTTAGAAAACCTAAGTCTCGCATGTGGACAAGGGTTATTTGAAGTGTCTATAGCTTGTACTTCATAATCAAGTGTCTCCTTCTTGAGGAAAATATCTATATTTGGTATAATAGAGTTGTGCTTGGTATTTTTAGTAAGATAGAGGGTAGCTTTCATACATGCATCTTCTACGGCTTTTATCCTAATATTTCTTGTGGCTTCAAACCTAAGATGTCCATTATCATTCATATCTAATATGAGTATAGATCCTAAAAAGCTATGAGGAAGAGTCTGGGTTCTAATAAAGTGAGATGATAAAACAGCTCTGAGTGCAAAGTGCTGAGAATATGCATAATGTCTTGCAGACATGCGCCCCAAAGTTCAATTTCATCAGGAGTATGATAGACAGTACCCATTCCTGCAAATATACATTCAAGGTTAGAACTGAATTTAAAATCGAGAATTTTCTTTTCTCAATTTTATCTTCGGTTTAACCAAAGGAATGTGTGTTTTTTTTTTTTAATTAAAAGTTTTCCTACAATCAAACTAAGGCTCGATACCAATTTTCAGGCGACCAATTTCCAATACTTTTATATTGAAAAATTAATCACCCTAAAGTTACAAAACCTCGTAATTGATATAGTAATAACTTTATTACAATACCAAAACAAAGTAATTTACAGTTATATTTCTCCTATATTACAAACTTGTTTGAGTGTACAAGAAAACTTAATATTCTTGACCGAAGAGATCCATTTCTTCTTGAGAAAATTCAATATCTCTGAAGATAAGTAGGATCTGCTCATTTAAATGAACAGTTCCCAAGTAATGGGTAAGTATAAAAATTTTATACCAAAGAGGTTTCTTTAAGAAAATAATAATATTATATGTTGACATTATTCAAGGAATAGTTAAGGCTTTATGGTAATCATGCAAATTTTAGATTTTTAAAAGTCTTATTTATTTCTAAAACAATTTTTCATAGTAATACAAATTCTATCAACTTTCTCCATCCTTATTCATTTACAATTCAGACAATATTTTCCATAGAATAAATTCATGGATTTTGATAAATAAGAGAGGCATCACCCATTTGACACAACTTCTTATACCAAGTAAGGTCCATCGATGAATTGGTTATTAGCTCTGCAGAACCTACCAAATTTTACCCATATAGTGCCCTACTACATGGATGGGAGCAAAATTTGTGTCATTCTTATTTATTAAGCCCAAGTTTTTATAGAAGCAAATGATATCTAGATATTCTCATACCACGATCGAGCAAATATCTAGTGTCCTTGAGTGTCAATCAAACTCTTTGATTCCTCTAACCCAAGACGACAAAACACTGCTTCCGAATTTGCTTCTATAGTTTATAGAGTAACGATTTCGTGGAGTTCACACTCTCTCCACTGGTGTTATTGAGCTGGTACTTCCTTGTACCCGGGCCCAAATAACAAAACACTGTTTCAATTACTCTATATAAATACAATCAATCTTCCAGACATAGTTTTTCCATCACAAATAAGTTATCCAAAGTAACTTATTTGTACTGACTAATCCTTCATCTTATCATGAGATAATCAAATTTTAATATTTTGCCTATACTAGGTTTTATCGAGGTTGATTATTTTAGGTGGCTTTTTAAGGTATTGGGGTTTGGATAAAATTGTATTTGGAATGTATAAATAAATAGCTAGAAAATATATGCAATAAATAATAAGTAAAAGAAATGTAGGTATATTAAATTGCATCAAGGATAAGAAAACCCGCCTTCTTGGGTTGTCGGTTCAAGATCAAAAGATTCTTCCGTAAAATCCGACTCGAAGTTTCAAGTAGTCCTAAGTCATTTTCTATAAAAGCAAAAACATAACAAAGATTCAAAAAGATATAAATTTAAATAAAATAGATAGAAAAATGATGATTTTATGTTTTAAAATCATTTTCTTTATAAAATGGGATATTAAGAAAATTTTGACAGAGTTTGGAAATTCCTCCTGATAGCAAGAAAATTTGTTATTTAAATTTTTGTTTTATATATATAAAAAATGGATCAATTGAGCTCTAGAGATCTGCCCACAACATTTCTCATGTTGGAGTTCCGAGATAGAGCCAATTGAGGTAAAAAGGAAATTTTTCAAAAGTTATTCTTTTTACCACTTAAATAAATCATAGGAAGAGATTTTTGAAATTTTATTAATTAATTTATTATAAAAATGTCAGATTTAATAATTTAAATAAATTCTTTGTATTATTTTATATTTTTAAAAATTTTGGCAGAATTTTGGGAGGTAATTTGATGTGTAAATAAAATCAAAAGGATAAAAAAGAAAAAGAAAATGAAATGAATAATTAACTGGGCTGAAGTGGGCTCGGCCGGCCAGGCATTGTGGGCAAACTGACAAAGTGGTCCCGCGTGCAAGGAGTGAGAGGGAGAGGTTGATCGGGCAACCACGGCCATGAAGCAGTGGCCGGAGAGAGGTGACCGACGGTTGGGGAAGGTAGAGGGAGTTGCAGGCTACCTCTAGGTGTACTTGGATGGGGTTGGGGTGTGAACTGAGTGTGGTGGGCGACGAGGTTTGGCGGCGGTGAAGCTACTGCCCTCCGAGGAGTGTCTCGGCGAGGTATAGAGGTGGAAGAGTGACGGAGGTGGTGGCTTGAGTCATTACGGGGCCGAGGATGCCCTTATATAGGTGTTCCGTGGCTTGGCGGCCACGAAATCACGAAGACGGCGGCGGCGGCGCTGGCGGCGTGTCGGCGAGCAATTCGCTGCGCGCGGCGGCCGGATGGAGTTGGCGACGTGGAGTATGAGGTTTGGCGTCGGGAGAGTCCAGAGAATTAAAAAGGCAGTGGCGAGTTCCAACGGCGATTGTGTTGTTTTCCGGTGAAAACAACGGCGGACGCGGCGGCGCCGGGGTTGGAGACGGTGGTCTTGTGGGCTGAAGTCGGCGGAGGCGACGTGGTCGCGTCTTGGCCATCGGATCAATTCGAGTGGCTAGGATTAAATCCTTGAAGTGGTATGGCTATCGGCCATTAGATCAAGATGATTTGATCGTGGCCGTTCGTGGCCACTTATGGTGTTGGTAGGCCGATTCGGCCGAACAGAACGGCCTTAGGCCCAAGTAGCGCCCCGCCGAGAAGGAAAGCGTATTCCCAAAAGGAAAGCGTAATTTTGATTTTTCGTAAAAGGAATGGTGTTTAGAACTTTGTAGAAAATTATAGGAAAATCAGAAAAATATGAAATAAATTTCTAAATTCTTATAAAAATAAAGGAATTTAATTATGCATTAATATTGGTTATTTATGTAATAAATATTTTTGAAAAATAATGGATGTAACTTTCTTTTAATAATAAATAGGTATTAATTTTGGAAATTTATCAAGAATTAGGAAAAATTAAAAGGAGTTTTAAATATGACTTTTGCGGAAAAATTTTTATGCAAAAATGGGAAAAATTTTGGTTATGTTACAGGGTGGCGGGATGGTGGCGGGTGCAAGGTGGTGGCTTCGTTCGGACAGCCCTCCGATTTGTCGCTACGCAGCACCGTTGGTGCGTTAGGGGACAGTATACCGTCCCCTAGTCACTCCGCTGCTATTATATATGATGGACGACTGCACGAGAAAATTCCGAAGCTGCGCCTGTATGATCTAGATGGAGCTGCTATACGAGCCTAGCCCCAGCGCATATCCAGGGCTTGGCTATGGAACCCTCAGACCGGGGACAGCATCTCCTTGCCAGACATCGGACAGGAACACGACATCCAAGCCGACAACTTCATATGCTTGCTATCCCACAAGAACCCAGCTGATCCGGGCTGTGTCGTCGTGCTCCTGGATCTCACCAAGCCCAGCATGTGGTTCTGCCGCGTCGACGGGGAAGGCATCAATGGCAGCAGTAAATGGAGCCATCTCTCGTACAACATCGGAGACTCACTGCTAGGGAAATAGGCTTTAGTCTTGGTTGGGAACAGGCTTTAGTCCCGGTTCCCGAACCGGAATAGGCCATCCGGGACTAAAGGTCAATCCTTTAGTCCCGATTCCCCTAACCGGTACTAAAGCATAGAAAATATCTAAAAAATAAGACGAATCCAAGACTCGAACCTAGGATCTCATGCCACCACGTGTCTCTCCACTCACTCTTCTAACCAACCCACCCACCACACATATTTAATATACTAGAATATGCATTCCTTTTGAAATATGCTGGAATGAGTCTTTTGTACCGGTTGTGTTACTAATCGGGACTAAAGACATACCTTTAGTACCGGTTCGTAACACGAATCAGAACTAATGTGAGCCTGTACCAGCTAGCATGTACCCGTTTGCCAAAACCACCTTTAGTACTGGTTCGTGTTTACGAACCGGTACTAATGTGAGCGACAAATTGTGCTTTTAGCCCTGTAGCCACGAACCGGGACTATTGCCACATCAGTCCCGGTTCATGGCCAACCGGGGCTGATGTGTCGGGACTAAAGGCCATTTCTCTAGTAGTGACTATGAGACACCGTCGGAGTATCGCCCTCCCTCCAAGAGGGTCATCTTTAGCATCGCCGCGCTCCGAGGGAAGCTCTACTTCATCAGCTCGAGCCAAGACATGTGCGATGTTGATTTCTCATCCTCGCCGGATCGGGATTCTCCGGAGTTCCGCTACTTCCATGGAGTGTCAGGACGAGCTCTTTCTGGTTTGCAACTGCTTCCAGGACTTCGATCCCAACAACATTGGCGCCATCCATGTGTACAAGATGGATTTCTCCGAGGAGCCAGCTCGGCGCCAGGTGCATGACATTGGAGACTCGGTGTTTCTTCTGAACCATGTGAACATCGCAGATTCATGCCCTGCAAGCCCCTTGGGGTTCAAGGCGAATCAAATTTACTTCATGAAGGCGCTTGATTCTGAATTATGCATTTATGATGTAGAGGAAGGGATTGAAGAGCTTACCCGGGTTCACCAAGATGACTTGGAGCTTTGCCTCAAAACCATTCTGGATCGTGCCTCCTAGCAAAATGCATAGAGCATCAGAGCCCTGGACGAAACGGCATAAATCACTGTACTACATCTAAGGACAGTAGATGTTAATTTATTCTTTTTTTTGTGGCGTTGCGCAAGTTTTTTTTTTTACTTATTGATTCTGTATGCATGCTTTCAAACATATCGATCAATGCAATTGTTCTCAACGGTATTGAGCTCAGCTTCTTGGGGACTCACCTTCACCAACCCGCCGGTCTTGCCAGCAATCTTGAGCATGTTGAGTCAGTGGTTTTGCCAACAAAAATCACAACATTTGGCAACTCTGGCCCGGTGAAAATTCTGTTGATAGCATTAAGCACATGGCCTGTCAGTTGTCAATGGGACTTAAAATGTGAAAAGCATTTCACCAAGCCAATTAATGATCACGCGAAACAGTTATCATCCATTGCTTGCATTGATTATTTTTTGGCCGCAGAAAATATTTGGCCTAAACAGCATCCAATCTACACTCCTTTTTCTTTTTTCTTTTTTACAAAAAGAGGCAATTTATAATTCAACTCAAATAGTTGCTGTTGTATGTAGCACAGGAGTTCCTCCATTTCGTAGTTACATGACATTTAGGGGTTTACAATGCCTGATCTAGCTGGGAATTTAAAACAAGGCAACAGTTCAGAGTAATGCATTTTCTGCTCTCAACTAATATTTAGGGCCTGTTTAATTCGTTGCCTAAGCTAGCCACAACTAACCTTAGGTGAGCCATAGCTGATTAGGTAGGTGTTTGCTTCGTTACTAACCAGAGGCATGCCACAACTTCTTAGGCAAGCCACAGCACACTCGCTCCAATTTTTTTGGCCAAATGTGTGGCGCCGAAATCGACTGCCACAACCGGCGGCGCGCCACAACTCGCCCCGCAGCCGCAGGCAAGGCTGGATGGTTCGTTCCCTGCCGTGTGATCGTATACCGGAATGAGATCCAACCGTCCGTTCGCGCGGTTAGTATCAAAGAAATTCAGTGTCAAACCTTTCAATGAGCTGGACAGTTTGGCCGCTGGCTAGCACAACGAGGTTTCAGTGCAGGGTCCTGGGTTCAAATTACAGCCAACGCAATGCATTGCATTTTTATTCATTTTTCTCCTTTTCTTCTTTCTTTTTTAGGGCATTTAAAAATTAAAAATAGAAAACTTGCAAAAATAGAACCATGGCTATATGAGAAAGGTTCATAAAAAGTTTAGATGTTTTTAAAATTTTTTTAAAATTTGAAAATTCTCAACTTTTAAAAAAAATTGCTTTCTTTTTTCCTCTCCTATTCTCTTTTTTTTAGACCGTTTAAAGTTAAATTTTTTTATTTTTAATTTTCTTCTTTATTTTCCCGCTATTTAGAATTTCAAAAATTGAAAACTTGATAAAAGTACATGAGAAAGACATGTAAAAAGTTTAATTTTAAATTTTTAATTTTCTTCTTTATTTTTCCCGCTGTTTAGAATTTCAAAAAATTGAAAACTTGACAAAAGTACCAAGCCTACACGAGGAAGACATGTAAAGAAATTGAGATTTTTTAGAAACTTTTTCCTTTTTTGCCTTTTCTACTTTCTTTTTTAGGCCATTTTAAAATCTCAAAAAGAAAAAATTCCAAACATGGAACCATGTCTGTATGAGAAAGACCCATAAAAAGTTTGCTTTTTTTCGATATTTACAAAAAAATAATTGTCTCCATTGCCTATTGTAGCATATTTTTCTTTCTATTTCCTTTTTTCTATGGCATTTAAAAATTCAAAAAAACTCTTGCAAAGATTACACCATGGCTATACAAAGAGATCACTAAAAAGTTTGGATTTCTCATATTTAAAAAATTACAAAATATTAATATGAGTATTATATAGCTCTGCCTAATGTTAGCATGACTACAATCCAAACGGCTACCACAAAATTCTTGGATGTTCCTAATCTTAGGCGTGGCAACGAACCAAACATGTGCTAACTTTAACTAGCTTAGTCTTGGCACACCTATGGCAAGCTGTTAATCTTAGGCTAGATAAAATTAGTCAACAACCAAACAGATCCCTCTTTTATGAAAGAATACAGCGCAGACAAAAAAAAAAATCATAAAAGATAAAACCACATCCCATGTTGAACAAAACTGCTTCATGCTCAACAATACCTCAACAAACTGTACATAAGTTCAAACAGTAAACGAGTAAAGTAAGAAAATCAGAGAAGACCTTAGAGCCTGAAGCCATTAATTGTCCATGCCCATGAATTCCATCTAGATGTTGCCATCAACTTAAGCAACTGATGCTATGCAGGTTTTGATTTCTAGCTTTCAGCAGTTTGTGCCCAGCGATATGCATGGTCGGGCAGTTGCTCTGTCGTGGTGGCGCACTGGCGTTGTCTGGTCAGGTCACTCAGGTGTAGCGTAGGCACAGTGTCGGGTTACACGGGTTAGGATGGCTTACCCGCAAGGTCGCAACCGATTGGGCCGGATTAGTAGGCTACTGGTAGAGAGTGCTCTGGGCTGTCACAGCTAATCTCGTTGCTAGCTGTCGTCCGCTTTCTTCTTTAAATTTATTGAGAAACCATCCCACGAAGGCTCGGTATTGGCCCATGCCGAAATCCTAGAGTCATACTATAAAAGGAGGAGGAGTCCCTCCATTGTACACATATGAGAATAGCAATAAAGAATCGTTCTTCTCCCACATCTGTGTTCATAATTTGATTCTCGCACTACACCCGGTAGCGTGGTTGTTTAACACGTTATCAGCACGACGCTCGAGGAGGAATCATAAGACGCCGAAGGGATCGAACGACGACATCGACGCCCTATCAGCATCGAATCGCCATCACGCCGGCAGGTCTTGATAGGACCAGCCGATCTGTCCTACGCGATAGTCATCGAATCTGTATTTCGATTCACGAAGAACGAAGGTAAAAGGAATTGAATCTATAGGCAATTGAACTTGTATACAGTAGATCTATTTTAATAGATTCGTAATAGAAAAAAAGGGGATGATGCATGCAACTCGAAGTTGCCCGCGCATGCAGCGCCGCCAATCTACCGCGGGCCCGGCACCCACGTGCACGTAGCACAGTGCCGTCGTGTGCTACCCCGACCTCGGCAGCCACGCGCCACCCATAGCGCTGCGGCACGCCGCCGCCTCGTCTCGCCTCCACGCTACCAGAAGCGATCGCCGGGCCCGACCTCCACGCGCACGGAGCGCAACGCGCATGCCACGTCGCCGTGCCTCGGGTCCCACGCCGCCGATGTAATGGCACCCACGCCCGCATGCCTCCTCGGCCACCGAAATGACGCTGTCCCCTCGGTCCCCGAAGGGTCGCGCCAAGCCTCGCCACCTGCAGTGGCCTTGCTGCCCACCGTTGCCAGCAACGCCGCTGACCGAAGCGGCCTCCGTGCCACCGCCGGCTTCCCCGCTGCATGAAGCAGCCCGCACAACGGCTGTAATGGCGCCACCATCCCCGCAAAGCGCCATGACGCCACCATGGGTTGGGCGTGATTCCCCGCGCAAGCAGCGCCACCGCACCACCCGCAACGGCTTCTTTGCCGGCACCGTCGCCACAGCGCCGCCGCTAGAAGTCGCGCCCCCCATGCTGCGTACGTCGAACCAGCCCCACCACCGAAGCCGCGCCATGTCACCACGCCGCCGCGCCGACCGCGACACGCGTTCTCGGGCCGCCATGAGCCACACCGCGCCACCATGCCGACCGCAAGGCCGACGCCACAAGACACCTCATCGATCGCGTGCCGCTTGTTGGCCAAGACGCAAGACTCTCTGGCAAGCGCGCAAGTGGCGGTGGTGGGGAAAACCTAGAAGCCCCCCTCCCTGGCAAGCCATATGGGCCAAACCGCCCCATGGGCCGGCCTACTACTGAAAGGAGGGGGCGGCGGGATGGGCTGAGCCCAATGGAAATAAAGAATGAACTAGAAAAATAAAGAAAAATAGAAAAGGGGTCTCGGGTCGGTGGAAAATTTGCAAATAAACCCCTGAAAAATCCAGAAACTACGAAGGAATTTCTAGAACACTGAAAATTACAGAAAACCCCCTGGAACAGTTGGAAACTACGGAAAATACATTTCCTAGCATAAAAGGGCCTCGGGATTTTTAATTTTAGTCCCATTTTTGAATTTGAAGCCCTCTTTTACTGCTTTCATGCTTATTTTATGAATTTTGACATGATTGCATATATTTATTGCCTTTAGTTTACTGGAAAACCATGAGAAAATTAAAATTTTGACGACCATCATCCGGAATACACGCAGTAATCTAATAAATGAATTTAATGAACATGCAGATGATAGGCATTGTGTACGGTGAGTTTGAAGAACTGGCCCCGCATGGCCAGAATTATCTCACGTGGGCATCTGATGTAAAGATCGTGCTCGGGAGCAAGAAGCTCCGATGTGCTATCGGCCTAGGGGTTCTCGAAGGATGTGCAACCTACGCCCGAGCAGAACGACCAGGCTTTGTATTTTCTTAGGCACCACCTCTTAGCCACTCTGAAGAATGAATATATGGCTGATGGGAGTGCACTTGAGCAATGGAACGCACTCCAGAAGCGATTTGAAAAGCTCAAGTACACTATCAGCCCTAGGCACAGCAGGATTGGAACCACCTGAGGTTTGCAGACTACAAGACTATGGCTGAGTACAATTCTGCTTTGCATAGAATTTGTACCAATCTCACTCTTTGTGGCAAGAAGATCACAGATGAAGAAAAGATTGAGAAAACTCTCTCTACCTTCCACCCTAGTGCTATTCAGGTTGCACGCAACTATTGACAGGACGCATACAAGGAGTATAGCCAACTGATCGATGTGATGCAAGTTGCGAAATCACAAGATGAGGTTCTTCGCAAAAACTTTGTCTCGCAACCAGGAAAAGACAGTGGCACAAAAGTCAATGCCAATAGCTACAAAATAAAGAAGCCCAGTCAAAGGAAGAGGGGCAAAAAGGGAGGAAAAGGGGGAAAAAGCCTAGAAAAGGCCTAATGCCCAGAAGAAGTCGAATGACAAAGAGAGGCCACCGGTCAAGACGTATGGAGAACAGAACCAGACGTGCTTCCGTTGTGGCACTTGGGGACACTGGTCGAAGATTTGCTAGGAACCCAAAGATGTTATCGCTGCATACCAAGCTTAGAAGGAGAAGGGCAAAATGCAAGCAGAGGCACACTTTGCCATGGCAGACGATGATGATGCCTTGGATTTGGATGTCCCTGATACCACAACTCCACTTGACATTGGGCAGGCAGCCCAGATCCTGGCTGAAGGGAAGGAGACCTCTATTGATGACATAGAGGCAGAAGTGGACGCCCTCTTTATAGAATCAATTTGTGCATGAATAGCACTTTTTAGTACTTTCATTTTTGGATGGTGGTAGTCATTTGTGAACATTTGAATAATGAATTGTAAGCTTTAGAAGAGAAAACTATCATTTTTCTCATGGTTGATCATGCAGTCTATTTTTCTAGTATTCTATTTTGCAAGCAATGATTATGCCACTATTTTGACTGTAATTGTTTTGTATCTTTCTAGAATTTGTGTAGCGCCCAATGGAGGAAATTTGTATTGTCGATAGTGGCACGACAAATACCATCTTGAGACAGACCAAATACTTCTAATCGATCACAAAGAACACTGAAGTATTACCACAATCGCAGGCAACAATTCATGTATAATAGGCTCCAGAAGAGCCACAATTATACTGCATATAGGTACTATCCTGAATATTGAAGAACCACTCGTACCCGGAATCCATGAGAACTCTCTTAAGCTTTAAAGACATCCGTGCCAATGGGTTTCACATAGAAACTTCTGAAGAAAATGGCAAAGAATACCTATGCATCATGAAGCATGCAGGATGTGAAAAGATGGTAGCAGAGAAATTCCCTCATATGAAACTGGGTTGTACTACACAAGAATAAATGCACCTATAGTATACTTCTTTGAAGACTGCATTTAGAAGCTCTGGATTATTTTCCCTTTGACATTGCCGGCTAGGCCACCCTGGTCTTAGAATGATGAGGAATATAGTAAACAACTCGCAAGACCATAATTTGAATGTTAAAAATTTTCCAAATCAAGAAGAATTTGTGTGCCCCGCATGTGCCACCGGGAAATTGATAACTCGGCCATCCATTATGAAAGTGCAAGATGAAATCCCCGCATTCCTAGAATGCATCCAAGGAGATATTTGCGGTCCAATTCAGCCCTTATTAGGACCATGTCGGTACTTTATGGTGCTCATTGATGCGTCCTCGAAGTGGTCGCACGTCTATTTATTGTCCACCAGAAATCATGCCTTTGAAAAACTGATCTCGCAGATCATTAGAATTAAGAACACCTTCCCCAATTATCGCGTGATGTCCATCAGAATGGACAACGCCGGAGAATTTACTTCAAAGGCATTTGATGATTATTGCATAGCACTAGGCATCGCAGTTGAGCACTTTGTACCTCATTTTCACACACAAAATGGACTAACAGAGGCTTTGATCAAGAGAATTAAATTCATTGCCCGGCCGCTCTTACAAAGTTGTAACTTGTCCAACACTTGTTGGGGACACGCGGTCCTGCACGCAGCAGCACTCATCAATTTTTGACCATCAGCCTACAACATCTATTCACCAATGCAACTAGTGCAGGGGGTCATACCGAAAATTTCCCATCTTAGAAAGTTCTGATGCATGGTATATGTACCGATACCGGCTCCACAGCGGACTGTCATGGGCCTACTCCGTAAACATGGGATGTATGTCGGATTTGAAAGTGCATCTATCATCCGATATTTGGAACCTATATCGGGGACTTGCATACGGCCCGGTTTGCTGACTGCATTTTTGACGAGGATAATTTCCCATCATTAGGGGTAGGAAATCAACATTTGGATGAAAAATATTGGGAAATCATATGGCATTCCATTGGTGTCCCCACACATGACCCCCGTACTAATGAAGCAAATTAAGAAGTCCAGAAGATAATTGATTTGCAGAATCTAGCAAATGAACTGCCGGATCATTTTTGTGATTTAAAGAGCGTGGTCAAGCCGCATGTACCTGCTCGAAATGCACCAGAGAGGGTTGAAATAGCAAAGAAAACAGATGGTAACCCGAATCCCGTTCAGAGGCCTCCAAACAAAAACAAAAGAACGAGAACTCTGGCTCCTCAAACCCAAAGTACTTGAAGATGTCTGGGGAAAGAAGGGCAAAAGGACTTGCCACAGCCTATCACAAAAATGCCCCAAAGAAAGAATGGGAGCCAATTGAGACCTAGCACTAGAAAGAAGCCCGAGGAAAGGGCAATACCAGATCTGAATCTTCCACTGAAGGAAGCCGCCGGTGAAAATGTGTGCGCACACATAGGCGAAGAAAAGTTAAAGGAATTTGCCCCCGTGATGGGAAATAGTGGAGGAAGGCAAGTCGAAGTGCAAGAAGAAGCACCCCATGATGAAATGGCCAGAAATTATGTATTAACAGGAGAGTCCATGAACAGAGCAATAGCCAATATAGATGTATATTTTGCAAAGAAAATTGCCACCATCATCGACCACGATCCGGTCGTGCACCTCGGTATTCCTACCGGCTTGAGTGACCGAATACTAGTCCTAGAAGATCATAGCTAGTATCGCACTCAAGGACATTTGGAATATCATCGCAGGCATTTCATTTAACTAGAATTTTAACAGTTTACATAGCATAAATAGCATCCCAGTTGACATAGACATTCACATAGTTTTGCACAGGGCATAGTTCAATAGCATAAACAAAACATAGCGGAAAACTTCAATGCGATGATATCCCGAGGTTGACCTGGAACGCGTAGCTAATCACCTTGACCCTCCTGGTCACAATTGACGCCGAAGACGTGCTCTTCCCCTAAACAAATAATCCGTGATCCATATAATGAGTACACGGCTACCCAGCAAGCAGTCCTTAATAATGAATGCAGGAACAAAGGATGGGTATGGTCATTTTGCTAAAAGCAACACCTATCTACTTGTTTATTTATTCTTGATTTATTGAACACATGATAACACCCGAGCGTAGCCAAAGGACGGCTAACCAGCTCAAAAGAGAGAGGCAATCCCTGCCTACACTACCATCAAGTTAATTATTTAAAACACATTGGACTACCCTGTGAACACAATTTCCCCCGCCCATAACCGCGGCATGGCTACCATGATAGTTTTAACTCTGCAGAGTGTGTACACGTTCCCCACAAGCCTCGTCTCATCCCAAAGGAGAAACAGTACAAAACCGTTCACTGCTTTCACCTGTCCCATAATGTATCCTTTCTTTTGGTTTCGCGCCCCATACGGTACACTTCGACCAGGCCGACAGTCATGCGCACTCCTTCAGCCAGACCTGATAGCGCACCGCACGAGGTTAGCCCCCATTTAAGCCATTCGGAACCGGTGATAGCTAGTCACGTTCGTCCACTACGAGTACACCGGAAACTAGGTTTCCATAGCTAGTAGATTAGGGCCAGAAGGCACAAGTGGCTGTACGGTTCAGGTTCGGTTTGGTAGTCACAAGTATACGGTCCTTATATGACAGAGGAGACCTGCACAACACAACCACAAGGCCAATATCCGCCTCTTCTGGGTCTCCTTAAATCAACACACACCACGTTAATTTTAGTTGATTAGGTTTATCAAAAGAGCACCACGAAGTCGAACTTCACGGATAAAAGTTTAATAATAAGTGAAACCTATCAACTACCAATCCCACAAGCAAGGCTAAGCATCTACACAAAGGATAGGCTAGGAAAACAGTACCAATCGGGCTGACAATGGTAGGCTACGTCATATTAGTGAAGGACTAACATGAAATCGGATCAAACAACACAAATGATGATAATTAAAGCATGCAATTTAAATTAAGGCAAAATAAATAAACTTCAGCAAACTAGGAGTTCAATATGAATCTAGCTTGCCTTCGAAGAAGTTTGGTTCTGGTTCTCCTCCTTCGAACGGCTCCGAAACGTCTCCCGGACAGCAGGTGCACGTCGGTTCTATGCAAAAAAGTAATAAAATAGAAATAAATAATAAACACAGTGAAAATAGTATGATAAACATATATAAAATTCTTGGGATTATTTGTGATTTTTGGGCTCTGGAATCATCTAAATCGGAGTTCGGGAACTCCCTAAACAAATCTTGGAAGTTTGGAGAAAATCAGAAATTCTAGAAAAGGTTAAACCCGGTTAACCGGCGGTTAACCGCTCCAAAAACCAAGGAAAACCTGGATTTAACCGAAGCGGCGGCGGCGGCGCGCGGGCGGGCTCGGTCTCGGGCGATACGCGGCGGGCGGCGATTAGGCGGCGGCGGCGTGGGGATGGCGGGACACGCGCACGATCGAGATAAGCGGGGGCAGGCGGACGGTGTCACGCGAGGCGGGAGACAATGCGGGCGGCGACGATGGCGGGGCAACACGCGGCGCGGCGGTCAAGACGCGTGGACATGTCTTTCATGCATGACAGGCGGCGGCGGGCGGCAGAGGACACGCGGCGTTGTGTTTGGCGGCGGCGTGGGACGCATCTTGTGGCGGCGGCACACGGACGGTGTGGCTTGTGCTGGTTGGGCTACGCACGTGGAAGTGCGGGCCTGCGCGTGATCTGGGGTGGCAACGGGCTCGCCGGCGGCGATGGCGGCGGCTGAAACTCCGGCGATCTTCGGCGACTGAAATCTTGCTCAATTTTCCACAAAAAATAGCGATCCATATAGTCAAATTGATCAATACGACGAGCTCTACAACGTGATGCAATCTAATCTAACAGGTGGGTTCTGGAATAGGAGGGGTACCTTGATTTGCTTCGTTTTGGCACAAAAACCGAGGTACGGCTGGGGTTTCTTGGGGGCTTGGTGTGTTGGCTGACCAGGGGACCTCTAGGGGGTTTATATAGTGGTGGAGGGGTGTTTGGTTGGATAGAAATAGGGAAGAGTCCTATTTTTGGAATAACTGCTTAATCGGGAGTCCGAATCCTAAACGGAGTCCGTATCGGAGTAGGATTCAATCTCCCCCACGTCTGGAAGCATCTAGAGGTTGTAGGGTGAGGCTCCACCAGGTTTGGCACGAGCTAGGGTCGAGCGGGACTAAGTGGGACCCACCAGGAAGGTTCTAGAAGGTTCTAGGGCTTAATAGTCCTTATGTGAGCCTTTTAACATAAAATAATAATATAAAATCTTGGTACACCAATCATCCTACACCTAGAAGGTGTTAGAGAGATTTGGATTTGAAAAGGCATATCCCGCGAAAACCCCAATGGTCGGAAGGTCACTGTAAGCAGACCAAGACCCGTACAGGCCTAGAGAAAAGGGGGAAGAAGTCCTGGGATCTGAAACCCCATATTAAGTGCAATTGGTGCGCTCATGTACCTCACGAACAGCACTAGGCTAGACATTGCATTCGCTGTGAATTTGCAGGCTCGGTACAGTGTAGAGCCAACCAAAAGACATTGGAAGGGATCAAGGATATCTTTCGATACCTTCAAGGAAGCAATGATCTTGGCTTGTTTCACAAAAGGAGTCAAGAATTGAATCTAGTTGGCTATGCAGATGCAGAGTATCTGTCTGACCCGCATACTGGCATGTCACAAACCGGGTATATTTTCCTTTGTGGTGGGACGGCCATTTCATGGAGGTCGTCCAAGCAGACACTTGTGTCAACTTCTACAAACCACTCGGAAATAATTGCCTTGTATGAATCCTCTCGGGAATGTGCATGGCTTCGAAGAATGGCTCACCACATCCAGAAGTCATGTGGACTGAATATTGAGCAAACCCCCACAATAATCTATATAGATAATACAGCTTGTGTTGCTCAAATACAGGTGGGCAATGTGAAAAGCAACCTTACAAAGCATATTAACCCCAAGTTCTTCTATGCTCATGAAATGCATAAGATGAACGAAATCAAGATATTGCACACTAAGTCATGCGAGAATTTAGCTGATTTATTCACTAAGTCTCTTCCAACATCTACTTTCGAAATGTGCGTAAAGAGAATTGGGATGAAAAGACTTAGAGAAGTGAATATTTTAGGGGGAGAATGTTCACATACTCCAAAGTAAATTTTAGACATGTAGTCTGAGTACCCAAGGGAATGTCCTGAAGACGATTTGAAAATTGGATGAATTGTATTCTTTTTCCCTTAGTGAGTTTTCACATAAGTTTCTCACATAAGATTTTTAACGAGGCAATTCGTACAGCACAAGGCGTATGCTATGTACTCTTTCTCCAAATTTTTTCCACTGGACTTTTATGGAGTTTTAATGAGGCATATGCATCTCGCGGCAAAGGCCAAAGTGTGTCGTCGGGAACTCCCGCCGATGGTGAGGTACGGTGCCCCTCCCCGGTGCTGGAGAGGACGCCGCGAGATGTAGTGGTTTAGAAAGCGGACGCTTGGTGAATAGAACCAGTATGAAAAGTATGTGATCAGAATGCTTGTGTCCCTTTCATTGATGAGCTTATCAATTTATACAACTCTAGGGTCCGGGTTTACATGCATGAAAAATACCCAAATTGCCCCGGCCCAGGGGAAATACCTAGATAGCCCTAGTCTCTGGATCATTGATCTTACGATCAACGGCTAAACTAGCTTTCTTACAATCCAAGTTGTTCTAATCCCTAATCTGCCCTCGAGGAGGGGGGGCACATTCTGACAAGGTTGTTGATTTGATCCGTTCTTGTCAGAGGCTATCGCGGGGTCTTCGTCCTCTAGCCCGAAACTTGTCAAAGATCAATCTCGGTCTCCCCGAAGGGTCTTCATGAATTCCTCGGTGAGACTTCACTCCTCCGCCTCCCTTCGGCAGGAGTCCTGAGGATTCTCATTGCTTGAGATTCACTCGAAACACCTGACCCTTCGCGTCCACCTCCCGACCCTTCGCGCATGTCCAAGTCTTTTGCTCGCAACCCAAGGGGTCTTGAGGTCATCTTAGACACGCTTCACCACTTACCCCTTCGGGTAAAGATCCTCATGAAGGACCTTTACAGCATCTTCATGGACATCCACTTTTCCCGGAGATGGAGTGGCTGCCCCTACAACAAAAGCCCCTTACGGTCACGTCACCACCTCGCCGTGGTGCCTGGCAGAAATATCTAGCTCCCCCTTCTCCACGCCGAGGTGGTTTTCCCGAAGTTACTTTTTCCTTTCTGTTTGGGATGATATCTTCGCCCGCTGATGTGACTTGGACTTGACGTTCTGACCGTGTCAGTAGCCTCGAAACCCTCGCGTTGATCCTAGCCGTCGATCGTCACACGTGTCGTCAAATCCTTAGGCGACCCATGGATTTTCCTTTTGTTTTTTGATTGTTTCTCTTTGTGACTCCTCGGTTTCCTCGTAGCGCATCATCGCCATTGGTGCGGACATGCGTCGTTCATCCGCGTTTGACTGCCTTCGATATAAGGGGCCGAGTCACTGTCTTCTCCTCACTTGCGCTTGCTTCAAACTCAATCCTCCTGCCGCTCAGCGCTCTCGCTCTTGCGCCCTTCTTTTGCCGCCGTCGATTCGCCGCCTCTGCCACGCCGTCAGTGGGTCATCGCCGCGGGTTCATCGGCGTTCTTCCCTCGTCACCGACATTTGCTGGTACGCCACTCACCCGCGTCGTTTCTTTGGTTCGGGGTTTCAGGGTTTGATGGGTTTGGCACCGACGAGTTTGCTGGCGAGGTTTTTGTATCAGCGACGCTAGTTGCACCGCTGTTCACATATTGATTCCCGCCCTTCTCTTTTAAAAAACGGCACGGTGTTTTCGCCGTCCAGACGCTTCTGTGGTGATTGTGCTTGTTTCTCCTCTTTTCATTGTTATTTTAATGCTCTCGAAGGGCTGCTTCTCGGAAGTATTGATTTCTTCTATTTGTGCAGTCCTCGGAACCTCTGATGACTTCGAAGAAGATCTTGAGTTCTGCGGACCTCGCGAGGTTGTCTTGAGAGCTGGGGCCATCGAGGATGATGCCGGACATGCTTGCGAAGGTGGCGGACTACTCTGCTGCGGACGAGGTGGACTTTAGACTCCCGGGGCAAGACACGACTCCTCGGCCGAATGCCGACGAGGCGGTTGTCTTCAATTCGCAGGTGAAGGCGGGTCTTCGGATATCGTGTACCCGCCTCGTCGAGGAGGTACTCAAGCTGTACGGGGCACAGCTTGTGCATCTCTCCCCGAACGCCGTGGCCCGACTTGTAATGTTACGAGTGGGCGCTCCGAAGCCATGGCGCGCAACCAAGCGCCCGACTCTTCGGTTTTCTCCACGAAGCTAGGTGGCAGGGGAAGACCAGCGGCAGCGCCTTCGGGTGTTTGAATTTTGTCGTGAAGTCGGCGTACACCGCAGATTTTTCGTCCTTGGCCACCAAGAAGAAGTGGGAGGGGGCGGCTGGGCTAAGCTAGAAACTGTTTTGGTTTTACCAAAAGGTAGATGCGGCGGACTCTCCACTGAGGTACACCCCGAGGGTGGCCAACTGCATCAAGTTCCCGGTGGAGAAACTGTCCGGTTCCGAAGAGGCGCAGCGGCTCCTACTTCAGAGGATCAGCAAACGTTTCTCCATGCGATGCCTAGCCGAGGAGTTCTTTGCGGCCAATGTGGGGCCACTAATGCGCAGCTAGGAGGAATTCGTTATCGTCGGCGAGGGAGGCGACCACCTCAGTCTGCGTGATGAGGATCACCGACCTCGGAAGCGGGAATCGGCCGTGGAGAGGGCCGAGGGGATGTTCGGGCCGCTTCGTGCCGACGAAGTCGCGCGGGCCCGCGAAGCTGGGGTGGGCGCCCGTGTCAACTGCATCCTCGGGACAGTTTCTCCCTAGGCGGAGCCTGAGCCGAAGAGGGGCGGGAAGAGGAAGGCTGCCGATGGCACTACCGCAGGCCCCTCGAAGTGATCCCGTGGTGAGCATTCTCCTATATCTGCCATACTTCTTCGTATTTGTTGTTCCTAACTAATTTTTCAAATCAGAAGCCGCCAGCCGGAGGATAAGGAAGAGGACGAAGAGGAGGTCGAGGAAGAAGGCCGCCTGGCTGAGGACGACCGCATTTCGCCGGACGCGCAAAGTGCCGCCAGTGGTCGTCATGACGATCCACTGGATGTCTTGGTCGGCAAGACTCCATCGGGGCCGTTGGATCCCAAACATGGCTCCAACGAGCTTCAGGACAGCCATGGAGCGGGGTCTCTTCCTTCGGGTCGGGACCCCGTGACTCCCGAAGGAGCCTCTGTAGATGTTCATACGGAGGCTGAAGCCTATACCACCAGCTTCGTTGTTGATACGGAGCTCTGGCTGGTTGATTCCCCTTCCACCAAAGGTTGGTTACTATACCTCGGTACACTTTTTGTCTTGTTGGTTTTTTGCCTATGCTTATTGTTTCTTGCAGAGGGGGTTAACGAGGAGTTGCCTTCGGTGCCCGTCTCGGGGGCCGTCGGTGCCAGCACAGCTACTGATGCCATTTTGGCGTTGGTGGCAACAACCGCCACGGAGAGGGGGCCTTCGCTGACTATCCCGGCCACACCTGTCGCCGCAGGTTCAGCTTTACCGGCTATGGTGGAGGGAGGGGTCCTGCGAGCTTCTTCTATTACGCCCGGCGCCACATCTTCGGTAGCGGCGACGACTGTCGATGGAGGAGCTTCACGTGCAACTCCCCTCGCACCCAGTGCCACCCCTGCCTCCGATGGCTTCTATGTGGAGCCCGCTATTCTCCTCCACGACGAACAAGTGGAGGCTATCCTCGGGGGGGGTGCCTCCAGCAATCCTTGATTGCTACGAGTCGCTCCCTCTGCTAGAGAACATGCGCAGCACCGAGTTATGCCTTGCTTCGTTATTTTTTTTGTGTTACTTGTGTTGTATTTGACTGTAGGGCTTGGCTTGGAATCGTGCCGCGTCGGCACAAGTGTTAAGTCTCTCAGAGAAGTGTGCTGTCCTTGCGGGTCGCGTCGCCGACCTTGATCAAGAGAATCGCACCCTTCGGGAGGTCAGCATGAAGGAGAAAGAGCTAGTGGCCCTTCTTACGGCAGAGAAGGAGCAGGCGGAGGAGCATGCGAAGACCGCCGAAGAGGCCTTGGCTGAGCTTCGTGTTGAATTCGAGGCTCAGCGAGCTGAGCTCGAATCGTCGCGTAAGGAATCCAACAGCCTGCGTGACGATTTAAAGAAGGGAGCCGCGGAGCTTGGGATTCTTCGGGGTTCCGTGGCGAAGGGTAAACAACAACTCGAGGCGCTCCAAGGGGAGCTGCTATCTCTGAGCCACGCCTTCGCCAAGGAGATGAGCAGGCTTAGGACTATTGCCGTGAGCATTCCTCCGAGGAGCTCGGCTTTAGCCGTCAAGTATCTGAAGGAGGCGATCAGTACCTTGGTGGAGGGGTCTCTATGCTATGGCTCGGACTGCACCGTCAGCTCCATCTTCACATTTTCAACAATGCTAAAGAGCGCTGGGTGCACACACTTTCCAAGTGCCTTCTCCCCAAGCGGTTCATACCCCTCGGTGTTCATTCCCAGTTCCTTCGACCGTGACTCCCGCCAAGTTGTTCGGGACTTCCTGGTGAGGTTCTGGCGATCTGGCGACCCTGCCCTCTGTCGCGCTTTCATGGCCAATGCGAAGAAGACTCCTTCGGCCGCTGTGGTTGGTTCGCCTCCGCCTCTAAAGATAGCAGAGCCCAGGGTGCCGAGCGAAGATCCTCCGATAGGTCCCGCTCCCTAGGATCCTAAAGGTTATGTGGATCTGAAGGGCAAAAGGCCAGTGGAATAGAATTGTAATACTGGAGTTGTAATATTTTGCTGATGTAATACATGATCTTTTGTTTACTTCTTGTTCCGAAGTTGTCCCATATCATGAATGATGTTTTGTTTTCATTTGTTGTTATTCCTTCGGTTCGCTCTATTCTATTACACGATTAACGCATGATAGGTTAGTCGGCGTTCACGAAGGCTTATGGCCCGTGAAGACTTTTCGGGTGCTTGGCGCGAGCGCTCGTGGCCTCGTGCCAGCCTCCTTTGAATATTTAGCGTTTTTCGCGTTTGCGAAGGCTCGTGGCCCACGAAGGGATTTTCAGGTGCTTGGCGCGAGTGCTCTTGGCCTCGCGCCAGCCCCTTGGCACTTTTAGCGCGTTGCGCGTTCGTGAAGGCTCATGGCTCGCGAAGGTTATTTTTCGGGTGCGTGGCGCGAGTGCTCTTGGCCTCGCGCCAGGCCCTTGGCGCTTTTGGCGCGTTGCGCGTTCGCGAAGGCTCATGGCTCGCGAAGGTTATTTTTCGGGTGCTTGGTGCAAGTGCTCTTGGCCTCGCGCTAGGCCCTTGGCGCTTTTAGCGCGTTGCGCATTCGCGAAAGCTCATGGCTCGCGAAGGTTATTTTTCGGGTGCTTGGCATGAGTGCTCTTGACCTCGCGCCAGCCCCTTGGCGCTTTTAGCGCGTTGTGCATTCGTGAAGGTTCATGGCTCGCGAAGGTTATTTTTCGGGTGCTTGGCGCGAGTGCTCTTGACCTCGCGCCAGCCCCTTGACGCTTTTAGCGCATTGCACGTTCGCGAAGGCTCATGGCTTGCGAAGGTTATTTTTCGGGTGCTTAGCGCGATTGCTCTTGACCTCGCGCCAGCCCCTTGGCGCTTTTAGCGCGTTGCGTGTTTGTGAAGGCTCATGGCTCGCGAAGGTTATTTTTTGGGTGCTTGGCGTGAGTGCTCTTGGCCTTGCGCCAGCCTCTTGGCGCTTTTAGCGCGTTGCGCGTTCGCGAAGGCTCATGGCTCGCAAAGGTTATTTTTCGGGTGCTTGGCACGAGTGCTCTTGGCCTCGCGCCAGCCCCTTTGTCGGATTGAAGTGGCTGCTCGGGAACGTCCTTCTTTTCTTCATTTCATTTCAAATTACATCTTGGCAGTTACATTCCCGTAGGATTTCTCCGGTCGCAGCCGGTTTTGGGCGTCTGAGCCTCGTTAAAAACTGCGCTTGTAAAACCCGCTAGGGAAAAACTGAGTCGGAGAAAAGAGTGCTCAGCGCTTCTTCATTGCCTCGTGGGTAAAACTTAATCAGGCTCTTCGTGTTCCATGTGTTTGGGACCGAAGAGCCGTCAATATTGGAGAGGTGGAACGATCCTTGCCTTGTTTGTTTGTTAACGATAAAGGGTCCGTCCCATGTGGGTTCTAGTTTGGATGGTCGTTCTGGCATTTTCCGAAGAACCATGTCCCCTTCTTAGATCTCTCGTGGTCTTATGCGTTTGTTGTAGGTTTTGCTCATTAGCTCATTATACTTCTCTAAGGCCTGTTTTGCTTTAAGCCTGTCTTCTTCGACGGTATCGGCCGGTGGTTGATCACTGATGTACCGAAGGGTCTTCGCTTGGATCTCAGCCGGTGTTACTGCCTCTTTACCATACACCAGCCTAAAAGGTGAATATCCCGTTGGTCTTGTAGGCGTTGTGCGAATTGCCCATAGCATCTTCTCAAGCTCTTCTGGCCATTTTCCTTTTGCTTCATCCACCAATCTTCTTTTTAGTGACTTCATGATGTTCTGATTTGCCCATTCAACGGCACCGTTCGCTTGTGGGCGTCCCACGGAAGCATAGCATATTTTTATGGCGAAGCCTTCACAGAATGACTTAAATCTTGACGAGATAAATTGTGATCCATTATCAGCCATCACTTCTTGTGGTATGCCAAACCTGCATATCACATTTTTCCAAAAGAAATGTTGGGTCTTTGCAGCTGTGATGCTCATCAATGGTTCTGCTTCGATCCATTTGGTGAAGTAATCAATTGCGACAATGATCCATTTAAATCCTCCTGAAGCCTGCTTGAGCTCCCCCATGATATCAATCCCCGACCTTGCGAAGGGCCACACTGGGGGTGAGGGCTGTAAGTTTTTTGGCGGAGCCTTTGGCGGGTTTGTCATCCACTAACATCCTCGGCATCTTTTTACGAGTTCTTCTGCGTCGCTATTGGCCGTTGGCCAGTATATTCCCATGCGTAACACCTTCGCTGCGAGGGCCGTTGGGCTTTGGTGTGAGCCGCAGATTCCTGCGTGCACTTCCGCTGTAAGTTTGTTGGCGGAGCCTTTGTAAGTTTGTTGGCAGAGCCTTTGGCGGGTTTGTCATCCACTGACATCCTCGGTATCTTTTTACGAGTTCTTCTGCGTCGCTATTGGCCGTTGGCCAATATATTCCCATGCGTAACACCTTCGCTGCGAGGGCCCTTGGGCTTTGGTGCGAGCCGCAGATTCCTGCGTGCACTTCCGCCAACGCTTCCTTTCCTTATTCCCTTGAAACACACCTCATCCACGGCGTGCCAATTCCCGATTTATAGAGTAGGCCATCCATCATGGTATATGTTCTTGCACGTTGCTTTGTTGTGTCCGCCTTTCTACTATCTTCAGGTAATTCACCATCCCGAAGATATTTGACAATGATTGTTCGCCAATCTTCTTCCAAGGATCTTGCTATAAGTTGCACTTCGCGGCATATAGATGCTCGTGATATTGCTTCGTAAAACACCCCATAAGGTATTCTTGTAAAGTATGCTGTTGCCTTGGCCAACTCGTCCGCTCTCATGTTTTCCCCTCTTGGTATTGTTTTCACAGAGATCCCCATAAAATGCTTCTCCATTGTTCTTACTGCTTCCAGATATTTTGTCATTTTGGTGTCTTTTGCTTGAAAATCCTTCGTTATATGCCCTTCTATTAACTTTGAGTCGGTGTAAATGATGACCCTCTTTGCTCCGAGGGATTTTGCTTTCCTAAGACCCAGCAAAAGTCCTTCGTATTCAGCCGCGTTGTTTGTCGTCTTAAAGTTTAATCTGAGAGAATACTTCATGCTCTGCCCTTCGGGGTCAGTTACAATTGCTGATGCTCCTGCCCCTTCTGTTGTAAACGAACCATCGGATTTTATGCTCCACAAGGGGGGCAGAGCTGGGCCTTCTTTCGAAATTTCAGCCGACCATTCAGAGATGAAGTCGGCAAGTGCCTGAGCTTTAATGGCCGTCCTTGGTTCAAAGGTGATGTCGAAGGGTGCTAGTTCTGTGGCCCACTTCGCGATTCTTGTCGTGGCGTCTTTGTTTTCAAATATAGATCTTAGAGGGTATGTTGTGGGCACCTTTATCTTGAACTCTTGGAAGTAGTGCCGTAATTTTCTGGATGCCATAAGTAATGCATAAGCTATCTTCTCTAGCTCAATGTAGTTTCTTCTTGCTCCTTGCAATGATTCCGATACATAATATACGGGCATCTGTCCCCCTTCGGCTTCATCCTTTACGAGGACTGCGCTGAACGCAAAATGGTTTGCTGATAGATACAAGGTTAGGTGCGTCGCCCTGTTCGGACTGACGAGCCTTGCGAAGGCGTCCTTGCATTGAGGTCTCCACTCAAAGGGTGCTGTCCCTTTAATTGTGCTGAAGAAATGTTTATGTTTTCTGCGGCCTTCGGGAGAAACCTTCCTAGGGCGGTTAGCTTTCCCAGGAGGCTTTGTGCTTGTTTCTTGTTTTCTGGATATACCATGCATTGAATTGTATCTATCTTCTCCTTGTTAACTTCTATTCCGCGGTGTGATACCAGGAACCCAAGTAATTTTCCTGTTTCCACTGCAAAGGCGCACTTCATCAGGTTTATGTCGAGACCCAAAAATCGGAGTCGAATCCCTGCTGTGTCTTACCTATACTAGTCCCTAGATCAAGTAGCTAGTACACACAGATATACAGTTTGGATCATCACCATTCAACGAAAAGTACTTTATTACATCAGAGTCACATAATTATTACAAAGTTTAGGCTTCATGTCCTAGCAGCGGAAGTTTAAATAACATAGTTCAACTCAAATGGAAAACCCAACGCAACTCCACAGGCAAGTCTGACGGATGCGCTCCTAGACGTCAAAGTAGTCCTCGTCTTGAACTCCTTCAGCGAAGTCCCCGTCCTGGTATACTTCCTCCTCGGTGTCGCAACCTGCTCGTTGGAATGAGCAGCCTCACATAAAAGACGAGGGTGAGTATACTTTATACTCAACAAGCAAGGCTGACTAAATGCAACTAGGGCTTAATAAGGAGGAGTGAAGGTTCTTTTCCTAAGGTTTTATAAAAATGATTTGAAATGAGTTGAGAAAAACAAATCTTTGAAGTATTCCTTTAAAACTCCGGCCTCGGCCGGTTTTGCCCAATCCTGGATACTCACGGCACCCACCGTGCAATTACCCTCATCGCTCATAGCACCTACTATGAGGAGAAAAATCAAAACACACGACACCGATCGTGATTTTTCTTTAAAACACCATTTAGAAAACAAAGATAAGAAGTACCAATGAGGCAGCTCCCCGTCGTCCGTCCTTGACCGTGGACACGGCTATCATGATAGTTTTACACTCTGCAGAGGTTGCACGTTTTCCCCACGAGAGGTGACCTCTTCCTAGGAATCACCCAAAAGAAAAGAACACCACAAGGTCTTTAACCAACATTTCCCTAGCCTGGCACTCCCTCTAAGGATTCCACCGCAGCGCTAGTTACTCTAGTTGGCTGAAGCCCCCTCTTGAGCCTGCAGAACAACACCAATTGCCTACTCCACCGTCTGAAATGCCAAGACTAGAAGTCCGAAGGGTACTCAACCAGGGCTTGCCCACACAAGCACTCAATGGTCGCACTGTTGTACTTAGCTCGTCTACCTCAAGAAATCGGTCCTTAGAGATCAGGGTGGGTCCCGCACTGGACCCGAATCTCGTGCACGCAGCACCATCCTTGCAACCATCCACCCCAATCAGGTTTTGCAAAACAATTTTTCCAGATAGCACCCACTATCAACTAGCCCATTTACAAAATCAAGACAACACCAATTGTCCTTTTAAAATCACATGGTAAACTGGTAATTAATGGTAACAAGCAACTAATCAAGTGGTTTACTATGAGCATTACTAAGCAGATGCAAAACCTAATTAAGGGTATGGCAATAATTAATCAAAATTAATAATCCTAGGGTAGTAAGGATATTTTATAAGAATTAATTATCAATGGGATTTAGCTACGCAATATAGTTATTTAGTATTTTATGTTAAACATACATGCTACTGTTCAAATTCTACAAATCTTGTTTGAAAACATGGGTTCAGATGTTTCAAAGACTTGCCTTGATCGACGAGTCGGAGGATCCTCCATTGCGTCGAAACGAACTCGGTGTTTCGGGTCTAACGCTTAAAAGAAACGCAAATAAGAACCACATGCAATAAAGTATGAGGCGTGCATGTCATGACATGAGGATGATGCAAACAAGATCTGAGCAAGATAAAATAATTTTATAAAACTTCAAATTGGTTTCATTATTCTTAGAGTTCCCTATATTTAGTTATGATTTTCATAAGCTTATTATTAAAGGTACAAAAGAGAGTTAATAATAAATAAATTTCAAAATTTTATCAAAACAGACAGAAATCATATTATAATATATCTAACTTTATAAAATAATTTTTGATATTTTTGGATCTCTAAATTAATTTATAAAATTCCTACACATGCAAGGATTAATATAATTATCAAAAATTAAATTTAACAGAAACATGTAAATAAATAGTACATAAAAATAATATAGAATTTTATGAATCTAATAAAATGTATTTCACAATTTTCTAAATTTCCTCTTAATTTATTTGGAATTTACAATATTAGGCATAATCTGCAAATAAAGGAAATAAAGGGAAGGGTATTTGGTAGGAGTCCAAGATGGGCGCCCACTCGGCTTCACGCGCGTCTTGAGGGAGGGCAGACGAGGCGCTGACCGACGGGGCCCCGCTGTCTGCTGAGAGAGAGAGCAGGAGGCTGCTGGGCTGCATGGGCGGCGGCCCGGCGCATGAAGAAGGCGTGGTCGAGAAATGGAGAGGGTCGACGGCGCGCAGCAATGGACTTTGGCGGCATCAAGCGAACGGCAGCGGGCGCAGTCTTAGGCGGCGCAGGAGGAGGCGGCGGGCGCTGGGCGGCGATGGCGGCGACGGACGGCGAGGCAGGCGGGTAAGCTTCTTCGGCGCATAAGCGGAGCTAAAGTGGTGGCGGCTAGACTCGAAAGGCCCGAGGCGGCCGGTCGACGGCGGGCGGCGAGGCGGATGGAGGGGCACGGCGGCGGGCTCGCCGGCGGGATGATGGGGGCAGCGATGGGGTCGGCGGGGCTCCTAGGTGGGTGGAGAAGGTGGATGTGCTCACCGCGGAGGTGGAGCGGCGACGAGGAGCTTCGGTGGCAAAACGGGACGGCGGCGGCTCCAGTGGCGAAAAACAGAGCTCCGGCGGCGGCGCGGCACTGCTGACGGCAAAAACGGGTCAAGGAGATTCCCAGGGACAAAACTCCTTTAAGGATCAAGGGTCGAAACTCACCGAAAAATCGGATTTGGCGAGGAGGCAAAGAGGTTGAAGGAGATGGATTCCTGGGCGTCGGTTTAGACGAAGAACGACGTAGGGGGGGTTTAAGTAGGAGATTAGTACGTAGTCTAGGGGGATTAGGATAGGAATCAAAGGAGTTTTGGATCTGCTATAATTAGGGAAGGAATTCCTATTGATAAAGATGGAAAGGAGAGGAATTAGGGAGGGGTATTCCAATTGGTCATCTAAGTTCAACGAGAAAGAGAAGAAGAGAGGTTTACATGTGGGACCCACACATATTTCATGCTTTTCGTGATGCGAGAAAGCAAAGAACTTCCTAATCCTCCTTTCCGAAAGGAAGAACGTGAAATTCTTTTTCCTTTCCGCAGGACCAGGAGATTGGATCTAGCCATAAGAGGAATGCTTGGTATAAATAAGCCGCTTATTGGTCTTCGACCCCTAAGTCACTACGAGCGCCCGATCAAGGCAATGGGATATGGCTATTTATCTATCTCTTGACTCGAAATGGGAGCAGAGCAGTTTGAAAAAGGATCGAGAGTGTCTAGGGTTGGGCCAGAGGGTCTCTTAACGCCTTCCTTTTTCTCGCCCATCGAGTTATTTCCCAAGGACTTGCCATCGTAAGGGGAGAAGGGGAAGAAGCACACTTGAAGAGCGCAGACAACGGGAGTTGTATGCTACGTTCGAAGGATGAATCGCTCAAAAGAAGTCTATTGATTCTCTCCCAATTGGTTGGATCGTAGGGCGATGATTTACTTCACACAAGCAGGTCTCGGTTCAAGTCTCAGATGGCCCACCAAGGCCAGGAAAAGAATAGGAGAAGCATCGACTCTTTCATGCATACTCCACTTGGCTTGGGGGATATAGTTCAGTTGGTAG
This sequence comes from Olyra latifolia, assembly GCA_036346145.1. Classification (NCBI taxonomy): domain Eukaryota; kingdom Viridiplantae; phylum Streptophyta; class Magnoliopsida; order Poales; family Poaceae; genus Olyra; species Olyra latifolia. Next base: position 50,489,239 of record CM070524.1, on the reverse strand, counting down.
AGCTCCGCTCTTGCAATTGGGTCGCTATGATTCTGGGTTGGTGTCTAATTGTCTAGGCGGTAATGATAGTATCTTGTACCGAACCGTGGCTCACTTTTTCTATGTAATGGGGAAGAGGACTGAAACATGCCCTTCGAAAGACTCTCATCGAGACAAAAAGATGGGCTGTCAAAAAGGTAGAGGAGGTAGAATGGGCAGTTGGTTAGATCTAGTATGGATCGTACATGGACGATAGTTGAGTCGGCGGCTCTCGTAGGCTTCCTCATCCGGGATCCCTCGGGAAGAGGATCAAGTTGGCCCTTGCGAATAGCTTGATGCACTATCTCCTTCAACCCTTTGAGCGAAATGTGGCAAAAGGAAGGAAAATCCATGGACCGACCCCATTGTCTCCACCCCATAGGAACTACGAGATCACCCCAAGGACGCCTTGAGATCCAGGGGTCATGCATCGACCATAGACCCTGCTCAATAAGTGCAACACATTAGCCGTCCGCTCTCCGGTTGGGCAAGAGGGTCGGAGAAGGGCAATCACTGTTCTTAAAACCAGCATTCTTAAGTTTAAGATCAAAGAGTATCGCCCATCTATCCTCCCGAGGAGGAGTTTGTTTGGTTTCAAACTCCAATTCAAACAGAGGAGTACGCCATGCTCTTGTGCCTTGATGATCCACATCTTGGTCACGCGTTGATGAGCACATTGAACTTTCCATGCGGCCGAGAGCCCTCACACCCGCACAACGACGCATTATCGGGGCGCTTACCATCGAGCTAATAGCTCGTCGCTGGCCTCCCAAAGGAGGCCTGCTACGCCCAACTATTCCATCCCCATTGTCCATTGAGCTCGCTCAATAATCCCCTTCGTTGGATTTTTACCAATATAATCATAAAAGGCTAATTTTTCGAATTCGAGACCAAGCTTCGATAAACTAAGGTTTTCGCTAACCCATCGCTAACTCTTCGATATATTTCTTGCTGAAAGTATCCCCGATCCCACCGATAACTAGTAGGCCCAAATAATTCGATTGGGGTAGTTCTTGACCCATACCACATAGTTCCCAAGAACTCACGAAAGTCGCAAAAAATAGCAGCGATACTATCGAAAGTACTGATTTCAATATTGCCCATACATAATCCTTTGTATAGACGTTGAGGCGGACGAACACTAAGATGGAATAGGCCCGCTAATATGCCCAAAGTACCGCAAAGAATATGATGAGAAGCTATTCCCGGAACAAAACGATCAAAACCTTCTACACCCCACGTTGATTTCTGACTTGTACTTTTCCGGTTAGTCCATAAGGATCAGATACCCATATCCCAGACCATACAAACCCGTTACATGAAATGCGCCAAAGCCAAAGCAAGCCACCCTCGCAAGAAATAAATGAATTCCAAAGATCTTGGGCAAATCCAAAGAGGGTTTTCCGTCCGCTCATCACAGAATATTTCTAGGTCCCAATATACCCAATGCCGATAGCTGCCAAGAAACACAAGCCGAAAACACAATATAAGATTGCCACGCCTTCATAACTCCAAATACCCGGATTCGGTTCCTCCTGAAATACTCCAACCACCCTACCTAATTGGTTATTCCTAAACGAGTCATGAAGGATTGACGAACATACCTTGTCTCCACATTGGATCCGTAATGTGATTAGAGGGATCAAAACCGCTAATTTGTATAAAGCCATCGAGCCGCCCAACCGAAACTAGAGTGTGTGCATTATATGCACCGAAAGCAATCGACCGGATCATTCAATACAATAGTATGAACACGATACCAAGGCAAACCCATGGAAATACCCCTTTAGCAAAGAAAAATAGACACGATGTCGCTTTATTTTATCGCATTGGAAAAGACTATCCATATCCTATGTACCTAACCCTCTAGGGATTACGTGTCGAAAAGCGTAAATATTTATTTCATTCCATTAAAAATAAGAAGCCAATTACGCTTGTAAGAAGAAAGAGAAGCAGATCTATTCTATACTCGATAAGTGCCAATATGCAATGGGTAGTTTGGCCTATTTGGAAAAAAGAAGAATAGATCCTATCCCTCTTTGTTTATCATTCCAATCACCGATTCTTTTTTCTTTATTCAATCTGTCTTACCTTCTTTATAGGTATAACCTTTCAATCTATGTATTATTTCAATCTACATATTAATAGAACCTATAGTATTCATATAGAATAAGAAAAAAAGACAATAAACCATGGATTGTTTCTTTTCTTCCATTCTTATGTTTCCATATTAAAGTGTAGTTTTCTTACTTAAATTTAATAATATTTATCTAATATGCCCATTGGTGTTCCAAAAGTACCTTACCGGATTCCCAGAGATGAAGAAGCGACTTGGGTTGACTTATACAATGTTATGTATCGAGAAAGGACACTTATTTTAGGTCAAGAGATTTGTTGCGAGATCACAAATCATATTACGGGTCTCATGGTATATCTCAAGATAGAAGATGGAATTAGCGATATTTTTTGTTTATAAACACCCGGCGGGTGGTTAATCTCAGAATGGCTATTTTTGATACGATGCAAACGGTGACACCGTGTATATATACAATATGCCTCGGAATAGCTGCGCCCATGGCATCCTTCATTACGCTTGGAGGAGAACCCACCAAGCGTATAGCATTCCTCACGCGAGGATTATGCTTCACCAACCTCGCTAGTGCTTATTATCGGGCAAGGGCACCAGAATTTTTACTAGAAGTGGAAGAGTTACACAAAGTTCGCGAAATGATCACAAGGGTTTATGCACTAAGAACAGGCAAGCCTTTTTGGGTTGTATCCGAAGACATGGAAAGGGATATTTTTATGTCGCCAGACGAAGCCAAAGCTTATGGACTTGTCGATATTGTAGGGATGAAATGATTGACGAGCATCGCGACATCGATCCAAATGTGGTTTTAAATGTTTAAGGATTGGTAGCGCCGGATTTCTTGTAAATTTATTTCAAACCTAAATTCAGATTATCTGCGATTTAATAGAAAATCGAAATACTTCATGATGATCAATCATCGTGTTAAGATCGATCTAAACCAATTCGTTTTTCTATATACATACGACATGCCAACGGTTAAACAACTTATTAGAAACGCAAGACAGCCAATACGAAATGCTAGAAAATCGTCGGCTTAAGGGATGTCCTCAAATACGAGGAACATGTGCTAGGGTGTATGTGCGACTGCTCAGATCATGAGTTCAAACAAATAAGACAATTTTTGAAGTATCCATGATGGATACCAATGAATAGGATAGAGCTTCTCTATCATAGATTTCTATGGTAATATGAAATTTATGGTTTCCCTTGGTGCAAATCCAATCATCTAAATTGGAAATAAGAAGCAATTCCCCCATTGGTAGAAAATGGTTATCCATTAAGCGGAGGAAATAGTAATAAAAAGAAAAAGGCTTATGCCCTTTTATCTTAAAAGAACGGACTAACAGGGTCAGCGACCTAGCTCACTTTCATAATTAAATGCCGTCACTATATGGATAACTCTTATTGTGAAAAGAGCTATTTACTCTATAATGGATAGGTAGAGCCAAAGAATGTGAACTATACAAGTTCACAATACCTTTTGATGAAATGAAAGAAAGGGCTCCGGTGTATAGAGAGGGCCTCACCGTTTAAAAGGGAACCATAGAAACGATGGAACCCACTATTGTTTTGTGTATCGTTAGAAAAAGAAAAAAACTTAGTAATTATAAAAAATTAACTAATAACCAACTTATTGCTTCGTATTGTCGAGATCCTAACTAAGAAACAGTCACTATATGAAAAATACATCTATCATAAATGAGTAGATCTATCATATAGTTGTAGCAACTGCAATTTTTTCTCTAAAAAAGAAAACGAATTCTGGGTTGTGAAGCAAAACTAAAAGGATGTGGATAAAAGGAGGGATGATAGAAAGCAGGAAGAGGAATAAGAAAGATATAGGACTCCCATATGTATGGTCTATGAGTTACATCATAAAAGGCAATGTAATAAAGCATCAATATAATAAAAATAATAGAGAATTCAAATCGTGAACTTGAAACAAGAAATACAAATTTAAAGCAATAATAAGGAGCAACTCGGGTTAATAAAACTGAGAAAATTGATTCGAAAGATATTTTTGGAAGCTCCATTGTGGGATTCAGACCTAACCAATAAAGGAGAAGTAGTGGGAACGATAGAAACTATGACTGCATAGAATTTTTTGAAAAGAATTCTAATACTTCATTGGGTGGGATGTATGAACAAACCAAAAAATTGCCTTATTTGGTAAGGTTATAAATTAACAAATAAGACAGAAAGAGTAAATATTCGCTCAAGAAAATCCTTATTGAAGTAGAATACTTTATCGCGATTCAATAAGAGTCAAAATAAGGAGATTTTTTAAAAAGATTACATTATATATAAATATAGAATATAGATAAATAGACACACATCTAGATATATTCTAGATCTTCTTTCTTGACTATATATTTTTCTATTTTAACAAATTCCATATTCAATAAAAAACCTAACTTTTTCTATTATCTATTAATGTGCATCTATCCGTAAAATTTTTGAATATTATGGAATTAGAGAAATTTGCACGCTTTCTCATTTCATTCGCGAGGAACTGGATGAGAAGAAACTTTCATGTCCAGTTTTGCAGTAGAGATGGAACTAAGAAAGAACCATCAACTATAACCCCAAAAGAACCAGATTTCGTAAACAACATAGAGGAAGAATGAAGGGAAAATCCTGCCGAGGCAGTTGTATTTGTTTTGGTAGATATGCTCTTCAAGCACTTGAAACTGCTCGGATCACGTCGAGACAGATAGAAGCAGGACATATTCCTCAATTAACGCAAAAGTTCAATTCCAATCGAAACTTAAGAAACTCCAACCAGAATTTAAGAAACAACAATCGCAACTTATGTTCCGATTGTTGATGTTTTATTCGAAAGGGCCAGACCCGTATATAAAGAAAGTAATCCTGTTTTGATTCTTGTGTTTGTTATAAGAAAGAAAAATGGGAAAGAAGAAATAGTTTTTTTATTTATTGCAACATGCTTTGTGACACCCCAGTAAATAAAGAAATAAATAAATAAATAAAACGCTATTTTTGCTATATATCACCACAAATAAATTTGATGTTACAATCTTATTAATGAAATAATTAAATTACAAAGGTTTACAAATTCCAAGTACAAAACAAATACACATCCCCAAAAATTGTTCTCCCTTCACTTTCCTTTTTCCTTCTCCTCTGGTTCTTCTTGTCTTTTTCCCTAAACCTTTATCAATCAATTAGCATTCCCCTAGCCGTGGCCCTGGTTCAACCCAAGCCCAAATCGGGGTTCTCATTTTTGTTTAGCCAATCCGCTCGTTGCTTAGCCTGGAGGCAACCACTGCCCGACGTGGCCACCTCGCCCTAGACGTGGCCGGCATGCACCGTGCCAGCACAGCCTTGCCGTGGCTTGCATGCATGCCGACGCGCAGCCCCGCAACCCCGTACACGTACACGTACGTGTACTTCGGCAAAACCCAAACCCCGATTCCCAAATCACCGCAGCCGCAAGACAGCCTCATTGAAGAGAAGCAGAAGCTGTCGTCGTCGCCGAAGTATCGTCACCACCGGAGTTTGTCCCGAAGGACGTCGCCGCCGCCGGCCGTCGAGGTAGCCGCCGCAGCTTGGAGCTGTTTCCGCCCCGTGCCGCCAGCTGTCGCCTCTGCGTGCCGTCCACCGCCGTGGCCCAAGAACTGAGCCGCCCAGCGCTGCTTCCCCCACTGCCATACTGTCCTTGTGCGTCGCCGCCGGCCTAGTGCCTAGCCCCGCCGCTGGTCTGCTCCCCCGCCAGCCGCCGCCTTGGGACGCGCCTCGGGCTAGCCTGACCCCGCGTCGGCCGTTGCCCAGCTCGCCGCCCCGGCTCCGCCGCGTCTTCTTCCTTGCTGCGTCGCCGCCCCGGCCTTGTAGCCGCCGGTAGCCACCCGAGCCGCCGTGCCTCCTCCCATCGTCGAGCGCCGCCACTAGCCGCCGTCGCCGCAGGCCGGATCTCGCCGGAGCTCCACCCGCCGCCGCCCTCTCTTCCTTCCTCCTCCCTCTTCTCGCCCTTTTCTCTCTCCTTCTCTCTATCTTTCTTCCTCTCTCTCTTATGCTTTCTTTCTCTCACAAGCCAGCAACTCGTTGCTCTTATCTGTTGGTCAACCTGGACTGACCAGTGGGCCTGAGCTACAGTGCCTTTTTCTATTTTTGGGAATTTCAGCATTTGTAACCTTCCTAATATCGCTCTAGGCTCATCCAATCTCTGAATCCGACAATTCAAGTTTCTAAAAATTCATAAAAATCACACCTATCTTCTGTAATTTTTGTATAATTTCTAAAATTATTTTATTATATAAGCATTTATTGGTTGCTTTTTATTGTTTTGCGTGCGATAGAACGATCGGACGCTGAAGGAGAATTCCTTGACGCCGCCGACACACTGCAAGAGTACGACTACTCTGAAGGCAAGTCTTTCCCTAGAATCCCAATTTTATAGCTTTACCAAAATTGCTATGTTGATAAAAATGCCGTATGGTCATGTAGTACTGCCCAATGCATAGATCCGTCCCATGTATGCGTCTACTGATAACCCTCAACCCTGGTATAATTTATGTTAATATTACCCACGGTTTTTAAATAATAGATGCTTTGTATTGCTCAGTTAGGTATTCGGGGATCCAATCCCAAGTAATTGATTTAGATAGGAATAAAATCAAGAAACTTGATGAGCCGCTTGTGTTGGGATTTGGGAATTCGATTCATTCACCTTAATTAAAATTTGACCAACTAATTAACGGGATCGGGAGCGGATGGATTGCAAGGTGGGTGCATTTGAGCACGAGAGATGGGTTTGTGTTGGTTGCCGCTCCGAGAATAAGGACCGAGCAGTGTGACTACTTTACTGAGTATTTACCCGTACGACCGCAAGCCCGGTATGGGACGGGCCTAATCTAAAGGAAAAGAAATGTCTAGATTTCTCACTGTCCATGCATGGTGGATGAATGGAGAAGTGCAGAGTTGAGAATTGAGATTTGAGAATTGAGAAACATCACCGAGGTATTGCCAGGGACTTGTGCTGAAGCATTTCTCTAGGTACTTGTGTGAAGCAGGTACGACAGTGTTTAAGCCCGAGATTAATTTTCTGGAGGATTTTGTTATGGTATCCTTCGACGGGAGGGTATCGTATCTTGTGGGTAAAGCGTACAATCTCTGCAGAGTAAAACCATTTGAATGGCCGTGCCCACGGTTAAGGGCGGACAAGATGGGTTTCACATTGTAGCATCACTAAACATAATATGACATGGGTAAGGTTATTCCGGCATGTGTGCCGTTGCTAGATAAGAATCAGGAGTTTGAAATATGAGAATTGAGATTTGAGTATTGAGAAATGAGACATGAGAATATGAGATAATGAGTTGAGAATTATGAGTTGAGAACTAGAGACCTGAGAGGATAATTGTTTCAATTTTATTTCTTTTGAGAATTTCTATTTATTAATATATGTTTCTCAAATGCTTTTACACTTCTAAGTAAAATGTTTTTATGCAAATTAATCCTCAACTTTATTAAGGTAAACCTTAACCTGACCCTTCCTAAGAAGGACTTGCTAGCATTCAATGCTAACCCTGCATGTTATGCGGGGCTGTTCATTTATTGAATAGGTCAAGAATACGAGGACACGCAGGATAACGTTGAGATCTTCCCGGATGATGCTCCGGACTACTAGCCGTTTCCCTACTCAGCGTGTGCCTGTGGCCGTGATGGGACACTACTTTTGATTGTAACTATTTGCTTCTTTTTAATATGTGTTATATTTCTCCGCTAATGTAAAATATTACTCCGCCGCACTCTGAATTATCTTAATAGCTAATGCAGTTTTGTTTTGGTATCATGATTCTGTTTCACTGTGGGTATGAGCACTGATCCTTGGGACTCATACCGGTAACACAGAGGGGTCCGGTTTGGTAGAAACCGGGGTTCCCGGCATGCTTGTTGATTCCTACCACTTAATCTTAATTTATTGTATCTTCCCGGAGTTCCCTCTCCGGAATTCGGTTTTAATTATTTCTGTATATTACTTTTTTATCCATTTAATTGATGATTTTTATTTTATTGGAAATTGTGCAAAGGTTGTTTGGATTTGATACAGCTACTTGTGCAAGCATTTTACGATTAAGAATCAATTCCTTTTTGTACAGATTGTGTATTAATTTACTATAACTATTGAATACTTTATATATCCGAGTTGCTGCGTTAGGATGGGATAAGATGCTCGGTAAGGCATGAGGCTCAGTATCATAACAGTTTCCTCGTAGTAACGCCAGCGAATCTCATCAAGAACTCTTTGTGCTTTGAAAACAGACATATGGATGCGTTTTCGTGCTTTGAAAACCCGTTCTTTTGAATCCAATTTCAAGTTGAGAAATTTAAATTTAAAACCAGATTTTGGTTTTGGATATAAGGTTAACATATGCCTTAATTATTCAATTAACACATCACATAGCCAAAACCATATAAATATATTTTTATTAACTAACTTTGTTTAAATAAATCATTTTAAAATATTTTCCAAGGAACATACTCATTTTAAAAGGGTTTTTAAATTTCAAAAATTTACAAATGCAATGCAATGCATGTATGCATGATTTTGAAAAATGAGGATGTTACAAACCTCCCCCCCCCTAAACGGAATCTCGACCCCGAGATTCGGAAAATTTTTCAAACAGATCCGGGAACTCTGCTCGGAGATCTTCTTCACGTTCCCAAGTTGCTTCCTTCTCGGAGTGATTGCTCCACTGCACTTTGCAAAGTTTGATCACCCGATTTCTGGTCTGACAAGCAGCTTCTTCCAAAATGCGAACCGGGTACTCCTGGTAAGACAACTCCTGTACTCCTGGTAAGACAAGTCCTGTTGCAACTCCAACTGTTCTAAGGGCATCTGCTCTTCCGGAACTCTTAAGCACTTCCTGAGCTGAGACACATGGAACATGTCGTGAACATTCGACAGTTGAGGGGGTAATTCCAGCTGATAAGCCACTTCGCCTCTTCTGGCCAAAACCTTGAAGGGTCCAATGAAGCGAGGTGCCAATTTTCCACTAACTCGAAAACGTCGCACTCCTTTCATTGGCGAAACCTTCAGATACACAAAATCTCTGATCTCAAAGCTAAGGTCTCGGCGGCGATGATCAGCATAGCTCTTTTGTCGGCTCTGGGCCGTCTTCAATCTCTGCTGAATAACTCGAACTTGTTCGTCAGCTTCCTTGAGCAGATCTGGTCCAAAAACCATACGCTCACCAGTCTCCTTCCAATAAAGAGGCGTCCTGCACTTTCTCCCATAAAGTGCCTCAAATGGAGCCATCTGCAGACTGGACTGGTAGATGTTGTTATAGGAAAATTCAGCATAGGGCAAGTGTCGATCCCAATTCTTCGCATTTGCCAATGCACAAGTTCGGAGCATATCCTCCAGTATCTGGTTAACCCTTTCAGTCTGCCCATCCGTTTGCGGATGATATGCTGTGCTGAAGTTAAGGTTAGTTCCCATAAGACTATGCAGCTTTTCCCAAAATTTTGAAGTGAATTGTGTCACTCTGTCAGACACAATCTTCTTGGGTACTCTGTGCAGACAAACTATCTTAGCCAGATATAGTTCTGCCAACTTATCTCCTGAATAAGTAGTCTTCACCGGAATAAAATATGCTGACTTGGTCAAGCGATCCACAATGACCCATATGGAATCATAGCCTGCCTGGGTCTTTGGTAACCCTACTATGAAGTCCATTCCAATTTCTTTCCACTTCCATTCGGGGATCCTTAAAGGTTCCAACAATCCTGCGGGTCGCTGATGTTCTGCCTTGACTCTTTGACAAGTGTCACACAAGGCCACAAACTCTGCAATGTCCCTCTTCATTCCGATCCACCAATAGGATCCTATAAGATCGGAGTACATCTTGGTACACCCGGGATGTATCGATAATTTCGTGTCATGGGCTTCCTTCAGGATGGTCTCCTTTAACTCCTTATTATTGGGTACGAAGATCCTTTTTCCAAACCAAAGTACACCTTCGTCGTCTATTGAGAAACCAGGTGCTTTTTCTACACCCATTCTCTTTTTGATTCCAACGACTTCCTCGTCTTCTTTCTGAGCTTCTTTGATTTGTTTTGGCAAAATGGGTTGCATCTCCAACATATGGATACACCCTTGCTCTACTAAACCCAAGTTTAGCTTCTCGAATTCTTTGCACAAAGCGGGTTGGCTCTCCGAAAGTATCAGGTTATTGCAGCAGCTCTTCCGACTCAGAGCATCTGCTATCACATTAGCCTTGCCGGGGTGGTAGTGAACTCCAACGTCGTAATCTTTGATCAGCTCCAACCATCTTCGTTGTCTCATATTTAGGTCCGGTTGAGTAAAGATGTACTTTAGACTCTTGTGATCGGTGTAAATCTCAGTCCGGTTCCCAATTAAGTAATGCCTCCATAATTTCAGAGCATGCACCACAGCAGCTAATTCTAAATCATGAGTCGGGTAATTGGTCTCATGAGGCTTTAGCTGCCTCGAGGCATAGGCCACCACTTTGCCTTCTTGCATCAACACACATCCGAGACCCAATTTTGAAGCATCACAGTAAACTTCAAAATCCTTGTGTATGTCTGGCAACACCAGCACAGGAGCCGTGGTAAGACGTTTCTTAAGTTTTTGAAAACTTTGTTCATAAGCAGGAGTCCAAACGAACTTCTTATCCTTCTTCAGGAGTCCAAACGAACTTCTTATCCTTCTTCAATAAACCTTCGGTAGTAACCAGCCAAACCAAGGAAACCTCGAACTTTGGTTACTGTCTTGGGAGCCTTCCAATCTAATACATCCTTGACCTTGCTTGGGTCAACTGAAACTCCTCCGGCTGAGATAACATGACCAAGAAAAGCGACTTCCTTTAGCCAAAATTCACATTTACTGAACTTGGCATAAAGTTGGTGCTCCCGCAGTTTTTCCAAAACTCGTCGCAAGTGTCCTTCATGCTCTTCCTCATTCTTCGAATAAACTAGAATATCATCAATGAACACCACCACGAACTTGTCCAAGTATTCCATGAATACCTTATTCATCAAGTTCATAAAGTAAGGCGGGGCGTTGGTCAAACCAAAAGACATTACTGTAAACTCGTACAACCCATAACGAGTTGTAAAAGCTATCTTTGGGATGTCCTCTTTTCTTATCTTGATCTGGTGATATCCGGACCTTAGGTCTATTTTGGAAAACACACATGCTCCTTTGAGTTGATCGAACAGATCATCGATCCTAGGCAAAGGGTATTTGTTCTTGATGGTCACTTCATTCAAGGATCGATAGTCCACACACATTCTTAGGGTTTTGTCCTTCTTCTTGACAAAGATTACTGGGGCTCCCCATGGTGATGAACTAGGACGAATGAAACCCTTTCCTTCCAACTCTTCTAATTGCTTTTTCATCTCGGCTAGGAGATTAGCAGACAATCTATAGGGTCGTTGAGCTATTGGTACCGTACCAGGAACTAGCTCTATGATGAACTCTACTTCTCGATCCGGCGGCATGCCCGGCAAGTCTTCAGGAAAAACATCAGGAAATTCTTGCGCAACTGGGACTGATTCCAAAGCTATTCCTGTCAGCTGGTTTAAAGAACTTGTGGCTCTTGAGCTGAGGTTGGAGCAAAACTGGGCAGTTTGTCCTTCACTATTGACCAAAGAAATGGCTCGGTTGGCACAGTCAATCTGTCCTTGGTACTTGGTCAACCAATCTATGCCTAATATCACTTCCACTCCTTGTGATTCTAGGACAATTAAGTTCGCTAGGAACTTTACTCCACTGACTTCTAATTCTAGTCTAGGGCAAACTTTGTCGGTTTTCATAGTCCGACTAGGGGACTGAATAACCATGGGGTTCCTTAGGTTTGTAACATTCCACTTATTTAATTCCACAAAACTTTTTGCAATGAATGAATGCGATGCACCAGAATCAAATAGAACTGTGGCTGGTACTGAATTAACAAGGAACTTACCAATCACGACATCTAGGGCGTTCTGTGCCTCTTCCGCAGAGACATGGTTGACCTGGCCTCTGCCAGCAGGTGCAGTCTTCGGGGTCTGCGGTGCCCCTCGACCTCTTCCCGAAGGTGGTGCGTGAGATGCCGATCCAAGATTGAACGGCACTGGAGCCAACGTCTTCTTCTGCGGACACTGACTAGCATAGTGTCCCCACTGATGGCAGGTGAAGCACTGCACACCTTGATTCTTATTGTTCTGGGGGGTCTGAACATTAGGAGCTTGACGAGGGGTCTGCTCAGACGGGCGAGGTTGAGAGGTTGGAGTCCTCTGGACTTGCTGTTGCTGCGGAGCAGGAGGCCGATTGGACTGATACTGGGTGAATCTGGGCCTGGAACTGCTCGAGCCCTGGTTGTGCTTCTGCGCCATTTTCCTCTTGCGCTTCTCCTTACGTTGGCGCTCGATGTCCTCAATCACTAATGCTTTGTTGACCATTTGCTGAAAGGTAGCAAAGTCGTTGGTGGCAATGAGAGCTTTAATGTCCGGATCCATGCCTTCCATGAACCACCATATTTTGTCCGACTCATTAGCTACTTCTGTAGTAGCATAGCGGGCAAGATGGTTAAATTTGTTAAGGTACTCGGTGATGGACATATTGCCCTGCTGGAGACGATGGAATTCCCTCCTTTTCATTTCCATGATACCCTTGGGAACGAAGGATGCAGTGAAAGCTTCAGAGAATTCCTCCCAAGTGATAGCGTCAGCATTCTGGTGTGTGGCCCTGAAGTTGTCCCACCAGATAGTAGCATCTCCTTGAAGTTGGTGTCCAGCAAAACTGACACCCTCATGATCAGCGCACTGTGTCATGTCCAGCTTCCTCCTTATCACACGAAGCCAATCTTTTGCAACAAGAGGCTCTGCGGATCCAGTGAACACAGTAGGCCTTGTTCTCATGAAGTCGCTGAACCTGGATTGGGGTTGATATGGTGGTGGTTGAGCTGGCGTAGGAGCAGCGAGGTTGTTCAGGTTGTGAGCTATGGCCTGAATAGCTTGCAGATGCATTTCCATAATCTGGTTAAGCTGAGGAGGATGAGCAGGCGGTGGTGGCTGATTCTGGTTTTCTAGAATGGCCGGGAGTGGGTTAACAAAGGGGTGCACTCCCGCTGCAGGTTGAGCTTGAGCAGCTTGTCCAACAGGAGGTGGGTTGGGTTGGTCCTGACCAGCCTGACCTTGACCACGGCCAGCAGCAGAAGCTCGGGTGTCCACCATCTGACAGCAAATTTTGAAAATAAGGTACGAGAAGGGAAACCAAGGGGCACTAATGGGGAGATCACAACATCTATGCAAACAACATCCAAATAGCACACCAAAACACAAATAATTCAAAACATTCTTAGTTCAAAACCAGAATTTGAAAAAGCTACATCACAAAGGCCGATGTAGTCAGTCTCTAAAAAAACCTTCAGAAAGCTAACATAATAATTAAGACGTTCTACGAATCTATCCCTACATGGGACCTAAACTTAGGGTTTTATTCAGAATCTGGGTTCTCATCGGGCACACGCTCCATGGGCTCCTCTTCACTATCTCCTGGAGTCTCGGCCCTCCTGGCCGCGAAAGAAGAAGGTGAAGACAAGGTTCGGTATTTTTTTTTTTGACTTTGAAACAGGGGAGAGAGTGGCCAAATGATTTTAGTAAAGTATTAGCAAACAACAAGATGAGGGTTTATCAACAAGAATTTTTGGAAAAATAATTTTTATAGCAATATCATAAATCTTTAAACTACTCCAGCTATCTAAGGTTTATCCTACAGACAGGCTTTGATACCAACTCTGTCGGGACCCGAAAATCAGAGTCGAATCCCTGCTGTGTCTTACCTGTACTAGTCCCTGGATCAAATAGCTAGTACACACAGATATACAGTTTGGATCATCACCATTCCACGAAAAGTACTTTATTACATCAGAGTCACATAATTATTACAAAGTTTAGGCTTCATGGCCTAGCAGCGGAAGTTTAAGTAACATAGTTCAACTCAAATGGAAAACCCAACGCAACTCCACAGGCAAGTCTGACGGATGCGCTCCTAGACGTCAAAGTAGTCCTCGTCTTGAACTCCTTCAGTGAAGTCCCCGTCCTGGTATACTTCCTCCTCGGTGTCGCAACCTGCTCGTTGGAATGAGCAGCCCCACATAAAAGGCGAGGGTGAGTATACTTTATACTCAACAAGCAAGGCTGACTAAATGCAACTAGGGCTTAATAAGGAGGAGTGAAGGTTCTTTTGCATAAAGCCAGTTTTGCAAGTCTTTCCTAAGGTTTTATAAAAATGATTTGAAATGAGTTGAGAAAAACAAATCTTTGAAGTATTCCTTTAAAACTCCGGCCTCGGCCGGTTTTGCCCAATCCTGGATACTCACGGCACCCACCGTGCAATTACCCTCATCGCTCATAGCACCTACTATGAGGAGAAAAATCAAAACACACGACACCGATCGTGGTTTTTCTTTAAAACACCATTTAGAAAACAAAGATAAGAAGTACCAATGAGGCAGCTCCCCGTCGTCCGTCCTTGACCGTGGACACGGCTATCATGATAGTTTTACACTCTGCAGAGGTTGCACGTTTTCCCCACGAGAGGTGACCTCTTCCTAGGAATCACCCAAAGGAAAAGAACACCACAAGGTCTTTAACCAACATTCCCCTAGCCTGGCACTCCCTCTAAGGATTCCACCGCAGCGCTAGTTACTCTAGTTGGCTGAAGCCCCCTCTTGAGCCTGCAGAACAACACCAATTGCCTACTCCACCGTCTGGAATGCCAAGACTAGAAGTCCGAAGGGTACTCAACCAGGGCTTGCCCACACAAGCACTCAATGGTCGCACTGTTGTACTTAGCTCGTCTACCTCAAGGAATCGGTTCTTAGGGATCAGGGTGGGTCCCGCACTGGACCCGAATCTCGTGCACGCAGCATCATCCTTGCAACCATCCATCCCAATCAGGTTTTGCAAAACAATTTTTCCAGATAGCACCCACTATCAACTAGCCCATTTACAAAATCAAGACAACACCAATTGTCCTTTTAAAATCACATGGTAAACTGGTAATTAATGGTAACAAGCAACTAATCAAGTGGTTTACTATGAGCATTACTAAGCAGATGCAAAACCTAATTAAGGGTATGGCAATAATTAATCAAAATTAATAATCCTAGGGTAGCAAGGATATTTTATAAGAATTAATTATCAATGGGATTTAGCTACGCAATATAGTTATTTAGTATTTTATGTTAAACATACATGCTACTGTTCAAATTCTACAAATCTTGTTTGAAAACATGGGTTCAGAGGTTTCAGCACTTGCCTTGATCGACGTAGTGGGGAGGATCCTCCGCTGCGTCAGAAACGAACTCGGTGCTCGGGTCTAACGTTTAAAAGAAACGCAAATAAGAACCATATGCAATAAAGTATGAGGCGTGCATGTCATGACATGAGGATGATGCAAACAGTATAGAACAGTATAAAATAATTTTACAAAACTTCTGAAATTGGTTTCATTA
The DNA here is from genome assembly GCA_036346145.1 of Olyra latifolia. Lineage (NCBI taxonomy): Eukaryota > Viridiplantae > Streptophyta > Magnoliopsida > Poales > Poaceae > Olyra > Olyra latifolia. Next base: position 50,473,642 of record CM070524.1, on the reverse strand, counting down.
TTCTTAGAGTTCCCTATATTTAGTTATGATTTTCATAAGCTTATTATTAAAGGTACAAAAGAGAGTTAATAATAAATAAATTTCAAAATTTTATCAAAACAGTACAGAAATCATATTATAATATATCTAACTTTATAAAATAATTTTTGATATTTTTGGATCTCTAAATTAATTTATAAAATTCCTACATATGCAAGAATTAATATAATTATCAAAAATTAAATTTAACAGAAACATGTAAACAAACAGTACATAAAAATAATATAGAATTTTATGAATCTAATAAAATTTATTTCATAATTTTCTGAATTTCCTACGAATTTATATGGAATTTACAATATTAGGCATAATCTGCAAATAAAGGAAATAAAGGGGAAGGGGTATTTGGGCCGGAGTCCAAGATGGGCCGGCCCACTCGGCCTCCACGCATGCGCAGGGGAGGGCAGACGCGAGCGCTGACCGACGGGGCCTGCCCATCGGTGTGAGAGAGCAAGGAGGCGATCTTGAACTGCTTGGTGGCCGCCGGCCATGCAGCAGCGGCGATCGAGAAATGGAGAGGGTCGAGGCGCCACATGGCCGGACTTTGGCGGTGCGGCATCAAGCGAACGGCGCACGGCGCAACCCTAGGCTGCTGGCGAGGAGGCTGGCGCGATGGCGATGGCGGCGCGACGGCGAGCGGCGGGCGGGCGAGCTTCTGCGGTGCATGGCGGAGCTAGGGGTGGTGGCGGCTCGACACGAAAGGCCGTGGCGGCCGCTCGACGGCGGGCGGCGGGCGGATGGAGGGTCACGGCGGGGGCTCGCCGGCGGGAAGATGGGGGCGGCGATGGGGTCGGCGAGGCTCCTAGGTGGGTGGAGAAGGTGGAGGTGCTCACCGCGGAGGTGGAGCGGCGACGAGGAGCTTCGGTGGCAGAACGGGACGGCAGCGGCTCTGGCGGCGGCGCGGCACTGCTGACGGCAAAAACGGGTCAAGGAGATTCCCAGGGACAAAACTCCTTTAAGGATCAAGGGTCAAAACTCACCGAAAAATTGGATTTGGTGAGGAGGCAGAGAGGTTGAAGGAGATGGATTCCTGGGCATCGGTTTAGACGAAGAACGACGTAGGGGGGTTTAAGTAGGAGATTAGTACGTAGTCTAGGGGGATTAGGATAGGAATCAAAGGAGGTTTGGATCTGCTATAATTAGGGAAGGAATTCCTATTGATAAAGATGGAAAGGAGAGGAATTAGGGGGGGTATTCCAACTGGTTATCTAAGTTCAACGAGAAAGAAAAGAAGAGAGGTTTACATGTGGGACCCACACGTAAGAGAGAGAAATTTAAATTTAAAACCAGATTTTGGTTTTGGATATAAGGTTAACATATGCCTTAATTATTCAATTAACACATCACATAGCCAAAACCATATAAATATATTTTTATTAACTAACTTTGTTTAAATAAATCATTTTAAAATATTTTTCCAAGGAACATACTCATTTTAAAAGGGTTTTTAAATTTTAAAAATTTACAAATGCAATGCAATGCATGTATGCATGATTTTGAAAAATGAGGATGTTACAGTTTAGTTTTATACCTTCTGCTCTCAGGCTTACGAAAGTTTCTTGAATATCCTCACAGTGGTCCCTCCTTTGCTTGCTTTTGATGACAATGTCATCGACATACGCTTCTACATTCCTCCCCATTTGCTTTGTTAGGACCTTCGCTATGAGCCTTGCAAATGTTGGGCTTGCGTTTCTTAGACCGAAAGGCATTCTTCGAAAACAGTACGTGCGGATGGGGGTTCTGAATGCCGTCTTCTCTTCATCTTCCTTTCTCATATACACTTGGTGATAACCTGAGTAGGCATCCAGGAAGCTCATTAGTTCACAGCCCGCTGTCGCGTCAACCAGCTGGTCTATCCTCGGTAGCGGGAAATCATCTTCTGGGCATACCTTGTTAAGATTTGTGAAGTCAACGCACAATCTCTAGGTGCCGTTTGACTTTTTCACCATCACAACGTTTGCGAGCAACTCAAGGTATGCGACTTCTCGAATGACGTGGGCTTGATGCAATTTTTCCACCTTTATCTTCGCTGCTTCCTGTCTATCGGGTCCCATTTTCCTGAGTTTTTGTTTAATTGGCCTTGCATCCATTTTCACATTCAGCGCATGCTCGATTGTTTCTCTAGGGACCCCCTTTGACTCTCCTGGCAACCAGGCGAAGATGTCACTGTTTTGCCGAAGCAAGTAGACAACATTTGCTTCTTCTTCTTCGGAAAGGGCGGTTTCGATGGACACTGTCTTTTATTCATTTTCTGGGAATAGCCGTATCTTCTTCGTTTCACTTTCCGGCCTGACCTGGGGTTTGTAACCCTTCAGTCTGCATTGAGGGTCGATTCTTTCCGTAGTCTGGATTGGCTTGAGCTTTGGTATGCCTTCGAGTTCATTTTTCCTTGTTGATTGCTGATTTCCTCGAATGGTAATGACTCCTCCTTCGGTGGACAGTTTCATGCACAGGTAGCTATGATGTATGATTGCCCTGAAGGCATTGATGATTCCCCTTCCAAAGATGGCGTTGTAACGGTACTCCATGTCAACAACATCGAAGCATATACTCTTTGTTATCTTTCTCTTGCCTTCCTGGAAAGTTACAGGAAATGATATCTGGCCAATGGCAGCAACAGGTTCTCCTCCGAAGCCTATGAGCAGCATGTGCGACGGTGTTAGTCTGTTTTCTGGTATATTGAGTTGCTTGAATGCGCTGGCGAAGATGATATCTGTTGAGCTTTCTCCGTCCACTAGCGTCCTTTGGACATCATATTCTGCAATTTCTGCTGTGATCACAAAGAGATCTTGGTGTGGGAACTTCACGCCCTTGGCGTCAGTCGTATCGAAGGTTATCGGTGGAGCTGGTGCTGGTTTACTTGACACCGAGACGTGTGACACCTCGCGGATGAACTCTTTTCTCTTTCTGTTCGATGGGAGGTTTAGCAAGGATCCTCCGGTGATGACATGGAGAACCCTTTGGTTTTGCTGTTCAACATTGTGAACCCTCTCGGGAGATTTGCGGTACTGATCCCTTGGTCGCTGGTCTTGCCTTCGTTGTCGTTTCTGATTTGGTAGTTCTCACGTTGCGCTTTAACATCTCTGCATTCCTCGGTTGTATGCGAGTAGTTTTCTCCATGTACCGCGCAATATTTCTTCTGTTTGTCCTGATTGCCTCCTCGGAATCTATCATTCCTGTGAAAACTCTCCCTCCGGTAATTGTCGTTCCTTCAATCGTCACCTCTTCTCGCGCTATCTTTTTTATGGTTGTATTCATCCCTTCGGGAGTTGTAATTCCTTCGGGAATAATCTCCCCTTCTGCTGTTGTCGATTGGTCTTTGCTCATCTGCTTTAGACTCAATGTTGCTTACTCTTTTGTTGTTTTGATGTCTCTTGTTCTTTTCTGAATTGCTCTCCCTGTGGCCATCGCGGTCTTTGTGTGTATTCAACTGGCCTTGCCTTCTTAAGTTCTCCTCTTCTCCTTTTGCATACCCCTCGACCTCGTCATAGAGGAGCGCAGCTGTTTGCGGTGTGTCCTGAGTTAACTTGTGCAGAAGGGGTCCCGGTTGAAGACCTCTTCGAAATGCATTGATTACCAAGGAGTCTGATACATCTCTTATCTGGCATCGTACAGCAGCGAACCTTTTATAATAGTCCCTTGTGCTTTCTTTCTTGTCCTGTTCCAGGCCGAAGAGGTCCCCTTCTACCATCCTCTGGATATAATTGCCTTGAAAGTTATTGGCGAAGGCATCTTTGAGTTGACTCCACGAGTGTATGGATCCTTGTGGCAGCGAAGTGTACCATGACAGCACGGTATCCCTCAGCGTTAGCAACAAGCTCTTTGCCTTGATATCATCATCTCCACCAGCTGCTTCTACCGCCGTGTCATATATGTCCAAGAATTCGTTTGGGTCGGTATCCCCAGAGAAATTGAATACACTTGCCATTTTGAACCCTTCGGGCCATTTTTTGCCGCGAAGGTATGCACTTAGAGGCCCCTCACTTGCCTTCTTCGGCTGTGTCGTCGTTACGGTCGGCCGAAATTGCTCATGATTTTCCTCCAAGTATGGGATCCTTCGGGGCACGTAATGCTGTTGGGGTTGCATTGTCACGAGCTCTGTTCGGAGCAGATTGATTTGTTCCTCCAACAATCGTCTTCTGTCTTGTAAGATGTCCTCGGCAGATGGGGGGTCTCCATGTTGACGTTCTTGCATGGGATGGGCGGGTGGGTTTTGCTGCGTCTCATCCCTGGTGATCCTGCTAGATCCTGGCTCGTCAAGTCTACCACCGTCCACGCCCGGGACACCTTGACTCTGGTTCCTCCGTCCCTGCAGGTTGGTATCGGGGGCTCTTGGGATGCTTCCGCCAAGTCCTTGCACCGCCGCGTTTTCCTGCCGCCGTTCAGTCGTTAGCGCGGTGGTGATCGCTCTTTGGGCTGCTTCCTCCGTCGTCTCGTCGATGATGTCTTGTTCACTCTGGTCTTGCCGCTCCCACCCCACGCCTGCTCTACCATGGTCCGGTTCCAGGGGCTCGCCGCCTCCGGCCGCTGCCATGCTTCTCCTTGGTCTGGCCATCACCGCAAACACTCGCCTCTATCCCCGTAGACGGCGCCAACTATCGTCGGGAACTCCCGCCGACGGTGAGGTACGGCGCCCCTCCCGATGCTGGAGAGGACGCCGCGAGATGTACTGGTTTAGAAAGCGGACGCTTGGTGAATAGAACCAGTATGAAAAGTATGTGATTAGAATGCTTGTGTCCTTTTCATTGATGAGCTTATCAATTTATACAACTCTATGGTCTGGGTTTACATGCATGGGAAATACCCAAATTGCCCTGGCCCTGGGGAAATACCCAGATTGCTCTGGTCTCTGGATCATTGATCTTATGATCAACGGCTAGACTAGCTTTCTTACAATCCAAGTTGTTCTAATCCCTAATGTGCCCTCTGGGGGGGCACATTCTGACAAGGTTGTTGATTTGATCCGTTCTTGTCAGAGGCTGTCGCGGGGTCTTCGTCCTCTAGCCCGAAACTTGTCAAAGATCAATCTCGGTCTCTCCGAAGGGTCTTCGTGAATTTCTCGGTGAGACTTCACTCCTCCGCCACCCTTCGGCAGGAGTCCTGAGGATTCTCATTGCTTGAGATTCACTCGGAACACCTGACCCTCCGCGTCCACCTCCCGACCCTTCGCGCATGTCCAAGTCTTTTGCTCGCAGCCCAAGGGGTCTTGAGGTCATCTTAAGCACGCTTCACCACTTACCCCTTCAGGTAAAGATCATCATGAAGGACCTTTACAGCATTTACGTGAACATCTACCTTTCCTGGAGATAGAGTGGCTGCCCCTACAACAAAGGGGAGTGTTGAGAAACCGGCCCACGAAGGCCCAGTATTGGCCCATACCGAAACCCTAGAGCCACAGTATAAAAGGAGGAGGGGTCCCCCCATTGTACACACATGAGAATAGCAATAAAGAATCGTTCTCCTCCCACATCTATGTTCATACTTTGATTGTCTTGTGTGTGAATCAACACCCTCGGACTACACCCAGTAGCGTGGTTGTTTAACAAAATTGAACAAAAATGCTACGGGACTATATGTTCTAACAACCAGCACCGTTACAGGGTCTCAGCCATGAAACAGTTTGAAACTTTCGCTTGTCGCTCTAGTAAAACACTATAAAACACTCTTGGTATATACAATCTGAGACAACGTCGCTCCAATAAAACCCCATGAAACACTCTGTTATACTCTGAAACACCATAAAATACCATGACACACAATAAGTGTTACACTTGGTATACCATGTTACATCCTAAAACTCCATGACACTTTGCCACACCATGTAAAATATGAAACTCCATGAGACACCATAACGCATTTTGGTATATCCTCTGAAACACCATGACACACTCTGGTACATCCTGTATCGTTGGTTGGGTAGAAGACGGTCTCCACAAACAACATGATAGTGTTGGGCTTGCCAGCTTTGAGGACGCACCTCTGCTGGTAGAGATTGGAACATAGCATGTAGCGAAAAGCGGAGTAAACATATTTATTGTTTGATCTGCAGAGGTTCACCGTTCAACTATTTAAGTCAGAGATGGTTTATGTGTGTATGCCAATGTATTACCTTATACTAAATGAATATAAGTAAATTACACTTCAAACCTAAAGTTGTCCCGAGAGTTTAAAAAAGTCCAAAATCTATAAAACTGCAAATTCATATATGCAAAGTTGTTTAAATGGTTCCAATTAGGTCCCAATCGAAACGAGCTGTGCATTTTGCTGACATGGGACATGGACGACCATATCACTTGCATACATGGATAACATCGATAGACATTTACAAAAAACCCTATAGTATTTACAATCTTGCATTTTACCCTCTCCATTCCCCTTCTCTCTCCTCCCCCGTCTCCTTCCTCTCTCCCTCCCTCCTCCCTTGCTACTCCCCTGTTCCTGCTTCCTCTAGGGTCCACCACCCAGACTGCAGCGGTCACGCCACCAGAATGGGGAAAATTCGATGATTGACACCTAATTCGTGCGCCTCGGCCAAAATAACATTACTTTCGTTCGCCTGTCATAAAATGACACCAGGCACACGTATTTCTTCCACCGGTGACACTCACGAGGGGTATTTTGGGTATTTTACCGTGAGTGTCTCCCATCACTCTCCTCTCTTTCTTCTCCATCTCCGGCGAGTAGAGGCGGCGGCGGCGGTGCAGACGCGAGGTGGAGGTAGGGCCGGTCAGAGGCAGCGGCGTCGAGGGCGGAGGCGTAGGCGACGACGATGGAGGAGGAGGCAGCGGCGGCAGAGGAGGAGGAGGCGGCGACGTCGGAGGAGGAGGCAGCGGCAGCGGAGGAGGAGGCGGAGGAGGCGGCGATGTCGGATGAGGAGGAGGCGGCGGCGGCAGCGACGACGATGACGGAGGAGGAGGAGGGGACGGCAGAGGAGGAGGAGGAGGAGGAGGTGACGGCGGAGGAGGAGGAGCAGGTGGCGGCAGCAGCGGTGGAGGAGGAAGAGGAGGTGGCGACGTCGGAGCAGCAGGCGGTGACAACAGAGGAGGAGGAGGTAGCGTTGGAGGAGGAGGAGGCGGTGGCGACAGTGGAGGAGGAGGGGACGACAGGGACGGTGGAGGAGGGGGAGGCGGCGGGGAATGGGAGGAGAGAGAGAATAGGGAAGAGAGTGAATGGGAGGAGAGAAGAAATGACAAGTGGGCCCGAGGGTATTTTGGTCATTTTTCATCGAAAAGTGTCACCAGCGGAAGAAATTCGTGTGCCCGGTGTCATTTTATGACAAGCGAACAAAAGTAATATTATTTTGGTGTGAGGCCTGTCCTTTTGCCCACCACACGATCTGCACTAGTCCCTAGATCAGTAGACTAGTGCACACCTTTCACATAGCCGGAATCATTTTACACAAGCGGAAGTCTTATAATTACACAAATACCTGTATTAAGCCCAAAGGGCTATTAAGTATTACAAACGGCACATTGGCCCAAATAGTTAGAAAGTCCAAAAGATCAGAGTACGTAAGACCCAAAAGATCCAAAAGGTCTCGTGCCGGCTATGCCTAAGCACTCGACTGGAGAGACGCCCTATGCCTCGCCCTGATCGTCAGCATAATCTTGGTCTTTGTCTTCATGGCAGGCATACTGATCCTACTCATATTCTCCATCTAAAAGAGAATATGAATTCGAGGTCAGTATCATCCAAGCACTGGCGAGCTAACACCCAACCTAATGCAATTTTAGTGATAGGGGTTCCAAAGGAAAGGTTGGGGTTTATTTATTTGTAGAAAGCAAGTTTTTTAAATCAAAGCCTATGACTTAGCACCTTTAACCCAAAGTTCTACTAATCATTATTTTCATTATTGTAGTCTGTCACAATCCACATTCCACCAACCACAGTCCACAGTCCACACCAGTCCTTAGATCTACTGCACACACCCGTCATCATATTCCGAGTGCGGCGCACCTGTTGTGGATCTTACGCCAGCAAAGTGCCCGTTCTTCCCTAGCCGGGGTGCCACGCCTGCACTAGAGTCACGGCTCCCTGTCACGTAAGACCTAGATCATCCCATGGATGACGACATGTTCTTGTCTTCACCTCAAGCATGGCAGCAGACAGGGTACGCCCGCAGGTTGTACTACCCCTGAATCCCCAATACTTGCACTACCGCACGATGGCCACGCGTTCTGGTGATAGGAACCAAATCCCGCAGGCATTTGGTCAGCGACTTCCCGCTGTGTGCCTCACTGCACACCCGTCCGGTCCACTCTAGGAGTCACCTTGAATCCGGCCAGTCCACACGCACATTCACAATCACCTCATTCTTCTGCTATCGTTCCTCCGTGTGCCCTGCACACGATGTGGCGGAACCACCCTTGGTGGCAATGATTGGCAGCAACGCGTGTTGCCCCGCGCTCCTCTCAGCACCGCGTCTGTGAATGTATAGCCCTCTTCATATCACACCAGCAGTCAAGCTACTTCCACCTTAACCACAAGCCGGACCACGGCCGCTTTTCCAACCACAACCAAACACACACACTCTGGCATGCCAGGCCCAATTTCCAGTTTCAAGGTTCGTTATGTAATCATGTCCGGTGGATGTCGGTTCACCGTTCCGAGGCCAATTAAGCCTAAAGATTATTAATTAGACCTGAGCAATGTCTAAGCAAATTTTAACCAAGACTTAGGAGTCTAAAATTAATTTATTCAACCTAACAGGCTATCAAGGGTGATCATCAAGGCAATCATTAATAAAGTCAAATGACTGATGATTATATCATGGCAATATCATCATGGTAGAACAATAGCAATTGATAACAAGTCATGATATATCATGATTAAACAAGCAGGTATATTTACTTAAAAAGCATGCAGTTTAATACAGTAAATAAAATATTTATTAAAACTGGGAATCAATGCGAGCCATTAGAATGTTAACTCGCACTAGGGAAAGCTCACTCTCCCTAATAAATGCAAACATCTTTATGGTTTAAAATGTTAACTCGCACTAAGGAAAATCGAGATTCTCCCAAATAAAAGCAAACACCCAAAAGGGTAGGTATTAACTCGCCTTGGTCCGGAACGTAGTGGGGGTCTTCCTGTTGATCTTCGAAATGTCTCTCGGGCTCCTCGACGTCTAATAATGGAATTGATTCGAAGAAAAATAAATAAACACCAATATGCAATAGAGTCATGATGCATGATATGCTCTCACTAAATCTAGCGATTTGTCGAATGGCAATAAGTTCTATCCTGGATAGCGATTTATCGAAAGAATACTTACGGTGTTCAGTGTGGTGTTGGTTATATTACTCTTAAATTAATGAGGAATTATTAACACAAGATTATTTGTACGCGTTGGGTAATTAACTTCCCGGGTTTACCCTTAGTTAAATTAGTTAAATAATCTTACGGAGTTTAAATGAGATCATATAATTTTAACGAATTCATTAGGGTTTAATATTGTTCCTGTAGAAATTTGAGAATTAATTGAACTCCTTTAGTGTATACAATAATTCAAGTTTCATTACGGTTATAATAGTACATAGGAAAATGGTAAATAGCGCTAAACAATTGCTTAGTGGTTATTTGAAGGTCCTAAAATCATTTAATAATTGTATTAATCCCATAAATTTCATTTAGGTCCCTCTGAAATTTTCTCATGATTTTAGGAGCTTATGTGACAATTTATACTATAGAAAATCCTTTTATATATTGTTAAAAGAGGTGAATATTTATTTATCTAGAGGCAAAAGGGGATTAATTGTCCAAACAAAATTTTACTATGTGTGTTCGGTTATTAATGGTAACCCTATAAATTCTCAGATTTTTCTACGGTCATTATCTATTTTTATTTAATCAATATCCATTTTCTGGGTTTATCTCCCTAAAGAAAAGTCCTAGAATAGGATTAAGTATAAAACAGGGGCAAAGTTTTTATGATTCTATTTCTTTAGATATTTTTAATAAATCAAACAGGTTATCAAGTATTTATCAAAGTTTTACTAAGATTTTTGGACGAGTCTAGCTATATTAAACATCTCATATTATTTTCCTTATTTGTTTTTAATCGTTAAATCGGGAGAAATATGCAGTACGTAATCGGGCCGCCCATCTCAGCGTGACCCCTGCGTCGAATACGTACTTCAGAAATGCGCCATCACTTATGCTGACAAGTGGGGCCAGGACCCACTCATCAGCCTCCCAACACGGCACGCGTTTTATTTTAAAAACGGTGAGTCATCGTTGGTGGCCCCGGGATGTCAGCGGCACACCCCCGTGGACGGCGCCCACGCAAGGGATATTCTCTAGCTTCGGCGGGACTCCGGCGAGGCCTCCAGCGACAGTCAGCGAACGTAACAGATCATCATTTAGGGTGCTTTTTGCGGGGATTAAAAGAGCAGACTAAGCCCTAGAATGTCTAAGCTAGTATCTCCACAGAACACAATCGATCGGTGACGATCCTAGTTGTGGCGGAAGAACGCTACGGTTCGGGCCCAACTACGCAACAAGGGTCATCAACGCCTGAAGTTATTAGCTAGAGAGTGTCTAGGGTCTCCAGGAAGGCTTACCGAGTGGTGGATTGAGTCGGGAGAGCAATACGATGAGCTGGCGTCGGTGGAGCCGTTCGGGGAAGAAACAGAGGAGACGGCACCCCGAGCCTTCGATGAATACCATGTGAAATTAAGTTGGGCGAAAGATTAGTGAGGTCACACGGACGATAATGGCACGCAGAATCAAAGAATGAGTTACTCAATAGAGAGGAATTGCCGAAAGGAGCTTCTCGGCACGGCGGAGGAAGAAACGAGCTCCAGCGAGCTAGGGTCCTTCCCATCCCGATTCCTTGGGCAGAGAGCACCAGGGGACTAAGGCGAACCTAATGCTCGCAAGAACAGCTGCGATTGAGCTCTGGAGAGTCCTGACGGCGTGAGGGTGCTTTTGAGGCTCACTATGCGCGTGCGGGATCGAGTAGCTCGGGTTTATAAGAGCTTTACCAGCAAGGCTCCGCATTGAAGGTGCGACCAGACATTTAGGGAGTGAGACTCGGACACGATATAGGTGATGGAGAAGCAAGCGTGGCCGGTTGGCAAGGGCAGTCTGCAGGGTAGCTTGTCGGGCGGCGAGGTGCCCGAGGCACTCGAGTGCAGCTCCATCGACCTCATTGGTTGACAAGGAGACTTGCCCAGGTGCACTAGAATGTGGTTGGCCGGTCAAGATTTGCACCGATGCGGTCGACCGGTTTGGGCTGCAAGACAGAGCCCAGGATTGGGCAATGGCGGCCACTGGCTCGAGGAGGGGGTCTGGTCTGGTGCGACCCACCACAAGGCGACAAATGTAGGTTCCCCAAGCAATCCATAAGCAAGCACGCAAGGATTTGGAGCAGGAAGTCGCAAAGAGAGGGATGATCCACTTCTGCCCACCATCTGCTCGATGGAATGCCAATATGGCTGTTCTGAGTTTATTCAACTGTTGTGTGGGTCCCACTTGGTCGAATTTGGTCCAAAACCAGATCAAAGTAGCCTAGTGGTTCTAAAGATTGTTCAGAAATTTTCTGGTAATTTAATGTGTATTTTAGCTAATTATTTTGATAGCTAACTCATTAACAAGTTAACATTTTATGTGGCGAACTATAGTATTTAAGCACACATATATATATACACACATATATATGTATGTGGGGGCTTTACTAAAAGTTCTGGAATTTAGTAGAGTGTTTAGGGTGAATAACTTGTTTTTCACTAATCCTTCTGTATATAAGAATTTTACTCGCTCATGTATTCTTATATATATCTATATATATAAATATAAATATATGTTGAGGTTTCTTTATCTCCCATAATCAGGTCCTAAGTCTAAATGTTTATAGTCCTACTCCAGTTAAAGGGTCCTGTCCTAGAATAAATGCAAAAGTTTAGGAATTTTGTGTTTTCACCAAATTTATCTTATAATACGTTGTCGTATCATCATACAAAACCTCACAAAACATTTCTCAAAATATCGCCGCTTTTGGGTCATTACAAATCCTTCCCCTAAAACAAATCTCGACCTCGAGATTGATGGCTCAAGAACTAAACAGGTGAGGGTACTCCTTTCGAAGCTTGTCTTCGAGCTCCCACGAGAACTGTTTTCCAGCTTGGTCGTCCCATTGTACTTTGCATAACATAACGGTCTTGCCCCTTTTTTGTTTGTCGGAGAAGTCGAGGACTCGAACTGGGTAAGTTTGATAGGTGAGATCTCTGTCCATCGGTGCTGGTGGTTGGTGGATGAGTTCTTCCTCAGGTACTCTAAGGCATTTCTTGAGTTGCGATACATGGAACACATTGTGTATATCGCCAAGCTCGGCGGGTAATTCCAATTCGTAGGCCACTCGACCTCTCTTGGCAGTGATAGGGCAGGGTCCGATATACTGGGCGGCTAATTTTTCCTTTTGTTGGAATCGTTGAATTCCCTTTGATGGTGACACCTTGAGGTAAACGGTATCGCTGACGGAGAAAGAGAGTTCCCGATGGCGATGGTCCACATAGCTTTTCTGTCGGGATTGAGCAGCTAATAGGCGTTCTCGAATAATTTTTACCATTCTTTCAGCCTCTTGCAATGTTTCTTTTCCAAACACTTGTTGCTCTCCAGTTTCTGACCAAAACAGAGGTGTCCTACAGCGACGTCCATACAAGGCCTCAAAGGGGGACATCCTCAAACTGGCTTGATAGCTATTGTTGTAGGTGAATTCAGCATATGGCAGCCATTTCTCCCAATCTGTGGAGAATTCCAAAATGCATGTCCTCAGCATATCTTCCAGGACTTGGTTGACTCTCTCTGTGTGTCCATCGGTTTGGGGATGGTAAGCTATACTGAATGACAGGCTGGTCCCAAGGGCTTCGTCTAGCTTTTCCCAAAATTGGGAAGTGAACTGGGATCCACGATCCGAGATTATTCTTTTAGGGACTCCATGAAGAGTGACTATCCTTACCATATAGAGTTCAGCTAGCTTATCTCCCTTGTAAGTTGTTTTGACCGGAATGAAGTGGGCCACCTTGGTTAATCTATCCACAATGACCCATATGGAGTCACACCCGGTCTTTGTGCGAGGAAGCCCTAAGATGAAGTCTATCGTCACTTCTTCCTATTTCCACTCAGGTATTTTTAAGGGTTGCAACAGTCCTGCCGGGCGTTGATGCTCGGCCTTAACCATTTGACAGGTATGGCATCTGGCCATAAATTCAACCACATCTCGCTTCAATCGGGGCCACCAAAATAGGGTTTTTAGGTTCTGGTACATTTTGGTGCACCCCGGGTGGAGGGAGAAAGGGGATTCATAGGACTCCCTTAGGATGCGATTCTTCAACTCCTGGTCGTGGGGAACGAAGATTCTTTGTCCCAACCATAGGATTCCCTGTTCATCTTCTGTGACCTTGTATGCATGACCTCTTTTCATAAGTTCTCTTATTTTCTGGGCGCTAGGATGTTTCCTTTGCAGTTCCTTGATTTGGTCAAACAAGTCCGGTTGAACTTCCAGGGTAGCCAAGTAACCGGTCTCCACCAAACTCAAGTTTAGCGCGTCCATCTCTTTTATGATTTGTTCAGGAATATTTGGTCCGCGGGTCATATCCATAGGGGTAGCTGTATGTTGGATGGTAACATTGTTACATTGTGGTTTCCGACTAAGAGCGTCAGCAACCACATTGGCCTTACTTGGGTGGTATAGGACATCCAAGTTGTAGTCCTTGATCAACTCCAACCATCGCCTTTGGCGCATGTTTAAGTTGGCTTTGGTAAACGTGTATTTCAAACTCTTGTGATCCGTGTAGACGTCACATTGTTTACCCATCAGGTAATGTCTCCAAATTTTGAGAGCATGTACAACAGCGGCGAGCTCAAGGTCATGAGTCGGACAATTCTCCTCATGTTTTCTGAGTTACCGGGAGGCATAGGCAACTACCCTCCGTTCTTGCATAAGTACACAGCCTAATCCCTGTTTTGAGGCATCACAATATACCTCAAACTTTTTGTTGGTATCTGGTGTTACCAACACAGGAGCGGTGGTCAGTTTGGTCTTAAGCTCTTGAAAGCACTCTTCACAAGCCTTAGTCCAATCAAACTTCTATTCCTTTTTTAGTAGCTGGGTCATGGGTTTGGCAATTCTGGAGAATCCTTCAATGAACCTTCTATAGTATCCTGCCAATCCCAAGAAACTTCTTACCTCTTTTACTGTGGTTGGGATTTCCAATCCATAACTGTTGCTACCTTGGAGGGATCGACTTTGATTCCCTCGGCAGAGATGATATGCCCTAGGAAGCTGATATCATTTAACCAGAATTCGCATTTGCTGAATTTGGCGAAAAGTTGGTGTTCTCGGAGCTTGTCGAGGACCAATCTTACGTGCTTCTTATGCTCCTCATCATTTTTGGAATACACCAAGATGGCATCGATGAACACCAAGATGTCATCGATGAACACCACGACGAACTGGTCCAAGTACTCTATTAGGATCATGTTCGTAGATAAGAAGGACGGAAGCCGAAGATTGGTAGTGGATTACCGAGCCCTCAATGCGGTTACTATTAAAAACAAATAAGATGTACTCCACGGGGATGAACTGGGACGAATCAATCCTTTTTGCATTAACTCTTCCAGCTGCTTCTTGAGCTTTGCCAACTCTACAGGATTCATCTTGAAATATGTCTTGTATATTGGTGCGGTGCCTGGTGCCAACTCAATGGTGAATTCCATCTCCCGATCAGGTGGTAGCCCAGGCAGATCTTCAGGGAATACATCTAAATATTTCTTGACTACTGGCACCTTTGCAGGATTTTCTTCTCTTAAGAACCAGATGGCTCTTCCCCATCTGAAAGGGGCATCAACCTTCCAAACTCTCTCATACCCAGGGGGCCTAACCAGTTTTACTTCTTTCCTCTTACAATCTAGCACCCCTTTATAATAGGTCAACCAGTCCATACCAATGATCACATCTATTCCCATATTGGGAATGACCATTAGGTCGAACTGGAAGCTATCCTCTCCTGAGAAATATCTACCCCTTTACATGCCCTGTTGGTTTCTATATTTTCACCGGGAGATTTTATAACTAAGGGTTTATCCATAGGAAAAGTTTGCAGCTCATGTCTATCCACAAAACCCTTAGATATGAATGAATGAGATGCTCCAGAATCAAAGAGTACTTGAGCAGGGTGGCGGTAGATTCCGAACGTACCCATAAGTACTCCAGGAGCCTCCACAGCTTCTTTTGTGGAAAGATGATTGAGACGTCCTCTTCCATAGGTTTGGGGCGGTCTTGGTAGGCCTTCTTCCATGCCCGGTGGGGCTGGCCACAGTGGGCGATATCAAACGTGGTCAGCTTGAGCCTTCTAGGTTGGGCACTCATTGGTAAAGTGACCCGGCTGATAGCACTTGAAGCAGGTTCCAACAGCCTTATCATTAGCAGACCACCCGGGTCGAGGGGCACCAGTAGGCTGAGGTGCAGGCCTTCTTGCGGGAGGAGGAGCGGGTCGGCTACCACCAGCTTGGTAAGCCTGTGCGGGATATCCTTGGGTGCGCGGTGGCGGTGGCCTTGACTGATAGGTGGGGCGGTAGGGTCCAGGGCGGCTGGATCCCTGTGCGGCTCGTGCCTCCAACTTGCGCTTGCGACTAGGTTCTTCTCCCTTTAGCTCCTTTTCTAGAATGAGAGCTTTATTCACCAGTTGATGAAAATTGGTGTGATCAAGAAGGATGAGCTTAGAACGATAGGTGGGAGCCATTCCTTCCAGAAACTTGTCGATCTTTTCTTCGTCATCTGCTATGTCTTGCTGAGCATATCGAGCGAGCGGATTGAACTTGGTCAAATACTCGTTGACCGTCATATTTCCTTGCCGCAGATTGCGGAACTCCTATCTCTTCATCCTGAGCACTCCTCGGGTAATGTGATTTTCCCGAAATGCTCTTTCAAATTCAGCCCATGGAATGTTCCGGGTAGCAGCCTGTAGATTTGGAACTTCTAGTTGTTCTTCAATTGCATTCTCATCTCCTCCCTCAGCATTATTGGCAGCATCTTGGCCTGGTTCTTCATTATTATCAGCCTCCGCTACTTCTTCCTCATCCTCCATCTCATCAGGGCGGGTAGCGAGATAATTCTCCCACCACACTTCAGCTGGTCCTTCAAACAGTTGGGTGGCAAACAGCACCCTGTCCTCGTCCGGGCATCGGATGAGATTCAGCTTACGAACCACCGTCCTCAGCCAATCCTCTGCATCAGTTGGCTTGGTGGCATAAGTGAAAGTAGGAGGCTTAGTCCTCATAAAATCAACCAGCTTAGATCCCTGGCGATGCTGTGCGGCTTGCTGTGTAGCTTGTTGGCTCTCTAGTATAGCTCCAAGCATCTGGGCCTGAGACGCCATAACTTGTGCTGTGGTAGGGTTTCCAGCAGGTGGCTGGGGTAAGTTACCACGGCCTTGACCATGACCCCGATTGTTAGCGGCGCCGGCACCTCGGCTTCTTACGGCAGCACGCCCACGAGCCATCTGCATAATCTCTACTAATTCAAATACAATGTCTAAATGCATGCTCGATGTTCATAAGAGCGAAATAAGATCCGAATGCAACCATAGTAAAGGAAAGACAAATCCATACATAGTTCGGAGTAGATTAATCTAGTACAAGTAGTTCATGCCGATCATCTACGACGGCATGACAAAAGCTACAGAACATCGACTAGGCTATGTGTAGACTACTCCTGAGCTACATCTATAGCTACAACTTCTAGCTTCCACAGATGAGCTAGACAACAAAAGTAGTACATCCTGTTACCACCACCCCCTAACGGGTACGACGGGAGTAGGTGTACGGTGGACGGTCTGGGGGGTATCTCCCCGGAGCGTAGAGGTAGTCCTCCAAAGCTAACGCCGGAGGAGCGGCGTCAGAAGAACTGGCGGAAGGCGCTAGAGGCTGAGGAGCCTCCAGTGGAGGGTCGTGGCGGGGAATCCCCACCAAGGCCTCGGGCGGGTGCACCTCTTCCATGAGTAACGCTGAGCGTGCGTGCGGCGTGGGCGCGGTGGTGCTGGCGGTGGCGGTCCTGGAATTGGACCGGGGTGGTCCATCCCAGCACGAGGGTGGCGAGCAGGATCCAGTAGATCCAACGCAGCAAGGGCCTCGTCCCTCTCCTGTCTACAGACCTGGAGGTGGCGGGAGAGGTGGTAGGCCTGGCGGTAAGAGCCACGGGCGTGGGTGTCCGCCTCCCGCAGAGAAGTACGGAGGATCTGAATCGCCTCCAAAGCTCCGCGTTGAGCGTGTCCGGCTCCGCGGTGCAAGCGAACTAGACGGAGAAGCTCTAGGTCTAGCTCTCCGTACTCAGCCCCTCCAAGGCCGGGGAGCAGGTGAAGGGGAGCGTCCAGCAGGTACGCGAAGAGTCCTCCAACAAGGTCGAGGGCGTACTCCCTCTGAAGCACCTGGATAGCCAACATAGCGGCATCGCTGATGACGAAGTCCAACTGGTCTCGGGGCACCACCGTTCGGTAACGGTGTGCCACAACGTCAGGCATGTAGTAAATCCTAACCTCGACCTCGTTGGCGAGGTGGGGTAAGGTCCGTACAAGCCTCCAGAAGTAAGTGGGGGCTCCCTCAAACCCCAGGTAGTCCGTTAGCTCCTGCAGCACTCGGGCATTCTCCCCTCGGGGTCCTGACGGGAACCGCCCGCATGCGGAACCTCCATCTACAAAATAGTTTTACAAATTAGAGAGTTAGTGCTTTTAAGCAGCAACACCCAGAAGAACGGAATATAGCATATTTTTAAAAGAGGTGATGTTTGAGAGTAAGGAAATCTCCTTTATTAATTTAAAATAATAATTAGACTAATGGCCAAAGTGTAGGGCTCCTACAGTCGTATGCTCTGATACCAGCTCTGTGAGGCCTGTCCTTTTCCCACCACACGATCTGCACCAGTCCCTAGATCAGTACACTAGTGCACACCTTTCACATAGCCGGAATCATTTCATACAAGCGGAAGTCTTATAATTACACAAATACCTGTATTAAGCCCAAGGGGCTATTAAGTATTACAAACGGCACATTGGCCCAAATAGTTAGAAAGTCCAAAAGATCAGAGTACGTAAGACCCAAAAGATCCAAAAAGGTCTCATGCCGGCTATGCCTAAGCACTCGACTGGAGAGACGCCCTATGCCTCGCCCTGATCGTTAGCATAATCTTTGTCTTCGTCTTCATGGCAGGCGTACTGATCCTGCTCATATTCTCCATCTAAAAAAGAATATGAATGCGAGGTCAGTGTCATCCAAACACTGGCGAGCTAACACCCAACCTGATGCAATTTTAGTGATAGGGGTTCCAAAGGAAAGGTTGGGGTTTATTTATTTGCAGAAAGCAAGTTTTTTAAATCAAAGCCTATGACTTAGCACCTTTAACCCAAAGTTCTACTAATCATTATTTTCATTATTGTAGTCTGTCACAATCCACATTCCACTAACCACAGTCCACAGTCCACACCAGTCCTTAGATCTACTGCACACACCCGCCATCATATTAGGGTGTGGCGATCCGCTAGGATCTTACGCCCGAAAGTGCCCGTTCTTCCCTGGCCGGTGTGCCACGCCCGCACTAGAGTCACGGCTCCCTGTCACGTAAGACCTAGATCATCCCACGGATGACGACATGTTCCTGTCTTCACCTCAAGCATGGCAGCAGACAGAGTACACCCGCAAGTCGTACTACCCCTAAATCCCCAATACTTGCACTACCACGCGATGGCCACGCATTGTGGTGATAGGAACCAAATCCCGCAAGCATTTGCTCAACGACTTCCCGCTGTGTGCCTCACTGCACACCCGTCCAGTCCACTCTAGGAGTCACCTCGGATCCGGCCAGTCCACACACACATTCACAATCACTTCTTTCTTCTGCTATCATTCCTCCGTGTGCCCTGCACACGATGTGGCGGAACCACCCTTGGTGGCAGTGATTGGTAGCTACGCGTGTTGCCCCGCGCTCCTCTCAGCACCGCGTCGATGAATGTATAGCCCTCTTCATATCACACCAGCAGTCAAGCTACTTCCACCTTAACCACAAGCCGGACCACGGCCGCTTTTCCAACCACAACCAAACACACACACTCTGGCATGCCAGGCCCAATTTCCAGTTTCAAGGTTCGTTATGTAATCATGTCCGGTGGATGTCGGTTCACCGTTCCGAGGCCAATTAAGCCTAAAGATTATTAAATAGACCTGAGCAATGTCTAAGCAAATTTTAACCAAGACTTAGGAGTCTAAAATTAATTTATTCAACCTAACAGGCTATCAAGGGTGATCATCAAGGCAATCATTAATAAAGTCAAATGACTGATGATTATATCATGGCAATATCATCATGGTAGAACAATAGCAATTGATAACAAGTCATGATATATCATGATTAAACAAGCAGGTATATTTACTTAAAAAGCATGCAGTTTAATACAGTAAATAAAATATTTATTAAAACTGGGAATCAATATGATCCATTAGAATGTTAACTCGCACTAGGAAAAGCTCACTCTCCCTAATAAAAGCAAACACCTTTATGGTTTAAGGTTTAAGATGTTAACTCGCACTAGGGAAAATCGAGATTCTCCCTAGTAAAAGCAAACACCCGAAAGGGTAGGTATTAACTCGCCTTGGTCCGGAACGTAGTGGGGGTCTTCCTGTTGATCTTTGAAATGTCCCTCGGGCTCCTCGACGTCTAATAATGGAACAGATTCGAAGAAAAATAATTAAACACCAATATGCAATGGAGTCATGATGCATGATATGCTCTCGCTAAATCTAGCGATTTGTCGAATGGCAATAAGTTCTATCCTGGATATCGAGAAAGTTCCATGACTCTACTATTGTATAGTAATTTACAGAAGATAACGGTAGAGCGGGCGTCATGAAGGATGATATGCGATAATGCATATTGCTACCCTAAATAATTTACCCATAGATTTAGCACATATATGCATATAGCAAAAAATAAATTTTTGTTTGAAGAATTTCCTTCATCAACTCTCGAAAGAATACTTACAGTGTTCAGTGTGGTGTTGGTTATATTACTCTTAAATTAATGAGGAATTATTAACACAAGATTATTTGTACGCGTTGGGTAATTATGTTCCCGGGTTTACCCTTAGTTAAATTAGTTAAATAATCTTACGGAGTTTAAATGAGATCATATAATTTTAACGAATTCATTAGGGTTTAATAATGTTCCTGTAGAAATTTGAGAATTAATTGAACTCCTTTAGTGCATACAATAATTCAAGTTTCAATACGGTTATAATAGTACATAGGAAAATGGTAAATAGCGCTAAACAATTGCTTAGTGGTTATTTGATGGTCCTAAAATCATTTAATAATTGTATTAATCCCATAAATTATATTTAGGTCCCTCTGGAATTTTCTCATGATTTTAGGAGTTTATGTGACAATTTATACTATTGGAAATCCTTTTATATATTGTTAAAAGAGGTGAATATTTATTTATCTAGAGGCAAAAAGGGGATTAATTGTCCAAACAAGATTTTACTATGTGTGTTCGGTTATTAATGGTAACCCTATAAATTCTCAGATTTTTCTACGGTCGTTATCTATTTTTATTTAATCAATATCCTTTTTCAGGGTTTATCTCCCTAAAGAAAAGTCCTAGAATAGGATTAAGTATAAAATAGGGGCATAGTTTTTATGATTCTATTTCTTTAGATATTTTTAATAAATCAAACAGGTTATCAAGTATTTATCAAAGTTTTACTAAGATTTTTGGACGAGTCTAGCTATATTAAACATCTCATATTATTTTCCTTATTTGTTTTTAATCGTTAAATCGGGAGAAATATGCGGGCACGGAACTGGGCCGGCCCATCTCGGCGTGACCCCCTGCGTCGAATACATACTTCAGAAATGCGCCATCACTTATGCTGACAAGTGGGGCCAGGATCCACTCGTCAGCCTCCCAACATTGCGCGCGTTTAATTTTAAAAACGATGAGTCATCGTTGGTGGCCCCGGGATGTCAGCGGCACACCCCCGCGGACGGCGCGCATGCATGGGATCTTCTCCAGCTCCGGCAGGACTCCGGCGAGGCCTCCGGCGACGGTTAGTGAACATAACAGATCATCATTTAGGGTGCTTTTTGCGGGGATTAAAAGAGCAGACTAAGCCCTAGAATGTCTAAGCTAGTATCTCCACAAAACACAATCGATCGGTGACGATCCTAGTTGCGGCGGAAGAATGCTACGGTTCGGGCCCAACTACGCAACAAGGGTCATCAACGCCTGAAGTTATTAGCTAGGGAGTGTCTACGGTCTCCTGGAAGGCTTACCGAGTGGTGGATTGAGTCGGGGGAGCACTGCGATGAGCTGGCGCCGGTGGAGCCGTTCGGGGAAGAAACAATGGAGACGGCACCTCGAGCCTTCGATGAATACCATGTGAAATTAAGTTGGGCGAAAGATTAGTGAGGTCACACGGACGCTAATGGCACGCAGAATCAAAGAATGAGTTACTCAATAGAGAGGAATTGCCGAAAGGAGCTTCTCGGCACGGCGGAGGAAGAAACGAGCTCCGGCGAGCTAGGGTCCTTCCCTTCCCGATTCCTTGGGCAGAGAGCACCAGGGGACTAAGGCGAACCTAATGCTCGCAAGAACAACGGCGATTGAGCTTTGGAGAGTCCTGACGGCGTGAGGGTGCTTTTGAGGCTCACTGTGCGCGTGCGAGATCGAGTAGCTCAGGTTTATAAGAGCTTCACCAGCAAGGCTCCACATTGAAGGTGCGACCAGACATTTAGGGAGTGAGACTCGGACACGATATGGGTGATGGAGAAGCAAGCGTGGCCGGTTGGCAAGGGTAGTCTGTAGGGCGGCTTGTCGGGCGGCGAGGTGCCCGGGGCACTCGAGTGCAGCTCCATCGGCCTCATTGGTTGACAAGGAGACTTGCCCAGGTGCACTAGAACGTGGTTGTCCGGTCAAGATTTGCACCGATGCGGTCGACCGGTCTGGGCAGCAAGACAGAGCCCAGGATTGGGCAATGGCGGCGCACCGGCCAGGAGGAGGGGTCTGCGCGGGTGCAGCCTGCCACAAGGCGACAAATGTAGATTCCCCAAGCAATGCATCAGCAAGCACTCAAGGATTTGGAGCAGGAATTCGCAGAGAGAGGGATGATCCACGTCAGCCATTGCTCCCTACTCCTGTCCGTCGCCGGCCCGGACACGTATACATGTTGTCCCCTATCTGGTAGACTGGTACATCTCCCGATCAATCAGAACTACGAGCAAAAGCAAGCTCCAGACGTGGAAGCAAGAAGACGACGTGGTGCTCGGCAGGTCTGGATTGCCAGGCACTAGCAGAGGCGGTGCAAGGTCAGTACCGTGGGGCTGGACGGGTGTCGAGCTAGGACCAGCCCGCATCGCCGCCGAGTGCTTCTTAGCTCCACCCACCGCACTGCTTGGCCCATCCCCCAAATCGAGGCTGGCCGACGCTGCCGCCCTCCGCACGCCCCTGAATCCACGCTGCCGCCTCCTCCTAGCGGCTGTTTTCGTCCCGGCCTCATCATTCGCGCTAGATAAGAGGAGAAAGGGAGCAGTCCTGCAGCAGCCACGGGAGGTAGTAATGGATAGGATAGATCTGAGACAGTGAGAATGGGAAGAGAGCCTAGCAGCCGACCGGCAGCAGCCATAGTCACCTCTCCATCCTCCTCTGCCTTTTGGTTTATGGTTGAGGAAGAAGGGGTTGTATGGATAATAGGGAGGGCCTGAGGGGCCTTTTCGCAAATAAACACGTGGATAAAGAGACATGACCCTCCACGTCATTATAGTGTTTTGGATCTCACTTGACCTATTTAAACAACTTTGTATACCTAAATCTGTAATTTTTTAGATTTACGATTTATTCGAGCACTCAAAACAACTTTAGATATCTATGCAGTTTACTCATGAATACATTTACTTGCACTCACCAAATAAACCGGTCTATAGGACAAAATGTACATCAGATTTCACCTGCTAGGTCTTGGCCCGCCCGTTCGAGCCCCAGTTCCAATTTCATCCTCGATCATGCACACACCAGCCCTTCCACGGCCCTGTACGGCCCATACGCGCTATACACTCTCTTGTTCTTCTTTTGCACACAAAAAGG
Source organism: Olyra latifolia (assembly GCA_036346145.1). Taxonomy (NCBI): domain Eukaryota; kingdom Viridiplantae; phylum Streptophyta; class Magnoliopsida; order Poales; family Poaceae; genus Olyra; species Olyra latifolia. The sequence goes on along the minus strand of CM070524.1, from coordinate 50,450,475 downwards.
CTTCAGTTCCAATTCCACAGGAGCCGAGTGGCTGACCCGTGCCTCTGACAGTAGCCGCAGTGACGCCGCTCCTCATCATCACCAGTTCACCACCGCGGGCCGCACTTCGCCAACAGCCGGTTGCCGCAGATTTGGTCCCTGCCGGCGCGTCCCACGTCAGCTCGGCTCCTCACGGAATTGGTACGCTCCCTCGGCAATCTGGACATGTTGCTTGATGTAAAATAGGTTTGCAAATTGATGTTCGCGCACATGGCCCCTCACGGAATTGGTACGCTCCCCGGGTCACCATGTTCCTTCCTCCCCTGCGCCGCCCTTCGGCCTCTTTTCTCCCCATGCCGTCACTCCGATTCATTCCCCTTACTGCCCATCTTTCTCACGCCGCCATTCTCTAGCCCCCTCTTTTCCTGCACCGTCACCCTCCGGCCCTCTCCCTTCCTACGCCGCTGCCCTCCTTTCTCCCTGCGTCGTCACTCACATCCCTCCCATCTCCGTCTGTCCTCCTCTGCCGCAGCGCCATATCGCTTTTCCCGTGTCCGTGTCGTGTCCCTGGTGTATTAGAGTTTGGAAGTATTTATTTTAATTCACTAATTACCCGATACTTCTTTCATACTTTCGACAGCTGTATTGGAGATGTATCCGTGCGTCGGACACGAATAAGCTAGGTGCTAGACCTATCGGTGCTACAGGGCCTATATCGACAAATTAAATCATATAACCTTTTGGAACTGTACTAGCTAAGCCATTCATTACTAATGGCCAGCGGGTGGTGAAAGCATCAAGGGGTCAAGAGCAGGAGTGAATTGGCTTAAAAAACAATTTTTACAAAATTTTTTGGTTTGCTTGAAATTTAATTGCAAGATTAAATTTTTATACAACTAGGTGAAGCAACTAATAAGACAAGAGACAAATTGCAGAAATGTAAATACGAGAAATAAAGGAGACAAGAGACAGAGAATTTTTTCCAAGGTTTGGAAAAGGCTTTTCCTTTCCCTACTCATTGTTGGAGCACTCTTCATGAAGAGGAGTAACGCTTTGGTTTCACTCGGGGTAGCCCTTCATCGCTCCCGTAGATAGACTCCAACCTTCATAACCACTTGCAGTCTTCCACAAGCTCCTCCTTGAGAGATCACCAAACTTTAACTCCAGAAACAAGAAACTTGAGTAACAAAAAAGCTCGAGATGGTTTTATCTTACCGGATCAAGCCTTCCATAGAAGCATAGAAGGAAAAATGACACTTAAGTTCTCATGAACTCACTCTAAGATAGAAAACCCTAGTTTTTTGTGGCTCTTACTCAAATGGACTTTAGGATAGCATATTGAGTGAATTAGCATGGAACTAAGAGGTACCCTAAGTCCTTATATAGGCCAAACTAAAAAACTAGTTGTTGGGACCCAGAAACAGGGAGCCCACATTGATGCCATACTGTCGACGATTTATATCGGCAATATATTTTATGGGGCTATGCGTAAGATTGAAACCCGATGGTAACACAGGAGACAGATTTATACGGGTTCAGGCCCTCGAGGTGAGGTCATACCCTACTCCTGTGTTCGTGGATTGTATTGGGGTTGATCTCGATGGATCAATGTTGAGGATGGTTATGGATCGATGTGATCTCTCCTGGTTGTAGATGGAGATGTCTCCTCTCGAACTAGGAGCCCCTGCCTCCCTTTATATAGTGGAGGGAGGTAGATTACAGATAAGTATCCTAGTTAGTTATTAAACTAGAGATAGAGATAGGAAGTCTATCTTTATCCTTTCTTGCCGAGTACGTAATGTGCCAGATTACAACTGTGCCTTCCTTGTGATACAAGTCGGGTCTTTATGCGGGGCAGGCCCGTCTTCTAGATGGTAGGCGTGACCCTGCTCCATGAGGTGGTCCGCCTAATTTGTCTCGGTGAGATACCCGGGGACCATGTTATCCACAGTAGCCCCCCGAGTGCTTTACAGCCGAGTTGATTCCGATTGCTCTGACTGGAACCTTCTCTATGCCAAGTGCTCCATTAGTATGCAAGGAGGCTGTGAAGGGCTCAAGAGAGCTTTGCGGGTTGAAATCTCCGAGTGACTCCCAGCCCAATTTCTTGGAGTTCTGGAAGTCGGCGCGATGGTTGACGTCGCGGCGTGAGTAGAATGTTGACGCAACTGTCCTCAGCGCAGTGTGAGAAGCTGGCGTAGTAGATCGGCGCGGCTGTCCTCGGCACAATACGCGAGAACCGGCATAGTAAGTCGACGCAGTTGTCCTCAGCGTATTGCGCGAGAAGCCGCGAGTTGGGGTGGCCATCCTCGTCGTTGCCGGAGCAACGAGTCGGCGTAGGGAGTCGGCGTGGCGGTCCTCGGTGCAGTGCGCGAGAAGCCGAGCCATAGTTTGCGCTCGGGGCGCTGCGTAGGCATGCAGCTGAGCCATATAACGCACTCAAGGTGCTGGCGTAGGCGTGCAGCGGTACCGAAGTTAGCGTAGGCGTGGAGCCATGCCATAAATTGCGCTCGGTGCGCGGGTGTTGACACGTAACTGTGCCATGGTGGATGCTCGTAGTGTAAACATTTCCTTGAACCCCTGTAACATGTACATGCAGGATTTAGGCAGTATCTGAATATGAAAACATTTGGTCGGATATAAAATCCGACTATCTTTATATATGAAATAGCCATTTTTTATTTTTCTTACTTGATGATTTCTGTTAGTCCGAGTGGTTTTTCTTCCTTTTGTTATGCACTCTGACCGGCTAGTCTAGCCCCCGAGTGTAGGGAGTTGACACATGGCTTTTTATCCCAGGCATGTGTTTGGGTGACATAGAGTTCGCCGTGTTATGGGTTCAGAGCTTCACTACTCAGAATTATAGCGCACTCGAATTTCACTTAAATCACTAAGTAATAAAAGCAAAAAATAACTATGAAAAAGATGGGTGCACGCAAGTGCACACAATTATGTATAGCCCTTAACGTTTACCTGTCCTTAACTTTTCATCGCATTTAGTCTAGTTTCGCCATATCTTGTCTTCGATCGATTTATTGCACATCACCATCTCGGTCGGCTTCAGATTACAACCTAGGTGAGTACTGTCTCGGTGTCTCGGTGACGCGGGATCAACCAGCGAGGCTAGTTGATCGGCAAGGGTGACGATCTTTCACGGTACAAAATAGCAGTGAATCCTTCTCTTGTATGGCAACGAGATAGATAGATAAAGTTAAAATTGCACCAAATCAGTATACACACTAATAAGAAGCAAACAATGGAGTCCTCCAAACCAAGCACCAAAATAGGAGCTTGAATTGAAAAGGAATGAACCGCATAGGTTCGAAGGGCAATTCCAAGAACGACGAGTTCTTGACTTGCGCTAACCTTCACGAATCTTCGCGTGAATACATCAACAAACACGTGATATTGTCACAACACAACCCGTGACTTCTCTATATTTCGTTAATATGTAAGCATTACCATGCCTTCCTAATGGGGGGTGTAACCCTCTATATATAGAGCTTTTAGGTCGGTTGCTACAGCAACCGACATGCTACAGTATGCTACAGTACCATAGGGGTGAAAATAGGTCGGATACGGTCGGATAGTGCTCAACCTATTTCCGTATCCGTATTTTATACTGGATACGGATTCAGAGACGAATAGTGTCGGATACGAATTCGAATATGGATTTAGTCAGATACGGTTTCTGATCGGTTATAGGTCGGATACGAATACAAAACCAGGTTTTACCATAATACCTCAACAGGAAAAAAATGATATAACCTACACTCATTGTTGATCATCTACAAAAGCACAACACATAGTATAAAATTAAATGCAATTTGAAAGACATAAAAACTATGAATATAATAATCTATGCTACTAGAAAATAAAGTGGAATAATTCAAACAAACTGATAATAAGTACTAAACATAAATTCATAAAATCTAATAATAGGTGCCACACGTAAGTGAACATACTCACAAACATGTAATATCCAAATTCTGAAATCCGGATATCCAAATTCCGATATCCGGAAAATTATCCGTATCTGTATCCGGATAGCACTATCTGCAGGATACACCCAACCCGTATCCGTATCCGTCAAAATTCTGGATAATTATGCGTATCCATATCCGCCCGGATAGAAAAATAGGTTCCAAATCACTAAAATCTGGATCCGGATCCGAATCCGGTCGGATATTATCCAACCCGTTTTCACCCCTACAGTACCAGCCTTTATTGCTACAGTACATAGGCTAGATACAGTGCATTCTTATGTAGCAAGTACACTAGATTACATTAGTCTAAATGCAATGCATTCTTTAATAGCAAAAAACTACTTAATATTTAATCTAGATGCAATGCATTAATTTGTATGTATAATAGACGGTATATGCAAAAGATGTCCTCTTCATTGCACTTAGTCTGCCACATCTCCTCCCCCTTTAAGTGAAACCGTCATCGGTTTCTTGGTATTCTTTGTATCCACCTTTTGCTTCACAAGAATTTCAGTCTTGATGTTTTTATCTCTTTTGGGTAGCTAGGAAACAAATACACCTTTATGCATGAAGGTGTATCTATTGGGCCATTCTAGATGTGTAGCATTGTGGTCAAATTGCTATGGACGTCCCAATAGAAGATGACACATATGCATTGGAATAACATCAGATTCCACCTTATTTACATAACCATCAATTGAAAATGGCACCTTAACTTTGTGTAACTTTGAACTTCTCGATGTTGCGAAGCCATTGCATATAGTATGGCTTGGGATGCCACCAAGTTGTTAGTAGGAGTGCATCAACCACATCTTTACTAATCAAGTTGTTGTAACTTCCTCCGTCAATGATAAGCTTGCACTTTTTACTCTTTATCTTGCAGTTAGTTTGGAATAGAGCTCGCCGCTGTCCTTTCTCCATAATAGGAAACTTGTCACAGTCCACCTTTTGAGCAATTAAATAGGGTCCACTTTCAGGATAGCAATTAATAACATCATCATGCTCTTCTTTTTTTGAATCCGATTTTGTGTTTTTTTGGCTCTCCGAAATGTATCTCCCATCAGTGGTGAGCATCACCGCTTTCAAATTTGGGCAATCTTTTATCACGTGTTCTCTGCCCTTACACTTAAAGCACTCAATATTCCAAATCCCAATGGTAGAAATTACACTAGAATCGGTGTTGGAAGTTTTCTTGCTTGCTGAAGTTGCTACTCTTGAAGTTTTTTAGGTGATGTTGTACCCGGTTTTGCCGATGTAATTGACATAAAAGAAGAGCTATCATCATCTCCTTGATGCACAGGACGCCTCCAACTGCTTGATGTACTCATCCCATGTTGCATTACTGGTTTTTAAGCATACTTTACCTATTGTTCCGCACGTTGTGCCTGATGGAGTAACTCCTGAATGGTGTTGAATTGCATCAAATCAACACGATTCCACATATCCTCATTCAGACCCTTAAAGAACCTCGTCATGGTGGCCTCCGCTGACTCTCGAACACCAGTACGAATCATGAGCACCTACATCTCCTAAAAATATTCATCCACGGATTTATCACCTTGGTAAAGTTGCATCAGCTTCGTATGCAGTGTTCTAGTATAGTACGCTGGAACAAAGCGAGATCGCATCATTCTTCATCTCCTCCCAAGTGTGTGGACGCTCCCCTGCACGATTCAATTGATCCCACCAAATAATAGCATATTCGGTGAATTCAATCGAAGCAACACGAATCTTCTTTTCTTTGGAGTATCGATGATTGTCAAAAATTTGATTAACACGCATCTCCCACTCCAAATAAGCCTCTGAGGCAGCATGCCCTTTGATCTCCGGTATGGTGATCTTGATACGACCAATACCGTCATCCTCGCGACCAGCACCTCCACCAAGAAAACCTCTATGTTCATCACGTCAGCGATCAAAGGGGCCACGTTGTAATGGTCGTTGCAATCAACCACGACCATTGGACATGTCATCCTCATCGTCCGCTCGATAGTGCTGGTCCTCGTCGCCATCATGCGAACGCGCACGTGGGCGAAAACCATGTAGGGCTGTTCCTGTCGCCGGCTCCACCCGGTAGTGGTGGTAGCCTCTCCTCCAAACATCGTAGAGTGACATTGATCAGATTGTTGAACTCCTGAGTAATACGTGCATTCAACTTGTCTTGCACCTCCTTGATACGAACATTCAAATTATGTATGCCCGTTTTAAGCTCATCACGTAGATTCTTCTCTCGGAAAAGAAAGAAATCACGTGTAGCCTCGAATCACATACAAACAGTAGGTGGAAGAGTGTTATCAAAGGTGAGATCCTCTACCTCCTCAGCATAACTATCACCTGATCCATTCTTGCTTGTTCTCGACATGATGTAGAACTTCAAATCAAGAAGAAAATCAACCACGTACGTACCGTGAGCAACCTGGCTCTGATACCAACTCACGCGGGATCAACCAGCGAGGCTAGTTGATCAGCGAGGGTGACGATCTTTCATGGTACAAATAGCGATGAATCCTTCTCTTGTAAGGTAACGAGATAGATAGATAAAGTTGAAATTGCACCAAATCAGTATGCACACTAATAAGAAGCAACCAATGGAGTCCTCCAAACCAAGCACTAAAATAGGAGCTTGAATTGAAAAGGAATGAACCGTATAGGTTCGGTGGGCAATTCCAAGAACGACGAGTTCTTGACTTGCGCCAACCTGCACAAATCCTTGCAGGAAAACACCAACACACACACGATATTGTGTCATAACACAATCCGTGACTTTTCTATATTCACTAATACATAAGCATTACCATGCCTTCCTAATGGGGGTGTAACCCTCTATATGTAGAGCTTTTAGGTTGGTTGCTACAGTAACCTATATGCTACAGTACATAGGTTAGATACAATGCGTTCTTGTGTAGGAAGTAAACTAGATTACATTAGCCTAAATGCAATGCATTCTTTAATAGCAAGAAACTACTTAATATTTAATCTAGATGCAATGCATTAATTTTGTAAGTATAATAGATGGTATATGCAAAAGATGTCCTCTTTATTGCACTTGGTCCGCATCACTCGGTTAAGTTTGATCTTTTCACTTGGTTTATCGAAATACTATCTTAGTTGATATTGTTATGCATCGCCATTTTGACTAGGGGTTAGGTTTCACCCTCGTTTTATCAGCTGGTTTGGCTTTACAATCTAGATGATAGTCTGTTTACCTTTGTTCTATCGAATTATAGCTTGCTATTAGCTGATAGTCTGTTTATCCTTCGTTCTATTAGGTAGACGTTCTAATCGATTAGTTGATAGTCTGTTTACCCTCGCTCTGCTACTTAGTTGATCATAGTCTTAGTGGTAGATTGTTTACCCTTTGAATCTATTGGTTTGGATCAAGATTATCCTAGGCGCTAGGCGCTAGGCGGGCGGGAAGGAGCCGCCTAGCCCCTAGGCCGCCTAGGCGCCGCCTAGGCGCCGCCTAGGCGGCTAAACAATTTTTAACGTAAATATACTTGTTAATTGTAATTGTGACCATTTTGACTTATGTGCTGTTATTTTATAAATGTTAAAATACTTTATATCATATATTTTAACATTTTATGTAATAAATATTTCATATAATCATGCCATAAATTATTATTTAATATTCAAAATCTTCATAAGCATTAATTAACAGGCCTCCTAGGCCCGCCTGGGACCGCCTAGGCGGGTTGGTCGCCTAGGACACTGCCTAGGGCAAAAGCGGGGCGCTTCGCCACCGCCTAGGCGCCGCCTAGGATCGCCTAGGGGAACACTGGTTTGGATCTAATATTAGCCGATAGATTCGTTATCTTTTGGACTTGTTGACACGTTTTGTTACACCTAAAGGTCACACAGGTTCAATCCATCACAAGATCGAATCGCCTAATTAACTAAAGTTGATTATATCTTTTCTTGACGATTATAGGATCCAATCGGTTGGCACACCTAAACCCTAAAATTCAGTGTTAACGGGATCCTAAACCCTAAACTCATGTGTGTTTAACCGATCCAACTTTCAGTATGAACACACTTTTGACACACCCAGTGGGACAATGGCGTCAGATAAACCGACCGACCGCACTTATATCAACGAAGAATCTATTATCTGACGCTGATCTTAGTGAAGAGCAGCGTCAGGACTTCAACGCTCGCGTGGATGAGTTGAAACAAGCTTACCTCGGCTCCTTCCAAAAAGGCCAATTATATTTTTTTTACCGATTACAGGACCAAATTGGCTAACACACACTGAATTCTAAATTCGGTGCTGACGTGAATCCTAAACCCTAAACCCACGTGTGTTTAACTGATCCAATTTCTGTGCGAACATTGTTTAAAACTATAAATTGGTTGGTTTTGCTTATATCGTACCCAACAATGTCATTGAAAATCGCAATAATTGAGTTATTATCTACAATTTGCAAATCTTGATTGTACATGTGCGTCCTCGTTTATGTCCCTGGTTGAGCATCAGTCTTGGATCAGAGCAGCCATGTGTCTAGGACTTTCGACAATGCTATTACACGGATTGGATCTATTTTCACCTCTCTTAGATCGATAAGTTTGCTTGTTTCTTTTTTTGATCGACCAGGTTCAGTGAAAGAAAAAAGGAAATTAGTAGTTATGGGATATTACAATTTGTTTAGATTGCTAATTGAGCCAATGACATTAGTGAAAGCAGGAAATTTGTAGTGTTGACCATCTCCAACCAGAGTAGTTCAAAATGGAGTCCTGTATGTCAATATAACGACTCTCTAACAGATTGAGGGAGGCTTCAAAATAGACAAGACACCAACAGTGAGTGTTGTTAAGTTAAAACGTAGCTATATCAGCAACCATATAATTTTTAGATCATCTCCTAAAGGGTGCTGTCTATCTCTATATTTTGATGTTTTCCCGGAAAAAAATGAAACTAAAACAAGAGGAGCTATCTACAAAATGATCTCAAAAAATTTAGTACCCGGAAGAGGTAGCCAAATAAAACTATTTTCCTTGATCTCAAAACTTTTTAAAGATATCAACACTTAATAGAGTTGGGTATTTTAATAAAATCACTAAAGAATAATTGCATCGCAAGTCTTTAAAATTGTTCCGTGTTTATGCTTAGGTCCAAAACTTTCAGAACCAGATAATTTAATATACAAATTTGTGTTACTGTTTCAATTGGGTCCAATGTGGTATAAAGAAGACAGATTTGATGACATGACTGCCTAGTCCACATCCCACCTGGCCACATGTCAACCCTAAATTCATTAAAAAATTGAATTCAAATTCAAAAATCATAAAAAACTAAATATTTATATCAAATCCAAATTTTTTTAACAAAGTGTAAAAATATTATAAAATCTTAAAATTTGAAGAAAATATAAAATAAATCCTAAAAGTAATAAAAAAACCTTAATATTGTAAAAACGAGCTTAAAAATATTAAAGTTCATAAAAATTTTAAAAATCCTAAAGTTCGTAAAAAAAAAAAAGTCCCCTGTGGTGGTGCCTTGGGCCATCATTTGTGAATTTTAGGATTTTTCTAAATGAATTTGTAACAAATTTTAGGATTCTTAATCTTTTGGTAATGAAATTTAGGATTTTTGAAGATTTTTCTACTAATTTTAGTATTTTAAAGATTTTTAAACTAAATTTAGGTTTTTTATTTTTTACAAATTTTAGGTTTTTAAAATTTTTATTTAATTTTTTTATATTTTAGGATTATTTAATTTAAATTATTTTTATACTGATTTTAGTTGTATTTTTTAAACGGATTTAGGGTTTGCGGCCACATGGGATGCTGACTAGAAAGCTCATGTCATCAAACCGCCATCTTCATTGGATCTAGTTGAAACAATAACGCAACTTTATGTATCCATATCTATGGTTTTATAAGTTTTGGATTTTGGATCTAAATAAAAACATGGAACAACTTTAACACAATTTACTCATCCTATGTATACCTATAGCAACCCATTTAGCCATCTTTTTGGACCAGCGCAGGTTAAGCAGGTCCAACCGCCCAAGGCCTGAACCCCCAATGTACGGCCCTTCTCTACTAAAAACATTTTGGGCCTCTTTATGATGGTACATGGTGGCTTGTGTAGCCCATCTAATTTATTCCGAGCTCCGGGCTTGCATTTCCACGGGCTCTATTTTGGACACCAATATATCTAAATTTTACATTAAAGATTTGAGATGAATAACTTCCCAATGAACCCATAAATCAATGAACATGCTGGATATATTTGCTTAATCTTCCTCACCGTATATACTTTGGATTTTGCATCTGCATAAACGCTTCAAACTATATGTTGTCACTTTTGGGAACATTGTACGCACGAAGTTTTCCTCAACTTCTAGAACATATTTTTACTACGCAAAGCTCCAAAGAAATTTGCAACAGAATATGGTTATATGCATACCTCGCCAGATAGTAAATCGCGCACACATTCGTTTTTAGAGGATATATCTTGTAAATTTGATTGGATTATTTCAGATCTAGATTTGTTTTGGCAAGTGATAATCAAAAGAGGAAATATAGATTAGCCAGATGGAACATTCTACGTTGACCTAAGGATCACCGTGGTCTAGACATTACAGACTTTGACATCCAAAATAAATGTTTGCTGAGCAAGTAGCTTTTGAAATTGTTCAATGATGATGTTATTTGGCAAAGACTGCTGACTGAAAAATACCTAACAAATAAGATGACCAGGCAAGTGCAATTTCAACCAAGGGATTCTCTCTTTTGGAAAGGCCTTACGGGGTTAAAAGAAGTTTTTTCTTAAAAGAGATTCCTTTCAGGTTCAAAATGGCTCGCATTTGGTTTTGGGAAGATTCTAGGATGGGTTCCACCCATCCGAGAATAATTTTCGAATCTCTTTTCTATTGTCGGGAAAAGACATGATACGATCGCTGAAGTAATAAACTCTAGTCCCTTTAATGTCTCCTTTTGAAGAACGTTAGTGTGGCAAAACCTTGTTAAACATAATTTGGTAACTAAATTGTGGAACTCACAATCATGCCAAGACAATTATAATTCATTTGGAAGCTCCACAAAAATGGTCAATTCACTGTTCACTCAATGTATCAAACATTGGTGAATCAGTTTGCTCCTCAAACAAACAAATTATTGTGAAGGCTTAAGATTCTTTTAAAAATTAAAATTTTCCTCTGGTTTCTTGGCAGAGGGGTTATTCTAACTAAGGATAATTTAGTAAAAAAGAATTGGCCAGACACCTAGCAATCTTGTTTCTGTAGTAAGAGGGAGACTATTCAACATCTGTTCTTTGTTTGCCAGTTAGCACGGTCAGTTTTGCGATTAGTTCAAATTGTTCTTGGTTTGCAAAGCCCATCTAATACTGCTCATATGATTGGGAATTGACTTTTGGGAATGAGTGCAAAACTCATGAAAAAAATTTGGGTGGGCATTTGCGGCGATTTTGTAGTATGTTTGGCTTGTTGTAATGACACCGTATTTAATAAAAGGAAAGATGTTACTTTTATTCGGGTCATCTTCAGGCAAGCGTACTAGTTGCGTCATTGGGCATTGCTATATAAGGAGAAGGAGAGGGACCTTTTCACCCAGACGTGTCATTCTATGGAAATTATTGCTATGACGTTATTCTTCTAACATGGCTAAAGATTTAATAATAAGATTTGCAATTATAAATATTTTTAGCCCATTTGAGTTTGTAATACATAGACATGCCAGTCATTTCATTCGATGTTTGTACTTTGTATTGGTCATGTACATCCTTGGATGTAGATGACAGAATTCTTCCTTTATCTAAAAAACATCTTATAAATTTATCTTGGATCCATGTACCTAATAATTTTTCCCTTTCCACGAAAAACACATCAACCATGTTCAGGGTTGGTGATTGTAAATGTATATGTGTGACATTGAAAGGTTGTGGTGCAAGTTTAATGTTTGTTTATGGGTCTATTCAAAAGAAAAAAATTGCATCCATACCACTACTAAGTTTGGATATCTCAGAAATACCACCGTAAAGTCGATATTACCATGGATACCATTATAAAGTGCGGACTATTGAAAATATGTCATTGTGGTCTTTTTTGCCCCTCTGTCCTCTTCAAATTTACGCCAGCCATTAGCCTCAACTTTCTTTTCCTCATTATCCCTCCTCCCCTTCTTTCCCAACTCCGACGAGCTCCTCTCCAATTTCGGTGGCTTCCTCCTCACTCTCTCCTGCCACCAAGCTCCTCTCTTGCCATCTCCCTTCTCTCCCTGCCCTAGATGCATAGGGCATGGGATGACCACCGGCTCAGGCTTTGAGCGCTCGGGCAAGCATTCGCGAGTAAAAACCTAGTTGATGCCGACGCCTTCTCCCTGGTGGCGCGGTAAGCCGAGAGGGTGGCAACGACGGGTCCAGCATGGCGCATGGAACTCGTGGAGGGTCTTGTCCATGATCGAGGATGTTGGTGCAAGGTCCACACCGACGGCAGTGGCCCATGGAGTCAGAGTTCCAAGCGTAGCCGCACTCCAGTGAGGAAGAGGAGTAGGGAAGCTCTACAACAAGAAGAGGAGACAATGGGAAAGGCAACAGAGCAGAAGCGCGCTTGGGATCTCACCCTCTGAACTCTAGCGGATTTTAAAGAAGGGTGACGAGGACAATCCTTAATGTCCTGTGAGCAATTTTGGTTAACTCCGGTGACAATAGCTTCAACGGTTGGTTGGGTTCGGTTGATGGCGAGGCAGAGTAGCTCGAGGTAGAGGGAGGCAGCAGGTACTCCACTGGACGATGCTTGCATGACGGATGAGAGGAACATCAGTAAGCTTGGGGACACGTCGATGGGAGGAAGAAGAAGTGATGTAGGAGGAAGGAGGGGGAAGGCGCCATAGGGAGGCAACAACTGTAGGAAGCGAGAAAGAGCGGGAGCTCGTGTCAGTGTCGGTGGTAGATTAGCTGCCTCTATTGTCTAGATGGGAAGAGAGAGGAGGGATAGAGGAAGAAAAAGTGAAGGACATGTAAGGAACCCGGATGGCCGAGAGGAGAGGTAAATTAGGCTTTTCAAATTTTAATTTCTATTCAATTTTTTACACTTGTATCCAAAGCCTAAGTAAATGCGAAAGCTAAAGGCTGAGTCTTTGAACACAAGTAATATATCTAGATGTTAGCAATTTAGGGTGAGAGCAAACCAAAACTAATAAATAGACTTAATACACAGTTAAGCACAATCTAGATACTAGAAGACCTAAGCTCTCAAGGTCAATACAAGTATATGGATACTAGCAACCAACACATGGCAGAATGTAAGTAGTACAATACACATATAAGATGGCATGGAGTAAATGAGCAAGAGAAGCAAATCACAAGTGACACAATCCCTTTTTTAACGTGGTGCTTGGAGACTTATTGGTCTCCCCTAATCCACGTTGATGCTTGATCCCACGCAAGGACCGCCTCTCGAGCCAACTGTCTCTTCTCTACTAGTGGTTGCTAGTTCCTTTCCTCTAAAGATGGCAAGCACCAATACCACTCACATGATTTGCCCGGGCTTCCTCACGAGCTTCTTAAGAAGGTCACTGAAACACGATGCCTCCAACGCCATCTAGGTGCCAACAAGCATCAAGAGTAACAAGCACAATGCGGCATGATCACACTAGATCAAAGCTTAAGAGTGATGCAAACAAGACTCACTTTGTCACTTACTCTTCTCTCTCTTAGGAATCACCTAATCCCACACATGACGGTGCTCTCCCTCTCTCTAACCCTTTCTCTCTTCTCTTGGCTACATCTACCACATAGGGGCAATTCCAAACCAAAAATCCTGCTCAAATCACCTAGATGTGAGGTTTAAATACCCTCACATTCGAAAACTAACCGTTGGGCAAAAATACCCTTATAGGGCGAGCCGGTCCGTCCCACGACACTCTTGGGCCGGACCAACCACAATAGAGGGCCAAACCATGGTATAGAACCATTTTGGTCTACCCCTGCACTGCGGCGGACAAAACATGGTCCGCCCCAACATAAGGGATGGACCAACCCACACAATACACCGGACCGACCACCACATTGCACCGAACCAGGTGCCATAGTGGGCCGGATCGGCCACCACACTCCATCGGACCGGTCACCACACCATGGGGTGGACCAACTCACATGGAGCATTGGAGCAACTCACATAGAGGGCTGGACCAACTTCTACAGTGGGGCAGACTGACACAAACCACTTCTCGAAAAAGGCATAACTCCTAGCTCAAAAGTCGGAATTAGCTGATCTTGGACTCTATGGAAAGCTTAGAACAAGGGTTACACAACCTATAAGGTTTCACCACCCAAAACCCAAAGGAGAGATGCAGAAAACCTAATCAAACCAAAAGAAGTCCCAACTCTCATAGAAATCGACATCTCTGACACATCTCTCTCGCTACACACCCCCGACACCTCGGTAGGCTCACCTAGGGACAAGAAAACTCAATGTGCATCACCTGAGAGCTAGGAAATGGTCTGATCAAAACTGTTCCGAACCCCTCTTGATAGTACGGTGACTATCCTACCAATCCGGTCTTTCAACCAACACCAAGAACAGCAATAGACTAGAAAACATCCTTAGCCCTACACTAGCCATACCTTCACCTTTCACATCACTTTCTTGACGACAATCCACACATGATGACACCTCTGTCTTATCAACCTTGACTATCACCAATCCTTCATGACTCTTCCATCCTGTTGATCTTGACTCGACCATCCGCTCAATAATCCTCTCGTTCTATCGACTTTGACTACATCATCAATATTTGGTGATTTCCTGTCTTGTTGACCTTGACTTGGTCGTCATCTATTAATATCACTTAGTCATCATTCACCTTCACGGGAACTAATTCTCTTCACATCACTCATGTAAGACATTAGTTCCAAAAGCTTGATAGATATGAATAGGTTTGAATTTCATGAGCAATTAAGCGTCACAGGTTTCACGATAAATATCACCAAGCATAGAAACACTTGTCATATTGATAACTCTCAAAAGTGTATCTTGTGATAAAACAAAAGATCTATATGCACATGAGAGATGGATGTCAAAAGATATTTATATTATATTCCAAGACATAGCAATCAACCAATTCAATTAAATTCCAATTTTCACATAATGTGCATATAAATAAATATATTGGAAAGAGACATATACATTTAAGATTTAAGACATATGTGAAATTATGAATCCAATAAATGAGAGACAAAATAGAAGCATGGATCAATAAGGAGATATCACATGATATATTAAACTTCAATTCAAGAAGTGCATATAAGGATATACAAAATAGACATATATGCACAACCACAATTAATAGCATGGTGAAGTTTAACTTATGGATCATATGAATAAGAGCAATATGAACATATATCTATATGGGCAAGCAATTGAGACATATATCAAATTGACAAGATAATTATGCACACATAAATATGAGATGGAACAACATGCATAAATACATTCAAGACATAGTCCAAAGCTCAACATACACTTACACATGAGAAATGCAATAATAGATATGAGTGGATACCAAATTGCATACCTCAACTTATAATCCATCCTATTTGCATAAATGAGACCTGGGAAGATCAACAATCAAGTGTTAGTCTCAATGAGACAATTAACATGAGGCATACCTTGTTAGGATGGATAGTTAGTCCACTTGACATAATTGATTTCTTTAATAGAATGAGACTAGAATAGAGTTTAGCAACAAACTTGATAGTCTCATAATAATATTTAATTACATATTAGAGGTTTGTCATTTATCAAGCACTAAATCAAGCATTAACCCAAGTTTGTCGTTTAGCAATGTTTGTCATTAATCACAAAAATCACAAGGGCTACTTGAACTTACAATGTAATTTGGTCAAAAGATGTCTAACAACCCTTGTAATGGCATATTTTGCAATAGTCCACACTTTATAATGGCATACTTGGTAATACCGACTTAATGGTGGCATTTCTGACATATTCAAACTTAACAGTGGCATGTATGCAATTTTCCCGATTCAAAATGCAATTTTTGGGCAAACTATTATGGAGTTAGGCAGTCTAACCGGTCTGGGTTGGCGGTCAGGCTGCCCCATGTTGATCCGATTGGCCGGATAACTTTATGGCAGCCTAAACAACTCGGGAGGCTATCAAATCAGCCTAGCTAATCCAATAGCATAGGGCTACTTCGAGCATCTTTAACTTGTATATTTTGTGTCGATCTTCGATGATGCTAATGGATCAATGTGGACAGGAAGTCGAGATAGGTAAGATGATGTTTTGTCTGTGAAAGCTTAGTTTGGTCTTTTTAGGCATATGTTTGGGAACATCAATGGTCGTGACGTTACTGGGACTATGCTCGGTGGATTGAGGTTCATAATGCTAAGAATATCTAGTGGAAGCCCAACGGTAGAGAAGTCTTTGTGGTCCAAGTGTTGGATGAAATTTCATTGCTATGGGTAGTATTGGGTTGTGTAGCCCATAGAAATGGCTGGTTGTAATAATGAGTGAGGTTTAACCTCAAATTTTTATGAAGAGGCTACTTGGAAGCCAAGTTGTAGCTAAGAGTGGAGATATCTCGAGTGGATCTATATATGCATGGTGTGGCTGGAGGGATGCCTCCTCTGTCTCTTGGTTAGGGTTTTGATGTGTTGCTCCTTAAGAGCTTTACCTAAACTGGTATGGTTGTAAACAAACCCAAAGAAGCATTGAAATTGGAAATTTCTACGGGCACACTTGACTTCCTTGCATGGTTTTTTTTCCTTTTCTTGTTCTCTTTGCAACATGAATTCCTTGCCTCCCCTCCTTCTACTTGTGATTTTGATGATCTAGGGCATGTAAGTGGTTGTGATCTATGTGTTTCTCATTTCCAACCAAGCAAAATCTTTCAGTTCATGAATAGTGTTCTTGCAAGATCTTGTTATTGAGAGATGAATTCGAGAGTTCTTGTTGTGTTCATATTTGCTAGGGCGTATATATGGGATATAGCTCCTATATATAGTCATCTTGATCTAAAAAAATTTTGAGCAAAGTTTGGATTACGTTCTTCAGTTTTTTTTGGTTTGAATACACACTCCTTCGAACATAGAAAGATCATAGCTTTGGACAGATCTTCTTAGATCTATGATTTCAGTATGTTCTTGACTCCATAATGATGGTTTTCTTCAAACCTTGTGGTCGGCCTTGGAGCTCTAGATCAAAATATGACCCACAGGAGGTTTTGTTTCTTTGTTTTGGAAACTGGTGGTCAAACTGCCAAAGAAGGCCAGTCATACCAGCCAAGGGTTGAGCCGCTAGTGACTGACAATCTGACATAAACTAGAAGCACGCATATGATCTTAGTGGTTCTGTTTTTGTTCTTGATTGATCCAGTAACTATTAATTTGAGATTAGATGCATCCACTTGACCTTTGGTTAATTTGAGGGGCACGTTGTTAAAGAAAGTATCGAGTTCTATTCGGCGTCGCCTTGATTCTCCTAGATATGTCAAGAGCCATGTAAGCTTGTATCAAATGTGTGTACCTGGCCCCATCTCTCCAATATATATACGTCCTCACATATGTTATACATATTTATGTTGTTCCAATTCTTAGGTTGATGCACGAGATTAGGTGCCACACACAAAAGGGCAGTCCCAAGCATATGTCAAAATCCACTTACATATATAGCTGGCCAGTGCTATTGTGCAACTGCTCTTGCAATATAAAAATGTCTGGTTTAATCTTCATTTTCTGAAATATGAGGAAATGCCTTTTAATTGTCATATGTACTCCTTGAGATAGAGAAAATTGACAATATGCCACTCAGAGTGAGTGAGATTCATCACTTTGCCATTCTTGAGATGCATTACTTTAAAATGTCACTCCTAACATTGCCACTTCGTTTCTTTGCATTTCAGGTCTCTTTTAATTCTATCTACCTTGACCAAGCCCACGAAATGACATTCTTGCTCCGTATTCTTCTTCCTTCCTCAGCGCGACCTCCACAAGCTCGCTGGCCTCCATGGCGACCTCCCCAAGCTCATCGATTACCCTGGCCTTCCCCTCCGCCTCCTGGTCAGCTCCAAGCTTGTCGGCCCCACCCTTACCGTCTAACTCGCTAGCGACTCTTGGATCACCTTCTGCCTCGAGCTCATGCCCCTCGGTGTAGGGGATGCTACCACTGTCAGGGATGACGCTGCGACTGGCCTCCTTCCCCAAGCTCGTGCCCCGTGGTCGTTTCCGCCACCATGCGCCGCATCGTCGTTAGCCAGCCACTGCCTAAAGCCACAACACCACACCATGCCATCGCTGCCAGCATGCAGTCACTGCATGAAGCCGCGCCAGTGCTTCCGTCGCCGCCTCGGACCATGACAACCGTCGTCGATGGCTAGGGAGCTCACTGGCAGGGAGGACAAAAGAGAGATGAGGAGGCTAGAGGAAGAAGAAGGGTAAAAAGACATTTCAAGAACCTAAATAAGGGAAAAAGTCTGAATAACAAATACACAAAGTGGCAATATTGGGAGTGACATTTTAAAGAAACGTATCTCGATAGTGGTAAAGTAATAAATCGTACTCTTGAGAGTGGCAAAGTGATGAATCCTACTCTCGAGAGTGACGTACTCCCCTTTAAGACAGGCAGAGCACATGTTGTGACTGCTTTAATTGTCTGACTTTTGCTTCTTCAATTCATTCTTAAATCTTAATTTGTGGAATTGCACAGAACATTTTCTGCTATTCCAATAAATGAATTGAACGGTGAAAATGGCTTTATAAGTCCTGAAGAAAAACGAGCCGCGACATGGAAATTTTAGATTAATTGTAGCAAATTGCAATAACTTAAACATAGATACACATTACACACCCATGGCCATCCACGACACACACGTACTAGGCACCACTTATAAACTCGACGCCTTGAACGCATCCATGATCCGTCGATCAGCGCACTACACGTATATACGTACATACGTGCATAGCATCAAGAGGAACCAGCCTTAAATCAAGATCCTTAATTCTCACAGGATGGCTGCTCCTGATGTTATGCAGCCTGTGCATGCATGCATATATGTCACGTAACGCAGATCTGATCACAATTAATTCCATCTCCAAGCCGGTCGATGTCTCGACGGCCACCGCTTCGTCCACCGTACGTTCTACCGGCCGAACCCCATGCCGTAAGCCGGCGCCGCCGCCCAGTAGTCCGCCGGGCCGGCGTCGGCGCCGACGTCCAGCGTGCAGCTCACCGGAACGAGGCACAATCCCCTGCTCCTCAGATCCGTCTTTGCAGCCTCCTCGCAGCTCCCATTCTGGTTAATTAATTAGTTGATTAAACTTTAAACACATGTATATATAGGCACCATATAATCAGTAATAACTAAGCAGTGAAAAAACCTGTAAAATGAACGAATATATGAAGATATATAACGTCCATTTTACATGAAATATCAAGTTGATCGTGCATGGATCGATACATGCATGAGTATCATAGGCGTGCACCTGCTCAGGCTGTCCTCTCTTTTTCATGGCATTGTCATGTAACAGCTGCTCGATCGATCGTACACATATTGAAACCACATAAAGAGGAATGGTATCAGTGAGTGACCAAAGCTAGCTAGGCAAGTTTTTTTTTTTTTTATTGCAGTGATAGTTAAAGGTGTAAAGCCAGAGACAAGTACTGGCCCCATGCATGATTAACTTTCCAGGATGCTTTTATGGACCAATTAATTAAAGGGAGAGGCTTTAGACAAACTAAAGGCTCCTTTGGGAACAAAAGGATCATCTTTTGTGCTTTACTTAACTGATCAAGCTAGCGCTTGGTATAGATCCCACAGAACAAATGATTTGTTAATCAGAATAATTGAGTAGTTAATAATACCTGGCCAGGGTCTTCTGGAAATATGCTGTTCCTTTCTCCCTGTTGCACCTGTAAAAAAATACGAGATGAGCTCAAGGGAATCAAACAACTTTTTTATCGATCAGAATATAAATTGGTTCGTCGGGCATAAAGTTCCTGTCGATACTCTCATCGAAAGATCTCACAAAGATACGATGCTTTGGATGAAATCATACGCACATAGACTTTTCTAATCTGCTGCTTTGCTTGTTCTGTACCTTAATATAATCATAGTAATTTTATTGTTCTCTGCAGAGTGCGTGCGTCGATTGGATCAGAAGAATAATCTCGTTAGCCCAGTACACGCAGAAGGCTACAACACACTGTACTGGACGCATAGCTAGTTAGCCATGCAAGTACCAAGTTCGGTACACCCACAAGTTAATTGAATGAATTATATAAAGTTAAGTGCATCTCGATCTCTGATGCAAATGATAGCCAGGTTATGTAAAGTCATGAATAGTACATGAGATAAACTTAGTCCTTGTACTCCACATACAAGGACACAACAATATACAACAAGTATATATGTATCATTGATTGTACCACTTGAGATCTGAGCAAATGCATGCCAAATGGTAACTGCCAACGTACTTTCGCCATCAGTTATTTGTCATTAGCATTTGTCTTTATGTTACCCAGAAATCATGGCCAAGTGAGGGGGGTCACAATATTAAATAGAGGGTTGAGTGAGTTCTCATGGCCCATAGATAAAGCTAGCATAAGTTCTATTAATTTTATGTAATGATATTATACAAAAAAAAATGGAATTATTGATTGCCGCAGAGCCGTTTGGAATGCAGAAAACATGAAGAGTAAACTGGATTCTGATAGTGATTCCCCTAAAAAATGTGCCGTCCAATCCTCCTTTTAGAAGCTAAATATATTCCATTATTGTGGAAATCAAATGCTCATATTTGTAACCAAGTATTACTATGGTTTGTAATGATAATTATATCAATTATGTTAATAACGAATGTTTATGAATTATTAATGATATATATGGATTGCATTATTGGAAAATAAAATGCACGTGAAAAGTATATATAGCATGTTTTCAAAAGCATTGGACAATTTGATAATTCCCTTATTCTCTATAAATGTAATTTTTATGGGTGAAATGGCTAGATGAGGAGGAATTAAAAAGCCAAGCATTCAATTTATATTTGAGACACAAATATATGTTGTCTAAGAACTATTTGTTACACTTTTTGGGTGTTAGGGTTTTATAAATAGAACACTATATTTTATCTAAGAACCAGTGTTAATCCCAACACTGAAATTTCCATTCGGAAAAATGCAGCAAGCTAGTGGAATTAAGGGTAAATGTAGGATAATCCTCTCGAACTTCCAAGACAAGCACTTTGTAAACATGAATGAACTTTGGTTAATTAGAAGGTTGACACATATAATCTTATATATATACTAGCTGAATGCCTGTGCGTTGCTACGAAAACATAAATAGTAAAAAAAAATATTAGAATCTATCGTATACAATGTTAACTATCTAATAATTTCGCTAGTTATGAAGTATTATGTTTTTTCAAGCAATTAAATATTGTCTTCTTGTTTTAGGCAATTTTCTTGGCTTACATGGTTTTTATAACATTTTTACATTTTTAAAATAATGGATCAAAACGAAGTAAATACCTATTTCGAGAATGATTTCAAAATATTGCCTCTCCACCGACCGTGATTTCAAATTTTGAATAGACGAGAGAGTTAGTGGAACTAGATATATGTGTAGTTAATGTAAGGACGAAGGGTAGAATGGTCTAATAAAAATGGACCACCACTTATCATTACTCACCCCAAACCACTTTTAAGTAGTAGAGATATAGCCCATGTTAAGGTATAGTTAGCATCAAATTATAGGGGAATTGGTGGACCATGAATTCGTTGGCAGCCACCCAGGTAGCTCAAAAAAACAAAAGCAATCAATGACAAAAGCGTCTGGTGGACCGCGAGACCCCGTGGAGGACCATTGGATCATCAGCAAAGGGCTGCCATGGGGCTCTCACAGGATGGTTGCACACCCAAGAATATTTTTCTCCTGGTCATGAGGATCAACCTCATCCAGCAGCAAGTGGCAACGTTTACTGAGAGAGAGAGAGAGAGAGAGAGAGAGATGCGATGCGATGTGCGCATGAAGGCGTGCAGATACGATGAGGTAGCGATGATGAGAAGCTGCAGCTGCGAGCGCGGCATGCACTAGCCTGGCAGCCAACGTTGGGAATTGTGCAGCTGCATGCATGCAGGCACCCTGCCTGCCTACCTCCTACGTACTACATATATCGCATCGATCTTCATATATATCTGTCATCTGTGGAGTCAAAGAGTAATATAGCTCGGGAGAGACTGTAGCCATAAGTATACAGTGCGCATGTACTGTGCTACTCACACTGCTCTGCTGCTGCTGCTGCTGCTGCCTCGAGCTGGAGCTGCCGCAGGCGCCGCCCCCACCGCCATTGCCGCCCAGGTACGGCGAGCTAAGAGCCTGGAGATCAAGCAGATGCAGGTTCATAACAAAAGTGAGAGACGATCAACTCATTCACACTGCAACCTAATAAGCTAAAACCCTGGACTGAGCTAGCCATGAGTGAGTGAGAGAGAAGGCTGAGCTAGGAGCAGTGCATGCATGCATGCACTGGACTGGACACGGCTCCTTTCCAAAAAGGCACGCACTGTTGCGTGAGAGCAGGCTAAAAAGATTTTGCATGCTGTGTCTGATCAGACTAACACATGCAGGGAGGAGGCGTCTTTAGCAGCGAGACCACCTGGCTCTTTTTGTTTCACTTGCCTAGCCCCTTGTGCATCATCACTATACACTATGCTATATATGCATGTAATTGTAATGTAATGTAGATGCAGTGCCATTTAGTTAATTTGCAGATCATCTCATGGCCGATCTAACAAAGTCCTTTGGGACTACTGTGAAGTACGTAGCTCCGCTCCTCGATCGACGGCAATGGAGCTGTCTCCGAAAAGCATGTAGACGAACAAGGAACAATTGCATGCAGGAGAATACTTTATGTGTGTGACTACTGATGGATGTACTGTTTGTGCTGGCCGTGGTATGGGCACGCATGCCTGGCCTGCATGGAGGAGAGAGATAGTACTAGCACACACACCAGAGAGAGAGAGAGAGAGAGAGAGAGAGACCTCAATTTGACCGTGTAGGAATCTGATGTACCCAATGGCTTCAAGGAGTACAGACGCAGTGTCAGTCTGGCAGAAAAGAGAGGTTAGCCCATGTCAGGATCTCTTTTTTGTATTTTTCTCTGGAAAATTGGATCTTCTTTTACATGACCATCAGACTTGAAAAAAGAAGATGGTAGCACAAGCACAAGACATATATGAACATATCCAGGAGTCCATGAAGATGCATACACTCCCTATCGAAGAATATGGTACATTAGAAGTTTCAGCAATTAACCACGCACATATGTATAGCTATATATGCTCGACATTGTCAATTACGTGCATATAATTAGTTCATAGGCTTATTTTGGCTTAATAATTGTCTCCTCGTTTGCGCCAGAACCTGTTCAATTATATTTTCAAACGAAGTGGCGTTTAAGAATTGTATGCACACAAAATATAGTCACTTCAAACCTATATAAGAACGAGGTTTTCATGTAGAAAAATGAATTTACAGCTAGCTAGTAGGTTATTCAGCTAGTGTGACATAAGAGATTACCTAGCTATGTAATTAGTTCATGCTGTCTACAACGCCATGCATTTATATGAAGTAGGTCTAACCCTTTTTGGGTTAGTACAAGGTATAGTCATTAATTACATGGATAATTAACAGTACATCTGACTATCTGAGGAGGCTAGAAAAGCACTACATGATATTATACGTTATGGGATCACATCATCTTATAATATTGCTCTATCTTATGTCTTTCCCGATGGTTTCTAGCTAGCTTCTCTTTTGGATTGATCATCTATGTATGATGTATCGATTGACCAGAGAAAACATCTAGTACTTGTTCATATCAGGTTGTTATTCTATCATAAGCAACACTTCACTAGACTAACACATTTCTTGTATTCTTCCTAAAATTAATTAAATATGATAGTCTAAACTCTAACGCTAATGATAACTCTTCCATTGATTAGAAGTATAATATATGGACAGAGACTAGGCTCTACTAATATGGTGAAACGTGTAGTCTTCAAGAGGATATGGAGTAATGTATACCTTCCCAAACGGGGAGACAAGCTGGTGAAGGGCAGTTATTCTATCCCCTAGCTTCTCCTTCCTCACCTGAAGCAAAAGAACAAGCAAAACATACTAAATATGCCATCATTCCAGCCCCTGCCTATCTCACCTCCTCTCTCACCCCCACAATGATTCCATGCCTGTCCATTTCAGCGTGCATGCTTCAATGCTAGATTGCTCTCAATGCCTGGCCCATGCTCATCGAGAGAGAGAGAGAGAGAGAGAGAGAGAGAGAGAGAGAGAGAGAGAGAGAGAGAGAGAGAGAGAGGACCTTCACAGTAGATTGGGCGGGGGAGTGTTCTTGGGTCCTAGCCTTCTTGAAAGCTGCTCCAGATGCTGTGCTGATGCTCTAGGGAAACACAAAAAAGACGCAACAAATTAAGTCACTAAATTTCTACTTCCACAAACTTAACTAACTAACCGACATCGTTTATACCTTACCTCCAAGTGAAAATTCCTTTTTTTTTTATCGATTTATCTATCTTTCTATCTATCTATCTAAAAGGAGTGCTTAAAGAAGACCTTTTTTTCAGTCTTCACTTGTTCCTAATTAAAAAGCTACCATTCATGTGCACATGGAAAAATTAACCAAATGTCTTGCATCCATCCTTACCTCGCGTGGCGAGCTGTGGTTTGAGAACTCCAACATGTTGCTTCCGAGGGAGGTGGTCGAGGTGATGCAAGAAGACCTAGGAGAGGAAGCTTGCTGCAGGCCGGTGTTGTGGTGGTGATGGACACCTTCTCCCCATGGAGAGGACCTTGCAGGTAATGGGATCTCATCGCTGGTGCTGCTCCCATGGCTGGTCGTGGTGGTGCTGTAGATGTAGCTGCTGCTCCCATCAGCTTCTGCACCGGAGCTGCCTGCAGTTGGGAACAGCACCTGCCCTTCCGGCCAGTTCTTGTACCTCTCTTCACCACCATTAGCCAATCCACCGCTGGATGATCGCAATACATCTCATTGTAAAATTGTAATATTGCATGCGGTTCTTTAAAACATTTATTTCGCAAGCAAATAACAGAAAATATGGTTCACAAAGTTGCCAAAAATATCAAGAACGACGTGTGTGTGTGATCATAGACATGTGCTACAAGAACAGAGAGGGGGAGAGAGAGAGAGAGAGAGATCAGTTACATGAAGAGATGGCTCCATGACTCCTGGAGCTGGCCGTGGCTGCCGCCGCCGCCGCCGCCGCCGCCGTCATGCCACGGTGTAGTAGCGCTGGTCGTAGGCAGTGGGTAGTGATTAGAGAGGAGCAGGGAGGAGAAGGAATGGAGAGGGGAGGATGGCGCGGTGGTGGAGGGCAAGAAAAGAGACGGATTGTGCTGCTCAAAGGGGGGCCTCAAATTATTCATGCTCCACCATCCATGGCCTTCCCCCATCTCCCCCACTAGAGGTGATGATTTGTGGAGGAGTCCCCTATCCATATTCTTTGATATGCTCTCCAGCACAAGCAAGCAGGCACTCACTCAGTCTCTCCTGAAGTCCTGATCTCTATCTATCTGATCTCTCTCTAGCTTTGCTCACTCTCCACGATCTCCTTGCTATCTCTGCAAGCCCTTTTACTCCTTGAGGTCAACCTTTAGAGAGAGAGAGAGGAGCGAGGAGGAAGAAAGCTTGTGAGCCTTTGGACAAGGGAATCTCATGGCACTAGCCAGAGAACTAAGTGGAGTGGAGAGGGAGCCTGAAAGAAGCCATGTGTTTTATTTTGCCTCCCCCTCCCTCTCCACACCTTTACCTGTTTAATTTTCCTTTTTTTTCTGCTCCCCTCCTTTCTTTTCTTTCTTTTTTTCTTTCTTTTCCTTCCTTCTTTTGTTTTTGGCCTGCTTTTGCTTTGGTGAAGAAATGTGTCAGGGGAAAGGTGTAGCGTTGCATCCAGGCTGCTTTTAAAGAATGGCCATACGAAAGGAAGTTTTTTCTCTTTTGGAGGAGCATTTTTCCTTTGTCGTGAAAAAGGCTTGTGAGGCTACATACATGCAAGGAGTGGGCTCACAGGTTACAAGGGAGAGAAGGTATATGCTTGAGATCATGAACAGATCTGAGTGTCAGGTCTAGTTGTGCAGACTACACTAAAAACGTCTGTCACTTAGACAACAAGAGACTTAATTTGGGAAGGCACATGCATGCATGCCGAGTTAAGGCAAGTCTTCACCCTAGTTAAGGATGGAAAGTTGATCTCATTGGTTGAGTGTCCTTTTATGTGCCTTAATTCTTTCCCTATATTGGATATTTCGTGTCCAACATTTACTGCTGGAATTTTCTAGATAGCAAACATTATGCAGTACCTAATTAATAAGATTCTTGCTACATGAATTTTTTTATTATTTATTTTTGTACTTACTACATAACTAGTGCCTTTTTATTTGGGGAATTTTACTTAGGACACTTTAAATTTCATGCCATTTGTTATAAGATACCGGTGAGTCACTGACATGGTCCTAGCTAGGGCCCATATGTCACTGACACAAGCAGTGTCCCACAACAAGTATATGAAATTTAGAGTGTCTTATAGCCAATTCTGCCTTTTTATTTGACTATTTTTTTAACGAAAAGGGTAGGAACTTTGCCATTCTATTTAGACTAAGTCCAACCCAATTCCCTTTATTTCACTCCCATCCCCTTCCCCATTCCCATCAAAGATTCCTTCCCGTCCTATGAAATATCTCCAACCATATTCCCTTCCTCACTCCCTTCCTAACCATATCCATAATTTTTTATTGGTTTTTGAAACCACTATACCTACCATGTATATGTACTGCGTACACGTATTATTACAGTACGTATACACCCCTTCTGCCGTGTTTTGTACATGCATTATGTGTTAAAACTAAAATATAATTAAAAAATGTTTCCGACCTAATAAATGAATTTAAATAATTCATTTACAACATTTCACATATGACAAAATCCCTGAGGGATATAGATTTTCACGATATTCAAACATTGCAGAATGTACTGTATGAAATACAGAAAGATTTTGTGAATATATTTTTGGACGACGGATCATATATTGCAGTACGATACATTGGTCTTTGTTGGGAATCTTCCAAGACAAGCAACCCAGCTGTGGCACCCGTGATCTCATGATAGCTTACTGGAGAAGCTAGCTGGTCCCTTTCCTTCCACGAGAAGACTCACATATCTGCCCAAAAAAGGAGGGCTGGGTAGCTGATAAGCATAAAGCCGTGCACAATAGGTGTCGAACCGTCTTATGTAGTTGAGGTAGCCATGGAGAACGAGATTAGTGCGTGGAGTTCTGGAGGCTCTTCGGATGAAGTCAAGTTGTTATCGAGCGATGAAAACTTCGAGGAGGACGAAGTTTTGATGCTTGCGGCAATTGACGCAGAAGAACATGCCGTGAAGGGAGGTAAATGATGGGGTGGATCGGTTCATGGCCACGCCACAATCGATCGTGGTCGAGATGAAGGTGCCAAAAGGCTATACCACGATTACTTTGCTGATAACCCTGTCTATGGGCATGTGTACTTCAGGCGCAGGTACGCTTAATCTCATTCCCTCGAAACATTTGAGCGTCAAGAATGTGTAACTTATGTGTATCCGTCTGTATTGCCTTACAGGTTTAGGATGAGCCGCCAGTTATTTTTGCGCATTGCCGGGGCTGTGGAGGCACATGACGATTGGTTCAGGCAAAAAACAGATGCCCTACGGAGGCGTGAACTTCATCCCTTGCAAAGATGACCGCAGCAATGCGTCAACTATCATATAGGGTCCCCACTGACAGTACTGACGAGTACGTTAGGATCGGCAAGAGCACAGCTTTGCTTGCTCTGAAGAAGTTTGTTGCAGCCATCGTCCAAGTCTTCGAACCCGAGTATCTCCGCGCACCGACGGCAGAAGACACTGCCCGTCTGCTTGCCGTTGGGCAACAGAGAGGCTTCCCCGGGATGCTCGGCAGTATCGATTGCATGCAATGGGAGTGGAGGAATTGTCCCAAGGCATGGCACGGGGCATTTAGGGCTCACACCAGAAAACCGTCCATAGAGCTAGAAGCAGTCGCTTCTTACGACTTATGGATATGGCATGTCTTTTTCGGAATGCCTGGTAGCTTGAATGATATCAATGTTCTACATCGTTCTAACGTTTTCGATAGGAAGATGGAAGGTACTGCACCGATGGTGAACTACAACATCAGCGGCAACAACTACGCCTTGGGATACTACCTGGCCGATGGAATATACCCCGAATGGGCAACCCTTGTGAAACCAATTCATACTCCTCGGGGAAACAAGAGGACACTCTTCAGCGATGTGCACGCTGCGGTGAGAAAAGACGTCGAACGGGCATTTGGCGTCCTACAAGCAAGGTTTGCCATCATATCTGGTCCCAGTCGCTGCTGGGACCAGAAAACGCTTAGTAATATAATGAAGGCATGTGTTATTATGCACAACATGATAGTTGAAGATGAGCGCCATGGTCCGCCTCAAGGGGTCGATTATGACTACATGGCACCTTCCGTCCAAACCACAAGGGGAATGGATGCGCAGGTCCTGCACTACATCTAGGCAACTCACAGGATCAGGGACCGTGCAACTCATCGCCGGCTACAGGAAGACCTGGTCGAGCACCTTTGGCAAGTATACGGCCGCCACTAGGGGAATGTAATTGTGTGGAGTGCTTCAAATGGTTTATCCATTTACATGTGTTGCACCTATGTCATTTCCACTTTATGTTAGGAGTATGTCATGTTTTTACATTTCATGTACTAAGTCGTTCGTACCCACCTGTGTTGCACTCCATGTCGCAAATTGTGTTGTTCAAAATAAATAAATTGGAAGCACTTCTAGTTGTTCAAAATAAATGCGTACATAACGTGCCTTGCACATATGAAGTTTACTTTCTTTCATACTACATAATCATTTATGAAGAAAAAAAGCACACATTAACAAAACTATTATAACTAAAACGGGCATTATTGCATTGAATCAACACTTTGCAACAACCATATCACATCTTATAATATGTCAACGAACGGCAACAACCACCAAGTTAGCCATTGCAACAACCATTATGCCAAGCACAACATATATATCATCCAGGTAACATGTCACTGAAAGAAGAAGATAATACAGTATACACATGGAGAGAGAGTAGGACAAAGGGAGAGATAAGAAGGGGGAAGAGAAAAAACGCGACCCGACCAAGCGGTAGGTCTTAACAGGGCACCACCACGCAAACCCCCTCCCTCCTGATCGAAGATCGAGCCCACACGATACACTAACCGCCACTACCACACGGGATGCTCGACCAATCGTCTGCAACCGCTGTTGCCAACTATGTTGTGGGGCACGCAATGGTTGGCTGGCCGTCAGCCACCACCGCCGCACGGGATGCTCGACCAAGACACTAGAAAAGGACATCAGTTGTCACTGCCACGTGGGATGCTCAAATGAGATGCCAGCTGCCACCGTTGCCAACCACGCCACATTGCAAGCGATTAGGCGAAGACTTGGTATGCCATCGCCACCATCACGGGATATTTGACCACTTGACGTTTCAAGATTTGTGTCCGAAACCTTATATATGTGCCACTGGGTGTGGCTGATCATGCATTGCGAAGGGAGATGAGATGTGGAATTCGACGGCACAAAATTTGATTTATTTAGAGAAACTCAGCTGAACATGTATATATAGATCCCCGATAAATTTATGAAGCTGCGGGGAGAAGCAGAACATATATAATGTTGGGTTGGGTCTGAAATACTTGTCAAACAACGAGATCGCAGGAAACAAATTTCTCCTTAAATCAATTGGATTATTTGATAACTAATTTGATTTATATGCACGTATTATGTGGTAACAAAAATTAAATGGACATTCGATTGACACAAAAAAAAGGCCCAGCGATTAGCTTCTAAACTTTTTCATCAAGTGTGATTACTCCTAAGTTGCTTCGAGGCTAAGTTGAACATGGTTCTATCTCACACACACACACGTAGCTATGCTACTCTCCCAGGCGGCATGCACAGTGCGCTTTAATCCTTCAGCAAAACTGTGGTCGAGCTTGCTGCCTTTGTGCTTTCCTAACATTCCTCTATTCTGCTTGGGGATGCATAAACTAAAGACCTTAAAGAACGAGCCGTTTTTGCTGCGGATTTTAGGGGTGGAATCGACTATACAAGTATTTCCGTTGTTGTCACCTTCGGACAGCAGCAGTAGTACTAGCTACTCGTTGCATTGCATAGCATGTAATTAAAGAGTGTATGAATGGATCATCAAAAGCATTCTTAATTAAGTAGCTAGGTGACTCTCACTGTGTCCACGTCTGATATTAATAAGCAGGTTCCCCCTCTTCTGTGCATGACTGACTATCAGGATAGAGTTTGTCCTGTCATGAGTCTAGCCACCAGATCGTTTGGGCACAGCTAGCTAGCGGACGTGCATCGGTAATTGCTTGATGAAGATTTTGACCATAAGCTAATCATCAATCCGTCCTTGTTGTACGCTCCACTGCTATATATGTCGCATTTATTGGGAACCACTACTATAGATTTGAGCTTGTGCTTCACAAGCGGTTCGTAAAGCCTCTAGAAACGGTTATATAACCGTTTCTAAGCAACCGCGACTGATGCTCGCGGGAGCATCAAAAGTAGTTCTATGAACCGCTTCTAGTGGTGTCTAGAAAGGTAAAAAATATTGGGATATGCAGGATTAATTCGAACCTAGGACCTCACCCCTCCTCGTGACCTACGCCTCACCCAACTAGCCAACCCACCCATGTATGCTCTCTAATGAGATAAGGCAAGGTTTCCTTTTAACAATTCGAAAAATGGGCCTGTAGCAGCGGTTCATAATACGAACCCCTCTAAAGCCCCTTCTAGAAGCGGTTTGTAATACGAACCCCTTCTGTTGCTTGGGTTTTAGAAGGGTTCGTGTCCCCAACCGCTGCTAGAGGTGCTTGGGGTTTAGAAGGGGTTTGTGAAACGAACCCTTTCTGTTGCTTGGGCTTTACAAGGGGTTCGTATTATGAACCGCTTCTAGAGAGGGCTTTTTGGCTTGAGCTATTGAACTGCTTGTGCTGCAATTATTAGAAGCGGTGCGCATCGAACCGCTTATGATATATCGTTTTGTAAAGGCCGATTTTCTAGTAGTGAACGCTGACCTAGAAAATTGGAAAATATTTTAAGGATAAATTAGTTTACAACATTACGTCCTTGTGCTTCATGTTGGCAACTTGGCATGCAACACCAAACTCGTTCTTAATTGGCGTATATATATTTGGTGGGGAATTTTACCATCCTTGAAGAGTTACCAGATACCTCAAGATACCAGCTCAGCAATAGATTAGATATTTAGAAAATAACTCTCTCTTCTCTCTCTCCTCGAGACCTATGCCATATATCACACGCCACCGCCGTCTTGCCATCGTCGCCGTCATGCACGGGTCGGCGTGGGGAGAGACGGACGGCAGAGAAAGAGATTGGCAAACTTAGCACATCAACTAAACGGAGCAATAGCTAGCTGGTTCCGGTGGCAATCTCTTCCGGCTGCCGGCATGATTTTTAAAGATCGCGTGCGCCTGTCACCGAAAGACCCAGCAAGTCGGACTCTCTCATCGAAACTTAGGGGGATCATATCTCATTAGTCATTAGTTGACACCAATCTCTATTTGCCCTAATCACCTCGAGCTAGCTACCTAGCTAGCTAGTGTTATATGCATATGTTCATGACCCGTAAATATAATATTCAGCTGACCATTCAAGCTAGCGAGTATGTGCCCTATATACATGTTCAATTCGTACATAGGTTAATGTAGCTGGAGGTTCCAAGGCTACCATCACAGCTTGTCGGCGCTAGCTTAATGATCATTGGCCTAGTTCTAACTCGAAAACTTAATTAATACAGTACGTCATGCAGTCGTCAATGTGAAGTCATCAGAGAGTGTGTGGGGCATCTGCACCAGAAGGACGGTGGAGATTAAATCGGCGGCACCAGGCCAGGCCACACATGCGTATACATTATACACTACTTAAAATGTGTAGGCACCCAAGTCAATGACCCTTGTATATGTGTACGATCTCCCAATCAAATTTTGCCGTTTCATACAATTAATAAACTTACGGTAACGAAGTTTAATTTCAACTCATACCAAACTATTTTGATCTACTTTTTTTATAAAAAAATTAGTACGCTTGTATTAGCGATTATAAACCATAAACCATGAAGCTAGCTAACTAGCTTAAACTAGTTAAACTAAGACGAAATTCATTTTATTTTCTATGTTTTCATATATGAAACATACATTTTTTTAGGTATACAAAGATATCGATGTTAAACATCACAAATCTCTTAATCACATAAACACATAACATTGATCATTTAGGTATGGATTTTTTTTATGACGGACCCAAACTATTGTAAGTCATTCATTGTGTTTGATCCAATGGTCCAGTGATCTCTTTCCTCTATAGGGTTATATGATAAGTACATCCAAACCATATATATATGATCCAACGGTGTAGAAAACTCTTAACTCCTGGTGTAGCGTAGGAGTGCTCTTTAATTAGGTATATATCTAGCCACGAAGGTGCACATGTACATATCCAGATTATGGCACACACAAAAGGAGCTGTTAGCAGCAGGAATTAAATTAACTGGGTACCGGCCGGCCGGGACCAAGGGAAGAGAGGAGAGGGTAACGACATGTGCCAAATGCCAACTCGTTCTAAAGTCCCATAACTCACAATGATAACCAGGGAGTCAGGTCAAGGCGCCAAGCCAGCTTGGACCTGATGATCACCTGCACTGCAACTGCGAAAGCCCAGGGTCCGGTTTGTAATCTTGTAATAACAGTGTATGTCGGGGCATCCTTAATTTCCCTGACACTAGCAGTGGTTAATTGGATGCACGACCGGAAGGCAGAACATTCAACGTCGATCTTCTCCCACCTAGAGTTGCATTGCCAAGCATTTTATATACAGTTGCAGTTGTACTTGTACATCGCATGAGTTCTTGAGAAACCTCCAAGTTTGATTCTGATTATTTGTCCATTTTTCCGCCTGATATATACACACGACGAGTGAGCTACGGAGCTGAAAATTTTAGCTAGTACAGAACATATACAGGAGCTATAGCTTCCTAGCAGCGACATGATGCACTGCTGAATCCAAGTATACCTAGCTCTATACCAATTGATTGGTGCCTGCCATATATACGTACGAAATCAAGGCGAATCATTGGCGAGTTGACCAGAGACCAGACCAAATTACTAGCTAGCTATAGCAACTGGCTATACCAGAAACACACACACACTCTCTCTCACTGACACTGCAGCTAGCTTAGCAAATGTCAAAAGCTGTTAGAAAGGAAAGAAAAAGAAGGGAAAATGTAAGGAAAAAAGACTGGCCGTCCCTCAGATTCAGAGTCGCTGGCTGCCCCGCCCGGCCGTGTGGGCACGGGCGCATCATCACGGACACACACATGACATGATCATTCGCGCGAGCGCGCGTACGTACGTAGGGCCCCAGGCCTGATCTTGATGGATGCATGGCCTTAGTTCGCAGGCGATCGATCGGAGAAGAAGAAGGAGGAGGAGGCGTCGTGCGCGCGAGGGCAAGCGCGCGGCCGGCGGTTGGTGGTGGCGCGTGCATGCATGCGCGCGTGCGGCCGGGCCGGAGACGGTTCTTTCAGCGCCCGCGCGCGTAGGGTTTGCTGCTGCTGCTCGATCGGGCGATCCATCCATGGTGGCGGGGCCGCCGGCCGAAAACGATCTCTCGTTGTCAGTGCCGGGAGAGAGAGAGATGCAGTGCTGCAGCAGCGGTTCATGGTCATGGCGGCATACGTGCGAAACCGGCCTGCTTTTCTGGCTAGCGGGGCCGACGCCTCAAGTCTGAATCTGTTGGCTCAAGCTTGAAGGATCGTCAAAGGGGGAGGGAGAGGGGCCGACAGCGCGTGCTCGCCACCATGATGGGTGCAGCGAAGGAAGGAACTGGTCGCCATCGCCACCCAAGACTACTCCGTGACACGGAGAGGGAGACGACCGCTTTAGACCTTCTTCCACTACGTTCATGCCGGCCGAGAGATGGGAATATAGCGACAAGTGCACTTGGGTGCTCAAGAGAAAGAAGAGAGAGAGAGAGGGACTTCACGGTGCGCAATGAGTTGTGCCACGTGGATATATAAGGTGCTCTTTTACTGTACGTATTGGTAAATATATATTAGGACGGTAGCGTAATTAAGATCTAAGGCCCTGTCTGGCACAGCTCCACCTCTCAACTCCATCTTAAATATGGAGTTTGTAGGTTAAAATAAAGTGACTTAAGTTTATATTTTTAGTTTATAATATAAATAAGATGACTCAACTAAACATCCTCAATGTACTCACAACTCCAGCTTTATGAATTTCTAGAGTTAGAAATAAAGTGCTCTACCAACTCCACTAATGGTGGAGCTGGAGCTGTGCCAAACGGGGCCTAATCGTCCATTCAAAAAGTCTATCATTGTAGTATAAATACTATCATAATAGTATAAAAGAACAAAATCAATTTAAATCGTTATATCAAAAGAAATGAATGGTTCATATTTATTTTTCTGATATGTAAAATTTCTCTATATAAGAGTCCGTTTTCATTGTAGGAAGCTATTGAGAAAGCGCAAAAACTGTTTAATTTATCTGACATATTGAACTGTCTTTTGAAACGACAATTTTACAACACTCCCTCCATTATAGGAAAAGCCCAAAATCTCGAAGGCCAAAACCGTCGAGATAGAGTCCAAAACAGTCGAGAAAGATCACTCTCGACGGCCAGCCACCGAGAAAAGGCCGTCGGGTCAGCTACATCGAGAGAAATGGACACCTAGCCGTCGAGAGTACCTCTCTCGACGGCTTAGCATGCCCCGATCAAGAAAGGTGGTGGAGCAGACCGTGAAGCAGGTTGACAACATCGGACTGCTCTCTCTCGATAGCTAGCAACCAGTCGTCGAGAGTGAGGCTGCCACGTTTGCTGGGCTGGCCCACGTCGGTTGTAACTGTAACCTCTCTCAACGGCTAGGACATGGCCATCGAGACAATACGTTTTTGGGTCCGCCTGCCTAGGGGCCTCTCTCGATGACTGGTCCTAGAGTTGGCCGTCGAGAGAGAAGCTGCCAGGGGAGGGCTGGGTTTCGGTCTATAGCTAGTACTCTGGACGGCTTGTATACGACCATCGAGAGTTCTTAATTTTTAGAAAAATAGCTAAAAAGTTTTTTAAAAAATCAGAATTTTGCGGTAGCAGTTGCTGCAACCTGCAAACCCAAACAACACACCCAAATAGTGTCACATATATGCCACATTTCCAGCCATATCCATATCCATCCACATGTACCACACATGTAATGTACAA
Source organism: Olyra latifolia (assembly GCA_036346145.1). Taxonomy (NCBI): domain Eukaryota; kingdom Viridiplantae; phylum Streptophyta; class Magnoliopsida; order Poales; family Poaceae; genus Olyra; species Olyra latifolia. Next base: position 50,415,082 of record CM070524.1, on the reverse strand, counting down.
AATGAGCATAAACATCGATCACATCCATAAATATATAGAGGTCTGGAGCCGCTGAACCGGAACCCTATGAACCATGCAACACAGTTAAACATATGTGGTTTGAAGTCTTGGTTTTGACAACGATTTAGGATAAGAAATCAGGTTAATACACGTACCGCCTCTGGAATGGTGCACGTCCAAGGGTGTAGAATTCCGGATACACCCGGAGAGGTAGTCTGGCCCCTGTAACCGCTCGGTCCCGCCTAAACATTCGCGAAATATGAAGTTAATGAAAGAGATGTAAAAACTGAAATGTGATTTTAAGAAGACCGTATATACCCCGGCGAGTCAAGAAGCATGCTCCAAGGCTAGGAGTCTCACATGAAACTCATGGCGCTTACTCTCATGCTCCCGCCAATGCTCCTCCTCCGACGTCCTCAAGCTAGCATGGAGGGCCTATAGTAGCTCCTCATGCTCCTTCCTCTCCTACTCCCTCTCCCTGAGGATCCACGGCTCGAACTCACACTACAGGAAATGACCTATTTCTCGACGGCCCAACCCGTCGAGACAGGCTTGAGAAACGGCCGTTGAGACAAATAGGTCGAGACATGCCACCTTTATTGATGGTCCAGCCGTCGATATAGCCTCTCTCGACGGCGTAGAATCCGGCCGTCGAGACATGAGAGATCACGACCGGATAGCCGTTACCCGGCTCTGTCTCCATATGTCTCGATGACAAACAGCGGCCGTCGAGACAGCTGACTGGCCAGAGGGACCCTGGACATGTGGCAGCACCATCTCTCTCGACGACCGCGGCAAAGGTCAAGAGAGATAGCCTCCAGGGGAGGCTCGGAGGCCCCCCCTCTATCGACGGCTTCGTTGGGGCTGTCGAGAGAGCTTGACTCTAGAGAGATGCATGGCCCACCTGGGAGACACATGCCACCCCAGGCACTCGGGTCAGATCGATTGCAATGGCTGGCGCCACATGCCGTCGAGAGAGCCTATGGCCCACCGGTCAGAGACGCCCTCCCAGACGCTCGAGCTAGGCTTAGCCTATCGAGGGCTGTCTCGATGGCTTGCATTGCGGCCATCAAGAGTGTCCATGGCCCACCGGGCAAAGGTATGCCCTCCCAGGCGCTCGGGCCAGGCTTGGCCTACCGAGGGCGGTCTTGACGGCGACCACATAAACCGTCGAGAGAGCCCATGCGCGCCAACGGACCGGTGCGAATTTTTGTTTTTCCACTCTAGTTGTCTCGACGGCTGACGTAGGGCCGTCGATAGATACTAGCTAACGTCGTGTGTCAGCCTGCACTACCGTGAGGGTAGCCGTTGAGACAGCTTTATTCACTCGACGGCTTGTTCTTAGCCGTCGATAGAGATTATCTATATCGACGGTCATCTCGTGGCTGTCAAGAATGCTAGGCCTGGTCAGCTTTCGTTGCATTTCCTGTAGTGTCACGACGGCTCTCCACGGCACTACGGGTGGCCTTTACCTCAGGCATGTAGGCCTTGGATCTACAGCAAAGCAATGTGATTAGTTAGAACATGCATCTAGCTGCAAGCAACTAAGAATTTGATAGAACTCTCACTTCAGGTGATCCCTACCGATCGCCAGCCTCCCATGAGCCTTCACTAAAGGGTCAAGGGGCTCCTCATCCGGATTGCTCTTGGGCACGTGCTCCTAGGTGTATGCCTGTCGGTATTGATCCTGCGTTTGGTTTAGGTCAATATGGGTATTGATGCCAAAATTTGGTTTCAACGAAACACACGCGAACTTAGGGAGTAGGATCCCTAACAGCACTGGAAGAAGGGTCCAATGCATGCCAGCCGATTTGATCTATAATTGGCAAGAGAAGACACAATCAGCTTTAAAATAGCCGATTGGATCTATAATATAATGTAACATCTTCATTTTTCAAAAACAAAATCATATGCATTGCATTGCATGAGAATTTTTAAAAATATTAAAGCATTTAAAAATGATTATGTTCCTAATTAAAAAGGAAAAGCTCTGCAAAATAAAAACTTCCCAAAACCTAATTGCAATTATAATATTAATTAAAGTCTTGTAAAAAGATTTGTTTAAGCAAAATAAATTGTTAATACTAATTTTACTAATTTTTCGTTTATTAAATGCTATTTTACATTTTATCTTTAAATAATTATTTATCTATGATTTAAAGTTGAAATAAATTAATTATGGGATTTATTTTCTATTCTATCCCTCTTGCAAGTGGACCCCACCTATTTTTTCTTTTTCTTTCCTTTTCCTTTCCCCTTTCCTTTTCCTTTCTCTCCCTTCTCCCTTCTTTCTTTCTTCCCTGATTCCTTCTCGATCTCCCTGTCCAAAACGACAGGCAAAAACCTCCCCTATCTTCTCTCTTGGGACCCTCCCTAGAATCCTTCCCAAAACCAGCAAAATTGGTTCCCACGATCCTAGGGGATCAATCCCTGCCCGAATCGTCTTCCCCCTTCCCTAAATCCCCCTCCACAACCCTACATAAGTCCCAGCCGCCGCCACCCCCTCACCTTTTGCCTCTCTGTGAAATTCGTCATCGGGTAAGCTCCATTGGCCGAATCCTCCGAGGACGTCCTTCCTCTCCCTCCCCTGGATTTATCCCACCTTTCGGCCCTAGGAATCATTGACCGAGCTCGCCGAATTTCATCACCGAAGGTGTTGCTGTCCTCGCCGTCGCCGATTTTCGCGAATTCGTCGCCACTGCCGGTAATCTCCCCTCCTTCCTCTTCCCCTAGCCTCCCTAAGGTGCCTAGGCCCTACTCCCCCGACCAATTCAGCCGTAGCACCGCCGCAGCGCGCCTCCACTTTCCCGTGGCCGCCCACGCCGCCAGAGCACGCCGTCCGCCGCCGTGGCAGGGGAACTCACCCTACCTCCCGCCGCCGCCTCCTCACACGCCCGTCGCCGGTCGCCGATCGCCGGCCGCCGCCGTGTTACCGCTGCGCCACGCCGTCACCGCCGCCATCGTTGCCGCCACATCCTCATTGCCGACCACTTTCCGCGAATCGGTGCCTCGACAAGAACCGCCGCCCTTCCTCTCCCTTTCACCCTATCACGGTCGCTGCCATGTCGTCGTCGTCACCGCCGCAGGCCGAGCCGCGGCCATTGTGCTCTCGCTTGGTCACCGACAGGTGGGTCCTACTCGTCGACCACCCGTCGGGCCGCGCTGGACCAGGCCGCCCAGCCTCCTATGCCCTCTCCCATCGGGCCGCACCATCACCCTGCACTGGGGCCGGCCTTCCAAGGCCTAATCGCCGCCCTCTTACCCCCGCGTTGGACTGCCAGCCGGGCCATATCCTGCGCGTGGGCCGCTTCGCCACCGGGCCGCGGTGTTGCGCCAAAGCCAGGTCGAGCCGGGCACTAAGCCGAATCTGCGCGCACGCCCCGCAGGCTGACTCGGCATGGCGGGACTTTCGCCCAACCCGAGGAGATTTCCTTTTCTTTGTTAAAATTAAGACAGAACCTTAATAATTCCGTATCTTCAATTTTATAATTCCAAAAATTATGAAACAAATTTTAAAATGTTTGTAAAATCATTGTCTACTGATTTATAAAGTTTCATGTGCATTGGCATACATTTTATTTCCTTTTTTTTCTTTTTGCATTATATTTATTTATTTAATTTCATTGCATTAGATTCAAACGCCGAGGGTTTTATTTCCGACGCAGCGGAGGACCCTACTCACTTCGTCGATCAAGGCAAGTGCTGAAACCTCTGGACCCATGTTTTTCAAACATGTTTTGTAGAATTTGAACCCCAACATGTATGTTTAATATAAAAATGCTAATCACCTAAATTGTCCGGCTAAATCCCCAACAATAACTAATTCTCATAAAATATTCCTTGCTGCCATAGGTTATTAATTTTGATTAAATATCGCCATACCCTTGTCTAAGTTTTACATCTCCTTAGTGATGCTCATTGTCGAACATTTAATCATATGCTTGTCGCCATTATTTACCAATTTACCACGTGATTTTTAGATGACAATTGGTGTTGCCATTTGTTTGTAAATGGGCTGTTTAATAGTGGGTGCTATCGGGAAAACTATTTTGTAAAACTTGATCGGGGTGGATGGTTGCAAGGATGGTGCAACATGCACGAGATTCGGGTCCAGTGTGGGACCCACCCTGATCTCTAAGGACTGATTCCTTGAGGTAGACGAGCTTAGTACAACAGTGGAATCATTGAGTGCTTGTATGGGCAAGGCTCAAGAGGGGGCTTCAGCCAACTAGAGTAATTAGCGCTGTGGTGGAATCTTTAGAGGGAGTGTCAGGCTAGGGGAATGTTGGTTAAAGACCTTGTGGTGTTCTTTTCCTTTGGGTGATTCTTAGGAAAGACCACCTCTCGTGGGTAAAGCGTGCAACCTCTGCAGAGTGTAAAACTATCATGATAGCCATGTCCACGGTCAAGGACGGACGACGGGAAGCTGTCTCATTGGTACTTCTTACCTGTTGTTTTCTAAATGGTGTTTTAAAGGAAAACCATGATCGGAGTCGTGTGTTTTGGTTTTTCTCCTCATAGTTGGTGCTATGAGCGATGAGGGTAATTGCACGGTGGGTGCCGTGAGTAGTCAGGTTCGGGCAAAACCGGTTGAGGCCGGAATTTCAAAGAAAATAATTTAGATATTTGTTTTCCACAATGCTTTTCAAAATTATTTTATAAAATCTTAGGAAAAACTCGCAAAACTGGCTTTATGCAAAAGAACCCGTACCCTTCCCTTGTTAGCCATAATTGCATATAGTCAGCCTTGCTTGTTGAGTATAAAGTATACTCACCCTTGCCTTTCATGCGGGGCTGCTCATTCCAACGAGCAGGATGCGACATCGAAGAGGAGGTGTATTAGGACGGGGACTTCGCTGAAGGAGTTCAAGATGAAGACTACTCCGACGTCTAGGAGCGCATTCTTCGAACATGCCTGTGGAAATGTGTTGGGTTTCCATTTGAGTTGAACTGTTATTTGAATTTCCGCTGCCAGGCCATGGAGCCTAAACTTTGTAATAATTAAGCGACTATGATGTAATAATTTACTTTTCGATGAATGGTGATGATCCAAACTGTATATCTATGCGTACTAGCTACTTGATCTAGGGACTAATACAGGTAAAGCACAACAGGGATTCGACTTCGTTTTGCGGGTCCCGACATATAATGAACTTACAACACTGAAGCAGATCCAAACAAGAGTGAAAGGTAGCGAACTATCGGCTTAGATTAGATCTAAATTGATAGATTTAAAAGGGTAAATAGTCTACTACTAAGCCGATAAGATCAACAAAATAGCATAAAGAAGGTAAACAGACTATCAACTAGTCAATTAGATCGTCTGATTGATAAAACGAGGGGTAAACAGACTATCAGCGAATAGCAAGCTATGAGCAATAGAACGATTGTAAACAATCTACTGCCAACAAATGTGTTGATTAGTAGGAGGGTGAAACTGAACCCTTATTGAAACGGCGATGCACAATAATATCAACTAATAGTATTTCGATAAATCAAGAAAGAAGATCGGACTTAATCGAGACAGTACTCACCTGGGTTTGTACCATGAAGCTGATCGAAAGGCGATGCGCAACAAATCGATTAAAGACAAAATACAATGAAACTATTCTAATGCAATGAAAAATAAAGACAAGTAAAAAGTAGATATGTTTGATTGGTGTTTTGGTCCCTTTACAAGCCCCTCGGGCCAAGTATTTATACAGGACCTTGTACTAAATTTGACTATGACTCTTACTCTCATATCCGATATAAACTCGAATCTTGTTCTTCTAATTATATTTAAACTTCCTAATATACTCGTACGAAGCCGACCCTAACTCTTTTGTGCCCAATCAATCCGGCTGGGACTCTTCCTTCCAAATCCGTTTTAGCCTATTCCAGTCCCCTCCTTCCATACTAGCTTATGCCGACTTAGCCTCCTGTTTTGGCTCGTTATTTCACTAGGTCCAAGCCGATTCTGGGATATTTCCAAATCATTGGCATGTTTCCAAAATCGGTGTCAACAATGGGGAAAATGGTAGTTTAGCTAAGTAAAAGAGAGATATAACACTTACCATCTTCTATTGTGCAATGGGGTCTATGGCTGACGGAGTACCATCCTTGGCTTTCCTCATGTGTCCACGCCTCCACACGTCCATCCCACTTGGCCTATGCCCGGTTGCGAACGCCTGCATGACATAAAATTGTTACCAATTAGTGCAAGAAATAAAATGACGAAAGCAATTCTAGAGAGATTACCAGTTTGTTCACAAGCTACATGAAGGACCACTTCCTAGAGATCAAGACGTAGTCCTTGGATCCTCGGTTCTACTTTGTCGTGGTGGACCTATCATGGAACTCCTAGCTGGCCCACTTCTGTTCAAGTGCCTCCCAGGAGTCCTGGCAGTTCGTGGCCCACTCCGGTGGCACCTCGGCATACTGAGAGGCGAACAAGTACTTGCTCCAAGCCTCGGACAAGGTGATCATCTCATCGTGCTGTCTCCTAAGAAAGAAAAATAATTGGAAGTGATGATACTAATAACAATTTAGAAAGGGTTTTGGGACCTTAACTCACCTGTAGTACTCCTCAACGGCTATTACATGCGCCCCAGACTTCAGATCCTGGATCTTCTGCTACACATTCTTGTCCAGGACGGAGTCGAAGTCGGTCTTCATCAACCCATCGCGAGGACGGTATCTGAGATGAAATAGGGTAAATCAAGCAAATTAGTATTCTAATAAAAATGGTATAGGGTCTACAACTTAGTTAGCTTACCCAAAACTCCCGGATGCACGAGGAGGTGGCTGTGTCATTCCCATGCTAGGCAGCCTTGTATCATCCTAACTGTACACTGCCCTGGTGACTTCGCCTATCGTCACCATGCTCGGGTAGTACTGTCTCGCGAGGGACCCAAGGGTACTACTAGGCTAGGTCCTGTGCCTGGCATCGATCGTAGACATGTTGTTGCATATATTGAAAGAAAGTTAGACATTTCCAAGGCTAATGGCAAAGATTGAAAACAAGTTAGTCCAAAGTTATGGGTTCACACGCACTTGTCCCTGTCTATGTCGATTGGGATCCGCTAGCTCGGATCTATCAAAGCCTTGGGCACCTTGTTCTGGCCCCTTTTCTTTGTCGGAGGCTGGGAGCGTCCAGCCTGGCTAGACGTACCCGAATTCCTGAGTGGGAACCAACTTCAGGCTGGACGACAGGGTGTTGTGCTGGCCAGACATTGGGGAGCCCTGCTAGCCAGATGTTGTGGTATACCTTTAATCTCTACCATATAATGAGGCTGTCGAGATTAGTCTCAAAGTTTCAAAAAACTTTGGCGTGAACCATGTAAATATAGTTGGCTCAGCTTGTGGAGGCAGTGGCTGAGCGGGGGGGAGGGGGAGGGGGGTAGCACGGCAGTGGGTCCGCGCAAGGGGCAGCGTGTGGGCAGCTACGTCACAGGAAGGCCGTGCAGCGGTGGGTCAGTGCAGGGCCGGCGGCGAGGGAGAGGCAGCACTAGACGGTGATAGCGGTGAGGTTAGGTGATGACAGTATGGCCCGAGGGGGCAGCGGGTCGGTGAGGGGCTGGCACGGGAGAGGCACCAAGGGAGAGGCAGTGGCGGTGCGGCGGTGTGGGCATGGCTCGAGACGATGAGGTGGAGGGTGACGGCGCAAGACGGATGGCGCGGCAAGACGGGGCAAGACGCGCAAGACGGGACGGCGTGACGAGCAGCACGACGGTGAGGCGACATGAGGAACGGTGTCGACGAGGTGGCGTGACGGTGGAGGTGCAGTAGTGGCTAGGGACTTAGGCAAAAATGCCTAAGTCCTGAGCCGCCACGAGATCTAAAATGCACACTATTCTCGACGGCCCTAGAAAAACCATCAATAGATAGTTGTGTAACGGCCACCACATTCCTCTCACTTGGCCAGGCAGGGCTAGGTCTCTTATGACGGTTCCACTAGAAGGCGTCGAGAGAGGTCATGCATGGCAACTGTGAGCCAGCCCGGCGGCTCAAATTTCGGTTAAGCCATCGAGAGTAATGTTTGTCTCAAGGGTTTTCACCTTGAGGCCCAGCCGGTGGTCAATGTACCATTTTTTATTATTAAAATTTTGTTTAATGATGATATTGACGGTGCATAGCAAGTAATGTTGCTCGACACATCATGTAGCATGCTCATAAATTTTTTGAACATGTTTTGACTTTTCGAGTTATCGGGCCACATGAAAATGCCCTTATCAGCTCAACAATCACCTGACATTCTAGAGAGATGTTATGGGCACAATGATCATAGCCGTGTGAGTTTCATCTTACTGTCCTACTAAACATGTTTTAATGATTCCATAGTAGGCTAAATGAATAAACAGATGTATCACAACAATATAGGATTTTTAAATGATTTTTAAATTGTTTTTGCATTATTGAAGTGACAAGCACAATTTTTAATGCGCCAATTTGATCTTGTTTAACTATGGTAGCATGTATTGATGGTTGCACACTATTCTATATGTACCATGACATTTTCTTGATTTTATAAGTCATTAATCATTTATTTATGTTAAAATATCAATTATACGCTTCTAGAAAATATATAAACTATAAATATGTCATCATATATTCAAAAATAATCTTTTTCCTAAAATTTTGAAAATTTAATTTTATGATGAATTTATTTGTTATTTTCTAATTGGAATATTATTTGTAAACATATTCATCTAGTTTGTAATATGTCTATCTAATTGTATCTCTCTTGACAGCTATTGTCAAGCCATCGAGAGTGATGTCGTCCTGCCACTGCGCACATGGCAACTCCAGTGTGGTGAGCACTCTCTCTCAACGGCTTCCATAAAAGCCGTCGAGAGAGACATCCGCTCGCCACAGCGCACAAAAGGATCACGCGCCATTATCTACTGATTGAAAACAAAATGGCAAGACCGTTTGCAGCGCTAGTGTTCACTCCCAAGATCTCGAGTTCGAGCCTGTGCCTAAGCCATGCCATTTTAATTTTTAATCTCTCTCGACAACATTTAAGCAAGCCATCGAGATACCCGAGAAAGGTATCAACACCCTACTTAGCGTTTTCAAATTTTGAAAGGCCACAAGAGACCCGGGAGCACTCTCTCGACAACGTGTTACTAACCGTCAAGAGATGGTCACGCCGTTGCCACTTCGTTAGCCATGGGCTGGCCTCAACCCTATACTCGACGGCGTTTGCTTGATCGTCGAGTGCATGCTTCGTACTCAACGGTGCACAGCTGGTCATCGAGAGTAGGTTATATTTCTCAACGTTTAGTGCATGACTGTCGAGACCGTTGCTAGTTGTCAAAATTTGCGTCATTTCCTATAGTGCTCGGATATTAAAAAAAAAACTAACCATTAACCATTTGGCCCTATGTCTGATCCCTAAAGGGGTAAGTCCAAGAAATATATCTGAATGATCATTTTGCTCTTTGCTCCTCGGCCACCTCCAACACACCGCTAAGCCTGATTCCACTTTTCATGGACATGCCGCACAAACAAAGGGTATCCCTTGCCCAGCCTTGGTGCCCCCACCACCTTGCGTCTCAGCCGGCTGGCCACTAGTGCAATAGGAGACTCCACTACCTCACGGTGTCCAGGCATCGACTATTATGTAGAGTTTGGCCATATTATGTTGTATTTAGTACATTAAAAACCTCTTTGGCGCCACAACAGCACAAGCTCTAGGAGCGAGGCAGTGGGTGCCATTAGCACAAGCACAGGACACATTGTCATAGGAGTTGTTCCTTTTAGTTTATTTACTTATCTACTTATATTCGAATCGAAAAGTCAAACGCTTTGGCTTTGAAGTCCATTTTTTTTTCTATTTCAAAACCACGTCTTAGAGCTCTTAGAAACAAGTCCAATAAAATGGACCAGACTTTCTAAACTGTCTCGAGAAGCACTCAAAATTCAGCTTATAAAAAAATAAAAAGGAAAATAAATAAGATCAGTTGAAGAGAACAGAACCATATATAGGCGCTTGGGTGCTACAGGCGAGAGCAGCCGGCCATCAGACATGCAACGTTTTGTGGTGTGCGTGCAGCAGCTCGGGCACATCATCGCAGCATAAACACGGGCTCATGAGTCACTCATGCTAGCAACACAAATGAAGCCGTGGAGGTGACCATAGTAGTTGTCGGCGCAACATAGGGGTGGATGCATGATCGGTGAAGGGCCAAAAATTAATGATTATATTTATTTTGAGGTCTAACCCCCCGAGGGGTAGGAGGAAGCGCCGTAAAATTGTTCTTTTAACAAATAAATACCTCTACTATCCCTCATCCTCCCATCTCCTTAAAGAATCCAAAATTTTTCTTCTTCCCTAAATTTTGTATAACATCCCAAAATCACAAATTCTAATATAATTTTTGTTCAAATAAAAATTTTGATTTTTTTTTAAAATATTCATCAAATTAAAACTTTTCCCCTAGTTATATTTTATTAGAGTTCTAAATAACCTGATTATCTCCCAAAAATGTGAAATGTATAATTTTTTAGAAAAAAAGTAGCAATTTGGTCCCTGTCCTTGAACTATCAAAACCAAACTAAGTTGGTCTCTTGACCAGTCAAATGGCGGTTTGGGGTGGTTTTCACTGACGTGGTGTTACATGTGGCGGGTTTGGGTGACGTGCGCTACATGTGTCCCCTCTCTCTCTTCTTTTTTATGTTCACATGGACACCATGTAAGCTAAAACTATCTATATGGATGCCACGCTAGCAAAAGAGTCTCCAAAACCACCGTGTTGACCGGTCAAGGGACCAACTTAGATCGGTTTTAATAGTTCGAGGACTGAGGTAACTTGGTTTAGGAGTTCAGAGACCAAAATAGGACGAGGACGAAAGTCCAGGGACCAAATTGGTACTTTTTATTTTTCTATCTAAGTTTGGAAATATGATAACCTTAAATGCAATTTCTAGACTAAAATGAATTACAAGATGAATAAAAAACTTGTGGCTCTATTCCAGCCCCCCACCTGAGTGCCATCCCACATAAGCCACTAGGGCTGGACCAAAAGCTCAGACTCAACGAGCTACTTGAGATTGGACTGAGCTCCAAAGTTGAATGAGCCGAGATCAAGCCTAGGCCGGAGCTCGAGTCTGATTCGAGTCGAGCTCAAGCTCGAGTCCGAGCCCTCGTCGAGCCCAACCAAGCTTAGACAAACAACATTGCACTAACTATCCCTCTCTCTACACCAACTACCCCAACCAATCCGAGCTGAGCTCAAGCCCAAATGAGCCCATATAGCCCTCTTCCTCCCTTCTCTCAGCACTAATCCTTTCATTCGAGCTCAATCGAGGTGAGCTCGAACTTAACCGAGCTTACATCATACCTGATCCCTTAAGGTCAACAGTTGGTAACTTGGTATAATGATTCGAGCCGAGCCAGGGCCTAGCTTGAGCCTAATCAAGCTCAAGCCTAGTCATCCTAAGCTTGCTCGGGATCGGCTGGAATCCAGCCCTATAATCCACCTCTTCCTTTCCCTCTTACCACTTTCTCTGTGCAAAGTCATCTTTTGCTGAAATTCGCCATCTCTCCCTGTTGTGGCTGATGCCTGAACCCATTTGCAAGGTTTGCATGCCTTGCGCCTTGCATAGCAGGCACGGGAGAATCGCAATTAATAATCTTGAGCGTTAAGGTGTTAGCTCAAATTATTGTTTACTGTTAAATCAAGTTATTTGTGATGGTGTTGTTATAGCCGATCTTGGTCACACTCGGTCATGTTGAGTGCGTGTGTACAATATGACACGACTATATCATAAATTAAGTTAAAGTCGTACATCCAATCCGGACTGAAATCTAAATTAAGTCAAAGATGGACTCGGGATGGATTGAACCCACCTCGGCATACGCGCTCCCGCAGTCGAGGCCGAGCCTCGAGCTCGCGACCAAGAGGGAGGCCAGAGCGCACCCCGCGCTGCTGACCAACCGAGCAAAGCTCGGCTCGCAAAATCTAAAATAGATGTGTCTCTACACTTAGTTAACCACACCTAGTTAGATTTTGTAGTGCTTGGCGGGATGGCGCCTCACCTGAGCGCCACTACGTGGTAGTCCTCCACTAGCTACCGCACGCTACCTCATCCGCCAGCACGACAGCGTACAGCTCTGTCCCCTCTCACTCCCTCGCATGAAGTGTTGTGCCAGGCGCCCCGCCCAAGCTAGCAAAGACACAACGTCGTAGAGAAGCCGCCGCCCATGTGGTCGTATCACCGTCAAGCCCAAGAAAACACCCCGAGCGCCCTCATTCCCGTGTAAGTCACTCCCTCCCCCTCTCTTTCTACTCCCCGTTGTCCGTTGGAATACTCCTGAGTATATAAACCTAGGTCCGAGCTCCCCTCTCTCCTTGCACTCACTCTCGCCTTGCTTTAGCCGAGAGCCCAAATCGCTGTAGCTACTGATTCGATGAGTTCCATTTCCCTCAAACTCTACCCAAGTGTCCCTCATTCTCCTCTACCACAGCCAAAACTAATTGGCTTCCCATGTATCTCGCTAGTGAGAAAACCCCCTTTTTATGATTGTGGACGCCATTCGTCACAATTGCGTCTCCTCAGTGAATGATTCTTCAATTCCTTTGGGCTTCAGCATCCTCAACTCTTGGTAGCAGAGCGTTGGACTATGTCCCCACCGTTGGAGCTTACTGTGGTTTCAATCTCTCCTCATCAAGCCACCTCAAGCCCTCTCAATTCCCACCAAGGTCACCGGTGAGTTCCTAATAGCCCATAGATGCTTGTTTGCCTAATTGTCCATTCTCTTAGCATGGTGTAACATACCCAAATTTTCAAATTTGGTATAAAATTTTTTTGCAAAAATCATAAATATATTTCTATAACCATTCCTAATTTTTAAATAATTTTCTAAATTAAACTTCTATTTATTCCCTAAAAGAAAATACCCTAACTATCTATTTCTAAAATATAAAATCCCATAAAATAATAAATATTATTTCATATTTGGATTCTATTCATTTTTATGGATTTTTAGAAATTTATTTCATATTTTTATGAGCTTCCTATAACTTCCTATAAATTTTTAACCCTATAAATAAATTCTGGAAATCCTTTTCCTTTTAAAATCTTGGACCTTCCTTTTTGGGCATGACCCAGGAATACGCTTTCCTTATCCGGAAAGCCGTTTCCACTTAAACACTCCCTCTCACTGACAGTGGACCCCACTCGTCAGTCTCCCTATTTTCTAAACTAATGGCGCCCATTGGATCTCAATCCAACGGCCGCCCACCATCTTCTTCCTCCAAACCACGCAGCTCACCGGCGCCGCCGTCGGGCACCGCCGTCGCCCACTGATTCCACCGCCGTTGCCACTTCCGTCCAAGTGCCGCCCCAGTTTTGCTATCACGGAAAAGCTCGTGCCGCCGCCAACCTATTCCGCCACCTCATCATCCTCATCTAACCTCCCTAACCTGCCAATTAGCCGCCGCCGCCTAACGCCGCCGCCGCCGCCGCCATAGAACTTCCCCATTCGTGCCCGCCACTCCACCTCAGGCTATAAAATCCCCTCCTTCGGCACCGCAATATCCCAAGCCTTCTTTCTCGCCCGTTCTCTCCCTCACCATTACCCCGAGCTGCCTTCTCCGCCGTCTCCTTCTCCAATTCCGGCGAGCCACCTCCTCTCTACTCTAGTCCCCTTTAGCTTTCGATACCCACATGAAAACCCCTCCACCCCTTGCCGCAATATCACTCTGGCCATCATCCATCCTCGACAACCATCGGAACCTCCTCCACTGCACCGCCCCGTTATGCCGCTGCCACGGCCTCGCCGCTATACCGACTCCGGCCACCCCGAGCACCCCCACGACCACCAATAGGACCCCAATAACCCCAATTGTATTTTTCTCCATCAATTTCTCGCCGCCGTCCTCCCTCGCCGTCGCCAACGAGCTCCACCGTCGGCCCCCCTGTTTTTCCCCTTTCACTCACCTCCTCTCCCACTACCACATGGACCCGCTTGTCGCCTCATCACAAGACCGGTCCCGCAGATGACAGCCACACACTTGCCCATCGTCCACATTTGGGCCGAGCCCAATATGAGCCCAGTAAGAACTTCCAATTCTTTTTAATTACTAATTTCATTCGAACTATTTAATTTAAAATATTTAATTACTTTTATAAATTCCACAAAAATTCATAAAAATCTAACATGAGATAAAGAATTATATAAAAATATAAAATACCATATTTTCCTAATAAAATAACCCTAAAATAAATCCTTTTACTCTCTTCTTATATATTAAAACATTTTAATTAAAGAATATAGAAGTAAAATTAATAAAAACTTCCAATATAAAAGTTACTCAAAATAATGTTTTATATTTATAAATAATATTATTACATTTTAAAACTTATAGAAATCCAAATTTAAACTCAAAAACCCTTTCTATAATTAAAATTAGAATTTTTCTTAAATATAAAATTTTACCCACATAAGACATTTCCATATAAGAATATAATGTCAAAATCAATTCTTTTAATTATATTAACATTCTAAAATTAATAATAATTCTCCATAAATAAAAATCACCCTAAGTTATCAATTCCATAATATTTAACATCATGCTACCCAAAATACCTATTTTTACATAAAAACCATACTCTTTCTCTTTTAGAAAATATTTTCAAACTTCTAGAAAATCGTACAACCCGTCACCCTTTTACCCCAGACCCTTTTATTTTGTTGTTTATTTAAAACTTTTCTTACTCGGATATTTATTGAAGTTTCTCTCTTTTTACAACGTATAGATGACGAACTTCGCCCTCTGGAAACTTTAGCCGTAAATGTCCAGAAAATTCAATAAGTGTAATCCAATCTCCAATGAAGGCAGGTTTTTCTTATCCTTGATGCATTTTGATATACCTACATTTCTTTTACTTATTATTTATTGCATATATTTTCTAGCTATTTATTTATACATTCCAAGTATAATTTTTATCCAAGCCCCAATACCTTAAAAAGCCACCTAAAAATAATCAACCTCTGATAAAACCTAGTATAGGCAAAAATATTAAAATTTGATTATCTCATGATAAGATGGAGAATTGGTCTGTACAAATAAGTTTGATTGGATAACTTATTTGTGGTAGAAAAGTTGTAATCTGGAAGGTTGATTGTATTTATATAGAGTAATTCAGAAACAGTGTTTTGTTATTTGGGCCCGTCGGTACGAGGAAGTATCAGCTCAATAACACCAGGTGGAGAGAGTGTGAACTCCCTGGAATCGTTACTCTATAAACTATAGAAGCAGATTCGGAAACAATGTTTTGCCGTCTTGGGTTAGAGGAATCAAGAGTATTGATTGACACTCAAAGGCACTAGATATTTGCTCTGTGGTATGAGAATATCTAGATATCGTTTGCTTCTATAAAAACTTGGGTTTAAAATGAATAAGAATGACACATTGATCATCTATCCATATAAGGAGCTGTTATATGGGTAAAGCTGGATAGGTTCTGCAGAGCTAATAACAAATTCATTGATGAACCCTACTTCGGGTATATGAAGTTGTGTCAACTGGGTGATGCCTATCTTATTTACCAAAATCCATGAATTTATGAAAAATTGTTGTCTAGATTGCAAATGAATAAGGATGAGAAAGATGATAGAATTTGATCTATTATTATTAATTATTTTAAAATAATGATAGGACTTTTAAAGTTTAAAATTTGCATATTCACCATAAAGCCTTACTATTTCTTGAATCCTGTTATCATATATTAATAGTAATATTCTTTCAAGAAACCTGCAAGTATGATTAGTACTTACCCACAATATGTGGACAATTTATTTCTTTTTACAGGATCCACTTTATACTCAAAAATGGACATTTATGAAGAAGACAGAAATTCGCATAGGATCGATTTCTAAGGTTTACCTTATGCTCAGGCTTGCCTGTGGTATATGGGCATGTAATCTTCTTTTTATTACCAGGTTAAATTTTTATTTCCGCTGTAAAATATTTTGTAACGTGTAATTAATTAACCAAGTCAGATTATTTCAATGCAATCAAATCTCGGACAGCTTGGCATTCTGGACATTTTCTGGTAAATTTTTACCGGGAATTTGGTCCGTCACACATGGATAGACTTGTTTCAATGTTGTTGTATTTAGTCAAGCCACATTGTCACACCGGGCTATAGGGTGTTAGAATTAGGCCTATGGGAGGCCCATTCTTGCTTAAGTGGCAAAGCTAGGAAAGAATAATACATTGCTAATTTGAGAGAGTGGAAACCAGTTTAAAATGGAGAGCTCCCACCTTGCTTCATCATGATGCACATGGTGTATGAGAAGGCTCTATGCCAAAGTGAAAGTGCATCTAGGCCTCCTTATGGGTTTTGGGATTAATGACAAAACGATTAAGGGACTAATGAGATTTCTAAGTGTTATCTTCAGATTTTAGTCCTCTACAGTGAATTTATGAGCAATGATGAACCCTCAAATCGAATGAAGCAAAAGACGGTATCTAGACTTGTGATTTGTAATTTTATTTTAAATTTGAGTCTAAGGATAGCCGTACTATAAAGAGGGATTTGACGAAAAATAGTGTTTGGATATTCTAGGTGCTCATGATAGAAATTAGTTAGCAAAAATACAAGTTTATAAACCCATGTCACCAAATCCAAAATCCAGGCACAAAATCTTATATGTTACTCGGAGTATCTGATTATCTATTCGGACTGTCCGAGCTGACCCCCTCTGTCCTCCAAGGAAGAAAATTGTCTTTGCTGCGAAGTCCTATTCGGACTATCCGAGATTTCACTTGGAGTATCCGAACCACTCAGAGTATCCAAAGTCATTATTCAGGCTATCCGAGCTGGTCCTCTATGTTCACCGGGCAGAAATTATTCGGACTATCCAAGATTTCGTACGGAGTATCCAAACTACTCGGAGTATCCAAAGGTTCGGACTATCCGAAGAATCCACTCCGAGTATCCGAGATGGGCCTCTCTATCTCTGTTATTTGCACTATTCGGAGTATCCGAGCATTTACTTGGACTATCCGAACTTATACAGATCTAAGTCAAAACGGCTAGTTTCGATGCTCGTATTTATACCCTATCTCACTCTCACCTAACTAACGACACTATTCACTCAGAACATTTACTGCTCTAGTTCTTCCTCCTTGAGCCCTAGCTTTCTCTCCCCTCGAGCTTGTTGATTGGATTTGCTAGAGGGAGAAAAGAAGTGAGATTTGAAGAGGTTGAGCTTGCTAAGGTCCATCTTGAGCACCGAGTTTCTTCATCCTCTCGCGGATTTCTCGCCGATCTGTTACTCTTGGAGGTTGAGGACTCCTAGACAGCTAGGAGTCGCCGATGAGCTCTCAAGCTTTGTGTGGTGAGCCTCCGAAAGTTTGTGAAGGTTGAATCCACCTTCGCAAGGAAAGGATTCAAGATAGTGAAGCCGGTGAGTGCTTTGTGCAACGCCACGAAGATTAGGGTTGAAAGAGACCCGGGCTTTGTGCCTCCTGAACGGAGACGTAGGATCCTCTCAAGGATCCGAACTTCGGGATAAAATCTTGAGTCTTTGTCTTCATCTCTTGGATTTCACCTTCATCCTAGTTGTGTTTAAATTTAAATCTTGGAGCTTAAAGTGGTGATATTGTTTGTGAAAAGGATATTGCTGACTACACATCACCCACAGGTACTCTAGGCTCACTAACACTCTTTGGTGCAGGTTATATCTCTCGAAGAGCCTAAATTCACTCTTGCTCGTTTTCTTACTCTGCATTCTTCGGACTATCCGAAGTACTCGGATAGTCCGAAATGACCTCGGACAGTCCGAACCTTTTGTTTCCGCTGTGACTAAATTTAGTGATAAATTTTATTACGCCTATTCACCCCCTCTAGGCGACATCCCGATCCTTCACAAAGTCACACGCACGCAACGTGCACGCGTATTTCGTGAATTACAGCGTGACTTGTGACTTGCGACATAAATTCCTGTATTTAATCATATTTTAATTCTGTGGTTTTATTCCATTAGGGTGTGAATTAATGCTGCCGTTAATGGTTCATGGCGGTTTCAATTTGAAACGGCTAATTGATGACAACAATTTTTTTGTGGATTAGGGTTTAGGGCCTCTTCCTCGAGTTTGGAGGGCGTATCCAGGTGAGCTCGGTGGGTAGCGATGCAAGCGGTGGAGATGACAATGAGAACGGTTGTGCCTGCGGCGTGTAGAGGTTGAGGCGGCAACAACGACATCAGGAATGAGGATGTTGCACAGGTTCTTCTCCAAGCCCAAATTTGATGATGGCGAGCTTAGGTTCGGTTATTAGCCCGGATCAACGGCAACGGCTCAGATCTAGCTCAGATGTGGCCACCCTAAATCCACGTCCTTCGTCATCTCTCCATGACTCCAATCCTTGCTCTCGACCTCACCGAGGTACCTACTCCCTCCTTCCATCGTCTTCTCCGTTGATTATGCCATCTCTGCGGGTTTCAGCCATCCGTCGGGTATCAAGTACCTAGTAGGTACGGGTATGGGTATGCTCTCCTACCTATGGTCGGGTATGGGTACAGGTATGGGCTAGATTTTACGGCTTAGGTATTGGTCTGTTACTCTCATACCCATGCTCGATCCGCCCGATTGCCATCCCTAACCCCATCGCTACCAGCCTCCGTGGGCGTCACCACTGGCACCGTCATATGCGAGATGGTCGTTTTACCCGTGTGGTGCTTGTTCGTGCACCGCCAGTCAAAGCTCATTGGTGCAACCGTGCAAGTGCCGCCTTCCTCTTTTTCTCACGCTGGAGGAGGAAGACGATGCCACTGTTGCTGCGTCATTATAACATAGTAATGGTGATCATTATTACGTACTGAGTCTCTTACAAGTCGTAGGACCTTCTATGTTTAAACTAATGGATTATAAGGACCTTCTATGTTTAAACTAATGGATTTACCGGTTAGGCAATAGTCTTTGACAGGTGGACATCATGGCGCACATGTCAGGGAGCTTTGCTGGCCGACAAGCGGACCTAAACCTTTCAGTGCTCACGCAGGTGCGCAGCCTCACCTACAAGCCAAGCGATCCATCATGGGCTGTGGTCGTAGCTAGGATGTCGTGCATAGTAAACAGATTCAGCCCAAGCACTATGCAGTAATTTCCTCGAATATATAAATTAATATAATACCAAAAAGTGTATTCAAATTACTAAAAATAATAAATGGCTTCAAAGAGTTTTGGAAAAAATTTAGAAGTTTTGTGAAGCCATCGACACTGCTACTGCTCAAGCCATAGCCCCTGCTCAAGCTTGGCGTTGGCCGCCTAGAGAAGAGGAGGAAAGATAGAGAGAGAAGGGGAGAAAAGGCTCTGGCGGCGCACACAACAGCGCGAAGGATGGAGTAGCACTGCGGGATGACCAGTGAGCAATTCGACCAAGAGGTGAAGAGATTGTGAGAGAGAGAGAGGAGATATAATTTAGAGAGAAGAGGTGGACAATCGGCGTTGAGGTGGTGGTCTAGCTTGATGTCTACACATGCAAAGTAGGCCATGTAAGCGCCCTATCACTGGAAACTGTTAAAACCGATTTTAGGGCTGCTTTGACCGGTCAAAGAACCAAATCGTCACGTCTTCGACAATTCAAAACCAATCTCAGTCGGTTTTGCACCTCAGAGACCAAATTAGGTCAACAGCGATAATTTAGGAACCAAATCAACACTTTTTTTGTTTTATGTAGGTTGATACTAGCCAAGGTAGTATCTTGAACAAGAGACACCACATCCCTCTCTTTTTCATTGCCTAGCCACATGCATCATGAAAATGCTCACGTGGACTGTGGTATATCATTTAGTGCCATGGATATTACCGTGGAAACCCTTTGGGAGTGCACTAAATCTAACAAAAGGGACGCAATAATGTGAATCCTAGTTCTAGCTAGGGTGAATATATATAACTAAACTCTGGGTCTAATGAATCTCACCGTGGAAGAAATTTATCACTCGTGTGATGGATGTACATATTCACTCTTTCGGACACCCCAAGGCATCAGATATATATATATATATATACACGTACGTCGATCTACCCAAGCTAGGCACTGCGCAGTGATAGCCAACGCGCGCAGCTTGTAGTCGCAGGCCTGATGTGCGTGGCGCCATGCACCGGCGGCTCACTAGCTTCCACGCACATCCCGCCACCGTCGGGCGCGCCCTCGACACCACACGCGCATCCGTAGCACAGAGATGATGGCGCCGCGGCGCCGGCCGGCGACTCGACGCAGCATGGACCTTGACGCGCGCGAGCTAGCCTGGTCCACGGCGTGCGGCCGCGGTGTGCACGCGCGTGGGCCTAGGATTCCGTGCTGGGCGGATGATATATCGATGCGTCGTTGTCGTCCTCGTCTCTGCAGAACGTAGCGCCCAGAGGGGCCATGTAGGCGTTGTCGCGTCGATGCTACGAGTAAGTACCTAGCTAGTTGGATCCGTGTTATCATGTACTGGGATAATTCGACATATATGCCCACTCCAAAGTTGTGTTTGGATATGCCACCATGACATATGAAGTGACAAAGTTTGAACATCCAACTTTGAAGTACCCTTTCGTATGCTAGCCAAGCGTCCATGCTTTTCTATGAAAAAAAAAATCTAAATTTTACCATCGAGGTTATGAGCGAGCATGTCACGCACGGCTCTGATTTCCAGCCACGTGGATAGTCGCTGAGGCCGGCGTGCGCTGTAATCTAGTTTAGCCATGGTGAAAACTTAATTTGAGGAATAAATTATATAAGATGGGTTTGCTACGACTAGCGCTGCGAGTTGGCCTGTGTCGGGCTATTGTGAAACAAGCAACCAATTCACCGTGTCGGGCCAGCCTGGCACGAACCGTCATCGGCCAGGCCTAGCATGGCACGACCCAATGAGAGATGTTGCTGCCTGGGCGTAGGGCTGGAACTTTAGCTCGTGGCTCAGGGCTCGCTCGGTTTTTAGCTCGGCTCGGCTCGGGCTCGTTCCCGAACGAGCTCAGCTCGAGCTTGCTTTGTAGCTCGTGTGTGTTTGTGAGCCCAAGCCGAGCCGAGGCCAACTCGCTCATGGCTCCCTCGTGGCTCGCTACTTATATGTTGTTGCTGCTATTGCCCTTAAATTAAGACTTGAACATTGAGAAAAACATGGACCGGTGCTAGTATGTATTTTAAAATATCATTGATTGATTGTATATTTGTATAGCATTGTGAAGTTGTGATGAAAGTTCATTGATTCATTGTATATTTGATTGGTTGTATGGAACTATGGAAGTCCATTCTCTTATCTGTAGCTGTATATGATTAAATTAGGACTTTGCCTATTTGTGTACAACCTTTTATAGCGGCGCAACACAATGATCTGGTCTGACCGAACCTGCACTCACGAGCTTACAAGCCAGCTTGCGAGCCGAGCCGAGCTTTGCTTCCAACTCGCACGTTATTACGAGCCGAGCTGAGCTGGCTTGTGAGGCCAAACGAGCCCGAGCCGAGCTAGGCCTGGCTCGCTCGAACTCGGCTCGTTTCCACCCCTACCTGGGCGGTGTAGAACAAGGACGGCAAGCAACCCGAACAAGGCGTGGTGTGGGACTATATGGGAAAGGTAGACCACCGATGGCAGCATAGGCGGCCACACGAGGGTAGTGAAGTCGACCACATTGAGCCAATGCCACAATTTTGGACAGACAAGAGGCGGCAATGGTGGAAGATGAGGTACATGTGGTTGGATAGCACGAAGGTAAGCGGGAAGGTGCTGAGCGCACCGGTAGGCTCATGAAGTCACCAAGGAATGGCATCATGGTGGCCAACGACATATTCACTGTCAGGTAGCCTCTCTTGATGGCCACCCTGAAAAGTAGGTTGTGCAGCGCGAAGGGGCCGCCACGGCCGCTTCTGAACCTAGTGGCAAGGTACTCATAGATGGAGGTGGCGAAGATGTGCAGGGCAATGACGGAGGAAGGCTGATAGGTTGGCGGTGGCCTTCACCCAGGTGGGGCCATACACAGTGTTCAACAGGTATTTGTGCCGTGTTGGGCAGCCCATCGTGCCATGAAACGAGACATGACCCAACACGCCATTCGGGCCATGCCAGCCCGGCTTGTATTCCTCTTTGTCGTGTTGTGCTTCAGGCCGTCCTCGGGTGAGCCTAGAAGAGCACGACCTAATTCCCAGCATTAGTTACGATAGATGATATGGTGGGTAAATTTAATAAAGTATAACATCACTGTGAATCACTAATGTGTTCTTTTTTAATAGTATAGAGGTAAATATGACAACGATAGGATCAACATACGAGTTAGCATAGGTGGTGTTGTGTTATGGGCGAAAGAGATGGAGCTTACGGGCATGTTTGGTTTGTAGCCTTCACTTGCCTTATCAATTTTTGGTCATGCCTTTATGATTTGGCTAGCATTTGGTTTGTAGCCAATAATTGGCTAGCCAAGCCCAAAATTTGGCTTGCCAAATTTTTTACATTGCCAGAGGAGCAATGGCGCGGGCGCTCATTTTCTTCGCCAATGCGTTGGTGGCTGCACGCTAATACGCACAGGTTCGATGTCAGTCACACGGAACGATGGAACCAACAGAAGTTGCTTTTCTATTTAACTCTAATTAAACTTCTAATTTTTATATAAATTTCATACAATGTCCAAATGGCACGAAATAAATTTCATAATTCAACTAAAATCCTAAGCAACCCATTTTAAATAGTTTTAATTTTTTATTTTATATTGGCCAATTTTGGTTGGCTACAGTCCAAACACATTTATTTTGCCAAATATTTGACCATCACCAATGCATTGGCATGACCACCCAGGGCTCCAAACCAAACAGCCCCTACCTGACATGAATTTACCGTCGGCTTCAAACTTGTAGCATGCAGCCCATCTGCCCATGCTTCCTGTGGCGTTTTCTGAGCAGTTACATGGGTACGTCCGTACGTATACAGTATACTGTACTTGAATCAAGTATGCATGGTATGTAGGCTCGTAGGTGCGCATCGTCGAAATCGCGACCTTATTGGTTCCTTAATTTGTTTGCCACGCTTGTCCCAATGCCAAGCTTATTTGCAAACAAGTATGAGCCCAACTTTATTTTTAGCTCATGAAATAATAAAGCTGAGTGTGACCTTGGTATGCTTGAGCTTGACTCATCTAGGCTCATTTTAAAAAAACACTGGAAAAAATATATTATCACTAATGATTACCTCAGCTCAAATTCTTTAGGAATAAATTTTTGTAGGCCATTGCAGAGTCTTCTAATCTCTCCCATGCCATCACATTCACATTCTAATGTTATGTGCATCACATTCGTAACTTGATACCTTCTATGCCACTCTTGATCGGTCAAACCGTTACGGAGTTGCATAAAATAGTTATGCCTCTAACTTTTCAATACATTGGAAAATAAGATAAATTCCTAAAAAATTATAAAAAATACAAAATTATGAGAAAACTTTCTGTGGGTTCAGAAAATTATGTGTATTTAAATGTGCAGGTGAAATTAAAAATTTTTGGATGTGAAATTTTATATTAAAATTAATGATACTTAGTGTCACAAAATTAATTTTTCATTATAATTTTGTATTATAAAAAAGTAAAAGTTTAATGGCAAGTAAAACATGATTTTACATAAATTTAAAAATTTGAATCACTTGATTTAGAGTTAAAATGCAGGACATATAAATTTTCAAAGTTTTAGAATGCATGGATATTTTATGGTTAGCTTTCTAACGGTCCACCCTAATAGAGCTCACAACAATGGCATATAAAATATTAAGCTACGAATATGATGGCATATAAGATTAGAGAGTCCCTGGCAGGTTTCTCATATTTCCATTATCTATAACATTATTCACCATATTTTTTCTAAAATTTCTTCGCACTTTACACTACATTCTACAAAACATTTCTTCCCAAACAGTTTCTCTATCCCTAAAAGTTAAATAAACAGTAAAATAGAGAACCTCTTAAAGATGTTTTTAGAGTACAAGTATGGTGGTACCGGAGAGATTGGAGGATTCTGCGGTGCCATACCACGATTTTTCCAAATTCTTTATGACTTACACAGCCACACTCCACCTCATTTGCAGCCCGGCCAACATTGGGCCAACCACTACAATCCGTGCAATTCGTGGCCATGTGCGAGCCCAGCCTGCAAAGTGATAAATGTGTATATGCTGCGTACTGGGCCGACCATTTTACTTCCTGAAAAGGCGAGAGAACTCCAAGAAGCCGGGCCACCTCGTCGCCGACTCGCCGTCGCCGCCTGTCCACGTCTCCGCCTCGCCCCCGACCCCGCACCTCCGCCCCCGGGTCGTGCGACCACCCACGCGGGACCGCTTCCGGGATGGGCCGCAGGCTTCTTCTCTCCCACGCGAGGAGGCTCCTGCTGCTCCCGCGGCCGAGGGGCTTCGCCGCCTCCGCCGCAGCGGTGTCCGAGCGCGAACCCCTCCACGTCTGCATCGTCGGCAGCGGCCCCGCCGGATTCTACACGGCCGACAAGGTGCGGGCGTGCGGCTCCCTTGGTTTCTCGCTCCTCTCTCTCTCTCTCTCTCGCTTCTTTCTTGCTTCGCTAGGCCAGGCTGGTTTGGGGCGGCGGGGTTTGTTCAGTTCTTTTTTCCTTTTCTTTTCTTCACAGGTACAGGATGCTTTCTTCAATCTACACTGCTGTATATGTGAAATGTGCCTGAATCCAGTTCTGTTCTGTCTATCGAAATCCAATTGCTAATGTGCAGGTGTAATTTTGTGATTCTTTAGTTCAATAGTGTGTCAAATATGCTGGTTGCTGGGATCCCGAACTATTTGCGGCATAGCTACGCATTTGGAGCTTCTCGTTACATGTCTCAACAAGAAAAGAAAACGAACATGGACAAGCAAATTTGTCGCAAAGCATTTCCTTTTGGGAGCCATTTGTTTCTCCCCGCATTGCATTCCAGTGGCGTTTATGGAGTGTTCCTTTGTGACTAAGCAGATGCTGAAGGGTCATGAAGGTGCCCAAGTCGATATTATTGACAGGCTGCCTACCCCGTTTGGCTTAGTCCGTTCTGGAGTGGCTCCAGATCATCCTGAAACAAAGGTGAGCCTTTCCTCTTTCTTTCAGTTGTGTAATTGAGAAACTGAAATTCAATTGATTTTTAATCTGTCACCAACTGCTGCTACCAGTAAGGACTGTAAGGTAGTAGCTGGCTAACTGCAAGAGGGTAAGAGATACATTTGGTTTAGTGGTGATGGTTTACTTCCTAGATCCTAATTCATAACTTCTGATCAGATCATTACATGCACATGCAGTGCTCTGTTTTTCTCGAGTAACTATTACCTGCTATAAGTTGCCTTGTCACAATGTCACCTCATGATTACTTGCCTTTTTAATATGCATACTTGTAAATTCCTTAGAAGATTAAGTTTTCCTTAAACCTTCCAACAGATTGTGGTAAACCAATTTTCTCGTGTAGCTGGAAATGACCGCTGTTCATTCTTTGGGAATGTAACACTTGGAAGTGATGTATCTCTATCAGAGCTTCGGAAGACATATGATGTTGTAAGTTTTATGCTACAAGCAGATAATCTAGGGGCTATATTTAGTGTCAAGCAGATAATCTTATATTTTTCTTGAACAGGTGGTTCTTGCTTACGGTGCAGAAAGTGACAGATCACTTGGTATTCCTGGGGAGGTATAACTTATTCTTTTTTAGTCAACCTTTATACCACAGATTTTGATGTGCACAGACACCATCAACCTTTATACCACAGATTTTGATGTGCACAGACACCATCTTAGCTGTAGTATTTGTGCTATTTGTTTTAAACAAACTGGGATTTGTTTATGTAGCCCTCAATATGGCTGTATCTAGATATCACATAGGAAACACTAGAGCGCATGTGGTGTTCATGATGATATTAATACCAGGAGAAAGAGACAAGTAAAGTTGTGTAATCCCCAACATATGCATCTGAAAATGTGTCATAAAAAAGAAAAGAAGTTGTGCACGCATTCTGAAACAGGCATACCATTTTTTTTAACTTCTTTAGCCAATCCTTATGCCACAGATTGTGATGGGCACAAACATCATTTCAGTTGCAGTCTCTGTTATTTATTTACAATAAAATGGGATTTGTCATTGTATCTTTCAAATATGGTTGTACGAGTATCTAGATATCTCTTAGTAAACAGTAGAGCGTATGTGGTGTTCATGATGATATTAACACCAAAAGGAATTGACAAGTAAGATTGTGTAATCCATGTAATTCTCAGCATATGCAAAGGTGTCACAAAAAAAAAAAGAAAAACATGTTATGCATATTTGTTGAAACAGGCTAACTTTTTTTTTACTTCTTTATTCAATCTTTATGCCGAATATTGTGATGAGAATAAATTGGGATTTGTTATCGTATCCTTCAAATATGATTGTATCTAGATATCACATAGTAAACAAAGAGTGCATGTGGTGTTCATGATGATTTTACTGCCAAGATAAAGGGACAAGTAAGGCTGTGTAATCTGTAATTTCCAACATACACACATGAAAAGGTATCTCAAACAAAAAGAAAAAGAAACAAGTTATGCACATATGCTGAAACTGTCTGTTTTATTCCATGGACTATGTGTAGTAATAACTATGTGCAGGCTTATGTAGTGCTAACAATTTATTATATGAATTTTCTTTTGCTTCATTTATCATAAGTGAATCATTTTATTTCCATAGTCTCATCTTTGTATCTAGGATTTGAGGGGAATACATTCTGCTCGAGAGTTTGTATGGTGGTATAATGGGCACCCAGACTTGCGCAACTTGGCTCCTGACTTGAAAAGCACAGATTCTGCTGTTGTCCTTGGACAGGTATCTTTAATTTACTCAAAGAAATTAGTATTTTAATTTTAATAGTGTACCAACATTTTTGGTTCAAGAGAATTGATTCATAATTTCAGAGTTTGATTAATCTTGAATACTGAATACCTAATGCGTATTTTCCTATTAGCCTTAGAGCATTGCTTCATTCAATCTCGAAGCACCGTGTATGATATGTATGTTAAATGTTAAATTTAACTTTTGTCATTGAAGACAAAACCAGTCCTTACATCATAGCAGGAAGCACAACACCATGAATCCATGATCACAAGAGCTTGATGCACCACTGAGAAAGAGTGCCCATCATACTCCAGTCCTTCCTGTTGAAGTCAATTGCTGTATCATGTGTCTGATGTCCGTACTTCGTGTGATGCCTGTCATGAATAGAACTTGTATTCATCTGGGGGCCAAAAGGCCAGTATATATACACAGTACAAGGGCAAAAGAGGAAAGCCCAAATACAAAAAAAAAGGGCCTAAAGCCCATATATACATATATCTAACACCCCTCTCAAACTCATGGTGGGTTAACAACATTGAGTTTGGAGAGGTAAAAACTATGCTGCTGTCGAGTCTGTGCCTTCGTGAAGAAATTTGCAAGCTGAGGGGCTGTTTAGTTGTTGCCTATGCCTCCGATGCCTAAGCTTAGCAGCTTGCCACAGGTGTGGCATGACTAAGCTGCCTAAACTTAGCTGCTGTTTGGTTTGCTGCCACGCCTAAGGTTAGGCTTGCCTAAGAAATGTGTGGCTGCTGTTTGGATTGTGCCTATGCCTCAGTTTAGGCATGGCAAAGAAGTTGTGGCAGGTGTTTGGTTGGTTGCCACACGATTTGGAAAATGATACTCCATAATTCTCATATGATTTCAGAATTCAAACAAATTTCAACACATGGGACACCAAGAAATGAACATCGGTATTCGATAAGCATACCATGTAGATTAGTACATAGTTGATTTCTGAATTACCCAAATTGAGTAATAATTTCAGCAGAAGCATACCTCACAATCAAGAATCCACACCGAGTCAGGAACATGGTCCAAAATGTCACTTTATCACCTATAATCAATTTAACAGATTACACTAGAAAGAATGGCGGCTCTAAAATTTCAAAAACATGATTTTCTATATACCACAAATCTGACAAGACTCACTGACTGAAAAAACCTCCCAGCTCAAGCAACAACAGGGCCCTGTTTTAACCCAGAAAGCTTCATAAATATACCACAGTACTTGAGAAAAAGCCATAGCCTTTAACAGGATCCAAAAACCATTAACCACTTGTTGAAATAATTACAAATGAATAATGCCATAAATTTTCACATGACCAAGAAATAAACATTCACCATAACCCAACATTGTGCCATGGCCTTTAACATAACTATAATTCCATCTACATACAAAGCCATTCATAATATAACGAAGAGTTCATCACTAACTATAAGACAAACATTAAATGAAAGTTCATGACATACCATAAATATTTACAAGAGTCCATTACAGTCCATAATATAAAGAGTCCATTACAGATATCATAACCCTTAACCTAAACAAAAGTCCATTGACCATTAACATAAAGTCAAGTTCATGTACTTCCTTCACGCAAACAAAAGACCAGTGCAGCTATCACCATCACACATATAGACAAAAGATCATTTCATGTCATCCATCACATATTACCTTGACTTAAAAACCTATAGACAAACTCATGGTGGGTTAACAACACTGAGTTTGGAGAGGTAAAAACTATGCTGCTGTCGAGTCTGTGCCTTCGTGAAGAAATCTGCAAGCTGAGGGGCTGTTTGGTTGTTGCCTATGCCTCCGATGCCTAAGCTTAGCAGCTTGCCATAGGTGTGGCATGACTAAGCTGCCTAAACTTAGCTGCTGTTTGGTTTGCTGCCACGCCTAAGGTCAGGCTTGCCTAAGAAATGTGTGGCAGCTGTTTGGATTGTGCCTATGCCTCAGTTTCTAAAGTTGTGTCACTTGCACTGCTTAAGAACCCACGCAGGCCCTTATTCTCATTGCGTGAGAGGAACACCCCTACCATGAGCTTATGTTCTGTCGTTATTGTCATGGCTTCTATCTTCTTCCACAATGCCTCATGTGGATCAGCTAGGTTAGGCATCGGTGGAGGTGCAGTTGCAGCAAGTGATTCCGTCAAAACCTTCAAAGTAGCACTGATTTCATCACTTTCCTTGCTCATGCGGCTCTTGGCTTTTGCTGCCTTCTTTTTCGGTGACTTGACACCTCTTTTGTGCTTCACACCAGAGCTAGAAGAGCTCTCCACATCGGGTGACTTGGTTGGTGCAGCATCTAAAGGAGAAGGCAAAGTGTCCGAGTCATCCCCAATATTATCCTCAGGTGCAACATAAGAGGACATATCATCAGCAGCCTGTGAATCCTCATCTGACTCATCCTTTACTTCCATACAAGTTGATGCATCCATGGCTAGAGAGCCATCTGCGTTAGTGCCTGTGAACAATTCTTCCATCTCATGAAAGAACTTGATTGGTTTAGAAAGGAGACGTCTCGCCCTATCCTGCATTCCATGAAAAAGGCATCAATATTTGTCCATACATGCAAAAGTATGTATCAATAAAATTAGTTTATAATAAAAAACATACAGTCAAGGTAGCCTTCTCAGATTCTGATGTTGTCACAAGGCACCTAGTTGGGTCAAATGCATTGCCACTCTTGCTTAAAGCCATTGCAACATACTTCCAATTTTTCTTGTAGTGCCTAAAGTGGCGGTCGACCTGTGCTACAGTTACCCCCATACCAAATTTTTTGTTCAGTGCTTCCGCACACTTAAGATGGTGCTGCTTCTTGATTTTGAAACCTACATGTTGTTCCTTCGAAAACTCTATGAACCAATCAAGCATAAACTTTGTTTGACCATCATCCCAACTGATGGTCCTCTCCCGAGAAGGCCCATCACCATCAGCCTTTTGCTTCCCTTTTCCTATCTCTGTCCATAGCATTCAGACATATATAAAACCACATAGAAATCATATGGCAGCACACAATACATAAATGGATAAATGGATGTCTACTCATCCATTGATGCTTGAGCTATGTAGTCATCCCACATTTGTTGTGCTGATGCATCCCTTTTGGTAGCCCATATTTGGTTGTCCCGTTGCACATCGACATGTGTATGCTTGCTTTTAGGTAGATGTTGATACCAAGTGAGGTCATCATACACATACTCATCGGGGCCATCCTCTATGATGAAGTTGTGCAATGTGCAACAAGCAATAACTATCTTCACTTGTGTTTTTAGAGGGAAAAATGGTTGGCTGCCCGTTATCTTAAATCTATTCTTATATGTGCCAAATGCCCTTTCAACGGTTGTTCTAAGGGAAGAATGTCGGTGCTTGAACAATTCTTTAGGATTTTCGGGCTCTCGAGCTCCTTTGAACTCCTTAAGATGGTATCGAACCCCACGATATGGGGGTAAAATACCAGTCCTTGCTGCATAACTGGCATCAACCAGGTAGTAGTGGCCTACATGATGAGCAAGTGATAAGTACCTAAGGATGGCAAGAATCCTTAATGATGAGGAATGTGTAGTAATAGTACCTTCAGGTATTTTTAGCCCTGTTGGTCGGGATAGTGCATCTTGAAGCACATAGGAATCATGGGCTGATCCTTCCCAGCCAGCTAAGACATAAGGAAACCTTAGGTCAAAGTCGACAGCAGCAAGCACATTTTGTGTAGGAACAATTTTTCCACCCCTAAACTTATCCTGCATATGGATAGGAACCGCTGCTGGTATATGTGTACCATCTAAAGCTCCTATGCATTTCTATGAGATGAGAAGACATATATATTGTTAGTGTTGTTATATTCACATGAGAAGACATCAAAATATTATGGTTTCAAATTACCTCAAAATATGGAAGAAATCTGCCTGGACTAGTTGTTATCTTCACATATGTCTCCGTGGTTCTCAACACAATAAGGTCATGCGACATGGTACACAGAGCATCTAGTACAGCATGGAAGTACCTATGGACTGTTTCCCCGGAACGGGAAAACTCAAAACCAATTGATCGGTTTGTCCATTTGTGCCCAACAGCATGCATGAAAATAGCAACTTGTTCTTCTACCGTGACATGGAGTGTGTCCACTAGCATTCCACGGTTTCTAAGATGAGAGCACAACCTATGAAAAACAAATTTCCGCATGCGTAACTCGCTAAGGCAGTGAGCTTCGGTGCCATTGTACAAACGGTTCAAATGTGCTTCCCTCCACACATCTCTAGCCAACATGAATATGTGACCCGTCTCCTCTTAATTAACTGGAGCTTATACCAAAATAAAGCTAGACAGATGGCAATGGTAAGAATTGCTCTTCTCCTCCGCAAGTAATTGCAATAGGTAGTGTAGTACTCGGTGAACATTTTCTTTGCACCCATCTCAAAAGAGATTAATATGTAAAGTGATTAATGTCAGACCAATAAATGACAACTAGTGCTGGGGAAGCAAAAGGGAGCTCATTATTCTAGTGTACACAATAATCTTTAATCTTTGACCCAAGTTCAAATTTTCAAAGCAGTAGGCAGAGCACCATGATTTCAACAAAATCTTAATGCAAAGTATTGAACAAAAATTGCATAACAAATGGAATAAGGTAGAGCAAAAATAAACAGAAAAGGCAATATACCACTAACATTGATTTGTAGTATATACAACGTAGCAATCATATAACCAATGGTAGCAGAGAGATGATGGAAATAATTGCTGTGAGGAGAAAATTGCAATTACACAGTATGAATAGGAAGGCAATTGAACAGTTACAAAAATACAATCGTATTCATCAATTTACTACTTGGTTTCATAAACTAAAATAATATACATATTCAAATTCAGAAGTAGATAGCCGAACATTTTTTCCAAGCGATCAGTTTTGACGAGCAACCTCTCGAAATGCAGTTTATCAATCAGCTAGCTAAATCAAATTATTCATTCGGCTTAACCACTTGGAACATGCTAAAACATAAATGGTTCGAAACAATCAATGTGACCGGCAATCTTCTAGTACCATAAACTACTGATACGTTCATCTTAGAACAAGAAAATGAAGAGCAAATAGGGGAGGCCGGCTCTGCAGCACCACATGAGCAAGAGGACTTGAGGAGGATCCATGTGGGGAAGCCCTCCGGCCCCTCCCAGCCATAGCAGCGGCGACATGGTTGCTCGGGCGCGCACGTGAGACAGAGAGAGAGAGAAAGAGTAGGGGGAAATTTCAGTAGGGTTCTCTAGCGGCGGCATCGGATGGACAACATGGGGGTTTCTAATTTGCAGTACCAAGTAGAGAGGAGGAGGCCGACCTACCTGGCCGCAATCGCCGCCTGGTGGTAGCAGGACGAGCACCTATTGGAGAAGCTTCACACTGAGGCGCCAGATCTGGCCAGATCCCACGCGGGCCTTCACTCTGTCCCTCCCGCCTTCACTGTGGCCGGCCGGACCTCATTGGACTTCTCCTCCGCCTCGCCTTCCCATGGCGGCCTCCTCTCACGGACTTCTCTCTCTTCGAGCGGCTGCCTCGCCGGATCTCCTCCTCCCCCTCTTGTCTTCCCCGAGCTGGCCTCCCCCTCGGCCGGCCGACCGGAACCCTTCCCCGTTCCCTTGCATTGGATCTCCCTCGCCGTGGAGACGTCGGGCTCTGCTCCCCCGCTCGTCTTCCCCCGCGCTGGAGAGATGCGCACGGGAGTTAGCGTCTTAGCGCTGTAGGCAAGTGTGGCAGTGAAAAAGGCCGCCACAGAGTTGGTGAGTATTTTGATGGCGAGCCAAGCACACCCGCCTAAGGACCTGTGGCAAAACTAATCTTAGTAAAGCTCCAAACAGCTACCTAAGCACATGTGGCTAGCCTAACTTTAGTTATGGCTCAATTAGGCGGTGAACCAAACAGGCCCTGAATCTCAGAGGGCACATACTGAAGAGAGACAACATGTTCCTGAACCTGTGACCGCACATAGGAAGCATCAACACCAATATGCTTGGTGAGCTCATTCTTCACCGGATCACGGGCAATACCAATAGCTCCAGTGCTATCAGACAAAAGAGGAGTTGGTGTAGTAATAGAAACACCAAAATCCTCAAGTAACCAACGTAACCAAGTAACCTATGCCGTCAAAAGAGCCATAGCGCTCAACTCAGCCTCTGCACTCGAGCAAGAAACTGCCGTCTGCTTTTTAGTCTTCCAGGCAATGAGAGAATCACCAAGAAAAACACGATAAGCAGAAAGAGACCGGCGATCGGAAGGATCTCTAGCCTAGGTAGCATCAGAATAAGCATGAAGCTGCAAAGAGTTGGAGCGAGGAAAGAAAAGACAACGGGAGATAGTGCCACGCAAATAGCGCAACACACGAAGGAGGTGACTATAGTGGAGCTGAGTAAAAGCTGAAACAAATTGACTCAAGATATAAATAGCATAGGAGATATCAGGACGAGTGACACC
Source organism: Olyra latifolia (assembly GCA_036346145.1). Taxonomy (NCBI): domain Eukaryota; kingdom Viridiplantae; phylum Streptophyta; class Magnoliopsida; order Poales; family Poaceae; genus Olyra; species Olyra latifolia. Next base: position 50,381,816 of record CM070524.1, on the reverse strand, counting down.
AAGGTACACAAGGCTACCAACAAGATGTCGATACCGAGTAGGATCCGAAAGAGGTTTCCTATTGGTGGGTCGAAGCTGAAGATTAAGCTCCATGGGAGTCTCAGTCTTGTGGTCAGTAAGAGAGGCCTGATCAAGAAGATCCCAATATACATCTCTTGGGACAAGAAAATACCCTCTGGAGTGGAGGTAACCTCAATCTCAAGGAAATAACGAATAGGACCCAAATCAGACATACGAAATTGCTCATTAAGACGAGTCTTGACAAAATCATCGACATAGAGCAGAAGAAGAGTGCGACCATGAGACGAGATGTGAACAAACAGCGTAAGATCATGATTACTAACAGAAAAACCAGCAGTAGTGACCACAGAAGAAAAAGCTGAAACCATGCCCGAGGAGCTTGTTTAAGCCCATATAGAGCCCAACGAAGGCGAAGAACCATTTCATCCGAAACAAAATACCCCAGCGGAGGCCGCATAAAAACTTCTTCATGCAGCTCCCCATTAAGAAAGGCATTCTGGACGTCAAGCTGATAGATGGGCCACGCACGAACAGAGGCCACAACAAAAAGAGTCTTAATGGTGGTCATGCTAGCCACAGGAGTATAGGTCTCATCATAATCAACACCATACTTCTGCTGAAAACCACGAGCCACAAGACTAGCTTTGAATCGGTCAAGAGAACCATCAGAGCGAGTCTTAACCTTATAGACCCACTTGCAAGTGATGGGACGAGCATAAGAGATGAGACGGAAGAGGAACAACCTCCCAAGTGCCAGTACACTCAAGAACAGCAAGCTCCTCGGCCATCGCATGCTGCCACTCAGGATGAACAACAGCATCACGATAAGAGGCCGGTTCTACAGGAGCTGCACCAGCAAAGCCAAAACGCTCAGGGGTCGTAGATCGACGACCACGAAGAGCATAACGAGGAGAGGTAGAAGCTGTCTCATCAGAAGATGAGGCAGCAGGGAGATCCTCAACTGGCTGATGACGACGAGTGTAGACAATAGGATAAGGAGATGCAAAACGAGTTGAAACAGGAGGAGTCGGTAAAGAAGGAGACTCTGAGGTAGAAGGCTCTGGAGCGGAGGAAACGAGAAGATGTATAGTGGAGATAGGAGTATTGGGAAAAATTAAAAAGACAAGGAATTGATAGTAGAAGCTGGGGAAGAAGGACGAGGATAGAAAGGACAAGACTCATTGAAGGTAACATCTCGAGAAATCCTCATCTGTCTACTAACAGGATCCCAGCACCGATAGCCCTTGTTTTCAACACTATACCCAAGAAAAACACACTCAACTGACTGAGCAGTCAGCTTCGTGCGTTCACATGGAGTAAGGAGAACATAGCGCACACCCAAAAGAGCGAAGACCAGAATAGTCTGGTGTGTCCTCTAGGAGGCGCTCTACAGGAATAGCACCCTTAAGTGCAGAAGAAGGCTGAAGATTGATAAGATAGCAAGTAGCAGAGACTGTCTCAGCCTAAAAATGGGGTGGAACAGAGGAGGAAATCATGAGCGCACGAGCTGTTTCAAGAAGGTGTCGATGTTTACGCTCAGCAACACCATTTTTAGCATGAGCACCGGGACAAGAGAACTGAGAGAGGGTGACCTGCTCAGTAAGAAACCCACAAAGAGCCCTAGAGAGATATTCCCCTGCAAAGTCAGCCCGAAATACACGAATGGGAGAATCAAACTGAGTACGAATCATGGTGGTAAAATTTTTATAGATAGACAAAACCTCACTACGATGAGACATAAAATATATCCAGGTGTAGTAAGAAAAATCATCTATAAAAATGACATAATATTTATGACTACCTTGCGAGACAAAAGGGACAGGACCCCATACATCAGAATGAACAACTTCTAAACAAAATCTGCATATAAATATCTGCGTTCTCTAAAGGCGTTGGTAGCTTTCGCTCAAAGAAAAAGGCATTGGCAGCTTCTCAATGGAGCAATCTTCCATGAGTATTTAGTTGATGTCTGCTACCTCCATTTGAGGTTGATGTTGCGCTAACAGTATATAGCTGTGATAGTTAACAATTCATACTTTCCATGTGTTTATTGTCTTTCTTTTGGGGTGAACATCGTGAAGAAAATTTCATTTGCTTCCGCAACCTTGCTGCAAAAGAAATGCCCTTGTATGGAAAACTTGAAACGAGTGTTTCATCACATCCCCATTAAATATGCATCTTGATTCCTTCCCTGTAACATCTGTTTACTGTCATGTTATTGATTACATCCAGGGAAATGTTGCTCTTGATGTTGCCCGTATTCTTCTTCGCTGTACAACTGAGTTAGGTGCTACAGATATTGCTGATTACGCTTTGGATGCTCTCCATGGCAGCACAGTAAGGTATATTCCCATTTTGATTTTGATAGAAGATTTCCTTTTGGTTTTTAGCTCTTGCATATGTTATGGATGTGAAAACAGTACTTGTGTGAAAATTTCTGGTTTATCTGAAGGAAGGTATACTTGGTTGGGCGACGGGGCCCTGTACAAGCGGCTTGCACAGCAAAAGAATTGCGTGAAATTTTAGGTGGTTTTTTATTTGTTCCACTACTTGTAATGCTTATTTGTTTGGGCTTTCATATGTTTATTTCATTGTTCATATGTAAATACTAAATTGGAAATGATGTACATGCAGGTTTAAAAAATGTCCATGTTTGCATCAAAGAGGCTGACCTTGTGACCTCACCTGCAGATGAGGTTTGTGCAATAAAGTGATTAGGTCTTGCATATTTTGGGGATCAGGAGTTGTTTCTTTTTACCGATAGAATGGGCTTGCTTTTTATCGCTTGTGCTCATTCTGCTCAAGTTTTTAAATATTCTTTCACATAAACATGATATCCAGAATGTTTGTAGAATATATATTGCTTGAAGTGTAGCACCTGGTATTTTTTAGGAAAAATCATGGCATTAGAGAAACCAGTGCACTGGAGTGGGTTTCATGGGAAAGGGAGGTGGCATGGTGCTGGTGTGGGTCATCACATAACAGATACAATGGAGACAGCATAAAAAAGATAGAAGACACGCGGAATGGATTGTGACCTTCGGCTGAGAGAAGGCTGAAGGGTTGGGAGGGGAGGCCATCTACAGTGTGGACAACAGCGCAAATATTTTCTGTAAACCTGAGAAAATCATGAAATTAATTTCAGTGAAGGAAAATTTGGTGTTACATATGATCAGATATTTAGCTAGAATGCCATACTGAACTCCTAAAAGGTTGGAGAATTTATTGAGTTTTGTATGACGTGGACCATTCAAATTGATTGGCTATTCTTAAAATAGCTTAAGCTGGTACTGACTACTGAACTGTTGACTGTTCCTATATTGCTGAGAATGACGCTGGCCATTAAGTATTTAATCCTATACCAGCTTTAGATATCTTGATTGGAATGGTTACAAACCAAACATTTGCTAATATTTGAGTTCACGATCTGAGAAGACTTCTTACTCAAAGATCACTACTTACGTATTTTGCCCTCAACACACAACTATATTGACTTCTGAATGTTCCCTCCACCTTCTCTGATTTTTCCATCCTGTTTATGATAAAGAAATGCTTTATCTATTGCAGGAGGAGATGAGGAATAGTAGAATTCGAAAAAGAGTGTTTGAGCTGCTATCTAAAGCTGCAAATATGCACAAGGACAACAACAATGATGACCAAAAGGAGCTTCACTTTGTGTTTTTTAGGAAACCTACCAAATTTCTCCCTTCAGAAGATGGTTTCACGGTTGGTGCTGTGCAGTTTGAAAAGACTTATTTAAAAGGTCAGATATCAAAGTGAATATCATTGGTCATCTTTTTACACATTTTTTTGACAATTAGTTCTGTTGGTTATGTAGATGATGAAGTAACTGGGAAGCAGGTGGCAGTAGGAACTGGTGAGTTTGAAGACATCAAATGTGGGTAAGTGCTTTGGCTTGTGCTTTCTTGATTTTGTTTTATGACCAGTTAACTTTGTAGGTGAAGATCTATCTAATATATTATCTATGTTCTTAGATTGGTCTTGAAAAGTATTGGATATAAATCATTGCCCGTAGAAGGTTTGCCATTTGACAAATACAGAGGTGCATGGTATTACCTTTTTGTTTGCCCCCTTGGAGCCAGTGCTTTGTTTTCTCTTCTTGATGTTAAAGTACTGTAATTATACTTATGTGATGATCCCCCTTTCATTGCAGGAGTTGTTCCGAATTTGAGTGGTAGAGTTCTGAGCAGTGAGTCAAAGGCTGCCACAGTGGAACCAGGAATGTATGTTGTAGGATGGTTAAAAAGAGGACCAACTGGGATTGTTGCAACAAATCTTCATTGTGCTGAAGAAACAGTATGTATCTTTCTTTTGTTATTTTCTATCATTGTGCTGCAGAAGATTTTTATACACCCATTGGTAAGAGTGTTACTTTATAGTTGGGTACTTTATGTCCTGTAGTGAGTAGCTTCCAGTTGTTGTCTAAGAAGCACCAGCAAATGTATCCTGATGTACTCTATTATTGTAAGATGGTTTTGCCTTTTATTGACCCTGCAGGCCTCCACATGAATATTTAGTTACTTTGTTTGGTACGTTGCGTAGTGGGAAGGAGGTTCTTGTGAAAATCATCAAATGATCTCTTTTGCACTTAGGGTTGTACATCTGTTGCCATGTCTTTACCAGGCTATATACTTTATGTTATACATATGGGGGATTTGATGATTTGCCACCCTAAAGGTTGTTGGGTTGATTATTTGCCACTGGGCCACATGAGGGTCCACATGTCATAGACTGACAAATCATCAAATACACTTCTTTAGGTGGTAAATCATCAATTTTTCCTATATTTACTGGTTAATTAACAGGTGGCTAGCATCCTTGAAGATGACAAGAATGGTGTGTTCTCATGCCCATCTGATTCGAAGAAGCAAGGCAGGAGGGGACTCGTTGAGGTTCTTGAACAGAAGAATGTCCGTTTTGTCCCGTTTAACAGTTGGGAGAAGATCGACTCCAAGGAAAAGATGGCAGGCCAGCTGAAGAACAAGCCCAGAGAGAAGATCACGAGCTGGGATGAGCTCCTGGTAGCTGCAAACGAAGGATGAAAGAAGGGCAGTCCTCTGGACAATTTTGTTTCCTTGCATGTCTCATAGTCACTGAACAATAAGCATAGCATGGACAAATTTTATCCGGGGGCTTGGATGCATGTACATGGCAAAAATTTTCAATATTGGAAAGAAAAATCACGTCACAATTCATGGAATCAATATTCCAAACAGAAGAGGCCTTTTTACCATTCAAGTTCTCTTATCCAGTAGCATCAATTTGCAAAATCTACAATTGCCAACATCTCTTCATATATTCTGTAAGGTGCCCCAGAAGTCATGGAAATGCTGTAAGTTGATTTCATGAAGGTGCTTCAGAACATGTGTTGGGCAGCTTCTGTTTGCGAGTGCCTGGTATAGCTGCTGCATTGTTGGCCGGGCTTTTGGGCAGATTTGCAGGCAAGCAAAGGCCACCACTACAACCAGAATGACATCTTTCTCCTCGTCGCACGATGGTGCCACGGTGCGCTGGTCCAGGATGTCCTTGAGCTTTGGATGCTGCTCTGTTCGGCAGAAGAATGGAAGCAACACATCTCCTGGGTGTTTTCCCATCACCACTTCCAGGGTGACCACACCAAAGTCCAAAGCTATACACATCGCACTTCTCCGTCAACACCATTGTAGATGGCAATTCTGTGATAAGATTAACATAAACAAGATCGTCATGTCACTTTCCTATGTTAAAATATGAATCAAAATGGATTAAAGCTCTATATCTGGGGCTATATAACCGCATGTCCCAGCAAAGATAGTGCTCCAACTTGAACACCCGTTGCTCAACTTGGTGGTCTAGAAGGATATTGCTACTCTTAATGTCACCATGTACGATCATGGTGCAGGTAAGAAAGAGCTTGAGCTACATCCGTGACAGTAGCAACTCTCTACGGCCAGTCAAGTTCATTTGCTAGATCTTGTTCACGCAAAATGGATGCCAAACTTCCCCTTTCGATGAGATCCTACACAAGAAATTTCCACCGGTAATGGGAACAATATCCATGCATCTGTGCCTGATATTTGCCAATACTTGGATCTCATCATGAAATGTTCCCTCGTCGACGTATTCTTTCATGACAGCAAACACACTCCTTCCAGCTCAACTCTGAAGACGGATCCGTATCCTCCAGCACCAATGCAATATTTTTCATCGAAATTTTCTGTTGCATTGAGTACGTCTTCGAGTGCGATCTTCCCATGTAAGTTGCATATGGAAAGCATGTCCTCGGAGTACTTACTTTTCCTGCTACTTTTTGCAGGTTTTCTCCACCAAAAAACAAAGGTAATGCTTGCTATTGCGAGTAGCGATTGAAAGGAGAACAAAAACAAGAAGTAGGACGGAACCATGGAAATGACCTCAGGGATGGACGTATCCCCAAATCTGCCACTCAAGTTGTTATGTGATACATCAAGCATGTAGAGTAGATGAAGGCTTGCGAGAACCATTGGGATGGTACCACTTAAAACTATTTCTACTCAAATCAAGCACACGCAGCTTCGTACATATCCCAAGCTCTTTTGGTATTGGCCCTATTAACAAATTGTTTGAAATGTTGAAAAACAACGAAAGGCGACATTGTACTATCCGTGGAGGAATGGTTCCTGAAATCTGATTATTACTTAAATCTAGATATGAGAGATTACCTAGAAATCCCAACTGTCTAGGTAGCAGACCATTCAGATGATTGAACTCAAGTTCAAGTGTTCTTATTCTTAGGCGCACCAAATTCGAAAAGCTGGGAGTGATGTAACCATGTATTTGATTGTTGGAAGGGTATAAATATTGTAACGTAGTTAAGACATCCCATGCTCTTAGGGATATATAGAACCCATTATTACATTATTGGAAAGCCACAATGATACTAGACTTGTTAGGTTTCCGATGCTTCCAGGAATGGGGCCTCTAATGAAATTCCCATGCAAACGTGACTGTGTCCACTTATGCAGCATTCCTAGTTCGTCAGGAATATGAGACATACACATAATAATACTATTAAAGCTGAGGTCAAGATGATTCAGCCCAGACTACAAGGTATTAGGCCACTTAAATCGTTGTGGCTTAAATGGAGCTCCTCTAAATTGTTTAATGTTCCAAGCTCAGAATCAATGGGTCCTGACGAATAATTGAGAGAGAGGTCGAGGAATGTTAGCATTGTAAGATTACCTATGGATGCTGGGATGTCTGCAGTGAAGTTATTGCCGGAGAGATCCAAGAAAGAGAGCTCAGCAAGGGCAGCGATGCGCGCTGGGATTTCCAACGAGCCTTGGAGACCACACGACGGAAGTGTAAGGTTGGACGCAACAAGGTGAGCATCACGCTGGCCACGGCCATGAGGCGGCGGCGCTGCTGGTGGTGCATGCAACTCCAGTCCAGTAGCATGGGTTGGTGTGCTTGCTCCATATATGAGTCGAGGCAGCTTGAGAGCGTGTTTCCGCTAGATTTCCATTGGAGAAGCGCCTCTGCAGCTTGGTGATCCAGTGCCATCACCGCAGAGTATGCGATACAAGGCACCACTATCAACTGCTCCAACTCTAAGGCAAGGAGGTTATAGCCAAGGAGACTGTTAGCGCCAATTTTTCAAAAACCGATAACCTTACAGAAGGTTCTGGAATTGGTTTGGTGACGTCATCACAAGAAGAAGGTTATGGAAGTTTTACATTAAAAGGCTGGTTTCGGAAAGCATCAAGATTAGGTTGAATCCGAGCCAGCGAGTCGGTTTATCATTTATTCCATGTTTAAGAGAGAGACTCAGTTACTATGCCTAAACTAGGTAACCATTGAGTCCGTTTGTTTGAAGTTAGAAAGTAAATCGAGCCGGTTATGATTCGAAACATATAATATGTGTATCTCTGCTGGTCAGTAATTACAACAGACACATATAAGCTTTTACCATGTGTCGACTAAAGAATCGGCGCTAATAACCTTATTTGTGCCAAATATAACCTCTTTTCGTATATTGTCCATTTCCCATGTAATTAAGGGAGCAAACATTGAGGCCTTGTTTCATCCTAACCTAGGAAATCATATTGGGTATATGAAATTTAATGGTTAATTGTATCCATGCCATTATTAAGTTTGAATTTCGCACAAATGCAATTACAAAACGTGAAATTATTGTCATGCCATTGTAAAATATGAATCATTTCATCTATGCCATTATGACTATAAAATGACTATAATGCCTCTTATCTCTTCTTCTTCCTCCCCTTCTTCATCTCCTAGTGACCATGGCAGAGGGGCCGGGAGAGGTGCCAGCCATAAGAGCAGTGAGTCAGGGTGGGGGGAGCAGAGGCGCGGGGGCCATGGGAAGGCGCTAGAGCAGTAAGCCGAGGTGGAGGCCATTGTCTTGGGGGTGCCGAACTGAGCCGCTGTCAGCTCCTCCCGCATGGTCACCTCCACCGCCTGTAAATCCTTCAAGGCACCGTGTGGTGGATGACGGAGCCGAGGATGAGACACCGTCCGCCAGATCTGGGTCCACCGTTTTGGATCCGACCACCATGGTGCGGGACAGCGCGGGGCGACGGCCGATAGAGCGTCGTGGGACCGGAGCATGGTCGCTGGAGCGTTGATGTGGGGAGTTCGGTAACGCCGGGGCGTGGTGGGACTAGGACGCGACGGAAAGCTCGGCAGGACATGGGCGCATTCGCTGGAGCACCGACGCGGTGGACGCAAGCGACACCGGAGGAGGTAGAACGGACAAGGAGGAAGAAGGCCGGAGAGGAGGATCCATGCCATGGTTGCTGGAGGAGGAGGAAGGTTGGAGAAGAAGCGAAGAAAGAAGAAGATATGAGACGCATTTTAGTCATTTCGGAGTCACAATGGTACGGTTAAAATGATTTGCACTTTATGATGGCATGATAATAATTTCTCGTTTTATAATATAATATCTGTGAAATCTAAACTTAATATGGTATGGATGCAATTAACCCAAAATTTTAACGACAGTAGTGGTAGTACTAGTAATTGTTGGCTACCGGTTTGTCTTTCTTGGTGCTAGGATGAAACCTTTTAATCAAAATTTGAATTTAAATTTTTATATTTGCTGAAATGTAATGAAAAATAGCCAAAATGGATTGATTGCTTATAGTAGAAATGACATTATAAAAGAGCATTTTGTTGCAAATATGCCACCGTGATCTTGAAATGGCCAAAATACCTCTTATCGCTTCTTCCTCCTATTCTCCTTCCTCCTCCCCCACTGCCCTTTTCTCCTATCTCTCTCTCTCTCTCTCTCTCCCCTTCTCCCCAAATTTTGATGGCCTCCTCCCCCAACGCTATCATCCACCATCTCTTTCTCTCTCAGATACAAGATACAGGGCAACCTGCCTCCTCTGTGTCGCCACCTAGGCTCCGTCCTACCAATGGTCTAACACCTGTCTCATGATCACCTCTGTCAAGGGGAGGAACCCTACTGGCCCACAACACCATAGGAAGCTCTGGCAAGATCATCCAATGCAAATCATCCACTGCAACGACCTGCTCCTTGAGTACGGTAGAGCTCAGAGCCAGAGCTAGGATTGGCGAGCACGGTGGAGCTCGGACCAGAGCTAGGGTTGGCGGGAACGATGGAGATTGGGAAGTCGGGGCCAGAGGGGTGAGGAGGAGTAGGAGGAGGAGGGCCCAACAGGGAGGGGGAGGAGGATGGCTTGCTGGAGATGGGAGGGAAAGGAAGTTCACCAGAGGAGTGCGGTGGAAGAAAGGAAGGGGAGGAAGAAGAGAGTGAGGGCATTTTGGTTAAAAAAAAGATTGAAAAGGCTTTGTAATGGCATGTTTCTAATGGCATCTGGGTATTTCTCACTTTATAGTAGCATTTCTACTATAAGCTAACTTAATAATGGCATGGATGTAATTATCCCAATTTTTATATGTCATTGCAGAGTTTGATTTTTCTCCTTTATGTGTCATCGGTTAGTGATATCTCTCATAGTTGCCATTGTGATTGCTTGATTATTGCTCTATGTGTCATTGGTGAAAACTTATCTTTTTTATTTAAGCTAGATAAATATAAAAAATCCTCAAAACTACAATCTTATCAAATATGCAATACTTCCAATCTATATTTTTTGGTATTTTTTATGAAACTTTTTCAATTCAGTTTTACACAAAACATTTTCAACATACAGGATTAATGTAAAAAAAGAATATTTACATTCAAATTGGAGCATACTTGATAAATCTATGATTCTTTTAGGATTTTTGAAATGTTTACATAGTTTAAACAAAAAGGATAAGATTTCACCAAAGGCACATATGGCAATAATCGAGCAATTACAATGTCATGACATAGAAGGCATAGAAAGAAGTCACTAAGTGATGTCATAGATAAGATTAGGCTCAAAGCAATGGCGTACATGATTTTATTCCAAATTCAAATCCATGCGAGTTAGTAAGTGATGACTTAGATTTTTAAATAACGGGATAACATTCTGGCATGTACATCGTTAGATGTATACATCCATACAAGAAAATAATAAAAGGAAAATCATCTTAGCTTTAGGTTGACCAACATAGAATAATACAACCACATGAATGTAAAAATAAAATTCGTGCGGCGTAAAACTTATTGCTAAATCTTCATCCAAAATTGGAGAAGAAAAGCTGGAGAAATCCATGCCCAAAGTGACGTCCAACGAGATCCATGCCCTAAGAATCTAGAATCTACAAGGCTACCAGTGGAATCCATGCTCAAAATGGTTGACGCTCGAGCTACCTGAAAGTGCACATCGGTCTCCCCTACGGCGGTGCTTATCGACCATCCTTCGGTGGCAGATGGCGGTGGATGGCCAATCCGTCAACCATATCTAACATCCTACCTAAGAAACCATGATGATCTATCCTCCCCAACAGCAAAGGCTATGATGCTCGCATTGTTGATGGCAAAGCCTGAGAAGGTGCCGAATGTCGGCATCATCTATCTCGACGACAAGTATCCATGTCCTCTTGAGATGGGGTTCCTCCAACATGGGATTGGCGATGCGCTGACGACCTTGTAATGGTGTGCAGAGGCACCTAGCCACAGTGCAGAGACATATGACCGGGGCATGCAACCCCAAATTGTGGTACATCCCCACCATCCCATGGCGGCATGGCCAGTGGCAAGAACGCTGAGGCCAACAAAGAGCAACAAGATCTATACCCGACCTCGCCGGACAGCCACTCATCGCAGCCGGATTGGGGGTTGCCGTGGTCAGCCCTAGCTACCCCCGCCATGATGCCCGCAGTGGGATCCGTTCTATCTCGCCATGTCGTAGAAGAGACTTGGCCGGGGTCACCGTCCCTGCCATAGCTCTCTGCAATTGCACACCAGAAGTGTATGCGTCTTGAGAAGGACAGGTATCGCTGGAGATGGAGATGGAGGGGAGACGGTGGCGTTTTGGTCGCTTGGAGGGAGGTGCACTCTTCAGATTCAAAAATCACAGGGAGGGGAGGACTCTAGTGTTGGCACATATAGGGATAGTATAAATGCAATGGTGCACAAGATTTTATCCCAAATTCAAATGCATGTGAATTCAATTTTTTAGCTGGCAACGTCTGATATGGTACTTATGCTATACTAAAATCAAGGGGTCACGAACCAAGGCCCTGTCTGGGTTTAAGCCACCTCCTGATTTCTAAAGGCCAGAAGCCTCTAATCGGGTTAGCTTGCAGAGCTGCTTATAGCTAGCTACGTGCATAACCGAAAGTATAATTTTGGTCACTCAGCTATGGTCGTTCACAGGTTTGTTTAGTATAGCTAGCCTCGTAAATTTGAGGTTTTCTATCCAACGAAACTTTAATTTGCTGCCTCTAGTGTAAATCAAATCCAACGGCCTTTATATTAGAATTCAAAATGTAGCAGTGGGAAAAACATATGGCCGCATTCCGTGCAGTGAGAACAATGCGCATCTAATATTTGAGTCTTGGAGAAAAAGGGCAGCATCTCTCCTTTTTAAGCGCACCAAGAAGGGCATGCTACCACCTCAGTAGTTCAATGGGCTGGTGACTATAGCCTATAGGCAAAAGGTATTGTTCTTTGCAGCTGAAAAGTTATAATAGATTATAATTTGAAAAGTTGAAGGCTCTTAAAAAAAAAGTTTCAGAGAGACCAGAAAACATATTAAAATAGTTTAAAAAGATTTAAGATAAACCACTAAAAATTTTAAAAAATAGTTACAAAGTGATACAATTAAGCCAGAAAGAACAATTTAACAACCTTCATTAGCTGAACCGAAAGTTTTATATTGAAAAGACATTATTGGTGGTATTGCTGTACCTTAACGGCAAGAGGTAGGCAGCCGAATCCCACTAGCTTCCTTGAGGCGTCGACGAGGAACACGTAAGTGTTGGTGTGTGTATGTAGGCTGTAGTGAGGACGGGAATGACATGTGTCTCGTCTTAAGGTCTGTTCTCCTCAGTTTATCTGTCTTATTTCTTATTTGCTTATTTGACTTGTCTCGTAACTTCCAAAATTTTTCGAAGTGGCATTGAGAGTCAAATGCCCTTGGTTTTAAGATTTAAGGAGTTTTTAGATATGTCTATGAGATAAAAAAAACAGATTAAAAAGTAATAAAAAAGTTAAATAAGACACGAAATAATTTAGATAAGACGCGGCTTATTTTAATTTATTTTATTACTTTTGAATCCGTTTTTTAATCTCGTAAATGTGTCTAAAAGCTCTCTAAATCCTAAAAACCAAAAGCATTCGACTCTCAAAGCCATCTCAGAAAATTCTCAAAGTTACGAGATAAATCAAATAAGCAGCTAAGCTGAGAAGAACAGACCCTTAGAAAGGTATACATAACAAATTCTAAATTACACAAACCAAGAAATCGGAAAATAGATAACGGAGAAGGAAAATAGATAAATAGAATACAGATCGAAGGGGGGAACTGGATTACACGGAAGAAAAAGATAACAGATAAGGAAAAAAGCGTCGACAGCAGGATTCGAACCTGCGCGGGCAGAGCCCAGTAGATTTCGAGTCTACCTCCTTAACCACTCGGACATATCGACCGATCGATTACACTTGAGCTTGCTAATTTAAACTACAAAAGCCACCTGCTTCTTCGCGCCTTGCAATTTGCAGGCATCCCATGTTCCCATTGTGCTCTGAGCAAAGTTGGCGAGCCTTGTTCGGCTCTCTATGGAAAAGTACAAGTCCCTGCTACGAAGAGCTATCCTCGTGGGCATTCGTACTCTCCTTTAATCACTTGATTTAAGCCATGTCCTTCTACTTTTCAGTTTAAACTGGGGTAGATTATCGTTAGAAAAAATTGTAAACGCTCTATAGAGGGTTTGAAGAGTTAAAAAAAATATAAAAAAATATATTTTTAGGATTTTTAAAAACAATCACTAAAAATCTCACAAAAATAGCTACAAAGTGTTACAACTTTTGACAGGTACAAAAATAACAAATTTCTAAATATACCTTTTAATTTTAACTTAAGTCGAAAAGAACATGACGTAACAATAGGGCCTCCTTTTGTTCGTAAGATTCTAAATATGCAAGAGTATAAAAAAACAATGATTGAGATAGCTTGGTTTCCTTGATTTTTTGAGCGAGCAATGCTATTCCATTAAGAAGAACGTAACTGACATAATTATAGTGAAAGGAGGGAAAGAAGAGAGAGAAGGGGGAAGTGGGCAACAAACAGACGTCGCTACGCGTCTGCGATAGTCATTGCGACACACTTCGAAGCTTGCACATCCTCCCTAATCTTGGAAATGGTACCAGAATGGGAAAGGTGGACTGTTGGAAGGCGCGGCCATTTTCTCTCCTTCCACACATTCCATATGGTGTAGGTGACCAACCTGTTGAAATCCCGCCTTGTAGCTTATGGAGTTGAGGTTGCCGTCTAGGTCCATCGGTCTTGGAAGCGAGGGACGAATTATGTAGCTAGGGGCGTTGTGGGGGTGGGCTCAGGATTTCCGTTTAAATTGTATTGGTCTAGGGGCATTTCACACATAGGTGGTCAATTGTCTCTCGTGAAGTCTAGGGGCACTGCGCACATAGGTGTTTGTGGATGCTCATCAATCGGATTGTAAAACTGTTTAGGTCTGAATTAGTAATGTTCAGATCAAATTAGTTCATCACAACCATTTTCAGATTTTGTTGGACTCAAAAGCATACCAGAAAATCTTTGAGATATCTAATTCCTTAACTTTTTTTCTTCTCAACAGTCAAAGCATCTAGATTGATAAGATTACTTTTTATCTCCATTTGGTGGTTTCTGACAATCTTCGTCGCACAGATAATCCTTAACTGCACACGGCTTCCCAGAACGGTCACAACTACCGTTGTTCAATATCCATCTCTAGCAGCAGCTGCCCATTTGCCCCTGCCCATCACTATTCATCTACAGTGTTGAGACACTACCCCAATACTATTCATTGCCCCATAACTATTCACAACCCAACAACAACCCTATCACTATTCCCACTTATATTCACTATTCACTAACCTATTACTATTTATCTCCCCAACAGTGTGTCCCAAATTCACCTACTACAATGTAAGGGCACCCCAATTTGAGGCAATCGTTGAAGATGTCCTAATGTATCTGTTGCTCTGTGCAGAAACTTTTAGAACATTATCGAAGATAAAAAAAATGTTGGATTTTATCCCCTTACATCAAATGTATTATCTACTGATGTATCCTGACAGCAAACCATGGAGGTGTACAAAGTTATACATGTATGTTCAACTTTTCTTAAATTTTTCATGGTTATGGTTCTGATATTGGATTTAATTACGCCACGGGGGTTCTCCACTAGTCAAAGAGTATAGCTGTACATATCCATGGTCCCTGCCATCAGGGCCGTACTTGAGAATTTGAGGCCCTGGTGCTAAATGCAAAATGAGACCCTATATATATTTGAGAAACACAGTAATCAAACAAACCAATATCTTAACTTCTACTAAAAAGCATCATCAATCAACACCATGACCCTCGTCAACATTGATTAGTGTCAATAGTTTGATTTTGAGAACTAACTCGAGAATCTTTTATAATAAATCAATCAAGAGCTCCCTTTTCAGTCTGAGCTAGCACTTCAAGTCTTTTTTTCTTCTTACACTTTTCATAACCAAAATCATATGCCATAATTCTAGAAGACATGAAGAGGAAATAAAACACCTCCCAGTTTCACCAATAGTGAATAGAAGAAAGAACAACAATAGCAACTAGCAAGTCTTAAAAATTTAAGAACAAAACTAAATATTCGGACATCGTTACATCAAGTTCATACCCAGCAAGAAAAGAAACAACCTACTTTTGCTCGAGGCCCGGAGCCTTGATGGAATGTCTACAGCACGGTAGACATAGCACGGTAGACACCGTTAAGGCCCCAATCTATGAATCCGAGCATATGAATAAATATAGAATAAATAGATGAGAGGGGAAGGAACATATCCATTGCAACCAATGATACCATTTTTTTGGAAAATCATGACTTAATTGGAGCAAATTAGTGGGGATTTGTTTTGAGCAGAGAGAGAGCGGGAGAGACGTGGGAAAAGAAAGAGGTGGGATATGGGAAAGAGGAAGTGCTTGGCTGCTGCTTAGGAAAGGGGAGGGCTAAAGGCTATTGACTGCTTCTTCTTCTAATCCTCTCAATAATACAGTTAATTGCAGCTAATTACTCCTACATACTTAAAAAAATTTTGGGAGCCCTATTGGGTTGCTCACCCCGAACATGCTAGTATACGGGCCTGCCCGCCGTTCTGTCAGACAATTTCCTTGAGAGCCAGAGAGAGAGAGGATATCCAACTTTATCTACTAGCTGAGTAGCTGGTGGTAGACAAAGTTCAGGATGTTTGACAATCTGCATCCCAAAGCAGCTTCCTTTGTAACCGGAGGAGATCGAGCATATGCTAACCCATCTAGCTAGTAACGGCCTTGTCTTCCAACCATCTTGTTTAGTTTAGGGGAATTTTTAACTTCTTTCTGTCAGATTTTGTTGATAGAGCTACAAAAATAAAAAGAAATTGCTATTTGGAAACCTACCGCAGCGAAAGATGGATGGAGCACAACATTTTGCAGGATACAATCGACAGCAGTCGATGGTTCATACTTCATGGCCAACATGCAAGATTCCATGTTTACAATGCCCTTCGGCTGCAGCAAGACAGAAAGCAAGCGACACGGTTGCTCGTCGCCGCAAAAGCAGAAAGACGGAATACATGTCGGATGAATTCATCCCAAGTCAATTAAGTACCCAGTAATACAAGAGAGCTCATGGCAGGTGTACAATGTCGTTATTCTGATGAACTAGTATGCAAGTCAATTCTTGCAACCAATTACAATGGAAGAGATGCTACAGAATCCTCCACTCCACCAAGGTGATATTTTCCTATACAAAAACGGAGAGGATAACACCACTTGTCAATGTTACAGATTTTCATCGATGATGGCGGGAAAACAAACATATCTGGTTAGCTCATTCTGCTCTCCACTCCCTGCTCAACTGGCTTCTCCTCACTGGCTACGTCTCAACAAGTGACTCCGTACGGAAGAACTGCGGCTGCAACTGGTCTGCCCTCTTCGTTCAGAATATTATATGTTGAAGCCGCATTCCTCTGACAAGTATCAGAAGCATAGCGGTGAAAAAATTACAAGTTTCTATTTGAAATTGGGTTTCATAAAAGAAAGAAAAGAAACAGGGCGGAAAAGAGAACAAGTTTGGTCTGTACCGAATCGATCGCTTCCAGTTTCATCCCAGTGGACCGAATGAACTTGCGGAGCTCAGGGCATATCGGTTGGATGTGTCGTCCACAACCCAGAATTAGAATCTCTGTAGACACGTGGTAAATTAGATGATATGAACCCAACGATGTTCTTTTTGACTCAGAAATATGAAGAGTGAAACTATATACCACAGGAGAGCATGTAATTATTAAAAGGAAAAATTGGCTGTGGGACACTCTAAATTTGATGCATTTGCTGTAGGACACTGACTGTGTCAATGACATGTGGACCCTAGGACCACATGTCATTGACTCACTAGTGTCCTATAGCAAATAACATGAAATTTAAAGTGTCCTAGAGCAAAATCCCCCTATTAAAAAAATCTAGGATAGACATTGGATTCTACTAACATGTTAAGCCCAATCATTTTTTACTTGACAAATATAAACGGGAAATATTCACTCTTAGAAACCATGCCCTTTTTTTCAAACATGGGTGATGAGTGATGACACTAGCTTGAGAAAAATGCCTATAAGACTAATCACGGGAAAAAAACATGAACTACGGAGTATCGGTGAAGAACAAAATTACCTGGGATAGGGTGCACAACTTTGAATATTGACAAACTGCATTAGTGAAGAAAGACTAATTGTCAGTATATAACAAACAAACATGAATTAGATTCATGGGCACAAGTGCAAACAATTAGTATCATTCACATGGCATAATACTTTTAAACCATGCATCAAAATTCAGAACATAAAAAGAGTCATATGTATAACAAAGAGTAACATACTGCCACCACCCTCTGAGCTTCTAAAGTGAATCCTACCTTTCGGCATTTATCTCTGCAAATGTTTTGGGTGTCCAGGTCATTATCTTGTTTTCTACTATTAGCAAGCTGCCTTCATACTTTACATTGTTAATCTTGAATCCAGTTTCATCGTATCTACAGACAGAAGAACAAACTTGAGCTAAGCTCAAAATAATTAAATGAGAAAGTTTAGTGGATTTTCTTCTGGAAAAGATCATACACACAGAAAAAGCATAATAAGGGAACCCATGGCAAAATTCAGATAGTACCAAGTCACTTGTTTTCGTTTTGCATATGTGACACTGACAAGTTTTATAGTGTGAAAAAATCAGTGTATTTTGTCATATTGACAGGTCATGGCAGTAGTGCAAAATGTTCTATTTAGAGGAACATGGAATCCCTCCCAGTTTCTTATTGCAACGCAAAAATGATTATATGGGAGATTCATCTGAGAAGCTACAGTTTAACAAGAAGAAAAGATACCAAGATCAAAAGGGAAAATTTAATATTTGCCACTATAAAGAGTGGCACTCTCACATATGCCACTCTATTCATTGTAATCTAATATTTGCCACTCAAATGAATTCCTTCTTTAGTATTTGCCACTCTCACCCTTTTAAGCCATTTAGCTTATTTCTTATAATTTATACTCTTGCGAAATAACCATTTTTCCCTCTTTACACTATACAATCATTCCCCCACCTCCCTGCTGCTGGCCCCCCTTGTTCCTTCCCTGCCCTTTGTCGCTCCATTTCTTGCATGTTGGTTTTGATATGATTTTTTGTTTCGTGTTGCTGTTTCTGAATTTCGTGGTAGATTGGTGCTTTGCTGATCCATCAAGAACCAAAGGGTAGGATATGGCCGTGAATAGTGAAAATAGGATTGAGAGTAAAATATAAGAGAGAAATATGAAATAGGACCAGGATAAAGCCAGCGTTGTGTTCAGAATAAAATTGGCTACAGTAGGATAGGTCCAAGATAGATCCAGCCTTGTGCATGGCCTTATTTTCCTCATTACTGCAGAAATACTAATCTTTCTTTCACTTGTCATTTGGCTCTCTCTGTATGGAATGTCTATTGTCAGCGATTAAAACCACAATCGCATTTACACACATTCCGCGCATCCATCCCTAAAGCTAGAAAATCCCCTAACTTTCAGAAATTCGACAGAGATTTCTGAATAAACCACTCTTGGTAAGGAGCAAAATCAATCGAACTGAAAAGAATGTAATGTAAGTATGCGAGAGGTGGTTACAATTGGAAGCGGAGCTGGTCTTCCGGCACGCTGTCGATGAGGTTGATCTGGTCGTAGAGCGAGAAGGTCCTCCTGGCCACATCCACACCCATATCAGATCAAGCATTCGCAAGAACAAAGCGAGCGAGGCTTCACCGATCAAGCACGAGCCTTGGGAGGGCAGCGACGCCGATGCGTGCGTACCTGAGAGACGGGAGGTGCCTGAGCCTGGGGCCGCTAGAGACGGGCTCGCTGCGCAGCGTTTTCACCAGCTGCGGCAGCGTCGCCAGCGCCTTCTGCCCCCGCGCCGCCATCCCCTCCTCTCCTCTCCTAGCCGCCTCCCCCTCCGACGAAGCCAGAAGCAGAGCAGGGACGGGTGCCAGCCCAAGCTTCTCGTGTGGAAAATGGGCTTCGGGGAGCGGCCCATATTACGGAAATGCTGAGCGGGCCGAGGCCTACTTACTGTAGGCCGCCGAATTGTAGGCCCATTCGTCCCACACGGACGGAGACGGTTGGACCTTCCGATCTCTCCTCTCTCGCGTCCGGCGATCCAAGGCGACGCGGAATCGCCTCCGGCGACCAACCCGGCGGCCTGCTCCGGCGTACGCGACATCTTCCCGTCGAGGTAAGCCATCCGCCGCCTTCCTAACGCTAATCCCGTCCGACCCTAATCCCTAAGCCTCACAGACCCGGCAGCCCCAGTCCGTTGTCCCTTCAACCCCACCGGCGTCCACCGGCCTCTTCGCCACCGCGCCCACCGCATGCCCGCCCTCCACCTCCGGTAGTGTTAGGATCTTTTGTAGGATAGTTCTGTGTTTAATCTGAAACTGGGCATTGAGGAATGCTTAACTTGTTTCTATATTTCATCTCTTGAGACATATCAACGATGTAAATTGCTTTTCCCATGAACTGATGTATACTATGAGACATCCAAAACGGAATAACTTGATGCCTCCAAATGCTACCATGGTAGAAGTAGTTTTGCGCTGTACACGCACTGTTAAATGTTTAGCATAAATTTTTAACTCCTACATTACTATCTAGTTTATCACACATCAGAACTGAATTTGTTGATACAATACTTCATACTGACAAGGGTAAACAAATAGAGTGCAGCTGCAGTGCTGTGCTGTTGTAGTACTGACGGGGGTAAACAAATAGGATGCAGCTATGTAGTAATTACCATCTTCTTTGTTAATTTCTACCAACTGTTCCAGCAGAAATCATTTCACGAAACTTAGCTCGACTTTCTTGGTCTGCCAGTCATTTCATTAGAATGCAGGGTGTGTAAATTGTTTTGTGCTGCACATGTGTTGGTCCAAATGCATCATGCACCATCATACGACTTCATGGAAAATATGCAGATGGCAGCAACTCCTGAGTAGTGCAATGTTGATAATGCTAGAATAGTTTGTGTGCTGGAACTGCCCATCAAGTTTTGAGTTAGTAAGAAAATAGGCACTAAACTACATGAGCATGTACATCACTCTGTAAGCTGTATCTCCCTTTGACAAAAGTAGATCAGTTTAAGCTGCAAAATTTATAATGGCCTAAGCTAATCGATAAGACAGGACCCTCATGGGAATTTTATAAGTAGAATTCAGGAGAGTAATTGGCATAAACCTCTGAATGAGTTTTGTGTCTGTTCTTTTTGTGACAGAAAAACTAGCATAGTGATTCTTCCATCACCCACAAAAACTCGCAGCCTAAACTTATTAACGAGTGTGGTAGACTCATAGTTAAGCTAGTAGACCATCTCTAAAAGACACTAATGGGGAGGTAAATAATGATGAGACAGTGAACAGTGAATATAGAGGATGAGAATAGTGATAGTTTTATTGAGAGATGAATAGTAATAGAACAATGTATAATAATAAGATGTGTTCCAATATTTTAGATGAATAATGATGAGGATAGGGCAATGAGACACATCGTCGGAGATGGCCTAAAAATCAGCAAATTTCCTGTTTAATGCGGTTCAGCCAACAGTAAAAACCCAATGTCAAAAAAAAAACAGTAAAAACCCTCCCACACCTGACACGCCTGCAGTCCCGCACCGCCGCTAGGATTTGGGGACTGGGAAGGGAGACGCTGAGCAGACGACGACTCCGATTTCCCGCCGCCGCCGCCGCCGATGGGCCGCCACTGCCATTTCATCGTGCTCCTCCAGTCCTCCTTTGAAGGTAAGCCGCCCTGCCGCCTTCGTCTCTTCTTTCCATCTGCTGCCCCGCCGCCTTCTTGCTCCCTCTTCTAGTCTTCTCTGCCGCGTAGGTATCCTCTTCCCCCCTGCCGCCGCCGTCCCTCAGCCTTCTTCTGCTCACCCGCCGAGCCCCTCCTTCTCCCCTCTACTGTGAGCCACCTCCCCACCGGCCAGTTGGCCACCGCATCCATCTGCTTAGTGCTCTGCCGCCGCTTTGCTCCTCTCTGTCGCCCCATCAGCCACCGCATCCCTCCCCTCTAGTCTCCTCTCTGCCATCTCCCTCTAGCCTCTGCTTTGTTGAGCGTGGACTATGGACAGTGAAGACTGAGGAGTAGACTCAGCGGAGACTAGAGTACCAGAGTACTAGACAGTGAATGAGTGAGAGTGATTCTAGGATGTTATTGCATATTGCGTACTATTCACAAGAGGCCTCAAGGTATGTCTACTATTCAAATCTGCGATTAATGTCAACCGATTAATTCCAATTATTCCCTGATTACACTGATTAATCCCTAATCCCCACCTCGCTGACCGACTAGCAATTTCTGGAACCTTGCACATTTCACACATTAGTATATAAGCAGTAAAAAAAACAAAGAATGCTCTGAACATCTAAAAATATGATATTTTGGCAAAGTCACTCTTGTTGTTGAACAATAAAAGTGACTTCGCCAGCTGCGGTAACATTGTTGTCTCCTCTTCTCTGCTATCAGTCGGTGGGGGCATGTTTGTTTCAGGGGACGATCAGGAGTTTTGATTCTTATACCTTCTAAAAATGATTCAAATTGTGTATCAACTCTTAGTTGGGGATGATAACCAAATCTCCCACTTGCTGTCGTAAAGAGCATATTTCTGTTAATTCGACTGCTCCAGAGTTATTATCTGCGTATCTTTTCTTAGTTTGTATTTTTTTTTTCAGGATTAGTTGGGTTGTTGTGCACACGTGTGGTGAAAAATAGGCACGGAGATGGCTACGGCGGCTGGCAGAGGAGCAAAGGCCGCAGTGGCTGAGCAGATAGCACAGGCTGTGCAGTCCACATCCAACCTTCTCCAACTGATGGAGCAGTCCTCCCCTGCCCAGGTCTGCCCTCTCTTCTTCTCACCCAATTGTCTGCAAGTTCGTTTTGGTTCGCGTTTATTTGGTAATAAGAAAAGAAGGTAAAATTTTGGGCAAAATTGACAGGAATTAGCCAGTTAGGTGCTAATCAACAGTTCACTGCATGACATTTCTTGAGTGCCATCAAGGTTATGTTGGATCTACTCATTAATCAACTTATTTGCACATAGTCCTTGTATGTTACTCCTCCTGTTTCGTAATATAGAGTAATATTACAACATACTAAGGATTTTCCAATGCTTTATTTAGTTGTACGCCATTATTGTTGATATTACCTTGTTGCAACTTGCGCCCTATGATCTAAACAGTTTCTCCAATTCTGTGATGTTAAATGATTAGTGGGTGATTTGATCGCTATTGAGACACTTCCACAATGCAACTTTGAATCTGAAGAATGCACATGCAACTAGACTGTGTCCATGTTTTCTTTCCAGTCCAGGTCTCATGGAAAAGAACCGCTAGACTTAGAATTACTCCCACAGTTGTTCTTGATTCTGGTCATCTTATGTCCCCAATATATCAGAATTTTCTTTTCTTGCTTCAACTACCTAAAGGCCAATTCACTGTCATCCAGGACTGGCATGACTTTGTGCCTGGCAGGAATATCTTATGTGTTGTTGTGATAATAGTGCTCTCATGGCTATCCAGTTGTTACCTGCTACCGGTTTCTCAATCCGATTGACCATTAGTTAATGGAGGGTCCTTTTGCTCACAGGCTCACTTGGCAAAACTTCCTAAGAACCTCTTGGCAAAAACTTCTCTTGCAAGGAACACAGAGCAAGTAAAGGGTACATGTATTATTGCATGTGAAGCTGCTTGCTGTCAAGTAGTTGATACATTTGTGTCCTATTCTAGGTGCTACAACAACTTCCTAATGTAATTTCTTCCTTGGATGCCTATATGGACAGTAGTTTGCAAAGGTGAGCTTCCCCAGTTCATGTCAGTTACACACTCATTCTGTTCAATAAGAACTTTAAGGTTTTCAATAACTTATGCGCAGAATATTGGAACTACAATTTGTTCCGTAATCTGGTTGAAGTTGTTATTCTTGAACATCACTCCTAATCTCCTCTTTTTCTAAACTGTGCAGCGCTTCCCAAGTTAAGACTGTCTCACAGGTCTTGTCAAACATGGAGAACACCCAGCTGAGATCTATGTTGCCTGCCTCTCAGTTTCAGAAAGATCAAGGGAATACTGAACCTGGAGAACCCAGGGCTGAATGATGGGTTCACTGAGGCCTATATCTTCAGAAAAAGGTACTCCCTCCGATTGGAAATGTAAGGGGTTTTAGCCTTGTGCACACATACTAAGAAGCTTGGTGAATAGACTAAAATACCCTTAGTTATTGTTCATAAAAGTACAATCTGCACTCCATCCACAAAAAAAGAGACATGGAAAATTGTACAAGGGCAATAAATGAAACAAGGGCAAAACTGGAAGAAATGGGCTAAATTTAGCCTTGGGATACTAGAACCCCTTATATTTTACAAATAGTATAGAGACCTAAAACCCCTTACATTTCCAATCGGAGGGAGTATATTTCTTTGAGTCTACCTCTATCTTGTTTGCAGATACCTATAATGCAACTTAATTCTGGTAATTGCTTAAACAAGGTAACTAGCTTGAAGGAAAAAAATTCTTTTTAAAAAAATGTTGTTTTGAGGAGTACTATAGGGATCCGGCGATTTGGCCCCACATCTATAACACACCCTCAAGAATGAGACCCGGGTGACTTTTACCCTATGTCCAGGTGTTAAATTGCTTACCACAATCTTTTGATTTACTTATGATCGTATTTCCATAGATGTGGATTATCAATTTATTACTGTTTTGTCTATTTAATATATATTGATTCCATTCCATGCATACTGAGATTTGTCTTTAGGAATGTGTAGGCTTAATAATTAAGACTAAGAGAACATTACTGAACATTGAAAGGTGGAGAAAACTGAATGGATGGTTTCTTGTTATATGTGGAAACTTTTAGAACTGATGATACTGTCATACTGATGATGTTGAGTCATCTTAACCATGTGATTTTTTTTTTACAAGGCTGTTCTTATTAAAGACAAGGCTTTTGCTATCTTCTGCTGATAAACAAGAAAACTGAAGACTCACCATGATCCAGGAGGCCCAGCTGCAGGGCCTTGTTCCTTACTGATGTTTCAAGTTCTGTGCAATGCACTTAGGGAATGATTTTTATTTTTAGTTTGGGTTTTTTTTGTGATCCCATACCACTGTGTGTGATATATTCTGGATGGCTGAAGGCAACCTGTTGTCTGTAATCCCTTGTATTGACTTTAAATTCCTTTGATTGGTTTTGATAGAAACTTGAATATAAAAGGTGAAGAGAGAATGTATTGTCGTAGGTTGCATTGCTAGTGAAGACTCACACAAATTAGTGAAAGATCCCATATTATGGCATCTAAGTATTTAATTATATATAGACAAGGATCCAATCCTATGTAAATTCGCAGTTATGGTGGGGACACTGATGCACGCTGAAGTGGTGAGGTCGGTACATATAAGTTGAAATAAAATTACACAGATGGGAAATACTTGTTCTTTCCCATGTGCTAATTAAAAAAAGTTAATATTCGTTTCTACCCAAATGGCTTCCTAGATTATATGGTAGAAAAAAAAACTATTTTGTTGCATTACCTACACCTTAGTATTATTCTTCTCATAATTTTTAAATGTACGTGGGGAGATCATTCAAGTGGCATGTGAAGGTGCTCACCGTTCAATCTCTCTGCCATTTGAAAACATACAAGTAAAAATGTGTAGTACTATCTGTGTAAGTTCATCTGGAATGTGAAATTACCCCTCAAAACCAAAGTTCTTTGATTATTTCTCAGGAAAGGGATATCAGCAAAAGATTACTAGCTTTCTCCGAAAATTTTTTATTTGAAACCTGTGGCGAAATCTGAAATATGTTTGGTCTCAGTTCTTGGAACGGTGGACCGATTTTGTGGTTGATTCTGGTGCGCATGTACGTACGGGTATGTTCGACATCTCAAAAGCAAGAAACATATAGCTGGTTTGTCCCGTCTCTAATCGGCTTCTATTTAGTGCCTTGTTTTACTAATAAATGTTTTTCTTGTCTCCGAGAGGAGTACATCTGCTTGGGGCCATTTTGACATATACAATGTTAAAACACAAGATGACTGAAGTTATACAAGCTAGGAGCGGCACTTGGAGCAGGAAAATATACCTGGTGCTGCCAACATATTTCGTGCTACTCCCAGTGCTTCTCCCATTGAACGGCAAATTCTAGTTTAAATGGGTAAAAGGGGGCATAAAAGAGAAAAACTGGTTTAAAAGGCAAAAGCTGCAAATTCTAGAGAGGTTCATGTTTAGAGTGGCAAATCCTATAATGCCTCTCTTTGGAGTGGCATATACGGATTTTCTCATATAGGGTGCCACACTGTCCCTGATTCAAACGGTTGCAGTTGGGACGTTGCAATTCGAGAGCTTCAAAAGAAGTCCTAGCATTACATGTGTAGAGTGTAACTCAAAAGACACGTACACTTATTTGATCCAACTCGACTACAGTAAACAGAGTCATTTTTATTATGTATGTGTAGTCAAACTTTAAAAACTTTGGCTATATACAACTTTTCAAATAGGAAAAAAAATGTAAATCTGGTCCTTGAACTATTGCCCCAAGCCCAATTTGGTCCCTACGGTGCAAAACAAGGTGAGACCTTGAACTATCGAAACCATGTCAATTTGGTCCATTGACCGATTAAACCCAAATTTAGAGAAGTTTGTTGTAACGGGATGCTGACATAGCTAGTTTTGCATACATGGACGCCAAGCCAGCCACCACCCCAACGCGTGAATCCTACCCTCTCTCCAACTCTCTACCCCCTCTCTTTCCCACATTGGGCAAAAAAAAAAGGCGCCTCCCCCCACCCCTACACACCGGAGCATTGGCGGCTGCTCCTCCTTCCTCACCGGAGCTCCCTCTTCCTCCCTAACCAGAGCACTCCTAGCATCAATGTTCCACATTTCCATCTTCTATTTATAATCCCGTGTCAACGCTCCTGTTTTCCATTAGGACCACTGCATTGAACCTTTTCAAGTCGAGCAAGTGCCAGGGAAGAACCATAGGAGCATGGGCAACTAGCCTCCGATGTCGTCCTCATGGTACCGTCATCGACACCACCAGAATCCATAGAACTATTGTCCCGTCTAACTACCTCCATCGATGGTGCCTCTCCAATGATCTTTGAGTTGAGCTGAAGGCAAACATCTTCTATTATTCTACCCTAAGCCTTCTCTGCCACTCCTCTTCACCGAAGCTCCACCATAGCACCGCTAGTACGCTGTCGAAGCTATACAGCCTCTGCTTTGCATTGAGTCACTGCCTCGGCTTCCCTTTGGCCTAACCAACCACGACGCTTCTATCTTTCCCACAACCTCTCTTCCCTATGTGGCATCGCCAACATTTCCGCATCGCCCTTTGCCTCCGTGGCTTGCTCCGGTGTGGGGGGAGAGGTCCCCTCTTCTTTGCCTGGTGTGGGGGTAGAGAAAGGGGGTATAGAGAGTTGGAGAGAGAGGGGCAGGGTCCACATGCTGTGGTGGCAGCCAGCTTGGCGTCAACACATGCAAAACTAGCCACGTCAGCGTCCCCCTCACCCAAAATGCCCATAAATCCAGGTTTTACCAGTCAAAGGCCCAAATCGGCACAATTTCGATAGTCCCAAGACTAGTTTCACCTGGTTTTATACCTTAGGGACCAAATTAGTACCTTTTCCTTTTAAATATTTTGATTGGATACATGAAAGTCATTGTATAGCTTATATACTAACTAGTTGTTAAAGTAGCATATTAGTTAGAGACCGGCCAAGTCAATACCCTAAACAATGTCTATGTCTATTTTTATTGGGAGTCTGTCTTGCTATTTAATGGTGAGCGAGAGGAGAGAGGCTAACTAAACATAGGAAAAGAGAAGATGCATTGAACAGGTTGGTTACAAGTAAACAATAAAATATAGGAAAGAGAAGGTAGAGAGTGAATACAATATAGGAAAGAGATAGAGAGTAACATTTTAGCGAGGCTAGCTGTTGGAGAGGGTGAGGCAAAAAATTTTAGAGAGCTAGCTATATGGGTTTTAGCGAGCAAAAAATAGAGTCTACTAGAGATGGTATTAGTTGTTTGCATTCTTGGCTAGTTCAAGTCTTGTATTTTCCCTGTGTTGCCTACATTTATTTCATTTTAACTAGCTGAGTAACCATACTTTGCCACGGGCCCACAAATAAATATCTTATATACTACTTGCTATATATTTTACAAAATATGCCCTCAACTCCATTTTCGCGTACCCTTAGCTGTGAGATCTCATTTATTGCATTGTGCTTCTGCACCTTCGACTCTATCCCCTCAGCTCCACTTCCATACTCGACTTTGTTGTGATTTCGCACCCTATGCTAAGATTCGTAAAATATAACCCACTAAGATAAATAAACTAGATAAATATTGTGATTTAATTTGATATATCGATCTCGAGCTAATATGGAAAGCTTCCTAACATATAATGCACTAAAATAATAAATAATAAAGCAAGTAAAATATAGAACATATCTTCATGATGTTTGGATTGTCAGATTAAAGGGTTGGAGTGTGAAGATGATGACATCACACTGCACAAAAACATTGCATATGTACATGTACATTTGTACCGGTTCAGTGAGAACCAACACAAATAAGGTTACTAGCACCGATTCTTCAGTGGACACACGACAAAAGCTTATATGTGTCAGTGCTAATTACCAACCAGCACATATTACAAATTATATGTGCCGGTCCCGATGACTAGGAACATATAATATGCCATGCGACCGACACATATAAAAACTTTTCCCACGTATCAACTAAAGAGGAGCATCATTTCGTTTTCATATACGCCGGTTGGTAATTACAACTGGAACACATAATGTTTCATCTCCCGAGGTGTTTCGTGGACAATTTTCCCTGTACACATCTATATAATCTTATATCCGATCGATTGTCTCCCTCTATTCTGATTGATCTCTCCACCACTTCCCACTCCTAGATCTCCGCCTCTTCCTACTCCGCCATGGTATCACCTTCTTAGTCCTTATCGTTGATGCCCTCTCCATGGGCCTCCCCGTCTCAGCCTTCTCCACCGATTTCGCCATTGCAGCTGGTGCCCTCTCCACTCGCCTCGCCGTCGCGGCCGGCCTTGCCATGGTCACCATGGCCTGCCGATGATTCGACACCCCGCGAGGAGGAGCTTGTCAGCAAGAAGCCCCGCGGTGAGGAGTTGATGCCTAAGTAGCAGCGGGCCACATTGCTAGATCTGTCTTCTGATCCTTCAGTGTGTGGCCTTACCGGCAAGGTGCTGGAGGAGGAGGACAACAATGAAGAGGTCACCCCTGCTGTCACGTCTGAGGAGGAGTCGGAGGAGAAGGTGGTCGGATGGGCCTGAGGGTTCAACGACGGGGACACCTCCCCGGAAAACTTGTCGGACCCCAGGGACAGGGAAGAGGTGGCGGCCCACGATGACGATGAGTTTAGCTCCCCCAACTATCCTGAGGGGCGGGACGGTGACAACTACAACATCGACGATGATGACGACTGGTGGATGTAGATTGGTAGGGTAGTGTATGTAGATAGCTAGGATAGTGTATGTAGGGTAGGCGTAGCTAGCCTAGCACCACGGTGGTGCTATTTTTTTAAAAATATTTTAAAAAATATATGTGCTGGTTGTAGCCATAAATCAACATGGGCACATCAATGCCTATCGTATTGTGTTGGTTTAAAAACCGGCACTATTGCCGGTTTAGAATCAGCATTGATAACTGTTTATATGCTAATGTTACCGTCGCCGCCATCACCACCACCATCAGAGACTTTTTAATAGTAGAGATTTCTATCAAGAGCCGATTATGCAGTAATGCAAACGGTATATATGCAAACAAAATATACTGTCATTGCAAACTTCATAATTAAGCCATACAACGTGACATCAAATCAAAGCACTCGTTAATTGCTACCACAATAATCAAAGATGCACTCCGCGGTCACCGGCGAGGCGGCGAGGGCGCGACGACAGCGCGGCGAGGGCGATGACGGCGAGGGGCAGTAGAAGCGCTGCCGGAAGCGACCTCATCGTGATCGATCGATATGGGTACTTAGCTCTGCTCGGCTAGCTAGCTCGACAAGTGTGTACAGGTATACAACTAGATGTGTAGCATGGCCTGAAGCGCCTTCTCTTTATAGACATGCACGATCGAGCGAGCTAGTATAATTAGCTAGCTTTGCTCGATCAACATGACGTGCACGGAAGCTTCTAGGTTCATTGTGAAGTCAAAGGTCATATTCTGCTTAATCGCCAAGTGTCGGCAAGTAGAATCAGAGTATATAGATCAGCTGTTTCATGCATCTTCTCGTAGTCGTAATACGTACTATTAGTTGGCAGTGTGCACTCATGCATGTATGGCACGTGTGCTATTAAGTTAGGGTACATAAATGAAAACGATGCGTTTTACAGCTAATCTCCGAGTGGTAAACCGGCCCAAATCTGGCGTTGACATTTTCCCGCGCGTTTTACAGCGTACGTAGGCTTGCATGCATGCACATTTTCCCGCGCGCGCAATTACGTACGTGGAGCATCTTCTTAATTACCTGGAGCACTGGACCATGCGCATTAGTTGCACACAGCTGATCTCTAGGCTATGCTTAGTTCTATGTTGATTAGCTGGGATTTGCTAACCGTAGGTTTGTTTAACTTAGTTTTTGTGTTGACAACTATCCAGTTAATCTAATTAACATTGCTTGGTTGTGTTGACAGGGTTAGTACGTGTAGAGGTGTAACTTTGTTCTACCTTTCTTGTGGATTAACTTAATTGTCATTTAGTAGGGTTAAAAGTTTTGTCTGGATTAATTTAATTTTGCTTAACCCATGAGTGTGTTTAATGGATTAAACCTCTAAACCTAGCGCGCGCGCTTAGCCCCGATCGATCAAAGCTACTAAATCATGGTTGACTTCACATAAAAGTAAACCTCGTAACATGCACGCTAGCTGACTGGTACTTACACTAATTAGTGAGAGAGAGAAGTACATGAGTTGACTTGTACTGTTATAGTATATACTAGAGGGGCCCACGCGTGGCGCGTCAGCTTCTTGTGCTGTATTGGTCGTAGTTGCATTTTAGCCATTTAGGTTCAAACGGGCCTTTTTTGTGTGCAACGCTTACTAATTTTTAATTTTACATTAATCAAGTAAGTAAAATATATATTCGAAGCACTAAATATATTTTATAATCCCGTGTTTTTTTACCTAAATTTTAAATGGCTTACACGAAAAAAGGGAGGACCGTTTTGTTGACTTTTAAACGGCTTACTAATTTTTAAATTTTAGATTAATCAAGTGAAGTAAATCAATCATAAAATATTATAAAAAGTTATATTGCAAGTAATAGATATATACGGCCATCCTAACACAGGTTAGATAACATGGCATAAGGAATATGGTTTAAAGGAAAAATTTAGAAAAGCTTGAAAAATTCCTTGAATCACAAGAAGAGCGAAATTTCAAAATTGCTCTAATTTTGAAATTTTTTGAAAAAAAATCCAAGTTTTTTATGGGCCTTAAAATTTTAAAATTGTTTTAATGTTGAAATTTTTTGGGAAAAATCCAA
Organism: Olyra latifolia; assembly: GCA_036346145.1. NCBI lineage: Eukaryota > Viridiplantae > Streptophyta > Magnoliopsida > Poales > Poaceae > Olyra > Olyra latifolia. The sequence continues at coordinate 50,351,034 of CM070524.1, read as the reverse complement.
ATTTTTTATGGGCCTTCTTTGTGGAGCCATGGTTTTATTTATGCAAATTTTTTTCTGGAATTTTTAAACGGCCTACAAAAAAAGGAAACAGAAGAGGGAAAAAAGAGAGTGAAAAAGTTTTTGAAATTACAAGGTTTTGTAATTTAAAAATTTTTCAAAAATAGGAATTTTTTGGGACCATCTTCGTCCAAGTATGGTTCCCTTTTTTTTGTTTTCAATTTTTTTTTGAGAATTTTTAAATGGTCTAGAGTAAAGTAAATGGAAGAGAACAAAGTTTAAAATCCAAAAGCTTTCTAATTTGGAAAAAATTTTAAATTTTTATGGACTTTCTTTGTGGAACCACGGTTCTATTTTGTAATTTTTTTTAGGAATTTTTAAACGGCCTGAAAAAGAAAATAGAAGAGAAAAAGAGATCAAAAATATTTTTAAAATTCAAAATTGTTCTAACTTCAGAAATTTTTCAAAAATATCCAAACTTTTTATGGACCTTCTTTGTGCAGCTATGGTTCCATTTTTACAAACTTTTTATTTTTTTGGAATTTTTAGAGAGCCAAAAAAAAGAAAATAGAAAAAGGGAAAAAATAGCAAAGAGGCAGCAGTAGCTGGGAAAATGGGGATGGTAGGAATCGAACCATGGTGGCGGGACTGACCACGAGCTCATTAAACCAACTGAGCCAAACTGCCATCTCATTGAGAAAGCGAGGAAACAAATTGTTTTATATATAACTTTCTAATGGACGGCCAGATCACATTTGGACCGACGATCGGACGGCCCGCATTATATGCGGTGGCACGGAGGTGTAATTTCGGGCAAATACAGGTGCATCTAGGAAGACTAAAAGGGTAGTGCTGTGAGGAAGGAAAAGCCGCCACCGACGGCCGGATTTAGGGCTGCGTGGCCCGATCCGGCGGTGCACATTCAAAGAGTGACGTGGCTGTACTGGAGGCAGGTATAGCTACGCGCTATATAGCGTAGAAAATGTCGGCATCCTGCACAACAAAAAAGGGAGCTTTACACAGGAAAAAAAATAGTCTACTTGTGGCTGAACCTAGGTTGAACCATAGTCGGGTCTAGGCAAGGGCACAAGTAAACCAAACAATTGACAAGAATCAATTATCTATTCACATACAGATAATCTTCGACTAAACGTTGTTAAACATGAATAGTTCTAGATCAAGGATGGCAATAATAATCAATAATTTCATATACTAGGGCAACAAGATAAATTTTATTAACAGATTAATTATTTGGGTTGGTTATTAACAAATCAACCTAATCAAATTAGCATTTTTAATTTAAACATAATATGCAAAGTTCGTAAAACTCTAGAAAAAACAATTGCAATCATAGGAGCAATATGATCAGCACGTACCTTGGTCAGCAAAGCTAGGGTTCTCTTCCGAACTGTTGCTAACAAAGTCTCATTCGTTCGAATCTATTGCACAATAAATAAAATAATAATTACAAATAGAACAAAATAGCAGAAAATAATATTTGTGCAAATGCATATGCAAATTTACAGAATAGTAGATCTTGATTTTATAAATATTTTAAAATTGATTTCATAATTTTTGGAGTTGTAGAATTAAAGATACAAAATAAACAAGTTTTACTGTTTATTGAATTAATAAAAACTAATTCGGCCTATCAACCAGTGAGGCCTAGTGCTATGCGGCCTAGGGCTAGGCGCACGCACGCGCTTACGCATGCGGCCTGGCCCGACATGGCCCAACTGGCGTGGTGCGGCGTGGGTCCGCACGGAGCTGTGGCCCCACTGGCCTGGCTGACATGCTTGCGCACTGACAGGCGGGATCCGCCTGTTAGCGACAGCGAACAGGGGGAGGAGGCGCGGCTACGTCGGGAAATGACGGCGATGGCGAACGGCGGCTCACCGGCAACGGCGAACACGCGAAAGAGGTTCAGCACTGCACAGTGAACCTCCTGGTAGGGTCGGCCCGTCGGGAAATCGACGGTGGCAACCTCAGCAGCGGCGGCTTGCGGTGGCGCCTGACGTTCTGGCTAAACGGCAGCGACTCAGGGGCAGCAATGCGGTCTAGCAACATCGTGGGGGCAAAACGATGCTAAGAGGCACGCTCACGCGAGGAATTGCGCATGGGTTTGGCGGCGCGATGGCAACGGCCGTGGGAAGAAACGGGTGCACAGTGGCGGCGCTCGCCGGCAGCAATTGGGCCTTAAGGATAGTAGATCTGAGTAGACAGCAACAAGATGCAAGAAAGCAGACTAGGCAGCCTCCTGAATTGCCTACTCGTGTTCCAGTCTTTTTCCAAAACTTCTAAGAGGACGGTGCCCGCTAGAACTCTCAAGTGGGTGAGCTAGCAGGTTCACTCTCGAGACCTATCCAGCTTTGTCAAAGGCTTCATTGCAAGTGTACTAAGGCTTCCTATAAAAGCCTAACTCCTCCATTAGATTGATCAGCTCATCAACAAAACCACCCAAGCCATGGCCAAAGGAATAGATCACGCTTGACATTGACTCATTTGAAAAGAAAGGCAAGATTAGTAAACAAATGATCAAATAAATTAAAGTGACAAGTAAGATGAGATTATAACAGTAAAGGTTTTTGAAAATACTTTGTACTTAATATAATAAATCCTTAAACTACTCCTAACTATGTAAGGCTTGTCCTACAGTGAGGCTCTGATACAAACTCTATCGGGACCCGTAAAACTGAGTCGAGTCCCTGTTATGATTTTACCGTACTAGTCCCTGGATTAAATAGTTAGTACACACAGATTCACAGTTTGGATCACAATCATCATGAATAAAATAGTTATTACATGAGAGTATCGGCCAACATGGCACATATTACAATAGTTTGGCACAATGGCCTTACATTAGCGGAAGTCTTAATACATAAATAAAAGTCTAAATGAAAGACCCAAAGTAACTCCACAAGCAAGACTGTTGGAATGCGCTCCTAGACATCAGAGTAGTCTTCATCCTGAATTCCACCCGAAAAATCTTCATTTTAGTACATCTCTTCTTCAGGATACGGGTTCTAAGCATCAGGATCTGCTCGTTGGAATGGGGAGCCCTGCAGGAAATGCGAGGGTGAGAATCATTCTCAACAAGAAAGGTTAACTAATGCACATGAATGCTTAACAAGGATAGGAAATGGTTCTTTCGCAAAAAGTCAAGTTTACAGAGTCTTTGCCTAGAATTTTGGAAAGATAGAATAGAGTTGAGAAATATGAAACATTTGAATTATTTTCTTTTAAACTTCGACAACAACCGGTTTTGCCCAACCTGGCTAACTCACGGCCCCTACCGTGTACAACACCCTCATCACTCATACCTCCAACTATGAGAAGGAAAATCAAAACTCACGACTGCAATCATGGTTTTACTTTAAAACACCATTTTTAAAACAAATATATAAGAAGTACCATTGAGGTAGTGCCTCATCGTCCGCTCGTGACCGTGGCACGACTATCGTGATAGTTTAACACTCTACAGAGGTTGCACAATTTACCCACGAGAGACAATCCACAAGTGAACCATCACAAAGCTTTTAACCAACTAGCTGTTAGTCGGGCACTCCCATTAATGTTCCACTGCTAGAGAGTTACATCACTCGAGTTAGAACTCCCCTCGTGCGCCAATAGAACCAGCACTTACTGTCTACTCTACCAACTGGAATGCCCAAACTAAGAATTCAAAGGGTACTCAGCCAGGTCTTGCCCATATAAGCACTCGTGGTCGCACTGTTGTACTTAGTTTATCTTCCATAAGGAATCGGTCCTTAAGGATTGAGGTGGTTCCCACACTGGGCCCAAATCTCGTGCTAACCGCACCAGTCTTGCAACCATCCATCCCAATCAGGGTTTTGTAAAAATATTTGCCTAAGGATAGCAACCTACTATCCCAACTAACTCTACCATGAAACACGATAGCAACAACTATCCTTTTTAATACCATGGAAATAAACCAAACAATTGACAGGAATCAATTATCTATTGACTAACAGATAATTTTTTACTATACATTGCTAAACATGAATAGTTCTAGATCAAGGATGACAATAATAATCAATAATTTAATATACTAGGGAATCAATGTAAATTTTATTAACAGATTAATTATTTGGGGTAGGTTATTAACTAATCAACCTAATCAAATTAGCATATTTAATCTAAACATAATATGCAAAGTTTGTAAAACTCTAGGAAAAACGGTTGCAATCATAGGAGCAATATGATCCGCACTTGCCTTGGTCAGCAAAGTTAGGGTTCTCTTCCGAACTGTTGCTAACAAAGTCTCCATCGTTCGAATATATTGCACGACAAATAAAATAATAATTACAAATAGAACAAAATAGCAGAAAATAATATGTGTGCAAATGCATATGCAAATTTACAGAATAGTAGAACTTGATTTTACAAATATTTTAAAATTGGTTTCATAATTTTTGGAGTTATAGAATTAAAGATACAAAATAAACAAGTTTTACTGTTTATTGAAATTAACAAAAACTAATTTGGTCTGGCAACTAGCTTGGCCCAGTGTTGTGCGGCCCGGGGCTCGGCGCTCGCACACACGGCCTGGCTCGGCGTGTCTCTGCATAGCATGCGACTCGGCACGGCCTAGCTAGCGTGGTGCGGCCCGCGCTCACGCGGAGTGGCGGCCCAGCTGGCCTAGCTGGCACACGCGTGCACTGACAGGCGGGACCCGCCTGTCAATGACAGTGGACAGGGGAGGCGACGCGGCTACGTTGGGAAATGATGGCGATGGCAAACATGTGAAAGAGGTTCAGCACCACATGGTGAACCTCTTGGCGAGGTCGGCCCACCGGGAAATCGATGGTGACGACCTCAATAATGGCAGCGACGGTGGCTTGCTGCGGTGCGCAGTGCTTTGGCTAAACGGCGGGTGACTCAAAGGCAACGGCACGGTCCAGCAACATCGCAGGGGCAAAGTGATGCCAAGAGGCACACTCCCATAGGGAATTGCGCACGGGTTCAGTAAGTAAAAGAAAGAAAAAGGAAAGGGAAAAAGGAAAGAAATCTGAAAATTTTGGAAAGTTTGAAAATTTATAAAATTTTATGAATTAGGAGAATTCATATATAATTTTAACATTTGTCAAATTCTTTGAATTTACCAATTTAATTCTTAACCAAATTAACCATTTAGTTAGTTAGTTTAGAAATATAAAATATTTTATTACAATTTAGTACACTTACTTATTCTTAAAATAACCATTTTTAGTTATATTGATAATATAAAAATAATTTTATTACAATTTACTGTTTAAAGCTTTTCAAGAAATGGAACATACTTATTTTTAAAATTTAAATAATTTAAAAACAATATGCAAATACATGATGCATGAGTTGAATATTTTTGAAAAAAAAATGAGGATGTTACAGATCAACCCGAGTGGTACATTGCTTTACTCATTGGTTCAAACAACTTTACTCATTGGTTCAAACAACTGGTCTTGAGATGTCAAGCTACCTTATGAGATACTGATCCAATTAAACATACACAGTCAAATACGAAAGGTTTCGCAATATTTTATTTCTAATCTAATTTTCTCGTTCTCAACTCAACTACACATCATCACAACTCAACATGTTCTCAACTCCTTACAAAACTGAGCACAACCCTGTCACTATATATATAGGCTTCAGTTCTCCGAGTTCCGTCCAAAATGTGCTTTCAGTCAAACACAACAAGAAGGACTCATGAATATATGAAACAGCATTTTTCTCGCCAACTTGAATCCCACCACCTGTCAGCCTTGCAAAGCATGAATACAAAAATTAGACTCTTGAAAAGTCTTAGTTATTTTCTATGGTATTTACCAAAAGTAATTGTAGATCTAACCACAACAATATTAAACCCAATGTTGCAAGGCGGGCATAACTGTACTGTGTCGTTCTTCTACACTACAGATTCCTTCCATTAATTGTAGCAATCATGCATATATAGTGCCAAATATATACATGGCTGTAGTGTCTGAACATCCACATTGTTGTCATTTGTCAAGTTGATCGCAGTTTCAAAGTTTACGATAGGTGAAAGCTAAAATTAATGTAGATGACGCTCTAGCTAGCTACTATGCATTCCCTGTTGCAGTGGAAAGTCTAGAGCTGGCTTGAGTTCTACCGGTAGAGATTCCATTGAGATGACTATAGAATCTCACGTAGTTACATAGGACGGATTATGGTAGAGATTCCATTGGGATTGTTGGAGATTAAGCGAGACCGGTTTGTGTTCAGATCATCTAATCGAGTTGCATGGTCCTCATGTATGTGCTAGTGTGCACAAAATAAGTTGAGAGTTATTGAGTTAGACATGATGTGATGACTTAGCACTAGTTGACAGGTTAGTTTGTTAGTGGTTTTAGCTACGTATATATGCAAGCCAGGACATATGTAGGCTGTGCGTTGTGTGCCTTGCGCCATAAGAACTGGTCAAGTGACATTGCTGTCGCTCGGTCAAGCTACGTATGATGCACGTGTGCTTGAATATATATATATATATATATATATATATATATAGAGCTGGGCTATTGTCAGCCACGGCTGACGGATCGTTCCGTCAGCCGCGGCTTGTCCGCAAAATCCGTGATCGAATTCGACGATCCGAACCGTCCATCTCCTTCGTCTCACTGAAATCTCACTACCGACAAAATTTCACATTTTTTTGATTTTTTTACTATTTTTCGTATTTTTGAAATCCGGGATTATTGGACGGTCCACAACTAATTAGATCATGGATTTTCAAAAATACGAAATAAATAGTAAAAAAATCAAAAAAATGTGAAATTTTGTCGGTAGTGAGATTTCATGAGACGAAGGAGATGGACGGTTCGGATCGTCGAATTAGATCACCAATTTCACGAAAAATGCCATGGTGACGGACGGCGCTCGTCACCATGCATGTATTATAGCATCACTCTATATATATATATATATATATATATATATATATATAGGAAGCCAGTTTGGGGCTCCATGGAGCCTAGGCTCCATGATTCAAATACCTATGATATGCATTTAGATTCGTGATATCTGACGTGTATATCTTCACATACTCTTTTAAAAAATATTTGAGATATCAAACTCCGAAAAAAATTAATTTCAAACTTAGTTTAAACTAGTTTGAACTAGTTTGAAGTATAGTTTGAAAGTAGTTCAAACTGAAGTTCAACTTAACTTTTTTTGGAACTTGATGTCTCAAATATTTTCTTTAGGGCGTATATGAAAGTACAAATATCAAACAACACGAATCTCAAAGCACATCTAGTGGTATCGAATCATGGAGCTAATACCTATGATATGCATTTAGATTCGTGATATCTGACGTGTATATCTTTACATACTCTTTAAAAAAATATTTGAGATATCAAATTCCGAAAAAAATTTATTTCAAACTCAGTTTAAACTAGTTTGAAGTATAGTTTGAACTAGTTTGAAGTATAGTTTGAAAGTAGTTCAAACTGAAGTTCAACTTAACTTTTTTCGGAACTTGATGTCTCAAATATTTTCTTTAGTGCGTATATGAAAGTACAAACATCAAACAACACGAATCTCAAAGCACATCTAGTGGTATCGAATCATGGACCCTAGGCTCCATGATTCAAATACCTATGATATGCATTTAGATTCGTGATATCTGACGTGTATATCTTTACATACTCTTTCAAAAAATATTTGAGATATCAAACTCCGAAAAAAATTAATTTCAAACTTAGTTTAAACTAGTTTGAACTATAGTTTGAACTAGTTTGAAGTATAGTTTGAAAGTAGTTCAAACTGAAGTTCAACTTAACTTTTTTTGGAACTTGATGTCTCAAATATTTTCTTTAGTGCGTATATGAAAGTACAAATATCAAATAACACGAATCTCAAAGCACATCTAGTGGTATCGAATCATGGAGCCTCCATGATTCAAATACCTATGATAGAGGATGACTGGTGTACTCTCGACGGGTTTATGAAATTTGAGATTTTTAACGAGCGATCCGAATGTTGATCTTGTTCATCTCATTGAAATGTAGGTACCGACCAATTTTCATATTTTTTAGAATTTGTTTACTATTTGTTTCGTATTTTTAAAAACTAGCCTTCTAATTACTCGTGGAGCATCTAAAAAACTGATAACTTGGTCAGTAGCTACATTTCAATGAGATGAATAAGATCAACGGTTCGGATCGGTCATTAACAATTTTGAATTTTGTAAACCCGTCAAGAGTACGGGGGAATCCGTACTCTGGAGAGTACACTAGCCATCTATATATATACATGTAATATGTGTGCTAGTTTTGAGCAAGTGAATAAGAGAGAATAATAGAAGAAAAGGAAGAAATTAAAGCGGCAGGTTGTGTTGCTGGCCAAAAAGATAATGTTCTTGTGTACTCTACCTCGTTTTGAGTTTTAGTGATACAATGTGCGAGTTCTCTCCAAGAGAACATGGGCCAAGAACCTTCACAGGCGAGAAGATAAGATAGATGCTGATGGAAGAAGAGAAGTATTTGTCTCTCACTTCAACTTATAATTATAAATCTCAGCAGCTTCCGGCGACTAATCGTCTATTCGTTGTATGCTCTTGTTTCTCACTAGCTTGTGATTAGTGTTAATTACCACTGTCAACAGTTTCATATACTCTAAAAAAAGTGAAATATGAATGTCAATTCAACACAGGTGATTTTTGCAATCAAATTCTATGGTCTTGTCCAAGTTTTTCCATTTAATTAGCTTCCTCATGAGAATCAACAGATCAAACATGTATAGCTCCATCACCATATTTTTGTCATTTTGCGCCACTTTTAAAGAACACATATAATAGAAATTATCATTGAAATCAAGTACATATAATAGGATAAAAAACCTCTCATTGCTACCAAATTTAGCTAATTAATCTGCAGCCATGCACATGGTGGCTTCACAAGTTCTATAACTTTTCCCGTAAACTTGCACACAGCAGGGCCACTAGCTTGATTCATTTATCCATCCAGTGCTTAATTTCTTACAAATTGGAATTGCAATACTTTCCATTGTTGTGATGTTGACCCAGGTACACCCCATACAAACGCATGGTACTTGCCAACCTTCTTATATTCATCCGCTACTTTCAGCTTAAGAAAATAGTTGTTACCAATGCCCGCAACTTGCATACTCGCCGAAAGCACATCGACAAGTGTCATATCCTTATTATGCGCCAATTTTTGCATGAGAACTACAAATCTCCCTATTTGCCAATACAAGGTGTCATGAAAGTTATAGATTTGTACCCATCCTTGAGTCCCGGTAGGAGGACTAGGTGGGGATGACTGATATGGTGGAGGTGTTATTGGTGGACTAGAGAGCGGTGGTACCGAGGATCGGTATGGTGGAGAAGACGACGGTGGGCTAGAGGAAGGAGGCGGTGATGATTGGTATGGTGGAGGCACGGCCTGTGGACTAGATGGAGGAGGCCACGATGCTTGGTATGGTGGAGGCGTGGATGGTGGACTAGATGGAGGAGGCAGCTGCGACTGGTATGGTGGAGGCGTGGGAGGTGGACTAGATGGAGGTGGTGGTGGCAACTGGTATGATGGAGGCACGGACGGTGGACTAGATGGTGGTGGCGGTGTCTGGTAAGGTGGAGGTGCGGCCTGTGGACTAGATGAAGGAGGCGGAGGCGATTGGTACGGTGGAGGCACGACAGGTGGAGTAGATGGAGGAGGCGGCGACTGGTACGGTGGAGGCATGGACGGTGGACTAGATGGAGGAGATGGTGACAACTGGTATGGTGGAGGTGAGACCGGTGGAATAGATGGAGATGGTGGCAGCGATTGGTATGGTGGAGGTGTGGCCAGTGGACTAGATGGAGGTGGCGGTGGTGACTTGTATGGTGGAGACGTGGCTGGTGGACTAGATGGAGGATGTGGAGGCGATTGGTATGGTGGAGGCATAGCCGGTGAAGTAGATGGAGGAGGAGACGGCGATTGGTATAGTGGAGGTGTAGCGGATGGACCAGATGGAGGTGGCGGCGGTGACTGGTATGGTGGATGTGCGGCTGGTGCACTAGATGGAGGTGGCGGAGGTGAATGGTATGGTGGAGACGTGGCCGGTGGAGTAGGTGAAGGGGGAGGTGATGACTGGTATAGTGGAGGCACGACAGGTGGACTAGATAGAGGTGGTGGCGGCGACTGATATGGTGGAGGCGTGGCTAGTGGAGTAGATGGAGGTGGCAGAAGCGATTGGTATGGTGGAGGTGTGGCTGGCACAATAGATGGAGGAGGAGGCGGCGATTGGTATGGTAGAGGTGTGGCGGGTGGACTAGATGGAGGTGGCGGAGGTGACTTGTATGGTGGAGGCGTGACCGGTGGAGTAGATGAAGGAGGAGGCAGCGACTGGTATGGTGGAGAAGCGGCGGGCGGACTAGATTGAGGTGATGGCGGTGAATGATATGGTGGAGGCGCGACTGGTGGAGTAGATGGAGGTGGTGGAGGAGACTGGTATAGTGGAGGCATGGCTGGTGGACTAGATAGAGATGGGGAAGGCGACTGGTATGGTGGAGGTGCGGCTGGTGGACTATAAGGAGGAGGCGGTGGCGACCGGTATGGTGGAGGCGCAGCAGGCGGACTTGATGGAAACGGAGGTGGTGACTGGTATGGTGGAGGCGTGTCGGATGGACTAGATGGAGGTGGCGGTGGTGACTGGTAAGGTGGAGGTGCAGCTGTTGGACTAGATGGAGGTGGCGGAGGTGACTGGTATGGTGGAGGCATGGCCGGTGCAGTAGATGAAGGGGGAGGCAATGACTGGTATGGTGGAGGCGCGGTGGGTGGGCTAGATGGAGGCAGCGGCGGTGACCGGTATGGTGGAGGCGTGGCCGGTGGACTAGATGGAGGTGGTGGCGGTGGTTGGTATGGTGGTGGTTGTGCAAGTGGACTAGACGAAGGTGGTGGGGTTGACTGTTCTGTCGGCGGTGCTGCCGGTGGACTCAACGAAGATGGTGGTAATGGGTTGTTTGTGGGCGGTGCTGCCGGTGTACTAGATGGTGGCGACGGCGACGACGGTGGCTCCCCATCATCGCACTCCGTCTTTGATGGCCCATGACCGTTATCACCATGGGGGTCCGGACCACGCCCGGGTTTAGGGCAATGTGGATTGTTCACCGGCCCCTTGCCATCGTTGCTGTTCTGGTCGCCCCTTCCATTGGAGTCAGAGCCGTGTCCCGCCGGCGAGGGCTTCTCATCAGCTCGGGCTATTTGGACAGCGAGGGCGACGACCAGAAGGGGCACAAGTACTGGGAGCGATCTCATCGTGGTACGAGAAACGCTCACTAAACTTAGCACTAACAAGTGAGCGAGAGAAGGCCTTGTTGCCTCATTGGCTTTTGCAGCATAAGGAGAGGAAGCGGCTCTCTATTTATAGTGCCGAGCACGTACACACTGGCTACGAACTAGCTGGCTAAGGTTGATATTCTCGATAGATCGCGTCAGAAGCTTCTCACCGACTCGCATTTTGTTAATTGAAGGTCAGCTCATCGCTAGCAGTTCCTGTTGACGAGAAAGTAGAAAGAAGCATGAGCTCAGATGCTCAATTCATTGCGTTTCTCTGCTGAATCCGTTGACTTTATATTTTAGAGTCGCGCACGGTTCTCCGCGCAGAAGCATCTTTCCCTGACACCTTGTTTGGTTGCCTTGAATTCAATTGAATACATTCAACTGGATTCTAAATCCAATTCTAATTGGATTTCATTTTGATTAATGGCAATTCCAATTCTAATATCTCTGTTTGGATGCCACATGGAATTCATCATGTCAAGAACCTTGCTTTGCCAATTCAGCATCGTAAGCTTACACAGACACAATTCGAAATAAATAAAATTCCAAAGTGCTTCAGGCTTGCAAAAATGGTAGAACAGGATGGGGAACTGTTGATCCAAGGAAGGTGAGGAGGAAGAACGGCCAGATCTAGGTGACAAGAGAGGAGAAGAGGCGCAAGAGCCAAGGTCGAGAGGCAGAGACAGAAGAGGAGGGAGAATGTGGAAGGGGAGGAAAAGTCGCCAGCACAGAAGACTTACCTTGTCTCAGTGGCCATGGCTCACCTGGTCTCATCGATGAGGAGGGACAAGCGACACGATGGCAGAGGAGGAGTTGTTGAGACATGTAACATCCTAATTTTTATTAAATAAACAAAATTAGAATATTTTGTAATTTCAAAATTTTATAATAAAATAATAAAATAAAACAAGGATTTAAAGCCAATACCATGTAAGCCACATTTCTAATTAATTTTTAACCTCATAAATCTTATTAGCAATTGTATAAAAAGAAAAAGAAAAAATTTTAACACGCCGCGCCACAACCCTCGACTCTTTTCCCTGAGGTAGTGCCGTGCAGCGTGACGCAACACGGCACCACGCCTTGCCACTTGGTCAAACGCTGCCATTACTTCCCCTCGCCGTAGCCTAGCTTGGCCGCTCTACCACCCGGTGACAGAATTTCAATACCTCTCCCTCGCTCACCGGCGTCGCCACCCTCGACCCTCCCCTGACTGCTCGGACCAGCGGGCAACCTCCTCGTGCCTCCGCCTGTTCTCTTGACCCATCCCTAGGCCCTATAAAATCCAGGGTCGCTCCCTTTGTTTTCTTCCCCTCCTAACCAAGTCCGCCGTCGCGCTCTAGTACCAACTCTCGCCTCCGTTGGTGAGCCATTTCGCCTGAACTTGGGCTTAGATGGAAGCTCTCCCTCTCCTCTCCAAAGTTCTCTCTCTAATTGGGCTCTCTTGCCTTGTAGCTTGCCGGAGCATCCGTAGAGCGCCGCTGGTAAGGAACAGTCTCCTTTTCGATTTCGCCGCCGCTGATGAGTTCCACTCCGATCCCTTGCTCTGGGAGCATCCACCTCCCTCATCTCCTTGCCTCACTCTTGGCCTAGGTCCTGGTAGATCCTGCTGCCAATGAGGATTCTGTTTCGGAAGCTGCGGACCTCCATGACGCCAGAACAATTCGACCCTCCTGCGTCCTCGCCGTCACCGCAGGCGGCTCCCAAACCTTCCCCCGTAGCTTTTGTGTCACTCGTGCGTACTCTAGCCTCTCTAGGTGGCCGGTGCCACGGTGAACTGTGACCGCCGGCGCCCTTTATCATCGCGCCACCGCTACAGGCCACCTCCGGCGAAACCGTAACCACCTGTAGGATCGCTGTAGAACCTAGGACCGTGGTCCAGGCACTCGAAGACCGCGAAAGCCCGAGTCGCCGGTGTGTCATCGTTTTTTCCTGTGCAATCGTGCCCCCAGGAGGAGGAAGACGATGACGCCAGCTAGCATCATGTTTTCCTGGCCGGGTCACTGACAGGTGGGCCACGGTGGTTAGGAGATAATTAATAGTTAAGATAGGATGTGAGACTGACAACGATAGGATGTGAGACTGACAACTAGGCACCACCGAGTTTAAACTCAGAGTTAATCCGCTCGGCGCAGCTCTATCGCTGGCAACTGGGCCCAGGGACCCACCCGTCAGATTTAGTGGAAGCGTACTTCCGCAAGTACGTTTCCTCTCTATGCTGGCGCACTCACGCCACAGTGCCTCCCATTCAGGCCGCGTAGTGCCAGCTCGCTCCACGTAGTAATGGGCCAGGCCCAGTACTATGTTGGGTATTTTTCTAGCCTTTAGTTATTTTAAAAGCTCAGTAATTATAAATAGATTTATAAAAATATCAAATGACTTCTAAAATTTCTAGACAAATTCTGTAAAATACTAGATATCTTTCTAAACCTAGAAAAAATATTACACCTTTGTTTTATTCGGTATTAATGTGTTTAAAAATCTAGAAGCATGCTAGGAGCTATTAAATAAATTCTAAAAATTGCAAAACCATTTATATTTTAATCTGTAAATTCTTAAAAAACCATTTTTAATGTTATTTCTGATATTGTGTGATTTTGGTGTGATTGATTGTGGTGCGAGAGTAGAACCAGGAGATTTCGTAGAATGACCAACTAGATAAGATTACCCGGACCCAAACTACGACCAAGGCAAATCCCTTGGCGCATATTGATTGAATCCTTATCTAATTTATAGTTTTAGTAGAACTTTTAAACATGCATACTACTTATAAAATAAGTAATTTCTAGAGCTTAGCTACACCAAGAAAATAAAATGTTATTCATTACCTTAGTAATTTTTAACTCTAGGAATAAATATGAGTATCTTGAGTATGTGACTTTCTTGAAATAGGACAAAAATGCTTTGCATGCTTAGATGATTATACCATGATTTCGTATTGTGAAAATGGTTGCAAATGTGTGATTTGGTGAAATAAGGCATTGGGTATAATGCCGGATTGGGATTTTCTATCCCCCCCCCTAAATGCTTCTGACTAGGGAGGAACCGGTTGTCGGGTTGGTGCAGGCTATGTATAGTTTCAGGTTCATGCTAGTACTCCTCCCCTAGACTAAGGACTGCTCATCTTATGAATCTACAAACAAACCCTTACAGCACAACCTCGGATCCCGTTATGGGATGGGCCTGGCCTGTTGGTGCAGGCTATGCATAGTTTCAGGTTCATGCTAGTACTCCTCCCCTAGACTAAGGACTGCTCATCTTATGAATCTACAAACAAACCCTTACAGCACAACCTCGGATCCCGTTATGGGATGGGCCTGGCCTGTTAAGCCCTAGGCCCTAGTAGCAACTTGTTGGTGGACATGTCCTTCGTAGACATCTAGCATGCTCAGCCATGGACCGTTCTTCCATGACCGTCGGCACCTTGGACCATTCTTCCTAGGCTTTCCTGTACAACGTGGGGATTAGGGCCATTGGACCAATATTCCACATCTGTCTAGGGATGACTCGCGGAGCAATTGCTATTAGGTCCTCCAGCCCAAACGACTTTGTGATTTGCACTTCAGTGTGTAATCTTCTAAGGGTAAAGTATACCCACTCTGCAGAGTTAAAACTATCATGATAGTTGTGCTCACGGTTAAGAACATGTGAAGAAAGTATTCATAGGTAGATTCTCCTTTTCTAAAACCCGGATTTTAGAAAATTGGTTTTGAAAAAGATGCTCAATAAAGGAAAAGTCGAAGCAAATGATTTCGTTTACCCCCGAATAGTTTCGAAAACTACTCTCTCACTTAGCAAAGTCTTGCAAATTGCTTTTCTGTAAAATGACCTAAGCCTAGCTTCTCTTGCACTGAGCTACATACTGTATAATCTCCTAGACTTGCGGAGTACAGTTGTACTCACACTTGCTATTTTTCCCTTTATTTTGAAACCCTAGTCGAGGAGTAGCAAGCTTATGATCCACAGTTTGACGATGCCGACAAAGACTTCAAGGATGGTAACCACGAGGACTTCCCAGAAGACTAGAACGCTACCTACTATTTTGTTGCCTATGGGGATTTGAGTATTAGTATCATTGTATTGGGTTCTATGTATTGTAAGCTGCCAAACTCTGTATCCCGGCCTGTGTGCTGGCATTGGTGTACTATATCGGGGTTATTCCTGAGTTATGTAATAATTTATTTTCTCTATTAATATATCACTCTGTTTTCACTATATGTACTAGCTGTGATCTTTGGAACTAGTACAGAATACACAGAGTGGTTTGATCCCTTTCGACCAGGTCCCGACAAGATAGAAGAGGAAGGGGGAGGATAGATCGACGGCGATGAGGATCCTCTCCAGGTCTCGAAAAAAAAAAATTTTAACCTTTTTTAATCAATAATTTAATATTAACCCGCGGGAAAAAATAATTTTATTTCTAACCCTTTTGACCGCGCCAACCCCACTGGCGCGGCAAGTAGCCACTGCCTCGCCAAGATCAAAGGGTGGCGAGGTGCCCTGTTGGCGTCGGTCTTGGGACCATGCTGCCGCTGTGGTACTGGGGCCCACCCTTGCCGCCCGGCGCATGTGGCATGGCGATCTTGGCCCGTGGGACCGGGGCTTGGCCAGGATCGTCTGGGCCCACCTTGCCGCGCCCGAGCCTGGGCGCTGGCGATGGGTCGACTCTAAAGCTGCCTGAGCTCCTCACCACTCGGCCATTCTTCATTTTCTCCCATCTCACTTCATCTCTAACCACTCTTCTCCTCCTCTATTGCCAAATATTTTGGGCCTCAGATCCGGAAGATTATTTTGGGGAAAGGCTGCATTTCATCATGGCAGGTGACCCTCTCTCCTTTGGTGTATTTTGGTTTGATTTTTTATAATTTTCAATTGATTTAGGGTTAGGGTTAATGTTAGGGTTCTAGTTAAACTTAGCGTGGAGATGTATGGTATGGATTGCGTAGTGGCTTTGTCTCAATTGATAATCTTTTTAAGATATATAGATAGTGTAGTGATTTTTTTTCATAATATTTCATTAATATTATAATTGATTTATGGTTAGGGTTAAGATAGGATTCTAGTTAAACTTAGCGTGAAGATGTATGGATTGCGTAGTTGTTTTGTCTTCACTGATGATCTCGTGAAAATGCCTAGATTGTGTATTGATTTTTTTTATAATATTTCATACAGTACTAATGTTAAGCCTAAGATGTATGTTTATGCGGTGTACGTTTTGAAAAATTAATTTATTTTCTCGCCTGACGGCGAAACCATTCCTCAAATATGAGAATTACCCTAGGGGTAAGAATGCTCCAGTTCGGGCCTCACTGTTTCCGGTTCCACTTTGTGAGCACGGCCTTCATCAAGGAGGTTCAGCGATCGAGGACCATGATCTTGCGGTAGAGCCTTCTACACTTGTGGTGTGAAGAATGAAGACATTGGGGGTGCTCTATTCGGCGGTGTTGGTTTTTCGAGTGGATTGATGGACCTGAAATGTTTGATCCGAGGATCCGGCTGTTTCCATGGCGCTCCATGGAAACTAAGCCAATTCAGTGTTTCAGGCGATGGGTTCCTCCTCCCCCAAATCCACCGGAAATGACAACGGAGGAGAAGGCGGTGGCAAGTGCTAACCGGGTAGTACATCCGCCTCTATGTCATTGCTATGTTCAGTCCGTATTAGTACGGCCTAACCCAGGGGTGGACTTCATCCCCTTCTTCCGTTGCTCGCGCAATGATCGGGTAAGTGTATGCATGTCTAGTCCATATGTAAGTTAGTCTCATGCATTGAAGTAGTTCGATAACAATGTTATTTTTTGTAGGATGGATGGCCTCTCTGTGATTTCCAGGAGTACATTTATAGACGCAAGGCTTGTTGGCCATCTAATGAGGAAGTGGAGGCCTTCAACTCTGGCGAGAAGAATTGGCCATGTGAGCAATATCCACCCACTACATGTAAGTGCGGCATACCGGCTCGTAGAGGTGTTGTGCCATCGGAGCTTGGGTATGGATGGTATTGTGGCAACTCCTATGGTGAATTTTGGGTACGATTTACTTATATCTGTTTTATTTAAAATAAAAATACCACAGTGTATGTTCAGCTTGATGATAGTCGTTCCCATAATATTTGTAGGAGGGACGGACGTGTGACTGGGAGACATATAGCGGAAAACAGGACTTCGAAGCTGAGATTTCAAATTTGTGTGAACAGGAACAAGCTAGGAGATTAGAGAAGAGGAAAAAGAAGATAAGGCATGATTATGGTGTACTCATGCCGTCTGCTGAAGACAGGAAGAAGGTTTTCGATGACATGATCAGGGTGCGTGGGGTACCGCCACGTGGCTACTTCACCGAGTCAGAAACTTTGGATTACTGGAGGAGGCGTAGGGGGAGGTACCAACCTGGTGTTGATCCAAGAGAGGTCAGACAGCAAATACAGCTGCAGAGGCAGATGGAGAAGGAACGAGAGTTTGAGGAGAGAAGGAAGAAGATGGCAGAAGGTTCACTCATTGACCTCGCAGCCAACTACCCGCATAATTCATGGAAGGCTCATTTGCAAACTCTGCGGCGCAACAAGGCGAGGAGGACGGTGGAGATGGAGACCATGAGGGGTCTTGTTCGTAACTTGCCTACTATCGTGCCGGATGACGAGGAGGATCCCGAGGAGTGAAACCGTGTTTGTCGAAGTTCGTGATGTAACTTAGTTGAATGTACCTTGTGCTACTTAGGACTTCGAAGTTGCCAAGTGTTAGTAGCTATAGCGATCGACGATTACATCGGTATTCGGTAGGATGCAGTAGAATGGTTTTACGCACTTATCATGGACTTGTCTTATTTCTTTCTAATGCAATTTAGAAAATACAATGAACGTCGGTGGTACTATCTCCTTTTCCATGTTGCCCTCTCTCCTCCAATTCTATCAATGTCGACGGCTCAACGCCACCCTATCTCTCCCCTACCCCTATGTTCGCGAACGTTGTGGTGCGACGTGCAGCTCCTCCAAGTCTGGTCGAAGGCCTGGATCCTCCCTCCTCACGTGATCATGAGCAGCAAGTGAACTTGTGCGGCGCAAGGGTGGTGAATGCTTGCTACTGACGCGCCATTCCCTCTGGCGCGGCAAGCCAAGCTCTCGGGACCGCGGACCCTACTGGATCGCCCTTGCCATTGGCGCGGGAGCCCAGCTTTGCCGCGCCATTCCCGCCGGCGCGGCAAGCCCAAGCTCCCGCGCCCAGATGTCCGGGCCTCGCGCGGACCGCGGACCCTACTGGATCACCCTTGCTATTGGCGCGGGAGCCCGGCGTTGTCGCGCCATTCCCTCCGGCGCGGCAAGCCCGAGCTCCCGCGGCCCTGCGGAACCTACTGGATCGCGGTTGCGTCGGGCGCGGGAGCGCAGCCCTGCCGCGCCAGTTGGAATGGCGCGGCTGTCCCTTCTTTCCAGACAAGAGGCAGAAGGGAGACGACACGAGGAGTTAGCGACAAGCAGCAGCAGGGAGACGACACGAGGAATTTGGATATATGTTTGGAATTTGCATATATATTTTGGATATATGTTTGGATTTTGCATATATATTTTGAATTATATTTTTGGACGCCTTTCTGAAAGCTCTAGTAACACCAGTTATCTGTTTTGCGTAAAAAAACATTGAACATATTAAGTTGATCATGATTAAGTTTAAATGTGTAATGAGACTGATTTCAACCATGATGAAGTGATTTCCATGATATATGCTACATCAGGGAGGAGGCATATGTTTGCATTTCATGATTTCACAAAACTAAGTCAAGTACATAAGAAAATGGTTTGCAAACCCTACAGTATTACACAACAGACAAAAGTAAGTCCAATACATCAATACATCACAAAATATGTCTCTACTACTCAGGGACCCCCCGGCGTGTAGGGCGCCCTCGGCCGGCGAACCCTCCCCGGGTGTGTTTGCACGACGTTGTGGCTTCCAACGTCGGTCTGGTCACGGGGACGCCTACGGCCTTGCCTCGTGTAGATCTGGGTGTCCGGTGGGGGAGTGGATCCGCTGGGGCCCTATATTGCAACCATAATTCTTAGTTAGTGCCGATAACTACGAAGTACTCAGGGGGGCATAGACAGCTTACCGCTCCTGGAGTGGGCTGTGTCTGACTCAACGGAGGGGCATCCGGCAGCTGGCTCAACCGTAAGGTGGTACGGAAGCTGGGGTCGTCGGAGGAGGAGTCTGAGTCGGGGTCCCGGCCGCTGTCCTCGTCGTCATCGACTATAGGAAGGGCTCTCTTCCCACCCGCCCTTTCGGTAGGAGTCTCGACGAGGAGTCCCCCGGAAGTGGCCGACCCCGAGGGCGTATGAGCCCTCGTGCCCCCCTCCCAAACGGGTCTGGCGGCTCCTCGGCTCGCTGCGGAGGGATGCCGGCTCCCGCAAGACCCATATCCTCGATGTTCATGCAGGCCATCTTGTGGGCCAGGCGGCGGCAAACCCTAGTCACGGTCTGCATAGGGGCCAAGCGGCGATGAAAAAGAGTATTAGCATGGAAGGTAATATATATTTCAAGAATGGCATATGGTCGTACCTCGGCAAGGTGGCGTAGGGCACCACTCTCCTGTCCACCGGCACTGGCGAGAGCGACCCCTGCCTCGTTGGAGAGGCGTGCAAGCTGCGTACCCTGTATTGATGAAGTGTGTTCTAATTAGTGCATTGAACACGTAAGAATCACATACTACATGCGTGTGAAGCCGTTTATATGTGCACGTACCATGTAGTGCTGAAACGGGGCTCTCTCTGGCTGCACACCCTCCCTGGTGAGGCAATCATACTCATCGGTGATGTCGTCGTCGCTGTTGGTGTCACCGATGGCCACGTTCGTCACAGCCGGCCTAAGGAACAGTCTCGTAGACCGGTGGAGCCAGGCCAGGTAGTCCCTGAAGGCGTTGTCGGCGTGCACAGCCCCACTGGCCGGCCCCCTCTCCCTGTTCTCCCAGCGCTGAAGGGAGACGTGATGTGTGACACGCCAGTCCAACTCCCTGTAGCGCTTTTTCCTGTCGAACCTGTAAATATGTATGATCGTTTAGTGCATTGAATGTATTGAGAGTTAGACAAATACGGCCTCACTTGTGAAGGCGTTGATCTGTGGAGACGAGAGGCGGTGGGGTGGCCTGCTTCCGACCGTACTGTCGCATCACCCTACGCGGAAGGTGCCACTCGACCACGTGGAAGAAGATGAGCGGCACCACCTGAAACCAGAGAAGGCGGTCCCGAGTGCACAGGGGGCTAAGTCCCATGCCCTCCAACTCGGGACGAGTGTACGGTGTCCACACCACCTATGAATCAAGAGAAAAGAAACCATAAACATGTCCGCAAGGATTAAAATTATTGAACCCAACAATTATTTTATGTACTCACCGCCATCGTGTGATCTTGATCAAGCTCGTTGGTGTAGGTCGGTACCTTACATCGGGGTTGCCTCGGACCGACGATGTTCGACCATAGGTAGAGCAAAGTCGGTCTGCAACCCTCAGAGATCCACGCCGCAATGCGAATGAAGTTAGAAACTAAAAGAGATATCAATAAGGTAAAGTATACAACAATACTCACAATTTGAGGAGAACGATGTGGCCTCCCAATTGCAAGCCGCTCCGTGCCCAAACACAGAGGAGGTAGAGACATCCTCCAGGCTCATGGATCGGGCCGTGCGTCTACTGACCCTCGACAATCGCTGCAGTACAGCCAAGCAAGTGTGGCGGACCCCTTGTCAGACGTGGCCACGTTCTCCTGTGGCTCGGCCAGAAGGGAGTACGCCCAGAGACGGTGTTGCGGACGCGTCTGCTAGGAGGAAGCCGCCGACCAAGTGCGAGCCAAGCACGTGCGTGGCGCTCGACCACTGCCTCCTCCGCCGAGGAGGCGAAAGGAAGCTTCAGCAGCCCACGCCGAGCTCACTCCGGACGTCTCCCTGTAAAGAAACAATAGGTCATGGCGAAAATTCTTCATTTGTCAAGTACAGAAATGCAGGAAACACGGGTTAACTCTTACTTGCTCCGCTGGTGGTCGTCCTCTGGGGGCTCCGCACCAAAGACGCCCTGCACAAGATCGCGCCAGGTGGCCGTGTTCAAGATCCCGGTCACTGCCGCGCCCTCCAGCGGTAACCCGAGGATCATCGCCGTGTCCTCCAAGGTGACCGTCATCTCCCCGCAGGGGAGGTGGAAGCTGTGCGTCTCGGGCCTCCAACGGTCCAGAAGGGCCGTGAGGAGAGGCCCGTCTAGGTCCGGCAAGCCAACGGTGACGGTGCGCGCCAGGTCAAGGAAGCCGGCTTGCGCCAAGTAAGGCGCGTACCTGTCGTCCCACGTCATCACGAGCGCGTGCGTACGGGGACGGAGGGAGGTCAACACCTACAAAAAAAACATGAACCGTAGTAGATCAGTATGACCCAAAACATAGTGCAATTCATCGACAATAATAAATAGTCCAACTTGTCGGTCATCGGCGATGCGCCGCGCTCGGTGCTCCCTCTCGTAAAACGACTCAAGGAGCGGGTACCGAGGGTCCGCCATCTTGCATAAATCAAATAATAGAGTTAATTAGCAGTGTAAGTTATTGTATACAATTATTTTCAAACAAATATTACGACGACCCTATTACCTCAACACATATTGTACCGCTAGTACAACGCCCTGTCTTTTTTTTTCTTATGAGTACTCGCATTGTGCCCAATTCTGTGGCACTTAGAGCATCGAACCTCCCCAGAAACGTCGTTAAAATCACCGGTTCCATATTTATCGTCACCGTAACCTTTCATCTGATCCATTTCACCTCGAAGCCTCTTCTTCTTTCGCCGGCCTTTCTTATTCTTCAGGAGGACAGGATCAGGCAAATAATCGAAACCACTATACTCAGGCCACTGCGTGGGATCAAGGTATGGCTCGAATGTAGGTTCCCATATCTTCACCGTGTGTGCCTTAAGGTACAGAGGCTACATGTATTTCACAGCTTTGTGGTCGACGCCTCTGGCGGAGCAAGCAGTGATCAAATGCGAACAAGGGGCGTGAAGAAGCTGCGGAACCTTGCACGTGCACTCCGCTTTATCAATGTCAACTTTGTAGTTCCTGCCACCGAAACGCTCCCCCCCGGATTAGTTCCCCCAGCAGACTTCACAGTATAGACCAATCTATTCGGGCCATGCGCTTCTGCCACGTGGTTTAGAGCAAGCTTCTCCTCTTGCTCCAAGTGAGCGGCACCTGCCTTCCCCCACTCTGCCCCTCCATCAATAGCATTCTTTGCCAAACCCCATCGATCAATGAAGTATTTGTTGCACTTTTGAAAAGAATATTGTACTATTCCAGAAACCGGCAACGCACGAATCCCTTTGAACACATTATTCCAAGACTCCGCGCCGTTTGTGGTCATGATGCCGTAACGGCAATCACCCTCGTCGAAAGCAAGCGCCCACTTGGTCTTGTGCACCATCTGTTCCGCCAACCATGCCCTCGCCCGATCGTTCAACATCTTGTCTAGCTCATTGAACTTCTTCTCGAAAGTTTTCTCTTCTCTAGCGCAACAAGCCTCCTTCAACTTGGACACCACCTCCTTCTTTTTCTGTCTTTCCCATATATTGGCCGCGAAGTGCCTCATGCACCACCTATGCTCAAGAGGTGGAAAACCATCAATTTGTTCCACAGCCGCATTTAAAAGGCCTTGGTGACGGTCGGAGATCATGCAAACCTTTCTACCCTTGCCGAGAACCTCGCGCCTCATAATGAACATGAACCATGCCCAGCTATCGTTGTTCTCGCTCTCGGCCATCGCAAATGCAAGAGGCACCAACTGATCCTCCGGATCAACCGCTACGGCCGTCATCAACACACCCTTATATTTGCCGGTTAGGAAGGTGGCGTCGACGAGTATGACCGGCCGACAGTGCTCGAAGGACTCCGCGCACTGGTTGAAGGACCAAAACACGCGCCGAAGAATATGCCGCAGATTGCCATTCTCATCGACCAAGTAGCTACCACCCGTGTAAGTATAGAACTTTGTACCCGGGTTAAAGTGTTTAATTGCACTCAAGATCCTTGGCACCAAGTTATACGCCTCCTTCCAGTCCCCATACAGCATGTGCATGGCGTGTTGCTTTGCTCGCCATGCCTTTGAGTACTTCACGCGGTACCCGGTGAATGCAAATATGGACTCTACCAATGAGGCAACTGACACATCACTATCCACCGCGACAATGCCAGCGATACGACGGCCTAGGTACTTGGCCGTGTTTTGAGCATGCACCCTCTTTGTCTTCGACGAGCCACAAGTGTGCGGTTGCCTCACACGAGTAATCTTCCATCTCCCATTATACTTGTTCGGCCGAGCCCACACGCCCCATAGGCATCCTTGCTTGTACATCACCGTGTATCTGACTTTGGCGTTCGAATGCATCACTGTGTACGGCCTATGGTGTCTCACCGCATAGTCCATCAAGAAATACTGCAAGTGCTGCAACGTGTCGAATGTCATGCCCTTTCGGATCTCCAAGTTCTCAGTATCCGGCAGTACCTCGGTTGACAACAAGCCGCTCTCACATATTGCCATGTGAGTTCGGCTTAGGTCGTGAAAGGTCAGTACGTTTGGCACATCGACATGAACTGAATGCAGCTGACTCCTCTCCTGCGAGGACAAAGTGTACAATGTTGGCCCTCTAACCAGCACGTCCAGGGTAGGAACCATGTCGGCATCTTGTTCGTCCACCGCATCTTCTTCCAGCACCGCATCTTCTTCCTCTGATTCTACTGATATTTCATGGCCTTGTACCAGCTCTTCCTCTACTGGCTCCTCATCCGCTAATTCCTCATCTAATCCTAGAGATATTTCATCGACATCCACGTCACGTTCTTCCTCCTCAAATACTCCATCATCGAAGTCATCCATGAGAAAGGCATTATCAAAGTTCACACCTGCCTCTTCGACCGCCTCCCCAGGAAATGCTTCAGATATTACCCGGGTTTCTTCATCTATGGCCACCTCCTGAGTCAAGTGCTCTGCAGGCTCCTCTTCGTCCACAACTCCCACCTCCTGAGTCAAGTGCTCTGCAGGCTCCTCTTCACCCACAACTCTCTGCATGGCTTGTACGAGAGTTGCTAACGAGGTGCCCGCAGGAGAAATATCAATGACCACCTCCCAACAACTAACATTGCAATTCTTCACAACTTCCTTATAGTTATTCCAATCCGACTCCGATGAAATCTTCATCATCACGTAGTGAGCCCTAGCCTTCCCACAATCAAATCTGCCTTGCAAAATCAATTCACCTTCCCCAAAACCACACCTCTTCACAGACCGACATCGTGAAACAAAATCATCGTAACTTGGGGTCCTATCAAATAACACTACCTCTTCCTTCATATTCTCAAACTCCCCGTTTTCCCTAACGGTTCCACCATGAAACAATCGGACTAAACGATCCATCTACAAAATTGCATATAACAAATTAAAGTGGTTTAGCCCTAACATGCATAGCAACAATATATATAAATTTTCTTTCGATTTGCCCTAATATATTCGTTACATACTAACAACCCATATGAATTTCTAACATTTGTCCCTGGTTTACATTTTCACACCTCACAACTACATATATTACTCCATCTATTAACCTTAACTATTATATGCACTATATACCAAATAAAACTTTAGGTACCAACAATAAAAAACATAGCTTTCAAATTTCAACCTAACATATTTTCACCAAACTATATACTAGATATTATATGGATCAACATCTTATTTTGACACCAAATATGGATTATCAACCAAAAAACTAACTAAATACATTTATATATCTACACCTATATTTGGGGTCCAAATCAATACATGCAACACATTCTACACGTCAATACTACGGACAGAACGTCCAATAAGCACCCCACGACACTCAGATCGAACTAAAAAACCTAAAATCAAACCTAAATCCACATTTCTATTTCAAAACCTAATTTGAAATAACTATGAAACGAGCTCATTCAAATGCGAAATAACGCAAGTAAAGGGGTATTACCTTCCTAGGAGGTGGAGATTCCTTCCCAAACCACAAATCGTGGGTCGGCAATGGCGGCGGCAGCAAGCAAGAAGAGGCGGCGGCGCACGGGCAAGGGAAGAAAAAGCGATTGCTCTCGGCGAGGTCGCATGCAGGGCAATTATGGCTCTCTTGCGCGCCAGCGGTCGGGCGCGTCAAGACTGACCGTCGGCTGGTTTATTTAGACAGCCATCGCGCCGCCAGCGCCTAAGCGCGGCAAGGTGGGCCCGCAGACGATCCTCGCCAAGCCCCGGTCCCACGGGCGATCTCGCCGCGCCACATCGCCGGGCGTGGCGGCAAGGTGGACCCCATACCATGCCACGGCAGCGGGCGGCAAGACGGACGCCAACAGCACACCTCGCGCGCGCCGCTGTCTTCGGCATCTAAGGTGGCTATTTGCCGCGCCAGTGGAGTTGGCGCGGTCAAAAGGGTTAGAAATAAAATTATTTTTTCCTGCGGGTTAATATTAAATTATTAATTAAAAAAAGGTTAAAAATTTTTTTTTTCCCAGGTCTCGGTAGCAAAGATGGATGGGGAGACGGTAGAGACGATGCGAGGGGTGCACATCGGGTTCGCGATAGCGAGGGCAGCACGGTCTGATCACAAATGACAGGGTCAGATAGAGGATTTGGGTTTAGCCGTGAGTCTGATAGGTAGAATTGGGCCGAAAATCGACAATTCCGATTCCAGTGGCAGCCAAACGCTATCTCTTATGGATTTCAATTCCAATTCCGCGACCCTAGGCCTACTTCTTGGATGCCAAACGCCTTGTAAAGGAATGGGGCAGGAGCGAGCTGATAATTACTTGACTGATCCAGTTGACTTGAGAAGGGTAAACCTTGGAAGATTAATGCACAGATTCCAAATGGAGCAGACGATGTCAGATGCTCCAATTTGATTAGCGGCACTACACACGATCGAGTTGACTTGAGACCTGCATCAGCACAGCAATATAGTAAGCTCTGAACTTTGGAGGATCCATTTGTGAGCATGCATGGCCGCACTTGCGAGCACACCAAGAGGTCATGTCGCCTCCATGCATGTGAAGCGTCACTACTTGAGTTTCTAGGTAGCCATTTCTGCAGGTAGAATTACTAGAATCCAGTCGACCTGACCTTGTCAGGTGTGACAAGATTGCAGATGATACTTGTGACCATGCACGCAGGGATGCATGTGTAGAACCGATTGGCTTGGTTAGTTCACTTGGATGGGCATGCATTGCCTGAATCTTACCTTGGGAGATAATGCATCTGGTTTCATCTAGAGTGCATAGAGTACATAAGGATGGCGTCTCATAGGAAGAATGTGAAATTACTCCTTCGGCAGAGTTGGATTGGCGTGTCAGCATCCCAGCCAAACAAGTTCAATAAATTGGAGAACACAAAATACTGTCAGAGGGCAGCAATAAAATTTTCCTTGTTTTCGATAAAAATTTCAACCAAGATTTAAACTGCTAATTTCTAACGTCTTGAGTGAACAAAAAAGGCCCAGATTTCCTAAAATTACTTTTTTTTTAGAGCTACATTCAGATGCACCCGAATTTGTTTATAAGATAGTTTTTTACTAGCTAGTCCCACCAATAACACTTATTACGCCGGTAATCGTCGTATTTTGGTGACAGGTTGGGTTCACACCAATAACACCTATTTTGATCTAGTTTGTTGAGCTAATCTTTGCGTTGTGACCCTGTGGAATTCTCTTTCGTTGGATCCTTTTACTTTTCATCAAATTGTGATGTTATTTTATGGTTGTAATTGCTATATATATATCTTAAAATGTAGAGATCGGAACTGTTTTCATTATTAAAATAAAAAGGTTGGGTTCACAAAGCTGTCAAAAACAGCTCTTTTTTTTACTATTTTCAACCTTATCGAGAAGCCTATGTTGGCAAGACGCTGGGGGAAACCAAGAAAAATTTAAATTTTGACATAAAAATTCAAAATCATTAAAAATACAAAAAGAATCCTAAATATAGTATTAAAACGTTTGAAGCATTGGCATGAAAAGATTTTGAAAAAAAATAAAAATTTAATGTATTTTTCAACCTATCTTGTTGGCTAGGATTCTGCAAGGCAGCAATCGTAGCGGTGACCAGGCCTAGGGGTGATTGCGATGATCAAGCTTAAGGTGGCGACAACTCAGGGCCTTTTTGGATATACGGTTTTGAGAAACCATAATTTTATAATACATAGATTTTACAATTATGTATATATGGAAATTATAGTTTCATCAAACTCCAATTAAATCTTGTATTCATTGGAATACTCCAAACATAAGAGCTAATGAGAGGTAAATCATAAAAACTTTAGTTAAAAGTGGAGTTTTAAATACTCCAAAAATACCATGGTTTCTGTTAGACCATGGTTTTGAAATGGAGTATTTTTTGGGTCATCCAAACACCATATGATTTTAAAAACTATGGTAATTTCAGAAATCATGATTTTATCTCGAAATTATGAAAAATCTTTGTTATCAAATAGGCCCTCATGAATATGGGGCAGTGAATCTGGGAGGACGGGAAGAAGAGGGGCTCTAGCCTTGGGCTGTGATTAATTTAAGCTGGTTTTCTATCCCCCTTAAATGCTTTTGACTAGGAAGGAACCGGTTGTCGAGTTGGTGTAGACTATGCACGGTTTCTGGTTCGTGCTAGTACTCATCTCCTAGTATAAGGACTGCTCATCCAATGAATCTACAAACTAAGCCTTACAGTACAACCTCAAATCTCGTTATGGGACGGGCCTGGCCTGTTAAGCCCTAGGCCCTAGTAGCAACTTGCCAGTGGAGATGTCCTTCGTAGACATCTAGCATGTATGACCATAGACTGTTCTTCCATGACTGTCGGCGCCTCGGACTGTCCTTCCTAGGCCTTTCTGTACAACATGGGGACTAGGGCCATTGGACCGATATTCCACGTGTTCCTAGGGATGACTCACGGAGCTGCTATTAGGTCATCCGACCCAAACAGCTTTGTGATTTGCACTCCGATGCATAATTTCCTGAGGGTATAGTGTACACACTTTGTAGAGTTAAAACTATCATTATAACTGTGCTCGTGGTTAAGAGTATGTGAAGAGAGTATTCATATGGTAGATCTTTTCTAAAACCTGGATCTTGGAAAAATGGTTTTGAAAAAGGATGCTCGACAAAGGAAAAGTCAAAGCAAATGATTTCGTTTACTCCCGAATGGTTTCAAAAACTGCTCTATCTCAACTTTGCTTTTCTACAAAATGACCTAAGCCCTCTCTTGCACTGAGCTACATACTACATCATCTCTTAAACTTGCGGAGTACAGTTATACTCATACTTATTATTTTTTCCTTTATTTTGGAACCTAGTTTGGTGATGTTGACGAAGACTTCGAGGATGGAAACCACGAGGACTTACCAAAAGACTAGGATGCATCCTACTGTTTTGTTGCCTGTGGGGATTTGAATATTAGTATCGTTGTATTAGGTCCTATGTATTGTAAGCTACTAGACTCTGTATCCCGGTCATCCTGTCGGTATTTGTGTACTGTATCGAGGTTATTCCCAAGTTATATAATGATTTATTTCTGTTGGTAATGTATCACTCTATTTTCACTATATGTACTAGCTGTGATTCTTAGGATTAGTACAAATACATAGAGAGGTTCGGTTCCTTTCGACTGCGTACCAACAAAACAGAAGAGGAAGGGGGAGGATAGATCGATGGCGATGATGATCCTCGCCTGGTCTCGGTGGTGAAGATGGATGGGGAGGCGGTAGAGACGATGCAAGGGGTGCGCATCGGATTCGCGATAGCGAGGGCAGCTCGGTCTGATCACAAATGACAGGGTCAGACGGAGGATTTGGGTTTAGCCATGAGTCTGATTGGTGGAATTGGGCCGAAAATCGATAATTTCTATTCCAATGACAGCCAAACGCTCTCTCTTATGGATTTCAATTCCAATTCCGCGATTCTAGGCCTACTTTCTAGATGCCAAACGCCTTGTAAAGGAATGGGGGCAGGAGCGAGCTGATAATTACTTGACTGTGATCCAGTTGACTTGAGAAGGGTAAACCTTGGAAGATCTATGCACAGATTCCAAATGGAGCAGACGATGTCAGATGCTCCAATTTGATTAGCGGCACTGCACACGATCGAGTTGACTTGAGATCGATCTGCATCAGCACAGCAATCCAGTAAGCTCTGAACTTTGGAGGATCTATCTGTGAGCATGCATGGCGGCACGTGCGAGCAGAGCAAGAAAGGCCGGCTGGTCATGTCGCCTCCATGCATGTGAAGCTTCACTTTGAGCTTCTAGGTAGCCATTTCTGCAGGTAGAATTACTAGAATCCAGTCGACCTGACCTTGTCAGGTGTGACAGCTAGATTGCAGATAATATTTGTGACCATGCACGCAGGGATGCATGTGCAGAACCGATTGGCTTGGTTAGTTCACTTGGATGGGCATGCATTGCCTGAATCTTACCTTGGGAGATAATGCATCTGGTTTCATCTAGAGTGCATAGAGTACATAAGGATGGCGCCTCATAGGAAGAATGTGAAATTACTCCTTCGGCAGAGTTGGATTGGCGTGTCAGCATCCCAGCCAAACAAGTCCAATAAATTGGAGAACACAAAATACTGTCAGAGGGCAGCAATAAAATTTGCCTTGTTTTCGATAAAAATTTCGACCAAAATTTAAACTGCTAATTTCTAACGTCACGAGTGAACAAAAAAGACCCAGATTTCCTAAAATTACTTTTTTTTTAGAGCTACATTCAAATGCACCCGACTTTTGTTTATAAGATAGCTTTTTACTAGCTAGTCCCACTAATAACACTTATTACGCCGGTAATCGCCGTATTTTGGTGACAGGTTGGGTTCACACCAATAACACCTATTTTGATCTGGTTTGTTGAGCTAATCTTTGCGTTGTGACCCTGTGGAATTATCTTTCTTTGGATCCTTCTACTTTTCATCAAATTGTGATGTTATTTTATGGCTGTAAGGGCTATATACATCTTAAAATGTAGAGATCGGAACTGTTACCATTATTAAAATAAAAAAGGTTGGGTTCACAAAGCTGTCAAAAACAGCTCTTTTTTACTATTTTCAACCTTATCGACAAGCCTATGTTGGCAAGACGCTGGGTGAAACCAAAGCAAAATTTAAATTTTGACATAAAAATTCAAAATCATTAAAAATACAAAAAAGAATCCTAAATATAGTATTAAAACGTTTAAAACATTGGCATGAAAAGATCTTGAAAAAAATAAAAATTTCATGTATTTTTCAACCTATCTTGTTGGCTAGGATTCTGCAAGGCAGCAATCGTAGCGGTGACCAGGCCTAGGGGTGATTGCGATGATCAAGCTTAAGGTGGCGATAGCTCAGGACCTGTTTGGATATACGGTTTTGAGAAACCATGATTTTATAATACATAGATTTTGTAACTATGTATATATGGAAACTATGGTTTCATCAAACTCCAATTAACTCTTGTATTCATTGGAACTATCGGCTGTTTAGGTACATAATTTTTAATATAGTAATTTAACCAAACACAAGAGCCAATGAGAGCCAAACCATACAAACTTTAGTTAAGAGTGGAGTTTTAAATACTCCAAAATACCATGATTTCTATTTTTTTTTTTTGCATAAGGGGTATACCCCATTTCCATTACGAATAACGGAAATACAGAGTTCAACAGTTCACAGACCAACCAAGCCAAGTAACCATCCAACAAAATACCACCAAAATATGACAAACATCCTGCAAATAAGGCTAAAACAACAACCCAACCTCGTCAAGGCTGTAACCGACGTGGACTTCACCGAGTTCAACACCGGCGACCGTGACCGTCGCTGCCCTCCCTGCTTTCTCCTACCAGCGCGCGGCGGTGTTGAATCGATCGGATCGAACCGGAGGCCAAGCCCCGAACATGACTATTTGACTGGGATTATGCGAACATGCACCATGATTTCTATTAGACCATGGTTTTGGAATGGAGTATTTTTTGGGTCATCCAAACACCTTATGGTTTTCAAAACCATGGTAATTTCAGAAATCATAATTTTATCTCGAAATTATGAAAAATCTTTGTTGTCAAATAGGCCCTCATGGAGATGGGGCAGTGAATCGGGGAGGACGGGAATAAGAGGGGCTCTAGCCTTGGGCTGTGATTAATTTAAGCTGGTTTTATCGCCCCTTTTTTTTTTATGAAAAACCCATCTTTTTTACCGGAGCTAGTTGGCTTTCTATAAAAGCACAGCGATCGATCAAGAATCTACACCTTTCCATAAATTCAATTATTTCAAACTACATTATCCTATTTTTAACCCATTTTTGAGGGATTTTTGATGAAAATCTCTACAGGAGGGTCCTTGGTTTCATCGTCAGTTCGACTTTTGAAACCCTAGTGACAGCGTTTTCGCATGACTTGGTTGCTCCTATACCGAATGAGTCTCCAAAGCAATGCCTGGTTTCTCTTTTATATTATTCTCTCTTTAGTGCAACTGCTTACAGCTTGACCTGGTTCACCATATCTACAGCAGATCACCGCCTCGTGACCTCGTCAGACTAATTTGACAAGAGTAAATTCAAGATGTACGCAATTTGTAAGTCCTGAATAAATTCATAAAACTAGAACACAAGGTGTACAGTTCAGTACCAGGAAAAGGAAGAGCACAGCAAGGAGAACATACTGATGAGGGCCATTCGCGTGGAGCCAAATTGCTCAATCCCTAATTCAACCGGAAGTCCGGAAACATCGCATTTTCTGTTAGAACCGATTCAACTAATCACAGAACTTTGCCACATCTGCTCTAAGTGTTCTAGAAAAATGGATGTTTCACAGATGAGAAAAGGCCATTCTGAAGCAACTTGATCACAACTTTCAGATAATATTCTGATGAACATCGTTAGTTTTCACACACGCTTGGACCTGTCATGGCATAGTGCTATTAACGCCGCGGACAACTTTATTGTCAAAAGTCAAAACTGACCATAAGTCATCCTTCATCCAACAAATATATCAAGAAACAGCTCAAAATTTTAATCTTGAACCATATTCTTCATTTTTAAAAATCATGATGGAAAGCTCTGTCTAGAAGAGCACTTTTACAGCATCACTATATAAAGCTCTATTCCAAGAAAGTAGACGTTTCTATAAGGCTCAAAAAAATATTACAGACTTGGGCAATAATAATAGGTGACATAAATATTTTCGAGTTTCCAACAACTGTTTCTTTCTCAAAAGGATTGGATCACTCAAATGAGTTGAGCCAATTGGCAGGGCCTGGGGAAAACATGGAGCAATTTTTTTCATTTATTTTAAGTGTTGTTCAACATCAAATAAGTCCCATAGCAATTGAGATATCTTCTTGAAGGATAGAACATATAATTGTTCAACATCAAATAAGTTCCATATCAATTTAGAGGTATCTTTCGTGTCAAAAAAATATAGATATATCTTCATGAAGGATAGAACATATAACAATAGCATTGGCATCTGAGATCGGATGGGTTACAAAGAAAGGTCAATATTTAACCATAAAGGTTCACAATTTACTCAGACTTGAGCAACAATATTGATCCTTAATTTTTATGAACATTGCTTCGGACCTATCATTATTGTTTTTTCATCATTTGCAGCATCCTTGTGTGCTGAACCTTCATATGTGGTTATTGCTGGCTTGCAGAATTACGCCTAAAGTTGCATCATGACAACAATGAAATTGCTGCAGATGCAGCAAACCATCAAATGGTGAGTTGCCACATTGGTGCAGCCCACAGCCATCAATTGCTACTCAGTGGTGAAAATTGACTGCTGGGAAGCTTCAGCCTCACCCAACTAGCCTCTTACAGAGCATGGGCCAGATCTGCCAGTTTCTGGACAGAAATCTTAACTGGCACGTTCAGACCAAATTAGTAATCAAAGGAGCCAGAGATGTCTGATATCACAGTCATGCTTTTTTACTCAAACTACTAGGCAGTAGGATGGAGTATCTTTGAGGTCACAACTACTTGATTACTGCGTAAATACCCTGAGTTGTTCTGTGTTGAGAAATGTCTAAAATGATTTGAGGCAAAAGATGGTTAGTTTGATACAGATTTTGAAAATATTTTCAGGTTCATGTACTACCATGAGAACTTTGCACGTTTTAATTACACTAAAGAAAAAATATTACACATGCAACTGATCATAACAGGATAAAAAGAAAACCATATAAACCAATCCTGCAAAAGCCATCGAAGCTATCTGGCGGCTTTCGGCTTCTTGAAGAGAAAATGCAAAAGATGGAAGGCAAAGGCGAGACAGAGGGGCTCTAAGGCTTTGCTGACAGTCTATGTTCCTTCTAGATGCTCCAGATCCCAATAGCACATGGAAACATCATGATTATCTGACTACCCAAAATTTCCTAAAATCATAACACATGAAACATGGGCTCATTTCTAGTTCTGGTGTTGAACTTCAGATTGGCAAAGTAAAGCTTTGGTTTTTCCAAATTGTAGCCTGTTAATAAAAGTCCATACTCCATACAACCCTTGAGTAACATGCAAAATGGTTCAACAAAAAGAAATCACACAAGTTGTGCATTCCATAACATATATAACAAAAATATATTTATTTTCCTTTTATAAAAATTCATTGTGAACTAGAACATTGCTGTTTTCGCAAATCACATGTAACATTCGATCATATCATTATATGATTTATATCATGTCAATAAATGTTAAAAATACACAACTTGGAAATGTATCATCAAAGGAACGTTACTAAAGTTTCAGTGAAGCAGAAGAGCCACAGAAAATTGGTATCTAACACTGTAATTCCAGCAAACCACTATCTACATTGATACAAAAACCACAAAACAAAAGGTATCCATTAGAAGGAAAACATACTCATCATATCCACATGCATTCTAACCCACAAACAAGTGTGTATCACTTGTGCAATATAGCTAGCACTTCTATAACATCATATTGTATGATTTAAAGGATGATAAACACAAAATATTAATCAATAAAGGGAAAAAAGGAAAAACCAGGCTGAAACTACACTAAAATGGGGGAAAAGAGGTCAGCGAATTATTAAACTGCAGATTCCACAGGTACAAGTTAAAAGAGTGAAATCATACCATCATGTCAAAAGTACACCAAAATATATATACAAGATATTTCTCCGGCGAAGCATGACAGTACAAGAGTAGTAAACACACTCATGGATCATTGCATACTGTGCAGAAGCATTTTGGCAGGACATTCAAACTCTTGAGTCTTGACAAATGATGGCACCTTTCTAAGCTATTGTTTGTATGGCATTAAAAGAGTAGTACCAGCTCAGCCAGCAAAAGCTCATGTTGCATCCCAATCCTTCATCTTCTTACTTCCTTTAGGTTTGGCAATAGGTGCATTCATGCCTGCCATTTTTGCATCCATTTTTGCATTATACTTTGCTCGCAAGGGTCCATTTGTAGACCACCTGAAAAATTAATCAAAGGAGTAAGTTAGGGTCCTTTCGTTGTTAGAAGATCAATTGCGTCTCCAGAAAACGTAAGAAACAGTTTGATAAATATATTTTAATTAAGCTTTGATTTTCTAGGAGAAAAATCAATCGTTATTATCTTCAAATCCTATGGTAGGCATAGCACCCAAAAAAATTAGAACAGGGTTGCTAATCTTGTAGTGGGAAGCATATAGGAAAAAATTAAACAAGTCAATTGAGCAGTGTCAGGAAGGAAACCAAAATGTATCAGAAAAGAGTACATACGGTGCATTCCAATCCGTCGTGTCCTCGTTGACAAGATGTGTCCACTTTGTTCTGCCACTGCGCCCAAAGTGCTTAACTTGCATGACCTTGGGCAAGATGCTCTTGTCCATCTTATCTTCTCCAGTAGGTGCAGAGAAATCTCGGCTGTAGATATCATCTTTACCAACTGATTGACTCACATCATCAACGCCTTCCTGGAAAAAGGCACCCTTGTGGTAATACTTCTGCATAAACTTCCACTTCTGTTTGGTCTGACGAAGCGGCTTTGGATTCCTCCGCTCCCATTCCCGGCGTTCCTCCTCAGTCATATTTCTCACCTTCTCAATCTCCTCCTCCTCCTTCAATCTTGCATGTCTTTCCTCCCTATCCCTCTTAATTCTTGCAATTTCCCGATTCTTCCATGACTCATAATCTGCTTCATTCAACTCATCACCCGTGTCAACATCCTCAAGGCTAGCCTCCTCATTCAGTGTCTTCTCAATATGTGCCTCCTTCCTAATTTCTTCCACCACAATCTGCCTAGTTTCAATCTTCCTAGTCTCCAGCCTCATCTTGACAAGCTCCTCAAGCTGGCGTTCCTCCTCCTCCAGCCGCTCACGCTCAGCAATGGTGTCCCGCTGCGACTTTGGTATGAACACAGGCTTCACCATTGCCATGCCCATCTGTTCATCCTCTGAGTCAGTCTCATACTCAGATTCTTCATTGTCATCCTCCTCTTCCACTGGCTCCTCCTCCTGCGGAAGCAGGTCCTCTTGCTCCCTCAAGCGCTGCCTCTCCTTTATCCTCCTCCTCCTCTCCTCCTGGGCCTCCTCGTCCTCCTCCTCCATCTCAGCTTCCAGCTGCCTCTCATTCTCCTCCTCCACAGTCGACACAATCTCAGCCTGCCTTATACGACGGTGATCCGCCCTTAGCTCCTCCTTATTCTCGGCGCGTGTTTCTGCAAGGCGCCGCAGCCGGCGATCATCTTTCACGGGAAGGTCACCATCCTCATCCTTGGGGAACGCCTTGTCAAGAGAAACCCGGGCAGTTTGGATCTCTATGTCGTCATCAGCATCGCCAGCCCACTCAGGTGCCTTTCCAGGCCAGTAGCGCTTCACCTTGGTCTGGCCAATCTTGCCACGGAGCTTGTCGCGCACCGCAATGGCAGCATCAATAACTCCAGCTGCTACAGACATGGTTAGTGGTTTGCGTCAACTATTTCCGCTCTTCTTGTGCGCTCAATCGACCACTGCAAACACAGAAATTGTTGAACATCGGTAAGATTTTGCACGCCAATGAGCCATTGCTTGAGATCAGCGCAAAACTCCAATCTTTTTTTGTAGGATTAATTTAAATTTTGCCTTTTGTATTACGTTACCTAGAATTCGTGGATTTTGGGCAAGTACACGCAGAAATCGAATAAACAAAGAGAGAAAGTTTTTCCCCGCAGAAACCCTCAAATTTAGAAACATCCAGCACTTACCTGATAAATGATTGTAAGGAGGATGACGCCGCGGAGAATGTCGCGGCGGCGTCGGCAGCGGCAGCCGGCTTGGCGTGGTAAGGCCGAGGGATGGACGAAGCGGCGGCCTTGATCTCGCGGTGGAGGGTGGCGCTGACCGCAGCGACGGGCGGGTCGAAGCCACGGCGGCGACAACGTGTTGATGGGCGGGGCGGCGGGATCATGGATTCGTACATGGGGAAGGAAGGGTTTGTAAGGAACGGTACGGGTGCAGACCGGACCGGAGACGGAGAGGTGGGGGCTGGCTCGACTCGAATTTGTTCGGCAGTGCTCCTGCCTTTTAGTTCAAAAAAGAAGGAAAACATACTCATCATATCCACATGCATTCTAACCCACAAACAAGTGTGTATCACTTGTGCAATATAGCTAGCACTTCTATAACATCATATTGTATGATTTAAAGGATGATAAACACAAAATATTAATCAATAAAGGGGAAAAAAAAGGAAAAACCAGGCTGAAACTACACTAAAATGGAGGGAAAGAGGTCAGCGAACCATTAAACTGCAGATTCCATAGGTACAAGTTAAAAGAGTGAAATCATACCATCATGTCAAAAGTACACCAAAATATATATACAAGATATTTCTCCGGCGAAGCATGACAGTACAACAGTAGTAAACACACTCATGGATCATTGCATACTGTGCAGAAGCATTTTGGCAGGACATTCAAACTCTCGAGTCTTGACAAATGATGGCACCTTTCTAAGCTATTGTTTGTATGGCATTAAAAGAGTAGTACCAGCTCAGCCAGGAAAAGCTCATTTTGCATCCCAATCCTTCATCTTCTTACTTCCTTTAGGTTTGGCAATAGGTGCATTCATGCCTGCCATTTTTGCATTATACTTTGCTCGCAAGGGTCCATTTGTAGACCACCTGAAAAATTAATCAAAGGAGTAAGTTAGGGTCCTTTCCTTGTTAGAAAATCAATTGCGTCTCCAGAAAACGTAAGAAACAGTTTGATAAATAAATTTTAATTAAGCTTTGATTTTCTAGGAGAAAAATCAATCGTTATTATCTTCAAATCCTATAGTAGGCATAGCACCGAAAAAAATTAGAACAGGGTTGCTAATCTTGTAGTGGAAAACATATAGGAAAAAATTAAACAAGTCAACTGAGCAGTGTCAGGAAGGAAACCAAAATGTATCAGAAAGAGTACATACGGTGCATTCCAATCCGTCGTGTCCTCGTTGACAAGATGTGTCCACTTTGTTCTGCCACTGCGCCCAAAGTGCTTAACTTGCATGACCTTGGGCAAGATGCTCTTGTCCATCTTATCTTCTCCAGTAGGTGCAGAGAAATCTCGGCTGTAGATATCATCTTTACCAACTGATTGACTCACATCATCAACGCCTTCCTGGAAAAAGGCACCCTTGTGGTAATACTTCTGCATAAACTTCCACTTCTGTTTGGTCTGACGAAGCGGCTTTGGATTCCTCCGCTCCCATTCCCGGCGTTCCTCCTCAGTCATATTTCTCACCTTCTCAATCTCCTCCTCCTCCTTCAATCTTGCATGTCTTTCCTCCCTATCCCTCTTAATTCTTGCTATTTCCCGATTCTTCCATGACTCATAATCTGCTTCATTCAACTCATCACCCGTGTCAACATCCTCAAGGCTAGCCTCCTCATTCAGTGTCTTCTCAATGTGTGCCTCCTTCCTAATTTCTTCCACCACAATCTGCCTAGTTTCAATCTTCCTAGTCTCCAGCCTCATCTTGACAAGCTCCTCAAGCTGGCGTTCCTCCTCCTCCAGCCGCTCTCGCTCAGCAATGGTGTCCCGCTGCGACTTTGGTATGAACACAGGCTTCACCATTGCCATGCCCATCTGTTCATCCTCTGAGTCAGTCTCATACTCAGATTCTTCATTGTCATCCTCCTCTTCCACTGGCTCCTCCTCCTCCTGCGGAAGCAGGTCCTCTTGCTCCCTCAAGCGCTGCCTCTCCTTTATCCTCCTCCTCTCCTCCTGGGCCTCCTCGTCCTCCTCCTCCATCTCAGCTTCCAGCTGCCTCTCATTCTCCTCCTCCACAGTCGACACAATCTCAGCCTGCCTTATACGACGGTGATCCGCCCTTAGCTCCTCCTTATTCTCGGCGCGTGTTTCTGCAAGGCGCCGCAGCCGGCGATCATCTTTCACGGGAAGGTCACCATCCTCATCCTTGGGGAACGCCTTGTCAAGGGAAACCCGGGCAGTTTGGATATCTATGTCGTCATCAGCATCGCCAGCCCACTCAGGTGCCTTTCCAGGCCAGTAGCGCTTCACCTTGGTCTGGCCAATCTTGCCACGGAGCTTGTCGCGCACCGCAATGGCAGCATCAATAACTCCAGCTGCTACAGACATGTTAGTGGTTTGCGTGCACTACTAGAAAAACGAGCATCACAAACGGTATATCACATGGCGGTTCGACGCAAGACCGCTTAATAGTTGCAAAGACAAGCGGTTAATATTTCAAGCCAGAAAGCCCCTTTAAGCGGTTTGTATCTAACCCTTCTAAAACCCTCTCTAAAGCGGTTCGAATACTGAACCCTTCTAAAGCCAAGCAACGAAGGGTTCGTGTCACTTAACCCTTTCTAAAGCCCAAAGACTCTCTAGCGGTTAGTGTACTGAACCCTTCTAAAGCCCAAGCAATGAAGGGTTCGTAATTCTAAACCCAAGCAATGAAGGGTTCAGATACAAACCGCGCTAGAGATCCATTTTCGAATTGTTAAAAGGAAAGCTTGCTTTATCTCATCGAGAGCACGCGTGGGTAGGTTGGCTATTTGGGTAAGGCGTGGGTCACGAGGAGAGGTGAGGTCCCGAGTTCAAATCCCACATACCCCAATATTCTTTATCCTTATTCTTTACCTTTTTAGACACCACTAGAAGCGGTTCGTAGAACCGCTTCTAGTGCTCCCGCGAGCATTAGTCTCGGTTGCTTAGAACCAATTATATAACCGCTTGTGAAAGCGGTTACGAACCGGTTGTATAGCATAGTTCCCTGGTAGT
Organism: Olyra latifolia; assembly: GCA_036346145.1. NCBI lineage: Eukaryota > Viridiplantae > Streptophyta > Magnoliopsida > Poales > Poaceae > Olyra > Olyra latifolia. Next base: position 50,311,491 of record CM070524.1, on the reverse strand, counting down.
GGTGAACTATTTCCGCGCTTCTTGTGTGCTCAATCGACCACTGCAAACACAGAAATTGTTGAACATCGGTAAGATTTTGCACGCCAATGAGCCATTGCTTCAGATCAGCGCAAAACTCCAATCTTTTTTTGTAGGATTAATTTAAAATGTGCCTTTTGTATTACGTTACCTAGAATTCGTAGATTTTGGACAAGTACACGCAGAAATCGAATAAACAAAGAAACAAAGTTTTCCCCCCGCAGAAACCCTCAAATTTAGAAACATCCAGCACATACCTGATAAATGATTGTAAGGAGGATGACGCCGCGGAGAATGTCGCGGCGGGCGGCGTCGGCAGCGGCAGCCGGCTTGGCGTGGTAAGGCCGAGGGATGGACGAAGCGGCGGCCTTGATCTGGCGGTGGCGGATGGCGCTGACTGCAGCGACGGGCGGGCTGAAGCCACGGCGGCGACAACGTGTTTTTTTTTTTTTTTACAAAGCGGCGACAGCGTGTTGATGGGCGGGGCGGCGGGATCATGGATTCGGACGTGGGCAGCTAGGGTTTATAAGGAACGGGTGAAGACCGGACCGGAGACGGAGTGGGGGAGACTGGTTCGACTCGATTTGTTCGGGCAGAGGTGGCCAAATGGGCCGGGCTCAGTAGAACGAATCGAATATGGATACTAATCAAATTATCTCTCTTCTACTTTATATTACAATAGTTTTACCAAATTTAAAAGCAACAAATTAAAACACAACACATTCTTAAATGTATAGTACATGTTTGATAGAAATAGAATGCTACTTATACATGAAAACAACATTCTAGTAGCTATCAACCTCTCAAAACAAGTGTAGTGCAGAGTAAATTTTTCAGATATTTCGGATATCTGAATCTGAATCCAAAAATATCTGACTAAATCCCAAACCATATCCGAATCCGAATCCGAAATTCCAATTTTGGATAATATCCGCATCCGAATCCGAATAACTAATCGGATGCCAAATTTAGTATCAAATTTGCTTGTTTTCGGATTTGGTAAGCGGATATCCAAAAATATCCGAAATCCGATTAATTACACCCTAATGCTGGCTAGTACTTGCTCAATTGATGATTTGTCCTCCATTACGTGCTCCTCTACTATATGCCCCAAAGTTCTTTGCCTAATTGATAAAATATCCCATTTTGAAACTTTGAGCAAAATTTGCCATACAACAAGTACAAAAAGTCATTTCTACCCCTGTAATTTGCCCTTTATTCCTGAAAGATGATGCATTTATGAGTGAGTGTAGAAAAAAATGGAGGTTAGATCATTGGATTGGTAGCTCGTTTCGCTATCTATTAACGTGCTTGCCTTATTTCTTTTTCTTTTTTGTAGGTACGTGTTGTTGATGATTACCGTTATTTTGATATACTTACTTTTGAGTTCAAAAGATTGCACTAGGGCAAATTATTGTATGGTAAATTTCAGGGGTAGAAAGGACCTTTTGCATTTATTGTATGACAAATTTTGCTTAAAGTTTTAAAATGGGGCATTTTATCAATTGGTCAAAGAACTTTGGAACATATAATAGAAGAGCATGTAATGGAGAGCAAATCATCAATTGAGCAAGTACTTTGGGGCATATCATCAATTGTCCCCTGCAAATTTTACAACCAAACCACTTGAAATTCCTCTCGAGACGCCAAGCTACCTTCCCCGGCCATCGCCGGGGAGCCCTACCTCCTTTATCGGTCGCATGCAATCCGTGCAAAGGTGGAGGACGAAAATGGGAGTTGGACAGGGAAGAATGAATCAAATCTCAAGTTGGGATTTGGGAAATGATCGAGAACGAGAGGTGGAGACCGGGCGCGAGCAGTGTCCAACCCGCACTAAGGAAAACACGGATTCCCCGTTACCCCTACACAGTAATTACCTAGTATAAATTACCCTCTAGTAAATATACAGCCGCTAATTAGCTTAGTCCCAAGGAATGAACATATATTAGCTATAATTAAACCCAACGGGAACCTTAAAGCCCAAGTTGTACACGCCCCTAGCGTGAATGAAACGGAAAACATTGACGTTCTTGCCTATGTCCATGCCGCGTGGCCCAAGGAATGTGCAAGACGGCAGAGACACTACTACAGATCAGTGTCGGTTCGGAACAGACATCACTGTCAGTTTCTAAACCGACACTCCATAAGCAGCAGTGATAACCATCGTTATTACTGCCGGTTTTAGAACCGGCACATTTGCCTGTCATCACTGCCGGTTCATGGTAAAAACCGGCAGTGATAAACCGGCAGTGATAGTGGGGGATACCCACTGCCCGAAGCATTGCAGCTCCCATCAGTGCTGGTTTGTTTTTAATGAACTGGTAGTGATAGTATTTTAGGAATTTTTTTAAATGATATTTATGTACCCGGATATTTATATACGTCAGTGATATTTTTATTTGTTATATTAGTGTCTATTTTTCACAAACATGTATTATTACGGTATATTAATAGCTAGACTAATGAAGTATTCATGGTCACAATTAATATAACAAGATATATGTACATATACACACATAGGTGACATCTAGCTAGTTTTTAATTACAACAATTCAAATGTTCAACGTAGAGACATGTATTTGCTCCCACTAGCTAGGTTAGTCTTATTTTTTACTCCCACTAGCTAGGTCAGTCTTGCTTTTCCTCCCACTAGCTGGGTCAACCTTTTTTCCCCCACTAGCTAGGTCAGCTTTTACCTTTTCCGCCTTGGCCATGACTCGCCAATCAGGATTGTAAAACTCGTAGTCTCGATCGAGAGATCTCGGTAGGATGAATCCAACGAGATGTTCTTGAAGTACTAGGAGTTCATTAGCCAGTAGCGAACTTGTGGATATTTGCAAACGCTGTCATCCAAATAATCGAAGGCAAATGTTATTTATTGAATAACATGCATGGAATATTTATATATGCAACATTGTGTTTTATGACAAATTTAGCAGACCTCAATATTAGTTGCATCCAACACGTCCCCAGTGCAGTTGTGCATGAACTTTGCCGCATAGTACCCACAGAGATTGTTGCCAGGGGTTGCCTATGACACTGAGAAAGAAAAATAATATATTTATAAACCTTTTTCATATCAGTTAAGTAGGAATTGCGAGACAATATTATTTCATACGTATAGAAAAGTTGGTTCTGACAGTGAATTTCTTTTGATAAGGATGGTGGCGATTACTTTTTTGACAATATCATTCAAAAGCCCTGTGCGTGAGTAATTAAGAATATCAGTAAGTAAGCAGTTTTAGATTCGACATTAATTGCAACATGGAAAAAACTGTAGCAACTTAGAAAAAGATAGAATTTACTTATCGAGTAAGTTTATGATTGGTTGGTAACTTTCTTGAGGTTTTCTTTTCGAATCGAGGACAACTATTTTGCTATCCAATGGCACGATGACAAGTACGATCCAGTGAAAGATGCACGTGTGGCAAATTAAATAGTGGTAACATCTTTTTTCTAATAAATTATATAACGAGAAGGGTACATGACACATACTTGAACGCGTAGGGCAGTAGTATCGAACTCTTTAGTTATTGCTTGATCGAGGATTTAGCTACATAGTCCTCGATTATTTGATAATTGTCCCTGACGAGCGTCTCGTTGACCAGCTCTGGATTGAGGAACCCTATCTCTTGAATGCCTTCTCTCTTGCATTTCTGAGCCTCCATTCTACAAAGGAATAACACTAATTATGTATGCATTATAATGGCATATCAATGAATTATACGCAACACTTACAGAGTCCAGCACTGAAGCATGCTCACGTCGAGGGCGTCTTGTTGGTACAGTTGATACAATTGATCGAATTCCACCCAGAATGCGTAGTTCCCGTTGTGCAAATATTCATCTTTAAGATTGACAGAGAAAATTTTGCAACCCATGTTGCTGTACTCCATGAACCAGTCATGTAGTTGACGTAGCATAGTTGTTAGACCGGGAAGCCAAGTTGGGGGACCAATAGTTTGCCTAACTGAAACAGCCATCTAAGAGGTGCAACTGGAATATCTTGGTCATCTCTATATTGTAGTTATGTAAGTTGATCCTGTGTAAGTCCCGCTTCTACACGGAACCTATCAATTCCAAACTGCATCATGTCAGGCTTTAGGGTGATACACTCGTAGTCTGACTTAATTTGGCTTTTCCGAGGACCCCGTCTATTTACTACTGGCCATGGAAATAAAAAAATCACGAGCATGTTTAGGGACTTCATATTGCTCAGCACTCTGACCTGGACGATTCATCAAAGATGTTATGCTTCCATCGGTTTTTAAAAGGAACCGACAGTAAAGTTTACTGCCGGTTTGTATTTATAGCCGGCACTGATGCACTGAGTTTCTCCACCTCTTGGTTTGCAAACTGGAAGTGATAATTTATCATTGTCGATTTTCTGTGAACCGACACAGATGAGACGGTTACAAATGGTAGTTCTGTTATAGTGAGACGTGGTGATAGACACTCGGAAGAAACCAGTTAGTGAAGGATGGCGCGGCTCTGCGCCGAAAGACGTGATTCACGCTCTTCATGTTCCAAGACTCGAACTCTAGTCTCTCTCCTGTATCTTGGATCTCCCATCTATCCATGTTTCTAAACTATAACCATAATCAACAATTGACATTCATTTAACAATCTGCATTGGTCAGTAGATGATAGATTTGTTCTGGCTAAGATCACCTTCAAGATGACTTTTGACATAGTCTATATAGAAAAAGAACTAATAACAAAGATCAATTCATATGAACTGAGATCAATTCACATGAACTTTTTTACTTATATGATCTAATAATCGATACTCTCCTATAGATAGAGAGTTAGGTCTTCTCTTCTTCAGAGAAGGAAATCCAAAGTAGATGGATCCCGATATGATCTTATTGATAAGGAACTAAATTTAAATTGATATAGATGCAATGCAACTTTTTTGTTGAAGCAAATCAGTGGACATTTAATTTTGTGTCATATTTTTAAATATACATACTATGTTATTGTGGTTAGTGATTTTTTATGTATACTACGTTGAAAAAAATATTATTGCTATAATATTTTTTGTAGTCTGCTTGCCCCCTATGTCCAAATTCTAGCCAAGAGTTAAGTGCCATCGGAAAAGTAATGGCCCATCCTCACCTGATTTTATTTGAGCTTTTTTTTATAGTATACATTAAACTCATTATGAACCATTCATGATTCTGCATCCCTTGGTTTAGATTGATGTGATTTTTTATACTACATCTAGCCAGTTTTTATAATATAATATACATATGGATGAAATAGTAAAATTAGTTTAATCTGGCAGTTTAATCCCCAAACTGCGCACGACGGAGAGCTGATGCTCGGATTCGGCGCGTTGAGCTAGTTGAAACATGAGAAATCTTTTGACGGTGTTCGCGCTGAAAGTCAACTATTAACTAAATACAGGTAGAATTGGGGCTTAGAATCCCGCCAATACTAGAAGCAGGGTTAAAAGCGCGCTAGTCGATTTGATTCTGTAATTGGCAAGAAAAGGTGTAATCAGCTTTCAATTAGCCGATTAGATCTATATTGTAAGGAACCTGCAATACTAAGAAACAAGCCCAAACAAGAGTGAAAAGGTAACGAAACTATCGGCTTAGGTAAGATTTTAACCAATAGATTCAGAGGGTAACCAATCTACTACACAATCAATTAACTGAATAGCAGAGCGAGAGGTAATCAGACTATTAGCTAAATCAATGAATTGATGTGGCCAACAGAACGAAGATAAATAAACTATCGACAAATAGCAGGCTAGAAGCCAATAGAACGAGGATAAGCAGACTATCACCAATGAATGTGTTGATCGACAGAACAAGGATGAAATCTAACCCTTAATCAAAATAGCGATGCGTAGCAATATCAACTAAGATAGTATTTCGATCAAAAGCCAATGCAAACCCGTAGATTGAACCGAATCGAGACAGTACTTAAATTGAACCGAATCGAGACAGTACTTACTTGCAAGCAACTCGTGGGTTGTACCTTGAAACCGATCAAGAAGGCCATGCGCAGCAAGTTGATCAAAGACAAAATAAAGTGAAACATACACCTAAATACGGTGAAGACAAAATTCTTAGTTTTTCTTTTTAGGGCCGGTTCACCTGTTTTTAGGCCGGTTTTGTGAATAGTTCCTGAATAGGAAATATTTAGAATAATAAATTACACCTAAATATGAATTTTAGTTGCATGAAATAATAACAAAATATGTAAACTAAGAATTAAACCAATTAGGGTATTTAGAAACAAATAAAGGGTTTATTAAAATGAAATATTTAGGATATAAAAGCTTAGTGACAAATTTAGGGAATAAATTATAGAAATTTTAAAATGCTTAAGGAAATTTATATAATGCATTACCAAGTTTATATTCAAATTAAATATATAGATATGTTAAATATTTACCCTTTTCTATAAAACCTATTATAAATAAATTAATTAAATGCAATATCCAAATCCTATGAAACTAAATATTTTACCAAGGATTTATATGTTTTAAATCTACCAACGCATTAATATTTCACATTTTTGTTATAGAATTTGGCATATAGAATATAATAGAATATATATTTACAATCTTGTATTTTCCTAATGTACAAAATTTGCTAATTGTTTATAAATATATATGTATTTCTTTAAAATAAAAAGGGGATGAATATATATAAGGGTTAATATCCTTATTGCATAAAAAGAACATGTTGGTTTATATTTGAGTTCTTGCATAATTTGAAATAGAACTCAAGAGAAAGGGTTTTTTTCAAGGAAAGCAAACGGGACAGAACAAGGAGTTGAAGGAAGCGAGATGATCTGGAATGAACCAACGCCAAGGCAACACTTGATCAAGAATTCTAATCGAAAGGCAAGTCGTGTGCTCTTTGATCATATAGATAGATCCCATCTATTATTAAGTACGCATTGGGTGCATTCTATATTTGTTTTGTACATAGATTATCTGAATAGTCAATCCTAATAAAATTTGATTGGCGATAGTAAAACCACGTCTAGAATGGTAGTATGTTTTCTTGTTGGCCATATTCATCTTGACAAGCACATAGGCTATATTATCATATCACTTAGAACCACCGAGTTAGGAAAGAATGTTTAGAGTAGAGTTAAAATTGATAATCACATATGATAGAATAACAAATGATAAAAGACATGATTGAAGTAATTAATAAAGGCTGGTGGGAATTTCCGATCATGTTGTTCGCGCTTGTTATTGATGATCGACTGTGGATTGTGATTATAATCGGCATGTGTTCGGGTTATGAAGTGATATGCCTTGCTAAGGGCTGAGGAGCTAGAAGGTTCTGGTATGTGACCATCTATTATGAGATATGATGAAAGTTCCTCTGTGAGGAACAATACTGTAAAATTGATGAAAAGTGCCCACATATGAGATGGGGGCTTTATTTTCTTGCCCAAAGCGAATAAGGATATTGGGCCGCAACACCGGCAAGCCTAACACAAAGCAGCGGGTCAAGGTTTCTTAGGCCATCTCCCCCAACCTTTTTTATTTTTGCTTGTCAACCCGAATCGTTACACTTAACGCGTCCAGACCCCAGGTTGTTGAGCCGGCTGCTATACATGCTGTCTCAACACAGAGCAACGAGCCAAAGTCTCTTAGGCCATCTCCCCCAAAAAAGCTAACTCAATGAGAGGTTGCTCTCCCACCCCTATAAACCATACTCTAGCCCTTCCAATTTCTGATGTGGGACTATTCTCAACAACATCAACAAGGGCACCGCAATGACTCTCTACCTGGTTGTCTCCCCTCCCCTCCATGGAGTTGGCCTCCATGGTGAGTCGCAAGCCAAGATCCAGGCTGTCGTGCCCTAGAGGACCGCTGCCGCCATGGTGCAGCCGTGAATTCCAGGTGTTGAGCACCAACGAGCTATAGCCGTGTAGCACCAGCAAGCGAGTAGACGTGAGCTTTGGCGAGCTCTGGCCAAGAGGGAGGGAGAGAGGGGGAGGCTAGAGAGAATTTGAGGAAGGAAGGAGAAAGCTTAGGGAGGGATATGAGGAAGAGCAGATCTCGGGTATGGCGGCGATCATGGCTGCATGGCAGGGAAAGTTGGGGAGAAGGGGGAAGAAGATTAGAGGAGGATGAAGGCAAAGGCATTTTGGTCTCAGAAAGCTTGTAATGACATATGTGTGAGAGTTACAACTTTGAAGTGGTATAGAGGCTTTTTTTTAACAAAAGGGAACCCAATTTTCATTGCACAAGACAACGAAAACAGTAAACTTTACAAACTACAGGTTCACTTCATCAGTTTAGCCACCCAGCCCAACATTTTGTACCTGATCACCCTCCCTCCAAAAAGAAGAACATAACCACATTGCAACAACTTCATTTCACCAGCATTTACATCCAAAACATGCCTCCCCAAAGCCTCAATCTAAAATGACATCTTCACCTTCATAGCATCTCTCTCCATCAACATTTAACCTTTTGTCAGCCCACCAGATAGTCTTGTTCCTCATCAACATCTTCTACATTCACCCAGTCAGTGTCCATCTCAGTTATCCTCAATCTTCTGCTATGAGAATAGAATCTCTCCAGTCCGGAAACTATCTGTTCCAGTCTTACAGCTCCCCCTGCAGCATGTTTTTCAGCTCACCTTCATATAGACCTGACCAAAAACACAGAATAGCACAAATGGAATGGACAATATTAGCAGGGGACCTGATTTTCTTATCTTCAAAACAACATCTGCTCCTACAGTTCCAGATAGACTTACAAACAGCAGCTAGACATGTCATATGAATTTTAGAACCCTTTTTCCAGACATTTTTTTATCCACACCGTGTAATTATCAAAGCCAGAAGGAACATCTTGCACATTTAAGGCCATAGTAATCAGACCCCAAACAACCTGACAAGTACTACAAACAAAGAAAAGGTGTTGACTTGTTTCAACATTAGGGCAGAATTGACAGCAAGGATGCCCAATCCAGAATTATTTTTCTTAACACAACCTTGGTAAGGATAATATCATTGAAAACAAACCACATGAAAATTTTCACTTTCAGAGGCATTTTGGTCTTTCAAATTTTCTTGTAGCTACTGCCAGCATTATCCACAACAATAGAGTTTTACATAGAACACACAGAAAAATCATTGCACTTTGTCAAATCCCATTTCACTCTATCCCCATTATCTAAAAAAGTTCACCCTATCCCTCCTCTCAGTCAAAAGATTGTAGCGATTTCTCCAATATATCCTCCTCAACGTTAGGAGCCAACCATCTCCTAAAAGATAAATGCCAATTTTTTGTACACGCTTCAGCCACAGAAATGTGAACATCATGGCAGACCCTGAAGACTTCAGGATACTGATCCATTAACCTGAGGAACCCCACCAATTATCTTTCCAAAAATCCACCATATGCCCATATCGTATCTCTCATTTCTTATTTTTCCCATGAATCTCTTTGAATTTCAGCAGATTACTCCAACAACTAGAGTCAGTGTATTTCTTATTGAGAAAAGAGAGAGGATGACCCTGAAGATACTTAGCATTAACAATTTAAGATCACCCTCTCCAACTTCTAATTTCCATTACCATTTGCATAGGAGACTAATGTTCATAGCTCTAAGATTATTAGCTCCTAGTCCACCTAATTTTTTTGACAACAAATTTTGCCCCATTTAACTAGATGAATCTTTTTTTTGTCAGTTGCCTTTTAGAAAAAAGATCTCCTAATTTTATCAATTTTATTAAGGACAATCTTTGTGAGAAGAAATATAGACATATGGTGAATTGGGACGCTAGAGGGGCAAGAATTAATCGAGGTCATTCTACCCCCACATAGAAAGAGAACTCCCCTTCCAAGATTCTAATCTTTTCTGTGCTTTATTTACACCCTATCCCAGTCAGCTACCTTAAACCTATCACTGCCAACAGGTGCTCCCAAATATAACATTATGCTACCTAACTCCTTAAGCATACAAACTGTTGGACTGTGTTGTGTTACTGTATGTGTGTGTGTTATGTGCTAGGCCCAAAGGCCCATATACTTGTACATGTATATAACCGTACCAAATGCAATAGAGAGAAACAGCTCTAGAAATTTTCCAAAGTCTCTCGTGTCTTCTTGGTATCAGAGCTAGCGATGGCTGCGGTGGCAACCAAGCTTTGAGCTGACGGCGGCAAGGTTGAAGAGAGAGAAAGGGAAAAGGAGAGAGGTGCCGGCTGTAGGAAGGGAAAAGGAGAGAGGTGCCGGCTGTAGGGTTGCTTGGCGCTAGCAAGAGAGGTGGATTGCCGAAGAAGGCCAGCGGCCAGGGTGAGCATGGCGGTGCTAGGTCTCGGACTGACCTGGGAGGAGGACGACCGCTGGATTGGGAAAATTAGTGGCGGCGACGCTCCAGCTTGTGAGAGGAAAGCCGGAGGAGGCCGGGGTCAGTGGCCGGTGGCACTGGGAGCAGGCAGCGGTAGTAGTAGAGCAGAGCAGCAGCAGCATCTAGCAATGGAGGTGCTAGCCTATGGAAAAGAGGAAAAGGGTGAGCTTGTTGTTCAATTGCAGCAGGGTGTAAGAGAGTGACTAGGAAGGTACTGCATTGAGCTTCAGTAGAAGCAGCGAGTGAAGTGCTTAAGTAATGGCGGAAAATCAGGGAATTGAACGTGTTCTTGGGAAAGTGGTGGAATTACTTACAGCAAAGAAAGATGAAACTCCATCTTCAAGCAAGGAAGTTGTGCCGCATGTGGATGCAATCTAGAAATTGGAGCTGATGCCGATTGATATCAAGTTGGAAGGCATGAAAAATTATTTGGCTTGGTCCAGGAGAGTGTTGTTGTTGTCGAAGGCCAAGAAAATTGAGAGCTTTGTCAATGGAGAAACGACTGAGCCAAAGGATAAAGCAACCAATGAATGGAAAGCCTGGGATGCTACCAATTCCTTGGTGGCGGTTTGGTTGTTAAGCTTGATGTCTCCAACGATTGCCGAATCAGTAGATAATATTGCTACTGCTTCTAGAATATGGGAAGCTGTTATCAAAGATGTTTTCAGGTAGAAAAAATGTTTTGTTATTGGTAGAGACAGATGATAGAATCTATCATCTCAAGCAAGGAGAGCTGTCTTTGATGGATTATCTTGCTGAGCTGAAGCGGTTGTGGGCTGATTTAGACCACTATGAGCCTATTGAGTTGCCACACCCTGAGTGTGTGGCATGGGTAAAGAAATTGTTGGAGAAAAATTGGTTGCTTCAATTCTTGAGAGGTCTAAACCCAGAATTTGAGGGGAGACACATTGCTCTATTCCATCAATCAAGTCTTCCTAGTTTAGAGGAAGCTATAGTCTTCCTAGTTTAGAGGAAGCTATATCGGCTATGGCCTAAGAGGAGAGTAGATTAAAGGTGATGAAAGGTAATGCTTCAACCCCACCTCATTCAGCCTTTGTAGTGACTAAATCCTATGAGACTAGGATATGTTACAATTGTGGAGAGAAGGGTCATATTAGCCGCAATTATTGCCAACCATTCAAGGGCAACCATGGAAGAGGAAGAGGCGGTTTTAGAGGTGCACCGAGAGGAGATGGAAGTAATGGTGGAAGAGGAAGAGGCTATAGAGCTAATTTTGCTATGCCCGAGGAAAATACATCTAACTTGGTCGTACTTCTAGCTGCTAAGTTAGAAGAATTGAGAAGGCTAAAAAATGATGAAAAGACCTTAAAATCAGATGACCAAGGGACAACGACGACTTCAGTTGGCAATAATACCAATCTTGTTCATTCTGATTCAGGTACATTAAATCAAGCTCACGTATCCATTCAAAATACCAATTCAAATTGGATATTAGACTCGGGTGCATCTAGACATGTTATGGGTATGCCAAGTGAATTTGTATCATATAAACTGCTGATGGAACATCTCAACCCAGCAAAGGGGTTGGTATGGTGCAATGCACTCCATCTATTACACTGTCATCAGTATTATATATTCCATCCTTCCTGGTTAATTTGGTTTCAATAAGCTCATTGATTGATCAAATGGATTGTCGGGTGTCCCTTGATCATGAAAATTGTTTGATCCAGGACAAGAAGACTGGAAGAAGACTTGGGACTAGAGTTCGATATAATGGACTCTGGTATCTTGATAGAAGAAAGACAAATGAAACAATATGTCTTGTTCTCTCAGCTAATGCAGGTGAAGAGAAAGCTAAAGCAATGCTTTTACATTGTCGGTTGGGACACATGTCTTTTGATATTATGAGTAAGATATTTTCTAGTGTAATGTGTAAAGTGGGCAAACGTAAGCTAATATGTGATGTATGCGAGTTTGCGAAACACACGAGAACTTCATATGTATGTAGGGGGTTGCGAAGTTTGGCACCTTTTATATTAATCCACTCTGATGTATGGGCCTCTCCAGTCTCTTCTGTGAGTGGAGCAAAATATTTTGTTACCTTCATTGATTGCTACTCTCGTATGACATGATTATATCTTATGAAACACAAAAGTGAGGTGATTGAATTCTATAAGGATTTCTATGCTTGTGTAAAGAATCAATTTGATGCTCATGTTCAAATTATCCGAACTGATAATGGGACTGAGTATGTAAACAAGGAGTTTGAGGGTTTACTTTCTAAGGAAGGAATCCTACATCAAACATCATGTCCTGATAAACCACCACAAAATAGTGTAGCGGAAAGAAAAAAATTGACATCTCTTGGTGGTGGCCCATTTACTTATGTATACTATGAATGTGGCTAAGTTCTTATGTAGTGAGGCAATCATGACTATCACTCATCTTATTAATCGCATGCCATCAAGAGTGCTCGGGATGAAGACTCCTTATGAAATGCTATTTGGAAAAAATGAGTTTGTTGTTCCACTAAGGGTGTTTGGGTGCACTTGTTTTGTCAGAGATTATAGACCTTCAATTGAGAAGTTAGATCCTCGAGCCGTCAAGTGTATCATTGTGGGATACTCTTCTGGGCAAAAAGGGTATAAATATTGGAGTCCATCTGAGCGTCATATGTTCGTGAGCATAGATGTGACTTTCTGGGAATCAATTCCTTTCTACGGGAAAAAAGAACTGATTTGAGTGATCTATTTGCTGTTCTTGACTCTTCTAGTATGGATGAGACTAGTGTTGAGGGAGAGGACGAAACACTAGGGGCCAATGATGATGAGAAATCAAAGAGAAAAAGGGTTATGACTGGCTCAATTCCTTATCCTGTGACAGTTAGTGAACCCACATGTCAAGAGAATGGAAGGAGATCTTATGCAAGAGAGAATTTATGAGTATATACAAGGAGGAGGAAAGAAAACTAAGTACAATCTTCAACTGATGGTGATATCATCACCTACATTGAAGGGCAATTAGAGAGAGCAACAACAACCTTCAGTAGATGAAGATGAGGATGATCAAGTGTTGGAGACAGGGGGAGAAGAGGCTGATGATGCTATAGACATGCCTATTGCTATAAGAAAGGGGATAAGAAGTACTACTGGAAAGCCTCTAACAAGGTATGGTTTTGAAAAGAGAAAACGATGATGAGAATGACATAGCTAACTATGTCCCATATGAGTCTCTATCTCCTGCTTACCGACCTTTTGTGGCATCACTACAATCAATAACAATCCTAAGAGATTGGAGAGAAGCCAAACAAGATCCAAGATGGAAGGAGGCTATGAACGAGGAGCTAGCAGCACTTGAGAAAAACAAGACATGGGATCTTGTACCATTTCCTATGAGCAAGAAAGTGGTTAGCTACAAATGGGTTTACACAGTAAAGCAGAACCCTGATGGTAAGATAGAGAGGTATAAGGCAAGACTGGTGGCAAAAGGATATAGCCAAACTTATGGAATTGATTATGATGAGACCTTTGCACCAGTTGCAAAGACGAGTACTGTAAGGACACTAATATCTTGTGCAGCTAATTTTAATTGGCCATTGTACCAATTGGATGTTAAGAATGCATTCTTGCATGGAGACCTTCTTGAAGAAGTTTACATGGAAATTCCACCTGGATTTGGTATTGATCAGAGTAAGTGAAAAGTATTGAAGCTAAGGAAATCATTGTATGGCCTTAAACAATCACCGAGAGCGTGGTTTGATTGGTCTAGACAAGCAATATGTAGTATGGGATATAGATAATGTAATGGTGATCACACGTGTTTTACTGTCTGTAACAGCCTGAAATTTTGCATAAAAATTTTTCGCGTTTAATTCATTTCAGTTTTCTTTATTGCTTGAGCCATAATCTTCTCGGTTTGAAATTTCAAAATCTCCTATGAAGTGTAAAACAAGATTTATTTGTTTTGCAAATAAAACCTTCTCAGCATGCTGCTTTTATTTTATATTTACGCACTATTCCTTTTATAAATTTTTATAAACCCAAATCATGTTTTAGGATTTTATACATTTAATTGAAAAAGAGAGTTTCAAACGGTGAATAGAATTTTCATATAATGAATAGTGTTTTCAATACTCTATATTCCAAGAATTCGATTTTTCATCTCTTTTAACCATCTTCCACCCATAAGCAACTAATTCCACTAAGTTACGAATTTGATATTCAACCATCAGATATTACTAAAATTACCATTTTGCCCTTCTAAGTCAAAAATTCCCAAATTACCCTTTCTTTTAACCCTTTCCTATTGATTTCAATAAATCCTTTATAAGTACAAAATATGCATTCAATTAATGTACTATTCTCAAACCTTGAATTTGTATTAAAAGTGCACTAATAAATTGCCAAAACACCCATTTATGAATTTCCCACTTTTTTAGATTGTAAAAAGCCACATGTGATATAGAAAATAACATTATTTATTATATATATGGAAAATATCACACATACATATCACTTTTTATATCATAATCAAATCTTATGCATTTTATTGGATTTTTAGAAACTAATTTCATATTTTTATGATTTTTGTACAATTAATAATGAATTAATGAAGACTTGAAGAAAATAGGAAAATAGGAAAAGAGTAATTTAAAAGAGCTTCCAAAATTTCTATAAAACATATATGTTTTTATGCCCTAGAAAAATCCTATTCATTTTTATGAACCCATAGAAATTTTCCTCATAATTTTCTCACTCTCCTACAATTTTCTAGAGGTTTTACAAATTTTCTGGAATTAAAAACCTATTGAAAACCCCTATAAAATTCCCGCGGAGGAATTTCCCCTCCAGCGCCACGCGTCGCTTCCTTACTCACTTGGCTCCGCTCATTGGTCCCTTTGTCACCGCCCATCCGATCCTCGCAAGACACCGTTTCACTTAAGTGGAATCGCACGGCTGTCCGTGCTTCACGTCGCCAGATCGGACGGCTACGACTTGTTTCCTTTTCTCTTCGCCGCCGACGCGCTCTGCCTCACCGGCGCCGCCGTCTCCGTCGTCCGACTTCGCCGGAATGTCATTTTCCGCGCGCTCCAGGGCCCACCAGTCCTTGCCGTTCCGACCAAAATACTTCTCG
This sequence comes from Olyra latifolia, assembly GCA_036346145.1. Taxonomy (NCBI): domain Eukaryota; kingdom Viridiplantae; phylum Streptophyta; class Magnoliopsida; order Poales; family Poaceae; genus Olyra; species Olyra latifolia. The sequence continues at coordinate 50,296,036 of CM070524.1, read as the reverse complement.
GGACGTGCGCTACCTGATTGTGCCCCGTGGCACGGTCGGAAACTTCCCCGCTGGCTCAATCCGCCGCCGCCGCGATCTCAGTCCCAGGTGACGCCGCCGTGGCCTTGCCGCTGACCTTCTTGAGCCGACCTCCACCTCACCAAGCTGATCGGATTGCCATTAAGATGCCCCGCCCCTCTCGTGGCTTGCTACACACGAACCAGCTAGATGAGCTTCATGGTGTCACAAAAATCTCGGCGAGCTCATCCTCCCGGACTGAATCACGACAAGCCGATCCCATTGCACTGCTCCTGCCTGATTCTTGCACGCCAAGTCATCCTCGTACGCTGCCACCTTCTACTCGACACGCCGCCTAGTGGTTGGCCGCCGGAATCGCGCTGGCGAGCTCGCACTCGCCGCCGCACGAGCCGCACAGTTGCCGCATGCTCATTTGCCGTCGCACAAGACAACCACTCGAGTTAGCTACTCGAATCCAAGCCCTATCCTCTTCATCAAGATCCCGAGCTACTCTCAAGTCCATCAGCGCCTATAAATAGCACGCCGGGAGCTTCAATTCCTTGTTTCCATTGTACCGGCCACCACCACCTCTTCGCGAAATTCGTCCCAACCATTGACGAATTGAGTCCGGCGCTGCCATCTGAAACCTTGTAGTAACATCACCTAGCTATACCCAAGAGCAATCGACCGGGGAAGCAACACCAAGACCGCCGCCATGAAGCTCTCATGGCTCGTTTCACGGCTGCAGGCGCCCCGTCGACAGACCAACTTCATTGCCATGAGCTCAACTAGCAGTGTGGTAAGCACCCCCTACACCCTTTCAAGCTTACAAAGCTACCAATTCGTGCAATTGCTCACCAAATCACAAATTCCCAAATCCGAGTTCATCCGCCGCCGCCCGACCACGTCGCCCGGCCTCCACAGTCCACTTCTACTCACAAATCCGCCTCCAAAACACTCCTAGACATCCTAGAACCAAAAGCCCTATGATTAATTTCCCCAAAACCCCACAAATCCGAAAGCCCCAAATCGGATTCCGAAGAACCCTAGAAATTCACTATTCACAGCTCCCCGATTTTGTTTTCTATTAAATTGAAGGTCTTAGAGGCAAAATTAGCATAAAGTTTCTATACAAAAGTTGTTCCAAATAATTTTGTACATCTAGAAATGATTTTTCTATAATTTTGAATCCCTCTGAAACTTACATTTAAATTTAAAACACTTTCTTTAATAATCTAAGGAATTTCTAAAAATATAAAAACCCTTACAAAAATGAAATTGATATTTTTCTTGATAAACACCAATATATATAGAAATTATGAAACTTTAAAATTCAGAATTACTTTATAAGATATAGCCTTTTTCTTTCTTTAAACTCTTTATGAAATTAATCTCTTTAAATAAAGTTTAACAATTAATATACCAAAATTCTTTCCAACAGTAAAAGCATATAAAAATTAACATTTGAATGAATCATGAATAACTTGAAATATTCTTGAAATTAAAAACTCTATAAATAATCATTACCACTTGAATTTCTTAAAACCTTGACTTTAGAATATAAATAATTTTCTATAAAATGAAATCAGTATTTTTCATATCTAGTATAGAAGTAAATAAAATTTTCCAACCCCTTAATTTTAATGTTTTATAAGAGATATACTATATAAAGAGAATAGCAACCCTTTTATTAAACAATAAAATAAATACTCACTATTTAATTTAAAAATTCATTTCCTTAGGACAATGCTAAGAGATTTGCAAAGAACCTAAAAATAGATTGAATCATTTTTAAGATCTTCTTGAAATAAAATAAAAGAACAAGATATTTTAAACCCATCCATTCCTATCTTTTCATATAAACATCTCATGACCGTATCTCTTTATAAAATATCTCATAATTCCATCTCCATCATTCTATCAAATATTTTCATAACTCCTATCCTATCCAAAGGCCACTGCATTCCAAAAACCTAAATCTTTTTCCAAAACATTTCTGCATGGCATCTAAATTCCTTTTTCACTTGATTTGATTCTTATTCTTCCTATTTTATTAAATATTAAAATCTCACGATAATAGAAGAAGATTAAGTTTTGAAGATCAAGCTACTCTTTGGACGAAGATAAGGATCAAGAAGTGAAGCAGAAGAAAGAGTTTAGTTATATCCGTAACCAAGGTAGGTTTTCTCCACTCATTTAGAATTCTCTAATTATTACTTTATGCATTATTTTCTAGTTGATTATCCTAAGTCAATCTACTTTGATATCATATATATATATATATATATATATATATATATATATATATATATATATATATATCATGTAGAGTAATTATATTCCATGATAGAGTTGTACCATTAGGATACACCTAAATAAATAACATCATAAAACCTAGAATAGAATAAATAGTCAATAATATGACAACTCATGTAGACATTCACTATCTACTTGGATAAGCACATTATTCTGGTAAGATGATGGATATAGATTGTTGGTTGTGTTGGTGTTAAACAAAAATATTTCCTGCAAAGGATAGGCATGGGTTAAAAGGACCGGTGGTGGGTTGCTCATGCGCTGTATGGAGAACACGAGGTTGACGAAACAGGAATGGTGGGCCTATCCAATGCTAAAACCTGGGAATGTCATGGGTTGAAGACACAATTGTTCAACTATATATCTGATCAATATATACGTTGACCTAGGTTCTGCAGAATCGAATGAAAATAAATCATTAATGGACCGTACTCCCGATATATGGAGTTGTGTCTGAAGGGTGATACCTGCATGATTTGTGACATATGCTCAGTGATTTAATTAATAATCTCAACGCGACGTGCAGATGTAACAAGGTGGTGTATGGGTGTGATGAGTAAAGAATTTGGTTATGTAAAGAATTTGATTCTTAAATGTTTTACAAAACTCTTTGAAATAGCTGGTAAGCCATTGCAATTGTTGCATTATATCTACTTAAATCTTGCTCTTCTTATTTAGGTAACTTACATGTAATTAATAGTCGCTTGCATTGGTGAAAATCTGCTGAGTAGAAATACTCACCCCTGCTAAATTCAATTTTTACAGATTAAGGAACTTTGATGACTCGATATTTTTCTAAGGAATTCCTATCCTCAGGCCAAGCCTGTGGAATGGGCATGCAGATTTAGTTGTAAAACCCTTTTGTATTTTCCCTTCCGCTGTAAAATTGTTACTAGTATCAATACAATAAAGGCTATGCAATGGTGTCATTTCTGTTATACAATTGGAATCCTGGATAATTGTATTTTAGAGAATCTCCGATATTATCATATTGGAAACCGGTTCTCACACTGCCATTCTAGAAATCATGTCACTATCCTTACAGTTTATGTAGACGACATGATTATCATTGGTGACGATACTTTTGGAGATAGCTTAGCTCAAGGAGAATGTAAGCAAGGAGTTTGAAGTCAAAGACTTAGGCCAACTTCGTTATTTTCTAGGCATTGAGATAGCAAAATCCCCTTGAGGGATTGCTCTCTCACAGCTAAAGTATGTACTAGATCTGCTAAATGAGACAGGTATGCTTGAATGTCATCCAGCCTCTACACCCATTGAGCAAAATCACAAGTTATGTGCTCAATCTGGAGATCCAGTAAATAAGGAAAGATATCAAAGATTAGTGGGATGTTTGATTTATTTATGTCATACAAGGCCAGATATAACCTATGCAATAACTATAGTAAGTCGATACATGCATGATCCAAGGACTGGCCATTTGGATGCAGTTTATCAAATCTTGCGGTATTTGAAGAGTAGTCCTGGGAAAGGACTATGGTTCAAAAGAAATGAATATTTAAATGTGGAAGGCTACTATGATGTGGATTGGGCAAGTTGCCCAGATAACAGAAGATCAATCTCTGGCGCGCTATTGTACATTTGCTGGAGGAAATCTAGTATCGTGGAGGAGCAAGAAGCAACCAGTGGTGTATCGATCAACAGCAGAAGCGGAATAAAGAGCTATGTCGGTATGCCTAAGTGAGATGCTATGGGTAAGAAACTTATTATGCAAATTGGATCTAATGAAAGGAACCTTGAAGCTCTCGTGTGACAATAAGGCGGCGATCAACATTGCTAATAATCCTATTCAACTCGACGGAACCAAACATGTGGAAATCGATCGATTCTTCATCAAGGAACGATTGGATGATGGAACACTTAAACTAAATTATGTAACCTTAGGTGATCAAGTAGCAGACTATTTAATAAAATGATTAGGTACTAGAGAGTGTGTGTTAGCTTATAACAAGATGGGAATGATAAATATCTATCACCCATTTTGAGGAGGAGTGTTGGACTGTGTTGTGTTACTGTATGTGTGTGTTATGTGCTAGGCCTGAAGACCCATATACTTGCAAATGTATATAAATATACCAAATGCAATAGAGAGAAACAGCTTCAGAAATTTTCCAAAGTCTCTCGTGTCTTCACAATTAAACGATTTCCAATTTATAATGGTATATATATGAAACCGTCGCTTTGCAATGCGACGTATCTAAAATAAGAAGAAGTAATCGAGAAACATTTTGTCTTGCATGCATGACAGATTACACATCGTGCTTGGTTTGCATTGCTTCGTGTGTACCTCCAGGCGGAATGATTCTGACCGGTTGGTTGGCCAGATGGCGGAACAACAATCATGCCGGCGGGAGGGGGCAGGGCTCCCAAGGCCGGGCATGATGCCAAGACGGCCAGCACAAGTATGCCCTGGGATGTCAGGCACGTCGCCACTGCATGTGTGTCGGTTCTCGATCAAAACTACGTGTCCACGACACCACCTTGCCTGCCTTGCTTTCCTCCTCATCGATCATTCCACACGCCTCCGTCGATCCATCACAGCTAGCTACCACTTGGAAGACTGAGGACCTATTTGGTTGGCAGCTTAATCTTAGTCGCACCACACATTCTTATGTGTGTGTTTGGTTTCACGTCTAACATTAGTCGTACCATACTTTTTTAGCTTCTGATCCTACACGTCATAGGCTTATTTTCTTGTCACACTTTATCACAAGTGTGATACCGATTTTGTCCACCATACTTTTTGTGACTACCTAACTTTGCCTAAGGATAGTTGTGGCAAAGTTAGGTGGCAACCAAACAGGCCCGACTAATTTATCTTAATTATATGCATGGATTAGCAAAACAAAACTAGTCAATTCTCCCCTGACAAAATGAAGAAGAAGGAGAAGAAGAGAATGAGACCGGCATCACAATCTATCTGGATTTAGCTAGTGTTTCAGGGCACTATATATATATATATATATATATTGAGAAGAGAGCACTATATATATGTCCCTCTAGTTAGCTAGTCCCTTCAACGCCATAGAAGGAAGGAAAGAAAAAGAAGTGATAGAAAACATAAGCGTAGCTAAAGAGAAAGGCATCCAGTTCAATCAGTAGCTCGATCGAAGCAAAGCAAAAGATGGGGATCAGGCCAGCGGTTCCGGCGGTGGCTCTTGCGCTGGTCATCGGCCTCGTCTCCGGCGGCAACTTCTACGAGGAGTTCGACGCGACGTGGGAGCCCCAGAACTGCTGGGCCTACGACGATGGCAACAGCCTCTCCCTCGCCCTCGTCAGCGACTCCTCCGGCTCCATGATCCGGACCAAGAGGCAGTTCGTCTACGGCACCGTCTCCATCATGATCCAGCTCGTCCGGGGCAACTCCGCCGGCACCGTCACAACATACTACGTAAGTAAGCAATCCATCAGCTCCGATCGATCTTGCTGTCGTCTCATGTATGTATGTATTATTTGTTCTTCAAGATTCAGGAGATGTCTCATATGCAGTAACGTGCATTTCTGACGATCGATCGGTTCATGGCAGACTTCGTCGGTGGGAGAGAAGCACGACGAGATCGACTTCGAGTTCCTGGGCAACTCCACCGGCGAGCCCTACACCTTCCACACCAACGTCTACGTCGCCGGCGTCGGCAACAAGGAGGTGCAGTTCCGCCCATGGTTCGATCCCACCGACGGCTACCACAACTACACCATCTCCTGGAGCCCCTGCATGATCGTGTAAGCTATAGCCTCACAGTTCTTTCTCCAAGCATATAAACGACCTCCATATACTGAAGAGCGTCGTCGTCGGCGCAGGTGGTACGTGGACGACGTCCCGATCAGGGTGTTCCGCAACTACGAGGGCAGCAACGGCGTGGCGTTCCCGACGAGCCAGCCGATGTACGGTTACTCCAGCATCTGGGCGGCGGAGGACTGGGCCACGCAGGGGGGGCGCGTCAAGACCGACTGGAGCAAGGCGCCCTTCGTCGCCAACTACCGCGGCATCGACCTCGACGTCTGCGAGTGCTACGGCGGCGACTGCGTCCACGGCTGCGCGGCGGCGTTCGGCTGGGGACGGTACTGCCGGCTCAGCGACGACCAGATCGGCAAGATGCGGTGGGTGCAGGACAACTACAGGATCTACGACTACTGCGTCGACTACAAGCGGTACAGCGGCGGCGCGGGGCCCGTCGAGTGCGGCCTGCCGCAGTACTGATTAATGGAAGAGATTTATGTGCTCCGCGGTGGATGAAATCATCTTAATTAATTTGGTGTATTTCTATAGGCTATTTTATATTTATATATATATACACACACCTATATATATATACATGTGTGGGTATGTTTTGAATTTTATGTCAAGGTTCGTTCTTTGATTAAAAGATTGAATAAAAAACTATTTGGTCATATACACCAAATCATCTTTGCTGATTTATAAAACCATCACATATACTATTATCTGTACCGGTTCTTAAGTGGGCGATTTGTAACAGCCCAAAGTTGTGCTTTTGTTATCTTTAAACACGATGCAATGATGCGTACTATTATGACAATTTCCGTTAAATTTCTATGGGACAAACACAAATTTCTAGATTTCAAGAGCCACTAGAAATTGATGATTTTAATTGAATAAATCACCAAATAGCTAATTAATAAATCTTACTTAGGACTTTATAAATTATAGCAAAATTTAGGAAATGTTGGAATAGAAGTTCTAATAGACCTTACATTGGGAACATAATTACACATACATCAAAACATCCATACATATATAAATATATATATGTACATACATATATGTATTTGTATATATAAACACACATATTCATGTAAGCTTAGATAGGATAAATTGCTCTAAAAATCCCAGGAAAATTCTATGTATTAGTTTAGATCTTAATTGAGAGTTTGACTCAGTTGTTGACCAAATGAAACCCTGGTGGGACCCATTTGGCAGCCTCTTCTTCTGCCCCTGCTCTTGTAGCATTTCATCGAGCAGCTGAGCTGCCTCGGCTCGCTCTGCTCCCCGCAGGCGAAATCCAGCCCGCGGTTGGCAAAATCACCCCGGAGATCTCTTCCTTGGCTGCTTGTGCATGTCGCCTTGGCTCAGGCGGGCCCACGCCCGCGCCGAAGTGACATCCCGCCATTGGTTCGCCGCCGTTCACTGGCACCGCGGCCGACCAAGCCGCCTTGTCGGGCTGGCTGTGTCAGGATGCGCCAGGCACCGCCCTCGTTACCCAATGGTTGCTCTAGTTGCACCATTGATGTTCCTGGCACCGCCGCGTCTCCGGGCTGGCAATGCCGCCCGCGCAAGCCATCTCGCCGCCCGGCTCAGACACTCGCCGCGCGCGAGCAAGCCACCGCCCCAGCTAGCCAATCAGCGTTAGAGCTTCTTTGTGACCGCCTCACACATTCCCGTGACCGCCGGTCAATAGCCGAGCTAGGGCCGAGCTTAAATACGGCCGCGCAGCATCGGCCATATTTTCCCTCTTTTCACTCTCCCGTCGACAGCCCAAACCAGACCTCCCTAGCCTCCCCATTGACTCGCGTTGGCTTCACCATGGCCTCGTGAAGCTCCCGTCCGAAGGAATTGGTTGGAGTCGCCCCGAGCTTGTCGGAACGCTCTCGCCACCGCCGACAGCCCGGTTCTTCCCCCTTTTCGATTTCCACATCTCTGGTGAGCTTCGCGGCAATTCTTTGCTCCGTGAGCTTCGCCTGACTTTACCTCACGCCGTGCTCCCCTCTTTTGGCCCAGGGCTTCGCCGGTCTTCCCCAGCATCGTGAGCGCCTCCCCTGTTCGGCTTCTTCGTTGACAGTCCACCTCGGCCGCCCTCGACCCCGAAAAATCACTAGGTAAGACTCCCCGAAGCCCGCTGATGCTCATGCGCGCGCTAGTTTTCCATAAGATCGACCCTAGAACTTTTACTCATGTCCGCCGGTAGCCGGCTCCGCCGCCGTGCATGGCTCCGCCGCGTCCGGCCGTTTCTGGCCTCGACGAGGGCACCCCTAGATGCGCGATAGCTCGCTGATTCCAACGCACCCAAGAACGCCCCAAATGGTGCACCCTAACTCCGGCTAGCCGTCGGCTAAGCCTCGGTAATCGGGAAGGCCACGGAGGAAGACGACGACGGCGAGCCGTCCGATCCGCGCCAAGATCGTGCCACTTAGTCATGCCGGTCGCCGACAGATGGGCCCCATTTGTCGGCTTCATGGTTTTAAAACTCCAGCGCTGCTTCACGTTGCCGACATGTGGGCCCTCGGTCCCACATGTCGGGGTTAATGAGGCGCTCCATCGCGACGCCTTCCATTTCATGGGTTACGCCTCCCGGCACGCTGACGTGGTGGCTCGGCCATGAAGTTAGCGGGCGACCAAGATCTTGTTCACCGATTTTTCCCGGATTTTATAAATAAAACAAAGACAATAATTAGAATCGATTTGTTTAAAATAGGTAGATATCTTTAAAAATTCTGGAAAAATTAGGGTAAATACTAGGGCTTGTGATGGAGTTATTAAAAATAGTACCTCACACAGTAACCGAACACGATTCCTAGATTAAATTCATTAAGCTTATTTTAGGGTATTAATTCATATAGAAATAAGCAAAAATAGAATGTTGTGTATTAAAAATATATTAACAATTAAGTTAAACATAAGAAAATCATGGATGCCGATAAATGACTTTTTGGACCTAGGAGAATATAATATAACCTATGGTATGTTTCCTAATTACATGTTAACTCAATATTGGTATAATTAGGATACATGAATAACTAGCTTAACGTACCTAGTCTATGAACCTATTCAATTAAGCTATTACACAGCATGTTAGAATAGTAAATCTGTTGCTTCAATTCAATCTCACAACATGCAACATCATGATTATATATATATAGCATATATGACCATAATCACCCACACACCACTTAAATTCTACTCTACTAAGATAATAAGGATTAAATAAGTTGATGAAGGAAATACTTCAAACAAAATGTGAGTTAACATATTCTAACTATTTAAAGTACTTTAAAACGATAAAACCATATTTTGTCCTATTGGGTTAATTAGGGTAGAAATTACATTACACACACACACACACACACACACACACATATATATATATATATATATATATATATATATATATATATATATATATATATATATATATATATATATATGTATCATGTGCATCATCTCACTAGCACTTCGGCCATTCCGCTATGATTCATTACTTAGAAGGATCATGGAACTTTCTCGATATATATATATGGATTCATATAGATAGTTAAACATAGGAATCGTAAATGAGCGAATCTGGCGACCTCGATTGCATTTCATGCATCATTCTTTTCTTCGCCGCATTGTGTTTATGATGAATTGTTGATTCTCCGATTAGACGTAGAGGATCCGGAAGCACCGTTCGAGGACTCCGCACAGGACCCGGACTTCAATTCCCAAGGCGAGTTAACACTTCTCCTATAGGAAGTTTGCTTTTACTAGGGAGAGTATGCGATTTCCCTAGTGCGAGTTAACATCCACTAGTATCATATTGAATCCCAGATTTCTAAAGTATTTGTTTTACAGTATTAAACTGCATGCCCTTTTAAGTACTTATGCCTATTTGTTCAATCATGATATATCATGCCATTTATTTACTTGCTATCAATTTACCATGATGATGTTGCCTTGAATTAATCATCTGTCATTTGGCTTTGCTATTGATCGCTTTGATGATCACCCTTGGTAGCCTGGTTAATTTAAATAAACTGATTTAGACTCCCAAGTCTTGGTTAAAATCTTGCTTAGACATTGCTCAGGTCCAACTAATAATTTTAGGCTTAGAATTGCCTCGGAACGGTGAACCGACATTCACCGGACATGATCACACAATGAATATGGTTAACTGGAATTTGGGCCTGGCATGCCAGTGTGTGTATGTTTGTGATGTACTGCAATGCAGACGGGGTCTGGCATTGGGTAAGAGAAGAAGTAGCTGGGCTACGTGATTCGAGGAGCTAATCGCCCACATACGTAGTGCATGGAAGAGAGCGCTTGGCGAGAACCGCGTAATGCCGTGTCTTTGCCGCAAAAGGAGGGTTCCGCCACATCGTGTGATTCACACGGAGGTGCGAAGTTAGCCAAGAAGGAAGTGCATAAGGGTGGGGCCCTTAGTGGATGGTGGGCTGAATCAAGGATTCCCCAGACGGGTGCATCGAGGATGCGCAGTGTGACGTCATCGACTATCGCTGCGGAGATAGTTCCTAACACCACAACGCGCCGCCATCGCGCGGTAGTGCAAGTATTGGGATTCAGGGTAGTTACGACTGCGGGCGTACCTGCCTGCCGCCATGCTTGAGGTGAAGACAGTTTCATGTCGTCATCCGAGGATGATCTAGGTCCATTCTTCTGAGAGCCGTGAGTCTAGCGTGGGTGGCAGCCCAGCTAGGACGAGACCGGTACTTTGTGGGAATGTGATCCTAACGCAAGTCGCCACACTCGGAAGATGATGGCGGGAGTGAGAAGAGAACGTTTGGCAGAGTGCTTGGAAACTGCCATGGGTTTGGTTGTGCATTGAAAAGAAAATATGATAAATAATCAATTTGACAGAGAATTTGGTTAAACTGCTAAGTCATAGGCTTCCATTTCCAAAACTGGCTTTCATGCAAATAAATAAACCCAGCCTTTCCTTTGAAACCTCTATCACTAAATGCATTGGGGTTGGGTGTTAGCTCGCCAGTGTTTGGATGACACTGACCTCGCATAAATATCTATCTTTAGACATGGAGGAGCCCGTCGAAGAAGATGCCTACGATTGTCATGAGGAAGGAGATCCTCAGTACCAGGACCAGGAGTAGATGCTTTAGATAGGGTTTAGTGCGTTCCACCAGTCGTGTGTGGTTACACAGCTGTTGGTGTGATTTTGTTGTTCTTTTGAACTTGCAAGTTGCCTTTTGGGAGATTTCCGCTACTCTGATGAACTTTGGTCTGTAACTAAGGCTTAAATGCCGTTTGCTACTAATGCGATTTGATGATCGCTGTTATGTAATATTTGGACATCGATGTATGAAATGATTCCAGCTGTGTAACTCTTGCACTAGCCTACTGATCCAGGGCCTAGTGCAGGTCCGACCGTTCTCGCCAGGTAAGCCGAGAATGGGCGCGACAAGATAATTCATACGTACATGCAAGGTTACACTTATCCTTTTGCATGCAAAAATCGACCCCCGGCGATTTTCGATTTGCCGCGGCAAATCGCGATTTATCGAGCAAAATTTGAGATTTGAGATTTGAATCTCAAATTGCTTGCCGATAGTTCAAAAACCGATCGATATCTCTCGGCAAATCGAAAGTAAATCGCGGCAAATCGAGCCAGCAAATCAGCAAATCGCGGCAAATTGTTCAATCGGCAAATCGACGAAATTTTTTGGCAAATCGAAGGAATTTGTGGGCAAATTGGTCGGTTTTACCGACAAACCGAATGGGGGGTGTGATAAAATGGTAAAATAAATATGGTGCGAAAAATGGTAAAAATTAATTTAAAAATATGAAAATGGTTAGGGAATGAGTTTTTGTAATTATGTAAGTTTTAAGCAACATTTGAAATTATTGGAAAAATCGAGTTGAAACTTTGTATGGTGCGGAAAAATGGTAAAAATTGATTTCAAATTATGTAAATGGTAGGCATGACTTTTGGTTATTATTTAACATTTAGGCAATATTGAAAATTATGTAAAATGTTAGGAAATGACACCTTTTGGCATGACCTTCGAGATGACACAACATAGGAAATGAATTTTTTGAAAATTTCGGCACGACCTTTGCTAAATTCGTATCTATTTCACGAAACAATTCATTGCATACATAAATTCATATATACATATGAGTCATACGATATGACAAGCTCACAAGTTAACAACTTCATGACAATAATGATGATTCACGGACAACAGTCTACGAACAGTATATTTTCCATTTTTTCACGATTTCAATTCAAATTTCCTCGTGATTCCGATGTTGTTTTTGATTTTTCTTTTCACCATTGCCTTCATACAGGCTTATAGAATTTTTGAGATTTTTTTGAATTTTATTTCAATTTTTAAATTCAAATCAAAATTTTGGGCCGTTCCTTTTTAATTTGTCATGATTTCAATTCAAATTTGCACACGAATCCGGCTTTGTTTTTTATTTTTTTTCACCATTGTGTTTATAAATGGATTTACAATTTTTACGAATTTTATTGGATTTTCTTTAATTTTTCAAATTCAAATCATATTTTGAATTTGCCTCACAATTTGCCGTTGCCGAACCCGCTCGGCAGGTCGATTTGCCGCGGCAAATCGTCGGCAAGCCGCGGCAAATGGAACCTTGCGTACATGTATGTTGGTTCGTAATGAGAACCCAGATTATTACGAACCAAGACATATAATTATACATCTGTACCGGTTCGTAATAAGAATCAACATAAAGGACTTAGATCCATGTGCCCTCGTTGTTGGGAGGTCGGAGAGAGAAATGGACAATAGATGACCAAGACGAAGGGATGTGTGCATACAGATCAGAAGGCGGCGGAGGCGTGGTGGGCCAGGAGGGATGGTGGAAGAGGCCAGGAGAAGTAGGGTTTTATGTGTGTGTGTGAGAGGATGGGGTTCGGAGAGGAACCTAGGGTCTCTCGAGAGTCAGTGGAGCGGTGCATGTGAGTGCACTTTGCATGAGCTAGCATGGGGACACTTTGATGCTCTTTGAACAACCGAGATGAATAGTTAGACATGCCACCTTTAGTTAGAAATATTTGCTTGAGTTGGAAATATTGCTAGCCAATTCCTAGAGCTCAATCACTCATCTATTCTAGCAAAACTACGAATGTTTTTATATATTTGAGTATATAGTATGGATAGGATATTGGCGAGCGTCAAGTAAATAACAAGCTATTCTAGCCTATAAATAGAAAACCTTGCTTTTGCATGTCAAGCTATTTTGAGTACGACTGAAAGGTAAGTGTAGAGAGCATCAGGGTAACCACCCAAATAGGTTTGTATTCCTGTATCTAACAGAGTTCGCATTTTAGAATAGTTTATAATTGTAAGGTTGTTGCTTAATTAGAACGTATTATTTTGAAATAGTTAGTGCTCTATGCATTATTAAAGTTGTGATCCAACGTGAGCACCTCCACCACCCGGAATCAAAGTACTAGATTCAACAATGAGTACCTCAACCCCTTCGAAATAGAGATTAATGGATAACTCACATGACCAGAGGGTATATTGCATAATTAAGTAGAATTTAAAAAGCTAATGATTTTTATAAGCAATTTGTATGGTACAAGGTGTACTTTCTCACAGAATGGATATTAGAATCACACTTAATTTTAAAGATAGTGATAGAGTTAATTAATCTTAAATAGGCCGATGAGGTGGAAATGATAATAATACATAATCATTTTCTTAAGGGACGAACTTAGTGTCAGATATCTCATGGGAGGCTATCCATCCGACACCCTTGCGAGCCGTGCGATTTGAGCTACCAGATCTCGTTTGTCCAACTCCTTTACCTCTTGGAACATGCAACTTTACATATCGAAACACGGGCAAACCACGTGCGAAACATCTGCATCACACCAGAACACATCTGTTCCATCTTCCTGGCAAGCCACATGCCAATCCATTGGAATCCTCCCCACGAGCTCCCCTCTCAAACCCTCCTAACCATTCCACCCCATGCCCTCGCAACGGGAATAGGGGCGGTGCAAGCTGCACGAGTTCGCCACGTATCCCTAACCGTCGCGTCCCCTCCGACTCCTAGAAACCCTACCTACACATGTACAGTGCTAGCACACCGACGCACAGCGTTCCGTCCTAGAACGTGTGGAACAATTTTTCCGTAATAAAACCAATTAACTAACTAAACTATTCCAATGAAAAGATTCAGAGTTTTTTACAATACTGTTGCGGTTGCTGCGGCGCTAATCGGCGACAAAGAGGATAAGGTCGGCGAGATTGACTGCTTTATCTACGATAGTACACGTACGACATCATTGCGGTAGTGATCGGCGAGGAGGGAATATTCGGCTTGGCATGAACAACTACTTCCTATACCTCGACACGCGCGACATCGGATTCAACTACTCGGACTCTCCTTCCATGGCAACTTCACGTCAACAGTAATAATCTATGATCCTCTACTTGCATGATGTCCTGGGTGTTCATGGTAGAGATTTTTGAAATTGTACTAGTGTAGCCTACCCGTTCCCCTTCAAAGAGATCACGTATTTTTGTCTCCAAGCCATCTAGGAAACTGCAACCGCCAAAAGTATCAAGACAATGATGTTTGCTAGGCATCATGTGCTACCAAGCTCAAACAATGAATGCAAGCACTTAATTTCTCTCGACCACTACAAAGTGTGTTGTAAATGCTCTAAGGTGGTGTTCATTGAGAGTGTAAGAGAGCATCCTTGTTGCATGGAGAGTATTTATAGCCCCAAACAAGAATACCAATCTTTGGGATTGAAACCCCTCTGTCTAGCCAAAGTTGGCACCACCGAGAGCAAAGTTTTGTGGCATCAGCATTTCAGGTAACAACTAGTTAACCTCACATTAAGTGCGAGAAACTAGCTAACCCAACCCACAACATCTTTATAGAAAGGCAACCACCCATGGCTCATAGGCCAATCTCCCTCCTATGGCCTAGCTACCAAACTCTAGCTTCATGAAGTGGGTCAAAGTGTCAAACCAAACACCACTCCCACATTACCCTCTAACCTATAATGTTCCAAATTTTCTATAACTTGTGATGGCAGTTTTGACATCATTTTCTATCCATTTCTGACATTTTCAGGAAAAAAAACTTTTGCATTTAATACACAACTTTCTTTTTTTATAGAGCACAACATGGATTTGAAGAAAAACATCAGGTAGATAAAATGGGTGAACTATTTTTTTGTGAAAACTAAATAGAGCAATGATTGGAACCCGCTTGCTAGAGAAAAATGATTTCTAGAATACAATGGTTTGAATTAGAAACTTAAGCCATATTTCTTGCTCTCGCCAGCTCACTTGCATGTATACCAATACCAGGCCTACGCGGCACGCGACTAGCAGACGGCAATTGCTAAACTAGTTTCTACATCAACTTTTCATTCTTTCAAAATTTTTTAAAATTCAAACGACATCCAAATTCAATGAAACAAAAAAATGGAACCGTAGGTTCAAGTACAAGGTACTAAAAAAAATTCAGATTTTTTTAATTTTTATTTTTATTTTCAAATTTATTGACTTTCTATTTTTTTTAATTTTTATTTTTTGTTTTTGAATTTATTTTTGTTTCAGTATTTTTTAAATATTTAATTTTCATTTTTGAATTTATTTTCTTTGTTTTCATTTCACTCTTTTGAATTTATCCAACCCACTCCCCCTCCTAGTGCAGCCAACCAAACAACATCTCTGCGCAGCCTGTTTAATCTCATACAACCAACCAAACAACGTCCCATTGCATCGCCTCAGCCTGGCTCCAACCAGTCTGGCTGAGCTCATGCAGCCTGGTTGAGCTGATACGGCAACCAAACACACCCTAAGTAATCTGCGTCGGTTCTAGCTACGAACCCACACAGATTATCAACTATGAACCGACACAGATGTTATCTTCTGTGGCAGTTTTAAAACTGGCACAGATGAGTGCGATCATCTATGCCTATTTGTTTATGCCAGTTCAAAAACCGGTGCAGATGGCCGGTTATGAACCGGTATAAATCAGCCTTTATGGCGCAGTGATAACATGGATTTGAAGAAAAACATCAAGTGGATAAAATGGGTGAACTATTTTTTGTGAAAATTAAATTGAGCAATGATTGGAACCCGCTTGCTCGAGAAAAATGATTTCTAGAATACCGTGGTTTGAATTAGAAAGTGAAGTCACATTCTTGCCCCCCTCCCCATCTCACTTGCATGTATGCCATTTTGTGTCTGGGCCACCGCTTGTCACTGGTTTTTTTTTGACATGGTACGACCTGGACGCACACAACTCACACCACTCACACACCACACTCATGCACCCATGCACGTCTAGTGCACATGCAGAAACAAGATCAGAGGCCCTAAGCCTCCTTACACGAGCACGTGTAGTCCCACTGAACGCACACCCGTTCGCCCCGGGATGGGATTCAATCCTGGGTGTTCTGGTCCTAGGATTCAATCCTGAAAAAAGGCGAGAACCGGGGGTCGAACCCCGACTAGCTGCTCCCACAACCGAGAGCTAGCTAATTGAGCTACAGTCAGTTTTCCGCTTGTCACTGATCTAGTTGTCGTGATCAGTTTCGGTTGCAACCGCTTTCACTATCACCATCTTTCACTACCACCATCGCTCTGCAGCGATGTTGCCCAACACCGCCTCTTCACTCATGCCGGCTATTACCACCTTGGCCAGCGTCATAATAGTTAGATCACCTCTAGGCTGCCCCAACAACACCTCAAACTGCCACCATGCATTCGTGCAACATATCTGTTTTTCTCCCATTAGTCTCCTCGCCATGACTAATGCCTCGCCCTAGGACATGAGACCGAGGCTATTATGCAGGAAGGAGAAAAGAATGAAAAATGGAGGCTGACGGGAGTGGGGCTCCGCTGTCAGTGAAAGAAAATGAAAAGAAGAAACAGGGAGTGCATAAAAATTACAAAAGTAGTGGGGAAATCATTTTTCCGTGGCTCTTTCGCGGCAAGACTACGCAAAGGAACAATCCGGCACGGAGGGGCGAGGTGATTCGGTAATGACATGGATGAAACTAGATTTGTGTTGTGGCACTCTAATCCAAATTTTTATTAGCCTGTACTTCAGACAGCAATTTTAATGGACCTTATTAGCAATGATGACGACTGGCGTATGCACCTGAGATCCTACACATGTTCAACAATAACGTGCAGGCGGAGATAAACATGAGATAATCGGGGCCTGGAATCTGAAAGGAGGCCAACTGATCAATCGATCAGTCCTAATCCCTTCCTGTCAACGGGCAAATTAAAGTGCCAAATGGAAACGACCAAGGAAGCTTGCGCGCTAGCAGCCTAGCACTGGTCTCCTCCTTCACCAGCTAGATCACTAACACTGTCAAAACCATAGAATATAAAGAAATGCGTTTCCAAACCAAGCTAGATCACACAAGCTAGAGTTTCAGCTATAGTACATAAGCCTCTCCCTATATATAAGTTCCTTCCCTCCAACTAGAGCATACGTACATTTCGTTCATGACGAAGAAGATGGAGGCCTCGAAGGCTCAGCTCCTCCTGGCCTTGGTGGTGGCCTCGGCGGCGGTCGGCCTCGCCGGCGCCAACTTCCGGGACGAGTGCGACATCACTTGGGAGCCTCAGAACGCCAGGTTCACCGGCGACAGCAGCGGCCTCTCGCTCTCCCTCGTCAGCAACTCCTCCGGTACGTACTTCTCAATCAGAACGTACCAGAGATTCAGAGTGCCCTGGCACATGCTGTTACTTCCATGATTTTTTGGTTCTTGGTTATGTAGTTCTCTTTTTAATTTCCATGAACATGAACGAATAATGTGCAGTACAACCGCGTATCCATTAATTAACTTAAGCTTTGGGATTACATATGTGTCCATTTCGATCGATGCAGCACGCAGTAACGAATATAGTATTATATGTGCGATGATTCTTATGCGTGTGTGTGCATGCGTGTCTTAATTAATCTGCACAGGCTGCATGCTGCGGACAAAGAAGCAGTTCATCTACGGGAGCGTGTCCACTCTCATCCAGCTCGTCCCGGGCAACTCGGCCGGCATCGTCACCACCTACTACGTACAGTCCTAGCTAATCGTTTTCACCAGGTTTCTTTATCAAGTAATCAGTACAAATTAATCAGCAGTAAGCAGTATACCAAAGATAATTAAGCTTTCGATTGACTAACGTTAATTCGCTGCATACATGAGTGATATACATATATGATGAAATGCAGACGTCGTCCGTGGGCGACAGCCACGACGAGATCGACTTCGAGTTCCTGGGCAACTCCACCGGCGAGCCCTACACCTTCCACACCAACATCTACACGGACGGCGTCGGGAGCAAGGAGGTGCAGTTCAAGCCGTGGTTCGACCCCACCGCCGGCCTCCACAACTACACCATCTTCTGGAGCCCCTGCTCCATCGTGTAATTACCCTAGCTCTCGTCTAGTTCTTGGTAGAGTGAGATTCACAGGGCTTTTGATTATCCAAAACAAAATTTTACCGGAGGTCACCGGTCCAACCGAATTTCCTGCAAATCGATCGGACAGCTTTGGTGAAATTTGGCCGGTACATTTTAAATTTTTGGAACTTAAAATGAAGAGAGAGAGAAAAAAGATAAAATCAATTATGTTGTAAGGGCTCCAAAGAGGAACCTTCCCTGTCCAGATTTTGGCAAAATTATGTACCAACTATTAATTTTTCCAATCCCTGAAAAAAGACCTCACCGGCAAAACCAATTGGCAATTTTCACTAATTTTTAGGCAATATGGTGAGATTAATTGGTCGTCTTTAGTAAACCAGTCATGGCATAAGGCTCCATTTAAGTTCAAATTCTGTATAAATTAAAAAAATATCCTTCTAGCCTAAATCGGCCATAAAATTCTACTTAATTTACCTGAGATCCAATATGCAAATCTCGAACACCTCTACTATTAAAAAGTTTCTTGTAGCGGATGATGGTGATGAGTGATTTTACACTTTAATAAATTACCCGCTAACATTATTCCATAAAATTCTCCGCTACCACAGTTAAAACTATCCACCATATGACATCAAGCCCATGTTTTAATTCTATTCATGTCCACAAGTCGAGTTTTCTGAATTCGCAAATAAACCTAGTTTTCTCTGTTTTCCATCCCGAATTTGGTGGAGGCCTCTGGTTGTTGTTTAGCTCTTCCTCATGGCGAAGCACCTGGGCCATATTAGGTTTATCTAAAGATTGGAAATGACAGCGATGACGTGGTTGTACCACGGAAAAGGGGCTTCGCTGGTTGTGAGCCGTCGATGGACGTTTGCATGCAGGTGGTACGTGGATGACATCCCGATCCGGGTGTTCCGCAACTACGAGCGCAGCAACGGCGTGGCGTTTCCGACGAGCCGGCCGATGTACGGCTACTCCAGCATCTGGGCGGCGGAGGACTGGGCCACGCAGGGCGGCCGCGTCAAGACCGACTGGTCCAAAGCTCCCTTCGTCGCCAATTACCGCGACATCCGCCTCGACGTCTGCGAGTGCAGCACCGGCACCGGAGGCTGCGTCTCCAGCTGCGTCGCGGCGGGGGCGGCGTCCGGCGGCGGCGGGTGCCGGCTCAGCGACGACCAGCTGGGGAAGATGCGGTGGGTGCAGGACAACTACAGGATCTACGACTAGTGCTGGGAACTGGGCCGTGCCGGGCTGGCACGGCCCGAGCCCGTCGTGCCTCGGGCCGAATCGAAACGGGCCGGCACGGCCCGACCAACTCTTCGGGCCGTGCCGGGCCGGCCCAGACAGCCAAAACCAAGGCCTGGCACGGCCCAAAGGCACGCCGGGCCGCCTTTGGGCCGGGCCAGCCCGAGCATGGCCCAAACAACAAAACAGTAGGCAAAACCTATTTTTATAAATTCATATGTTGCTCAAATGAAAAAGTTGTCAACATGAACAAGATTCGCCTCGAAATTCTCTACAACTTTCGTGTTCAACACAAATTCATCCGAGCAATGGAAGACCTCGACAAATAGGAATTACCAGGTGCGGTACCGCCGGCCCTACAGCAGGCAGCACACAAAATATTTTTTATAAATTCATAATTTGCTCAAATAAAAAAGTTGTCAACATAAAAAAGATGCGTCTCGAAATTCTCTACAACTTTCATGTTGAACCAAAATTCATACGAGCAAAGAAACACCTTGAAAAAATTATTTACTGACCGTGCCTCAGTTCGGGCCGGGCCGGCCCGAGCACGGCCCAAACAGTCGGGCCGGGCCGGGCCGAGTGGCCCGACGTGCCTGATTTCCAGGCCCGGCCTGGCACGCCATTCGGGCCGTGCCGGCCCGGCCCATTCCGCTTCGTGCCCGTGCCGTGCTTTGGGCCTAAAAAATCGGGCCGTGCCCGTGCTGGCCCGGACGGCCCGGCCCAAACTCCCAGCACTATCTACGACTACTGCGTCGACTACAAGCGGTACGGTGGCGGCGTGGTGCCCGTCGAGTGCGGCCTGCCGCAGTACTGATCATAAATATATTTTTTTTCATCGTTTCGGTTTTTATATGGGTTGGCTGGAGCTTTGATGTGTACTTTCTTTTTGTCACAAATATTCTAATTGTATTTTCTAAGGGCATATACTTGTACATTTGAGTGAGATATATATCATACGTCAATATATATACTGGGGTTTATGTTTGCTTTGTATATGAGTTCTCTAGTCATATCCTGGCTGCTGCCTCGCTGTCGCCACCATCTTGGCCATGACGACCATCCTCAGCAAGGGCTACAGCCTGGTTCGTGATAGCTTGTATGTCATCGCGAGGCTTCACAATATTGTTCCGAGAGATAATCATGATACTCGTGATTTTAAGAAAAAGCATGAAAATTTGTAAAAGTCGTGCAAAATTTGTGAGCTTTATTTTAAACATAAACTAAAAAGGGTAAATATTTGCTCGATAATCTCTCGATAACGAGAGGTAATTGACAATATCGACCTTGACTTGTTTAGAATGTGAATTTTTCTCATGGTCTTTTAATCGACCGATAATCGACATATATTGATCAATAATAAACGGATATTGACAAAGAAAGGGTTTTGAACTTTTTACAATTTTGAATTTAAAATGTTAATTTTATATTCGGACCAATTTCTCTAATCAAATTTTCTTATGGAGTCACAGTGATATGATTGATTATTGCCATTATCGCGCGCTAATCGTCCATATCTGGAACCATGGTCATGACCTCCATTCTGGCCGCAATATTCCCTGGCCATGGAAAAATTTTCACCAAAATTTCGGCGAAATATAGGGTTATCCCTTGCAGTAATAGTTTAAACCAACAAAAAAATTGAATGTGGACAAATTTATTAAACTTAGTTGTATATAGAAATATATTTGTAGTAGGTAGTGTGCAGCGAATTGCACTTAGCTTAATTACGGGCAAGGCTCTGACCCTTGCAAAGGGAAGGTCACAGGTTATAGTCACACGGATGGTAGGTTTTTTTCATCTTTTTTCGTTTTAGGCTCAAAAAATCGAATTCCATTTGATTGTTTCGTCCAAAAGGTAGCAAAATTTTGGCTTATTGCTCCCCTCCCCCCACCGAATCACTTTTCCTCTAAGTCTCTCACTCCACGCGAACCCCGTGCCTCATGCGTGCTGCTCAGCGAAATACCGATATTTGTTATCACAATCCATTGCATCGTTTTGCAATTTGCATCAACTTCAGTAAATATGGGTGCTATCGATATTGTATTGAAATAATCTACTATTTACCTATATTTGAAATACTAAATTTCCCCAAAGAAACAATACCATAATTACAAGACCATATATATTACAAAAATCGAAGAAATAACCCTAAGAGGATGTACTAACTGGTAATAATGCCTTGAATATCCAAAATTTGATGGGAACAAGGTTTAATTCACGAAGAGGCAAGGAGCCCTCTGAAGATCATGCATGGAAGTTTGATAGGAAGAAAGTAGGCACATTCACGAAGAGGCAAGCAGAAGGTAATAACATAGTACATAGAAGTTGTGGTCAATAAGACAGGATGATCAAAACACTGAACCATCCAATTTTCAGGCTTATACTTTTGCGTCACCCTAAAATTGCAGTCATGGTAAGATCTTGGTTTATTCTAATTGGAGGACTCCCAAGCACGCATATTAACTAGAAAAAAATAGATAATAGAAGGCTTGTTATGTCAGCTCTCAGCTCTCACCTCCCTCTGAATCTCACTCTCACTCTCGCTGCACAATTTCAGAAACTGTAGCTAATCCGAAAAGAAACTGCAGAACAGAGCACTAAAAGACAGAGAGTTGGTGCTGCTCAACGCGTGCAGCTTTTCTGGGTTTGTTCTTTCTTATTATTTGACACGCACAGCTGGTTGATTTTTGTCTCCGATCCTATTTTCACGGCATGCCATCCCATACCGCAAGAATCAAGGACACCTCTACCTGCTGGCCAACACTCGCGCCATGACCACTTCCTTCGTGCCATCCCACGAACTTGGTCATGCCACGTTACAGAGAAAAACGACTCCTAAAACTAAGCCACTATCATCGACATGCAGGCATGCACATGATCTAGGCTGACTAACTCAACTAGGAAGGGAAAAATTACATAAGAAAATGTGAAAGAACAACAAGGTTAGCTCACATTCACCCCTCTAATACTTGTTGTTCTTCACATCCATGACACCAGCTTGCTCCAGCAACTGTCCCAACCTAACTCGTCCCAAAGGCTTCGTCAGGAAATCAGCAATTTGCTTCTCTGTACAGATAAATTCAACACAAATTCTGTCGGTTTCAACCTCATTTCTGTTGGAGCCCGGTTTTACTAAACCGAACCCCTCTATGCTAACAGTACGTGTCCCAAGGATCAGTGCACGTACCCATAGTAAACAGAAACACAATACCATTGCCACACTGCATTAACTAGAAAGTACATCAGAGTGCTGCGGAGCAATATATTACATTAGTTCATAGTAACAGGTCCTGACTAATGCAAATAACAAGATAAACCCAAAAGTGGCGACCCATCATGGCCACAGGCACACGCTTATCCGGGAAGCCGCTAGTAGCCGGATCCACCTCGAGAAAACAAGAACGTAGTCTGACGTCCTCGAACTCGACACGCTAACGATAAAGCGACCAAGATAGATACGGGGTTAGCATGCGAATGCTAGCAAGTCTTTTCTGGGAAGGGCCGGGCTAAGGCTCATCTTAGGAAAGCTGAGGGTTCTTTTACATATAAGCATTTAACCGAGAAGTATAAAAGCGTTTAAGAAAACAGTAATAAACAAATATCAATTCTCATAATAAACCAGAAATATTAGGTTCTCATTCTCAAGCTCAAGTTCCAATGTCTCATAGTTCTCGAGCCATCCTCGCATGTTCTCAAATCGCATAAACCGATCTCATTCTCATTTAGCAACGACACACATGCCGAAAAAACCTTACCCGGGTCATATTAAATAAGGTGAAGCTACGTTGTAAAAAGCCACCAAGTCGCTCTTAACCGGGAGCACGGATATTCGAATGGGTTTACACTCTGCAGAGGTTGTACGATTTACCCGCAAGATATAATACCTTCCCGTCAAAAGGTATCTTAACAAAACCCATTAAAAGTCTAACCCCAGCCTTGTCACAGTAATACCTGATATCTACACAAGTACCCCGGGGGCTTCGACCATACCTGATGTTCACACAAGTATCCCGAAGTTCCATCCCCCGGGCAATACCCTAGCGGTGACGCATCCCTTGGGACCTCACCCACGGCGCACGTACCGTGACAAACCCGACGTTATTCTCCCTCTAGATCAAGCCCGTCCCATACCGGGCTTGCGGTCGCACAGGAATATCTTGGTTAAACTCATCACAATCGTCGGTCCTTATTCTCGGAGCGGCCATCCCGCACAAACCCAATTCTCGTGCACGAAGGCACCCACCATGCAAACAACCGCTCCAGATCCCGATTATTAGTTGGTCAAATTTTTAATTAAAGAGTGATCGAGCCCACCATAACCCAAGTTCACCATACCCATGCTCGGATACACAATTCTCAGGATGAATATAGTGATGATAACAGATGCGAGAAATCACTCCCCGATGTTGAACGGAGCTTTGCTAAGTCAATTAATATTTACAACAGCAGGATTTTAGTTAAATAAATTATCCTAACGGCAATGCAGGACAGTAGGTGCATGTCCCGACAGTGGAGACCTGCACTGGGAATATCTAAGCAATATATGCTCGGTTTAATTAATTAGCAATTTTGGCAAAACTTAGAAATTGGGGTTTCTAGGGAAAGACTTGCCTTCGGGGTAGTCGGACTCCGACGGTACGTTGGCGGCGTCGAGAAAACCTTCTTTGGCACTGGCACGATCTAGTGCACGCAAAATAAACAAACAACAATAAATAATCAACATAGTAAATAAATATTTAAAAATTATATAAAATTACAGTAGAATGTATGATTTTTATGAATTTTTAGAAATTTGAATCACCGGATTTGGAGTTCGGATGAAACCGTAGTGAATTAAACAAGGAATTCCATTATCTGGAAAATCCAGAAAATGAAAAATAGGCTGAGGGGCGTTGTGGGTCGGCCCAACTCGGGCTGCCATGGCCCAACCGGACTCCCTTATCCTAGAGGATAAGTGAGAGAGTGAGGGAGGAAGAGAGAGAAAGGGAGAGAGAGGAACTAGGAGAGAGGAAGAAAGAAAGAAAGAAAGAGGGAGAAGGGAGGGGCGGCCGGGAGAGAGAGAAGGAGGGGCCGGCGGTTAGGGCGGCGCTCCGACGATGGCCGGCGGCGGCGCGGATTGCAACCGCGATGACAGCGGGTAGAGGAGGGCGAGGCGGCTGGTGACGTGGGCGGTGGACTGTGGTTGGCGCAAAGCGGCGACTTGGCCCGGATCTGGGGGCGGTGGGGGAGAGCGTGCAACAAGAACGGAGGGGAGCTAGGGCAATGGCATCGCGGCTCGGGTGGCTCCGGCGGCGGCTCGCTGGGCGGCGCGACGTGCTGGCTGGGAAGGGAGCAGGGCAACGGCTGGGAGTGGTGCTAGGCGCAGGCTGCTAGCTCCGATGTGGGCGGTGGCGTTCCCATGGGGAACTTCGGCGGTGAGTATTGGGCGACGAGGCGACGCGGGTGGAGCTCGGGCAGCGAGGCGACTGGGTGCAGCGCGCGGAGCACGGGGACGACGTCGACTCTGGCCGGGCACGGCGATGGTCGGTGCAGGGGAGCTTGCCATCGGCGAGGCGGCGTAGCACACGGCGCGGGGATGGCACCGGCTGGAGGCTAGACGGTGCGGGCCAAGCTCACGTGGCATACAGCATGGGGGAGGGAAGGAGAGGAAAGAAAAGAAGAAGGGAAGAGGAAGAAGAGAAGAGAGGAAGAAGAAGAAAGAAGGAGGAGGAGGTGGCAGGGGAGCTCACCGGCGGCGTCAGGGTCGGCGACGGCGACGAGGTGGGGGTGGCACGGTCGGCGGGGAAGGAGCTGCAGGGGAATGGCTGGAGAGTGAGCTGAGTGAGAGAGATTGAGCGTGAGGGAGAGACAGAAAAAGAGGGGAGGGGCAATTTGGGAATTTCACAGTGGGCAGGTGTCCTAGTAAGGGGGAGTTCAGCCATGCAAGATAGCTGATTGGGATACCTTGGGGGTGCATGTGGCAAGGAGGGAGAGGGTGGAGGGGAGAAAAGGAAAAGAAAAGAAAAAATGATTTTGTAGATAATTTAAAATAAAAATATCAAATTAATTTCTGCTAAAACAAATTAATAATGCAAATGAAATTTGGAAAATGAGGTGACATTTAAATAGGCAATGTAAAAACAAAACATTTTAATATAAGACATGCAAATAATATGTGACACCCAAATGAATAAACAAATAAAATAAAGTTTTGCTAATATCTTTTCCAATTAAACCACCTCAATCTTACGGTCATACTATAAAACTAATAATAGAAACTACATAAAACACTTTAATCTAAAATCATATTTGCTCACACTCCTCATCCATTCTCACACGAAGGTATATTAAAAAGGCACAACTTAATTTAAAATTCCATATATTTATCCCTTTGATTCTCCAAAAACTTATGCTATAAAGAAATTACATTATTTAAAATCTAAAATTTCATTTGCATACTCTATTAATTTCTCTTAAAATTGATAATACAAGAGAAAAATTAGTGCTTTTCCTTCTTTTCTTTACTTCTTCCTAGCTCCATCCGTGGCGGTTTGCGACTTTGCGTGGTCGCCCGCCCTTGTCGTGGCCGGCATGCATCGCGCTTGGCCAGATCCCCTGCCACGACGAGCTCCCCTCGGCGTGTGTACCGCAAAGCCTCCCGCCTGTGGAACAACACAGCAACCCAAACCTCGCTCCCACATTCATCGACGGTTGCAACCAATCCGACAAAGACAAAGACTACCGGAGCCATCGCGTTCTTGGCAAGGCCCTCGTCGGCGTCGGTGAGCCGCCCACCGGGCGCCATCTCCCGCGCACCACCCCGCGGCTGGACACGCCCGCCCAGCTCCTCCTTTGCTCGTGCCGCTCCCGGCCCAGGCCGACTGCCGCCTAACACCGGTCGATCGCCGCGCCATCGCCGCCGCTCTTGGAGCCGCCGCCCAAGACCACTCGGCGCGCCGCCGCTTAACGATTGCTTCTTCGGCGACTGCCCCTTAAGCCCCCTTTGCCCAGCCTACCCGGCGCTGCCTTGGTCCACCTCGCCGTCACGGAGCTTCCTCGCGCCGCATTGCTTGCTGGCCGTCGGCCGCCTCACTGGCCAAGCTTGACCCTTGCTGCCGCCGGTGACTCACCCCTACCGTCCTCTCCTTCCTCCTCCTTCTCCTCTCCTTCTTCTTCCTCTTCTTCTCTCTTTCATCCTCTCTCTCTCTACCCACTACTCTCTTTCTCTGGTTGTTTGCAACCACACAGCAGCCCTGCTCTTATCCGTTCTTGACCCAAAGAATCGACCGATGGGTCCCGCTACGGTGTCTTTTCCTATTTTTGGGAATTTCAGCATTTGTAGCCTTCCTAATATCGCTCTAGGCTCATCCGATCTCCGAATCCGGCGATTCAAGTTTCTAAAAATTCATAAAAATCACGCCTATCTTCTGTAATTTTTGTATAATTTCTAAAATTATTTTATTATATATGTTATTTATTGGTTGTTTTTTCTTGTTTTGCGTGCGATAGAACGATCGGACGCCGAAGGAGAATTCCTTGACGCCGCTGACGCAGCGCAAGAGTACGACTACTCCGAAGGCAAGTCTTTCCCCTGGAATCCTAATTTTGTAGATTTATCCAAAATCGCTATATGGATTAAAAGCGCGTATGTTGAATAGCGTTACCTAGGGCATGTACCGTCCGATATATGCAACCACCGACACACCCTTGACCCTAGTATAATGTATGGTAGTAATACCCACAGTTTTTATATACTAGATGCTTAGAGATGCTCAGATAGGTTATGGTGGGATTTGGTTTATTCACCATTAATTAAAATTTGACCAACTAATAAATGGGATCGGGAGCGGATGGATTGTAAGGTGGGTGCATGTGAGCACGAGTATCGGGTTTGTGTTTGTTGCCGCTCCAAGATTAAGGACCGATGATTGTGACACACTTACCTGAGATAAACCCATGCGACCGTAAGCCCGGTATGGGACGGGCCTAACCTAAAGGAAAAGAAATGTCGGGATTACTCACTGTCCTTGCACGGTGGATGAATTGAGAAGTACAGAGTTGAGAATTGAGATTTGAGAATTGAGAAACATCACCGGGGTATCGCCAGGGACTTGTGCTGAAGCATTTCTCTGGGTACCTGTGTGAAGCAGGTACGACCGTGCTTAAGCCCGAGATTAATTTTCTAGAGGGTTTTGTTATAATATCCTTCGACGAGAGGATATCGTATCTTGCGGGTAAAGCATACAACCTCTGCAGAGTAAACCCATTTAAATGGCCGAGCTCTCGGTTAAAGAGCGTCTCAGCGGTCTTTCGCAACGTAGCATCACCATTCTTAATATGACATGGGTAAGGATATTCCGGCGTGTGTGCCGTTGCTAGATGAGAATTAGGATTTTGCTATATGAGAATTGAGATTTGAGATTTGAGAAACGAGAAAGGAGAATGTGAGCTGATATAAGACTGAGAACTTGAGACTCGAGAAGATATTTTGTTTTATTTCTGTTTCTTTTAAGAATTTCTATTTATTAATATATGTTTCTTAAATGCTTTTATAATTCTAAGCGAAATGCTTTTATGCAAATTAACCATCAGCTTTATTAAGGTAAACCTTAACCTGGCCCTTCCCAGGAAGGACTTGCTAGCAGTCAAATGCTAACCCTGCATGTTATGCAGGGCTGTCCAATCTTTGAGCAGGTCAAAATTACGAGGACACGCAGGATAACGTTGAGATCTTTCCAGATGATGCTCCGGACTACTAACCGTTTCCCTACTCAGCGTGTGCCTGTGGCCGTGATGGGACACTACTTTTGATTGTAACTATTTGCTTCTTTTTAATGTGTTATATTTCTCCGCTAATGTAATATATTACTCCGCCACACTTTGAACTACTTTAATAGCTAATGCAGCTTCGTTTTGGTATCATGATTCTGTTTCACTGCGGGTATGAGCACTGATCCTTGGGACTCATACCGGTAACACAGAGGGGTCCAGTTTGGTAAAAACCAGGGTTCTCGGCATAATAACATAGGCATATATATATATATATATATATATATATATATATATATATATATATATATATATATATATATATATATATATATATATATATATATTGTTGACATGAATAAAAGCATTTCGAAACATGACATGTTCATTTTCAAAGTGAAAAATTTTAGAACTTTAATGCAAATGCAAAATACAAAGTACGGATGAAATATATTTTTTATTATTTATTTATTTTTCTTTTTATTTCTTTTGAAAAATGAGGATGTCACAATTTCTGATGTAGTGGTAACGGGTTTCAATGTGCTTACTTCGGTCATGAAAAACCGGGTTCTTGCAGAGCGCAATTGCTGACTTGCTGTCCACCCTCAACACCACCGATTTCACTTCTTGTCCAGTGAGCTCAGCTAACAACTCTGACAGCCACTTGGCATGACATCCTGCTGTAGCCGCTGCAATGAACTCAGCCTCGCATGACGATAAGGCGACAACTCTTTGCTTCTGTGACTGCCAACTGATGAGGTTCTGACCAACAAAAAAAACCATGCCACATGTGCTCTTACGGTCACTTGCATCTCCAGCTAGGTCACTATTTGAGTAACCCACCAACTTCAGATCTTCACCATCTCTGCCACGAGCATAGTGACATCCAAAATTAATGGTTCCGGCCACATATCTGAGGATGCGCTTGACTGCTGCCAAATGATCTTCTCGAGGATCTTCCATGAATCTACTCACTACCCTAACTGAAAAAGCAATATCAGGATGGGTTTGCACCAAATAACGCAAGCTCCTAACCAAGCTTCGGTAGTATGTTGCATCAACTTCCTGCAGATCACCTCCTTTCTTCAGTCTGGGTCTGATCTCCATGGGAGTTTGAGATGTTTACACTCAGATAAGCCTGCCTTGTCTAAAATCTTCTTAGCATAGGCACATTGACTCAGAGTAGTCCCATCTCTTGCTTGCTTTACTTCTATCCCCAAGTAGCAACTGAGCAAACCAAGATCACTCATTTTGAAGAATTTCTGCATCTCTTTCTTGAAGTGGCCCACAAGAATGTGTGTTGCCCCGGCTCCTCTCCGGTACACAGCATGTTCTGTTGGGATTCTAGCAAACCAAGCTGACCAAACTCGCGTCAAGTTTTGCATTCCAAGCTCTAGGTGCCTGACGAAGACTGTACAATGCTTTCTTGAGTCGATAGACTTTGTGCTCAGCCTGATCCTTCACAAACCCAGGCGGCTGTTGGACATATACCTCTTCAATGAGGTCACCATTGAGGAATGCTGATTTCACATCCATGTGATGAACTTCCCAACCATAGAAGGCTGCTAATCCAACCAACAGACGAGTGTCCAACCGAGCTACGGGTGCATACTTCTTCAAAGTCGATGCCCCGTTTCTGCATGTAACCCTTCGCGACCAGCCGGGCTTTATGCTTGATTACAGCTCCTTGCTCATCACGTTTCAGCTTGAAAACCCATTTCAAACCAATTGGTCGATTCCCAGCAGGAAGCTCCACCAAGATCCATGTCCCATTCTCCTCAATGGACTTCATCTCTTCTAGCATTGCTTCACGCCAAGCTTGATGTTGCTCAGCTTCTGCGAAGGTTGCAGGTTCATCCACACCGGCCAAATGCAGCTGCTCATCACTGGTATCCTCAGATTCTAGTTCCTGCTGAATGTTGCTGGATTCCAGCACCCCATAGATATTTGAAATCTTCCTGAATCTGCAAGGTGCATCACCGTGATCTGCATCAAGTAAACTTGACGCGTTGGGGGGTGACACATATTGCACACGATATCCATGGGGGTCTTCTCACTTGACTGGGAATGTATGAGATCTTCAGGCTGCACTTGCTCCATTGGTTCTGTCACCTTGCTTCCACTCGCCTCAACCCGAGAGAAAACATGATCACTCACAGGAGACACCAGATACTCCACTGAAAAAGAGTCCTCTACACACTGCGAAGCATTTGTTTCTCCCCACGGCCACTGAGCTCCTTCATCAAACACAACGTCTCTACTCACAAAGACTCGCTTCTTGACAGGATCATAAACTCGATATGCTAGAGAACCCGGTTCATAGCCAATAAATACCATTGGTGTACTCCTATCATCAAGCTTTTTCAGATTTGGTGTTGTGTTCTTGACATGTGCCATGCAACCAAAAACTCGGAAGAAATGAACTTCTGGTTTTGTGCCGTGCCAAGCCTCATATGGAGTTTTACCTTCTAGGCTTTTCGTCGGCGATCTGTTCAGAACAAACACTGCCGTTGACAGTGCCTCTCCCCAGAAGTGTCCTGGCATCTGCTTGGCTTTTAACATGCACCTTGCCATGTTCACAATGGTCTGGTTGCGCCTCTCTACTACTCCTGTTGTGGGCTGTATGGAGCCGTGAGTTGGCGCTCCCCATGCTCTGCAAAATACTCTGCAAGCTCGACCGAGGTGAACTCTCCTCCACGGTCTGTCCTGAATGCTAGCAGCTTGCACCCGGACTTTGCCTCTGCACCAGCTCTAAACTTCTTCAGGTTTGAGGCTGCCTCATCCTTGGTGCGCAACAAGTAGAACCACATGTACCTGCTCATGTCATCCACTAGTAGCAGAAAATACCTTCTTCCTCCTGGGGTACATGGTGAAATGGGGCCACAAATGTCACCATGTACTAACTCCAAGGCCTTCTGACCACGCCACTTTGCTGCATCAGGAAATGGTCTTCTCTTTAATTTGCTTACCAGCGAGACATCCGTCACAAATTTGGTCAGGGTGATCAATGTATGGCAAACCCTTCACCATGCCCTTCGCAGCCATATTCTTCAAAGCCTGAAAGTTGAGGTGCCCGACATGACACTGCCAGGCCACCTCCTCTTTGTGCACTGAGAGACACACAGGTTGTGCAAGCTCTAGCCGGAACACATACAGTCGGTTTGCCCCTCGCCTCGCTTGGAGAAGGATCTGTTGCTACCGATCCTTGACAGTGAGGACACCATTTGCCACCATGGTTTGACACCCGTGCTCATCCAGTTGTCCAAGGCTCAGGATGTTGTTGCGCAAGCGGGGAATGTAGTACACCCCCGTGAGCGCACGGTGATCGCCTTTGTCAGAGGTGAAGAGGATCGTGCCACAACCCTTAATGTCGACGCGCGAACCATCTCCGAACTGAACCGTGCCAAATGCACCACGGTCCAGTTCAGCGAAATAGTCCTCAGAGCCCGTCATGTGATTCGTAGCACCGGTGTCGAGGTACCACGCATCGTCCTGGCCACTTCCCTTCACACCAAGATTGGCCTCGACATGCTGCTCTTCCTGAGCCAGCTGCCCGAGGCTTTCTTCTTCAAGGACATGCGCCATCAATAGCTTGGGATCTTCATCTGCATCGGCCTGCTGAACAAGGTTTGATTCCTCATTCTTCTTCGGTGCACGGCAATGCCTCGTCCAATGCCCCAATTTCCCGCAATTCCGGCACTTGTCCTGCGAGATATCACGGGAAGGTTTCCCGTCAGACTTTCCTTTGCCATGCTTCTTGCCACGGTCTCCTTTACCACCTTGGTGTTTGCAGCTGCTGCTGCTGGCCCAATTCTGCCCCTTCTTCTTCATCCGATCAGCCCACTCTGCTTCGGAGAGGAGCAGGCCACCCGCCTCATCAACCTCATCAGAGGCGAGTCTCTCCTCCACCGCTTGCAATCGGCCGGTCAGATCCTCCACCGTCATCGTCTTCAGGTCCATGAGAGTTTCAATGGACATGGTGATTTGGGCGTACCTCTTTGGCACCGCACGAAGGTACTTCCTCACCACCGCCTCCTCGTTCAGAGTCTCGCCAAGCAAGGCAAGATCATTGACGAGGCCTTGCAGGCGCATGGCGAAGTCCTCGACTCCTTCACCTTCCTTGAACTTGATGCCGTCGAAGTCCTAGCGAAGCCTCTGCGCCCTTGCCTCGCGGGCGCGCTCGGCTTCTTTGCGCATGCTGGCCACCGCCTCCCATGCCAGCTACGCGCTTTCCTTCGCCACTAGCGTCCCCAACATCTCAATTGGGACTACGCGGAGGATAGTGGCTAGGGCAAGCCAATCTTCACGGTAGTCGCCGCCGCCGTGCTCGACGGCCTCCCAAAGACCCTGCGCCTAGAGATTGACACGCATCAGCCGTGCCCAGTCGACGTAGTTCGTGCGCGTCAGCATCGGGTACACTACCGAGCCGCCTGCCTCGCGCACTACCCGCTGCACCACCAGCTCGCGGCCCAGAGACGTCTCCGTGTAATCTGGCCGAGCTATGGGACGCAGTAGTGGCACTTGCGTGCCCGTGTTGATCATCGTGCCTTCGCCGCCGCCGTCGTTAGCGTCAGCCATCGCCGCCGGGAAGAGAGCAAGACAATGCTCTGATACCAAATGTCAGCTCTCAGCTCTCACCTCCCTCTGAATCTCAGTCTCACTCTCGCTGCACAATTTCAGAAAATGTAGCTAATCCGAAAAGAAACTGCAGAACAGAGCACTGAAAGACAGAGAGTTGGTGCTGCTCAACGCGTGCAGCTTTTCTGGGTTTGTTCTTTCTTATTATTTGACACGCACAGCTGGTTGATTTTGTCTCCGATCCTATTTTCACGGCATGCCATCCCATACCGCAAGAATCAAGGACACCTCTATCTGCTGGCCTACACTCGCGCCATGACCACTTCCTTCGTGCCATCCCACGAACTTGGTCATGCCACGTTATAGAGAAAAAAGACTCCTAAAACTAAGCCACTATCATCGACATGCAGGCATGCGCATGATCTAGGCTGACTAACTCAACTAGGAAGGGAAAAATTACATAAGAAAATGTAAAACAACAAGAAGGTTAGCTCACATGTTATATACCGGTATATAATATAGACTATATACCAATGTCAACTAAGCCAACCCCAACGATTGAATATCCATATAAGTAAATGCACCAACCCAAAAATTTCAAGTACTGTTGAAGTGATAAAAAAAAAGGGAAGTGATAAAAAAAAAAGGGAAATCGATCGATGTACATATAGCTGAGATTTCAAGTAAAAAGGAAGAGCGACGAGATTCAAGTAAAAAAAGAAGAGCGTAGAAGGTGGGGTAGGTGACAGTGTTTCATTTTTTTTGGCATTATCACAGACGGTTTGGAACCATTGTCACAGACAGTTTCAAACCGTCTAGGAAAAAGTGTATGTAATAACATAAGGTTATTGTTAAGAGTCATCCATAATTAGGGAAAAAAGACCTATGACAGCAAGCCCTCCGTTGAGCTCGTTGCCGGCCCTTAATGGCTAGCCTCAACCTTCCTCCTCCCTCCTCCCTTATAGACGAATACTGCTGTACCAAATTTGCTATATCATGGATCATTCAAAATATGCTACCATGCTAAATTAGCTACTATATGGATCATC
This sequence comes from Olyra latifolia, assembly GCA_036346145.1. NCBI lineage: Eukaryota > Viridiplantae > Streptophyta > Magnoliopsida > Poales > Poaceae > Olyra > Olyra latifolia. The sequence goes on along the minus strand of CM070524.1, from coordinate 50,261,957 downwards.
CAAAATTTTGCTAACATTCAATTTTCTATGGCCATCTTAACAAATTTGCTATAGCACCTCCTCCATATTCTCCATCTCGTGCATAGTTATTAAAATCGGACTGGACCACCGGCTCGGTTTGCTTCAAAAACGACCCATGCAATCGGACCGGAAAAACGTTGTATCAGCTGGTCTTTCGTGGAAACAGTTCTGAGTGAACCGAACGGTTGGTACATGAGAGAGGGAGAGAGCACACAGGGCAGCATGCCGCGTGCAGGGAAAATTGGCGGAATGCCACTCCCAAGAGATGGCTTCGTTAAAATGCCACTTTCAAGATTACGCTCTATAAAACGCCACTATTAAGGTAGACTGCTCACCAAAATGTCATTTTTGGGCATTTAACCTGGTTTTTAACCCTCTTCACTAATATTGGCACAAGAAATGACCTTTTTGCCCCCCCGTCGGACCACTGTGAATCCCGTGAAGGTTGGGTCGAACCAAAAGCCAAAACTAGCTCAATACCGGATCGGGGGCAGCTCGCTCATTCCCGATCCTTCAATCCCTTAATCCACGGGGGGAAAAGTCCACCGCAGAACCGCCCGACAGCGGGGATCGGCGACTGTGGTGGCGTCTCCGGCGGTGGTGGCCCGGTGCCACATCACCATCCCGCGCTGCCCCCTCCCCTACGTTTTGTCGTCCCGCAGCCTCACCAGCCTGCGCCGCCGCTGGAGATCCACGTCGAGGTGATTTGGCTGGTGCTCGACCGGTGCCACCAGTTCACAGGTGTAGGTGAGATTTATCCCCACTCCTTGTTGTGAAACTTGTGCTTGGGGAAGAAAGTGTTTTCTGTTTATGCCCCTTGCTTGGTTGCTGCATGAAACCCTAGAGTAGAGAGTGTAGCGGCTCAAGGGGATTGAAGTTGTTGAGCTGCTGAGATGAACTCGAGTGCACCAGATGGACCTAGGGTACAATTTCCTATTTTCACAGTGCATTAGATACTGGTGTATGCTTGTAACCTAACTAGTTTTTTGTTTCTTTTTTTCAAACATTTTGGTATAGAAATGAACTTGGTACTGATTATGGGATAGATGGTTGGCTGGATAGTGTAGATAGATGTACTGATGTGGTCAGGGCGGAAAATCGCCGGCCTGACAATGCCAGTCATTCTGGCAATGATGAGTGCAATGAGCCAGCTGCAATTGAGGTTGTTGATTGGGAAACCCTTCGAATTCAAGAAACAAAAGATGATGAAGGGAGAATTGAGATGATGAACGAGGAAACATTGTTTAGGTTGCTGGGACTTAGAGATGATGATGTGGAGCAGGAAAGGCGAAGGACCTTTGCGCAGCCAAGTGCTATAGATGATCTTGTTGCTGTTATACGTGATAACACTACAGCGGCAGCTCTGCAGGTTGATGATGCTAACCCTGATGAGTCAATTATACAGTATGACAAGGATAACCCACAGATGGAGCTAGGCACTCTGTACCCATCAATGCAGGAGTTCAGGCTGGTTGTCAGGCAATATGCAATCAATGAGGAATTTAAGCTGGGAATTGAAAAGACTGACAAAATTAGATATAGAGGTTATTGTAAAGGGGAAGGGTGCAATTGGAGAATTGTTGGGCATAGGAGAAGTGACCTGAAAACCATCATGGTACTAACTCTGGTTACTATTGTGTGCAATGAATGTAATGTCGTAATGTGTAAATGAAAGTCACTTACATGGAGATGTTAATTTTCTTTGCAGGTTACAGTTTTACAAGATGAGCACCTTTGCAGATCAAGTTGCAGGTTGAAGACAAGAAATGTCACTTCAAAGTGGGTAGCTGAGAGGGCTTTACCAATCCTTAGGAGAGAGCCAAATCTAAGTGATGTGGATCTACATGGAAGGCTGCAAAGTAAGTATCAAACAGAAATGTCTTATGATACTGTTTGGAAGGGACAACAGACGGCACTGGGGGAAATGTATGGGAGTTGGGAGGATAGTTTCCAAATGTTGTATAGTTTTTGATGAGCACATGCAATCAATTATGAATCAATGCCCTCAAGTGTTAGAGTATCTGCAAAATTATCATCCTCTTAGGTGGATGAGGTGCATGTTCAACCCTGACATCAAATGTGACTACATAAACAATAACTTGGCAGAGTGTTTTAATAATTGGATAAAGGACTTTAAGGACCTGCCTGTGGTTGATCTGGTAGATAAGATAAGGGAGATGATCATGGTGCTATGGGAAAAGAGGAGAAGGGTTGGGGAAAGACTTATTGGGAGGATACTGCCAGCCATCATGGTTCAGCTCAATGCTAGAACAAGAGGCCTAGGACACTTGAGGGTGGTCAAATCAGACAATGAGGTTGCAGAGGTTTGGGACAACAGTGAGAAACAAGAAAGGCATATTGTGAAGATCACATTAATGCAATGCACATGCCTTGAGTAGCATCACACAGGTATGCCATGTGAGCATGGCCTAGATGTGTTAACAACACATAAATCATATAGGCTAGAGGATTATGTGCATGAGTACTATACCCTGGGCAAGTACAAGGCTGCATATGCAAATAGAATAGAGCCTCTCACTGACAAGTCACAATGGCCATCTGTGGATCTACTGTATGAGGTTGGGGCACCACTTGGAAAGAGGTCTGTAGGGAGACAAAGAAAGCTGAGGTTTAAGAGTGCACGTGAGGGTGGCAGCAAGTCAGCTAGTGTAGATAAAAAGAAGAAAACCATGATTTGGGGCCCTATCAAGTGCTAGAGGTATGGAGAATTAGGGCATAGACAAGCAAGCTACAAGTGTCCAATGAATGGCACTAAGAAGAGAAAAAGGTGTTGGCAGGACCTCCAACACAGATGGGGCAAGCACAAGCAGTGCAGCAGCAGCAAAAGCATCTACACCTAAGAAGACCACACCAAAGAAGCCCCAGAAGAAGAAGATGACGCCAAAAAAGAAGACAAATTGATGGTGCAACGAATGTCATCCTCCTTTTGTATGACCATTTGACAGACTTATTTGTTACCCATAAATGATGTTACATGTGTCATTTGGTCCCATCCTTTTGTGAAAATTGGTGACAAACTTATGTTACCAGCTCTATTTGTTGGGACTTGTGTTTGGTCCCATTCTCTTGATAATATGTATGATGTAACGAAGTCTTGTGATAGTACTTGTGATGGTTAATATTATGGTACAATAATAAACTTGTGATGTTTATGTTCTTTGGCCCTGTGTGCGTCACTCTATCACTCTACCAGTATTGGACATGCATAACTACCTTTTTCATTCTACAGTCTGAAGAACAAATATATATTACATTCTTTAATTTCTGTATGACATGCTTTAAGAAATTGTTTAATCATTTGGCCCTAATGTTTATGTAATGGTTGATCCAGATCCCGACCTGCTTTACTGCACACAACTTGATGGCAAGCTGAGCATCGGGAAGCGCAAGGAGTGAGTTTACAGTCATACCATTCATGTGGATATTGTGAAATTATAATTTAGTAAGAACACATAAATCAGGACCTAGCTGCATGTCCAAATTCATGCGTATTAAATTTGCAAGACAAGTGTGATAATTGTCTTTGTTTATATTGTTGAGTCTAGTTCTTGAAAAGTGCAATCAATATCCTAGTTATCATAATGCAGAGAGAAAACAGAATTCAAAATGCAGCTAGTAATAAGCTATTAGATAAACTTACTCGCAAATGTAGGACTGCTTTGTAGCCATTGGAGTATCAAAATTCCCTGTGTTCTTTTTTTATTGGCGCCCTAGAATTCGTGTTGTCAAACTTTTAACCACCAATTGGTGTAAAACTATCTAGATTGGCTAGATGAAAATTATATCATTAGATTTCTTGTTAAAATACTTACATAGTATTATAACATGCATTCAAATGCAAAGCTATAAAAGTAATGATATAGTAACATCTCAAAACCATGAAAATGTAAGAAATGTCAAGTCCAAAAAGAATGGAGGGAGAATGCTGACATTTAAAAGGAATGAACTCATTGTGTATGTGTGCGTAGATACCTAATTATCTGTGTACTAATTGAGAGCATATTATTCTTGAAGTAATTCATTTTATAATTGTTGTTGTGCCATTATTTTGTCTATGCTTCCTTGAAAATGTGTAATATATTCTTAGTTTATTGACATACACGCTTAACAAATAACAATTTTACACAGTCATATTCATACTTTCATTACATTTGTGCATTAATGTCATACTAGCAGTGATAATTTGCAATATATTAATTAAGTTTCTCTTGTTTCTTTTGGGCTGTAGGGGTGAACAAGTGCATTTGTTGTGTGCAGTTGAAGAGCTCATGCCTTCAATTGGTACCGTTGTTCCCCCCCCCCCCTCCCCGGCAGTCCTTGCTACTACAATTTGGTAGTCAGAATCAATTTTCTGTAACATTGACAAGCAATCTCAGGATTTGGCACAAACACAATCTTTGCATTCTGTCATCTCTGATACAAATTCAAGCCATAATATGTATCAAGGAACCGTGACTTATACATGGACAAGTTCTGTCCATGGAGCTTTGTCCATGGAGCATACACGGTGGAGGGTTAAAACCCAGATGAAATTGTACATTTCAGAGCATACATAGACAGACAACAATGCCAGAAGCATACATGAACATTGCATTGCAACAAATCAACAACAAATCAGCTCCATTTGGGGAAAGCTCTCTTCACGCAGTGGCGGTGCTGGATCCATCTCGGGGGAAGCCCTCTCGACATCGGCGGCGGCGGATCCATTTGGGGGAAGCCCTCTTGGCACCAGCGGCGGCCATTTGGGGGAAGCCCTCCCGGCACCGGCGGCAGCGGATACATTTGGGGGAAGCCCTCCCGGCACCGGCGGCGACGGATCCATTTGGGAAGGCTCTCGAGAAGCGACGGCAATGGTGGTGAGGCTGGGATGACGAAATGCGGGAAGGGCGGCGGGATGGTGATCTTTGGGGAGGGTCGGCGCTGGCCACCACCGCCGGAGACGCCGCCACAGTCGCCGGTCCCCGCCGCCGACCGGTTTTGCGGTGGACTTTTCCCCCCGTGGATTGAGGGATTGAAGGATGGGGAATGAGCGAGCTGCCCCCGATCCGGTATTGAGCCAGTTTTGGCTTTTGGTTCGACCCAACCTTCACGAGATTCACAGTGGTCCGACCAGGGGCAAAAAGGTCATTTCCTGTGCCAATATTAGTGAAAAGGGTTAAAAACTAGGTTAAATGCCCAAAAATGGCATTTTAGTGAGCAGTCTACCTTAATAGTGGCGTTTTATAGAGCGTAGTCTTGAGAGTGGCATTTTAACGAAGCCATCTCTTGGGAGTGGCATTCCGCCAATTTTCCCCGCGTGCGAGAGAGAGCCAGGGGGGCCGGGGGACAGGGAACTGATGAAAGGAAGGCCACATGATGCTGCTGCATGCCCTTGTGGGACCGGAGGGGCAGTGAGGGAAGGTTGCATGCTGCTGTCCAAGGAGAACCACGACAGTGACACAGGCCGCATGGTGCTAAACTACTACTCCCTCTGTCCCACAAAGAGTGCATTTTTAGGATTTCTAGGACATATTAGTAGTCATGAGAAATGGCCTACCGACCCCTAATTAAAAGGGTTAATAAACATGTGCATGCACCTTGAAAAGAAAAAAAGTAGATAATTAAATGCGCATGCATCTTGAAAAGGAAAAAAACAAGCAATTAAATACGCATGCACATTGGAAATGGAAAAAAAACAAGCAATTAATTACTCAAATGGACCCATCTAGATAATCCAAAAGCTACAAATGCATTCTTTGTGGGACAAATTTTGAACGCTAGAAATGCATTCTTTGTGGGACGGAGGGAGTAGGCGCTAGCTAGTGAATTTCTGCTGAATTGACACCACTGTTACACATTTTTTGTACCTCGTTTTGGTAGCAATAGCATAATGTCTCACCCTTTTTTTTTAACAGGCAGTTCAAAAGGTTGAACTAGTGGTCCAACCAGCGAACCGTGAACTAAAAGCTAGAGCGGTTGGCTAACCGGTCCGATTTTAATAACCCTGATCCTGCGGTGGCATACACCATCGCATGGCGGCGCCTCATCTTCTTCTCCATTGTCGTAGAAGCATAGATGTCCTAGTCATGGTAAAAATACTAACCTAGTGGTGGCATCATGCATGGTCGAGTGAGACGTGGGCCATCATCGCTCGAGGATGAGGTAACGCGATGACTCGACGAACAGGAAGATGCATGAGAGGAGAAAGAATTATGGAGAAGAGCTAGAACCTTCTATTTTGAAAGAACTATCTAGTGAGATGAGTAGGAAATTCAAATTTGTTAGGGTATGAACTTCATGATTTTTTAACAGACCCATTTGTATTAGGGCCTCATCACAAATGGCTCTTTAACAGAACCGTCTATGATACAATCTGTTGGGGAAAGTATGTGGCTCATGGAGTTTCGGCCCACTTACTTACCCGCGGCCCCACAGGAGGTAAGCTCGGGACCAGCAAGCTCGCGCCTGAGCTTGGTAAGCTCGAGCCCGGGCTTCCCCGCCTCGGAAGCTTGGGCCTCTTGCTTCCTCCGAGCTTCTAAGGTACGAAGGGACAGGACCCAAGGCAAATCATCATGCGCCGCGGACAGGATACGCTTCGGGTCCCCAGAGTCATCGAGAATTAAATGCGCGCACTGTACCGAGGAGCGCTTGTCCGCAGCCTCTGACGGGTAGGCGGCCAGTCCCGTCAACCGCCCGCATGGGTAAGGACACGTGCTGACCGCTAGCGGTCCAGCACGGGGATCGGAGGATTGCACTCGATTACCCGGTGGATTCGGTACACTACCGGTGTGGCAAAAAGGCAACGACTAATTCAATGGACCAGCACAAACTACAGTGGCCGAAGGGCGCCTATAAAAGGGGGGCTTCACTTCGGCATACACACAACTCACTTGGAGAATAGCTACTGTAGAACAGGAGTACTTGCACTCTCGTAGGAGCTCTAGTTCCCGGCGGTAGTTCTCCGCATCCGTGTAATCAGAGGAGCACACACACGCAAATTGCCTTGAGCACTATCGTACTCAAAGCCCGGCTTCCCAAAGCCCGGACTTCACCCCCTTGTACTCGTTTAAGCTCAGCGTTAAACGAAGACTGGACGTAGGGCTGTTATCCCGCAGTGGAGGCCTGAACCAGGATAAAAAAATACTCGTGTCATCGTTCCCATCCATCCGGTCTTGACGCGCCAGCCGCGTCGGGACCAAGGTCTTTTCCTTCGGCAGCGTCCGGCCAGGCGGCCGGGCCTCGGTCCGGGGACAGGGCCGCTTTCGGGCCTCGCACCCATCTTCCCTTACTCATTGGCGCTGCGGAGGCTCGCCTCCCAGTCGCCGACACAATCACAAATGGTTTATACATAGAACCATCTATAGGGCACCATCATAGACGATTTTTTTAGGCCGCCCACCCCTATCACAAACGGTTTTTCCACAAAGTCGTTTGCGATCCGGCTGCTCTGACTTTTCACATACGGTTCTAGTTAGTTTCATTAGAACTATCTGTGATATGGCATCCACTATGAGCCTTTTTGTAGTAGTGTATTATTACCAGTTTCGTTGATATCTACTTTGTCTCGCCCATCGCTTGCTATGCTTCCAAATAGATATGATGCCCAACAACAGGTACACACATGTAGGATTAGCTTATCGGTCCATTGGTTGTAGAAAGAGAATTTAGATCAACCAATGCTCTTTGGGTTGAGAAAGAAAAGAAGGAATTTTAGCACAAGCTTTACCAGACTTGCTTCCCGCTATGCATGACCAAATAAGGAGAGCTTGAACAAGAGCAACGCTAGGCCAAGAAGAGTAGCTCCAAAGATAGACGAAATCAGTAGTGTCAAAAGGTACTTCATAGACCACAATGGAAGGATTTGGGGACATGCTTTATTGTGGAAGAACAGAGTTACGATATGTGTAACTCCATAACGTGTTGAGGCTTCACATCAATGTAAACAAATCCTCCCATTAATGCTAGGAAGACATGAAAACAGCTAATTATTTATTAGCATCAACGTTTACATGCACATTAGCTAGAGAAGGATCAAGCGAACATAAATAGATAATATATACATGCCTTTGCGTCTAAATGGAAGAAGAACAATTTTATGAAAAGAATGAAATGTGATGATATATTGCAACATTTGTCCAATCATAAAGAAAAAGCAAATCATAATAGCAAAAACCTATCGTTTGTTGCCTAACTCTCATAGATGTATATTTCTACGAACTTTCAAAGCCATATAACATTATCAGACACTCATGAGCATCAATATTGTTAGATATATTATCTAATAAAGCCATAATGACATTAAACAATAATATGTGGTAAAAGTAATAATCATATGACTAATCAAAGAAAATTACAACCAAGAAAACCAATCCCCGTTGCCCTACTCTTAGGGATGCTTGGTTATCAGCTTCCAAATGCATACAACGTTGTTGAATGGATATCCTAAACGTTAAATGGCAATGTCAACCATTTGATGAAACAAAAGAAAACTACAAACCAAGAAAATCATTGCCCATTGCCCCTCACATATCCGTGGGTGCCCACCCTCAAAGAATAACACAATGTTCAGCATACACTTTGTGAGCACCAATTAATATAAATAGATACACTGCTCCACTGAAAGTCTAAATGCATTCAACAATAAGTTTTGTAAAAATAATCATATCACCAACCAAAACAAATACCACCCATGAAAAAACATCTTCGTTACACCGCTATCACAAAATTGCTTGTTGCATTTCCACCTTCGACAAGTGCACATCATTGGCATACCACATACAATAGTGAGCATTAGTTAGTAAATATTAGATAAAATACCATAGTATAGTCTTAAAGAAACTCAACAATAAGATGTAGCAAAAGTAATTCCTGGATCAAGCAAAATAAATCACAACCAAGAAAATCATTACCTATTGCTTATTGCCATAACCGTATAGATACTCATATTAACTATTAAAAAGAGTCCTGTGGTGTTCATTGAATGATGTGCGATGTTGCATTTCACTAAAATTACCCACCATGTCATCCATCATAACAAACCCATCTTCAATTCCTCAAAATTATTACTGTGACCAGATTATAGCGCACGTTAGCCTCTACTGCCACCCGTGAGGTTGGTCCTTACGCGTCGTGTTGCGTGGTCTGTAGAACCAATTGCCCATGATGGAATCGAAGGAGCGTATGACCCGCTCGCTCATAGCCTCGACGGTGGAATTTAGATTTTCTCGTAGCAAAGCATCGGTGTTTGAGTAGTTTTTGAAAAACACATAACATTATCAAATGTAAATTAGTAAGTGGTAAATAACATTCATAGATACATTGCTCAAACAAATAGGAAAATTAACCCTATAATCAAATCACAAGCAATATCGTTCCCCATTTCACCCAACTTTTTATACCTGATGTCCCTTCCAAAGGCGGGTAACAACTTCAGACACTCGTGGGCATCAAAGCAACAAGCCATCAACAATTTCCAAAACCTTGCATAAATATGGAGCAAACAATAAAAAAATAATCATACGAGCAAATAATGAGCAAGATCTTTGCCATTATCCTCGCTCTGTGGATTGCTATGTTTCCTTCCAAAAGCTGGCTGCACCATTGAACTATCATAAGTGTCAAAGCAGCAAGCTAGGAAGCAACACCTTCCAAAAAACGTGAATCTCTATGGAACATACATTTTGTGCACCTTTTTTAATGGGATAGAACCTGATATGCCACTGCAAAGTCCGATTCCCCCTTATGTGCCATCGCTTAGTGATCTCTTCTAGTATTCTCTATTTGCTATTGCAATTGCTCGATTATTGCCCTATGTGCCACTAGCAAAAACTTTAAACATACCAAAAAATCTTGAAAAAAATCATAATGTTATTGAATATGCCATATTGTCAATATTTATTTATTTTTGATACTAGCCATGTGCTTGTGTGTTGTGACGGAATTCACTACACTACAACACGCTTTTAGGGGCAATCACCTCTATAAGTATGTTGGTAAAAACCCTATAAGAATGGCAAACCATCTACAGGGAATTATGTCGAAAATCACTGACAAACAGTCTGCCAGCTAAAATATATTTCATTGACTGATTGTCGGGATAAATTTAGATGCTTAATAGACGCTGCACCACTTAAGAAATGGTACTTTGGCTGATGCTTTTATTTGTAATATGATTGTTAGATCACCTTTATTATCATTCAATCATTTTGTACGGAGACAATGTTGCACATCATGAATATTTATTGTTGTAGCAATAGCATCATATTCTCTGTCATTTCCTAGCTTATTTGTTCAGCTTATTGATTAAGGGTTGTCTCTATCGTTGCCTATTGCCTAGCTTACCTTTTGAACTTACTGTGTGAAGTGTTGTTAATACTGAGAGATTGCACCTCAAGGTTTATTCTTAATTTTTATTCTAGCATGGCTACATCCTAAACAATTCTTTGAAGGGTGATTAGTTGTTTCCCCCCTTCCAAAAGCAGCAACGCTTCTGGATGTCCTGATAGTCAAAGATGCAAGCTGTTAAGACCTTTTAAAAGGCAACACTATAAAGAAATACATTTGCGGGAGTCAATTAATATGCATGGTAGATATTCTTATCCACTACTAAAAATTTGAATAAATCATATGCTGTTTTTTTTTTAATCTTTGGATCAATATGAAGATTCATTCTCACAAGGTGGTCTTTTTCCTCTCCGACTTCCGGCGAAGGTTGTGGTGGTGGCCTATGGGTTAGAGTTCATTATGCCCATGACTTAGCTAGAAATTGGGGGTTGGCTACAAGATGATGTTGGTGTCATTGGTCAAGTGATCATTGATGATGGGCAGTGGGTAGCGTCACCTGATGGATTGATGAGAAGAATGACAAGAATATTAGGAGATGGCTAAAGGTCGAGGTAGATCCGATAGTGATAGCCGCTAGAGATGAGGAATGAGGACATGAATGGCACAATAGAGAAGAGAAGAAAAGTGGTGAGGCAGCAAATCACCTTTAAGGAAGAAAGAGTGACGACATGAAGGTGCAGCGAGGAGCTTTGATATCAGTGAGGTGGTGATGGCGGCAACCATGTAAATTGGAAGAGGGAGTTAGTAATTAGGATTAAGGGGATTTTATTTGAATGGAGATGATGCATATAGATCGTTGTTCTATTTTGAACTAATGGTCCACAAAAATGAATGGGCCATTCAATGCAAATACCTATAACAGAATGGTTATCTATTTTACTCATTTTTTCTTCATAAATATTTAGCACTACACTATTCTCAATGCAAATTTTCCAAATTTTCCCTTATTACATACATTGTTATTTGTGCTTGTTTATTTCATCTACGTGATTTAGGCCCTGTTCTTTTGGGCTTATCTAATCTAACTTATCTGACTTATCTCGAACTTCAAGAATTTCCCGAAGTGGCCTCGAGAGTCGGATGGCCTTGATTTTTAGGATTTAGGGAGCTTTTAGACTCGCCTACGAGATAAAAAAACAGATTTAAAAAGTAATAAAAAAGTCAGATAAGTCAATATTAGTCAGATAAGTCACGAAATAAGTCTAACTTATCTGACTAATATTGACTTATCTGACTTTTTTATTACTTTTAAATCCTTTTTATCTCGTAGGCGAGTCTAAAAGCTCTCTAAATCCAAAAAATCAAGGCCATCCGACTCTCAAGACCACATCGGGAATTCTCGAAGTTCGAGATAAGTCAGATTAGATAAGCCTGAAAGAACATGGCCTTAATTATTAGTAGCCAAGTGCTTTTCTTTATCACAAATTAATATCAACAATACTTACCACTGCGTTATATTCTGTATATTTGGCTCATACCGTCAACTCTATTTTTCAACATGGTTTCCCAAATTGAAGGCGGGCAGTGAGAGGCTGTTTGTGCATGGCTGAACTAAGATACTTGGGGAATAGGAACATGGTAGGAGAAGAGGAAGAGGAAGGAGAAGGAGAAGGAGAAGAGGAATAGAAGAATATCTTGCACGAGGTTGAAAGAAGGGGACGGAAGAAAACCTATCCATGTTGATAACATATGGGTCGGTTGTTGTCCCTTGGACTCCGCAAACCGTAAGTGTGCTGAACGGTGAGAGACGGACATGACGTTGGCCGTGCTTAGGCGGTGCCGGCCGATCGGTGGAGAGGCCGCACGGCAGCCACGTCCGTTGGCCGGTGCTTAGGTGGCGCCAACTGATCGGTGGAGAAGCCACACCGTACGACAGCAAGGGGCCGCCATGCGTGTCCTATAAGAAGAACGAGAAAGAGAGAGAGAGACATAGAGAATATGAGCAACAGATATCTATTGCTTAATTGTTGCTACCGATTACAACTCCAATAAATAGACTCGTATAGAAGCCTAACAAACCCAACTAACAACCAAAATAATAAGGAGAAACAACTAACTTATCTCTTTATTTTGCTAACACAAACTAACTAACTTGATCTAATCGCATCCGAAAACATGTTGCCTATAGCCCGTCATGTCGCATTGCCGCCCGTCTACGCCGCGCGATTCTTTTCCCGCTGACTATAGGGTATGCCGACCATAACACCGGCCTAATAGCAATAAGAAGATGGATGCACCTCAAGCCATTAGCGACAAGCTCCTTTCTTCCTCACGTCTCTAGCTGCCACACCATCTTTTGTCTTTTCTCCTATCGCCCATTTCTTGACCACAACACCATCGACGTCGGCAACAGCGCAACCGTCAACAACATCGGGTGCAGTAAAGGTGGAAGGCAAGGCTGGTGTGGCCTCATGGGACGATGCCGAGGCCTAGAGTGTTGCGCTGCCTTCATTCGCCTAGTCGCGTAGACATCGTCGGTCCACCTAGTTTGCTGAATATGCCTAAATCATGACGAGGTGGCTATGCCTAGAGCCTACGCGGCTTAGAGGCGGCGCCTAGGGGAACATTGCTTAACTGTGTTGTGTTCACGTCCGTAGCTTTAAGTTTACTCCCAATTATGATGTGCTTATGCACCTTCTGTTCCATCATCTCAGCTCTGCTTCTATACTCTATGCTAAGATTACTAAATTATAACACATTGAGAAATGGAAACCATATAAATATAGTGGTTTGGTGTATCTTGAGTTGATGAAAAACTTATAAAATATAATCATTAAAATAATAAAGCAAGTAAAGTAAATAGAAAGAATCTTCACAATGTCTAGACTCTAGATGGTTGGAGGGAAGGGTTGGAGAGTGAATATGGATGGAACGTTATTGTCGCCACTAAGACTAAGAGATTTTTTAATAGTAGAGATTAAAAATATATTTTATTTATAATTTATTTATATTACACTTCAATAATCGTTGTGAATATAAATGCTAAGGAGGAGTATCGAATCCAAGCAAAATTAGATCATCTTCAACCATTTTTTCCTTTATTTTCTTTCTTTCCTCGTTCCCTTTCCTATATTAGTTTTCTTTATTTTTCACCATCTTCAGTGGCCTATGAACCATGTTCGTTTCTTTTATTTTTTATTATCTTTAATATGATTCTTCGATGGACATAATAAAGGGTTAGGGAGGGAGACGGGAATCCCGCCTGGAAGGGAGGAAAGCCCTCGGAGAGTGGAGACAGTTAGATGTCTCAGAGTTGAGAACTGTCGACGGACACCAGTGACTGAACGTCAAGTCCAGCAACAAATCTAATCCACTGCGACCCTTCTAGAAGCTTCAACCCGCCCATTTGCCTCCATCCCTTCAGCCGTCGGTCGGTGCAAACCCTAGCGTCCACTCGCCGACGCGGCTCCGGTAGCCGGAGGAAGAGGAGCGGGAGAGGGCTGAGCATGGATCGGATCGTGGGCGGCAAGTACAAGCTGGGCCGCAAGATCGGGAGCGGCTCCTTCGGGGAGATCTACCTCGGTTCGATCTTCAACCGTCTCCCTTCGATTTCCCTTCCCTCCCGTTGCTCGATTTGGTTCTTGGATCTGATGAGTTGTCTCTCCTTGCAGCGACGCACGTTGACACTTACGAGATCGTCGCCGTCAAGATCGTGAGCTACTGCTCCTCCTCTCGCCTTAGATTATGTTGAATCTGATAAGTTTTTGCTTCATCCGGTGCCCCGCTAATTGGGCAAAGTGTTGGATTCCGGGAGGAAGCCTGATGGCTTTCGGTGTAGTTTGGGGCACCGCAAAGATTGCTCCTTTTCTTCTTTTGATAGTTTGGCTTGCAGGGCGTTGCGCATGTTATAAATCCTTTACATGTTTTAGGTCGTAGCTCAATTCGTTGTTACCATGGATGAGCTAGAGTTGCCTAGTATTCCTTGCTGTTTGATTGTTCATTAGCTTGAATGCTGATTGTTTGATCCTTCTGCAAGGCTTTGTGTGTTCAAAATTTTCCAACTACCGTTTCGGAGTGACTGTTCCCGCCAATGCTCTCTGCCCATTAATTTAGGCTTATGTAGGAAAAGTTACTTGGTGCAATATTTCATAATTCACAGAGATATAACCATCTTTTTTTTTTATTATCTATTGAATTTTCTCTGATGCCAGTTGATATCAATGGATTATGATTAGCTGCTATATTTGCTGTTTTATGTTGAAGTATTAGGGTGTGAATGAGGAAAGTATTGTGCTACATGTAGGCAGGGGTATCATTTAATACAACTCAACGTATAGCCTTTCTGTTTGTAAATGACAAATTGACATTTGGCATATGAGGAAACAGTCCATATCATGATTACACAAGACAAGACAAATCAGCAAATCGCACACTTTTGTGACCCCAAGTATAAACTTTGCGGAGGCATGTACCACATATTTGTCCAGGGAAATTCACTCTTGAAAAATTTTGAATGCTACGGTCTTCTCTAACTTTTGATTGCTCATGCTTGTTAAATATCTTGATTATTGTTTCTTCTAGAGTTGTGGGATCATTTATGCATTAATGGATTGATTACTCTTTCGCAAGAGTTATGTCTGTTTTGACATGTTTCCGCTCTCTATTTCTAGATTGGTCTTACTTTCAATTGTTGGTTCTGTTTTTGCATTGCAAAGCAACTACGTTTCCACATTTTTTTCATGTCATAATCTTGGAATTCGTATATTAGTGTCATTTGTACTAAATGAATTGGATTTGCAAATATGTGTATAGCTATCTTATGTGGTGCACCAGTCATATATCTTGTTTATATTTCCTTTATTTAGCTTGGTCATGCACACAATGATTTCTTCCTGGTTCTTTAGATTTAGAGAAGGCAAAGCACGAATAGATTTTATAACTTTACATGATTACATCATGAAACGATTTATATTGACAGTTTTGGATTTTTTTTAATCCCTCTGTTGTTCTGGATTTTGCATTGATTATTATGTCCAGGAAAATAGCAAAACCAATCATCCCCAATTGCTATATGAAGCCAAGCTGTATAATGCTCTTCAAGGAGGGAGTACGTGTTTGAGCTACATATATTTTTATTTCATCAATTACTATATTATTATAGGTCCATAGCTGGTGTGATAATTCCTGATACCTGTGAATTCATGTAGCTGGTATTGCAAACATAAAATGGTGCGGAATTGATGGTGAGGACAATGTTCTTGTTATTGATCTGCTTGGTCCAAGCCTTGAGGATCTGTTCGTTTATTGTGGCCGGAGATTCTCACTGAAGACAGTCTTGATGTTAGCGGATCAGATGGTAATAATACAAAATTGGCTTCAATGTCGTATTTTTCTATCTGCTAATGGTATTGTAGCTGTGGATCTTGTTAATTCTCCTGTTTCTTGTTGATAATGTTTTTGCTCATACTTTCATAAAACACTGCAGCCAATGGTTAAAGCTAACATGTTCTGTGTTTGCATAAGCTATGCAGGATTCCATGAGACACAGCAATCATTCGATTCCCTAGCAATTTGTCTCATGGTTATCCTCTACTGCTCCTTTTGTATACCCATTCAAACTTCTATAAGAAATTTTCTCTTGACCACAACTAAGCTTTACCTTTTGATGAAACCGGTTTCTAGTGTGGAATTATCATCTGTACAGCCTGCAGAACCCTTCATATTATTTTGTGTGCATTCCCATTTTGGTATAAGTTCTTTGGCTGCACCCTCATTAGTCATTTGCTCCTGCAGATAACAAGAATAGAGTTTATGCATTCCAAGGGGTATTTGCACAGAGACATCAAGCCTGATAACTTTCTTATGGGCCTTGGTCGAAAAGCTAATCAGGTTTGTAACAAGCTGGCATTTGACACTTATGTTGCCATATATATTCGTCATGATTGTTTTACTAGCCAACTCTCAGGTTTACATCATTGACTTCGGACTTGCAAAGAGATACCGTGACTCAACCACCAATCGCCATATACCTTATAGGTGATTGAATAATTTAGAACCACATGGTTCTTCTTTAGCTATTGTAATTTGCATTTGGTATTTATTTAATCTTTTTTTTTGTGGTATTACATGAGTAGTCTGACTACTGTTGACATACTTAACTTTTTCAGAGAAAATAAAAACTTGACCGGCACAGCTCGCTATGCTAGTTGCAACACTCATCTTGGGATTGGTAAGCAATATGACCATTTTATTTGTCATTCTATTTCTGTGACATCATTAATTGAGAATTGAGATTCTTGAATTATGCATATGTATGTTGTGTAACTGTACTAGCTTCATCATTACGATTGGAATATCAAAGTAAATCTTCATTTTTCATTACTTTCTTTTGACATCAATCACTAAACTTTGTGTTGCTATCACTTACCAGAGCAAAGCCGAAGAGATGACTTGGAGTCCATTGGATATGTTCTTCTGTATTTTCTCAGAGGAAGGTAGGATCTTCTGTATTAAGTTGGCAAACTATCTATGCAGTGTTTTTTTCCTACTCATTTTGTCACAGCAATAACTGCCAATGCATGTTCATTATTGAAGGCTATGTGTATATCTATTCCCATTATTACCACTGTGATCAATAGGCATGCTAGCTTTGATCTTGATTTTCGCAAACCCTTTTTGTTTTTCTATCGAACTTTTTATATACAACATATATGTGTAACTTACCATATGTTTCATCCAGTCTCCCTTGGCAGGGTTTAAAAGCTGCGACAAAGAAGCAGAAGTATGACAAAATAAGTGAGAAGAAGCTTTCGACTCCTATTGAGGTTATCTAAGCTCACATGTTTTACATCTGTAAATTTTTTATGCTTGTATATAATTGATGGAGACTGCTCTTGTGGTTTTCTTGTTACAGGTTTTGTGTAAATCCCATCCTGTGGAATTTGCTTCCTATTTCCACTATTGCCATTCCTTGACATTTGATCAACGACCAGATTATGGTTTTCTGCGACGGCTCTTTAGAGATCTGTCTGACCGTGAAGGTATAGCACCAGACCATGTTGCACCGATATGGATATGGCGACACGTTACGCTGATACGGCTACATATATATTATATATTTAAATAATAATAACATATGTATTATTTTCTATTTTTCTATGAGTTTACTCTATAGTCCAAAGACTCCAAACTGCTATGTAACTAGCATTCTTGCAAGGTGTAAGTATAGTCAAGCTTATCAGGAATGGTTGTAGGACAGGAAATTTGGTGTTAGTGCTGTTGCTAATGTACTGCCTACAATGGACCCACTTATATGTTGGTGTTTTCCTCCACTCTTGTCTCTTGGAGTGGTTGAATCACCCATTTCCATGTCTAAAAAAATGGTATGGAATAACTCATTACTCAGATCTATGAACTGAGAAGAACTCAACTCACTACTCAATTACTCTGAGGCTCAGAACACGTGAGGAAGCATGGGGCAGTAGCAGGAAGAGGAGAGAGTCAACTAATAGAGAGATCCAGTGGCAGGGGATGGAACCTAGAAGCACATCGCAGCAGGGGATGGAAGGCAGCAATGCAGTAGGACTGCAGGAGGAAGATCTGGTGGCGGCGGCGCGCCACTGCTTCATGAACACTGGCTTGCCGTCGCTACCAAGGAGAAGGCTTCATGAACGGTGGCCCAGCTTCGTGCAGTGCTGGTGATGTCTACACTGTGAACTGGGATGAAGAAGTAACCCTAGGAAAGGGTTCGGTGTTCCTGGATAAGGACTTGAGGTCCTGGAAAATGGGCCTGGCCTGTGGAAAATGGGCCAGCACAAGGTCATATCGGTCCACAAACGTGTCCCCCGCGTATTCCAGACGTATCAGAGTTTTGAAGCATTTATTTTTAATCCCTAATTATCTGATACTCCACTGATATTGGAGCCGTATCCGTGTCTGATATGGTGCCCGACACAGATACGCTGGTTGAGTGAAGTATCGGTGCATCAGAGGCACCAGAAGCAATAGTGTGGCATTTCCCATTATGTCTTGAATGACATGCTAAATAACTTGTTTCAATGACATACGCTGAATAACTTCTTTACTATTTGGCTGCCTGCAGGCTATCAGTTTGATCATGTCTTTGACTGGACACTGTTGAAGTGTAAGCAATCCCAGAAGGCAAAGGCTCAACAGGTATGCTCTGTATTATTCTTTGGATGTTATATCCTTCCTCGTTTCTACATAATCATAACCTTGTTTATTTATCCATTGCTCTTTTAAATTGATGGAGCAATTGTCAGAAAATAGTTCATCATAAATTAGGTTTGACGTGCTTAATGGAATGTATATACTGCATAGTTTCTCCCAGTGTCACCATTTACCTGTTTATTGTATTGTTTGATTCAGCTTAAAAGTTGTGGCAGATAATCTGAAAATTTGTGGGTCTTCGATAGGGAGCTTAGAGTGGCCAAAAAAATTATTAAAATTGGTCTTAAGAGCTTTGAGAAGAAACACTAAGTTCTTCAAAAAATGGCTACAAAGCTCCAAAGCGTTTGGCTTGTACAAAATAACAAATATCATGCTGTAGATTATATTTGTGCATTGACTGAATTCTATAATAGTACCTTCACTGATCTCTCTCTCTCTCTCCGTCCCTCACCAATTACAGCAAGATCCAGGTGTCAGTAGCCAACCAGTTTCAACCAATATGGACAAGCACCAAGGTAGAATATTCACAAATGTCATTGTATGATTAGTCATCAAAATTGTTATATATATATATTGCCTTTGCTTTAGTAAATTGTACTTGTTGGATTAAAAAGATTTGTTTCCATAAATATTGACTAGTGAAGTGCCCTGCAAAATTCTTCCCAGTCATTATATCATAGAGATTTCTCTTGTCAGTCTCAAGATACATTCTTGTGATTATCATTTAATATCATTTTCAGTTAGTGGTTCACGCCCAACTGAAGCTTCTGGTCAGCTTGGAGCAGAGCAACGCCCAGCAATCAGAATGCAATTTGGATCTACTGCTGAGAACAGTCGTTCTAATAATCGGCATCCTGATAAATTGGTAGGCCCTTTCTGTTTATTGATGATGAAAATATTCCAACTTAACATACCATTTAAATTTTTATCGCCTCTAAATAATTTTAGACGCTCATAGAATTTCAGAATGTCACGTGGGCTCTTACAGCCTTACACTTTTTAAACCTTATTATTAGAACAAAAAGGTACCAATGGATGTTTAGGGTGCCTATTGTCTGGTTATAATCCTTTCTCTTTTTGCTGCAGAGACTGGGTACTAGCACTGATAATGCATTGCTGCAATCCACTTCATTTGGCCTTGTTGATGCTCCAAGGAAGAATGTGAGAGTCTCTAAAACTCAGGGGCTTGCTGATCCTGCCAGTTATGGAGTTAACAATCCAGGGTCTTCTAACCACCTTTAGCATTTGGATCAGTTAGTTGCTAAGGGCATGTTGGTCCATTCAGTTAATCGTTGGTGAGACTACCTTTAATGCTATTATGCCCTCGCACCTTCTGTGTATTTACCGTATGGACAGTATGTTGGTACTGTTGATGTTTTTTTTTTTCAAGTTGACCTTGTGGCATCTTTGGTTTGCCCAACAAACACTCATATAATGGTTAAAGATACTATGGTTGCATCCTGGTAGTTTGTCATGCTTAAGGTTGGTGTATGATGCCTTCTGATATTTACATTGTGTGGCATTACAGCAGTTCTTCAAGAACATAAAACATATTATTTTTGGATATGTTAACCATAATAGAACTATTTCACTAAAATATATACTGCCAGTCTATAACTAGTTAATCCCACGGTGCAGCAGAGCAGAACAGAGATACAAAACAAAGCCTTATACTTCTAATGGCCTCTTGGCTAAGCTTAGTTTATCTAATATTAACCATAATAGAACAATTTCGGCCAGCTTATTGGGCTTATGGCCATAAAGTGGTAAGTTGACCTATTGGTTGGGTGGCCATGCCTAAAGTCTAGTGTGGTAGGGGATAAAACCCTAGTCACTTGGGCCGATTTGTGATTCCATGTACAATACGACTGGAAACCACCATTTAACCTAGCTTTGGTGCATTCCTGGCGTGAGGTGGGGATTCTTTGCTGCCATTGCCAGCACCTTCTCATGAGCAAGGCTTCAAAGTGTGAGCAAGGAAAAATAGTGTGCAGCAGTGATTATGGCTCCCAAAAAAAAACTCTTGATTGTGTGATGATTGGAAGTGGTGTCTATGTCAAATTTGTCAAGGGAAAGAAAAGGAATAGGTCAAGAAATATTGATTTGAACCCTAATTGTCCATTGGCTCTACTCATGGGCCTAAGTTGGCTATACTTGTGCATCTGGTCTTACAAATAAGGGGTTGTGGTGCCCGTAAGTTTCAGCATGGTGAAAGTTGGCTATCAATTAAACGACCTACCTAATTGGAAAGCCATGCTGTGGAATCAGGTGGCGGTGGAGAATATTTGCCATATCTTAAAACCTTGCCAAATTAGTTTATAAAGGCTTAATGTTTCCAAATTAGTATTTTGAAACTGCTTTCAAATGCTAACTCTGCCCCAAATAGAAATTTATGTCATAGAGGTTTCTTAGTTTGTCAGTCCAAGCAATTTTATGGTTTAGCTAATATATTCTTACCTTGTAGCCTACATGTTGGTAGTTATGCTGATAATACTCCCAAAACATGTAATTGGGGAGCATTAATTATTGGAAAATTTACTATTTGGGTTGTAAATCTTTTCGAAGCACTGTATTGGCATGTTTTAATGACTTTGGTCTGCAACTTGCAAGGCTTTGAGCATGATGGCATAATAGTAATACCCTATGAAACCTACATGTGGCATTTGAACATTTTTTAACATTATTATTTTCATTTTTCAGCTGTGTCACTGGACACTATAGTTTTTTTTATTTCATAATCTTATTTGGCCCTGTATGGAATGCTGTGGTGACATATTTTCGATGTCCCTGTGACATTTTAGTGATGACACTAGGGTCACTCTTGTCCATATTTTTTTTGCATTACTTAGTAATTTATCTGCTATTGTAGGTCATCGGATATGGTTTTGAGGTGGAGAATCCAGTGCAAACCTGTATGCTGCTATGGTTTGGTGCATGAAGCCATTACTGGAAAGTGGAAATTGATGTCAGGTCTTTAAGGGGACCTCTGTTTTGCATGAGGTGATTACTACCTACCAGAAAGTGTGGTCGGTGTGCTGCTATGAATTGAACATCAATTAGCATGCAGTGTTCAAGAAAATTGCCTTTCCAATATTAGACGGATATTATATGGAAGCTTATTTAAGATTTCAGTATCCTATTTTGTTCTATATGAGTGTTTGCATTGTAACACTTCACCTGGGCTCATTGATTCAGGGTCCTTTGCCAATTAATAATAATGATGCTGTATTCCGTAAAGAGAGCTTCGCGACACATCAAAATAGCTTTAACTTTAATTAGGGGTCAGCACCAGTGCAACAACATATGCTCCACTTGGCATCTCATTCTGGGATCACCTGACATACAGCTGTTTTTACTTATAAGTCAACTGGAGTTTTTTTTTGTTACATTGTATTATAAGTAATTGGGATTGGGTTTCTCACCAAGTATTTTTCTTGCCAGATTTCAGTTTGCTGTAAATTCGCAAGCAGAAACATCTTATTCAACTTGAATGGGCTGTAGCTCCAAAGGTGTTTGGTGTCAAAATCCCACCGTGCAATATGAAGGGCTACCTGGGAAGTATATGATTTTGGTTAGCGTGGCATGCTTCAATGATTATGTTGACAGCTGCCATCGATTTGTGTTTCTCTAAAGAAATTTGCCACTCCTGTGGGAACTGGTGGAGAAAATTCATCCCCATTCTCATTTTCAAGTGTCACCTGCCGCAGTGCAAGATACAGGAGATCACATATTCAATCTATAAGAGCAATAATCCTTGTGAATTGCTGTACTGTTTTGAGCTGAGGTAAAAATTTTACATTTGCCATATGATACAGCTAGCACTACCATGGTGATACAGTACCATGGTGTAGTTTGTGTTTAGCTGAATGGTTTCTGCTTTGTAGTTATCAGATGTGTAATGGACATCTCATGGCATAATTTGTATAGCCAGTGTCTCATTTCTTTGTTTTTTTGATCATGTATACTTCCTAACAAAAGCAGGTTTTGGCTGTTAATTTGGCATGGAGCTTGCACTTGTTTGAAACCAAAGGAATGAAACGGACTCCTTGTACCATTCTGTAGAAATCAGGCCATCTGCTGCTCTCTTATCATTTTGTAGCTAATGCTGCAGGTAATCTGAATGAATATTGCGGTGAGGATGTATGGTTCTTGCAGTGTTGTTGTCATGTTTAATTATTGAACTGTTTGCACATTACTTCTGGGTGTTCAGTGCAAATTGAAGTGAACTTTGGTGGTTTGCTTGAGACAACCGTGCAGTTTTTGTACCCAAAACCTCATCTCATTTTAGATGTGTAACGATGGTTGCAATGCAATTTGGTAAATATCCTTGTTTCACCTGGCAGGGATTGATATGTCCAATTTGTTTCCTGCGACGAGCAACAGGCCTTCCAAATGAGGCTCCATGAACAATTCATCTTAGCTTTAAGCTGATAACAACTGAAGGCCGCCTCTCACTGCCCTGTCATTGCAGCTGCAATTCTATGCAACGCTATGTGTATTGTGGTGACGGTAACAAAGAAGATTGCATGGTCGTGAGTCAGCATGAAGCCAGAGCTCGTCAGTTCTGTTCTTTGGCAAAGTCAATGTGGACAAACACCGACATGACATGGGGAGAAAGGATTAGTCTCAACTTATCATCGAGTATTTTTTTTTACAGAAAAGAGCAATGCATGACGATAACGTGAGCTGAATGCTGATACAGATTTTCGCTCGTCAGGCTCCAGGATGGATGTGATCTTGGTGCTGATCACTTGCAATTGCAATGGTCCTGTCTCCCGCACCACCTGCCCTCCGAAGTCCGAACTGCTAGCGTCGGCGATCTGCAGAGAACGCTGTATGCCATTGTCACTGGTTCAGCGTCACCAGTTGAGCTCCAGAATACTGATGAGTGGCAAAGCAAGGGAATGTTCATACGACCATGCCTGAGCCGAGCAAATGCATTCCCCCATTTTCTATTCGGTGGCACCATACTTGTAGGTCAGCTCCAGCACTGCATTCTTGTCTCCCATCATTGCCACCGTACAGTGCACAAGAATTTGTAGACATGTTCATGATAGATAATGTGACAGCCCTGCTGATTATTTCGGTTAGTCATGTATATCACTCCCTTCTGGTCATAGTCAATTATTGGTTTTCTAAAATAGGTTCTTGTCAAGCTGCATGAAACGTTTTAAACTTAAGTTGAGAACCTAAACCTACAATACAAATCATCTAGACGAGCAAAGCATAGTATATCTGAGCAAGGTGTAGTCAAGCTGAGCAAGATGAGGCTGGGATTAGCTCGGACGAGCTAGCCACGCATTACTTGTTCGGATGACTAAGGTCATGACTAGTCAGTAGAACAAATGCCTCTTTTTTGAAAATGAGAACCTATTTTAGCTTTACATATTCCTTTCCTACTCATAGTCAATGACAAGTGGGTCTCTTCTCCTATTGGCTGTGGTCGGCAGTGTAGCAGGCTGCTGCAGTTCTCTACCTTTTTTTACTTTTCTTACTGATTCTATCACTCATCACCTCTCTATGACCCGTGGGACTAGGCCTTACTTGTAAGGGAGGATGAGCAGCTATACAAGTCACCTCTTCACCAATCTAAGCCCTCCTTCTCCCTCATTTTTTCCTGTCTCCCACGAATCAAAGGAGAGTTGCAGCAGAACAGTCTGTGTTGTTTATCCTTTATCTCCATCTTCCATTCAATCTGCCACCAAAATACGGAGATTCACCTAGAGTGTTATATATCATTGAAAAACTTAGCTCCTCAGCTATCTATCCATCACCATGGTAAGCACATATACAAGGGTTTGCTATGGTCCTTGGCCTCTTTTCTCTCTGCCGTTCAGATTTTGGACATCGAGGTGTTGATACGGTTTCCTTCTCCTTTATGCCACTTTGACCCATATCCAGGCATGGAGCTGAGCAAGATTAGCTTCTCTACTTCCTAAGCTTCAGATCCATCCAAGCCATTCATTCATGCACAAGATTTGGGTGAGTTCTCAATGCTTTTTCCCTCCTTAATTCATTATTCTGAACAGCAGTGAGGTGAGGTGATGTCTTTGTTTCTCACTTTGTGCCCCCTTGGCTTAACATGCAAGCGTAGAGATGACCAAGAGGAGTTCATCCACGAGTTGAGGAAGGAATGAGAGCAGGTCCACAGCATTGGAAGTGAAGGAACAGCAAGGGAAAATCTTAGGAGCAACGGGGACTATTTATTGTGCAAATCGACTCCATTCCTTTCGATCTCGTCATCCATCCAGCGTCTACCCCTAGCAAGGCCTTCCTTGTTTGGTAAGAATCTCTTCTTACTTGTCCTTAATGTTTTTCACTAGCTAGAACTCATACCTAAGTCATTTCCTTTTTAAAAATGAAAAACTAAAGCAATCCAACCCAAAACATTCGTTTTCCACACTTTACCAGAACAAACAGTGCACAAAACATTTTTTTTATAAAATCATTACTCGGATGAAAATGTGCCCAACATGAAAAAGATGTGTTTCAAAATTCTTTACAACTTTCTTGTAAAACACAAGCTCAACTAAGCTTGGTAATACCACCTAAAATCACTTCTAACCATCTAGATGCCATTTACGACCATGGAAAGTCATCCTGACCGTAACCATCTATTCCTGACCAAAATACAGCTACCCGAGCATGTATGGCTATTCCTGACCATGAGTGGTTATGCCCAACTAAGATTATCATATTCGCAACTATACAGAGTTATTCCCGACCAAACAGAGCTACTCCCGATCATACTCATGCAATTCCTGAGCATAAATAACACTCAAATTTCAAATGGTCATATCTCACTCATCCGAACTCGGAATCGAGTGATTCTTTTTTCTAAATTTGCATTAGCTCATGAACTTTCTGGATCTATATAAATATTTTCCTTTTCTAGTTGTTGATTATTTCTTTTGGATTTATTTGATATTCTTGTTAGGCTCTGACATTTCGAAGGAGCCTGAGCTTAATCAAGAAGCTCCTCACTACGACCAGTAGCAACAAGGCACTATATATTCTCCCTCCTTTGAATCGTATTGATTCCATAATTTGCAAATGCATAATTTAAATTATGTTCTACAAATTGCTTGCATAATACTTTAAAATATATGCTAAATTGGTGGGTAGAATGTAGTTACCTCCTATTTAGTTGTCAATACTTTGATAGGCTTGATAGCCATACTCCCTTGCTGTCTAAATGGGTACTACTAATTATATTTTGCTTTGCGGTTGCTTAGCCAAGCTTAGAGTCAGCGATGGGAAGTGATTGATGGAGCTAGTCCATTAGTCGTTGTGACTCAATTAAAAGATGTACTTAGTGTTCGGTTGGGATTGATGGAGCGATTCCACGCTTGAGTACTACTATTAGGTGGGATTTGACTGTGCTAGCCGACATGATGCATAGTTCTAATTTCTAGTCGGTTGCGCATGGATATTGAGGGCATACCACGCTGGTCTTTTGGTTTATTTGTGATGATCTTCCACTGCTACTTTTATTGGAGAAATTTGTGTTTTTCGTTGCCATTAAACTTTGATTATGTTAAACTTGTTGTATGGACAACATCCATACCATTTCATTCTATGTACATTATATCCATTGTTGTATGTGTTGTGCTATCAATCATGTTGAGGATATATGTGTGATAGTTGCTGATCTTGGGAGCCATCATGGAGCATATACTTGGACACCCAAACTTGCATTCGTTTCAATTGAGGATCATGTTGAGGATATATGTGTGATGGTCGTTGATTTTGGGAGCCATCACAGAGCACATATTCGGACACCCGAACTCGTATTCGTTTCAATTGAGGATGCTCATAGTTGCTCTTGCTCGGGTTAGGGATTAACATGCTCGGCTTGCTCTTGTGCAGCTTGTATGTTATTCTTTGACTAAGGGGCAGTAAATGAGTGATCTCTCTATTACCCCGAATGTGACTTCACGAGGATCGTCGACAGATAATTTGCTTAAATTATTTGATTTTTTTTTCAACGTTTCCACTTTTAACGCCGTTTCTAAAAAATATTAAAGTCCGGATTATCTCACCTCCGCGGCAGCTCCATACCGACAAGAACCTAGTAATGTGCAGACGAAACCATAGAATTGACCTGAACAGCAAAGGCTGCCGACGTGAAGCATCACCTGGCACAAGCTAGGCTCTGGACTTTGGAAGAATGCAATCACTGACTTGCCACCTTTGACAATTGACAGGGCCATCCGCTTTGCTTAATCAGCCATCAAGGTTACAAACACAGTTGTGCTAGCACTTAACAGAGCATCATACTAGTGATTAGTCGATCATGAGTGCTATTCCAGTGACCAAAACCTGGTCCGATGTCATGGCGAATGAACACAGAACCAGGCATGTGTGATGTGTGTAATGTGATTTAACTGTAGGTGAGTTGACTTGAAAGCATCGGCTTTGAATGTGTAATGGTATATATGTCATATAGCTACCATCTATAATGTAAGTCATGTCATATATAGACAATGGTAAAGATATTTGTACAATATGGGTTATCTCTGCATAATTTTTTTTAAAAGCTCTCTTCGCATGTTGCTATAGTGGCTCTTTCATGTGTTAAGTTGTTTCCTTGTTATTGTGCTAAGCGGTCCAAATTTATAGTGCTATACTATTTTTGCCCCTGACCTGAAGTATAGTGACTCATGTACATTACGTCATGACCTACAAAACGTACCACTTCGTCTACATTACCTCATGACCTGCAAAAACGTCTACATTCTGCTGTAAAAAAAAGAGCCCTGTCGTTTATGTGCAAAAAAAAAAGCACACTATGTTTACAATAGAAATTAACGTAAGCAAGGTGTAAATAAAGTGAAACAGAGGCACTGGCCACTGGGGACTGGACCGGAGAGAGTCCAAGAACAGGATAATTGATGATATGCTCCAAAGTACTTGCTCAATTAATGATTTGTTCTCCATTATATGCTTCTCTATTATATGCCTCAAAATTCTTTGCTTAATTGATAAAATACCTCATTTTGAAACTTTGAACAAAATTTGTCATACAACAAGTGCAAAAAGTCATTTCTACCCTTGTAATTTGCCCTTTACTCCTGAAAGATAATGTATTTATGAGTGAGTGCAGAAAGAAAAGTGAAGGTTGGATCATTGGATTGGTAGCTCGTTTCGCTATCTATGAACATTCTTGTCTTATTTATATTTCTTTCTTGCGGTACGTGCTGTTGATGATCACTGTTATTTTGATATACTTGCTTTTGCGTTCAAAAAATTGCACTAGGGGCAAATTATTGTATGGCAAATTTCAGGGGTAGAAAGGACCTTTTATACTTGTTGTATGGCAAATTTTGTTTAAAGTTTTAAAATGGGGTATTTCATCAATTAGACAAAAAAACTTTGAGCCATATAGTAGAGAAGCATGTAATAGAGGACAAATCATCAATTGAGCAAATACTTTGGGACATATTATCAATTATTCAAGTTCAGGACGATGGAATGATGGGATATTGCAAGAATATTGAATAACGTTAAGAAAAAGAAATGCATATGAGACAGGAAAGGGAGAAAAAGAGAGAAGAAAACAAATAAAATCAATAGGCATTGTCATGTTGGGCATGGCCTCATGCAGTCCCGCTCGCACGCCTGTTTGGAATCCAACGTATGTTTCGGTCCATCTGTTCCCAGTGCAGGTTAACAAAAAGTCAGCAGCAGCATACTGAAAAACTTCCAAGAAATGGCTGTAATGCAATCTTTCTCCCATGTTGCCAAATCTTTATTCTGAACTTGTTTTCCATGCTTTTCCATGTCTTCTTCCATGGCCGCAACCAATCATGTAGGACATCTTCCAGCTACTTGTCAGACTTAATTGACCCATATCATCATCAACAGAACACAATCAAGCAACTTCTCCAATCTGAACAAGTCATCCACTAATCATGCATCCTGACGGCGATCGATCGATCGCCGGCCAGGAACTAAAACATGAGAGTGCATGCAGCCAGACAGAAAGAAGGTGTCAGGCTACAAATCAGTCTCTCACATTTATACCCAAACATCATGTCGCTATTACCAGCAGATTCAGCTCATCTTCATCCACAGAAAAGGTGGCTGGATCACACGAGTGGGAGAGTGAGCGAGCGTACAGCCACATATGCCTCTGCAGATGCGTGGCTGGCTCCTGTAGCCTGCACTTCCCTTTCCTCTCGTTATCCCATCACCGCCGCGCCTCCTGCGCCCCACAAGTTGTTTTCTCGCGCCGTTCGCGGACAATCTGCTGCCTAGACTGGTTCATCATGGCGCACTGGCAATTTGGCATGGGCGTTGCCGCTTCGGCCAGGGCATGAACAGGCCATGAGGAGACTGGCAGCACTGGAGCTCCCTCCTCTCTCTATCATTAGAGAGAGAAAGCATCACGCTATTCTTTGCTACCCGCTAAATTTATTAGTTGGGGAATGTACTCAGGCAGTCAGGCTCAGTTGGTGGAGCCAAGTGTTGCATCTAGGGATGGAGATGGCTGGATATCACTTGCGCAAGGATTTTATTACCAACTAGGAGAGACAGTTAAATCGCCAGCCATCCCGGACAATACAAACACCCATACAACACCCCGCGATGGCCAAACCCACAAACACAACACACCAAAACAGGGGCCGTAGCACCCATACGATGCCAACCCGATATTGGAACTGACGATTCCAGCTGAGGTCGTCGAAGGAGCCGCCCTCTCCGGCCTTGACCCATAAAGGGTTAGAGTGTGCTGAGCCGACCGCCCTGCACCCCAGTCACATCAGGATGGTTGACGACACTAATATGTAGCTTAGGGCAGGCCACTGTAGCTCAGATTGAGGAAAGCAGGAACAACTCCGAGCACAGCTTCGTAATCACCATTGTTGGATCTGGCAGCGATGAGGATAGGAGGGCAGTGAAGACATCTCTTCCCCAATGGAACCGACGATGACGAAGACGAACCTCTAGCAGCAACCTCTGATGTTAGGGTCGCTGTCAACTAAAGAAGCGTCGAAGAGGGCAAAAAGAGCCACTAGATCCAGACTGGATCTTGGCGGCTAACCCTAGCAACTACACCTACAGATCTAGAACTAAACCTACCCCCAATCCTACCGAGCCTGCCAGCCATCACCACTCTAAGGACCCTGAAGGCCTGGCCCCTATCCCGCGCGCCACCAGTGAGACCATCGACAAGGGATAAGATAGGATTTGGCTAATGGGCGAAGGGAGGAGAGGGGGAGGAGGGAGGGGAGGGGAGGGTAAGGGAGGTTGGAGAGAGAGGAGGGAGGGCATGGGACCCCTCTCTCTTTCTCACTATCACGGATTGAGCCTTCAATCCTGGTTCCAAACCAGCATTAATCCCGGTTTTGGAAACGGGATAGGCAGTCGGGGATCGATGGCATGGAGCCATCATCCCGGCTGTTTCAACCCGGATAGATGTTAGAAATATATTTAAAAATATAATGCACACATATGGCTTCTGCGGGACTCGAACCCGAGATCTCGTGACTTCCCACTCACCCTTCTAACCAACTCACCCACCCACGCGTTACGATATAACTAGGATATGCATTCTTTTAAAGATTCTTAGATGAGGCTTTAGTCGGTTCAGTAACACTAACCGACTAAAGGTTTATAGTCGGTTGGTAATACCAACCGATCGATGAGCTTCCATGCGGTTTGGCTGTAGACTTTGCATGGGAGAGCATCAATCCGGTTGGTATTACTAACCGGGACTAATGAGCGATTTAACCGGGATTGAAGCCTTGGAACTACGAACCGGGACTGATGCTACTATTAATACCGGTTCGTATCTTACCGGGACTGATAAGCCAGTATGGAAGGCTGTTTCTCTAGTAGTGTCTCCTAGCGAGGCCGATGGAGAGGGAGAGGGAGAGGGAGGAGGCCGGTGGCGGTGGCTCAAAGGGTCGGGAGCAAAAGGTTGGGAGCGACTCGGGAGGGAAGAGATCAACTAGTTGGGGATTTGGATCCACTTGTATTGTATTACATCCATACTCTTTTTTGTCGAGCATGGATTGAATATGAATAATACCAGAAATTGTTTGGATATGGATAGTGTTGAAAATAAATACAAATAATATTAAATATAAATACGGATAATATGATAACACATATAGATTGAAACATAAATTTTTTCTCAGATAATACAAAAAACACATACTATGAAATGACCATCCAACTACACATATAGTAGAAAAAACACAACTAGTCAAAGACCACGACAAATCCAATGTTAGGGAACTTTGTGATTGAAACAAGCTAAATAGATTATTGTGATCTGCGTCGGCTAGTGTCAGCAAGGGATTTAGATAGTACCTGTCGGATATTATCAGAATTATCTATATCTAATAATTCAAATTATTATCTGAATTGATTTAGTCTGTGTTGGTTAGAAATATCAACTGTCTGCACCCCTAGTTACGGCTGCATGCTATCCACTAAGTTGGTTAGAAATATCTGAATCTGAATTGATGTTGAGCTCTTTCCTTCCAAAAAATGTTGAGGAATCGGAGTTTACAACTTGTTAATTAGCCGAAGAATCAAAATTTACCGGATGTATGTCGTCTAACTGTGGTTAATGCGCGCCATCCAGTCTGGCCAAAAAATTTATACAAGCCTCACTAATTTAAATGTCAGGCCATATTTTTATTTACAAAAGTCGAGAATTTGACATGGCTAAAGGGATATATTTAAGAATTTGTCACTTATATCTTACTGATACGTGGGTCCTAGGCTCATCAGTTCGATCTCAATCCTCCGTTTCTCCCTCCATTAAGCAGTTTGTTTGAACACATTATTAGTTAGTTCCTAAGTTTGTAGAAAACAATTGATCAACTGATTCAACATCCTCAATATTCCATACTTTTTTGGTGGGTGTACCAGCATCAATCAATTGACCAACTGATGCTAACACTCCAATATCCTCAAACTTTAATTCCTGGAAGAATAAATCCATTAAATGCCCAGCTCTCCTGTGGAATCTAATTGATCGTTCAAAATCCTTGCAAATATATTAAATGGCTAGAATGGTCATGCAGAATGCTGCCGAGGAAAATTTCACGTCAGCTGAACACATTTTTAGGATGTCAATAATTCTGTTTTTTTTTCTGGATGACGTATTTGAAAGAGAATTTTTGTAAAAAAAATAAATCCTTGGGAAGAATCTATTTATCAATTAATAAATGTCCAGCTGTGTAGCTCTGCCCCTTGGAGGCTGGAGAACTGCTGTGGGACTGCAGACGGAGTGAACGGCTCACCAACTGGGAAGAGATCGAAGACGCCGACAGGGCATCTCTTCTCGGATTTCACCCTGAGACGTGGCGGTAGCGATGGCCGCTGCCTTCCAACTTTTTAGTTTTTATCAGAGTAGGGCTATGTACTTTCTGTCTTGGCCTTTTAACCCTAATTGGCCAAAGTGGCAGTTTCTAAGAATGGGAGGATATTTTTATGTTACTTACTTAGCTCCTGCTAACTAACTAAACGATGGAGAGAGTTTCGATTAGGATGGTTAGTTGTTGCAATGCACTATCTCCCGCAATGTTTCCTCACTTTTGGTAGATTGATGATGACTTTCAATTAGGATGGTCAGTATACCTTATTTTGTTTTAGAAAAAAGTCTACTTGACCCTAAAGTATTGAGTCGGGTGCACATAACCCACTGACCTCGAAAATCAGGTATTGTCCCCCCAAAAGATTCAAACTAGTGAAAATAACCCCTAGCGAGCGGTTTCAAAAACGATTTTACCACTTTGGCTATCCACTTGGATGGTTTTGCCACATGGGATGCATACATAGCTTTTTCTCTTTTTTATCAATTTTTTAGTCTGAGGGCCTACACGTCAGCTCTCTTCCTCTCCTTCCCCACCCCTACCCTACCCCAGATCTGGATACCCTATTCCCCGTCGACCCGCTCCCTCCCATACCTCGGCGACCCTGCTCCCTCCCCAGCGCCCTACTCCCTCCCCTATCCCGGCGACCCCGCTCCATACCCTACCTGGCAACCCCACTCCCTTCCAGGCAACTCGACAGTGGCGTCATCGCTCCCCCTCGATAGCAACGGTGGCCTACCAGACCATGGGTGTCCCCGTGCAACCCCAACGCCCCCACCTCTCCGGCAAGGCTCCCCTCACGTGGCCCTCCCTGCTACCTTTTCGAAGTTGGTCGTACCATGGAAATCTGGCCTCCCGTGCCACCCTACGAGAGGCGCTCTCCATCACCATCGAGGCTAGCAACGTACTCCACCGCCTAGCATAGGGAGGAGTCAGCGGTGCGACCCTAGAAGAGGGAGAACGCGCCTCGTGGTAGACCTCCTCTGCTACCTTCCCGGTGACGGCAGCCCCTTGCTTCGCTATCGCTTTGGCATCCACTGCCTATGTTGCCCCACCTGTACCCCAAATTCATGGCCACAGAGGTCGTCTTGGCATCCACCTCGCCGGTGTCCATGCAACCACCTACCCTGGTGTATGCTTCCTCATCACACCTCCTAGAGCCCAGCGTCCCTGAGCTCGTGTTGCCCCGCTTCCTTGCACTTCAACGTCGCCCCCTAGTCTGGGATGGCCTGCGTCGCCCTAGCGACCCCCCGTGCCTGGTTCCACACCGTCAACCATCGGCATCCCGTCCCCCGTTTCATGGTGACTCCTATGCTACATCAACCCAGCCCAGATCTCCCTCGCGACAGTGCTGGTGTGGATACAGTCCAGGGAGTGAGGAGAGAGACGGGGTAGAGTGAGGGAGGAGGGCTGACATACAGATCCCCCGCTGAAAATGGATTAAAAAAGATAAATGCCATATGTGACGTTTGCGTGGCAAAACCACCTAGGTGGATGGTCAAAGTGGCAAAATAGCCTTTGAAACTGCCCACGATGTTTATTTGCACCGGCTTGAATCTTTTGAGGGGCACGATACCTGGTTTTCGAGGTTAGGGGTCAAGTAGACTTTTTTCTTTGTTTTATACACCTTGCAATTTATTCGACACCCTACTGCACTACAAGTTTAAAAGGTGTTAATTAGGTCAAAACTAAATCAACGGCGTATAGCCATATATACAAAATGCTTGCGGCTCAAACTAATTAGTATATCAAATGTCCTTCATTTATTTCTAAAATCTTGTGAATTAAAGATTAAAAGTATTTTGTGCACCCTACAAATAAGAGGAAAGTTTCACCTTAAATTTGGTATGCTAGCATATCTCTCTAAGATTAGGGTGTGGATCAAAGGATAGAACCCCAATTGAGCTCGATATCAATTCCTAGCCTGAGCTTGAGTTTGATTCAAATTGAGCTCGAGTAGCTCAGACCCAATTTCTCTCCTCAGCACACACCCACCAAGCTGCCACCCTAGGCCATAGGCCCTACCCTATGTTAGAGTGGTAGAGGAGATAGCACCACTCCTTAGGCCCTAAGACTCTAACTCCAATTCAAACCTAGCGCTAGCACTACTCCTCCCTGTCCTTGGCTCCCTTTTGCTCAAATCTAGCCACCGCCCCTTCTCCTACCTCCCTTGCTCTCTCCCGCTTGAATCTAGCCAACCACTGCCCCTTCTCTCTCCTCCAATTGTCCCTTTTTGGTCACCTCCCAATACTGGCCCAACCTTACTCCTAAGAGTCATCCACATCCTAATCTCAAGCTCCTCAGGCTGTGCATAGCTTTGTCCCAACCTTTGCCCGCTATTGGTCATTGTCCCTACACTCCTAGTCACTATCGCCATCTACCTCCTCCACTTTGCCCTTATTATCCTTGCCCAAAAGCATGTGTGCTGTATTTTATGTGACCGTCGCCATTTCGGGATCGAGAGTCCTAGCTCAATAAGGTTCTTGGCTTCCCTTATTTTCCCTAAAGTGGATGCTCCTTGGATGCTCAATGACCGTTGGAGCCTATGCCAAGTCCACCCTATCTAGACTTGATTGATATAAGCTCAAATCCAGGACTATCTAGAATGAATATAAATTTTTCTAGTACCATAGTGAATTTTATATTGTTATGAAAAAAAAGAAATGAGTACGTGAGGCCCCCTAAGGCCATGTGTGTACTCTAGAAGCCTTGGCCCTTGAGCTCTTTTTGGCAAATAGGCATGCCTCACCGCCTCTCCTTCAGAGCCTCATTGTGTGTGTGTGTGGACGTCATGCGTGGAGCAGTGAGCTTGTGACTCCGTCATGCTCGTGCAAAGCATAGGGATGTATGCACGTGCATGCCCTATCCACAAGATTCATGGGGATTCCCACCACTAGATTTCCTTCGCCTCCCTATATTAATCTTCATCATCACTCCCTTCCAATGGACTAGTGAGACCATGAATATATTTAAACTATACATGTTTAAATTCAACGGCTCGGCTCAGTGATTTCTTGCTCTGATTAAAAAAAGAAAATAGTATATGAAGCCCCACCTAAGGCCTTACGCTCTAGAAACCTTGAGTTCCTTTTGGCAAATAGCCCTGCCTCATTGATGCCTCTTTGTGTGCGTGTTGCTGTGTACCATGCAATGACTTTGCCACGCTCGAGATGTCTTGCGACGTGTGCACCGTGCGGCATACCCCATCCACAAGATTCGTGGGAGATTCCCACTAGCATTCTCCCCTTCCCATCGCCTCTGTTCCTCTTTATTCACTCTCCTATCACCGATCTGTTCTATTTGTTACCTAGTCTACTCTAGTCTACCTCTACCACCGAGAAAATTGAATATATGCCACCCACTAGAGTTGAACTTACCATTTTGCCACCACGCAGATGACAAACTTTAAAATACCACTGTCAATGTTTGCCTTCTTGAAATTATGCCATTTAGGCCACCTTTAATCATTTTCTGCCTCTTCTCGTTTGACCGACCTGATGACATTTGCCCCTGGCTGATCCTATGCCCAGTGGGCCCATCCCCTATCGTCCCTCCTCTCACTCACTCACTCACTCTCTCTCCCCCTCTAAAAAGATTGATATGTCGCCTAGAGGGAGAGTGAATAGGCAAAATTAAAAATTCAGAGTTAAAACTGCGGAAGTCTTTTTACCAATACTGGACAGTCCGATGGTAGATGGTCGGACAGTCTGAACGGTATCGGACAGTCCGATGGTAGGGTATCGGACAGTCCGAAGGTGAGTTTTACCTGCACACACAAAAGCGAATCTACGACTAAACTAGAGCAATTAAGTTAGTTCTCCTGCAATAAATCTTAATGAAAGCACACAAGAGACACTATGAATTAAACGATCTACACCAAACCCTAAAGCACAAGTAGATCAAACACAATAATTAATTAGGGTTTGCAAGGGGACAAGAGAGGAAGGGAGATGAACAAATTTTGTTCGAAGTTCGGATTCTTGAGGGAATCCTACGTCTCCGTTGAGGTAGGCTCGGTCACACTTGAGCCGAGGTCACTCTTGACCCTAATCCTCTCCAAGGTCCGCACAAAGCTCCCTTGCAATCTATTAGTTGACTCCTTTCCGTGAGGAGGCGGAGTCCGGCCTTCACAATCCTTCCCTCGACCACCACAATCCTTGGTGGCTCAAGGGCGACTCCTAGACCGTCTAGGAGCCCTCAAACTCTAAGAGAATAGAGTGGTAAAATACGGGTAAAGATGACCAAGTGCTCGAGGATGAACTCTAGAACGCCGGTGCACTTGAATCTTCTTCCTCTCAACCCTCCCACTTGATTTGATCAAGAGATTGGAAGGGGAGAAGTTGGCGGTGAGCTTGTGCTTGAGAGAAAGAGAGAGAGGGCTTGAGCTTTGAATCTGCAGGTGTAAATGCGGCCAACCCTCTATCCGGAGGAGGTGAGGGGTATAAATACGAAGCCCTCAAAATCTGACCGTTAGGGTCAATTCTGCGTAATATCGGACAGTCCGATAGTCAAGGTTCGGACAGTACGATAGGAACAATCAGCATGAACCAGGAAGACCCAAGTCTGAGAAAATCAGACAGTCTGAGGATAATCATCCGAGGAGTATCGGACAGTCTCCTAGGCAACTATCGGACAGTCCGATAGAATTAAGCACTGTGAACCAGAGGGTCTCAAGGTTGTAAAAATCGGACAGTTCGAGGGTATCCGTCCGAGGGGTATCGGACAATCCGATAGGCAACTATGGATAGTCCGATATAATTAAGTGCTGTCAGACAGCGAAACCCAAAACTCAAAAATCCGGACAATGTCCGAAGGGGTATCGGACAGTCCGATAGAAAATGGTTAGACAGTCCAATAGAAAATAGGTGAATCAGATTGAAATGAGATACTGTGCGCTGATGTGTGTTGACCTACGCACTCATTCTTTAAGCACCTTTTCTTCTAAACAACCTCATTTTGTCGCTCCCCTTAATATTACGGTCATCCTTAGGACTCAAGAAATTATAAAAATTTACAATTTAGATAGTCTTGATCATTTCTCCATTTAGATCTTCGGAGCATCACCACTCTTCATCCTCGTTTTATTTTGAACTTAGGGCTTAGAAATTTCTTAAACAAACACATTAGTTCATGCACACATTGTCATTAATCGCTAAAATTGGTTAAGTGCCTAGATGCACTTTCACCCTCTTATGCACACCTTGCCAGAGTAGCTGAGCATCACGGCGACAGCCAAGTTGTAATAACACACACAAAAAGAATGAAACCGGATCGGGCGGCCATTGACCACCAGCCTTCGTGATGGCTAAATGACCACGAGGGCTTCTTGCCTTGACCATTGCTCCCTTTGCTTCTTCATTCCTGCCTCCTCAACCGCTACACACCGCCACTGCCATCTTCGACGCGCCGCCGCCAAAGCTTCATCCTGTTGCCGCCTTCTTCCCCCTCCACTCAGACCTCTCCGTGGCTCACCATCCCAAGATTTGGTGCTCCTCTTGGTCTTTGCTCTTCCGATCTTGGATCTAGGGAGAGGAGAAGAGAGGAAGGGAAAAGGAGGAGGAAGGAGGGAGTCGGCCGGCTGTAGAGGAGAAGGTGGCCGGCTACAGGAGTAGGGAAAGGGCGCCGGCTGTAGGAGGAGGTGGAGGTGGAAGAGCTAGGGTTTCCACTGTGCGGCCTTCGATCTACTTTTGGGTAACAATTCTTATGCGATCTCTCCATTACTCATGCATGGATAGGTTGGATTAGTTGATTAGAGGCTAGAGTTAGTGGGATTTGAGGGATTAAGCACAACTATGTGAGGTGGACGTGTAGAGACAGCGTATGAAGCGAGCTTGGAGACCGTTTTGGGCCGGTTCCATCGAGATTCGGACCTTGGTCATGTAATAAAGAACATGGGCGACGTTCTTAGCTTTCCGTGGAGTCTTAGAACGCACGAATTGGCTAAGCGGTTTGGGAGATATGGCCTGCGCTGTGCCGCTGCCCGGTTTTGGGTTTTGGTGAAATGAAAGGATTGTAGGGCTTGCAATCTTTAGCTATTGTATAGTATTAGGGTATCGATGGACGGCACTAGTTGCTACTTGATAGTGATGATTTCTTGTATATTAAATGAATGATGGTGTTGTGTAGGTGGAGTCCCTTCCGAGTCGGGGTCGGGGCCGCTGCAGCATTCCTCGATGTCCCTCGATAACTGAGGCAGGTACATGATGCGATGTGTGTGTTGATATTTGACCGCATGGTATGATGTGCTATTTACACTTGCTTTTGATATCGATGGTATTGTTGTGATGAATGGTTGGATGATGGTGATGGTGGATTTATATTGATAAGTGGCAATTACTTTTAAGTTGCAAAGATTTCTGAAAAGCTTGCATACGAGCCAGGATGGTGACAATTGTCATGTGGCTAGTCCGGAATGCCATTGGCTAGGTCGGTGAGAAAGCCAAATGACTAATTCGGCGTGCTCTTGAAATAAGACCTACAGAGATAGGCACCCCCCACAGGATGGCGGGAAAGTCCCACTTTAGTGGGCACCTCCACGGGATGGAGTACCGAGCGTGACATTGACGGGTGTACGCTCAGATACCGGTGCGCGCTATGAGAAAGGATCATTTTGCATTGCATTGATAAGCAAGAAGTGAATGTGCTGGATTGAGATGGATTGATATTGATGGTTTCTTATGGATGTGTTTTTTTTTTGTCATCACTATTATGTACTTTGCTGAGTTATCGACTCACACTTATTTCTTTATGTTTTTAGGTGATTCCTGAAGGAGCATGCATAGGGCAAAGGAGTAGTCAACACTATGGCGTACTACATGGAAACATTAAGCACTTTAATAATCTAAATAAACTAGTCTTCTAGGTTTACTTTTGGTCTTAGTTCTTTAGAACTTAAAGGACTAAGTTTGCATATATGAAACTTGCTCAGTCGTCCAGAATTCTAGTGTGTATATGTACATCGACTGTAGTCCATCGCCACCAAGGTAAGCACAGTTCTTGGGCATGAGGTCCCAAGTTCTTTGTTAGGTGATCATGGTGACCTATTGAATGGTTGTTAAGATGTGTATCTGGTTGTGAAATATACTATATTGTGATCATTGTGGTTTTGTCTACTGAGTGGATGCCCAGTTTTTAGAGGAGGTGCTGCCGAAATTTAAAGTAAATGGTCGAGTTGGTAGCATCCTGGGCTTAGAGAGGAGCCAGGGTGTTACACAAGTGGCCTAGAACATGACGACGGTGGTCACCGCGCCGACCATGGCGACGGAGACAGCACCGATGGCACTGCTCTCCAAGGCAGGGGTGCACGTCGGCCACGGCGACAAGGCTAGCGGTGGAGACAAAACCGGCGATGCTTTTCTTCGAGGTGGGGGTGTCCGCAAAGGGGCTTAGAGAGTCCAAAAAATTATTAAAAAATGGTTTTGGGAGTTTTAAGAAAACCCACTAAAAGTCTTAAAAAGCTATGAAAAATGATAAATTTCCAACCGTAACTTTTAATTTTAATTTAATTAAAAAAATAGAGCCAATGTCAATAAGGCAAATGTTGACAGTAGTATTTTTAAAGTTTGTCATGAATGACAAAATGATAAGTCCAACTATTAAGCATGGCATATATTCATTTCTCTCTGCCTCCACCGTTACCCACCTCTCCCTTCTTCCCCCGTCTCTCTCTTTCCCTTTCTCTGCTTCCTGTGTGCCTTGCTTGCGTCCTGTACCCACCTCACAAATTCCCCCCTTTTTCTATCTTCTTTCTTCGCTTCGTCCTGAAGGCTGCGGCGGCTGCAGGCTCATGTGCTGCCACAAATTCAGCTCCTTTCGGCGATCTTTGCGGCTGTAAGTTCCAACGCTGCTTCGCTCTCCTCTTGTTCTTCTTTCCTGCTGGTATCTGTACTTGGAGGTGCTGATTGAGTTCGCTGGGGTATTGTATTGTAGAATGTTCTACCTTTGCATGCCAGGTGATGAAGATGCTTGGTGCTTGGAATGACAGCAGCTCTGCTTTTTGTTTCTCTCTTCTGTTTTCTTGGCAGTGCTTGCTCGACGCTTGGGTTTGCACGCAGCTGTCCAGAGATTGCAGGGGCAACTGGGCAAGGGTGCTCCTGTTCTTGGAATTTTCTTTTCGTTTCTCTTCCTGATTTAGAGTTTCTATAGTACCCATTGTGTTTGCACCATTCGAAGTTTTTTTTTTTTGAGCGTTGCGGTGAAAGAAAGATCGTCTCTTTCTTGTGTATTTGTACTGCAGTTTTCCTTTTCTTTGACGCGGCATTTTGTTAGCGATGACGTTTTGCCAGAATCGCATCCCAAAAGATCACATTATTAACGTGCTGATAACTCTTAGGGACGCAGTAAATTCCACTTTCCTTTTACCTTTTATAAACTATTATTCTTTTATCCCCCTAGGATTGAGGTTTTAAGGATATCGATAGTAATGTCCAAATTGCAGTTTTTAGGGAGCTTCGCAAAGATTTTACCTATCCTGCCGTGTTTTTCTGAGTTAGTACTTTTAGTATTTCACACTTTTAAGCAACTCGGCAGAAGCATAGTGTAGTGGTCCTATTTCCTTGCATTCAATTATCAGGTGTACGTGTGCCTAGCTCAGTGCTATAAAAACTACATTAAGTTTTGGTTATTCTTATACGATTTATCCCCATTATTTGGTCACTTCTCCTGCAATGTTGGTCACTTCTCCTGCAAACCTTTTCTCAGAAATGTTGGTCACTTCTCCTGCAAACCTTTCTCGTTGTGTCGCTGACATATTTAAGTTACACACAGAGATTGTGTAAAATATATACATTTCTTTATGAAAATGCCATGCATTGTTTTGTTCGTAGGAGAATTAGAGTAAGAAAATTCCCCTTAAAAAAGGCTTAGCAACACTTGCTTTATATTTCGAAAATATAAATTCTATAAACTAAAATGATTATGTTACAATTTCCATCCATATTACAGGGAAGAATGTACTTTAGTCTTTCCAAATTTCAGCGTCAAAATGACTAAGATGTACAATTCCCTATTTTAGTTTGTTTTGAGATAATGATACAATGTACGTTTCCTCTTTTCATGTGTGAGTTTATCCAATCCCTTCTTTTGAAATTTCTTAGAACATTTCTGTTCTTTCAACTTCTTATGAAGTTTTGAAATAAGGTGGGTTTCATGTTCTTGGCTTAGGGTATCATTATCAAAATTCTTATAATTTTTTCTTGAACATACTCCTAGATGCAATTACTTTGAAGCTGTTTCCCACATTATTGTTCCTCCTATTTTGTGTCATCTTCTTATGTTGTAGATTAAATGTTCACATTATTTCTACAACTTGGACATATCTTAATTTTCTGTGGAAATATTTTTTTTGAGTTAGTATAAAATTGGTCAGATCTTAGGGTAATGCATGTTTTGATCTCAAAATTTTTCTGTGTATTCAAGACTTCAATAGCAATACGTTGTGTTAGACTATGTACTGTTTAATATTGGAGTAGTTTTGCTTCCATTTAGTTTTGGAGAACGATTAAATTCTGTTCTTCAAAGTTTCTTCTTCGATAAGTAGTGTGCGGAGAAGATTGAAAAACTCCATATGGCCATTGTTGAGCTGGGACTAATTTGTTTTTAAACTATTTCAGGCGACCTTCGGACGAGTTCCATGAAGTTTCACCATTTTGGTTGTTGGATTAGATAAGAGCCTTTTGATTTGCAAGGAAACCATTATCATTTATAGAGTGTGGTTGCTCTTAAAGTTCCTCAGATTCTGTATATGTTAAGGGCTTCCTGAAATTGGTGCTGTCAGTCCATGCGCTTGCATAGTTCATAGTTGAAGCGGACACATCTAAATGCTCATGTTCTCAGTGCCTCTTTGCTCTTACAAAGCTGGTTCTACATCTGATGGGCTGCGCACCTTCTAAGGATTGTTCTTGTTCACATTTTAAGGGCTGTTTGCGCTCCAATGGGTGCCTTGGACAAACACCTGACTCCCCAAGAGAGTCAAGGGAAAAATCAAGTCGGGGAAGGGGAAAGACAGAATCTAGTGCTTCAGATGCCTCTTCTGATGACCTAGGAGAAGATGATGATGGATTGAACCAAATGAACATCATAAGGGACTCAAATGTTGGCATCAATCGGCTCTCAAGGGTTTCTTCGCAATTTCTTCCTCCAGAAGGTTCGCGCAAAGTTCGAGTCCCATTGGGGAACTATGACCTTCGATACTCCTATTTGTCTCAAAGAGGTTACTACCCAGAATCATTGGACAAGCCAAACCAAGATAGCTTTTGCATACATACTCCATTCGGAACAACTCCTGATGACCATTTCTTTGGTGTATTTGATGGCCATGGGGAATATGGAGCTCAGTGCTCACAATTCGTGAAGCAAAAATTGTGTGAAAACCTGCTCAGAGATAACCGGTTTCGTACTGATGCTGTTCAGGCTCTTCATTCTGCTTTCTTGGCAACAAACTCACAGCTGCATGAGGACAGCTTGGATGATTCCATGAGCGGTACTACTGCAGTTACTATATTGGTGAGGGGTAAAACAATGTATATTGCAAATGCTGGTGATTCACGTGCTGTTATCGCTGAAAAAAAAGGGGAAGATATTGTTGCTATTGACCTGTCCATAGATCAAACTCCTTACCGGACTGATGAGCTTGAAAGGGTCAAGGAATGTGGTGCTAGAGTTCTGACGTTGGATCAAATAGAGGGACTAAAGAACCCAGATGTGCATTGTTGGGGCACTGAGGAAAGTGACGACGGCGATCCTCCGAGGTTGTGGGTGCAAAATGGCATGTATCCAGGAACTGCTTTTACCCGTAGTATTGGAGATTCTGTTGCTGAATCAATTGGTGTTATCGCAAATCCTGAGATTTTTATGCTGGAGCTGAATTCCAGCCATCCATTCTTTGTACTTGCTAGTGATGGGGTTTTTGAGTTTCTTTCTAGTCAAACAGTCGTTGATATGGTAAATTCTATCTACGTTCTCCTTATGTTGTGTTTTTCTGTAAATTTTACTCTTTTCATTTTTTAGAAAATTCTGAGAGCTTGATGTGATTACCTTAAGTAGTAGAGATAACAGATGGTTAGTGGTTTACACTTTACATGTGCTAAGCAAAATAAAAATGCTGGAAATTATCATGAAAAATCGAGAAAAACGTCATGTGTTGAATAACGTGGGCCTACATTGCTATTAAATCACAACCATTTCATGTTCCTGAGACCCATTTAATCATATAGATAAGGAAGAATCCTAATGCATAAAATAGCTCACATTAAGATGTACTATAATTAAATCTGAGCCATAAAATTTTAGAAATATAGATAATGTACCAGGCCATGATGCACAATTGAGCAGGCCAATTGATCTAGTTCATTCCAAATCATCAAAATATTTCATCGTACCCTTTAGGTCAATGTACACCCTAATATCATTTTAGAGTTGAAAAGCTATATAAATGAAAAAATCCATCAGAAGCACACATGATAAAATATTATTTAGAGAAATGGACCATTTGGAGCACTTAATAAAACACTGGCATCACGAACTTGCTAGCAAATATTTTCTACAAGCAAATAATGTGCATGATGTAGGCACAGGACTATGATCTATTCAAGTCAGTGATCATTGAGCAGTGGATTCAGAAATAATGCTCCAGAAATTATCTTAAGGAAAGGGCACATCTGCACATGTCCATTATTCTAATATTTTTAGGGAAAAAGCAGTAATAATTAAGCAAGGCCCCTACTACTCTGTTTGCATTTTTTAATCTATTGATTTCTTTCTTTCATTATTGAGATTTGTTTCTATGATTTTCTACTAATGTCTATCTCATCAAAATTAGTCAAATCCCTCTTTTACGTTGACAAATTTGCAGATTGCTAAATACAAGGATCCGCGTGATGCATGTGCTGCAATTGTTGCTGAATCCTATCGTCTCTGGCTACAGTATGAAACTCGTACGGATGACATTACAATCATAGTTGTGCATATTAATGGGTTAACTGATGTATGATTTTATCTTTTGATTCCCTTATTACTTTCGTAGGAATGGTTTTTATTTGTTTCTCTAAATAAACCTCCATTTTTAGCAGATGGAATCTACCCAAACTGTAATGAAAGTGTCTTTACAGTATTCACAACAACTAGTAGAATTGGTAGGCTCTGAATCACCAACAGTCGTAAGTTCGAACCCCAAGAACCAGCGCTCTAGGCATGATCTATCACGGGCAAGAGTAAGAGCTCTTGAAAGTTCTCTGGAAAATGGTAGGTTGTGGGTTCCTCCATCTCCATCACATCGGAAGACATGGGAAGAGCAAGTAAGGTCTACCAATGTCGTCACTATGAAACTTCTCTCTAGTTCAGAAGTTCTGTGATATTATTACTGACAAACTGCAAACATAATAATTTGAAGGCACACATTGAGCGAGTATTACATGATCATTTCCTCTTCAGAAAGCTTACTGACTCTCAGTGCCATGTTTTACTTGACTGTATGCAACGAGTTGAGGTGAAACCTGGGGATATAGTGGTGCAGCAGGTTCATATCTTCTATGTTCATTTTATCACTAGTTAGTGCTCTTTAGGCTGCTTTGAAGTATTTAATGAGATTGCATGATGCAGGGTGGTGAAGGTGACTGCTTCTATGTAGTCGGGAGTGGTGAGTTTGAAGTTCTGGCGATTCAGGTATTGATTTCAAATAACATCTATTTTATGTGTAATGTCTATTTGAGGATGCTAGATTTTGCATAGGTTATTAGAAATATAACTCACTATTGGTTAAGAAAGACTATGCTCTCTGTCAAGGATTGTAGAAATAAACCACTAGATTTGATATACATTTTCGTCCATATATGCAAATGATTGTT
This sequence comes from Olyra latifolia, assembly GCA_036346145.1. Taxonomy (NCBI): domain Eukaryota; kingdom Viridiplantae; phylum Streptophyta; class Magnoliopsida; order Poales; family Poaceae; genus Olyra; species Olyra latifolia. The sequence goes on along the minus strand of CM070524.1, from coordinate 50,217,286 downwards.
GATCAAAATGTATTTGGGAATTTTTCTCTTATGCTTGGATTGAAATAGCGCTGCTAGACTATAATGATTATAAGAGTATAGTCAGTTGTTTGCCAAGGTAAAATTCATTTTTTTGTCTCTAAACTATGGCTGTTGAGTGCTTTTGCTCCTAAAGTATGACGTCAGGTAAAAGTGGTCTGGTCCCCCATTTGTGAAACAATTCACTTGTGGTCCTTTGACCAGTCAACGACGGTTTTGACCTGGCACATTTAACGCCCTATTTTTTAAAATAAAAATACTTTAAGAAAATCAAATTAAATTATATAATTGTGTTCCTAATAGTTTAATGAGCTCATAAAAAATCCCTTATTTTATAGAATTTTATTAATTTTATAAATTGTCTAGCATTTTTCAATAGTCTGAAAAATAGGAGAAAGTTCTAACAAATTGTAGAAGAATAAAAAAAGGCAAATTTTCTATGAGCTTAGATAATTATGAGAAACTCGAAAAGTATAATTTAGTTTAGATTTCATAAAATATTATTATTTTTATGTAGAATCCTAGGATGTTACGTGTGTCACTTCGGTCAAAACCAACATTGACCGGTTAAAAGACCACTGGTAAATGGTTTTCATAAATGGAGGACCGCTTTTATCTGGTATTGTCCTTTAGAGACAAAAAACATTCTGTGACCATAGTTTAGGGACCAAAAAGGATTTTTTTTCCTTTGCCCAATAATTATGTGCAAAATTGCATGTCAAGGGAGTGTGCAGAACCTTACTCAGGCTTACAAACAGAATTTACACAATACATACTTAAGCCTCAAAAATAATTACTTTAATAAAAAGCCCCATTTGCATTATTCTCTATCCTGTGATTTTCAAAGACCAAGCTGATGTGATGGTATATGAAACAGGAAGAAGATGGAAAGGAAGTGACCAAGGTTCTACATCGGTATACCGCTGACAAGCAATCTTCTTTTGGGGAGCTAGCACTAATGTGAGCATTTATATCATAGATGCTTTAGTTATATTTGATCTGTATGGTTAGATAAACTGCTGATGAAGTGTGGCTAATCAAGATAAAATGATAATAGTCCTTCACAACAGTTACAAACAAGAGCATAAAAATGACTATTAGGTGCAAATATCTTCCAGGCTAACACAAAGTGGTGTCCCCTACTGTTACCTGAAAATATTGGTGGTGAACCATGAATTTTAGTTAACTGTCAGCATCACATTGTACATACAAGTCATTATGAAGTGTTCTTTTCCTATTCTACATTTCCAAATTGGAGTTCACTCCAACTTCTACCATTAGCTATTCTAACATCTGGCAGTAGAGATTCATAAACCAACCACTCAGTTTATTCAGTGAAAATAGACCATTCAAGGAAATGTATGAATATATTGTCAAAATATGAACTTTGTAACTGAATATCGGCCAATGACAATGCTCTTCTCAATGCAAACTAATACTGAGAATGTATTGTTGTCTACATTGAATCTGGAACTTAACTCCCGTTCAAAAAATAATCTGGAACCTAACATGCCAGGACATGAAAAGACTTGGCATTACCAGATGACAGTATGAAGTATGAACAGCAATAATTCCCTGAAGACATAAAGATGTTGTAATAAATTGATGAAATTCAGATAAGTATAGCTACACTCATTATGTGGCACCTTTAATGATTATTTATTCTTGAAATTAACAGGTATAATAAGCCACTTCAGTCTTCAGTTCGTGCTGTGACTGGTGGAACATTGTGGGCTCTAAAACGGGAGGATTTCCGGGGAATTCTTATGTCAGAGTTTTCGAATATACCATCATTGAAGTTGCTTCGATCGGTAGAGCTATTTACAAGATTAACAATGCTTCAACTAAGTCAACTTGCTGAGTCACTTGTTGAAGTATCTTTTACAGATGGACAAGTAATAGTAGATAAGGTACTTAGAATAAAGTGTTTGCTTACAATAATGCAATAATATCATTAGATTGTTCTTTTGCAAAATCATTGACTTCTTGTTTGGTTGTTGACTTCTCAATCTTGTTGAACCAACTTTTTCAGAATGATGATGCCTCTTCCCTATATATTATCCAAAGGGGTCGTGTGAAACTTATATTGGCTGCCGATCAGGTAAATTCAGATGCTTGGGATGTTCTTAGTTCTCAAACAAAGCAGGTCCAACAAAGTCAAGAAAATGGTAATTATGTGGTTGAGATAGAAGAAGGTGGACACTTTGGAGAGTGGGCTCTCATTGGTGAGACAATTGCTTTCACCGCTATCTCAATTGGTGATGTGACATGTTCTATTATTTCCAAGGAGAAATTCGATTCAATTGTTGGGCCTTTGCCTAAACTTTCACAGGCTGATTCCAAGTACTGCATCTGAAACATTTTTCATGTATTTTTTTAACATTCATTTTTTCACTTAGTTAGCCCACGATATTTCCTTAATCGCTAGCTTGCCCCCATTGTGGCATCTATGCAGGATTAAAGATTCTCTGGTTACTAAGGAGCGTGCTGTAGATGATGATAGTTCCTTTAGGAGGGCGCAGCTATCTGATTTGGTAGGGGGTTAGTACTTCCATTCCTTTTCTCTAGCATGGCATTTGTTTATCAAGAGATTTTTTTTTCATATTTTATATGCTGATACATGGTTGTATATATGTTCTCAGGAATGGAAGATGTGCATATATGCCGCTGATTGCAGTGAGATTGGTCTTGTTCAAATTAGAGGTTCCGGTATGATAATCAATTCAGCCAGTTGGTGCTTATTATTGCGTGGACCAATTGCCTATTAGACATCCTTATGCTTTAGGTAATCGTTTCTTTTTCTGTGCCAACCATTGACCAGACAAGATCAAAAGCTTAAAAAGGTTTTACATCAAGAGAGTAAAAGATCTCCATAAGGAAGCACAGGTATTTGAGGAGAAGGACCTCATGAAAAGTTTGAGCCAATCAACTTGCGTGCCAGAAGTTTTATGTACTTGTGCTGATCAATCATACCTTGGAATATTGATAAATTGTTGCCTTTGTTGCTCACTGGCTTCAATACTACATACACCATTAAACGAATCATCTGCACGATTCTATGCAGCCTCAGTTGTTGTAGCTCTAGAGGAACTTCATCAGGTAAGATTTTGGTTTTCTTTATTGAGAAATCGGTATTTGTTAACTTGTATATACATGTTTCTTTTTTATGAGCTAATCCACAAAAAGTATTTACCTACTTTGACATTTTTTTAGATAATGGCCTACTTTGACATATATGCTAATATATATTATATGCAATTTCAGAAGTCTATTCTTTATAGAGGTGTTTCTGCAGACATTCTTATGCTCGACCGATCAGGGCATCTGCAGCTGGTGGACTTCAGATTTGCTAAGAAGTTGGAAGGTGAAAGGACATACACAGTATGTGGGATTGCGGACTCTCTAGCTCCAGAGATAGTTCTTGGTAGGGGCCATGGGTTTTCTGCTGATTGGTAAGTTGTTATTGACCCCTTTCTTGTATAAGGCATGGCATATCAGGCATGTGCTCTCTTGTATAAAAGTTTTGAAAGATATGTACTTTGGTTTTGCATGATCAGGTGGGCCCTTGGAGTCTTGATTTATTTCATGCTTCAATCAGACATGCCATTTGGGTCCTGGAGGGAGAGTGAACTAGAACCTTTTGCAAAGATTGCAAAGGGACACCTTGTTATGCCATCAACATTCAGCATGGAAGTTGCTGACCTTATAACCAAGGTTGTATCCAGTCAGAAACTTGTATTTTTTGCTGGTTCATATACTTTTCACCTTATTTGGACTCCATATAATATTAAGCACAACTTTTGTGATTCTTTTTTGAATAGCTACTTGTGGTAGATGAAAATGCACGCCTTGGGGTCAAGGGTGCTGAAGCTGTGAAAAAACACTCGTGGTTTGATGGCATTGACTGGGAACGAATAGCAAATGGTACTTCTACAGTACCTGAAGAAATCACGGATCGCGTCGACAGCTATGTAGAAACTCTTACAGAGGACTTGACAGCTTCTCCTTCCATGCCGAGCGATGACCCAGCCAATCAGACCGCTCCGGGGTTGTTTGAAGATTGGTAATTTGAGTAGCCGCGTGAACAAAAATGTAGTTCGTGCTTGTGAGGAAGCTTGTTTAGTTTTTCGTCAGACATTCACATATCATATGAAAACAAGGTGTACAGATGCTTAAAACTAGCAAACTTCTGTTAAAATGACAGAATATACATATATAGTGAAGATTCCTTGAACGAAATACAGGAGGAATCATTGGCTCAACTTACAACCAGATGAAAATGGTGCTACATTACTTCCTCGAGGCACTAGGCGCCGAGATTGATCTACATGGTGGGCTAGTAGTTCCTGTGATACATATACATGAACACCTTCTTTCATTTGTCAATTAATTTGTAATTTTCATATGTAAGTGAATCTGTAATTATAAGCCCATGTAGTTTGGTTTAGCATTCTGGAGAAAAAACAAGAGCCATATGTCTGCAGGTGCCTTCTGGACTTGTATCCAATGACACAGTTGCCAGATCATGTCCTTTTTATGGGGATTTGGAGAGCTTGAAATCTATTAATGATCCGTTTTTCTGGCTTTCTTCTTCTTGCAATAGGTAATGCTGATTGGCGAGTCCCAGTGGTGCAGAAATTGTCGTTGTTGGTGGTCGAACCAAACAATAAGAATCATATTGATCTGGAATGATTTATCTGCCCTTTACACATTACATGTGTACAGTGAGCCCTATTTATAGGGCTATGTAAAAGGCAAAAGATAAATGTTCCGTTACCATACTGCCCTCTCAACTGCCCCTAGGGCAGGGGCATAAATGTACACGCGGAACGTCGAGCCCCGGCGTAGAGGAGCATACTTACAAGAGGTTTGCCTTCCGCACTGTTGCCGTCTTTGCTTGGGGCGAGGCATGTTGAGCCGCATGAGCCCCCATCTTATCTCGGGTGCTATTGGTTAGGAAATCTATACAGATACGGGCCGGTAGGCTGTATTTGAATAGGATTACTCGTGGACCTGCCGAACTCTATTGAATCAGCATTATATATGAGAGGGGTGCCACCATTGTATACACATGAAAAGAATCAATAAAGAATTATTTTCTCTCTACATCCTATGTTTGAACTACTTTACACTCTGTGTTTGTTCTCCGTCGACGTCTTGCGCTTGTATCTACAACCTCGGACTACACCGGTAGCGTGGTTGTATAACACGTTATCAGCACGAGGTAGCTCGTGAGAGAAACCGCAAGGAAGAGGAGATCAAACAACTACGGTTGTACGACTACACCGGCGGGATTTTCGGTATCGAATCATCGTCACCCTGGTAAGCCATACGGCTTAGCCGATTAGTCCTACGCGACAGTCTACGAATTCCCGCTTCGTTCATGCAGAACGGAGGTATTGCATTGAATCGAATTTTGAATTAGCAAATCGGACCTGTTCATGAGAAATTTAGGGGATTCTCGAATTTTTGTGCCCAAATTTGGCCGCCGCCGGCCCAATCGGCCTTGGGCATACCACCATCGCGTGTATGAGCAATACGCCCCAAAGGTCGCCATTTGCGAATGGCTCGCCTCACACGTTAATGCCTCGGCCTCGGCCCCAGGCTGTGCCCTCGGTCTCGGCCGTGTCGTGCCTCGGCTCTGCCCCCCGCCGTGCCTTGGCCTCCGGCCCCGCTCCGCACCTCGGCCACCGGCCAATGCCATGCCTCAGCACCTGGCCCGAAGCCCGAAGCCCGAAGCTCGTCCGGCCCCGCCGTCCCGCATCTCGCTGCCCCACCAAACCGAGAGATGGCTAGGGTGAAACCCTAGTCGCCCGAGTAGAAAAGGGAGGGTGGCGGGTTGAGGTGGGCCTGGTGCGCAATGAAGAAAGAAAAAGAAAGAAAAGGGCTGGACCAAAAAGAAAAGAAAGAAAGAAGAATTAGGCCCCAAAAATCCTAGAATAAATCCTAATTTATTCGGAATTAATCTAAGAATTTTTTGGATATGAAATTTTGCACATAGACCTCTGGAATTTGTAAATTTATTGAATGAATCTTCTGGCATAGAATTTTGAAGAATTTGCCATTATAATTCTCTGTAATTATTATTTGAGCATGTTTATACTGGAAATTTCAAGAATTTATGTATAGATCCATGTCACACAGTATACATAGATTACCCGAAGTAATCTTATACTATGCAGAAGTCTGGCATTGTTAGCCATAAGTTTGAAGAACTAGCCCCCCATAGCCAAAATTATCTTGCTTGGGCTTCGGACGTAAAAATTGTGCTCGGTAATAAGAGTCTCCACACCACCATTGGCTTAGAAGTGGGATCTACTTCTCCAGCGCAAAATGATCAAGCACTACAATTTATCAGGCACCACCTGTCCAATACCCTAAAGAATGAATATATGGCTATTAAAAGCACTATTGACCTTTGGACCACACTCCAGAAGCGGTTTGAGAAGTTCAAATACACTATACTACCACAAACACAACAGGACTGGGCGCGCATGAGATTTACAGATTATAGAACTGTGGCCGAATACAATTCTGTTTTTTGCACAGGATTGTCACGAACCTCACTCTCAGTGGTAAATAGATATCAGAAGAGGAGAAAATAGAAAAGACACTCTCTATCTTTCACCCTAATTCCATTCAGAGTGCCCGTAACTACTGTCAATACAATTTCACTGATTACAGTGAGTTAATTGACGTCATGCAAGTTACGGAATCTCAGGATAAAGTCTTAAAGAAGAATTTCGTCTCACAGGCACCTGGTCAAAGCATTGAAGTCAATGCAGGCAAGTACCAAGCTAAAAAGCCCAACCGCAAAAGAAAGGAAAAAGGTGAACGGGGAGAGGGTTCGACCCGAAGGAGAAAGAGAAAGTCTAAATCCCGAGGCAAAGAGAAGTCACCACCAAAGCCATATAGTTAACAAGACCAAGTGTGCTTCAAGTGTGGCACTTGAGGGCATTGGTCTAAGATCTGCTGTGAATCAAAGAAAGTGATCGTTGCATACCAGGCCAAAAGGAAGGGTAAAGAAAAGATGGAGACGCAGCTCACCATCATGAACAATGATGCCTCCCTAGATGAAGATGACATTCTAGGGGAGGAACTTAAAGAATTGTGGGTCTCCAAGAAGTCTACTGAAGAAAAAGAAGCTACTAACAGTGAGGTAGCAATATCAGACGATGCCATGGAGAAAAAGATAGCTGCAAATGTAGAAACATGTTTCACTGAGTCTATCTAGTGCATTGTTTAACAGCATTAGTTTATTTTGAATTTGTGTGGTTGCTTTAGCAGACATTTGTGATCCTTTATGAATGACGAATTATAAACTCCAGGGAAGCAGATCCTTAAATTCTCGTGATCATAATACATTCTATTTCAAGTATATTCTATGAATACTTGCAATATGAATGATAGCCTAATTGAAATTATATGCATTTATGTAGTTCCCATATGGAGAAGATATGCATAGTTGATAGTGGAACAACTAATAGCATTTTAAGGGAGACTAAATATTTTGAAACTATTAAGAAGAACACTGGCTATATAACCACAATTGCAGGAAGTGGTTCATGTGTAGTACTTTAGTAGGCTCTGGTCAAGCCACAACCATACTGCCTGTGGGTACTCCACTGAAAATTAATGAAGCTTTGTTGTACCTTGAATCCACTAGGTCTCTCTTAAGCATTAAAGACATCTGTGCCAATGGTTTCCACGTTGAGATCACTGAAGAAAATGGCAAAGAATTCTTGTGCATTGTGAAGCACGACGGATACGAGAAAAGAATTTTAGAAAAATTTTTCTTCATTTGAAACTGGGTTATATCATACAAGAATTAAAGCACTTAACGCCTATACTTGCCTAAAAACTTCTTCCACGAGTGCTGAACTTTTTTCTCTTTGGCATAGTAGACTTGGACATTCTGGCTTACGAATGATGAGAAATGTAATTACCAACTCTCAGGGCCATGAAATTAGTGTAAAAAATTTCTCTAATCAAGAAGACTTCATATGTCAGGTATGTGCCACTAGAAAAATGATCATTAGGCCCTCGACCATGAAGGTGATGAAATCCCTGCATTCCTTAAGCATATTCAGGGGGATATTTATGGCCCAATTCAACTTCTATCAGGTCCTTTTAGATATTTCATGGTGCTCATTGATGCTTTCTCGAAGTGGTCTAACGTAGATTTACTCTCGACAAGAAACCACGTATTCGCGAAGCTGATCTCTCAGATCATAAGAATTAAGAATGTATTCTCAGATCATCACGTGAAGTCCATTCGTATGAACAATGTTAGCGAATTTACTTTAAAGGCATTTGATGATTATTGTACAGCATCGAGAATCAAAGTAGAGCACTCAGTGCCACAAGTCCGCAGTAAGAATGGACTAGCGGAAGCACTGATTAAAAGGATCAAATTCATAGCAAAGCCGCTCTTGCAGGGTTGTAATTTACCGAATATGTGTTGGGGAACGTAGTCCTGCACTCAATAGCATTATTGAACTTTAGACCGTCAGCATACAATATCCATTCATCAATGCAACTAGTTCAGGGTAGGGCTGGACCTTTAGCTTGCGACTCACGAGCAGCTCGGGCTCGGCTCGGGCTCGACTCATTTGAAAACGAGCCGAGCTCGAGCCCACTTTCCAGCTCGGCCTAGAAAACGAGCCGAGCCGAGCCAGCCCTTGGCTCGCTCGTTTCAGCTCGCGAGGGCTCATTTGCCGCACAGCTTCGTAATCTTCATGGTTTGCTATATGCTTGTGTTACCTGTATACATATATATTCACGGTTCATTGTTAATGGTTCATTATTTATGGTTTATTCATGTATATATGATATATATGGCTCTTTGTTCATGGTTCATTCATGTACATGTGATGCATCTTTTTTTTTCATCACGAGCTCACGAGCCCATGAACCTCACGAGCCGGCCCGAGCTTTTAGCGAGCCCGAGCCGAGCTAGGATCTGAGCTCATTACTGAAAACGAGCCGAGCCGAGCCAGCTCATTTAGAAAACGAGCCCGAGCCGAGCCAGCCCTGGCTCGCTCAGGCTCGGCTCGATTCCAGCCCTAGTTCAGGGGATCACACCGAAAATTTTTCATTAAAGAAAATTTGGATGCATGGCGTATGTACCGATACCACCACCACAACGAATGACTATGGGCCCTTTTCAGAGGCTGGGGATATACGTTGGTTATGAGACAGTGTCCATAATCAAGTATTTAAAACCCTCCACTAGTAATTTGCATACCGCCCGTTTCGCTGATTGCATCACTGACGAGGATAATTTCCCTTCATTATGGGGAGATAAAGAACCCTTAACAGAAAAATACCGAGAAATCATCTGACATCTGGCAAGCCACAGGCATTCCCGCGCATGATCTCCGTACTAGAGAAGGAAATGAAGAGGTTCAAAAAATCCTCGATTTACAAAAATTAGCAAATGAACTGCTCGATCACTTTGTGACTCAAAGGGTGTGATTAAGTCGCATGTGCCTACGTGTAATGCACCAGAGAGGATAGAAGTGCCAAAGAAAATTAAAAGCACCCCTCAACCTATTTAGAGGCCTCAAAGAAAAAGTACAGGAGATCTAGTTTCTCAGCCCCTAGTATCCAGAGATGTTTGGGTAAAAAGGAGAATGAGAGCTTATCACAATCAGTCACGAAAGTGCCTCGAAAGAAAAAGAAAGGGAGCCAGTTGTGACCTGGCAACTCTGGTAAGAAGGAGCCTACTAGCGAGGCGCTCCTAGATTTGAATATACTGGTAATGATAGAAGATGAAGAAGCCGATAGAAATGTGAGTGCGCACATCGGCAACAATAAGCTAAAGAAACTTGCTCCCGTGATAGGAAATAGTGGTGAAGAGTAAGTAGAAATGCACGAAGCATCCCATGATGAAATGGCCATAAATTTTATAGACTCAAAGAAAATAATGAATAGATCAATAGACAATGTCGACATATACTTTGCTAGAATAATTGCTGAGCGAATAGATCCTGATCCAGAGCCAGCATCTCTTTCTAAGTGTAAGCACCGACCAGATTGTGCGGAGTGAAAGAAGGCAATCACCGCGGAACTAATCTCACTAAACATGTTTGGGCCTATGTTCCTCACACCCTCCCATGTGAGTCCTATGAGCTTTAAATGGGTCTTTGTTCGGAAGAGAAATAAAATAACGAGGTGGTATGGTACAAAGCAAGGCTGGTAGTTTAAGGTTTCACTCAGCACCTAGGCGTTAATTATGAAGAAACCTATTCTACGATCATGAATGGTATAACTGAAAGGACCGGGATGTCGCCTAGAGGGGGTGAATAGACGATTACAAAATTTAAACACTAAATTAAACACAGCGGAAACAAAGGGTTCGGACTGTCCGAGTTCACCTCAGACTATCCGAGTACTTCGGATAGTCCGAAGTCTATTCGGATAGTCCGAATGATACAGAGTGACTTCGAATTCAATTCAAATTTCACAGATTCAAGGATACCACCTGCATCAAAAATAGTTCACAAGCAAATATAGGTGTAGTAGTATCACACAAGACAAGATAATCAATTCAATTGTAAAGTAAGCAAATAAATCAAACTTGAGAGTGAAAGGGATAAAACCGAAATGAAGATGGAAACGCAAAGATGTTTGTTCCCGAAGTTCGGATCCTTGAGGGGATCCTACGTCTCCGTTGAGGCGGCTCGGTCACACTTGAGCCGGGGTCTTTTTCAACCCTTCCCTCACCGGTGTTGCACAATGCACTCGCCGGCTTCACTCCTTTGATTTCTTCCCTTGTGGAGGCGAAATTGAGCCTTCACAAACTTGTCACGGCGCACCACACAAAGCTCGATGGCTCGTGACCAACTCCTAACCGTCTAGGAGTCCTCAACCTCCAAGAGTAACAAATGCCCACGAAGAATGAACTTGAACATGAACTCAAGTGCTCAAAGATCAACTCTTGCTCAATCCACACTCACACCTCCTCCCAACTCTTCCCAATCCTTCTTCCCAAGGGATCACCTAGATCGAAGAGTGGAGCGGTCACTAGGGCTTAAGAACACACTAATTCCACAAAGGAATCACCTCCCAACCTTTCTCCCAATTCTCCCTCAATCCCTCCTTCCAACTCTTCCAAACCCTTCTCCAAAGGGGATCAGAAAGATATAAGAGTAGAGGGGTTCTAAGGGGCTCAAGAACTCATGGATAGCTCAAGGAATGGTGGTGCAACGGCTATTTTCAAATGGGGAGAGAGGGGGGTTTAAATAGAGGTTTTCACGAATCTGACCGTTATAGACAGTTCTGCGTAAGTTCGGATAGTCCGAGTGATATTCTGATAGTCCGAGTAATTACAGCCCGACGAACAGAGAGGGTCAGCTCGGATAGGCCGAAAAATCTTCGGATAGTCCGAGTTATTCGGATACTCCGAGTGAACCTCAGATAGTCCGAAGCCTGAAAACAGGCACTGCACACCCCGACGAAAACAGGCATAACTTTTGACTCCGGACTCCGTTTTGGGTGATCTTGGACTCTACGGAAAGCTAAGAACGAGAGCTACACAATCAACAAGGTCTCAATTCTCAAATCCTAAACGATAAATACAGAATTCACATGAAAAGCAAGGGAGACCTATAACTCTCACTTTCCGACATCACCAACACCACTCTCCAACTAAGTTTCACAAGGATGAATCACTTGAGCACTTGACACATCTAGAAGTCATTTTTCATCGTATCCCTCTTAATAGTATGGCAATCATTAGACTTAAAATAAATCAAAGATAATACAAGTCTAGGATAGTCACTTGCCCTCTTTTTCTTCATTATGCATGATGACCTTCACTAAAAGATTGATGAAGCATTCGCCTTATCCAGCTTGACTCGATTCACCTCATGAGACTCTCTTCCCATCGACCTTGACTTGATCATCCTCCCCGACGATCTCCACGCCAAGTCGATCTTGACTTAGTCCTCAACTCTTGGTGACACCGTCGTCTTGTTGACCTCGGCTTAACCGTCATCCTTTAACATACCTTGGTCATCATATATACTCACGGGACCTAAATCTTCCCAATCCACTCATGAAAGATATTAGTCCAAAAGCTCAATAGATATAAATAGATTGATGTTTGTGAGCAATTAAGTACAACAAGTGTTTCATATAAAGAGACACAATATTAAATGGAAACACTTGACATGGAAAAGATATCTACTAAGTGATCATGATAAATATGTAATGGAGCTAGATGCACTAGGAAGATAATTGCCAATATGATAAATCAACTAAACCATGGCAAATACCATAATCTTCACTAAAATGGAGCACATGATAGAATACACAAGAATTATACATGTGCAAATAATATTCAAGCTAGAGTGAAGTTGTGGAACAATTTAGATTAAACTCCACTAAGTGATGTGCATAAGAAAATATACAAACAAAGCATGCATGCACCAAGTCAAGTCATAGCAATGTGAAGTTTAGCTCTAGTTAAGACATGTATACTAGAAGGAAGACACATATTGAACTCAAGTGGATATATATGCACAAATAGATATGACATCAAGCAATGTGTATATATAATCAATATGTTACTTAGAGCTCACTATGTACTTGCACAAGAGGAATGCAATAATAAATATATATATAGAAGGTTACCGAGATTGCATACCTCATTTTTACTTACCCATCCCATTTGTGAGACTTACCTTGCTAGGACGGATAGATTGTCCACTTGGCATATATGATTTCCTCTAAATAGATGAGACTAATATTCAACTTGGCAATAAACATGTTAGTCTCATAGCAATACAATCATATTAGAGGTTTGTCACTAGGCAATTATTTAGCCAAGCATTTATACAAATTTATCATTTACAAATAGTTGTCATTGTATGTGTTTGTCATTAATCACCAAAATCACTTAAGTATCTAGATGCACTTTCAATAACCTTTAGATATCTCATCTCAATGGTAGTAAATATGAACTTAAAAATAAAACTGATGGATGTGGTCACAGTTTATCTTTACGGTAACCTGGACTCTGAATTGTACATGAAAGTACCTGACGGCATGCCAACCCCAAATAAAGAAAAGAAGGAATTATATTGTGTAAAATTGCAAAAATCGTTATATGGATTAAACCAGTCAGGAAGAATGTGGTATAATCGCTTGAGTGAGTTCTTGAGCAAGAAAGGCTATACGAATAATGAAGATTGTCCATGCGTTTTATACAACGACCCCAAGATGGATTTTGTATAATCTCTGTGTATGTGGATGATTTGAATATCATCGAAACTGATGATGAAATTAAAGAAGCAAGCTCGTATTTGAAATGAAAGATTTGGGTAAAACCAAATTTTGCTTGGGCCTTCAGCTTGAGCATATGCCAGATGGAATACTCGTACACCATGCCACCTACACCCAAAATGTGTTAGAAACGTCTAGCTTTGAGAAGGCGTACGCATCAAGAACCCCGATGGTCGGACGATCACTAGAAGTAGACCTAGACCCATATTGACCAAAGGAAGAGGAGGAGGATGTCCTCGATCGGAATTCCCATACTTAAGTGCCATAAGAGCGCTCATGTACCTAGCAAATAGTACACGGCCTGACATTGCGTTCGCCATAAACTTATTTGCAAGGTATAGTATAGAGCCAACAAAAAGTCATTGAAAAGGGATAAAGGATATCTTTCGCTACCTATGGGGAACGGTCGATCTTGGATTGTTTTATAGAAGGAACGAAGATATGACTTTGGTTGGATATACAGATGCGGGTTATCTTTTAGATCCGTACATCGGTAAATCCTAAACAGGATATGTTTTCTTCTGTGGAGGAACTGCAGTATCATGAAAGTTGTCAAAACAGACACTTGTGTCAACGTTGACTAACCATTCAGAAATCACTGCATTGTATAAAGCAGCACGTGAGTGTGCATGACTTCGAAGAATGACATTCCATATCCTCCGGTCATGTGGATTGCCTGATAGAACAAACCCCTACTGTCATTTATGAAGATAATGCAGCATGTGTGGTATAAGTGCAGACTAAATATGTGAAGAGTAATTTAACGTAGCATATAAACCCTAAGTATTTTTATACTCATGAGATGCATAAGATGAATAAAATTAATATTCAGCATACTAAGTCGTGCAAGAATCTCGTGGATTTGTTTACTAAGTCCTACCTGCGTCTACCTCTGAAAGATGCGTTAGAGGCATAGGAATAATGAGACTTAGATAAGTGCAGAATTCAGGAGGAGAAACTTGACATATTTTGATTTAAATCTTAAACCAAAATTTCAAGTACCCAACTATTACATTAAAGTAATAAGAAATGTTGGGTGGATTTATACTCTTTTTTCCTTAAATGAGTTTTGAAGGAAGTTTCTCACATGAGCAAATCACACAACAGTAGTATTGTCTTATTTTTTTTGTAAATAATAATTATAAGAAAATAAAACGTCGGTGTTTACTAGGTTTTAGAAAATCAGAAAATCAATCTTAAAGGTGTGTTTGGTTGTCTACGTCAAATTGAGTATGTATGGGATGGTACAGAGTGGATAGGACGATCTCGTGTGAACTGATACAAGAAATTAGCTAACTTCTTACAAGCAAGGTTCGTGGGCTTCATTTTTGCGAGGCGATATGAGTGTACACTCTACTCATTTTGTTGGTCCAGTACATAATATTTACAGGAGTTTCCTAGAGTTGAAATATTCCCATAATATTTAGAGTTTCCCTGAGCCAAAATATGCAAGTGTCAATTTTTTATTATATAGAATTTTTTATTCAATTTGTAGTATATTCTTTTGAATTCTATGCATTTTATGATTTTTTTGAAAACCATTTTTTTATCAATACGGGCTAACAGGCCCTAGTTGGCACGGGGTGGGGCCTTGTATGCCATGTTTGGTTCTAAGGATCTATTTGATTGATGCCTAACTTTGTTAAAGCTGTCACAACTAAAGTTAGACAGATTTGACCATGTTAGCCAGCTGTTTGGTTTAAAGTCATAAGTGTGGCAAGATTCTTTTTTTACCAAGTGGGTCGCATATGTCAATGGTGGTAGAAAGTGTAGCAACATTATATTTTCTTGTCAAAGTGTGGCTAGCAAATTTATAAACTAAGGGGGTGTTCTTTTGGGCTTATAAGCTATCTGTCTTATCTCCAACTTCGAGAATTTTCTGAGGTAGCCTCGAGAGTCGGATGACTTTGAAATTTAGGATTTAAGGAGCCTTTACACTCGTCTATGAGATAAAAATAAAATGGATTCAAAAAGTAATAAAAAAGTCAGATGAGTCAATATTAGTTAGATAAGTCACGAAATTATTTTTATCTCGTAGACGAGTCTAAAAGCTCCCTAAATCCTAAATTTCAAGGCCATCCGACTCTCGAACCCACCTCGAAAAATTCTCGAAGATGAAGATAAGATAGATAAGTCAGATTAGATAAGCCCAAAAGAACAGGGCCTCAAGGTCTGTTTGATTGATGCCTAACCTTACCATAAGTTGGCACAACTAACTTGTCAAATATGTCTAAGATAATTCATGAATTTGCTTGCCACACTTTGGCAAAAAAATAGAATCTTACCACATTTTCTGCCACCATTGACATATGGAACCTACTTGGTAGAAAAATAATCTTGCCACACTTGTGGCTTTAAACCAAACAGCTGGCTAACATGGTTAAATCCGCCTAACTTTAGTTATGCCAACTTATGGCAAGATTAGGCATCAATCAAACAAGTCCAAGAACCTTAGACATATTTGGCAAGTTAGTTATGCCAACTTGTGGCAAGGTTAGACATCAACCAAACAGAACCTGAGCCCGAGCCCGTGAGCCACACTTGGCATGCACAGTTCCAGGCCTTGACGAACGTTTAGGTCGGGCAGCTCATTGGCCGCGAAATTTCGGTATTTGACACTTAATTAATTGATCTCTTTTTAACATCCAGAATTTGACATCTATCTTATAAATTCTTTTGTTCCATAACATTTCTCTCGTTTCTTCCCATTTTCTTTACCTTTTCCACTTAATGGGCTACGGAGTACCCAAAATACCTCTACGTTAATTAAAAGAATTGCTACCGCTGCTGCTTAGCAATTTGCCTCTGCCTCTGCTGTTAGCAATTTGCGTTGCCGTTGCTGCAATGGCGCGGTGTTGGGGGCGTAGTGATCGGCTGGAGGCGGCGCGGTTTCAGGGGCATAGGGGTCGGCTAGAGGCGGCGTCGGGTGACACGGCCGCGTCGGTCTTGAGGCGGCGTGGTGTCAAGGGCGTCGCCGGCGACGCTTCAAACCCTAACAAGCAAGGGCACGAGTTTTTCCCCAAGCTTTGCCTTGATGCAGCGTTCGTTTGCACGTTGCGACGCGGCGCGTTCTGCAGACACGTGCAGCAGTACTCACACGGGGTTTTTTCGTCAAGTCAGGTCAGAAAGAGAATTAAAAATGAGAAAAGGAAAAGAAAATATGAAGAAGTAAAAGAAGTGTCATGCAACGAAAGAATTCATGTGGTGAGTGTCAAATTCTGAAATGCCAACATATTGAATATCAAATACCGAAATTTCCTCATTTAGCCAGCTCTACTCTAAGGCTATGTTTTTATCGGCTTATAAGGTCTTATTTGTCTTATTTGGGGTTAGGACTTATTATCGTTTAAAGTAAAAACGATTTGTTTTTTTGAATCTTTTTTTCTATCTCAAAGATTTGTCTAAAACCTTTAAACATAAGTGGAACGAAGCGGATCCAACTCTCGAGACTACCTCGAGAAGCTCTTGAAGTTAGAAGACAAGTTAAATAAGTTAAATAAAACAAATAAGTCAAATAAGATAAGCCAATGAGAACAGGGCCTTAATATTGACTTCTAACTAGGGTAGACTAGTCAAGTATTTGTACGAGTTTGCTTCGAATTCAAATTAGATTGGTGCACTCCAAATAAATTGTGTTATTATTTTTAATCTTTGATACTGGAAGTGGAGCAGTGGAACATATCGTGATTCTTTTTTTAAAAAAATCAAACAACCAACAAGAGATCAACAACAGTTCATAAATCAGATCACAACAATTCATAAATCATAAAGACAAGGAGCAATATGAATTAGTGGATTTCAAAAGAGACTAAGCACAAATTCATATTGCTTTTAACATCTAAGACCATGTCAAGAAGTATAATCTGTCGACACTGTAGATATTACGTACAATCCATCACAGTGTTTCGTATGCTTAACTACTAAATTTATACTTTGTCCAAGTATGGGAAGAAACAACGTTAACAGTCTTGGTAGGTTAAAAAGGAATAAAACCATGCGTGCTACTGTGCTTAAGTCCAATCCTATCTGTGCCATCCCTTAATGATTTTTCCGTTCTATGCCATCATAATTGCTCAATTATTTCATATTTGTCATTGGTGAAAAAATTATCTTGTTTGTTTAACCTATGTAAACATTAAAAAAAAAAAATCAAAATATCACATATTTATGAGTATGCATCAATTTGAATGTACATTTTTTGATATTTTTAAAATTAATCTTTTATGTTAAAAATATTTTAAGTGTAAATTAAATATATAAATTTTCTAAAAATACTAAATATATATAGATTGAAAGTATTGCAAATCTGATAACACCATGATTTTTTAAGATTTTTTTGATAAGTTTATATAGTTTAAACAAAAAAGTTAAAATTTTTTTCCAATGATACAAAGGGCAAAGATCCAGCAATTATGATAACAGATAGGGAGAGGTCATTAAGCTGTGGAATGTAAGAAAGAATCGAACTTTGCAGTGGTATAAAACAATTGCATGAAAACATGTATTTTTTAAGGGCTAATTGCATACATGCCATTATTAAGTTTCGATTTTGTAGAAATGCCATTACAAAAAGCAAAATTATTGTCATGCCTTTTTTGCGAATTGTTGCAAAAATGCCATTATTAAGTTTCGATTTTGTAGAAATGCCATTACAAAAAGCAAAATTATTGTCATGCCTTTTTTTGTGAATTGTTGCAAACATGCCATTTTGAGGGTTGGCCGGCTAGAGTGAACAAAAATACCCTCATCTTCTTTCTCTATCCTCTTTCTCCTTCGTCAGGTCCTCTCTCTATCACAAGCAGAGTGAAGGGAACGGGTTCTAGCGCAATTTTTAACAATTTCTACCGCTAGCACTTAGGACATCATGCAAGTAAAAGGATCACATATCGTTAGCCTTGAAGCGCAGTCGCAGTAGAACGAAAATCGAAGTAGCTGAATCCAACATTGCGTGCGTCGAGGTACAGCAAGTAGTTGTTCACGTCGAGTCGAACGTCCCCTCTTCGCTCATCACCACCGCAGCAACGTCACACGTACTGCCATAGAGGAAATAGTTGATCTCGTTGACCTTGTCCTCTTTATCACACATCAGCACCGCAATAGCGTCTTCACGGTATCCACACGTCTAGGAGTGGAACGCTGTGCGCCGGTGTGCTAGCATCACACGTGCACGGTTAGGGAATCTAGGAATCAATATGGGGGTGTGATGGCTAGACTTACGTGGTGGCGAACTAGTGTACGTGCATCGTCATATCGTTTCTCTTTATATAGGGCGTACTAATAGGTTTCTACGCTAAAGACCCATTAGGATTTTAATCCTATACAGATTAGTATTCGTGAAACTATTTTTATACGAATCGATATCCATAAAACCTAATGAATCTAATTGATTAGACAAGTTTGACCGGTTTTGGAGTTAAAGGGAGGGAATTGAGGGTTTGTATGCGGCTTTGGAGTTGAGGAAATTGAGGGTTTGTTTGCGCTGCTTTAAGTTATAGCTCCAGCGGGGCGAAATGGACCTTTTCCAAACGAAAACACTCGGACGCCCTCTCCGCGAGTGCGCGACCTTACGAACCTCGGAGATGGCGGCTGCCGACGAGGCGTGGTGCCGGGAGACGGTGCCTCGGGTGATGGAGCTGGTGAGTCCGCGTCTTCCCCAGCGCGACGCCTGCGCCCTGCTCTCTGTCAGCCCCTGGTGCCACCGCGCCCTCATCGCCAGCCCCAAGCTCTGGGAGGTGCGCTTCGCCGTCCGCGTGCACCCTCCACCGCTACCCCCACCGCGCTTCTTCGCAGTGATTCACGAGTTTCTCAAACCAGTTCCTGCTCCCGTGCTGCCCGCCCTTGGTTTTCTTCTGTTAGTTTCGAATCCGTTGCCACGGAGGGTAGTGACTAGTGAATGGTTGTAAAATTCTTTTCTTCAATTTCTTGGATTGACGAAATCAGGAGAGGCTGCGTGTCTTCTCACGACCTGGAGGTCTGATTTGTTGAGCGCTGTACAGTATTAGCACAATGAGATGTCTTTAGTTCGACATTGTCACTCCTTGGGCAGCACAGAAATACTGGCTTTGATGTAGTCACAGAGAAGACCGCTTTTCTACTTCGTAATATCAGGAGACTCAACTAATAAGTGAACACACTGAACCGTGCCTTAAAGAGTATCACCGAGTTTTCACAAAAAAAGTTCGTATTTTTGCCTGCTAGGGTTGAAGTCCAACCTATGGGATGTTTACTAACCAAGGTTATTATTTTCTACGAACAAATTATTCCTAGTTATCTTCTGTGCAGTCTGTGCTTACACTTAATTATTTTCCCCTAGCATCTACCCTTTTGCTATGCCCTTCTTAGGTCCATGAGCTTATATGTTATCTTGCTTAATGATCTTGATTTTTTTAGTTTATTACGTACTGCCTCCTTAACAAATTAAGTATAGGTACTTGATCTGCATGAGATGAAGAAAGCTGGTGATCGACTTATTTCAGCGCTTTCACTGGTAATCATATTCCTAAGTTTTGAAGTCTTCTGAATGATAATTCATCCTATTTTACAGTCATTACTGATTCCATGTATCTTTATATCTTGTAATGCTGCAACGCCACTTGGTTTATTAGAAGCTTGGTGTTATATCTTAGTCCTGCTTGAGTAGCTTTGATGACGTGCTATTCCATTCTTATTTAGGCAAGATATCGTTATCTCAAAGTACTTAACCTTGAATTTGCTCAAGATATTGATGACCAGCATTTTCTTCATCTAAAAGAAATGGTACAATTTTCTCTTCTTTTTTTTTACTTAAACTTTTAGCTGTAACGTGAAGCTTCAACGTAAATCGTTCAACATGCGATGATTTGCAGGGTGGTATCTCACTGGAAGAGTTAAAATTCCTGAACCTAAATGCATGTCAGAAAATTTCTGATAGAGGCATTGAAGCTGTTACCAGTCTTTGTCCAAATCTTCAGGCCCTTTCTATCTATTGGATTGTTGGGTACATATCTTGTTTAATGTTTTCTTTGCTGTACATTACCTGCGTTTCTAATTGTTGGACATTTTGTTGGTTCAGACTGACAGACACAAGCATTCGACACACTGTGAAGAATTGCAAGCAGATAATGGACCTGAACTTGAGCGGTTGTAAGGTGTTATTGTGGCATGCAATTTTCAGTTTACAGTATGTTTGGTTCCAGTTTTTTCTAATGATCAAGCCTGCATCTATGGAAATGCTGTGCTAAGCTGTTCATTCTAAATTTCCAGAATCTTCTTTTGCTATATCCTTCTACAATAAACTTTGTATATTTAATAATTTTGTTGGTTCAGTCAATAGACGCAATACTCAACACTATGGGTATGCAATACTTTCCTTTTGTCCTTTTCTTTCCAAATGTGCAACAGGAATTTTGTTTTACTTGAATCAGGACGACATTCTTATTATATTCCTGTTTCATGATGAGTTGGTTTTTGGAACTATACAATCTAATTTGAATGGTTGGACCAAATATATGTGCTTATTATTTCTGGCCCTAGCACATAGCAATTACAGTACACTGTACATGATTACTTTGTATATCCTTTTCTAGTCTTGCACGTTGCAGCTGAGAATACTGCAATGTTGGAGTTCTGATGTCTTTTTGGACTAATATGGTGATTTCGAAACATTAATTGTAGATTGCAACTTACATTTCTTTCTCTTATTTGTCATGTCTTTTTGCCCCCACACAAATATAGTACATCTGTAGACAACTGAGTCAATACAAGCTGTCTTTGTGATTGCAGAATATCTCAGATAAAGGTATGCAGCTAGTTGCTGATAATTATACACGGCTAAAGAATCTGAACATAACCAGGTACTGTTGGATGTTGGAAGCACATTCATTACATCATGCTTACAGTTTGTGAGATGTTTACTGGGATCTTTGATGTTTACAAATTTGGTGGGCTTGGATAGGAAACAGAATTTGGCAATTGAATATCCTGTATCATATATTTTGTAGGTGCATTAAGTTTACGGATGATGGATTTCAAGGAGTGCTTCAGAAATGTTCTTCTCTTGAAAGCTTGAACCTTTATGCCCTTTCAAGGTAATATGTCTATAATAATAGATAATTCCGTCTAGGAGTGAATTGGAGCGTCTAACAACTTATTTCACATCATGCAGTTTAACCGACAAGGTTTATACAAAGATAGGATCTTTAGCTAATCTTACATTTGTAGACTTATGTGGGGCCCAGGTAACTGTTTGTTTTCATTTATTTTGAATTTTAAACCATCAAACCATTTTGTAATAATTTACCAATTCGGGGTTCCCAGAATCTAAGCGACGATGGCCTTGCCTGTATATCAAGGTGTAGAAGTTTAACATATCTCAATTTGACTTGGTAAATCAAGAGTAACTTTTCCTCCTTTTTTTTCCTGTCAATAAAATGAAACTTTGTTGATTGATCTTGCAATCGCCACGTTACAGGTGTGTGCGTGTAACTGATGTTGGGGTAGTAGCTATCGCACAAGGTTGCCGGTCCCTTGAACTACTAAGGTAATGCAGTAATTTTGTTTTTCCTAAAGACGGTGCTTTTATTGTGGCTTATGCACATTCTGTTCTCATGTATGCAGTTTATTCGGAATAGTTGGGGTAACTGATGCCTGTCTGGAGGCTTTGTCAAAATCTTGCCTAAATAGTCTCACAACTCTTGATGTAAATGGCTGTGTTGGTATTAAGGTAAAGACTTGAGAACTCTCTCTACTTAGTAATTTTCATGGTCTCCTTCCAATTTTGTCATTCAGCCTCGGTTTTTTTAAGTTTGTTTTAGTCAAATTAATGTGATGATTGCTCAGAAATCAGCAAAGTGGCCTATGGCACAGACCATGAACCATAAATTGATTTGGCTGTATCCTGTCTAGCAAGCTATTATTTAGCAAAACAACCAGACATTATTTTTTGTGCTGTTTGTGCATTATATTTCTTAATTTTTTTTTCCTGCTCTTATTCCATAATACGCGAATGACATTAGGCAATTGCCTTTAACGTGATGATTTGTGCAAAACACATTTCAGTGCTTGTAGAACAGGTAGCTGATTGGGGAAACAAAAGAGTGTGTCATATCAACAAAGGATACTTAATTTTTGCATTCATTTCCGTAATTTTATTGTTTAACAGAAGAGGAGCCGAGATGGCCTGCTTCAGCTTTTCCCGTTCTTGAGTTGCTTTAAAGTGCACAGCTAGGAACAATACTGGATTTTCTACATTTGCTATTCTACATGAGGTCATTCGTCTTGCTGGCATTTTAAAACATGTTGAAAGGGAATCACACTAAAAAATGGAGCAAGACAGTTTTGGCCTCGTCCTTGTTATGTTTGTTCAATTGATTTTCTCAATATGTGTGACATGTATATTTACATTGTTATGAAATTTTAAAGCTGTGAAAGTTGCCTATTATTTGTAAAATGATGTTATGGGTCCGTTTACCTTTTTGTGAACGACCAAATTTTGTGTTAATTCAGTGTCTTTTAGTTCTTGCCCATTTCTTAATTCGTACTGTTTTGATTTGTCAAAGTATAGTTGATTTATTTTGTGTGTTACTATTTTCTGGTTATCAGCCTTTTTGTGTGTTATATTTTCTGGTTATCAGCATTTTTCTGGGTGAAATTTGTTCATTTATCTAAGAATTATCGTGGGATTTTTTTGACCTTAGAAAACAAAAGAAATATCTTAAACATTGCCAATTGTTTGTATACACAAAGATACAGATATCCTCCTGTAGTCCTGTGGCTGTCAGGCCCCGAAGAACCTGAAGAAATTGGGGAATTTTGGCAGAGATTTAAGATGAAAATTTGGGAGATTTTGGCTAGAATTAGGGATGAGAAAGGAAGAACAGAGGTGTACGGACGGACTTGTTTCCTATTCTCATTTCATTTCATAGAGTTTACAAGGCAAATCTGAGCTCTTATAGCCGGAGACAGAAAGCTGAAAAAGAAAACACGTGCACAGGCTATAAATTCAAAGCTAAACGACAAGAATATGAAAGTCAATAGTAAAAACGAAAATCCCTTTAGGCCGCCCGATTTACTTAACCGAGCCGGTATCTTATCATCTCAGCCGTCCATCTATTTAACTCTTCGTTCACCTCGTGTGATCCTGACAACACACCCCGGTGATCAAAAACCCGAAACGGGTCCTGAAACTGCCTTCCCACTGGGCCGGTTAACCGGCAGAAGAAAACAGCAAAAACCAGATGAATTTGAATCATCTGGGGCGGCCGAGCAGTTTGCAAACGGTTTTTACCAGTTTTTCCACGGTTTTTGGCGAGAAACCAATAGAACAAACTGGAAATTGAAAAAATTGAAAAGATGCGCAAAAGAATCTTCAAAAAAATATGGAAAAAAATCATATATGCCTAAGATATAAGTCATGGTAATTTGTATAAATGTAGAAAATTTTTTTGTCATGACCTATGTTAAAAATTGATGTTTGGAACACATGTACATATGACATATTATACATACATATATTGCAATACAAATATTTAGACATTAGACATACAAATATATGTAGAAAAACCGGTATGAATACATACATATATTGCAATACAAATATTTAGAAATTAGACAATATTTCCATCAAACACATATATTATACATGAACACATCATGTTTCCATCCAAATATTTTTTAAACACATAAAAAATGCTGCAAAGCCCCTGGATCCGGCCCATTTCCAGCATTTTGGACTATTCATATTTTTTAAACACATAAAAAGTTTCACCACATCTTTGATTTGAAATTTAAGCATGAAAATGATGTAAATTTGAAATTTTGTTTTGTACAAGTTGTTCTAAAAAAGTCCTAGTTTTTTTACAATTTTTTTCTGAATTTTCTCATATTTACAAATTTAAATTTGAATTTGCGAGTTCGGCTGAGCAAAAACCGGCGGTTTTCGAAGCCGGACCGCAGCGGTTTAGCGAGAAACCGCCGGTTTTTGCGGTTTTCCGAACCCTGCCCCACCTCCCCCCCCTTTTCACTCTCTGTAGCTTCAGCCTTGTCCTCACGGCGGGAATGCTAGGAATACTTCTTAATGAATTCTGCATCTTCCCACGTTGCCATATCTGGGTCAAGATTAAGCCAGTGAACCATCCACGGAATAACTACTTTACCCTTATGTCTTAGAATGCCAGCATTCAAAGAATAATTGGGCACAGCTTAAGCATCTAAGCTTAATTGAGTGATTTTTTCCCTACAATTATCATCACCCTCGTAACTTTTTGATACCTCCTTGATCCATTCTAGTATCACCACTGAAACATCACTTACTTCCTCAGTATGATTTATCCTGGATAGTGCATCAACTGCCTTGTTCTCCTTTCCCCTTTTATATTTTATTTTATAGTCATAGCCCAATAAATTAACCAACAATTTGTGTTGAACTCCTTCTGTGATCTGCTTATTTAGATACTTCAAGCTCTCTTGATCAGTTCTAATAACGAGGGAAGTACTGACAAAAGAATGTTTCCACTTTGTTGACACCCAATTTTGGGCTTAGCTAAAGCTTATAGATGGCTAATAGTTTTAATAAGGAAGAAGATTCCTAATCGGCTACGGCGAGTTAGAATTGAAAACCTTATCCGATGAGGCCAATTTAGGAAGGCTCTGGAAGGTAGTGTTCGAATTAGTTGCGTAGTATATTTTAGACATGTATTTAGATAAGTTTCTATTTAGAGAGAGTCCTAATTGTATATTGAGTCGGTTAGGTTATCTATAGTAAGTTTGAGAGTTCGAGTCGTATTGTATCGAGTCCATGTTTTGGGTATAAATACCCAACCTATATAATGGAAAAAAAGGTCTCCGACCAATCAATCTACTATTTCAGTGCAATTGTCTTTTCAATTCGTAGGAGTAGCAGTAATTTAGTTCTATGTATTTTGCTTTCGATCTACTTGTTACGCATCACCTTCTCGATCGACTTCATGATACGATCCTAAGTAAGTACTATTTCAGTTTCAGTTAAGTCCGATCTTCTTGTTTTGTTTATCAGAATGCTATTTTTGTCGATATTGTTGTGTATCGCCGTTTCGTGCAAAGGGTTAGGTTTTACCTTCGTTTTATCTGTTTGTAGCTTGCTATTTAGCCGATAGTCTGTTTACCCTCGTTCTATTGATTTGATTAACTTGTTAATCTAGCCAATAGTCTATTTATCCTTCGTTCTGTCGGCTAGACGATCTAATCAGCTAGTTGATAGTCCGTTTACCCCTTGATCTACTATTTAGTCCATCCTGTCGGCTTAGTAATATATTGTTTACCCTTTGAATCTATTGGTTTAGATCAATAGTTTCTGCTAATTTTACATCTATCGGTTTAAGTCTCAATTTAATCCGATAGTTCTATTTACTTTTGGATCTATCGAGCTTTTGACTTTGTCCTAAGCTCGATAGATTATTCTCATATTCTTGGATTTAATTGGCTAATCTAAGTTGATTAATTTATTTACCTTGTCAATTATTGGTTAAATCGGCTGGCACGCCCTAAACACTAAACTTGGTGCTGACGGGATTTCAAAACCCTAAGCCCATAGTGTGTTTAAACCGACTGTCAACTTTTAGCGTGAACACACTTCTTGCCAATTATTGGTTAAATCAGCTGGCACGCCCTGAACACTAAACTTGGTGCTGACAGGATTTCAAAACCCTAAGCCCATAGTGTGTTTAAACCGATTGTCAACTTTCAGTGTGAACACACTTCTTGAGGGCTTCAATAATAGTAAGAGCTTCCTTATCATAGGTTGACATAGTTGCTGCCCTGGAGCCAAGTGCCTTGCTCATGAATGCTATAGGGTGGTGATTTTGCATCAAGACAGCTCCAATTCCCCTACCCACTGGCATCAGCTTCTAGAATGAAGGGTTGGGAGTAGTCTGGCAGAGCAAAAACAGGGGCCTTAACCATTGCTTCTTTTAATTGTTAGCATGCTTCTTCCTGTTGGGCATTCCACTTGAAGGAATTTTTTTTAAGGCTTCAAACCAATGCGCTCCAGATTTGATACCAATTAGTTAGGCCCCGAAGAACCTGACAAGAAATTGGGGAATTTTGGCAGAGAATTAAGATGAGAGTTTGGGAGATTTCGAATAGAATTAGGGATGAGAAAGGAAGAACAGAGAAGCACGGACGGACTTGATTCCTCTTCTCATTTCACTTTATAGAGTTTACAAGGCAAATCTGAGCTGAAAAAGAAAACGCGCGCAGGCGATAAATTCAGAGCTAAACGACAAGAATGTGAAGTGACTAGAAAAAACGAAAAACCCTTTAGGCCCCCCCGATTTACTTAACTGAACCGGTATCTTATCATCTCAGTCGTCCATCTATTTAACTCGTCCTTCACCTCGTCTGATCCTGACACTGGCATGTTCTAAATGTTCTCCTTGAAAATCTATAGTTCAATTTCTGGAAGACTTCATGTTTTGATTAAGAGTATATATACATGTGCAATGAGTTGTCATGTCTGGAAAACTGCTGTGAATGAAAAGTTGTGGGCCCTCCTATCTTTGGAGAAGCCAAAAAATTATTTAAAATTGTTTTGAAAGATTTGAGAAGAAACACTAAAATCTTAAAAAAAAAAAAGGCTACAAAGCACCAAAACATTTGGCTGGCATAAAAAACAAATGTCCCATTGTACATTACACTCTGATTTTAAGACGAAAAGAACGGGTATAGCTCCAACTATCAAAATTGGTTATTTAATGGCTCATTTTACACCATAGATGGTTTTGCTGATGAGGTATCCTTTTTTACCATGTCACCTGCACATATAACATGGTTAATAATTTCCAAACTCTGAAAATATTAGAAAAATTCTCAAAATTACTTTTCAGGCTTAGGATCACAGGAAAAATATTTCTAAAAAGTTAAATATTCACGACTAATTTCTTGACTAATTCAAGCAAAACCAAAACAAATTAGTTTGAAATTTTAAACTTTCAAATTTTATAAAATATTTTCTCATGATCCTTATACCTCAAAGTAATATTTCAAGTATATTTTTGGAATTTCCAAAATTTGGAAAATCACAAACTATATGCCACCATAACTTGGATAAAACCGAATGCTACAACAGCAAAAGCACTAGCTCACCCAAGGTGTAAATTGACCCAGAATAGATAAGGATGTTAAATAACTGATTTTATAGTTTTTCTTATTACCACAGGATTCCACGATTCAGTTCCATGCCTATATACACACTTCCATGGGTTCCACTGGTTTTATATTTTTTCAAAAAATACTGTGGGACCCGGCGATTCAGTTCCATGGCTATAACACATTTCCAAGGGTCTCATTGGTTATATAGTTTTTTAGCTCCTTAGTTATAACACACCTCCAAGAATAATGAGACCCATAATTATAACACACCTCCAAGAATAAAACATGTAGTTTTTTTAGTATAATAAAATGTCTATTAGATCATTGACCAAAGGGTTAAAAACTATTACAACGCAATTCCACCTATTGAACCAACACCTACTAGAAACGACATTAAGATAAACATGCATTCTTCTCATTCGAATTAAGCATTTGTAGCATGCGTGATACAATACTTGCACTAATAATATCATACTAAGAATTTTATGTACGTTTTGAAAACATGCTTTTTTCTTTCTAGACATGATGCATGAACACACCCTCCACTGTTCTTCTCTAATCTGTCTCCGTAGACCGCATCTGTAATCCGACAAAAGCATCCGACGTTGTCGTGAAGAGAAACTCTAAATAACAACTCGGCACAAAACTCCCATCACAAGGAGAGACAAATCTCAATAGCCCACAAATGGATCAGGGACCATGAGTATTAACCTATCAAAGACGTCATCGAGAAGGCCGCCGAAGACAACTATCACACCAACGAATCTAAGAAGAGATTTTATTATCATACAAGCTGTTCCGTCATTAAAGACAAGATAGACAGCAAACCCTAATCCTAAAAAACTAGATATAACTAAAAATTGAAACTTCAAGATAAGAAGAAAGCCTCCATTACCTCTCTAACTCCACCTCCCCAACTCCGACAACCTCATTAGAGTTAGGAGAGCGAGAGAACCAATAAGCTTAGCTAGAGGATGACTCGCCGTTTTTTATTCCGCCACCGGCGTCGTCTAATCTGCTGATTCTCTCTCTCCCCGAAAACCTGTGGTTGACGGTATGAAACTAGGGATGTCATGTTTCTTAACCGTTAAGCCTGGTTGGACCCAAAAAAGTGTACCGTCAAACAAATAGGCCAATTATCCACCAGCAGAAACACGTTTAGTGGTGACAGAAACAATATTTTCTGAGAAGACAAGATTTTCATCTGTGTATGTTTGTATTACAAGATGGAATAGTAGAATCACAAAACCAGAACGAAAAGAGAACACAAACGGAGAAGCGAACCGAAGCGCAGCCGCAATGAACTCTTACAAAAGTGTGTAGTAGGCTTATTCTAATAATTCTTCCATTTAAAAACACAAGCAATTTTTTACTTAGACTGGTAAAAATTGTAATCTTGGCTCAATAATACATTTTATATATATTTAGATTGATCATATCAAAATGCTCTCATGATACTCTACTTTCACTATATTTCTTAACTGCAGTAATCTAAAATTTAAAGCCAAAATTTATTATCGGAGACCGTACAAACGTCAACAATGCCCAGTATTTTGAAACCATAGGAGGACAATTTTTCCACGACAGACCACATTCACAAGGGGCGCGGGGCGCGTTTGGTTCGCTGCATGCTCCACACCCTGCATCTCCACGTGCAGCTCGTCCATAGTTTGGTTGCCAAACACGTTGCTCAGCCTGGCTCCAACGATGCAACGTAAGATGCGGAGCTAGGCCCACAAGAAACGAGCGATCTGACCGTTTCCCACGAGCCAGGCTCGCATGATGCGCTCTACAGGCAACACAAAACGACTAACAAGACTAAGGTGTAATGTGTAGTTCCCGTTCAAACTTTTAAAAATGTTTAAAAATTTAAACGACATCCAAATTCAATGAGACAAAAAAATAGAATCATAGGTTCAAGTACGGGGTCTTAAAAAAATTTTAGATTTTTTTAAATTTTTATTTTTAGTTTTTGAATTTATTGATTTTCTAATATTTGTTTTTTAAATTTTTTTTTGTTTTTGAATTTATTTTTATTGTAGTATTTGTTTTTGATTTCCCTCTCTTGAATTTGTTCATCATATTTCTCTCCTGGTGCAGCCAACCAACCAACATCTCTATGCAGCCTGTACAATCTCTTGCATCACCTCAGCCTAGCTCTCACCAGCCTGACTGACCTCATACAGCCTGACTAAGCTCATACGGCAACCAAACAGACCTAAGGACTATCAGCTCATGGTGAGGGTAAAGCATCAATTACTAGTAATACAGCATGCTTAGGGTGAAAATATATCTGCACTGAAGATAGACATTATAGGAGTACCATTCCCATTGAAGGTAGAACACAATGGGTCTTCTGAACCTTGTTCCCAGCGTAGAGCATTACCTGAATGGGCTATCCTCAGGTAAATAGAGGGCCTAAAGCCACAAACCACGTTCTGTGAATCAGAAAATCCACAATGACAGTGACAAATTGCCTATGGGAGTACAAAATATGAAATCATGAATGGTCTGCTAGCTTAACCATGCTACACCAAAAGAAAGCTAGCTCTGCTTGGACCATTAAGCCTGGGGCTTCTCTTCGGCTTTCTTTGGCTGTCAAGAAAAGCAGATCGTAATCTTATTAATAACACTTGACAATATATTCAAATCATGCGTAACGAAATACTAAACAGGAAGCAGATCATGCATATTTAACAGAAAACACTGCCCTTCGGTCATCATATCATCCAAACTACACACAACAGACCTACATACAATAGAACAATGACATAATTGGGAAAACGAAGATAAAATGTTTCCATGTTCAAAGCAAATGAATCTAACATCAGGGATTTAAGAACTGGTGAAAACTGACCGGTTACTGGCAATCCTAGTGGGATCTCATTGTTAAATTAGCAAACTGTTCAGGGTATTTGATAGCATATTTCAACATATTTTTTTTCGCTGTTATGGACCTATTTTGAACGTAGGAATTTCATAGGGATTTTGCACAAATTTATTATGAAATAGTTTAGCCCCTGTGGGAAACAGGAAAATTTCCTGCACTCCAAAAACACAGATCTACAGGATGGTGCTGTTCTAGCCTGAAGGGAACACTGTTCACCAAGGCGACCGCATCAAGGCACGAGCCAGAGTCGTGCCACCACAATTTGGTGTTAATCAGAAGACTAAGCAGGCACAGAGCCTACCGGAGTTGGGCAGTGAGAGGCATCTGAAGCAGAGGTGAGGCAGCTCTGAGCAGGGTCAACAGCGGTCCAAGTTGCATTTAGGCAGCATTGAAGTTTTAGAGTGCAAAAGGGCGGCCAGAAAGGGGGAGCCAATTTACATACCAAGTTAGGGTTCAAGATTTGACCTCCTGAGTTCCATTCAACACCGCAGCTTTGCCCAATCCGTCATTTGTTCTCAGTCTGTCATCGCTTCCTCTATTTCTCAAGTCTTTGCCATTGCAGTGGCATCTGCAAGGCCTAAGCAATCACTCCCACCGTCACTATCGCCATCTTGTCTTGAATCCATCATCCTTGCCAACACTCCTTAAAGGCATCACAATCACTCAGGTGCTTAATCCATCGCGCTCCCTGCTTGCCCAGGTATGGTTCACTCTGCTCACGTCTGCTCACATGCCCTATCTGTCGCTTCCTCTGCTGGCAGTTCCAGCTCATTCCTGCCATCTACTGTTTGGCCATACAGGCACCCTAGCCGTAAGTGGCCTTCCACAGTCCCACTGCCAGTAGTGCCAGCCAACTGACTAGGGGAACACTGGGGGGGAAGAACACAGAGCCACTGAACTACAAGATAGTCATGGTGCTGCCTCTGACAAACCCTGTATGTGAATTGCTCAAGTTCTAGCAGCACAACAGCACTAAAATAGGGAAAGATAGTTAGATGACACCGGACAACTTATTGAAACCTAACTGCAAGGAGCCATTACCATAGGATACAAAAAGATAATCTGTGAAAACCACGTAAGCAATTAAGCACTACAGGTGTATCAAAACCACTTTTGGTTTTGGGCATGATTGTGGGGGAGGGGCATAGTTGTTCATTTTGTTTTTGTACTAGTTTAGGGGTAAATTGTCTCAACATGATAGCTGAGGGCATAATATGGACTTCTTCGTTCTAAGATCTATCCACAAAAGGACATGCTGTAGATCAAACCACTTTTATTTAGTAAAGGTAGACTTTAACTTTTAATGTAAAAATTAACTTTACAAAAAACATTATAAGTTCTCATAAATGGTGCAGTGCATCACATGATTAGTGGACAGTTCTGCAGGTTGAAAACTCCCTTAAAATTAAATTAGCTCTGAACGAAGGAAATTTACTTGATAACATTTTGTTGTGAAATAAAAAAGGGAAGTTAGACTTTTATTCTCAACACAAAGGGTCTAAGGTAACCTAAAATGGCCATTCCAAATAGAGTTTAGTTGTTATTTATTTAATCTTGTGAAAGTTTCATTGTCAAGATCTAGTGGCTACTAGTAGATAGCAAGAGTTTGAGGGTCAGTCCAGCAACAAAAGTAGCAGCATAAGAACTAACATGTTTACTGTTCAGAGAATTAACAAAATTAATTACCCTTGAATGCTGATTTAGTTCAGAACTTCAGATCCATCCTCTATGAAAAAGCTTCTATCAGAATAATCTTCTCAGGAAGAGAACAATGCACACAAAGGATTTTAGTAAAATACTTGATTGTAGCTCACACAGCCTTGCATTGGCACTTAGCAGTAACTGTATTTAGAACCTTTTTACTAACCATACAGCCTTTAAAATATCAGTGGCAGAGAGACAGTAAGAATTCATATAATATTTTTATGTTCAAAGCTTGTCTTGGTTACAACAGGAAGGACTTAAGAGTTAAGATCATAGATGTTCATCCATAAATCTAAACACAAACTTCAAAAAACATTCTAGCTGTAAGCTCTAGCTTTTAATTACTATGGGAGGTACTAAAAGAAGATCCTATGCTCATATGCAACCAAATGCAAGTTGCTTAAACAAGCAGGGCAAAATAACATTCATGTCACAGAGTAAAAGTAAAGCATTTCTTGCTTCAAAGATATAAATGTCAGATGATAACTAAGAACAGGTTGGACATAAGAAACAAAATAACATGGTAGATTTGCTACACATGCATGCTCTGTTGGAATGAATATCTGAACATCTAGACAAATGATAGAAGGATAATTAATGTCATGGATGAATTATTCTGTTAGGGCTAATAGCTGAACACACAAGATCCTCAATTTAATAATTTAGAGCAAACCAAGTAACCAACCAAAAAATTGTTGCATAAAACAAGAATAAAGGAAAACTACCGCACATGTGGCGCTATTAACAAAGTATCATATCTCAGAAAATTGGTACCTATGGATGGGCATGAGCACTGTTGAACTTACTAGAAAGTTTCTGGATTACGAATTAATAAATTAATCTCTCATATTAATTACCAAGCTAAATGACAGTCAAACTTTCAACAGAAATTTCCCCAATTGCATGAATGTTTATAACAGTGAATGAATCATGAGCCAGGTGATCATAAATATATGCCTTTGGACTGACATGATGAATTCTACTATGAGCTTTCAACAGAAATTTCCCCAATTGCATGAATGTTTATAACAGTGAATGAATCATGAGCCAGGTGACCATAAATATATGCCTTTGGACTGACATGGTGAATTCTACTATGAGCTTTCAACATTCATGCTAACTCTTTCTTATTAAAATGTGACTGAATCACTGAATGCTAATTGAGAAGTTATCAACCTGTACCGACACGGTGGACCTCAACAAAAGTACTCCCTCCGTTTCACAATGGTTGTAGTTCTAACTAAATGCACACAAAATAAGGAGACGTGAAAAATAACTTGTCTACCCTTATTTAATGAAGGGTAGTTGAACAGATTAGCTAAATAGATGGCTGTATTGATAAAGGGTACAAAGGTCATATTGGCTCTAAAATTGCATTGGAATGTGAGAACTATAACCATTTTGATAAAAATTTTGAATGTTAGAACTACAACCATTGTGAAACGGAGGAAGTAGAAAACTACGTAACAACATGTAGCGGCTAACAGCTGGAAAGAATCATGCACCTAGCTGATACAACATGGCACATTTGTTGGGTAACACCATATAAGTAGTAAATTCGAGATATGACTCCTAGCTGTTACCAAATCCCAGCCGCAAGCAAGCTGAACATGCATACGAGGTGTTCGACGAAACGAATAGTACTCATCAAACTACATAATCACCGAACGTACACAACGTTAACACGCACAAGATGAATGGACGGTAACCTACATAGGCGCCCGCGATCCCAAGATTTGGTCGAGCGAGTTGAACACAGCCTAGCAAGAAAAAGAAAAGAAGGAAAAAATGGCGCACCTTGAGGCCCGGGAATGACATGCCAAGCTCCTCCTCGGGGATGACGACGGGCCACTTCTCCCCAGCCTCGCGGAACATCTGCTCGGTCTCGAGAAGGCGGCCGCGGGCGAGGATCTGCTCGCGGATGCCCTGCGCGGTGGCGCCGTCGGCGGCGACGAAGGCCTCCTCAGCGCCGTTGAAGTAAGTGATGAGGACGCGCGGGGGCGGCAGGGGCTTGGGGTCCTCGTCCGCAGCGGCGGGCGTCGAGGGGAGGCGCCGCAGCTCGACGGAGCAGGCGGGGTTGGAGTCCCTGGCCTTGCGGCCGTTACACTGCGCGAGGAGCTCCACCACGGCCGCCTTCCGCGGGTCCAGCGGGCTGTACTCCACCAGCACCTTGGAAAGGAGCTTGAGCATCTCTTCTCGCCGCCGCCGCTACCACCACCGCCACCTTCTTCCTCGCTCGCCGCCGCCACTTCGCCTCCCGAAGATCTCGTGGCGGCGCGAGGCTTCGGCCTTCGGCCTCGGGTGCAGAAACTTTGGGCTAGGTCTGGTTCGGCTGGGTTCGCCTCGGGTAGAGGTGGCCATATGGGCCAAATCTGAACCTGGTGGCCCGTTAATGTTTATCGGGTCGGGCTAGTTTGGTGCAGTGAACCGTGTTCGGCCTTGGCTTTCGGTCCATCTAGTCGGTACGGCTCGGTTCGTATAATAGCAACCACTTCGTTACTATACAAACCGGATTGGCCCGGTTCGGGGCCAAGCTCCATTTGGGGCGGTGTACTGTAGCACCTAGATTCAAAATTTTGAATATCGTCCTTGTTGTATTTCATTTTCTTCTTCCAAGCCAATGCTCTTCTTATAAAAGAAAGCACTCATTGAATTAATACTTACTGAATCTCGTCTCTCTCGACGCCGAGAATTTCGGACGTGTCCACCTTGGCATGCTTCCATCAATGCTGAAAAGAGCATTGAACGAGAAGGGAACTAAGGCAAAGCTGGTGATGTGCCACTGTATGGGGAGCTCAGAGAAAGTAGAAGTGCTTTCCTCCACGTTGAGCGTGAACTCTCGATTTCGCTATGCAAGGAAGATTGCTTATGACATCAATCGGCTAAGTCCGTCTATTGAATAATTTTTTATTGCATTCGATGTTTAGAGTAAGAATTTAAATTGTTTTGTCTCACTTTCAAGTTGTAGTGCCACGCGCCTGCGTCCCCACAGCCACGCGTCGGTCGTCTATATGCCCGCTGCTACCTGCGTATTAGGCCGAACCGTGCCGGCCCGTTGGTCTCTACACTACACGCCAGCCGGCAGCCGCCCCTGCCCGCACCCGTCCACATGCTTGGCCCCCCACAGTAGGCGTCGAGTGCGCGGCTGTGCGCCGTCCCGCGTCCACGCCATGTGGCCAGCAGGGATTGTCCACACTGTCTGAAGCGAGTCGGCCCGGCTCGCTTGATTTGTTTGGTTTGCTTTTTTTGAAAATATACGTTGCAGCTGACCATTGGATATATAGTCGTTTTTTTGACTATTTGAATCTTTGAAAATTCATAAAAATGAAAATTTTAAAAAATCTCAGATTTTTTTTCTATAAATAGGCATGCACTCCTCCCCATCCAACCATACTTTCAACCCATTCTCTTCTCTGGACTGCGAGCTAAAAAAATTAGTTGTTCCTTGTGAATTTGGGCAAAGTTTAAAATATTTTGTAAAAAATATTTCCAATTTCCAAATTCGGTAGCGCGAGGTTTATATGATTGTATCGCAGCAATATTTTGTCGTTGTATTTTTCATTCTCTAATTTGTTTGTTCAATTGTTTTGTAGCTATTTGAAATGGCCGATGGAAATTATCCGTTTGATGAATTTCATATGAGTCAGTTCGGTTTAAGACTAAAGGACTTTGAACCGTAAGGTCAAAGTGAGCCGGTTCCAGATGACGACACAGGAACACAAGGAACGAGGGAAATACCATGTGGATCTTCTGGTTCTACCCGTGCTTTGGGCTCCGATACTGTCGGATCGAAGCTAGCCCAAGTGAGCCGGTTAGAGGTGTAGGATGACTTCGACGAGTTGAAACACACTGTCAACGAGCGATAAGTGAAGTATGCAGCAAGATGTGAAATTTGTCGACAAGAAATATCGGTGGTGATAAGCTCAAGCACAAGAAACTTCAAGAGGCATGTTGTGGCGTGCAAGAAGAGAATGCATTCAAATAAGGTAGCAGCAATTGAAAACCACAACAATGATGGTATAATAAGTAATTGTGAGTACAATCCTGAAGTAGCTAGAGAGGCTTTGTATCGTCTAATTGCTTTTGAAGATTTTTCGTTATGATTTGGTGAATCTCCTACTTTTCAAGAATATATTAAAACTGCTCATAATCCAAGATTTACTAGTGTTTCTCATCAGACAACAACTAGAAATTTGAAGAAATTGTATAACACAAACAAATCAAAATTAAAAGAATAGTTTAAAACTTGCACAATTTCTATCTCATTAACCTCAGACATCTGGGTTGGTAGAGGTAGGAAAGATTATTTAAGTGTTGTTGCTCATAATGTTAACCAAAATCAGAAAATAGAGAAAAATAATTGCCTTAAGACTTATAGATGTTAATCACACAAGTGAGAATATAGTTAGTAGCATTATAAATGTTGTTCAAGAATTTGAAATAACAGATAAGATATTTTCTCTTACCTTAGATAATGCATAAGCTAATACTAGTGCCGTGAACAATTTAACACCTTTGCTAGCCACATGAATCGTTCTTAATGCATCAACG
The DNA here is from genome assembly GCA_036346145.1 of Olyra latifolia. Taxonomy (NCBI): domain Eukaryota; kingdom Viridiplantae; phylum Streptophyta; class Magnoliopsida; order Poales; family Poaceae; genus Olyra; species Olyra latifolia. Next base: position 50,180,730 of record CM070524.1, on the reverse strand, counting down.
TCTGCATGTCATATTATTAATCTAATTGATCATTTCTTCTTATAGATGTCTTTGGTGTGGTCTCGAGCCGAAAAAGTGTGTACTATGTGTTTGTTTGCCGTTCAGTGGGCTGACTGGTTATGCAAAAAAATAAGGCTTGTTTCGATGAGAAACAAATCAATTCACGGCCTCTTCATTTCATTGCTTTGACCTCCTTCCTTGTGTAGGAGTAAACAGTTTTGCTAACGGAAAAGGGGCAAGGTAACTGGAGAATGTGCCATCGCGCTCTGTATTCGTGGTGATGTGCAAGATGAGGGCCCTTAGAACATGCAGAGACCCTCTGCAGTCCAATACATGACTACAGAGACGTTGCCGCGCCCACGTGGCATGGTTTTGTGTTTTGGTGTGATAAATAAGAAGTTAGAATAGTTTAAAAAGTCAGTTTTATGTTTGTCTTTATGTTTTTGCTGTCTAGTGACAATGGGTGTACCAAAGAACTTACGTATCAAGTAAATTCTAATGTATTGTAATAAATAGTTCTAATTTTTTTGAGACAAAAAAGCTCTAATTTTTTCTATGGGTGGTCGCACTCTCCATTAACTCGGCCTGGTTAAATCACTAGCCGCAGCATTACAAATGCCAGGAGGAAAGTTTTCCAACCAGACTACAGGTTCATGACCCTCCACAGAGGCCCCTAACTTTGCAGCTGAGTGTGCAACTCTATTACATGTTCTAGGGCAAAACAAAACATTGACCATATGAAAAGAGGTCCTAATCAAATACTTAGTTTCATTGATTATCATCGCCTCTTTGTTCATATCCATTTCCAAATGGGTTAACTCCTTCTTGAGCTGTTGGGCATCTGTTTCTATCTCAATGAGATTCATCCCCATTCTTTGCGCTATCTTAATAGCATTAAGACAAGCCAAAGCTTCAGCTTGTGATGCATCAACACATGGGTAATTCTCCCGGCTGCCACCATGACAATGTGCTCCTGTTCATTATGAGCAACATCTCCCCATCTACCTGTACCAGTGCCTAGAATAAAAGAACCATCAGTGTTCAGTTTAATTAATCCTTCTTTGGGAGGTTTCCATTTCTGAACTCCACGTTCCTTCTTCTGTTCCACCTCCTGTAAAATCAAATATGATTTCAACATTTATGGGTTGGTTCTCATTGATAGCTTTGTTTTTGAAAAACCACCACAACCATAGCATTGTGAGCACCTGGGTTTGTTCTTTCTCCTGAAATTTCTAGATTTCTTCCAGGACCTGTTTTGGTCCCTGGCATTCAGCCAACCGTGTTATGAGCTCCTCTAAATAGAAAGCCATCCACACTTTCTTAACAAGTTTACACTTAAGGAAAAGATGTCCCCCATCTTCATTGTGCCTATGGCAGGCTGGACAAATGTGACATCCTAAAAATTCACTCCTAAGATTTCAAATTCAAAATCAATTAATGTTCAATTCCTAAGACTCTAGGCCGCGGCTTGGCCCAACCCATACAACCCCTCCTCTATCATGTTTAGCATAATCTAAGCCAATCTCTAACTCACCACTATATAAACTGCAAACATCCCCAATCTGCCCAAAATCAATCTGTTAACCCCCACCCAAATCCGAGAACGATATCGAGCCGCCGCAAGCAGAAGGTTGCCGTCACCGGGATTGGTGTCACCGCATCGAGGCATCATCGTTGTTCCTGAGGTAGCACTGTGATGATGCCAACCCTAAAACTTGCCGCCCTCGATGTGGAAGTCGCGTCGCCACTTGGCGGAGCCGCCGCCTAGCACCGATCATCGCTGTCACGCTGCCCGTCGCCACTGCTGGCCGTGCCTGCCCTCCTCCTCTCCTGCCGAGCACCGTTGCTCGCCGCCTCTGTCTTGCCCAAGGCACTACCATCGATGTCGCTTGCCCAGCGCCACCGGTCGCCAGGCCTCTACCTGCCAGCCCGCGTCACTTTCCTCGTCGGTGCCGTCTTGCTGTAGTCGCCGCCTGCCTTGCATGCGCCGCCACTGGAACCGCCGCCGCACAAAAAGCACTATACCAAAAGATGCCATATATACCAGTACATCAGTGTCGGTTCATATAGAACCAGAATATGAGTGCTGGTTCTAAAGGAGCACCCCAAAAAAATAGAATTGGCGACGGTTCGAATTTAGAACCGGCACAAATGCTTGCTTATCTGTATCGGTTCCTAACTAGCACAAACACATATGCATCAATATCGGTTCTTAACTAGAACCGGCACATACAATTTGGTTCTAAATTGGAACTGGCACAGGTTAAAAAAAATCAGAAGACAGGGGTTTCATTTCCTCAGGTGCCGTGTGTCCTAGTTACCCATCCACCCATTTCTTATATAGCGGGTACATGTTTTATCACGAAACAAATTTAAAATTTTTAAAAACTTGTGCAAAGTTCATATTTTCCTTTATGTGTGTGTGTGTGTGTGCATGTGTGTGTATATATATATGCATGGTAAGGGTATGGTTTCAAAATCCTTGTTGGTTTTTAAAGCAAAAATCAAAGTAAATCCCCACATAGATATATGCATTACATACATATAGACATACATGGGTTTATTAGCTATAGGGGTTTATGCCAATAATAGAATTATCAAAACGATAAATCTACGCGATTTATGCTAATAACCTAGTTTTAAAAGCCCGATTTAGGATTTAGATTTAAAATCCATCTTTTAAATCCATTTTCAATTCTTGGTGTGGATATAAAAGATTCCCTAGGAAATTAGAATCCAAAACCCCTGGTCTGGGCCAGCCGAGCTAGCCTTACCCTTTTCCTTTTTTTCGGCCCAACCCAGTCCTCTCCCATCACTCCTCCCCTCTTTTCTAGGCCAGCCAAAGCCCCTCGCCACTTGGCCCAGCCCACCCGAGCTGAGCTCCCTGCTCACTCTCTCCCTCATTCGGTCTCTCTGCTCTCTCTCTCTCTCTCTCAATCTCTCGCCCTCTCACTCAATCTCTCGCCCTCTCACTCAATCTCTCTCCCTCTCCCGAGCGCCTTTCTCTCCCTCTCTCTTTCCTTCTCCCTTGCTGGCACATTTTCTCTGCCTTGATTCGCACGTGGCGGCTTGCCCCTGCAGCCTCATCGTCCCATAGCGTTGTGCCTCCGCACCTCGCCGCCCCGTGGAGTTCCATCTCTGTTGCTCATCCGGCGTCACCTCCACTCACGCCCCTATTCCTCCCTCTCAGCCCAGCTGCACGCGAAGGAACGAGCCCCACTCCTTCCCTCACTGCCTCACCAGCCTCTAAGCCTTGCCCAAGCTCCCCACTAGCCAAATCTTTCTTTTCTCCCAAAACCGAAACCCCGGCAAGCCTTTGGCAACGGATATCCGCCCGATGGGGGAGCCATTCTCACCGGTCTTGGTACCCCCCCGGAAAGATCTTGAACCCCTCTACAACATCCTTGATCCAATCGAACTTTAGTGCCCTATAGAACCCAGGAAACCCGGTGGACCGCCACCACCCTAGATTCGCCCCCTTGTCGATTCCTCCATTCACGGTAAGCCTCGCTCCGATTCTTCGCACTCGGAGCTTCCCCATGCCATGACTAACATGCCCCAACCCCTTGAATGCCTCAGGTCTCACTGGGTGTCGCCGACGCCATGCTCTCTGTTCGGAGTAGCCAGCCTCCATGTTGCCAGAGCACCTGGGGCCATTTCCGATTGCATAGACCATGCAGGTAGACCGCACACCTCCTGTAGATGCTATAGGACCTATGTTTTAGCTCGTTCCGGCCATAGATCGCTGTTGTGGCACACGCCGCCACCGGCCGTCGCTCAAGCACGTCGCACCATCGCATCGTTGCTCCATTCCCCAGGCCGTAAGTACCTTTTGGGTGTGGGGCATCGTTGGGAATCAATTTTTAGCCTTCCTTTGTGCCACCGAGCCGAGCTCCACCGGCGCCAACCTCCATCGTTGGCCCTCTTTGGCCGTTGCGCCCATCTGGAACCGAGGAGGAAGATGACCTCCATCGGGTACAGACGCCGAGTGGCCGACATGTGGGCCTCAGTCCCCACCTTTCAATAAGTTAAAGCGTAAACCCATAATATGCTTTCAGTTAGCCCTTCACGCTTCTTGGAAAAGCCGCTTTCGGCCCAAGGCTCTCACGGGCTGTTTTTGGGCCTGCTGGGTAGCGCGCATGCGTTGTAGCCGACACCAAAACCGGCCGCGGCACAAAGGCCAGCCCACTTTCCCCTATTTTGCAATTAACCCAAGTTTCTATATTGCAACTTTAGAATTTATTTAAAATAGTAAATGATGTCTAAAAATTATGCAAAAATACTAGAAAATATGTTATGACAATCTAGACCTAGGAGAAATAGCATGACACATAATTCATATTTACTTTGCTCTGGAAAAAAGTAGACCAGTAGCAATATAGTATTTTCTAGTGAATAGAAAATGGTAGAAAAGAAGTATCTCGCAAATAAAATATGATCTATAGCCTAAAAATTATGGGAATATTTTGTAGGACGAATAATCCTCTGGACTTAGTAAAAATATTAGGCACCATAACTTTGGTATTAGAAATACTAAAAATGTTTATAAAGGTAAAATAACCCTTATGGCAATATTCACAATATATATATATATATGAAAAATATATTTGGACAGAACCACATTTTTCCAAGAATGAGACTTAGGGCTAAGATCTGAATTAGGCCAACCCTAGCTATTAAATGGTAAATTTCATTTATACTTGGAACTTCCTTGATAAGTAGGTAAAAATAATATTAGAATCTACCCAAATTAGGCGTGTAGTGTAGATTAGTAATATTTGCGATAGAGCATGCATCATATGCATCCATGCTGTATTTTTCGTTTATTTACTTGGTATTTATTTGCAACCGAGTAGATACTAACATTGTTTACGAAGGGTTAGACGGTCCGATTGAAGACCCTGACTACGATCCCGACATCGTTGATCCTGTAGCTCTTGTCGTAGGTGAGTCAACTACCCTAATGCATATTGATCCCAGTTTTATAAATATATTTTTCTTTAAATTATCAAAAGTGTGTGTGCTTAAGTATATTGACTACTAATATATTAAATGCAAAACCCTAGATAAATACCTGTAACATCCCAAAACTATGAACTTTTAGGCACCGATATGATGCTTGACAATGGTAGAGTGATATTCCTCTAAAGTCTTTTAGGATAAAAGTTAATAAATTTCCTTTTGGCATAAGTATATTTAAGTAGGGAATTTTAGCTAATTAGCTTGAATAAATTGTTGAAAATTTTTATCTTAGGTCATGGTTAAGAATCCCAAAAATTGAACAATTCCATCTTTAGATGAACTTTAGAGATTTTTGATATATCTCTAGGTCTCATGTGTGTGTATATATATGTGTTTGTGTGTGTGTGTACACATAAGAAACATATGAACATATGAATATATATGATAAATCACACTAAAAATCTCACCAAAATTCTACACACTATTTTAGACCCTAAGTGACAGCCTGAACCCAGTTTTGACCAAGTTTGACCCTGGTGGGACCCACATGGTAGTCTCTTTCTCCCTGTGCTCTTGTGAGCATTTCACCGAGCAACTGGGCTGCAACAGCTCAGCTGACCTCCCCGGCGCATTCACCCCTCCTCTGCCCAAGATCTCTACTGGAGATCTTCGTTTGCCCGTTTGTGTGTGTCGTGTTGACCCGTGGACCCTATGCCTGAGCCGAAGTGACCTCGCCGTCAATGCTCTTCGCCGCTGCCTGAACCGCCGTGGCTGACAAGCCACCTTGTAAGGGAAGCTATGACTGGTCATTCCCGGCGCCACCTCGCTGCCTAATCACCGCCCGGCCAAGCACTTGATGGCTTTGAACCCAGGTGTGTCTGAGCCGCCCTTGCTACACGTTCAAGCAACCTCGCCACCGGCTCGACATTTCGCCCGTGCGTGATTAAGCTACCGCCCAAGCCTGCCAATCGGTGTAAGAGCTTCCTTGTGACCTCTTGGGTCTCCCTAGTGACCCCTGGACCTAGCGCATGTCTCGGCCAAGCTCAAAACCACCGCGTCGTACCTTAATCGCTTCGTCACTCATTCACTCTCATGTCGCTAGCTCAACCCAGAGCTCCTCGCCTCTCGGTCTTGCGCGCACCAGCTTAGCCACACTCTCGCGTTGCTCCTGCCCGAAGAAATTGGCTTGGGAAGCTCCGTGCTCGCCGGAACGCGCTCGCCACTATTTTTGGCCTCGACTCCCCCTTTCTTGATTTCTTCCTTTCTGGTGAGCTTCGCGGCGATTCCTCGTGCCTTGAACTTCGCCTAGTTTTGCCTCACATTGTGCACATCTCGTTTTGCATAGGATTCCGCTGGTTTTCGCCTGCACCGTGAGCATGCCGCCTCCCCTGTTCGGCCTCTTCGTCGACAAACCACCCTGAACCTCCCTGTCCATAGATAAGTGCTTAGTAAGCACCCACTAGCCCCCTAGTAGCTCATGCGCGCACTATTTCCCTAAGAGCATCCCTGTAGTGACACTATTCGTTCTTGCCAGAGCTTGGCTTCGCCGCCGCGCATGGCACCACTGCGCCCGGCCGTCTCTGGCCTCGACGTAAGCACCAGTGGATGCACATTGACCCACTTATTCCAGCGCGCCTAAGAACTCCCCAAATGGGGCACCGTAGCTCCGGCTAATCGTCGGTAAAGCTTCGCCCGTGGCGAGTTGGCTGGAGGTAGACGACGACAGCGAGCCGTCCGTTTCGCGCCGAGATTCGTGCTGTCTACCCGTGTTGTGTTGCTGATTGGCGGGCCCTAACTGTCGGGTGCTCGCTGGTTTAAATAATCCCGCGCAGCCGCAGTGTGTCAATGACATGTGGGCCATCGGTCCCACATGTCGGGTTTAGTGGAAGCGCCCCATGCTGGCGGCTTCCCTGCGCGTTAGCGCCTTTCGAATTTACGCCTTCAGCGTGGCTGGCTCAGACACTGAGTTAGCGGGCCGGCTCATCACTGTTCATCCAGATTTTTTTTTCTAGATTTAGCAAATAAAATAAAGATACTTAATAGAAATGATTTATAAAAATAACAAAACTTCTCCAAAAATTATAGAAAATTCATGTTAAATACTAGAGCTCAGTTTAAACTTTATAAAAATATTAATATGAACAGTAACCATGTATTAATCTCTGATTAAATTGAATGAGCTATTTTAGAGTATTAATCTATATAGAAAATAGGTAGAAATGGTTCCCTGATAATTAGAATAGCATATTACTTAATAAAAGAAAAATGTATAATATCTCTCTGGACATAGGAAAAATACTAAATCTATAGTACGACCCCTAACCACACATTATCTTCTAATTAGCACAGTTAATGTCTATGGCTAAATAGTTATTTTGAAGCTTAGCTAATATAAATTAGTGTATCTGTTCGAAGAACCCGCTTTATGGTATCATCATAATAGTCAACTTTTATTTTAGCTAATCCTATATATATATACACATATATATTTCCACATGACACACTTAATCTCTTATTATGGTAGTATAAAGTGATAAGTTTAATTGATGAAAAAAATACTTCAAACAAAACTATTTACTAGAATCACTCTCGCACTTGTTGAATACCCTTTTAAAATACAAAATCCTATTTTCTCCTATATGGGCAAACTATTGGGTAGTATTATGCATCATCAATCATCACATATCATACTCATAAACGATCATGTCACCGTTGTTTATTTGAAGGAATATGAATATCAGTAGACTCATTGAACTTCCTCGATACGATCGTTAGTTCTTATCGACATTTCTCGAACGCTAGAATAAGCACGTTGCATCACATGCATCATTCTTTCTTGTTGCATCTTGGTTATTTATTGTCGATTACGTTCCATTATTAGACGTGGAGGAGCACGTGGAGCATTTCGAAGATCAGCAAAAAGACCCCCTCTACTCTTAGGACCAAGGCGAGTTAATATCCAGTTAGATCATATTGATATCCAATTTATTAAAGTATTTCTTTTAAAGTATCAAATTGCATGCTTTTAAATTATGATATGCCTATTTGTTAATCATGATGATATCATGCCCTGTTCATTGATTGTTTACTTACCATGAATGTATTGCCTTGATGATATCATTCATTATTTGATTTAATTTATGATTTCCTTGATGATCATATCCTTGTTTAGCCGAGATAGGGAAAAATACTAAAATTTATTAGACTCTTTAAGTCTGGGCTAAATTTGCTTAGCAATGTTTAGGTCTCTATTACTCATTTCGGGCTTAATGGCCCCGGAACGGTGAACCGAGATTCACCGAGACATGACATACATGAACATAACCTGGAGTTTGAGGCCTAGCATAACAGTGTGTGTTTGATTGTGATGTGTTACAATGAGGACTGGGTCTGGCATTGGGTAAGAGGTGAAGTAGCTGGGCTACGTTTGAGGAGCTAATCACCCACATATGTAGTGCTGAAAGAGGAGTGCGGCGAGACGCGCATAATGCCGTGCGCTGCCCAAAGGGGTTCCGCCACATCATGTGTGATTCACACGGAGGGTGCGATTAGTCGAAGAAGGAAGTGCATAAGGATGAGACCCTTTGTGGACAGGCTGGGCTGAAACAAGGTTTCCCCTAGACGGGTGCATCGGGGATGCACAGTGTGATGTCACTGACCATTGAGGATGGTTCGTAACACCACAATGCGCCGGTCATCGCGCGGTAGTGCAAGTATTGGGGATTTAGGGGTAGTTACGACCTGTCGGCTTACCCTGTCTACTGCCATGCTTGAGGTGAAGATAGCCTCATGTCGTCATCCGAGGGATGATCTAGGTCCATATTCGCAGGGAGCCGTGAGTCCAGCGTGGGCCGGCAGCCCAGCTAGGACAAGATCGGGCACTTCACTGGAGATGTGATCCAGAACGGGTGTGCCACACCCGAAAGCTGATGGCAAGAGTGGAGGAAAACATTTGGCAGAGTGCGTATAACTAGCCATGGGATGGGAATGAGAATTGAAATGGAATTATGATGAATATTCAACTAGATATAGAAAATTTGGTTAAAACCGCTAAGTCATAGGCTTGATTTCCAAAACTGGCTTTTCTACAAATAAACAAACTCAGCATTTCCTTTGAAGCCTTTATCACTAAATGCATTAGGTCGGGTGTTAACTCACCAGTGTTTGGATGATACTAACCTCGCATACATATACTCTTTTAGACATAGAAGACCAAGAAGAAGAGGATGCCTACGAATGCCATGAGGATGGATATCCTCATTTCCAAGACCAAGAGTAGAAGAGAATTGGGGTTTAGGTCGTTCCTCTAGCTGTGTGTTGTTACATAGCTGCTGGTGTGATTTTGAAGTTTTCGCATAAAACTCTGATGAGATTTATATCTTTAAGACGTCCGCTTTAACTCTGATCAGACTTGGTTGTATCTAAGGCTTAAAGGTCGTTTGTCACTATTACGATCTGGTGATCGTTGTTATGTAATAAATGAATTGTCGATATATGAGACGATCTAGCTGTGTAACTGTTGCACTAGCCTGCTGATCTAGGGCCTAGTTCAAATTAAATAGGAGGTAGGCAAAGGATAGGCCCCACAATACCTATTGCTTTAGTCATGTTATAACATGCCTGTCATTTGAATTACTTGTGAATACCCCACATGCTGGTTTTGATTATCATAATTCTTTGGATAACCCTATGATAATTATATCTGTTTAGATAAATAGTCTGGGTAAAACTTGCTTAGACCTGGCTTAGATCTTTATATGATTTCTTTCGGGTATAGACGCCCGAACGGTGGGCTATCGTCCACCGAATACGACATGATTCAACTTATGGTGATGTGAATGTTATTGAGGCCTGCTAGCAGTGTCATATTATGATGATTGTGACCTTGTCATTTCCATCTCCGGATCTTGTACAAGTGGGTAGGCTTTGGCCTGGTTTGTACAAGGAGGGTAGAAATGAAAACTGGTAATAAACTAAGAGCATATAGGTAGGTTCATCCGTCTCTGGATCTTGCACAAGTGGGTAGGCTTTGGCCGGTTTTGTACAAGGAGGGTAGGAACGGATTCGTCTCTAGGGCATGCTGATTTGAAACTGGCAGTAGACCAAGAGCATGTGGATAGGATTCATATCCGTCTCTAGATCTTGTACATATGGGTAGGCTTTGCCGGGTTATGTACAAGGTGGGTAGGAGCTGATTCATCTCGGGCATGCGAATTGGAAACTGGTAATAGACTAGAAGCATGAGGGCAGGGTTTGTATCCGTCTCCGGATCTTGTACAAGTGAGTAGACTTTGCCGGGTTTTGTACAAGGAGGGTAGGAACGTGATCGTTCCTAGTGTATGCTCCATATCAATGATTATTTGGGTAGGGCTGCGGATCGGCCTGGATGCAAACCCCTTTTGAAACAATTACTTCTTATCTCTAAAAATGTTCTTGGAAATAGCAAAGTCATAGGATTTTATATATATATATAAAATCTTTAAAGATGGGCTTTCCGCAAATAAAGCAACCATCAACCTTTCCTTTGAGACCTCTATAAAGACATGCATTAGGCTAGGAGTTGGTTTGCGAGTGCGGTTGAATTGAGCACTCACTCTCGCATAATTTACTCTTTTAGAGGTTAGACTCGACGATTACGATTGCCATGAAGACGAAGTTCCTGAAGATGGCGGTCAGGCTCACGTTTAGTGGTTCTCTCCAGTTGCTTGCAGTTTGCATAGCTGCTGGAGGCTTTTGTTTTAAATCTTCTGCTGGATTTAAGTACTCTGTTGCCTCTTTTGAACTTAAGCTCTGTTTGGCACAGCTCCAGCTCCTAACTCTACCTAAGATATGGAATTTGTAGGTTAAAATAAAGTAACTTAAATTTATATTTTTAGTTTAAAATGTAAATAAGATGATTCATTTAAACATTCTCAATGAACCCACAACTCCAGCTCCATAAATTTCTGGAGCTACGAATAAGGTGCTCTACCAACTCCACCAATTTTGGTGGAGCTGGAGCTGTGCCAAACGGGGTCTTAATGTATTAACCACCAATGTGCAAATTTGGACTTGTAATCTGACAATGTAATAATTTGGTAATGAATGCAATATATGAAATGATCCAGCTATGTAAATGTGTGCTCTAGCATACTGGTCCAGGGACTAGAGCTGAGTCACGGAGGATGTTTCCGGTATGGTAAAGGGGGACCCCTCATCGCAAGCTGCGGCTTGCGAGGCGGCGGCGTCGCACGCGGTGGTGGGCGGGCTGCGGTGCGCGCGGCGTGGCCTGGCAGGATTGCACGGGCGCGCCACCTGATGCTAGTTTTTTTTTTTATTGTTTTTCAATGTTATCTGTGCCGGTTCTTTGGGTGTCGAGAATCTAGCACTGATATTTATTTTAGTATCTGTGCCGGAAAATTAGTGTCAGTTTAGAAACTGGCACTGATGCAAGTTTATAAACCGATACTGATGGTCACATCTGTGGTATTGAAGCCACCTACTGTTTTAGATTTTTTTTTCCAGACCTTTCTTCATTAAGAAACTCGGTTCTTAGCCTGTCATTTGACATTTACTGTTCAACATTTTGAATGCGATTTATGATGCTTGTATGTCGCATTTTTACCATGTTTAAGCATCATGTTCTTTCGTTTGTAGGAATTTTTGTGAAAATATATACACTACAATTGCCAAAAATATCACTTCACAAAACCGCACTTTCAAGATATTTATTGTAGGACGGTACGTTCTTTTTTAAATAAGGGGCAGAAACTCTGCCAATCTCGTTAAAAAAAAGATAATGCAAATACCGAATCAAGAGAATAGATGTCATAACACTAGGTCTAACTAGCAGAAACAATTCAATAAAAAAAAATCAAGAACACCAAACACCAGCCGGAATACATTGAACACCAACCGACCGAGCACTAACTACACTTTTAGCATATCGGCCCATTGGTATCTCTCACATCTTTACGACGATGGACATGCGTAAGAGACACTTCATCTACTCAAGATTAATAGAGTTACTTACTTATAATGGGATTTGTTGCAAAATCTCAAAATCATACAAGAAACATACCACACGACGATGCTAGATCATTAGATCTAGAGAGAATTTTTTCTTTGCCCTAAAAAATTAGCCCATTCCACACCCTGCCATTAACTTTTTCAAACTTTATTTTTTGCCCTTGTCGTGTGAACTTTCTTCCTTGTTTGCCCCTCGCACGTTCTGTCCCAAAAAGTTAGCCCATTCTAGGTTCTGCCATTAACTTTTTCAAACTTTATTTTTTGCCCTTGTCGTGTGAACTTTCTTCCTTGTTTGCCCCTTCTGTCAATGTGCCGTTTCTCTGCTGTTAAATCGACCGTGAAATATCCTCTTTGCCTTGCCTTGTTATTAAGTTACAAAATAGAAAAATTCGTAAAAAATAGTAGAAAATTCATAAAATTACGTGTACTCAAAATTAAAAGTGGATTTGAAAACTTTTAAGATATAATTTTTAAAAAGTTTAATAGTACTTACTATGTCTCATGAAAACATGATAAAAAACTCAAAAATAGAGAAAATTTTGAAATTTGAATAGCAAGTAGAACATGATTTTATATAAATCTAGAAATTTGAATTACTAAATTTAGAGTTAAAATATAGAAGATGAAATGTTTCAAAGTTCTAAATCTAGAAATTATAAAAAGGTATTTTTAGCATTAATGGAGCTTTCTAACCGCTGAATCTAACAACGTTGACAGAAGGGGCAAATAAGAAACGAAGTTCACACGATAAGAACAAATAATGAACTTCAAAGTTAATGATAGATTGTGAAATGAACTAACGTTTTGGAGTGAATAAGGAATTCTCACGTGCCTCCACCATGCTACTCCTAGATCAATAGGCCTACCACACGAGGATCCTATATCCCTAGCTTCCTTTTGCATAGCCGTCTCCAACCATTTTTCCTTTATTCCTTTCCTTCCTCATTCCTTTTTCCATATTCGTTCTCTTTATTTTCCACTATCTTCAACAACATCCCTTCGAAGGAATTAATATAGAGAAAGGACAGAGAATTTCTTTCGGAAGGAAACGGTAAAGAAAATATATTGGAACATGAAGGGTCCGGATTTCATTTGCGATGGAAATTTCGCTCGCGAAGAGAAACCGTTGGAGACAGTCTAACTTGCATACTGCAGGTACATGTTGCCCACGTGGAAAAATTCGTTCATTTCGTTAAACAGAAAGTTGTGAAGACGCTGGTCTGACTAAGGCCATCTTTAGTGCATTGAACCAACATTGGTTCAATGTCATGCCACGTAAGCAGGTTGATAGGTTAGTGTATTGCTTTAGCGTATTGAACCAATTAGTAAGCTTTAGCATGGGACCCGCTGCAATTAAAATAATCAACTTTTCCTTTTTCTTTTTTTCCTACACGGTGAAGGTACCGTGTGAGAGATTTTTTCAACCAATGAGGGCATCTTTAGCGTATTGAACTGCCATGTAAGCAGGTTCAAAGGTGGTGTATTTTACTTATGTATTGAATCAACTACAAACTTTAGCGTGGGACGCACTACAATTAAAATAATCAACGTTTTCTTTTCTTTTTGCATACATAGTGAACTTCCTGGAGAGAGGGATTGTTCCGGCCAATAACTAATCAAGAGTAATTAATGCACCCACTAATGGCTAATCAAGGAGTTACAAGCCGGCTACAGAGTAAGCATCGGCTCTGCATTTAGGGGTGTTTTTTTGGGCTTATCTAAAAGCCTAATCTGACTTATCTCGTAACTTCGAGAATTTCCCGAGGTGGCCTCGAGAGTCGGATGAACTTGATTTTTAGGATTTAGGGAGCTTTTAGACACGTCTACGAGATAAAAAAACGGATTCAAAAAGTAATAAAAAAGTAAGATAAGTCAATATTAGTCAGATAAGTCACGAAATAAGTCAGATAAGACGTGGCTAATATTGACTTATCTGATTTTTTATTACTTTTGAATCCTTTTTTTTATCTTGTAGGCGTGTCTAAAAGCTCCCTAAATCCTAAAAATCAAAGCCATCCGACTCTCGAGACCACATCGGAAAATTCTCGAAGTTACGAGATAAGTCAGATTAGACTTTTAGATAAGCCAAAAGAACACCCCCAAATATTTTGCTTGGAACCAACGTCCTCTAGTGCGTTGAACCAGCTCTCCAAAGCCAAAATGCTCTATTAAACCTGCTAAGAGCTCACACTAAAGATGTTCTAACACTTTGCAATGTCATACTGCAGTTCGCGGTTTCTGCAGAATCATGTATAACACTTTACAGTTGCACAGACCACCTGGATAAACCATCAAAAAGTCCAAGACACAAGCTGATAATAACATAACAGACTGAATTATTTGTTATATTCGTTGCAAACATGGTAATAAAATGGAGGAGTCAAACTATACCACTGCTATGAACTTCTGATCACAGACGACTCATTGGCAAGCAAACACAATCCATAAATCACAAACTCAAATCAGAGGTTTACTAAAAGCAGAAAAGACACATATGCTAGTAATTATCGAAGCTTAGATCATAGGACTGTCCAGAGCGCTTGAATCTCATAAGAAATTCATTTGAAACGATGCGATCGATCCTGATGTAATCACTTGTTCAAAAACCTCTCTCATTCAGGGAATATCTTTATGCCAATCGATCTCAAACTTCATCAACATAGCCTGCAGAGAACAAGGACAATTTGATTTTAAAAACATCGAAATCCGTCAATCCACAAGCCAAAAAAATTTAGTAAACTAATACCACCTTCAAAAGATTCACGGAGGCTTACCTCCCATAATTTATAGTACTTTGCGTAGATTTCAGTAGCCATTTCATAATGTCCTTGTCCTCGAAGTGCCGAGCCATGTCCTGGTGCCAAACCATTCCTGTGAAGGACACACGTCGCAATGCACATATCGATCTAAGCATCAAAGAGCACATATATATAGAAAACCACGGCAAACACATACCGGTAGCACTGGCAGGCACGTACGTGCTTGCAGGTATGAGCACGAGCAGTTGAGCTGTTTGGCTCCGAAGGAGCTTGTGCACAAGTAGAGGTGCCCTTTGCAAAATCTTTCTGCAAAGGCAAGTAAAACCATCAAAGCCTTGTAATGGCAGTGCTATAAAAATGACTAAAGTAGAGTCATTAATGGTGATATTTCTTTCTTACGTTAATACTCTAGGTAGTAGTAACACCCCGCAGCCTTCTGCTCAGTATCCTTTGTAGAGCCTAGCTTGTTAATACGAGGCCTGTAGGTTGTTGGATCTTTCCTAAAAGTGACATCTAAGCGCTGCGTCATAGAGAGAAATATTCAATACTGAATTGCATTCTTCAAAACATAAACAGCCAGTACTCTTACTATAATGTATAGGTAACTAGGTTATTCGAATATCTCAAAATGTGTTGCAAATGTCAGAAGATGCTTGTTTGAAAACTTCCATGTCCTATATCCATGGTTTTTTTTGAGACAATCAGAAATTCATTCCTTGAAATAGGGCACAGTACTTATCACTCATACGATAATGCACACACTGTAATAGATAAGTCACAACTGGTGTCGTGGTAACGACATACCCTGGTTGCTGCACATAAGGGAGGAAGGGTACTTTCAACTTACTGACAAAAAACGGTTCATCCCAGATGGCAGGGGTTCTGGCGCATTGGCAGTACAGTCAACAGAAGGTGTTCCGTCAAAAACCACCACCTTGTCAGCTAGGAAGGTCGACATGATGAAATCATGCTCGACGACAAAAGCTGTTTTCTTTTCGTGGAGTATAAATCTTTTTATGACCTTTGCAGCGAGAAGGCGCTGCTCTGAATCAAGATGAGCACTTGGTTCGTCTATAAGGTAAATATCAGCAGGCTGCAATAAAAAAGGAAAAAAGAGAGGCCCTGGTAAGTCGATACTAAATGGAAGAATGAGTGAGATGATCAATAAAAACATGTACTTGAATATATTTTTCTACAGTTAAAAATGTTTTTATTTAATATACAGTTACACACTAATACCTCTATACTCCTTAAGCAAATATTTTCTAAAAATGGATTGTGTACTTAAATTAAAAATGTATAAATAAAGATGCATGCATTACATTAAAAGAGATCCACAAATGATCAACAATGAATGAAAGACATCGTAAGCAACCCATTTACATGTTTGAACATTACTACAAGGCTACATGGCCATTTATAGTTTATTAGAGTATCTCCACCAGAAACTCTATCCCCACTACTCTAAAACACTATTTACCACTACTCTATGTATCCTCCTAAAATTCCTTCACACTTTACACTATACCTTAAAAGATTCATTCACTCCACCAGAAACTCTATCATCAAAAAGTCAGCACTACAGTGTTATAAGGTTTCTGCTACAGATGCTCTTAAGAAACTTGTACTAATAGATGTTTAGTTTCACCTACATTTGCTGCATGCAAAACCTCATGCCACTCTCGTAAATATAATATAATAAGTATCTTCAAATATAAGCCTGAAAGCAGTAGATTTCAAGCATGTTCCAAATAGCTTAAGCTTAGTTGAAAAGCTAAACGACTAGGCTTTTTTAGTCTAATTTTTTTTAATCATGAAGACACCTCCTTTAAAAGCTCTTAAAAATAACATAAATGAAGTGGACCAACCAAGAATATCTTGAAGTCCAGTTTAATATTCAACTCACTTCAACTCAGTCAGTTTATTCATTTAGCTCAGCCACTCCGAAAACATGCCCTTTAAGTGTTGTTGAAAATAATAAATACTATTATGACTCGTCTAATTTCCTTAGGAAAAAGGGACAAAGAAAAGCCGTGAGCAATCCACCAAAAAGCAATCTGAATTGGCAAGTGGTGTGAATTTACAAGTGAAATTATGTTTTCTACAAAAAAAAAATCAAGATATATGACTGTACCACTTTATCATCTATATGTAATATAAAGGAATTGCTTCAAAAAGTTTATCATGTATCACAAAATAATAATAAAAGTAAGCCAAGCACACTTGGACTCATACACCAATGATACATTATACATCTATGAAGTATATGGAAAAGCATGTGCCTTTCCATAAGTTTGATGGTAGCAATAAAATAATTGGTGCGGAGGAAAAAAGGTTGAGTTTCCAAAGAAAGCCTAATGCAGGATGGAACATGGTAATACGAGCTCTCGTGAACACTAATATTGGGATTCAAACTATCTAATTCGCTTTCTAAATAAAACATTGATATTTGTGCAGAAAAGACGTAGCATTATCACATTTTACACATGAATATGTGTTCAAACTGTCAATGCTAAGATAACTTTTCTACCAGTAATTTGACCCGTGGGAAGGATTTTAGGAGGGCAATCTACTCTAATATTTACCTTTCCGAGACACAGACAAAGTGCAACTCTTTGGAGCTCCCCACCAGAAAGATTTACAACATGCCTGTCCATGAGTTCCTCAATTTTCAGTGGTTTCATGACATCTGATCTGAACTGAGCTTTAGTATATGATCCAGGTATTTTCTTGTGTAGAAGGTCTCTCACTGAAGAGCTATATTTAGGCATCAATTCCTGAGGCTTGTATGAGACAGCAAATGCAGGCATGTCAATTTCTTCATCACCTACTTTGTCTGGTTTCACTTGTCCTGCCTAACAAAAAGAGAAAAATACCAATAATCAGAGTACTGCTCCAAAGTAAATCTTCAAGTCACTACGAAGCATTTTCGAGGGAAAAAAAGGTGATATACCAGCATGCGGATAAATGTTGTCTTCCCTGTACCGTTCTCACCGAGCATGACAATTATCTGGGAATCATTAAAGCTGCCTTCTGTGATTGAAAGCTTGAAGCCACATCTTGCTTTCATCATGGTAGGATACTTGTAACATTGGTAAGTCTGACCCTCTATGATCTCCTCAGTGGACTCAGTAACCTAAGAAGTCAAACAACATTGAATTACACCCAAAGCACAAAGCTAGCGAGTAAAAAATGGTGCTCAGAAGAAGTGTTTGACCGCAATCGTTGTCCTTACTCTAAATGCAAGTTTCTCCTCACGGAAACGCAAATTTTCTGTTGGGATAAAGCCGTTTAGGAAAATGTTAATTCCTTCTCTGACTGAAAAGGGTAAAGTAACAACGCCATATGCTCCTGGGGTCCCATAAAGACAACATATGTAGTCTGATAAGTAGTCAAGAATGCTAAGATCATGCTCCACAACAATTACATAGCTGCAAAAAACAAAGGCGAAATGGGTTATTAACTTCAGAGAGAATAACTCAAATGTTTCAACCGTTTTATGTTCTATAAGTTGTATGTTCTCTTCACTTTTTGGGTTGAAGCAAGGAGCGAATAACTTGAGCAGCTTTCAGCCTTTGTTTCACATCAAGATAACAGGATGGCTCATCGAACATATAAACATCTGCTTCCTCCATGGCACGAGCAGCGATTGCAAATCTCTGGAGCTCACCACCAGACAGGTCTGAGACATCTCGATCCATAACTTCATTCAATTCAAGAATATCACAGAGTGTGTCTTTCACTTGTCTGTCATCTTTTTTATTCAGTAGTTCTCCAACTTTCCCCTTAATAGATTTTGGAATGTGATCAAGGTACTGAGGTTTAATAGTTGCCTGAAACCCATTAAGGCACATAAGTAAGAACGCATAGCTGAATGTGGAAATTACTAATACAACTATGCAAAATAGCATATTTTCTATTTTTCTGTTTATGATTACATTAGCATATTTCCTATTTTTTTTTAATGAAGGGTAGGAGCTCTGCCTAATCAATTAAAAGGGTATTTCCTAATTTCTTTCAAAACCAGCAAATGCACTTGGAAGTTGAACATGACAAGAAATGACTGTAACAATGAATATTCTTGTCAATCAAACCAAGAAACATTATAAAATGTTAAGATTGACAGGTGAAAAAGTAAGAAAACTGGATATACAAGACAACAGAGCAAATGGCAATCAAAGTTAGTTCGTAGGCCATTTTTATGAGACAAACTAGTAATTATTATAGGAGAAGTACCTTCATTTTGTCTTCCAAAAGATGAGTGAAATATTTCTGAAGTTCTGATCCTCTGAAGTACCTCAAAATTTCATCCCAATTTGGGGGATCCTGCAATGCAAAGATTGTGAATAGTTTCATAACCTACAATTACTTATACAGGAAGAGATATAATAAACAGCAGTCAGCTTTGCTTACCATGAATTTACCCAAGTTGGGTTTCAGTTTCCCAGCCAAAATTTTAAGCGCAGTTGATTTCCCAATACCATTTGTCCCCACCAAGCCCAAAACTTGCCCCGGCCTTGGAACAGGCAGCCTATAAAAGATTAGAAAAGTTTGACGAAGAAAGGTGAGTTATATATGAGAGCTTAATGCCAACATCTATTGACATAACTTCAGGGAAACATCATCTACCAAGTATAACAATGAAAGGTAAAGATCTAATAACGACAAATAGTAAAGGGGTGTTTAAATATCACAGCGATGAGAATGATTTGTATACCTGTGAAGCTTAAAGGAATTTGGTCCATAACGATGTGTCGTCTCCTTGTCAAGATAGCTTGGCAAGTTTATAATTTGGATAGCATTAAAGGGACATACCTACAAGAATAATAGCACAAGAGAGATATGTCAAGAAAATTGCAAATAAGTATGGACGCCTGGACCAATGCTTGAGAGATGAACCCAAAAAATAAGAGGATTCAGACCTTCACACAAATACCACATCCAATACATAGTTCCTCCGAAATTAAGGAGACTTTAGACGATGGAGTAACTTCTATGCATTGACGACCTGTCAATATGGACAAAGAATCGCCATTCAGTCTAGAACATAAATAAGGGCGAATTGAAAATACGAATGGTCACTCAGTTGTAACATCTCAAAATTTTAAATTTGAGATGTCAAAGAGAAATTTTGAAATAAAAAATATGCAAAATAAAATCCTTTTAGAAAATAAGAAGAAAAATAATTTCTAGAGAAATTATATATACACAACTTTTTAGTTGAATAAATGTCATTTGGAGTGGCTTGATTAGTTTATATTTTTGACAAATTCAAATTTTAAATTATTTTTTAAAACTACAAATAATTAAAGGGCATAAAAACTTATAGGTATGTAAGTATATATATATAGAGAGAGAGAGAGACTAAGTTTAACTTAAGGAAAAAATGTAAATATCAATTATGGAAATAAATATTGAATTAGTTCAATTTTCTTTTGGGCCGTGTAAGCCCAAACTACCCTAAAGCCTATTTCTAATTTTTCCTTTTCGTCAAGCTGAAGCCCATTTATATTATTTTTCTCCTTCATTCATTTCTTTGGGCTAGCCAACTGGGCCAAAGGCCCAAGTTGGCCGCAAACAGCTTTGCTAATTGCCAGCGCCGGAGCGAGCCCCCCTATTTTGTGACACTGACGAGCGGGTCTCGTTGGTCAGTTGCCTAGCAGGATGGCTAGGCCACGCGGGCGGGCGAGCGTGGGCCGCTCCGCTATGCTGGGTCGCATGTGCAAGATGCGCGAGCGCGTGTGCCGTAGGCCGGCTAGGTCGCGCGCCACGGGCCGAGAGCACCAAGCATTGTGCGCTGCGCTTAGCCACGTGGGCTGCCATAGGATCGAAAGGTCGAGGCCTAAATTTAAACTATTCAAATTGCTACTAAGTTTGTAAAATTCATATCATGGCAACCGTAACTCTAAAATTACCAATAAAACTTTGTTAGGTTCTTGAAAATCTAAGATACTGCACTATATTTTGATATTATTTTTAACTAATCCTTATATATTTTGAATATTGTTGCATTCATGTGTACTGATGCATGTATGCTTTGTTTGTTTATGTCTTTTTGTGTGAAATGGGAAGGCATTGGGGAAATGTCGCCAAAGTTTCTAAAACTTCTTGAAAACAAATGTCTTAGGGAGGAAAACAGAAGGAATGGATTGTTGCAGTGATACATGATTTTGTGTTGTTCAGAATTTCTTTTGTAGTCTAAGGACTGCTTGTTCTATGGACCTATATATGAACTGGGCCATAATAATGCAACACCTCTTGAGCCGGTATAAGATGGACCTAAACCGAGTACTTAGTTCTAACTTAATACCACCATCCGGCAGAACGTGAACTTGTACCAAGGGACAGTGTTTCACGCGGCTCTGGGCGCTTATGAGAGAGCTGCGGGCTCATCTCCAGCGGAACCTTAGAGGGTAGAACTTTGTAAGACTAGGGCTTTGGAAAAGCTTTGTGATGTTTATCTCTGGTCTCACGTCAAGAAAGCGTGTTGACGAAATGAATAAATATCGCCTGAGGGTAAAGTGTATAAATTCTGTAGAGTAAAAACTATTTGAATAGCCTTGCTCGCGGTCATGAGCGTGCTAAGGAAGTTATCCTTATGGTAGACTTTTCTTTTCAAAAGTGGGGAAAGATTTGGTAGGGGATGTCATTGAGTTCTTTCAAAAAAAGAAAATATTTAAAAAAATTTTGTTTATAAATCCTCTCCTTGAAATCTGTTTTTGACAAAACTTAGGAAAATACTTGGAAAATTGGCTTTCTGCAAAATAACCAATTGTATCTCATCTTGCATCTCTTAAGTTAACTTTTTGAGTATGAAGCATACTCATCTTTGCCTTTTATGCGGGGCTATTCATTCCAACGAACAGATGATCGCACTAGAGGAGTTCTAAGGTTCTAGATCCACTGCGCTGCCGAAGACAGAGACAAGGACCTTCCGCCAGACATTTAGGACTGTGCCTATAGTGTTTGCCTGTGGAGTTTTTCAGGTTTCTCCTTTGAATAAAATTTGTATAAGTCTTCCACTGTAATTCTGTCGGCCTGCATGCCATAATTATGTAAAAATATGGTTGTCTAGCCAAGATATTCTGTACTTATTTAATTATCGTGGTTATGATATCAATCTGTTTCAAATCTATGGGTAGTAGGCTACTGATCTAGGACTAGTACAGTTATGACACAGAATGGGTCTGGACATTTGGCTTGGTGCCTGACACACAGTAAAGTAGATATAGAACCAACGGTTAGATAACCTATAGTGTACAAAAAATAAATTCATCTAGGAGCCGAAAATCGAACTACGGTAAATTCTGAGATTTGAATGCAGGATTGCACCCTTAGTTACAGTGGGCATCAAGGTCAGTATGTTCACACGTAAACTAATTTTTTCCATTATTCTCAAGGATTACCTCTGACTCTTGAGAAAACATTTGATAAAAACTGTTGGGAACACATACCATGATGTAACTAATTTCGTTCACGTTCTATATTCTGGCTTGTGCCTAGTTATCTAGGGCACATGCCTACAACTGTTGATATAATTTTCAACCATAATCATTACGAAAATTCTTTTGTCAGCGTTAAATAGCTGAATTTGAATCCAATGAATGAAATAAAACACATGTAACCTGCGAATGCATCCAAGTTAGAAAATGGAAAAAGTTCTTTTTTGTCCCTAAACTATGGGCGTTGATACATTTCGGTCCCTAAACGGTAATAACCGGTAAGAGTGGTCCCGCAACTATCAAACTCGTTCAACAATGATTCTTTGACCGAGTCAACATCGGTTTTGACCAATCAAATGTGATTTTACTAAAGTGTTACATATACTTTTACATAAAAATATTTCATAAAATCCAAATTAAACTATATATCTAAGTTCCTTATAATTACCTAATCTCATAATAATTTTTCCATAATTTTTTGAATTTTTCACAGTTGTTTAGAATTTTCTCTTATTTTTAAGACTACTTGAAATGATATAAAAATTTTTAAAAATCAATACAGTGCTTTAAAATACGGGAAATTTTTTATGAGCTCATAAAGTTGTTATGAAGTCAAATATATGGTTACTTTTGGTTTTCTAAATATGTTTATGTAAAAATACATGAAATATTTCAGGCAAACCACTTTTGACAGGTTAAAATCACTGTTGACCCGGTCAAAGAATCATTTGTTGAACAGTTTTTACCGTTGAGCAGCCACTCTTACCCGATATTTTAGTTTTCCGACAAAAACGTGTTAGCACTTATAGTCCAAAGACCAAAAAGGGACTTTTAGAAAAAAAAAAGCACAAAAAGGGACTCATAGAAAAAAATAATAACAGTCAACCGGAAAATGACCAAGGTTCCTTTGACCTATCTTAAACAAGTACAGAGTATAGATTCATGTGGATTACATGGTTAAGTACCCAAAATAATCGATAAAGCTGAAGCCCCTAGTCATATATATACTAGTTTTGCTTATTTAGACGTGATAAGAAATAGGAAAATGTCCATTTTTGCTCTGAACTTTAGCCGCTAACTGGTTTCGGTCCCTAAATTACAGCAATATCAGGTAAAAGTGGTTCATCTATGAAAACCATTAAATGGTGGTCTTTTGACAAGGTGAAATGTAGTTTTTAACTGAAGTGACACATGTTTGATTTACATTTTCATAAAAATGTTCAATAAAATAGAAGTTAAATTTTATATTTGAGATCCTTATAATCATCTGAGCTCATGAAAAAGTTCTCATTTTTTCTGATTATTTTTCATTTTAGCATTTTCCCTATTTTTAGACTACTAGAAAACACAAGGAAATCTATAAAAATGATATAAAATATGGGAAATTTAATTATGAGATCATAAAATTATCAAGAACTCAAATATGTAATTTAGTTTGTATTTCAGAAATAAAAAACTTTATACACAAATCTAGGTAAAACATAAGTCACTTCCGTCAAGGTCATGATTAGAAGATTTTCACATATGGAGGACCGGTTTCACCCGATATTATATTTTAGAGACCAAAAGCAGTAAGCGACCACTATTAGGAAACAAAAAAGAACTTTTTTATAGTAGAAAAGCCTTGGCAAAAATTGCTTCCAACTATGAAAATAATTAAAGCATTGATATAAATTAACGTATTTATCATCTATGTTTGGAAGATACATAAGCAAGTGGATGAATGAATGGATAACCAAAAGCTTTTGGGCTTGTTTTCAACTCTTTATAAGCAACACTTTTGGTGTAATTAGCTATTATCGGACTTTCTTAGGATTGTATTGAGGATTTAAAAGGATGAAAACCGATGATATTCAGCAAAAATCTGTCTTATCTGGACAGTTCGATTTTTTTCCGAACCAACCAAAAAAATTCGATGTTGGTTGAATTTTTATCCAATTTGGTTAAAGGATGGTTAACAACCACTTCTTGTAACCACAACCCACAGACTTGGGCATTTCTTGCAAATGTTTTTTGTTTTGCTTTAAAAAAATCATATTTTAATTAAAAATCAGCTAGTATTCGTTAAAAAAATATTGACAATAAAAAATATTGGTGAGGTCCGGTAACTTTTAATACCCGGATATCAAATCCTTGCTTAGAAATATAAAAGATGGCTCAAACTTAGACATAAATTACATGGTAGGGAATGTCCAATAACAAATTACAAGCACAAGATTTTGGCTTCAGAAGAACTCGCATAGGATTTGCATTGCTAGCTAGGAGCACCATCCAATAGAGGTATTGTCATTTTGGGCTCGAGGGTCCTACGATGATGATAACTGCGCCGCCAATAAGGATGAACAACCAACTCATCAGTAAAAACAATCAAGTCAAAACAAAAGAAGCATATTGTCCTGTGCTGCGGATGGCTGCATCTTAATTGGTAACTAATAAGAAAGGGAGTGTTTCTTCCTCGTGACTTGTGAGTGTGATTGACTGACCCAACCAAATTATGAAGACAATGACATATTAGATCACATCTGAACAGCCTTAATCCTAGCCACCATTCTTCTCTTTATCCTAATCATTCCTTCACTGTCGTCTGAATTTAATGAAAGTGCTAGTTTTTTTCTTCCAACTCGGTCAGCCAATAAGCAATTGCCCCAACAACGACAAATCTAAAAAGGTAAAGAAATTTACCCAACAAATCCACCTAAAATCCCAGAAATGTCCTGAACGACGAAGGCAAAATTGCTGCTTTAACCGGTCAATCGCAGCCTCCTAATCACCTAATGATCCAAAGCAACTCCGAGGCGCGACGCCGGCACAGAGAGCAGCGACGAAATGGAATCAAATAGAAACAGATCGGGATTGGCGTGCCCCCCGAATCACGTTGCGTACCGGTGGTGTTGACGGGGCAGCGCTTGCCGCACTGCTGGCCGCACTTGCTGGGCCGGCACCGGTCCTCCACCACCACCGCGATCCGGCTCGACCGCCCCGACATCGCCACCACCTGCGTCGGATGTGGGGGGCTTTGGCTGCCGTCGCCGCCGCCGATGGATCGCTTGGCGAGGATGGAATCGCGAGGGAGGGGACTTGGGGGAATCTGGGGAGCTCTGGGTTTTTGTAGCTGGCGTGCGCGTTGCGGCCGGGGAAATGGTCACCGGCCGGTGATGGTGGTGGCTTGGGGACCAAGTTTTGACCACCTCCGCGATCGGCCGGTCGGGGGAGCCCAGCAGCTCGATTATGTGATGGTGAGTTGGTGACATCTGTTGAATAGTCAGTTGGCCCATGCTTCGGATTTATGCAACAAATAAGAAGCTCATGGGGCTAAAAAAGCTAGGTCTGGGGACACGTGCATAATATTGAGACTCGATGGACTGAGATGCTAAAAACCAGTGACTAAAACAATTAGGTCTAGGGCCCTACGCGCAAAATATTGAAACTTGAGAGACTGAAATGCTAAAAACCATGGACATATATGTAAAATTGGAAAATTGTAGGTACCAAAAATGCAAAATGTGTTAAAGGACACCAGAACGCACCAACCTCCATTAGTTAAGATAAGTGAATTGATTTTGGGGTGATTGCATGCAACTCAATGTAGTATCGAAGGTAGATGTCTCGAGTTTGAGTTCTAGCTGATGCAATAAAAATAAAAAAAGTTGTTCGCTCTTATTTCACATCCGAAGCTTGAGAGGTGAGTGTGGGGACGAAGCGTTGAAGAAGTGAATTTGTTTGTCTTTCCCATCAGGTTTTGGTGTCAACTGGTTTGTGCACATAACATATTAACATCTTGAATTAGAAACATATGGACGTGGCTTGGTCCAAAGCACTATTCTATATTATATAATCATATCCTCTGACAACAGGTCGTTCCATAAGAATTGAAGGCTTACAACTAACGCTGCAACGGGAAAAATAATGGAGCAAATAAGTAGGCAGACCTTTGGTGAAGATATCAGCATACTGCGATGTAGTTGGAACATAGAGAACACGCACGTAGCCGAGAGCAACACGTTCTCGGATAAAGTGCAGGTCGATCTCAACATGTTTGATACGCTGATGTTGCACCGGGTTGGTGGAGAGGTAGACAGCGCTGATGTTGTCGCAGTAGACAATAGTGGCCCGGCGGAGAGGACTATGAAGCTCTAAAAGAAGTTGTCGAAGCCAACAAACCTCAGCAACACCATTGGCAACGACACGATATCTGCTTCAACACTCGATCGAGACACTGTAGGTTGACGTTTGGAGGATAAAGAAACCAGGTTGTCACCAAGAAACACACCATAGCCAGAGGTGGACTTACGAGTGTCAGGGCAGCCAGCCCAGTCAGCATTAGAGTACACAGTAAGATCAATGGATGCGGTGTGATGCAAGATCAGACCAAGATTAAGAGTGCCTTGAAGATAACAAAGAATACATTTTAAGGCTATGAAGTGAGGCTCCTTGGGGTCATCCATAAACAAACAGACCTGCTGAACGGCATATGTGATATCCGGGCGGGTGAAGGTCAAGTACTGAAGAGCACCCGTAAGACTGCGGTAGAGGGTCTGACCAGACACTGGATACCCATCACCAGAGAGCTTGGAATGAGTGTCGACAGGGGTGCTACAAGGTTTGCAATCAGTCATGCCAGCACGATTCAAGATACCTACCATATACTATCGTTGAGAGAGAAGAAGACCACCAGGCTGAGGATGAACTAAACCCCTAGAAAGTGATGGAGAGGACCAAGATCTTTGAGAGAGAACTCGTGTTCAAGAACAGAGATGGTCCGACTCAGCAAATCACTAGAGGAAGCAGCCAGAACAATGTCATCCACATAAAGAAGAAGGAAGACCGTATCGTTGCCATGGTGATAAACAAAAAGTGAAGTGTCTGACTTAGACTCAACAAAGCCGAGAGACGGGAGATGAGAAGCAATCCTGCTGTACCACGCTCCCGGTGCTTACTTAAGTCCATAGAGAGACTTGTTGAGACAACAAACATGATTTAGGCAGGAAGAACCCACAAAACCTGAGAATTGAGCACAGTAGACTGTCTCGGTGAGAGTGCTACGAAGAAAGGTATTGTTGACATCCAGCTGACGTATAGGCCAATCACGGGAAAGCACCAATGTGAGCACGTTGCAGATGGTGGCGGGCTTGACAACCAGACTGAAAGTCTCGTCAAAGTCAATACCCGGTCGCTGAGTGAAGCCATGAAGAACCTACCGAGCTTTGTATCTGTCAAGAGACCCATCAGCGTTGAGCTTGAGCTTGAAGATCCATTTGTCGATGACAACATTGGCGCCAGGTGGACGTGGAACTAGATCCCATGTGCAGTTGGCCTGAAGGGCATCAAACTCCTTTGACATGACAACCCGCCAGTTTGGATCTGACAGGATGCCACGGTATGTCTTTGGCACGGGAGATAGTACCGAGGCATGGAGGTTGAGGTGCTCGCGAGGCTGGAGATGAACAGTAGCTTTCCTGCAGGCGACCATGTGGTGAACATTGGTCACAATGGGAGACGGGGCGGTCACACTGCTGGCAGCGATCCGTGGTGCTAGACCGACGGGGGCAGTGGTATGGGAGCTCAAGAAAAAGCAGGCGGCGGCGCCGAAACGGCAAAGTAGGCGGTGATCGCCCAACTGGCGATGGCCCAATAGATGGCGGCAGCCCAGCAGTGGTGACCGGCCTAGCAGGCGGCGACCTAGTAGGGCGGCAGCGGCCCAGCAGGCGGAGGCAGCCCAACAGGGGCGGCGGTGGCTGTGGTAGGAGGAAGCATGCGCAACGCGATCCCTGGTGGCGGGCCGGTCACCAAGAGTGTCGTGGTCGAGCGAGAGATTGGTAAGGAACCTCAACCTGCAAGCATAGAGGAATGAGGCCCAATGAGCAAAGGAGAAGGAGTTCGTTCCATTAAACAATCAAAGTCAGTGGGAGATTGGTGGTGTGGAATGAGTTATAAAAGGGATGGTCGACTCATCGAAGACGACGTGATGAGAGAAGATTACGTGGTTGGAGGATAGGTTCAAGTAGCGATAACCCTTATGGTCGGATGGTGACAGGGATCAATGGCATTTTTGTGATTACCCAAGCTTAGCCTACCCCGTAATTATGATTAATGCCCCGAAGAAGTTGCTCGGGATGAATAATGTACCCCGAAGTATTGCTCGGGATGGATGAGATACCCAAAGTGTTGCTCGAGATGGATGAACTACTGCTCGGGATCTTTGAGCAGCAGTGGTTGCGCCCCGTCGTGACACTCGGGCCTTTTCTCTACTCGGGTAGCACCAGGTGGACACGCCGTGGCCTCGGATAGGCCTCGTTTTTCGTTCCGACGCTCCTGCCGCGCTGACATATCTCACATCACTACGTCCCATCGCGGAGGTGGAAAATTCAGCAGCCACCTTCCCCCGTCACATTTTATTGTTTTAGTGACACACGCCATGCCTCTCTACGTCATTTCGAGGGGAGAACACATGACACCCTCCAGGCGACCCTGAGCGCACGTTTGACCAGGGCCGACTGTTCGCTGTTGCTTGGCCGGGAGCTAGACCCACGGTCCGGGCTCAACGGCCTTGCCCCGAGCAGCTTCACTACTTAGGTACCTCCCCGAGCATTCCCTTGCTCGGACGAGCACGTGGCCACCATGTGCACCTGTCTTCCCACGACAGTAGATCGTAAGCGGACCAGTCCAGGCACGAAAGTCAAAAGCAACTATCACGCCTATCCCGTTCGCACTATTTCAGCATTATGGCGTGGGGAGCATCATCATCCACCGTCGTCTTTGACACACTATAGTGGCACTTTATCCCACGGCCCTCCGCGTGATCCCAGCGGTCAATCGGAAGTACCCAGTGCAAGTATAAATAGCGGTTTGCAACCATGAAGAAGAAGAGGACTCCCGCGGGCGCACACGTGAAGAATTCTGTCAAACACACACACACAGGCACATTCAAAGCACAACCTGTATCGAGTTCATAAGCGCCTGATCCGTCTGTGGATCGGTCGCTCCTTTGTACGCCTTCTTTTTCGCTATCAAGTAAGGCTGGACGTAGGGCTATTACCTCGCTTCAAGGGGTCTAAACCAGGGTAAAAACCTTTGTCTCTTTTTTTGGTTACCTAATCGAGTGCGCCTTTTCGAACGCCCCTGTAGCTGCGGGGGCCCATTGATCCTCGGTTCAACAAGTAAGCTTGGCACCTAGGAACCCGCACTCCCAATCGCCGCGCCATCCGTGGGGATTGCTTCGAGGCTCTGCACCGAAGGTCCTTGAGATGGTGAACTCTCTGGAAAACCAACAAGTTCGCTTTGATGACTTGGATAACCTTGACGAGTACTGGTCTAACTTCGAGGTCGCCCGGATCAATGATCCGGAAGAGCATACCATGGAGGAATCCGGTTCCCCCATGGATGTGTGCCGTCCCTCGGGCGATGATGAGGGCGAGGAGTACATTCCCGAGCCCCTCCAATTCCGAGAGATTCCGGAACAGGAGATGACTGTCGGTCATAACAAAGGCACCGGCCTGTACGAGGGCGTCAACATCCCTGACAACCCGTACGAGTCCGACCCCAAGACCGCCTCGCACGGCAATACCATCATGACCCCTTCATGTTTAGCCGCCCCGCGGGAGGTCAATATGGCTGTCACCTCCAACACTCCCGGTTCCGAGGACCGGAGAGACGAGTCACAGCACCGCCTCGACGCTGCACGTAGGTGGTTAGTCAGCTCGATCAATCAGGCCTTGGCGACACTCCATGACGCGTCGGGCACTAGCGCCCGGCCAACCCCCGCTCGCCACTCCGAGATCTCCTCTGCACTCTCGCTCCTCTGACCTGGTTGGTAGGAGTCACCAGCGCCTTCAAGCGCTGGTGAGCGTGGTTCGAGACCTCCAATTGGTTTTTTCCATGCCGCTGAGCTAGGTGTCGCCATGGTCAAAAACCTGGAGCAGCTGGCGGGTGACCTTCACCACGCGGCCACCTCCCAGAGCAATTCCTAGGGAAGACGCACTCCAAGGAGTGATCACTCCCGTCGTGACCGGCGCGAGCCCAATAGGGAGCGATGCGGTAGTGGCTCTTGTCTTCGCGATAGCGATAGAGGCCGTCACTCTAACGACAGCCGTCGGACCGAACGTCGTTGTAGTGACGACGCAAATCATGATTCCGCTCGAGAACGGAGGAGTGCTAACTCCCAAGCGAGGGACGACCATGGTGGTCGCCGATCCTAGGTCGAGCGCACTCGGAGCGTCGGATCCATTGGTACTCTGGAGCCTCGGCGCGGTGGGGTTTTCTCGCGGCTCGGCCCACTCCGAGGCGCCAGCGACCACCACGCTCAGGGCGAGCGCATGCGAAAAACTCGCGGTTGCCCTACCTTCTCCTGAGCATTGCGAGAAGCAGCATGGCCCTCTAAGTTCAAGCCGGGCCACATCGAGCGATTTGACGGGACTCAGAACCTAGACGAATTTCTTTCCGTCTACGCCACGACCATCATGGTCACTAGCGGTGACAAGGGCGTGATGGTAAACTACCTTCCGGCTATGTTGGAAGGGCCCGCTCGAACATGGCTCTTCAACCAGTGGGAGGGATCCATCTGCAGTTGGGACCAGTTCTGTGATGCCCTGCGGCCTAACTTTTGGGGATGCTGTCCACGCCCGAGAAGGCTGTAGGACCTCAAGCGAGTAGTCCAGATGGAGGGCAAAAGCTTGCGGGACTATGTCTAGAGATTCATTCGGGTCCGCAACACCATACTGACCATCCCTGATGAAACGGTCGTCGAGGCCTTCACCGAAGGCATAAAGAACGTCCGTTTCACCTGAGATCTCGAGATCTACTCCGACGCCTCAGCCAGCGAGCTGCTTCAGGTTGCGGAACGCTATATCAACGCTGAGGAGGCCGTTGAGCGGAAGCGGGTTCTCGGGATCGACGTGGCACTACCACAGCCGGGCACCAAGTCCTCGAGCAAAAAGAAGCCTTCCGTCTCTGATAAAAATCTCAAGAAGAAGAAGAAGGCAAAGGAGGCCAAGCTCGTGGCCGCTATCTCTGAGCAAGCAGCCCCGTCATAAGTGCAGAAGCCCAAGAAACCTCGCCCTCCATAGGGCAAATGGGGCAGCCAGCGCCAAAGTGGTGGCAGACAAGGGCGAACATCTCAGGCTCCGCCAAGTGATCGGTTTTTCCCACTTTAGCAAGTGTACGGACATGACCTGTGCAACTGTCTGACCTTGACTGCCTGCCTGGAGGACTTCTACGATGGTCGGGGCCCCATGCTCGTCCTTCTAGATGTTGGCAAAGGCAACACTGACCGATGCACCGACCATGAGGATC
Source organism: Olyra latifolia (assembly GCA_036346145.1). NCBI lineage: Eukaryota > Viridiplantae > Streptophyta > Magnoliopsida > Poales > Poaceae > Olyra > Olyra latifolia. The sequence continues at coordinate 50,149,271 of CM070524.1, read as the reverse complement.
GAGACGACTAAGAGTACCCGGAGCTCGGCCACCACATCGCGGTCATCTTGGGGGCTCTGCAGTGTACTCATCTTGGTGGGAGCTGAAGGCTGCTGTGTGAGAGCTCCACCATATCAACCGGGGGAGCCCTGCTCCCGAGCAAGTCCGATGGTCGGATGTCGCCATCACTTTCTCCAGGGAGGATTGTCTCCCTAGAATGACCAAGCCGTAGAGGCTTCTCCTATTACTTTGCCTTACCATCAGCAATACAAGGGTCACGCAAGTGCTCATCGATGGAGGAACTTCTCTCGACTTAGATTTTCGCCCGAGCTTTGGACGAGATGCCGATCTCTCGTTCCAAGATCAAGGACATCGCCATGCCTTTTCATGGCATAGTCCTGGGCACCTCCATGACCCTGCTCAGACAAATAGTCCTGCTCGTGACGTTTGGTGGTCTGAGCAACTTTTGGACTGAGTTAGTCACCTTTGAGGTGGTTGACTTTTAGTCGGCCTACAACGCCATCCTCGGCGGGCCGGCTCTCGCCAAGTTCATGGCAGCGACGCATCACACTTACCGTTAGGGGCAGCCACAAGGCTGTCCTGGAATGTGACGAGATTGGGCTGGCATTAGTCGGCCAGCTGCTCGAGCAAGAGGCCCACAAATCTGCTAAGCCAAAGGTGGCGCTCCAGCCACAAGAACGGACAAAGGAGGTCCCGCTTTCCTCCAAGGATCCGACCAAGGTGGTCCATATTGGGACCACCCTGGATCTGAAATAAGAACTCGAGCTCGTCACCTTCCTCCTGGCAAACGTAGACGTGTTTGCGTAGGAGTCGTCTGACATGCCCGGTGTCCCAAGGGAGGTGATTGGGCACAGGCTAGCGGTTCAGCCTGGGAAAAAGCCAGTGCGACAAGCACTAAGAAGACTCCCCCAATGGAAGGTCGACATCATCCGTGAACAGCTCAACAAGCTGTTAAAGGCCGGCTTCGTTCGCGAAGTCGAGCACTCTGATTGGCTGGCAAACCCGGTCGTAGTCAAGAAGAAGAACGGCAAGTGGCGCATGTGCGTCGACCATACCAACATCAATGGCTCGTGCTCAAAGGACAATTTCCCGCTTCCGCGCATAGACCAGCTAGTCGACGCTACAGCCGAGTCCCAGCTGATGAGTTTTCTAGACGCATACTCTGGGTACCACCAGATTAGCTTGTCGTGAGAAAATGAAGAGAAGACTACCTTCATCAACCCTTTTTGCACCTTCTGCTACATGACCATGTCATTCGGTCCAAAGAACGTGGGGGGCATGTTTCAGCGTTTGATGCAGAAGACCTTCCTCGATCAGATCGGGCGAAATATAGAAGTGTATGTAGACGACATAGTCGTCAAAAGCAAACTTGCCGAGGCTCACATTAGTGACTTCGAGGAAACATTTTGTAATCTAAGAAAACATCGGGTAAGGTTAAATCCTGGAAAATGTGTTTTTGGCGTCCGCTCAAGAATGGTGCTTGACTATGTGATCGGGTCATCAGGCATTGAGGCAAACCCCAAAAAAATTGAAGCCATTGAGAGGATGCAAGCCCCTTCGAGCGTGATGGAGGTCCAATCCCTCACCGGGTGGATGGCGGCGCTCAGCTATTTCATCTCCCGATTAGGCGAGCGTGGGCTGTGTAAGTTCAAGGTAGCCCTTGTGTGATTTTGGTGATTAATGACAAAAATTGATAAATGACAAATATGGATTAATGACAAACATTATTAATGGCAATGTTTATTCATAAAAGGATTGTTCGCCATTAAGGACATGCATCTAATTATCCTAGTTGAGATTAATATTCTTTATTGATATTATTTCTTTAGTCTCATATTTAGGTCCTTGGTGAATGATTTATATGGAGGTATAAAAAAATACTCGATATTGTATATCCATTGAATGCTTAATTTAGTGCTTGACTCATAATATTCTTTTTATGTATGATAATCTTGTTATGAGACTAGTGAGTTTATTGACAAGTTTTCTCTAGTCATATATTTCTATAGGGAAATCATTATGGTCAACTAAACGACTTATTCATCCATACAAGATATGTATCTTAGTGTTCATTTTGTTGAGACTAACAATTTGATGGTTTAAACCCCTTTAGTCTCAAATATACAATGTGGATGAATAGTACAAGATAAGGTATGCAATCTCGGTATCCCTTCCATATTTATTGTTGCATTCCTCTTATGCAAGTGCATAATTGAGCTCTAAGTAACATAGTGATTACAATTATGCACATTGCTTTATGTTATATTTATTTGTACATAATTATCTTTTGAGCTTAATGTGTATTGCTACCATGCCATCCTAGTGTTAACTAAAGATAAACTTTACCTTGATAGAAATTGACCTTGTGCTTGTATATCTTATTTTTACATCTATACATGCACTTAATTTAGTGAAATTTAATTTGAATTGAATCACAACTTCACTCTTGCTTTTAAATATGAATTGTACATGTGTAATTCTTGAATATACTTTCATGTACATCTTTAAATGAAGTTGTGTTCATGAAATTAATTAATTGCCATGAATTATTTATTTATCCTTTAGACAACTTTCTCTCTAGTGCATATAGATTAAATAAATCTTCATCATAATGCACTTAGTAGAGATCTATCACATGCCAAGTGTTCCATTTATGTTTGAGCTTATTGTTGAACACTTGTTGTGCTTAAACCGTTTTGAGCATAAATCTTATTCATATCTAGTGAACTTTTGGAACTAATGCCTTTCATGAGGTGATATGAAGAGGATTAGGTCTCATGGAGTTGAATGACGACAAAGGTGTGTGATAAGATGATGGCTAGGCTGAGATGAACAAGATGAGAGAATTGCTAAGAGTTGATGATAAGGTTGAGACCAATAGGTCGGGACGATCGTTAGGTAGGATGATCGAGTTGAGGTCATCAGGACCATGAAGTCATCAAGCTTTGGGATTGAGTCAAGGTTGATGATGCAAGGGCGTCATCGCAACTAGGAGAAAGTCGTCAAGTGAAGGAGAAGAAATCAATGGATGATGGTCAAGTCAAAGTCAACGGGAGGATCACCAAAGTTTGATGATGAGGTCGAGACCGATGGGACGGGATGATCGTTAAGGAGGATGATCGAATCGAGGTTGGTGGGACAGAGAAATCATCAAGGTTTAGGGTCAAGTCAAAAGTTGACAAGACAAAGACATCATATCAAGTGTGAGTGTATCGTGAAGCGGTTGATGGAGGATATCAAGCTTCAAGAGGATGCTCAAGGCCAAGGTTTGGCTAGTATAGGGTTAAGGATGTTTCCTAATCTTTTATCGGTCACGATGATTGGTTGGAAGACCGGGTTAGTGGGATAGTCGCCATACTATCAGGAGGGATCTGGATTATTTTGATCGAATTGGTTTCTAGGTCTCAAGTGAAACACTTTAGGTCTCATTAACCCTAGGTTGAGCCTAAGTAAGGTGTCAAGGGTGTAGGAGGTGTGTAGCGAGGGAGAGAAGCGTCAGTGGTATTGGAAAGGGGGAGTTTTAGGGTTGGTTCAACTTTTTTTATATTTTCCGGACCTATTCTTTGGGTGTGAGGTGGTGAGACCTTATGGGTTGGATAGCTCTCGTTCTTAGCTTTCCATAGAGTCCAAGATCACCTAATTCCGACACCCGAGGTAGGAGATATGGCCATTTTCCTGCGAGGTGGTCCAGTCACTTACTCCACCGTGGAGCTGTTTCTAGCGTAATTTCTGAGTGGACTGAGTCCGTTGGGGACCGGACTAAGTTCGGTGGAGTCCAGAAGCGAGCTAGAGTGATCTGTAGCCACCGGGCTAAGTCCGGTGAGCCCGTAATAGCTAGATTTTGTACCCAACGGCTAGTTTTCAGGTTGGGGCCTATAAATAGAGGGTTTTAAGCTGAGTTTTGAAGCCTTTTTGACCTTGTATGTGTTCCTAGGTGTGAAGGGGTGTCAAAGAGTATGAGATTGGGAGATTCTCATCTTATGAGAGATTGAGTGAGCCCTAGGACATTAGTGAGTGCATAAATGTGTCTTAGTGCATCACTTTTGAGCTTTGATCCGGTGTGATCAAAGGGTTTGGGCTTGTTACTCTTGGTGTTGCGAGCACCTAGATGGCATGGGAGGCGGCATGCACCGGTGATCTTCTCAAGCGGAGGTTGTGAGAAGACCCAGGTGAAACTTGTGCGTGGCGTTGGTGCTTGCCACCTCCGGAAGGGAGAAACTAGCAACCACTAGTGGAGACAAGGCGGTTGGCTCTAGTGGAAGCTGGTCCTTGTGAGCAGCAAGGATTTGTCTTAACGTGGATGTAGGAGTTCGGCTCTGAACCATAGGAAAAAAATCTTCGTGTCACTTGTGGTTACCTCTTGTACTCATATATTCATTGCCATATCTTAAGATGATTTTTGTGCTATTTAGCCCCTTGCCATGTGTTGATTGTTACTAGCTCTTTGATTAAACTTGATCTTACATATCCTTGAGCTAGTGCTTAGTCCTCATAGTATTCACCTTGTACTTAATTGTATATCTTGATTTCCTAGGTGTATTTGGTAGGATCACTTTAGGCTTGCTATCAAAGTGTAAAATTGATCAGAAAGTAAAATTTTAAAAAGCCCAATTCACCCTCCTCTTGAGCATCCGGTTCCTTACAGGCCACCTTTCTTCAAGGCCCTGCGCAAGTACGATGGTTTCATTTGGATAGAGGAGGCTAACAATGCCTTCGAAGAAGTCAAGCGATACCTGTCCAGCCCACCTGTCCTGGTTACGCCTAAAGAGCAAGAGTCTCTGCTGCTCTACTTGGCGGCCTCACCCTAGGTGGTTAGTACGGTGCTCGTAGCCGAGTGCGAAGGGACCTAGCGTCCCATCTACTATGTGAGCGAGGTGCTTCACGAACCGAAGGAGCGCTACCCTAAGGTCCAAAAGCTCCTTTACGCCTTGCTCATGGCTTCCAAGAAGCTCCGCCACTATTTCCTAGCCCATTTGATCACATTCCCGACCAGCTTTCCACTGAGAGAGATCCTTAGAAATCCGGATGCGACCGGGCATATTGCCAAATGGGCAATCAAACTAGGCGAATTCAACCTCGAATTTGCTGCCCACACGACGATCAAATCTCATATACTTGCGGACTTCATGGCGGAATGGACTAATCCTGCTCCGCCCGAGCAAGCCTCCGAGCAAGCCGCGGTCGGTCACTGGACCATGTTCTTTGATGGCTCACGTTCCTTCGAACGCTCAGGGGCTGGTGTTGTTCTCATCTCCTCCCAAGGAGAGCAACTCCAGTACATCATTCAAATACACTTCGCCACGACCAAAAACACGGTGGAGTATGAAGGCCTTTTGGGCGGACTCCGAGCATGCTCTGCGCTTGGAGTCTAGGGACTAACTGTGAAGAGTTTCAGTGTTCCGATAACTCAATGGGGCGTTACCTGGCTGAAGTGAGGAAATTGGAGAAGTGCTTCAAGAACTTCGAAGATCTCTATGTGCCCAGGAGAGCAAATGCCCTGGCCGACTGACTTGCCAAGTTCAACACCTCATAAGAACCTGCTCCGGTGGGGGTGCTCGTCGAGCACTTACTGAAGCCCTCTGTTTCCTCCAGAGAAGAGGCGAATGAGACGCACGGCAACGTCTCCCTCCTCGAACAGAGTGCAATCTGGATGACGCCGTTCGTCCAGTTTCTTGTGCATGGGACATTGCTCGAAGAGGAAGCTAAGAAATCCTGGCTTATCTGGAGAGCTCCACTTTACCGTTTAGTGGAGGGTGCCCTGTACCGTAGAGGTACGCTCAGAGTCCTCTCCAAGTGCATCTCTCAGGAAGAAGGGAGGTTCCTGCTAAAGGACTTGCACGAAGGCATCTGTGGGGCCCACTCATCCTACAGGACCCTCGTTAGTAAGGCCTTCAAGATGGGCTATTATTCACCCACGGCTCTGAGCGATGCTCGTGAAGTAGTTACTACGTGCCGAGCATGCCAGTTCCGTGCTCAGCAGGTTCACTAACTAGCATACGCTCTTTAGACCATCCCCCTCACCTGGCCATTCTCTACCTGGGGCTTCGATATTGTTGGCCCATTCCCCAGAGGATCCAAAGGCCACGCATATCTTTTTGTCGCTATAGAAACATTTACTAAGTGGATCGAGGTTGAGCCAGTTTCGGCATCACAGCGCTAGCCGCCAAGAAGTTTTTCCACAATAACGTGGTCATCCGGTACGGTGTCCCCAGCTGGCTGATCATGGACAACGGGACTCAGTTCACCAGTGAGCTGTTCCAAGAGTATTGTAAGGACGTTGGCACCAAGATTTGCTTCGCCTCTATAGCTCATCCGCAGAGTAACGGAGCTGTCGAGCGTGCCAACAGGCAGATTCTCCAAGGGATCAAGAAGCAGGTTTTTGATCGACTTTCCAAATTGTGACAGAACTGGGTGGACGAGCTTCCTTCCATACTGTGCACCACTGCCAGTCGAGCAAGGGGAGAGACTCCCTTCCGGCTCGTATACAGCACCGAGGCTATGCTCCCGGCTGAGATAACCTTAGGATCGCCGTGAGTGGACATCGCGGAAGCGGAGGATGACGACTAGAGCCAGCTTCTCAAACTCGACCTATCCGAAGAACGGCGCAAACAAGCTCTTGTCCTGTCGGCCTCTTACCTGCAAACTCTACACAGGCATGCAGACCGATCCATCCGACCAAGGACTTTGCAGGTTGGTGACATTGCCTTGCGTGGTGACCTTGTCTTGCACTGCATCCAAGACACGTCACGCGCCAACAAGCTAACTCCCCGATGGGAAGGTCCGTTCACGGTCGTCTGGACATCACGCTTGGGGGCTGTTCCTCTCGCCTTCCCAGATGGTCGTGTCCTCAGCAGCTCGTGGAACATCACCTAGCTCCGCAGGTTCTACGCATAGTGTTGGCTCTGCTTGTTGTCTCTCTTCTTTCTTGCTCGGTTTTTCCCAAAACCTGCAGCTCTTGTGCCTTCCCTGTTTCCATTATTTAACTTAGGGATCTTCGAATGTCTTCTGCTTGCATTTCTCGAGCTCGTTAAATAAAGAAACAGGGCGGTCCGAGCATTTTGCTTCAATTCTTCTAGCACTTCACCCACGCGCGAACCTTTGCTGCCAAGCCAAATGTCATAGCGGTCGAAAGATCATGAACGTGCCCTACCCTGAGTTCTGCTACTCGGATAAGCTGATCCTCATCGCACCGACAGACTCTTGGTAGCATCCTGCACTAGTTCGGACTAAGACATACGTACGACCATCGCTAATGATAGCAAAAACTCGCGCGTATTCTTCCCTGTGGCTAGGTCCTTGCTCGCAAACTCAGGTTTAAGGACATATCCACAGGAGGGGGCTAGATATTGCGTCGCGCAATTGCTTTCATCTTCCTGCGCCTATGCCCTTGATCGCAAAACCAGGTTCAAGGACATAGCCACAGGAGGGGGCTGGATATTGCCTCGCATGATTGCTTTTCGTCTTCTTGCGCCTATGCCTTTGATCGCAAAACCAGGTTCAAGGACATAGCCATAGGAGGGGACTGGATATTGCCTCGCGCAATTGCTTTCATCTTCCTGCGCTTTTGCCCTTGCTCGCAAACTCAGGTTCAAGGACATAGCCACAGGAGGGGTTGCTTTCATCTTCCTGCGCCTATGCCCTTGCTCACAAACTCAAGTTCAAGGACATAGCCGCATGAGGGGGCTAGATAGGGGCGACTACCGTGCTTTTCCAAAAAATCGCGTGCTCGTCCCAGGCAGAGCCCTATCCCTCTCGTTTTCCTTGCTCTGTGGTGTGTTTTCCCAGCTTGGTTCTCCTTACAGGACTGGAGCGTTCAAAGAAGGACAATACACACAAAAAAGGGGGCAAAAGGGGAGACGACAAGCAAAAGTACATTGCTGAAAGGTACGTCATGTACATTCATTACGATTTACACCTAACCCTATTTACAGGTTCTTCCACCTCAGTACCTTGAGCTCCTCCCTAGCGTCTTTGAGATCATCCCATAGACGGAACAACTCCCTCTGGGCCGCACGCCCGGCCTGAGCATTCCCCCGGAGAGTCGTGGCCTTGGCGTCAGCTGCCCGGGCTTTCTCCTCCGCCCGCTCTTGAAGGGCTTCGGTGCGGAGTCACTCTTGCTCAAGCTCTTTCCGAGCAGCCTCCGCATCAGCCCGGGCCTTCGCCGCAGCACCCTCCGCGGCGGCACGCTGTCCCTCCAGCTCCTCTCGTGGCATTGCCCACGCTCGAGCTCCTCTTGGGCAGCGGCAGCGTCCGAGCGGGCCTCCACCACAGACTTCTCCGCAGAAGCTACCCGCTCTTTCAACTCTTGCGCGCTTCGCCTCTCGCGTTGGAGCTCCCCCTGGGACTTCGATGCGGCCGCGTGCTACCCCTCAGCCTCCTTCGCGCAAGCCACCACCCGCTCGACCTCCTTCCGGGCGGTGGCAGCCTCCGCGCGGCTTCTTCCACGGCCTGCCTAGAGAGCTCCTGAGAATCCCGCCGGGCTTTCGCGAGTTCCACCTCAGCCCGGTCGAGCTTCTCGGTCAGAATACGGATGCTCTCTGACTGTTCGATGATCCGCGCGTGCTCAACCTTCTTGACCGCGTGCAGCCTGGACCATAGCCGCTTCGTCTGCTCCTCGAGTACGGTGACCTGGTTCATCTATCGGGCCTGCTCTTCGACCTACTCCTAGTGGGCTGCTCCGGCATCGGCCAGCTCGCTCATCGCCTTACCATAGAATTGCGGTAGAAGAATGGGAGCGTAAGAAGGAAAAAGTCATCAGACAGAGAGAGGAGCAGGAAAGGATTCGGTGCCTACCTTGTTGAAGTGGTTGGACATGCGCGTGGATAGGATCTACATAAAAGGGTGGATGCGCACCGCAGGCTCTGAGCTTGGTCCAGGGCCTCCTTTCCTCGAGAGCTGTGCGATGGGCTGCTTGCCCATCGTGGCGTTGCCCTCAACGACCTTCTCCTTGCCCCAAGCAAGATCTGCGCTCGGGGACGGTGGTACGGTGCTGCTCTCGCTAGCGGCATCACCTTCGTCATCTCTCCCCTCCTCTCCCTGACTAGGAATCGTGTTCGGGAGTAGGGCGGGAGCGTTCGCTTCGGTGGCAGCAGTATCTGTTGCCACCGCTCCTTCACCTTCTCCTTCCTCCCGAGCAGGAGCTGCACTCTGGTCGGCGGCGTCACCCCTCGCAGCCACGCCCTCCGCGGCTGCGATTCTCTCTCCGCCCCAAGCAGGCGTTACACTCGGGGGCTGGGCGGTGGCGTCCTCCACCGTCTTCTCCTCGCCTTTCCGAGCAGAGTCCACACTGGGGGATGGCCTTAGGAGAGGGGCCCTATGACGACAGTATCGTCCACAGCCTCGTCCATGCCCCGAGCAACACTTGCCCTCGGGGGCTGGTCCTCGTCGTGGGCCCGGCCTGCGACAACCTTAGTCGCCCGGTCCTCTACAAGATCAAGGCAAGGTAGAGTCAAAGAGAAAGAAAGGGGGAACCGGAGAGGAAAGGTCAACAAAACAATCTCAAGACAGGTGATCTTACCAGCGTCCTCCACCAGCATAGTCGGAGGGAGCAGCGCGGCAGGCACGAGCTCCGCCTTGGTCGCCTTGCCTATCTCCTCAAGGAGGCCAAGTCCTCCTTTTTCTCCTCTTCCACCATGGCCCCATGCTCGGAGGCCAATCCCGAGTTGGAGGCCCTGGCGGCAAGCTTCCGCTTCTTGACCACGGCTCGCTTGCCGCGGCCCGAAGGGAGAGCGGCAGTAACCCTCTCCAGGATCGCCTGCAACTCCTCCTGCATGAGCACCTCCTCTCCCTCCTCTTGTTCCTCCTCCCGTTCCCCTCGCCAGGCTGTCAGATTTCGTAGCCACTCCTGGTGCGATGTTTCAGCCTAGCGACAGAGATCCCGGAGAACTTGTTTGCTCTCCCTCCGGGCCTCTTCCTCCTCCTCCTGGCATGCCCGCTCCTTGGTCTTGGCCGCAATCTATTGCAACTGAGCATAATGATCGGGATCTCGGGCAAGGAAGTCTTTGAACCAGGAGTGAATGTCCCATACCTTGTCCGTGTGCTCCAAATGTCGCGTGGGCGGGTTATGTCGAGGTGGTACCTACGCACGGGCTGCCGGTGGTGCCGCGCACAATCGTTTTGGCCGTGACATCGTCGACTCATCCACCGTCGGTGATGCAGCCCTCCTTTTCGTGGCGACTTTCTTCTCCTTGGGCTTGACACTGCCCTGGCCAGACTGCTCGGCCTCAAGCACGGCTTCCAAGGCCGTCCTGTCCTGAAAAACGTAAGATGCAAGATTAGGGACCGAAGTGCTCCTTGGTCCAAAAAACCAGGTTCGGCTAGAACAATCCCCTTGTCGGTGCGGTCGAGGATGTTTCATGGGCCCCTTTGACCTAGATCTGGGCTCTTCTCTTTGCTCGAGGCGAAGAGCTCGGCCACACGGTCGTCCACCCACCGCTCGTCAGGAGCTACCAAGAAGAAAGATCAAGATCGGCTGAATGAAATCGGAAATCACCCGAAGGGCGTTGCTCGGGCAAGGATACTTACGGGTGTTCACCTCGCATGTAAGGTCGTTCCACAATGCGATTTCCCAGAACAGGTGCTCCCGTCGCCATAGCGGGCTCACCCGATTCTTGATGAAGTCCCGGGCAATTGCTTGCCCTATTAACTCGCTATCACTTAGCACCTGGATGGTGCTAAGTATCCTCTCCTCCTCCAGCTCCACGTGCGGCCGCGGGAGGTCCTTCTTCTCCGGCTACTCATGGTGGAAGGAAAAAGCAGCAGTCTGTCCCCTTCTTAGCGTAGAACCACCGCTCCGCCCACCCGGAGATGGAGTCCTTGGGCGCGAACTCTGGGTAGGTGTAGGACTGCGAGTTCCACAGTCGAAGGTACGCACACCCCACCGCCGACGCGTTCCCAATGCGATGAAGCATGTAGAATTGAAGGAAGAGACTTACCGTGGGATGGACGCCAACAAATTCCTCGCAAAGATGGGAGAAGATGGCGAGGATGCTGATGGAGCTAGGGTTGAGGTTGGTGATCTCGAGCTTGCAGTGCACGAGAGTGGCGACCACAAACTCGGACTCCGGGGTAGGGAGCCCATTGATGGCGAAGAGTTCGTAGCGAATGAACTCATCCTCCGCTGGAGCGGGGAAAGCCTCGAGGCTAGGGAGGCGCCTTTACTTGTGGTCAAGGTGCCCTTGCCCCTCCAATTCCCTAAGCTTGGCCCCGGTGGTCCTCGTAGGGACGAACTTAGCCATGGCGAAGAGGTGAAGAAAGGCAGAATCGAAGAAAGAAATCGAAGAATCAAACGAAGGATCAAAGAATTGAAGGAAGGGGGAGAAGTAGCACGGGAAGCGAAGAAGTTGGAAGTAGTGGGGTAACGGAGTAATGGAATAGTGGAGAACTGGGGGGGGGGGATTTATCCTCCCGTAGTGAAACTATCCCGGGCGTTAGCATGCGATGTGTGTTCGTAGCCATCGCATCGCCTTAACGCGTCGCAGCGGGCATGTTTACCGAAGAATGGTAATCGTTGTGGAATCCGACGGTTGAAGTCTAGCTCGAAGTATTGCTCGGGTAGCCCCTGAAAGACCGACCCGAAGTGTTGGTCGGGCGGCCATTTTTCCGGGCTACCCGAAGTGTTGCTCGAGCGGCCCCTTGTCCGGCCAACCCAAAGTATTGCTTGAGTTGCCTTTTTTTTGCCTGCCCGAAGTGTTGCTCAGGCGGCCCTTTGTCCGGCCAACCTGAAGTATTGCTCGGGTTGCCTTTCTTCTGCCTACCCGAAGTGTTGCTCAGGCGGCCCCTTGTCCGGCCAACCCAAAGTATTGCTCGGGTTGCCTTTCTCCAGTCTACCCGAAGTGTTGCTCGGGCGGCCCCTTGTCCGGCCAACCCGAAGTATTGCTCGGGTTTCCTTTTTTGGCCTACCTGAAGTGTTGCTCGGGCGGCCCTTTGTCTGGCCAACCCGAAGAATTGCTCGGGTTGCCATTTTTCGGCCGACTCGAAGTGTTGCTCGGGCAGCCCTTTGTCTGGCCAACCCGAAGAATTGCTCGGGTTGCCTTTTTTGGCCTGCCCAAAGTGTTGCTCGTAAATGGCCCTTGATCTCGAAGTGTTGCTCGGGAAAGACATGGTTCTTCTAGCTAAGCATCGAGCAGGCGCAATATAAACTGAACAGCTACAGAGGCAAGAATTGAGAAATAGACATTTCATTTCTTGATTCACATATCATTTACAAAGACGGAACATACAAGATTCAATTTCTAACAAGGAGACAAAAGTCCTATGCTCTAGGGGACCGGTGATGCAAGATACCCGTATCCACCCCTCGCCCGAGAAGGTTGATACTCTCTCCCATCAGCTAGGCTACCCTAGCCTAGCCTAAGCGGCGACGCTTCACCTGCGCTGGCGATCGGGAAGCACATGCCTGGCCTTTCGCTCCTGCTGCCGCCGTTACTGCCGGCGGAGGAGGCGGGCTCAGGTTCTGGCTTAGGCTCCTCGACGCCGCCGATGGCCTACGCCCCCACCTCGGCACTAGCCACCGCCTCAGTAGCGATATCTTCCGCCTCAATGGCAGCAGCCTCGTCCCTGTCGAGAGCTTCCCCGGCCAAAGGAATGGTAGGGGCATCAACCTCTGCTTCGCCCCCGCCATTCTCCGCAACGTCTTCCTCGGCAAGGTTGGCAGCGATCGCGGCATCGTAAGTCAAATAAAACTTACTGAAAAATAATTCATAGTTTTATAATAATTTTGGATGAATAGAATTAATCTAAATAAGAAAGTTATGGTCAAAAGGAGTCCAATGAAAAAGATAGATCAGGCAAATGACAGGATGAAGAATAAACAAGAGAATATTCTTCGATATGTGGTTAATTAATAAACTAAGTAGAGAATGAGAATGATCTGAAATAGAGGATTAAGACATTCATGACACATGGGCTTTCATGTCATAAACTGGACGCAAGTGAATTAAAGCCACAGACAGAGAATAGATTAAGGTTTCTCTGTCTCATGGGATAGTTGATTAATAGCAAAGGAGTGATTAACCCTATTAAATAGGATTTACAACATGGCAAAGTGTATAGGTTATATGATAAAGGAATAACCTATATTACAAATCTATAACAGTTTGGAATTAAGGACAATAAAATTATCGGAATGACGCAACGATGTAACTGTGCATGTCATAGAGAACTATCATAGCAAATGTGATTAATAACCATGTAACATTAGTATGGTTGAATTAACAATGACATAATGAAGAAATAAATAGTAGCAATGGTATGAACATTAGATACAGTAGGTTGCACAGGAACCGTAGAGTTCCATTGGAAGCAAAAGGGCTAAGGATGGTTTGAGTGCACATGAGGGTGGCAAGGCTTGCAAACTATCAAAACGGCATAAAAACGACCATATGAACACAATGACACAATCGGATTTCTTAGAAAAGATCCACGGTGGCCGGTTGGCATAGTAGGGCTTAGAGGGCATAGCTTAAATATTAGGTCGTGACACGAAGCCATAGATCATAAAAACAGTATGTCTAGGATGTAGAGCATGATGAGTACATCTCTGAAAAAATTTGTTTTGGTGCATTATATGAATAGAAGGTTCCAGAAACAGCCATGGAAGCTTCTAGGGCAGCCATCTTGCAAAATTCCTACCAACTAGCTCGGGCAGTGAAAAACTATGACGTTTGGCATGATGATAGATGAACATGCAGAGCACAAAGTGGCACGAAAGGATTTACCAAAATCTCAACATGTCAGTGAGGAACATGATGCCAATCTGAGGCCATGGCACGAGTGCAAGGACAACAACTTTCTGGCCGACCTAGGTATGAAACATGGTGAGCACGGTGTAAAAGAAGATCATACGAATCCGTTTTTAAATGTTTCATGGACAGGTCATGCCCAGAGAAGAAAGATGCAAACTTGAGAGAGACGGTTCTCACCGTTCATTGATTCCGCGGCAAAACCCTTCAGTGGAAAGCTAGATGATGATGAGTAGATCAAAGTGACACAAACGGATTTTGCATTGGAGCTGCAGAAAAGCGAGGAACGCGCGACGAAGTGGTGGCCACGTTCTGGCTGCATGCAGCGCGCGGCGGATGGTTTGGGCGTGACCTAGGGGTAGCGGTGGCGGCAGCTCTGGGCAGGGAGGCAGCTAGGGTTGGGAGAGGAGGCCGTGGGGAATCTGTTTTATCGGGTAGAGGAGTCCCACACGGTCACGATTTGCAAACAAAGCGAGGGGCAGCGGCTAGGGTTAGTAACAGAGGAGGAGATCATCTGTTTGTTAGGATGGATCAAGGAGCCACATAATAGATATATACAGGGGACAATGGGCTAGGCTGGCTCGGCCTAGGGGAAAGAAAGGGGAGTGAGCCTGCTGGCTTAGTTCAGGACAAAGGGGAAGGGAGGAGTGGGCCGGCTAGGGATATGTGGCCCAAAAGATTTTTGGAATTAATTTAATTTAGTATTTTTAGAAAAATAGTAGAAAACAACATAGCTTAGTTTAAATAGCAATTGGACTCTTAAAAATCCACAAAAATTTTAGAAAATACTTTGGAACATAGAGAACATAGGAAAAATAGTTTTGCCATATTTTCATATTTATATTGATTACATAAAATAATTTAGAAGCACCCGTGGACAAAAACAACTGACAAACTGATTTTAGAAATTACTAGAAAACCCTAGAAAATATTTTATAATAATAAAAACACAAGACAAATAATCTTGAAAATCTTTATGATTTTGTTTTACTCATATGATTTATTTGAAAATTCAAATAAACCCATTAATAGGAAATAACTTTAAGAAAATCATTGAAAATATGAATAAAACTTTTAAGGTTCGAATAACTTTTACAAAAAAAATTTTTAGTTAGAGACCTTGACTTCCACAAAAATGGTTGTCAAGTTTTAAAAAATCATACAAAATCTTTTATTAGAAATTAAAATTTAAGATAATTTATGGAAAATTTTTCAAGGAGCTATTTTTGGGTTTTCTCGATCACTGCAGTTTGGTTCCTGTTGTATTATTTTGTGGCGATATAGGGAGTGTTCTTTTAGACTTATCTAAAAGTCTAATCTGACTTATCTCGTAACTTCGAGAATTTTCCGAGGTGGCCTCAAGAGTCGGATGGCCTTGATTTTTAAGATTTAAGGAGCTTTTAGACACGTCTACGAGGTAAAAAAACAGATTTAAAAGTAATAAAAAAGTCAGA
This sequence comes from Olyra latifolia, assembly GCA_036346145.1. Lineage (NCBI taxonomy): Eukaryota > Viridiplantae > Streptophyta > Magnoliopsida > Poales > Poaceae > Olyra > Olyra latifolia. The sequence goes on along the minus strand of CM070524.1, from coordinate 50,134,075 downwards.
TAAGTATTGACTTATCTGACTTTTTTTTTACTTTTTTAATCCTCTAGCAGCGGTTGGGGACACGAACCCCTTCTAAAGCCCAAGCAACAGAAGGATTCAGTATTTAACCGCTTCTAGAGGGCTTTAGAAGGGTTCAGTATTACGAACCATTGCTAGAACCTATTTTTAAATTGTTAAAAGAAAAGCTTGCCTTATCTCATCGAAATGCGTGTGGGTGGGTTGGCTATTTGGGTGGCGTGGAGTCACGAGGAGGTGAGGTCACTACTACAGATCGGCCATCGAAGACGGTTCTACAACGGCCATCGATCTGGGTTATTAAACCGGTATAGGCCATTCGGGACTGATGTCCCATGGCATCAGTCCTGATTCCCTCACTCGATACTGATATAGTATCAGTACCGGTTGGAGGCCCCACGTGGCTTTAGCCCGTGCCTTGCCAAGCCCCCTGTCGATTACCGATTGGAGGCACCGGGTATCGATAAAGCTACTATTTGATCCGGTTGGTTTCTCCAACCGGTACTAAGCAGCCACCACCTGAGCTATAAATAATACATATATATATATATATATGTGTGTGTGTGTGAGAGGTAATATATATTATATATGTGTTTGTGTGTGTTAAGTCTAATATTATTATTTATATATATATCTGTGTGCTAAGTCACAATTAATTAAAGCACATATAATCAATGATGCATAATTAACTGATAATTAAATCACAGAGCTTTTATTAACAACTTTAATTACAACTATTAGGTATCGCAATGAATTAATCATGCCTATATATATTACACATATACAGTTCACATAACATTCGTTACAACTTTAATTACAGAGCGTTTATCGTGATCTTTTACGTGCATCGCTCTTGGTAGCCGTAGATGTCGGCAGTTCATCGGTCTTTATCGAAGGGCTCCACCTATTTGTCGCTGGATCGTGAAACTGGCCTCTTGGATTTACGACCTCTTCGAAAATCCAGCCGACGAGTTGTTCTTGGATCGCTCTCACTTTTCCCGGCGAGAAGTCAGACGAACCTTGCAAGTCGCTAGCACCTCCGGTCAGGATGTGCATAGTATGGCACACATAGTAGCAGTATATATTGGTGCCCGACGGCTGACGCCAGATCTGTGGTGAAAAAAGCTAAAAGCGTGAAATGGATGCATGGAAATGAAGTTAACTAACTCAAAAGCTACCAAGATGGCATACATACTCGAGAGGCAAGTGTAATATCGAATTTCTCATTGAATTCGCCCACGATTTCAGTACGGAACCGTGCGAATGCACTACACACATGATTGCGAATTGAACATGATTAGAATTTGTTTAAAATGGAGTAGAACTAGCACAATAATGGAAAGAACAAAAATACCGGTTGAGCATGTCGATCATGTTTTGGTACTTTTCAACTGGTCTCCTCATCGAGTCCATAACTGTGATCATGCTACGATCTAGCTCGATAATGAGAAGAATCCAGTGAAAGCTGTACATATATATGGCAACGTAGGTAACTAATTAGTTCTAACATCGTGTTATGGAAAAAGATTAGAACGAGGCGGTGCGAAAACACTTACTCAAAGGTGTAGGGTAAAAGTATCTTTGACTAAAAGGCTTGACCTATTAGCCCCTTGTATATGTTGGTCTCTGTATCGGCAGGGGATAGTTGAACAGTTGTCTCATTGATTACTAAAGGGTCAAGGAAGCCTGTGTTGAAAATGGACTCCCTTTTGCATCTTTGTATCTCCATTCTACATAAGAAGAAATTAGTTAGGCTTGCAAGTTAGTATAGTGCAAGGGCTCGCACGGTGGATTTTTGCAATTAAATAAGACACTTACAGAGTCCAGCAACTCAACAAGGACACGTCAATGGCGTCTGAGTGGTATAGTTCGTACATTACTGGCCATTGGACATAAAATTCACTATCATTGTGAAAAAAATGTTCTTCCTTGTACTTGACGGCAAATGACGCTAGGCCATGCTTGAACGCATCCAGGTACCATTCATGGAATTGGCGCATCCTAGTTGGTAGCCGACCAAGCTCCTCATGCCTGACCAAGGAAGCGCCCGGTGTATATGGCCATCTGACTTGTGCAACTTCAATCTGCATGTCGCCTAATATTTGATTTAGGTGCAGACCAGTTTCTTCGATGAATTTTTGTATCTCCTGGGCCTTCTGATCAGCTGATGACGTCGTCTCCTTTGACGTCTTCTTCTTGGACCTTTCCTTGAGCAATGTGCGCTCATAGTCAGATACATGAGGTTTTTTCTTTTTGTCCTTCAAATTTTTCACTGTCCTCAAGCCTTTTAGAAATTCTTCCATACCAGGCTGAACCTTCTTCTCTGGTGACTTGGGTTTAAAAAATTTAGTGACCTCGGCTCTCACTATCTTCTCGGTCTCCTCCTCCGTCATATCGTATGCCCGCTTTGGAAGTGCAGCCAGCTTCTTTAGTTGGGTGGACCTCGTCCTCTTCTTGGTGGCTTGCTTGTCTTGGGCGACGATGTTGGAGTTGGAGTTTCGCGTGCGGGGCTCGGTGCAGGAGACGGGCTTCTTCTGGGAGGCATCTCCTTTGGTGAGGATGGAGGTGATGCCGGATAGCTTATGTGTGCTGGAGGTGATGAAGGAGGTGTTGGAGAGGACACGTCCATGTGATCTCAAAAAATGATGTACTTCTTGTGCCATAGGATGAAATTGTGGACTGCCTCTCCTAACTTCGTAGTCCCGTCACCTCCGGGAATATCGAGGTCCAGGTCCTCACACCCTAGGCATACCTCCTCCATCGAGACCTTGGAGTAGCCCGGCAGTATCTGTTGGCCATGGATGACCTGCCCCGGCTCCACCGGGTGAGCCATGCCATGAGCCGTCTTGAAAGAGATATTCCTCACTTGTACGTGCAGCTCACAAGGTGTCTGCTGCGTGATGTCGTCCACGGGCCAGTAGCCCAAGTCCGCATCGGGCAACCCACCGAAAACGCAGCTGCTTCACCGCCTTGAGGGACTAATGAGGTCCGGATTAGTAGGAGGTTTCTGGCCCACATGTAGTCGTTGGCTCAAGGCTAACTGCACCTGTCTTTGGACCTCTTCTTTCATGCTCTGTTGTGTTTGATTTAGGCGTTCTTCAAGCATTAGGAGCTGTTGTGCCTGTCGGGACCTGCTTCTTACCCGACTCCTGTAGGTATCGGCGTCCTTAACAAACCCAATCTTCCACGGAACGATGCCAATGCCTCGTGTACGTCCAGGGTGTTCCGGGTTTGGTAGGGCCCTTGTAAGCTCGTCGTTCTCCTTGTTTGGCACGAAGGTGCCCTGGAAAGATTCCTCAATCGACTTTACAAGTCTTCTGGCCACATCTGTCAGCACATTCCCGAACACCGTGTTTCCATCATCGTCAAGGCCGCCGCCGTGAGCATAGAACCAGCTCGTTGCTCTGTCTGGCCATTCCATTGTCGTGGGTACGACACCCTTCGCTAGCAGTTCCTGTTCCCTCTTCTCCCATTTGTGCATCGCCTGGCGGTAACCACCAGGGCCGAGGTGGTGGTGGTATTGCTTCTTCTGAGCATTTTGGTTGTTCCTTTCGGTCATAGTTTGACCTTCATTCGAATTCTTGTAGTTCACAAACGCATCCCAGTGATCCTACAACTTTGGGTACTTGTTGAAGTCGGGCATTCGGTTCTTCTTGATGTACTCCGTGTTCAACTTCTTTTTATATGTTTGGAATGCGATGGCCATCTTCTTCAACGTGTAACTCTTCACCTTCTCTTCGGTCCCTTGGGGAAGGTGAATGTCACCTTCAGGTCGGTCCAGATCATGTTCTTCGTTTCTTCAGGGACATTATCCCATCTCGCGATGCTAATTGGCACATGGTCCCTGACGTGGACGCTGCATGCCAAATTGAACGGCCCAAGCGCCCCTAGGGGTGCAAGAGGATGGCCGTTATCGCTGACTTCGGTGATAACATGTCTTGCCTTCGACTTCTTGTTTGAACCTCGCTGACGTGATTGGCTACTCGATTGAGTGATCTGAAAATATGGTACAATAATGAACGGGTTAGAATGTTGGCTTAGCATGATGGTGGAACCGGCATATACACATTCGATCTAATTACCATGGTCGTCTCAGCCGCCTCGGGGACCCCATCGGTCTCGACGGGCCTTGCGGCCTCGATGGAATCATTGAGCTCATAACCTCCTTCTCCTGAAATCAAACTTCTCACGAACTCGTCTCCATCAAATCCTTCTCCCGCCATCGTAGTTTCATAGTCTATAAGAAGGCATTGAAGATGAGGACGGGCGACGGCGACGAGGACGGTACATACATTACATTTCACATATACTTATACATTTCACAATTGACATATACATCTCAGAATTCAAATTTGCTATATAACTGGCATATACATATACATCTCAAAATTCATATAAATAAGATATAGAGACCGGAATGTCTTCCATTATCTAAAAAACTAGTACATACAAATAAGATACAAGATACAGTATTCTATCCTAATGAATATTATAGTCGAATGATACAAACATTTCACATCTATTTTCTACTCCTAATTAATCTGATGCCATAATATGAAAGCAAAATGTACAGATACTCTTTGAAAACTCTTAACACCATAATGGACCAATTATTTGGCAATTTAACTACTTTACAAACCTTTATATTTATATGCTATTTTTATAATGGTGTGATGATTCTATATAGCATTAAAAAAATAAATATAGTTGTGCACCCCAGTTCTGAAATCCTGGCTCCGCCACTGCGTAGGTTTGGTCATTTCGTCGAACAATCTGTGGGCGCACCATGATTGTGCTCCTGTTGGTCGTGCCGCACTCCTGTCGGTCATGCCTGCCTATGTCACGCTCCGTCATGCCCGCGCCCGCACTCATTGTCCCATGCTCTGCCTGCACCTTGCTGAGGAGTGAGGGAAGGGAAGGAGAGAGGAGCACCTTGCTCGCGGGGTCGTCGGAGGCGAGGATGACGGCAGCGCGCGCGGGGTCATCGATGACGAGGAGGACGGCGGCGCGCACGGGGTCATCGGAGGAGAGGAAGATGGTAGGGCACGCACGGGGTCGTCGAAGGAGAGGAAGATGGCAGCGCGCGTGGGTCGTTGACGGCGGGGGCTGAAGGCGGCGTCGGCGAGAGAGGTTAGAGACAATATAACACTTATGCCTCCAACCTCTCTCGCTTTCAAATTTATATGATGGGGGCATCAGTCCCGGTTGATTACACCAACAGGGACCGACGCCCCCATCATCTGGTGCCCTAGGAACCATAAGTCTCGGTTGGTGTAACAAACCGGGATAGAATGCTCACTTAGTCCCGGTTGATTACACCAGCGGGTGATTCAAAAATAAGCGCTCAGCAAGCTTATTTGCTAGCCTCACTGACATGTAGGCCCATCTCTGGTGGGTCTATTAATTTCTCGAAAATTATAGAAAACTGTTGAGAACCTTGAAATTTCTCTTTAATTTTTCAAATTTTAGTATAAATTTTCACTTTTTATATAAATTCAATTATTGCTTCATTGCTTACTAAAAAATAATAAATCAAACTTATTCCACACTAAAATAATTTCAAAAAAATAAATTAAAAAATCACATATTCTTTATAATATTATTTTCCAACCATCTTAATACAGATTTTCACCTTTTTATATAAATTCAATTATTGCTTCCTTGCTTAATAAAAAATCAGAATTCATACACGTGTTTATATAACACGGTTGGACTTATTTGCTAACAAACTTTGTAATTTATGGCAAATTACTTCCACTGACATGTGGGACCCACAAGTCCGTGATGGGGGAAGCAATCCCGGTTGGTGTCTCCAACCGGGACTACGAGGGCCATCAATCCCGATTGGTGTCTCTAACCGGGACTATGTGGGAATTCGAAACAACGCAATATTGGCGCGAACCGATGAGCTGCCTCTGCCTCACTGTCTTCCTCGGCCTCTTCTATAAAACCGATGATCTTCCTCTGCCTAACCGTCTTCCTCTACCGCGCGCCTCTGCCTCTTCGATCCATGGCTTCTGCCTCTGCCTCTTCCTCTGCCTCTTCCTCTTCCTCTGCCTCTGCCTCTTCCTCCGCCCCCACCACCCGATCGCCTGCTCGCTGCTTGAAATCTGCCTCCCCCCGCCGCCGTCTTTTGAGGACGAGAGTCCCCCTTGGAAGCGCCTTCTTCGCAACCGGCCAAGGAAGGAGTCCGTCTTCTACCCGGCGGAGTTGTCGATGTCGGACGAGGACGAGGACGAGGACGAGGACGAGGACGAGGAGGACTTCGACGACGAGGACGTCGTCGCGGAGGAGAACGAGGATGAGGAGGAGGAGGAGGACCACGATGACGACGACGACGTGGATGCCTCCGACAATAGCGCCGACGCCGATGATGATGAGGAGGAGGACGACGAAGACGACGACTAGTTATTAATAATAGAAATTAATTAGTTAATTAGTATATTATTAGAAATTTGCTTTTATCATCTTTTGTGGTAACCCTGTGGGACATTGTATAGGGTACCATTATTTGTAAATTATTATAATGGTGTAATATATGTACATTTCTATAATATATGTTGTTTTTGGACCCATAAGATTTGTCCTCACATTTTTTGAGCCTATTACTATTTTCTACAAATTTTTATACATTTATTCACAATATACATTATGATACTATAAATAGTATAAAACATTATGTATAAACTATAAATTATGATACTATAGAAAATTACATTGGAAGTTGCTGTAATACACCGGGACTTCTCGCTTTCGAATTTATATGATGGAGGCATCAGTCCCGGTTGGTGTCATCCATCGAGACTAACCTCACATCTGTCCCGGTTGATTACACCAACCGGGACCAACGCCCCATCAGTTGGTGCCCTAGGTAACCATCCGTCCCAGTTGCTGTAATACACCGGGACTTCTTGCTCACATCAGTCCCGGTTGGTGTAACAAACCGGGACAGAATGCTCACTTAGTCTCGACTGATCACACCAAAAATAAAAGAATATAGCGGCGCGAGCAGTGCTCGAACCCGTGACCGCACGGGGAGCCCGCGGTCAAGCGCACGCTGCTTGCCAAGAGAGAGGAGGGGTTTTGATCGGTCCTTCAAGGCACAAATCTTTTTTGTACCTTCTTAGAAGCAAGGGATGTGATCACTGACATGTGGGCCCATCTCTGGTAGGTCCCACATGTCATTGGTACTAATTTTCCATTAATTTCTTGATAATTATAGAAAACTGTTTGGAGCCTTGAAACTCTCTTTAATTTTTCAAATTTTATTATAAATTTTCACCTTTTATATAAATTCAATTATTGATTCATTGCTTACTAAAAAATTATAAATCATACTTCTGCTTTTTCGGTTTGCTGTTCATGTCTATCACATAGAATACCTGTGTCACATCATTTGCGAGCACGAACGGTTTGTCCCTATACGCCACTTGCTTGAGGTCCACGGTTGTCACACCGTACTAAATCGATCTCAACGGTACATCAATTTGACCCATTGGCACCAAAGCAGAGGATTTTAAAGGTCCATACTAGAGCTCCCAGATATCCTCTATGTAACCATAGTAGGTGTCCATTTTTCCATTTTTGTCCAAGGCATCCATACGGACGCCGCTGTTTTGGTTGGTGCTCTTGCTATCCCGGGCAGTCGTGTAAAATTTGTGCCCATTTATCTCATTTCCATGGAATGATACGATTGTCATGGATGGTCCTCGAGCTAAGAGTTTCAACTGTTCATTGTCTGTTCGGGAGCCCATCAGTTGCTTTTGTAACCAACCACCGAACCGATCCATTTGCTCTAGTGCGATCCACTTTTCTGACTTCTCTGGGTATTGGTCGCGTGGAATCATCTCATGATCATGGATAAACTCAGCCACTACAGTTGCTTGTTTCAAGACTGTGAAATGTGGTTGTTTAAATAAAAGTAGATCGTCGCTAAAGAATTCTCTTCTCCCTAGAGTCCCATTTCCCCGTAGCCTCCCCTCATGGCGTGAAACAGGGACGCCAATCGGATTTAGCTCATCAATGAAGTCGACATAGAACTCAATCACCTCCTCTGTGCCAACACCCTATGCAATGCAGCTTTCTAGACGAGACCGGTTACAAACATATTTCTTTATGACACCCATGTACCTCTCGAAAGGGAATATACTATGCAGGAACACGGGTCCGAGAATTTCTATCTCTTTGACACTGTGGACCATGAGATGGACCATAATATCAAAAAAGGACGGAGGAAAGATCATCTCAAGGCTGACCAGACTATCGACCACGTCATCCTGCAATTTAGATAAGTTCCGTGGTTCGATGACCTTCTGCGACACCGCGTTGAAGAACGAGCACAGCTTTACGATTGTCCCTCGTACCCAGTCCGATAGAATACCTCTCAGCGCCACTAGGAGCAACTGTGTCATCAACACGTGACAATCATGTGATTTCAGGTGTACTATGTTATTCTCTTTCGTGTTGATGAGTCTCCTTATGTTCGAGGAGTATCCAGAAGGGACCTTCACACTGTTCAAGAACTTAATCATGTTTTTTCTCTTCCTTGCTCAGAGTGTAGCTCGCAGGGTGGAGGTAATGTTGTCCTTTCGCTCTCTTTTCTAGATGTAGGTCGTTCCTGAGTCTCAGTAGATGCAGGTCATTTCGTGCTTGAAATGTATCTTTTGATTTACCGTACATATCTAGAAAGCCTAGCAGGTTCATGCAGACATTCTTCGTGATATGCATGAAGTCCAGTGAGTGGTGGACCTTTAAGTCTTTCCAGTAAGGTAAATCCTAAAATATTGACTTCTTCTTCCAAATGGGCTTCGTATGACCTTGTTCAGTCGGGACAGATTTGCTACCAGGACCCTTTCCAAATACTACTTTCAGATCCTTTAACAGAGAAAATACAATTGTCCCACTGCGATGCAGGGGCTTCTTACGTTTCTCTTCTGTCCCATCGAAGTTCTCATCCTTCCGTCGTAACGGGTGCTTCATATGGAGGAACCTACGGTGGCCCATGTACACGACCTTTCGGGAGTTTTTCAGATACTTGCTGTCCGTATCCTCTAAGCCCTGGATGCAGACTTTATATCGTTTGATAGATAGGCCTGACAGGTTACCAAGTGCAGGCCAGTCATTGATGGTTACGAATAGCAATGCACGTAGGGTGAAGTGCTCTCTTTTGTACTCATCCCATACACGTACACCATCGGTCCACAGCGTCAGCACATCTTCCACCAACGGTTTAAGGTACACGTCGATGTTGTTTCCAGGTTGCTTCAGCTCTTGGATAAGCAACGACATCATAATGTACTTCCACTTCATACACAGCCAAGGAGGAAGGTTGTAAATACATAGAGTCACGGGCCAAGTGCTGTGACTGCTGTTCATCTCGCCGAATGGGTTCATCCCATCCGTACTCAACCCAAACCTTATGTTTCTTGCATCCTCAGCAAAGTCTAGGCATTTTCTATCGACTTTCCTCCACTAGGAGCCATCAACAGGGTGCCATAGCCTTCCGTTGTCCTTACGATCTTCTTTGTGCCTGCGCATCATCTGGGCATGCGCTTTGCTCGCAAATAAATGCTTCTACCCGAGGACTATAGGGAAATACCAGACCACCTTAACGGGGGGTCTCTTCTTCTTACGCTGCCCCTCTTCCTCTCCCCGGTCATCACGCCTAGTCTTATACCTCGAAGTTTTGCACACCGGACAAACTTCCAAATCCTCGTACTCATTGTGATACAGGATACAATCGTTCCGGCATGCATGAATCTTTTGTACCTCCAACCCCAAAGGGCAGACAACTTGCTTGGCATCGTACGTTATTGCTACATCTAATCCAAGAAAATTCCAAAGTTACACAACAATTTATTGCAACCTACATGAAAAGATCGAGCTAGCTCTCTACATTTAGAATCTTTCATCAATTATGAGAAAAGCTCAAATTTTCTTCACATTTCAAGTAAAGAAGAAGCTCCATTTTACACCAAATGTAGTGAGAAACGATATTACTAACCTTGGTTAACTTGGCTAGGAGTAAAATGACCAAAATTTGGCAGCACCTCCCCCTTTCTTGAAGCTCTTGGCCGGCGCTGCACTCTTCTTGATCGATCATAAGAAAAAATCAAATTTTCTTCACATTTCAAGCAAAAAAGAAGCTCCATTTTACACCAAATGTTGTGAAGAACGATGTTACTAACCTTGGATAACTTGGCTGGGAGTAAAATGACCAAAATTTTGGCAGCACCTCCCCCTTTCTTGAAGCTCTTGGCCGACGCTGCACTGTTCTTGATCTGGCAGAGTGTGGGGAGGAGGCGGGGAAGAGGATGTTCAAATAAGGCTGCTTAGTACCGTTTTAAGAAACCAGATTGTACTGATGCTCTAACATCGGTCCCGGTTGGTGTAACCAACCGGTATTAAGCAGGCCGAGTTCCGGTTGGTGTAACCTACTGGTACTGATGTTAGAGAATCAGTACCGTTTCTTCAGCTGGTCCATGTTATGGAAGGCCAAATCTATCCAGGGGGTTACTGTACCAGCCCATGTTATGAACCGGTACTGGTGAGGCACCCAGATCACCATTTCAATGCAAATCGGCATTTGCATATATCACCAATTCATTGCACAAATCACCATTTCAAATTGAAGAAAAAGACTTAACACCGAGCCATAACTCATTTGATGAACATTTGCACAGATCACCAATTCATTGCACAGATCACCATTTCACAGATTCATACTTGTACTCATTTGATGAACATTTGCACATATCAACAATTCATTGCACAGATCACCATCACTCACAAATAACCATTTCATCATCCATCACACACTGATACAAATAATTCATAATTAAGGACATCACATAATTAAACACTGATCCCATTCCATCAAAAAATAATTCATCACATAATAACATACATACATAATAATTAACACTGATCCACTACATCACATAATTAAACAACATACATACATAATAACTAACACTAATCCACTACATCACATAATTAAACAACATATATACATATATATATAATAGCTATATTTTAGTCATCTTCCTCCGCCATCAGTGCCTCCCAGTCGATTTCGTCATCGTTGGGCAAAGAACGAGGCGGCGCACGCGGCGTGGGATCCCTACCTCCATGTGCATCCGATCCTGGAAGCTTGGCGGTGGCAACAGCGGCGGCTGTAGCGAGGCCAATTCCTCCCAGCTGCGAGGTTGATATGGTGGCGGGTAGTAGATGGGATGCCGGCGGTCGAAGGCCCTCCATGCCTCCTCCAGGTTGGTGTCGGAGGTTGCGACGGAGGTGAGCGGGGCGGCGCGCGAGGTTGCGGCGGAGGAGGTGGGTGGGACGGCGCGGGCGGTTGCGGCGAAGGAGGTGGATGGACCTGCTCTGGCGGTGGGGGAGGTGGGTGCGGCGGTGCGGGCGGTTGCGGCGGAGGAGGTGGACGGACCTGCTTTGGCGGTGGAGGAGGTGGACGGGCCTGCGCTGGCGGCAGGAGGTTGCCGCAGAGGATGGGGATTGCAAGTCGCTCTGCAGGTCTTGAGGCGGCGAACCATGGCGGAGGGGATGCGGTGCAACTGGTGGCAGTGGCAGAGGAGAGAAGGGGATCGAAATGGTGCGGTACTATTCTCCATGTGGATGAAGGGGGAAAATATAGGGGAAGGGAAGATAGAAGGTCTGATCCATTAAACACACGACAAATTCCAATGTAGCCAAATGTGAAATCCAATGTGAAATCAATAAAAACAAGTTATAATGAACGGAAGAAAAACCAAGGAACTGCAAAAATTTAGGAACTGAAGAAAACCAGAGATGAACTGAAGTCGAGGTGGGAGCTAGGAAGAAGAAGAGTGTGGAGCTAGCCGAGGAGGTAGGGAAGAGGAGGTTCAAAGAAGGTTGCTTAGTACCGGTTGGTTGCACCAACTTTGTCTTGATGTTAAATGTCAAGTATAGGTTGGTGTAACCAACCGATACTAGCAGATTCCAACTGATGCCTTAGTACGGTTGGTTACACCAACCTGTACTGATATTAGAGCATTAGTACAGGTTGGTGTAAGCAACCGGTACTAAGCAGACCCCGAGCCAGCTATCCTGCTTAGTACTGGTTGGTTACACTAACCGGTATGGATATTAGAAAATTAGTACCGGTTGGTGTCTTCAGCCCGTACTGATGTTCCCCCGGACCCGTAGACCGTTGAACCGAGACTGATGTAACTGTTAGTCCCGGTTCATGCATAACCGGTATTGATGTGCCAGTACGAAAGGCCATTTCTGTAGTAGTGGGTCCTAGGTTCGAATCCCACATACCCCAATATTTTTATCTTTTTAGACACCACCAGAAGCGGTTCGTAGAACCATGCTCCCGCGAGCATCAGTCACGGTTGCTTAGAAGCAGTTATATAACCGCTTCTAGAGGCTTTACGAACCGCTTGTGAAGTTCAAATCTGTAGTAGTGCAAGTTTTGCAACTGGTACAGCAGCCCTGCTGTATCGGTTTGGGCAACCGGCACTACAGCCCGGAGGCTCCAGTACCAGATGCACAGTACCGGTGCCAAAACCGGTACTGCAGGCCCTTACCAACCGGTACTACAAGTGAGGTGCACAGTAGTGTACAAACCCAAGAAATAGTGGCAAAGCAAGTTTTCGTCACAATTTCTTGGTCACTACTATATTATCTTGTGACAGGCTTGTATTTTGTGACGAATATATAGTTGATTAAACTATGAAGAATCTAATGTATGGACACTTATATTATTCGATACAACAGTTACGAAAATGGGTGTAGTCACTACAAGCATGGTAAACAGTGGCTTAACGGGTTTTCGTCAGTGTGTTATGGTCACTAATGAACTATGTTGTGGTGATACAGTGTGTGGTCACTAATAATCAGCAAAGTAGTGAAGACTATTAGTTTAGCCACTACAAACCCTATTGATAGTGATAAACCAAGTTTTTGCCACTGCGTTTTGGTCACTAGATATACTATTTCTTGCAGTGTGAACACGGTGCTGCTTGTCAAGGCCTTCCTCCGCAGAGGCATCGCCGTCGTAGACAGGGCTGACAATTCTTGTTATCAATGTTGGTTGATCTCGGCTACGCGCTGCCACCCAAATCACGCGTAGTAACTTTTCTAATCAAAACCTTCCAAATTAAAATGCTAATCCCGCTAATCCCATGATTAGTGATTTCCTTAATCACAAGCCATGTTCGGAGGCGCTTTCCAAATATTGGAACACGCCCTCGAGCTCCTCAGCGTCATATAAATAGGTAGAGGCCTGCTCGTCCAAGAGGTGACGATCTCTCGCACGGCTACCCCTCACCCAAAACCCTAATCGAGAGGACCGGGATGTCGCCTAGAGGGGGTGAATAGGCATTATAAAAATTTAATTAGAGTTAGGCGGAAAATACTTCACCAGACAATATCGGACAGTCCGATGCAGACTATATCGGATAGTCCGATGTAGAACTTCGGACAGTTCGATGTGGAACAACACTTGACTATTGATTTTAAATCTGGTGACTTTCTCTTTCAAACCAAGATGGCTCCCTGCACAAAATATGTGAAGTGACGCTAGTAGCGCAGGAAAAACACAGAGATCTAAAACAAAATTCACAATAAGGTAGATCTAGATTGAGATGCAAAATATAGAGAAGAGACAAAAGAGACGCAAACAATTTTTCCCGGAAGTTCAGATCCATGAGGGGATCCTACGTCTCTGTTGAGGTAAGCTCAGTCCTACTTGAGCCCAGGTTTCTCTCAACCCTTTTCCTCACCAAGTCCGCACAAAGCTCCTTTGGTTTACTCGGTGGTTCCTTCCCTTTCAGAGGCGGAGACCGGCCTTCATAAACTTCCACGGTGCACCACACCAAGCTCCGATGGCTCGTGGTAGATTCCTAGCCGTCTAGGAGCCCTCAAACTCCAAGAGTAATAGATTGGCTGAGTGTGAGCTTGAAGACGACCCAAGTGCTCAAAGTTGAAGCCTAGACGTCGGTGCACTCGGATCTTCACCTCTCAATCCTTTCCTCTTGATTTTGCTAAGGAATTAAAGGGGAGTGGTTGGAGGCTTTGAATGCAAGGGAGTGGAGCAAGAGTTAGGGCTAGTGGCGGCTAGTAGGTGGAGTAAAAGCTGCAACCCTAGCTCGGATGGGTGAAAAGGTATATATAGGTCTGGGTGAAAATCTGCCCGTTGGGTTCAAAACTGTGTAGTATCGAACATTTCGATGTCATGTATCAGACAGTCCGAACAAAATGATAAATCAGGACAGAGAACCCAAAACGCTGGAAGTTCGGATAGTCTGATTTGTACTACATCGGACAGTCCGATACAAAAGATCGGACAGTACGAACAGAAAATTAATTTCAGACAATGAACCCCGAGCTCTAAAAAATCGAACAATCTGGTTTAGGTTATATCGGACACTCCGATACAAAACATCGGACAGTCCCAACAAAAAATCATTTCCAGATAGAGAACCCCAAACTCTAAAAAATCAGACAGTCTGGTGTAGGTTATATCAGACAGTCCGATACAAAACATCGGACAGTCCGATACCTAAAATTGTGCACTGAAATCTAGTGGATGTGGGACTTGTCCTACGTACTAAGATTCATCTATTGAGCACCTTAGGGGTCTAAAAGTCACATTTCGTCGCATCCCTCTTTATAGTACGGCTGCCCTTAGACTCAATAAAAGTAAAATAATTACAGGTCTTCGGAAAACACCCACATAACCGATTAGCTTGATTGAGGGGTCCGCATCCTTCACATTTGCTCCTTTTGGACTAAAACCTAAATAAACCATTGACAAACTCATTAGTCCCTTTATTCGGTTGTCATTAATCACCAAAATAATTAGGGGCCTAGATGCACTTTCAATCTCTCCCTTTTTGGTGATTGATGTCAACACGAGTAAAGCCTACAATAGAGTTACAAATTTGAGTTAGAAACATTTGCAAAGCTTATATGGAAGCTCCTTATATGTGTGTGCAACAAAAATATCAGAATAACATGTGCACTAAAAGATCATTTCAACAGAGCCCCCCTTAAAACATTGCATCAATTCAAACTAAAATGCATATGACATACATGACATAATAATAAGATAAAGTTTGAATCCATGTAACATAGCATCATCCACTTGCAAACACATAAGACTTAGAGGTTCATTATAGAAGAGTTCATTACACAAAATCCAAACAGAGCATTAGGAGGACTAGAGATAAAATAATATAAGATATAATCATCCCCTCAAGCTTTACATTCTCTCCCCCTTTGGCATCAAAACACCAAAAAAGAAGAGAATGTAACTTGAGGAGGTCTTCAATCCTCCTCAGAGTCCTCCTCGCTGACGATGTCATCATCCTCATCTTCACCTTGATCAGCAGCTGACCCAAACAAATGATGCACTACCTGAACATCCTCACTAGATTCCAACTCCAAACCATCTGGAGAACACTGGATGTCAAGCTTGCGCTGAATTTTCTTTTAACGCTTAATGATCTTCTTGATCCTTCGTGAATTTTTCTGCCCCATGCAGAAGATGGCACGGAGCGTCTTCATGATGGGAGTGGAAGCCTTGGACTGAGCTAGAGAAGATGGTGCTGCTGAAGGTGGCTGACTTGAGAAATATGCTCCCATCGAGCTTCTGCGAGATGCTCCACCAATGGCTCTCACTTGATAAGCTGTGTGCTCTACTTCCTTGTGGAAAGACAGGCCACTCACCCTTTCAATCAAGCACATGATATAAGGAGCATATGGGCAGCTTCTCTTAGGATCAAAAGACATCAAACTTTCTATTGTCCTCACCCACTCGCTCCAAGAGATTTCTTGAATAGGCTGATATATTGGAGTGATCTCCTTCCTTTGGAGTGAGTGTCTTTCTGAAAAGCTTATTGAGCACGTCATAGAAAGGAAGGATTCCAACAGTGGTGCCCAATTTGAAGTTTCTGCCCTCCTCATACATGAAATCCATGGAGTTGATCCCCTTGAACCCCTCATCATGTAGTTTCTCTCTTTTCCACCTCATGGCTTGAGGGAATCCAAGGATATCGACAAAGTCTTGTTTTTTGATTGAGTACCAAACTCCCTGAGTAGTCCAGTGAAGAGTCTGATCTCTATCCTTCTCAAAGTACACTGCGGCATAGAACTGTGCAATAATCTCAACACACCAATTGTACTTGAAGGCCATAATATCATAGATGTCATGCCTTTCACAAGCTAGTATGATCTCATTGAAAAGATCATTTTGGGCATTTTTCATGTAAGCCCAGTCCACCCACTGCATTAGCACAACTGGAGTCTTCTTCTTAATGATAACTGACTTGTAGTAATCTTCCTGAAAGAATTTCCAAAATCTATTAACAGTGTACTGCATCTTTTCATAAATTAGTGGGTCCTTGAGCCTCTGAGCTCTAGCCTGAGCTGACTTTCCTTTGTAGCTATTTACCCTCCTGGGATATTGAGGAAAGGTCTGAGGCTTGGTGATCATGAGAGGGCCAATCACCTCTACATTCTCTTCCTGCTACTGCCCCTGCTCTTGCTAGTGCTGCTGAGAGTGACTGTCCAAGTTGGGTGAGGCCTTAGGAATCCTAGTGGAGGTCGCATAACGCTTGCTAACAGTTCTGCGCATAAGACCTCCTGAGCTGCCACCAGAACCTCCTGCTGAAGAGGGGTAAGAGCTAGGATTGTGGCAGGACTTGGTTCGACGCTCAAAAGACATGGGTGCCTTCCCACGGTCCCCACCACTACTACCCATATCGTGATCCATCACATGCACTGAAAGCAATATAACAAGAGTTTAGATTTAGGAGGAAGTGAGGCAAATTGGTTAGGTTTTGTTCTGGATCTCAGAGACATTGGACAGCCCAATGGTCAGGCATCGGACAGTCCGATATAGGTCAGACAGTCCGATAGCGAGTCATCGGACAGTCCGATATTGACTGAATCCGAGCACAAAGATCTAACTATCAAATTGACCAATGGAAATTGATGCCACTTCAAAGGGAGTATCTAGAGACATCATAGAACATTTCCACCAAAACATTTTCCTTAGGGTTGCATAGATTGAGAGATCGGATAGAAATCAAACCCTAGGTACCTTGAAGGAGAGAACTGCGTGAATCCGGTGAAGATTTGATGAGGGGCTTCGATCTCCACTCCTAAGAGGCGGAGGGGAGAATGTTCCTTGCGGATTTTAGCCTCGGAGAAGTCCCTCACTGGTAGAGCGGTAGAGCCGGGAGGAAATGGGAAGAAATAGGATTGCCCGATATGGGAGAAAATGAGAAGAACCCGTGGTGTCCGGACTTATATCCGATACACTCACATCGGATAGTCCGATATGCATACATCGGACAGTCCGATATAGCCAGACAGGAATTTTCAAGAAATTCAATAATGGCTGTCATGGATTACAGTGAGGGCTAGAAATAGGAGAGTTAAGCATGTGTCTTACCACTTGTGATCAGCAACTCCAAATCACTTCAAAAGCAATGATCACAAATGATTTGACTCTATTAAAATCGAACACAAGAAATCCAAATGAACCAAAAATTCCCTTTTTTTAAAAAAAAATTGTTTGAAATTCATTTTCAAGCATCATTCAATTATGTGCACAATCTCAAGCCGCGTTTCGAGAATCTAGGATATTTAGCACATTTCTCAACTCACAAAAGCAGCGCTCATCAAGTGGCTTAGTGAAGATATCGGCCAATTGGTGTTCGGTTCTCACATATTTGATCTCAATATCTCCCTGGTTGAGTGGTCTCTTAGAAAATGATGGCGAATGTCTATGTGTTTGGTTCGGGAGTGTTGCACGAGATTGTTGGCTATTTTTATGGCACTCTCGTTGTCAAATAGGAGAGGAATATGGGAAAAGTTATAGCCAAAATCTTTTAGGGTTTGCCTCATCCAAAGCAATTACGCGCAACAATTTTCCGCAGCAATATACTCGGCTTCGGCAGTGGATAGGGCAACGAAATTTTGCTTCTTGGAGGTCCAAGAAACAAGGGATCTACCCAAAAACTGACAAGTACCGGAGGTACTCTTCCTATCCACTTTACAACCGACATAATCCACGTCCGAATAGCCGATTAGGTCAAAGTTAGACCCTTTAGGATACCAAAGGCCAAAATTTGGAGTACAAACCAAAAATCTAAGAATTCTCTTAACAGCTACTAAGTGACACTTCTTTAGAACGGCTTGAAACCGAGCACACATGCACACACTTAGCATTATATCGGGTCTAGATGCACATAGATAAAGTAAGAAGCCAATAATTGAATGATATACCTTTTGGTCAACGACCTTACCATTTTCATCTATGTTGAGGTGCCTATTGGTTTGCATGGGTGTCTTAATTGGTTTGGCACCTTCCATGTCAAATTTCTTGAGCATGTCCTTGATATATTTAGTTTGTCAAATGAAGGTTCCATCCTTGAGTAGTTTCACTTGTAGTCCAAGGAAGAATGACAACCCTCCCATCAATGACATCTCAAATCTCTTGGTCATGATCTTGCTAAACTCATCACACATATGCTTGTTAGTAGAGCCAAATATGATGTCATTGACATATATTTGGCACACAAATAAGTCATCATCTATATTCTTATTAAAAAGAGTTGTATCAACCGTACCAATTTCAAAACCATTATCCAAAAGAAAGTTCCTAAGACATTTATACCTTGCTCTTGGAGCTTGCTTAAGTCCATAGAGCGCCTTATGGAGTTGATAAACATGGTTAGGATACTTTGGTTCTTCAAAGCTCGGTGGTTGCTCCACATACACCAGCTCGAAGATTGGTCCATTTACGAAAGCGCTTTTCACGTCCATTTGAAAAGGCTTGAAATCATGGTGAGTAGCAAAGACAAGTAATATTCTAATAGCCTCTAGCCTAGCTACGGGAGCAAAGGTTTCATCAAAATCTAAACCTTCGACCTGCTTGAAGCCTTGAGCAACTAACCTCGCTTTGTTTCTCGTGATCAATCCATGTTCATCTTGCTTGTTGCGAAAGATCCACTTTGTTCCAATGATATTTTCATTGGGCCTTTTCACTAAGGACCATACCTCGTTTCTTGTGAAGTTATTTAACTCTTCTTGCATTGCCATCACCCAATCGGGGTCCTTGAGTGCTTCTTCAACCTTTAAAGGCTCAAGAGAGGAAACAAAAGAGTAGTACTCACAAAAATTTGTAACACGAGATCTAGTAGATACTCGCTTGTTTATGTTACCAAGGATGTTGTCGATGGGGTGATCTCGTTGAACGCTTTGATGTATCCTTGGGTGGGTGGTCGTTAGCATTGGATCTTCATGTGACTTGTCTTGAGCATCGACCACCTTATCTTGATCATTGTTGATTTGTGTGGATGTAGATTGTTCAACTTGAGTTGATGAATGTGCTTCGACTTCACTTTGCCTTCCTTCTTGAGGCTTGACTTCTCCAAGCACTAAGTTCTTGATTGCTTCGTATGGAGCTTCTTCAGTTTCTAACACATGAGAGTCAACTTGCTCTACTTGAGAGCTGTTAGATTTATCAAATATCACGTCTCTCGCTATTTCAATAACACCGGTGGTTTTATTAAAAATACGATAGGCGTAAGCATTTGATCCATAACCAAGTAGAAAACCTTCATCAACTTTAGTTGCAAATTTAGAAGACTTAGCCTTTTTATTGAGAATGTAGCACTTGCTTCCAAAGGCTCTAAAGTATGAGATATTAGGTTTACTACCCGAGAGAAGTTCATATGATGTCTACTTTAGAAGTTTGTCAAGATAAAGTCTGTTTGTAGCATGACAGGCGGTGTTGATGGCCTCCGCCCAAAAGACATCAGAGACCTTATATTCATCGAACATTGTTCTTGCCATTTCGATGAGGGTACCGTTCTTCCTCTCAACCACCCCATTTTGTTGAGGAGAGTATGGAGCTGAGAATTCATGCTTGATACCTTCCTTATCGAGGTAGTCCTCAACTTCGGTATTCTTGAATTCTGTGCCATTGTCGCTCCTTATCTTCTTAACTCTTAACTCAAACTCATTTTGGGCTCTCTTCAAAAACCTCTTCACGTTTCCTTGTGTTTCACTCTTGTCATGCAAAAAGAAAACCCACGTGAAACGTGAAAAATCATCCACAATTACAAGACCATGCTTGTTACCTCCTAAGCTTATGTATGCGATTGGTCCGAAGAGCACCATGTGTAGTATCTTCAAGGGTCTTGTGGTTGTCATCACATTCTTGGTGGGGTGTGTAGCTCGAACTTTCTTCCCGGCTTGACAAGGGCTACACACCCTATCTTTTTCAAAAGTAACATTTGTTAGTCCAAAAATGTTATTGCCTTTTAAGAGTTTGTGAAGGTTTCTCATAGCAACATGGGCTAGTCGGCGGCGCCAAAGCCAACCCATGCTAGATTTAGCCACTAGGCATGTCTCAAGGCTAGGTTTATCAACAGAAAAATCGACAAGATAAAGCTTTCATTTTAAATGACCCTTAAAAGCTATTGAACCATCATTCCTCTTGTCACATTCATGCCTTCATTTGTGAACAAGTAATTATAACATGTTGCATAAAATTGAGGAACCGATAGAAGATTGTATTTTAAGGAATCAACGAGTAAGACATCAGTAAGGTAATTATTCTTTGAAATGGCAATCTTATCAAGACCAATTACCTCACCTTTACCATCGTCACCAAATGTGATGCTATTGTTTGATTGTCCACTTATGTCCGATTGAGAGAACAAAGCTCTTTCTCCGGTCATATGATGTGTGCAACCACTATCTAACACCCAAGTTGTTCCACCGGAGAGATATTCCTACAAAATAGAATCATGCTTTGATCTTAGGTACCCAAACTTGTTTGGGTCCTCTCAAGTTAGTCACAAGCACTTTTGGTACCCAAATAGACTTAATATGAGAAGTACTCTTTGATTTGGGCCCAATATGATAAGTAACTACTCTACCAATGTTAGTTTTTCTAAGCATATAGGAGGCATTGAAAATAGTATGAGTGAGATGATTAGAAGACGCTTGAAGCTTGACAAAGTGAATGGGTTTCATGACCGGGGCTACCACAATATGGCCCTTTTTGCCCTTAGGAGGAGTGTACCCAAGTTCTTCCTTCTTGTAGTTGCTTTTTCTCCCAATAAACTCCTCAAGGCCCTTACTTGCCTTTTATGACTTTTGAAGTCCATCTTGAAGTAAACTCTTTAGCTTCTCATTTTCATGCGTTAGAGCTTGCATAGTTTCAAAGTTAGTAATACAAACATCAATGTCAAATTTATAACATCTAGCACATCCATTACTAGTGGAGGCAATAGAAGGAGAGGTTGTCCCATTTGAGGATGAGGGAGCACTCTTCGAAAGATCAACAAGCTTCACTTCAAGAGCCTTTTGTGCATCTTTTGCACACTCAAGGTTCTGTATAAGTGAAGCATTGGTGATCTCAAGAGTAGCCACTTTGGATTTGATCATTTCAAGATCCTTAGCCATTTTCTCATATCTCTTCTTCTCAAGGGCTAGAATCTTCTCAAGGTCAAGGTTTCTCTCCATCTCTTAGACAAGCAAGTCTTCTTGACTCTCGAGAAGATCATCTTGCCTTTCTATTTTTTCTTTCATAACATATATCTTTGATATATCAAGTTTCTTAAGAGCTTAGACAAGTCAGCCATATCATCATTTTTACTATCACTATCATCAAGATAATATGTGGTTGATAATTTTTTTGTTACCTTATGCCCCTTATCCATGAGGCAAATTGGAGCCTCATCATCATCGTCGTCACTCAACTCGCCGAAAAGCAAAGTTGAGTATTTTGATGTAGAGGTAGTAGGGGACGTAGCTATGGCGAGAGTAGCAACTTCCTTATCATTGGAGTCGGAGTCGGACTCGGACTCGGAATTTGAGTCCCACTCCTCTCCAATGTGAGCATACCCTTTCTTCTTATCCTTGCCCTTGTTCTTGTCCTTCTTCTAGTACTTGTCATTCTTCTTTCCTTCCTTTTCTTTCTTTTGTGGGCACTAGGCGATGAAGTGGCCGGTTTCCCCGCACTCATAGCATGTCCTCCTTGAGTATCTCTCCTTTTGTTTCCTAGAGGACTTCTTGTGACGGCTTCCAATATTGTAACCATTATTCTTGAAGAATTTGTTGAGATTTCACACCAATAGAGCCATCTCTTCTAGATTCATGGGCTTTTCACACTCTTCATCACTTGAGCTTTCAATGGGCTCCTTGGAAACCTAAAGTTCCACACTCTTATTCTTAGATGGTCTCATGATCCCTTCCACTACTTGTGCTTCCTCATTCATCATTTCATCCGCCAAGATTCTCCCAAGCACATCATGGGGTGTGAGGGAGGTGAAGTTGTCCTTCTCGCGGATGAGTTGAACCAAGTGTCGATTGGTTGGCGTGATGATTCTTAGAATAAGCTTCACCACGGTTCTATCCGTCCAATCCTTACATCCAAGTCTCTTAGCTTCATTCACAAGCACCATTACCCAATCAAACATATGCTTGTATCCTTCACCTTCTTCCAAGACGATCCGTCCTATCTGTCCATTGATGATCTCAAGTTTGGATTCACGGACACTTGAGGTTCCTTCATGTGCGATTTAGAGTGTATCCCAAATTGTTTTTGCATCTTCAAATCCAGCCACTCGATTGAACTCGGATGAGTTCAAGGCATTGAGTATTGCATTGGTGGCTTGGTCATTTAAATAGTGTTCTTTTCTTTCTTCGGGAGTGAGCTTGGAGGGGTCTTTAGGGTGAAAGCCTGTTTCAACAATCTTCCAAATACACGGGTGAATTGACCTCAAGTACATCTTCATCCTATGTTTCTATACCGGGTAATGAGTACCATCAAAGTGTGGTGTTTTATCATATGGCACGAAAATATATGATGAAGAAGGGTAGAATAATCAAAAGGAATGCTTACAGCGGTACGTTCACGGTTTTCTTTTGTGACCTCAATGGTCTCCCCACTCTTGTCCTCAGTCGACATCATAATCTTGCAAGCGGTTAAGCTTAGTACAAGAGACCTTGCTCTGATACCAATTGAAAGGACCGAGATATCGCCTAGAGGGGGGTGAATAGACGTTATAAAAATGTAATCAGAGTTAGGCGGAAAATACTTCGCTAGTCAATATCGGATAGTCTGATGCAGACTATATCGGATAGTCAAATGTAGAACTTCGGACAGTCCGATGTGGAACAGCACTTGACTGTTGATTTTAAATCCGAGCACTTTCTTTTTCAAACCAAGATGGTTCCCAGCACAAATATGTGAAGTGATACTAGTAGCGCAGGAAAAACATAGAGATCTAAAACAAAATTCACAATATGGTAGATCTAGATCAAGATGCAAAATATAGAAGAGACAAAAGTGATGCAAACAATTTTTCCCCGAAGTTCTGATCCTTGAGGGGATCATACGTCTCCGTTGAGGTAGGCTCGGTCTCACTTGAGCCTGGGTTTCTCTCAACCCTTTTCCTCACCAAGGCCGCACAAAGCTCCCTTGGTTTACTCGGTGGTTCCTTCCCTTTCGGAGGCGGAGACCGGCCTTCACAAACTTCCACGGCGCACCACACCAAGCTCCGGTGGCTCGTGGTAGACTCCTAGCCGTCTAGGAGCCCTCAAACTCCAAGAGTAATAGATCGGCGGAGTGTAAGCTTGAAGACGACCCAAGTGCTCAAAGTTGAAGTCTAGACGTCGGTGCACTCGGATCTTCACCTCTCAACCCTTCCCCCTTGATTTTGCCAAGGAATTAAAGGAGAGTGGCTGGGGGCTTTGAATGCAATGGAGTGGGGCAAGAGTTAGAGCTAATGGCGGCTGGTAGGTGGAGTAAAAGCTGTAACCCTAGCTCGGATGGGTAAAGGGGTATACATATAGGTCTAGGTGAAAATCTGCCCGTTGAGTTCAAAACTGTGTAGTATCAGACAGTCCGATGTCATGTATCGGACAGTCTAAACAAAATGATAAATCTGGACAGAGAACCCAAAACTCTGGAAGTTCAGACAGTCTGATTTGTACTACATCAGACAGTCCGATACAAACATCAGACAATCCGAATAGAAAATTAATTTCAGACAGTGAACACCGAACTCTGAAAAATCGGACAGTCTGGTTTAGGTTATATCGGACACTCCGATACAAAACATTGGATAGTACGAACAAAAAATCATTTTCAGACAGAGAACCCCAAACTCTGAAAGATCGGATAGTCTGGTTTAGGTTACATCGACAGTCCGATACAAAACATCGGACAGTCTGATACCTGAAATTGTGGACTGAAATCTGGTGGATGTGAGACTTGTCCTACGCACTAAGATTCATCTATTAAGCACCTTGGGGGTCTAAAAGTCACATTTCGTCGCATCCCTCTTTATAATACAGCTGTCCTTAGACTCAATAAAAGTAAAATAATTACAAGTCTTCGGAAAACACCTGCATAATTGATTAGCTTGATTCAGGGGTCCGCATCCTTCACATTTGCTCCTTTTGGACTAAAACCTAAATAAACCCTTGACAAACTCATTAGTCCCTTTATTCGGTTGTCATTAATCACCAAAATAATTAGGGGCCTAGATGCACTTTCACTAATCTTCTACCGATCCTCATCGGTGCGGGAGGAGCATCGAAGGGCTGTCCAGAGACACTGTAGGGGGGCGTCCCGAAGGCCGCCGCCACCCATCGACGGATTACCGGCGATGATTGTACACTGCCGCAGGCGTCCACCTCCCTGCATCCTCTATATCACCGATCGACTACGAGGCGCTAATGGCTTCAAACTCTTCCGGTCAGTACACCTAATTCTGCATTAGAACTAGGTAATCATGTTTAGGCTAAGATTTACTGTCATTAGATCATTAGATAGATCTAACATTTGGTATCAGAGCAATCTCTTAGCCTTCATGATTCCATCATTCCGGAGTTAGAAGCCCAAAGTTGTATTAGTATTTTGCAAACACTTTTGAAATATCGCGTAAGGATATGATGATTTTCGTTAAAATTCTATGTGACAACACAAGTTTCTAGATCTTAAAAGCCATTTGAATTTGATGATTTTACTTGAATAAATCATTAAAAGCTAATTAATAAGTCTTGCATAGGAATCTATAAATTATAGCAATATTTAGGAAATGTTGGAATATAAATTCTAATAGACCTTAAATTGGGAATGTAATTACACATACATAAACCTCCATACACACACATATATGTATATATATATACACATATATATATATGTATTTAAATACACACATATTCACATAAGCTTAAATATGATTAATTGCCCTAAAAATCCTAGGAAAATTCTAGATATAGTTTAGACCCTAATTGAAAGTGACTCAGTGGTTGACCAAAATTGACCAGGGTGGGGCCCACCTGGCAGCCTCACTCTCTCTCTGCCCTTGTGGACAATCCACCGAACAGCTGGCCGGCGCAAGCCATCCTCCTCGCCCCGGCTCAATCCCCGTAGCCCTGCCCTGAATCCCAGCAAGAGATACTCCCTTGGAAGCTTGTGGGCGTCGTTATGGTCAGTGGACCCGCTCGGCCCGATGTGACACCCGCCATCGCCGGCGCGCCTTGATCGCCGCCATGGTGATCAAGCCACTGCTTGTCGGCCGCAAGACTCGCGCGATCCCTAGGCACCGCCAGGCTTGCCCAATGGGTGCCTCGGACATGCCATCGATGGTCCTGGCTCCAATCGCAGCCCGGGCTGACTTGGTCGCTGGTGCACGCCTGGTTCACCGCTGCGCGCTCACGCTCGCCGTGCGTGACCTTCTCACCGCCAATCGGCGTTGAGACACCCTTGTTACCGACCGGACCTCCCCACGGACCCCAGGACCATACGCGTGCTCCGGCCGAGCTCAAATACGGCCGCGCCGCACCGGCCCCCATTCTTCCTTTCGCCCCTCCTCGTCCCAGCCCATTCCCACACTCCCCGCACCTGGCTCGTGTGTGAATCCGCTTCGCCTCACCTCCACCTTGCTCCTTGCCAAAGGAATCGACCCGAGAGCCCCTGAATCATCGGTAGTGCTCTTCTCACCGCCGCCGACTCAGGAGCACCCCCTTCCCAAATTCTCCCGTCTCAGTGAGTCCCTCGTCAATTGCTCGCGCTCATAGCACCACCTCACCCACTCGCCTCTTTCGCCTAGGTTAATCGGACCAAGGATTCACCGGAGCTCCCTGGCGGCGTGGGCTCTGTTCCGCCTGCATTCGGCTTCCTCGTCGCCAGCGTAATCCACGCCTCCTCTACCTCGATTCATAGCTCGGTGAGCCTTCTCGAGTCCCTCTCTCACTCACGCATACATTAGTTTAGCTTAGGAAGCTTCGTAGAGCCGTAGCGAAACTTCCCCGTGGAAGTTCTCCGCCACCGCGCGGCTAGCCACCATTGCTAGCCTCCGCCGGCAAATACCACATCGGAGCGTCCTTGGGCTACTCACGTAGAACCTAACGCGCCCAAGAACACCCCCTAAGATGCACTGTAGCGCCGCCGATGAACCGCCGAATGTTCATCGGTTTCATGACGTCACCCTGCCGCTCCGGCCGAGGGAAGAAGACGACGTCTCGGCCGTCGGATGCTTGCCAAGATGCGTGCACATCACTGTGTAGATTTTTAAAATCGCGCGCGAGTTAGTTTCAGAGCCACTGACATGTGGGCCCCGGACCCACATGTCAGGATTAGTGGAGGCGCTCCGCTTCGCCGGCGCCTTCGCTCACGCGTTACGCCTTCTCGATGTACGCCTTCGACGTGGCTGGCTCGGCCGCGAGTTTGCGGGCCGGCCCAGTACTGTTCACTGATTTTTCACCTAATTTGTGAATAAAATAAAGACAGCAATTAGAAACGATTTATTTAAAATAGGTAAAGATCTCTAAAAATTCTAGAAAAATTATGGTAAATACTAGGACTTGTGATGGATTTATTAAAAATAATACCTCACACAGTAACCGAACACTTTCCTTGGATTAAATTCTTTAGCACATGTTTAGGGTATTAACCTATATAGAGAAATAGCAAAAATAGATTGCTGTGGATCAAAAATATATTCATACCTAATTAAACATAGGAAAAATCATGGATGTTGAATAATGACTTTTTGGACCTAGGAAAATATAATATAATCTATGGTGTGATTCCTAATTACATGTTATCTCAAAAATGGCATAATTAGTAAATATGAATAATTAGCTTAACTTTCCTAATCTATGAACCTGTTCAAAATAAGTTATTACACTGCATGTTAGAATAGTAAACCTGTTATTTTGATTTAGTCTTACAACATGCAATATCAAGGTATATATATATATATATATATATATATATATATATATATATATATATGTATATATATATAGAGCATATATGAACATATCACTCACACACCACTTAATCCCTAATCTGCTAGAATAATAAGGGTTAAATAAGTTGAGGAAGGAAATACTTTAAACACGATAAAACCATATTTTCGCCTATTGGGCTAATTAGGGTAGAAATTACACTATTACCTATATATATATACATACATATATATATATATACATGTACTATGTGCATCATCTCGTTAGCACCCTGTTACCAATACGGTATAAAGTATTACATACATAAAAGGATCATGGAACTTTCTCGATATTTAGATTCACATAGATAGTTAAACACAGGAATCTTAAACGAATGAACATGAGCAATCTCAAATGCATTTCATGCATCATTCTTTTCCTCGCCGCATTGTGTTTATGATGAATTGTTGATTCTCCGATTAGACGTAGAGGATCCGGAAGCACCGTTCGAGGACTCCGCACAGAACCCGGACTTCAATTCTCAAGGCGAGTTAATACCTACCTTTAATAGTGTTGCTTTTACTAGGGAGAGGATGCGCTTTCCCTAGTGCGAGTTAACATCCAATATTATCATATTAAATCCCAGATTTCTAAAGTATTTATTTTACAGTATTAAACTGCATGCCCTTTTTAAGTACTTATGCCTATTTGTTCAATCATGATATATCATGCCATTTATTTATTGTGATCAATTTACCATGATGATGTTGTCTTGAATTAATCATCTGTCATTTGGCCTTACTATTGATCGCTTTGATGATCACCCTTGATAGCCTGGTTAGGATAAATAAAATGATTTAGACTCCTAAGTCTTGGTTAAAATCTTGCTTAGACATTGCTCAGGTCCAACTATTAATTTTAGGTTTAAAATTGCCTCGGAACGGTGAACCGACATTCATCGGACATGATCACACAATGAATATGGTTAACTGGATTTTGGGCCTGGCATGCCAGTGTGTATGGTTGTGATGTGCTGCAATGCAAACTGGGTCTGGCATTGGGTAAGAGATGGAATAGCTGGGCAACATGATTTGAGGAAGCTAATCGCCCACATACGTAGTGCATGGAAGAGGAGCGTGGCGAGATCCGCGTAATGCCGTGCGCTGCCCAAAAGGAGGGGTTCCGCCACATCGTGTGATTCACACGGAGGGTGTGAGTTAGCCGAAGAAGGAAGTGCATAAGGGTGAGGCCCTTTGTGGACTGGCTGGGCTGAATCAAGGATTCCCCCAGACGGGTGCATCAGGGATGCACAGTGTGACGTCACTGACTATCTGTCTGCGGGAGATAGTTCCTAACACCACAACGCGCCGGCCATCGCGTGGTAGTGTAAGTAATGGGGATTCAGGGGTAGTTACGACATGCGTGTGTACCCTGTCTGCCGCCATGCTTGAGGTGAAGACAGTTTCATATCGTCATCCGAGGATGATCTAGGTCCATTCTTACAGAGAGCCGTGAGTCTAGCGTGGGTCGGCAACCCAGCTAGGACGAGACCGGGTACTTTGCTGGGGAATGTGATCCACAACGAGTGCGCCACACTCGGAAGATGATGGCGGGAGTGGGAGGAGAACGTTTGGCAGAGTGCTTGGAAACTGCCATGGGATTGGTTGTGTATTGAAATGGATATATGACAAATAATCAACTTGACATGGAATTTGGTTAAACTGCTAAGTCATAGGCTTTGATTTCCAAAACTGGCTTATTCTGCAAATAAATAAACCCAGCCTTTCCTTTGAAACCTCTATCATTAAATGCATTGGGTTGGGTGTTAGCTCGCCAGTGTTTGGATGACACTGACCTCGCATAAATATCTATCTTTAGACATGGAGGATCCCGTCAAGGAAGATGCCTACGATTGTCATGAGGAAGGCGACCCTCAGTATCAGGACCAAGGGTAGTTGCTTAAGATAGGGTTTAGTACGTTCCGCCAGTCGTGTGTGGTTACACAGCTGCTGGTGTGATTTTGACGTTCTTTTGAACTTGCAATTGCCTTTTGGGAGATTTTCGCTACTCTGATGAACTCTGGTATGTAACTAAGGCTTAAATGCCGCTTGCTACTATTGCGATCTGATGATCGTTGTTATGTAATATTTGGACAATTGATGTATGAAATGATTCCAGCTGTGTAACTCTTGCACTAGCCTACTGATCCAGGGCCTAGTGCAGGTCCGACCATTTCTCGCAAGGTATGCTGAGAAGGGCCGCGACAGATGTGAAATAAAATTTTATGATATTTTTGTCATTAGTATGTGTTTAATCAGACCAATGTAGGATTAATTGCATACATGACATTGCTACAATTACTGATCAAACTGTTATTATTTTTCAGCAATTAACAATGTTGCCTTTCAGATCAATGGCATTGAACAGCTCAATGGCACTAACTTTCTCTTGTGGAAAGATAGGATCCTTATTACGCTAGGGGTCTTGGACCTTGACCTAGCATTACGAGAGGATGCTCCCATCGCACTCGCCCCTAATGTTGAGAATTACGCTGATATCAAAAATCAATATGAAGATAAGGCGGAGCGGTGGGAGAAGTCTAACCGCATGTCATTAATGATCATCAAGAATAGCATTTCTGTCGGGATTAAGGGATGAATCCCTGATTCCGAAAATGCTAAACAGTACTTGGCTAATGTTGAGGAGAACTTCAAGGGTACCTCCAAGACTTATGCTAGTACCTTGATCATGCACATACTCACCTCCTGCTATGATGGTAAGAGCGGTGTGAGGGAGCATATTATGAGCATGACTGACATGGCGGCTAGGTCGAAGGGGATGGACATGGCCATTTCTGATGGCTTTCTTGTTCATTTCATCATGAGCTCCTTGCCACCTGAGTATGGACCCTTCAAGATCATTTACAACACTCAGAAGGAGAAGTGGTCCATAGCTGAGCTCATAAGCCACTCTATTGAGGAAGAAGAGAGGCAGAAGGCTGAGAGGCTGAAGGAACAGGCTCATCTTGTCAGCACTAGCAAGAGGACTATGAAATTAGTGGGAGCTCACGACAAAGGGAGATAGACCTTGAGAAAATTCGGGCTCATGTCCCATTACCAATAACTCAAGAGTGTATTTTTCCCATTCCTCAAGCAATGCCTCAGACTATAGCATCTCCAGCAGAAAATTCTGGAGCTGCACCCATTGTTGAGGATTTTAATGAACCAAATAATGAACCTCAACAACATTCTATGGCATCTGATGAACAAATAACTGAAGAAGTGCCTCAACAACCTCCACAACTGCGAGTGATCCCTAATGAACCTATAAGACGATCACAGCGTGTGAGGAGGTCTGCCATAATAGATTATTATGAAGTCTTCCTTGGTGAAGACATTGGTAAGGTGGATGACCCCACCTCATTTAAAAAGGCCATAACAAATGAACATTCATCTAAATGGATTGAGGCCATGGAAGCTGAATTAAGGTCTATGTGCACTAATGGTGTCTGTGATCTAGTAGAAATTCCTGAAGGAGTCAAAACAGTAGGCCGTAAATGGGTCGAATATCGAAAGATTAAAGGCAAGGCTTGTAGCAAAAGGTTTCTTACAGAGAGTGGGAATTGATTACAATGAGACCTTTCCCCGTCTCTAAGAAAGATTCTTTGATAATTATTATGGCGCTCGTTGCTCATTATGATTTAGAGCTTCATCAGATGGATGTTAAAACTGCATTCCATAACGGTGACTTGCATGAACAAGTTTTCATGACACAACCCGAAGATTTTGTCATGGAAGGCAAAGAACACATGGGGTGCAGACTTAAGAAAATCCATCTATAGACTTAAACAAGCGTCCAGACAATGGTATCTTAAATTTGATAAAATAATTAGAAACTTCGGATTTAAGGAGAATGAGGTGGATAACTGCGTATACATCAATAATAAGGGTGGAAAAATCATTTTCCTAGTACTCTACGTGGATGATATGTTATTAGCAAGCAGCGATAAGAATATGCTGCATGAGACTAAGGGATTTTATTCTCTAATTTTGACATGAAGGATCTCGGTGAAGCCTATTTTGTTCTAGGCATTGAAATTCACCGAGATAGGTCCAAAGGAGTACTAGGATTATCTTAAAAGTCATACATTGATAGAGTACTTGAAAGGTATAACATGAGTAAGTGCTCTGGCACGCCTGCTCCAATGGTTAAGGGCGATAAATTTGGACTATTTCAAAGCCCGAGGAATCAATTAGAATCAGATCAAATGAAGATGATTCCTTATGCTTCGGCTGTCGAAAGCCTAATGTACGCTCAAGTCTGTACGCATCTAGACTTGGCATTTGTTACCGGGATGCTTGGCAGATTTCATTCTAATCTAGGTCTAGACCACTGGAAGGTCGTTAAAAAGGTCACGCGTTATTTGCAAGGCTCTAAGCATTACATGCTCACATATAGAGAGTCTGACAACCTTGAAGTTTTGGGTTATTCAGACGCTGATTTTGCAAGGTGTGTAGACACTAAGAAATCTACATCAGGCTACATATTCACCCTAGCAGGAGGAGCAATTCCGTGGAAAAGCTCCAAACAATCTCTAACTGCATCATCAACAATGCAGGCAGGATTTGTGGTATGTTATGAAGCAACTAGGCAGGCCGTATGGCTTAAAAACTTTATCCCAAGACTGAGAATGGTAGATATCATTGCAAGACCATTCACTATATACTACGATAGTAAAGCTGCAGTTTTCTATTCGAGTAACAACAAGTCAAGTGCTGATGCCAAACACATTGACATTAAATATCATGTTGTCAAAGATAGAATCCTGGATCAAACTATTAAAATTGAGCATATTAGTACTAAATCAATGCTCGCGGATCCGCTCACCAAAGGTTTACCTCCTAACTTATTTAAAGAACATACTGCTAGCATGGGTTTATTGGAGGACCTTTAATCATGATCCTGGATTTGGGGCATTAAATCTATCAACACCCGTTATGACTAAGCTGGTATTCTATCGAGATATTATGGTGCACTATAGGTACTGGTGTCTCAATGGCGTTTTCATTTGCTGTTGAAAACACATTACTTTGTACTACTATTTTTTTTAGAGTGAATACATTATGATAGCCTTTCGATCAAGTGGGAGAATGTTGGTTGATCTTGCTACGCGCTGCCACCCAAATCACGCGTAGTAACCTTCCAAATTAAAACACTAATCCTGCTAATCCCATGATTAGTGATTTCTTTAATCACGCGCCATGATCGGAGGCGCTTTCTAAATATTGGAACATGCCCCCGAGCTCCTTAGCGCCATATAAATAGGTAGAGGCCGGCTCGTGCAAGAGGTGACGATCTCTCGCACGACTAACCCTCTCCCAAAACCCTAATCTTCTACCAATCCTCATCGATGCTGGAGGAGCGTCGAAGGGTTATCCAGGGACACTGTAGGTAGCGTCCCAAATGCCGCTGCCACCCATTGACAGATCACTGGCGATGACTGTACACTGCCGCCGGCGTCCACCTCCCTGCATCCTTTACATCACCGATGGACTATGAGGCGCTAATGGCTTCAAACTCTTCCGGTTAGTACACCTAATTCCACATTAGAACTAGGTAATCATGTTTAGGCTAAGATTTACTGTCATTAGATCATTAGATAGATCTAACAATCAAGACTCAAAAAAGCAACGATGATTTGTAACACAATGAACTCTTCTAAACCGTGCAATGCAATACATCATTGAATAGAAGATGAAGGAGATGGAAGAGAAATTGTCGACATTGCTAATTCCCTTTGGCGGTCTTCAAATAACAAAGATGCAGTCTTGAGATAATAACATGCATAATCATGATACATCACATTTACAGAACTTTCTGCAGTGATTTAACAAAGCTGTTTCCTCTTCTTGCGGTGCTTATTCCTTGCAAGAGCAAACATTGATTTACGGATCTCGCAGCTAGTTGTGTAACTGTAATAGGGCGGCAAGTGAGATTTCCATGCTACAACATCAAATCTCTCTTGTGTGACACTTATTCCAAGAAAGACTTCAGGCAGAGTTATGTTAGGAATTTCTTCATGGCAAGCCTTATTCGAACATTTCTATCAACTACACAATATTGAGTTAGTTTGGCTAATCTTTGAAAATAAAAATGTTTATTTTCCATCTTCATATCACATGTACCTGTACTAAATTGAAGTTGATTTCTCTGTCCTCTAACACATGTAAGAACTCTTTGCCAGCATTGCATGTTAACATTAGCTCTAAGAAATTCGGCAATAGCTATTGACATCTGGAAGACACCAACTAAACTCTGAAATGCATCCAGGTCAAAATACTCCTAAAAAATCTTCATTGCTATGGATGCTAGCATTGGTTGTTCTTCAGGATCCATGCTTCCAAACAAAAGCACCTTGAAGAAGTACCAACTCACATCTCGTGACAAAAAGTTTAACAGAAGAGGCTGTGTCATTCCAAACTTTATAATCTTCTCAGATGGACTTGTGATTATAATCTTACTGCCGCTTGGAATGGAACCTTGAGAAGCAGAGTACAACTTCTCCATGCACCCTCATGATCAATATCCTCATCTAGTTCAATGACAAGTAGCATTTTTTGATTATTCGGTGTGCTACCTTGATACTTGAGTATGCCTCCATCTCTCAGGGTGTATAGCTTCTCTTCTTTAAACTTATCTCCTCTGACAAATAAGATTTGAGAGAAGTGATCACGCACCCTTATGTCGCAGTAAGCATGCTCAACAAGCGTGCTCTTTCCAACTTTTCATTGGCCAACGATTGGCAGCACACCCAGTGTGTGTTCACCAGGAGGCTCTCTTTGCAACAAGAAGTCGATGATCCGTTCCATTTCTGCTTGGCGACCAAACATGCATCGTTCCAAAACCAGATGCATGTTGTACGGTTGACGACTAATTGGAGGATAGTTCTTCAAAAAGATAACAAACTCATCCATGTCAATGATAAGGGTTTCCATGCTATATATCAAGGATCTGTTTTACGATGTCCTGTGTAGTGCAAGCAGAGAAAGCAACACGCTTGCCTGGATTCAGCGCCGCTGATGGGGCTGCTCGGTTGAAGATCTTTGGCCTTCTTCTCTTCTCCATGGGCGAGGTACCTGCATAGGTCAAGCAGGTAGTAGCCTCTGAACATCTCTCCTCTTAGCATGCTCAGCTGCCGGAGCATCGCCTGGTTTGTGATGCACCTCCCCTCGGCCTCCTCCACGACGACGCCCAGCCGGAGAAGCATCCGCTCCAGCCGCTGCAGGCACTCCTCCTTGGATGGCGCCGACGGCGTGGAGTATTTGTTCATCAAGAAGGAGATGCATCCTCTAACCAGTTCACCCAAAGCTGCAGTCAATACCACCTCCATGATCTCTACCATTTCTAGTCACCAGAGGGCAGAGGGGAAGCGAGCCATGTATCTCCGGAGAACCTGTCCCGGTTATTAATAATCGATGGGCTAACATAATCAACTGGTGGAAGGGTAGACTTATGGTTACAAAATTTCTCGCCACATGTTAGTTAGGCTAAGAAGCTGACTTATCCTACTTATCTCGTGTCTTATTTGACTTATCTCACTTTTTTATTACTTTTTAAGTCATTTTTTTTATCTCGTAGGCGTGTCTATAAGCTCTCTAAACCCCAAAATTGAAGACCAACCGGCTCTCGAGGCTATCTCGAAAAATTCTCGAAGTGACGAGATAAGACAAATAAGTAGGATAAGAAAAGCTGAAAAGAACCCACCCTAGGCTGCACGGCAATTCCGTCGAAAAACATGTGGCATTTCTCCTATTTGTTTTTGTCCTTAGTTTGCGTTGGAAGTATTCTTATGATAGTCAAGGATTTGATAATACCAGACCCCATCGATATTTTACTACGGTATTGGTACAATTAGTTGTCAACTATCATTTTATGCCAAATTTGGCCGGTTTATTAAAATGTTTTTGGATGATTCTTTTTAAAAAAGGGGGGTCCCGATAAAACATGAATAACAATCAAATAATTGATTATTAACCAGTACACCCTATTAATATTTCGGACTAGTTAAGCTACAACAGCATGACAAAAAGAATAACAAAAATCCATTCAAATTGATATCACGATAAAAGTATAGAAATCAATAAAATAGATTGGTTTATCATCCTAAAATTGAGATGCAAAATTTAATTGTAACAAAAACAAACATAGTAGTTCATAACATGATAAAATTACTATAATTTGAGATATAGCGAGCCAAAATTGATTAAGTTGACCTCGGATCAATCTTGACCCATTTTCAACCGAGCTGTACAAGATAGACGCTCAAACATAGCTTATTTTATTTTGGAGTTGATATATAGTTGAAAAAAACAGGAGTCTCGCGAGTGTGGCTCACAGTCTTGAGCTTTCTTTTAAACAGTACTCACAGCGACGATAAATCTCTACTCTCGCAGAGAGGTTGGTGTTGAGGGAAGAAAATTCTATGCAGCACCGCTGCAAACCCAGCCCCGTGAGGCACTATTCTAGATGCTAGCCACGTGTGCACACCAATCTCAAAGCACCCCCTCCACCAGTTAACGCTACACGCCCACCTTCTTCTCTTCGTCTAGGTCTTCCCGCATCCTCCATCCCCTCCCTCTCAACCCCTGGCTATCGCCGCCGTCACCACGGTCAGCCCTAGGCTGCCTCTAGTCGCCGCCTCCGCGATTGCCTCCCTCGCTCAAACCTCCGACGTCGCCTGTGGTGAGGGATTTGGTTGGGTTTCGCGGTTCCGTGCTCGAGCAGGCGCAGCAACCAGCGATGGCCGCTCCCGTGGGGAAGGCGGCAATGGAGCTGCACCAGTCGATCGACGTGCAACTGTGGCTAGTTTCCCCTGGCAAGGTCTCAGCTGAGGGCGACAAGCTCGTTGAGTATGACGCTCTCCTCGTCATCCTGTTCCTTAACATTCTCTAGGACCTCTTCGAGTACGACGGCCCCAACTTTTATTCACATAACTAATATGCTTGAACTCAACTCTTCCAATTCCGAAGTTTTCATCTGATAGAACTTGGGTTTGATTCATTTCAAACTCTGATGTTCCAGGGGGCCACTTCCAGCGAGGAACATTCTTGGGACTTGATCTGAAATGAGCCTGGCACTGGAATGTTGAAATGTTTGTATTGTATTGTAGACTTGATCTGAAAGTTGAAATGTTTGTATTGGGGAATTGTCTATGTATATTGGTCAGTTTTGGGAAGAGAAAAGATAATATGTACCATGTATATTGGGTATGCATATCTGAAAGTTAGGGAAATTGTCTGTGTATTGTTCAGATTTACACTGGAATGTTCAGATTGCCAAATATTGAAAGTTCAAAGTTGAAAGCTGAAATGTACTTTGTTGATCTGAAAATTGGAATGAAATTGTTTATATAGTTGTGATCTTGTAATTGTTCTGCCATGTATAGCTATCAATGTCTTTTTGCTTTTTTCTCAACTGTATGCCGCCCGGTTGTGCCTTTCAACCTTGATAGTACCAGGAGACTGCACTGAAGCAACAACTGTGGAGATGCATGTCTAGAACTATGGCTGCGTTGTTGATCACCAACTATAGCTACTTGTGCGCCATGTATAACTGTGATCTTGTAACTGAAAATTGGAATGAAATTGTGCAGATCTGAACTTGTACCCAGATTTTCTGAACTTGTTCTGAATGGAATGTCCAGATTGCAAAAGACATACTGCCTCATCCCTTGCAACAGATTCATAATGTTGCTATGAATCCATTTTGGCTATGTGGAAGCTCCCTCATCCATTTTGAGTGTGAACCATCAATTTGAGTAATCCATGGCAGAAAAGGTAGCTTCATTCAAATTGGACAATGAGAACAGGCCCAAAAAAACCAGGCAAAGAGAATATGGACAATGAGAGCTTCAGACCATAGTCCAATTGTTGATTCAATTGTAAATGGCTTGGAAGCAGACAAATAAGGTGCAACTGGGCCACAAAGAACAATGCAGTCCCTAAACAAGAAACTGACAATCATAATGCTGCTGTAGTAACAAATGGCAGTTCTAGTAATACAGGTTAGCTGCTATAATAGTTTCATGGCAACAGTATTTTCCTTAGGAATATTTTGTCATTTGTATCTTGTTCAGCTTACTAAATGGCATGAGAGTTTCATTACCTCGTCTTCATTGAGCTGTTAAGGTAAGCATTCGTCCCTACTGATTTTGCCAATTTTCAACTTTATTTTGTAGTAATGGAGGCAAACCAGGATACAACAAGTAAAGAAAATCCAGAGAATTTAGCTAAGAGACATTTCATCAAGTTCTGTACATAGACAATTTCCAGAATACAAATTACAGAGTTTCACAATACAAATTTCCAGAATTTCAACTTTTAGATCAAACATTCACAATACAAATTACAGAATTTTCTAGAATATAAAGCGCTTTCGTGTTGGCTGGCGGCCCAAGCCACGGCGGCGGTGGCACTGAACATGGATAGGCTGACGCTTCTTGCGCAAGCCGCGGCGGCGGTGTCCAACGACCCTTACACCTGTGCCCTACGGTTGGTCTAGCCTGCGCTGACGGCGGGGGAGGCCGGGTCGCCGGCGTTGAGCTCACTTCTTCCTAGACTAGGGTTTAGCGAGAGTGGGAGAGAGCCTCTGTGGGGAGGGAGCGAGCCGCTTGGGGAGGGAGAGGGGGGCTAAGGGTTGGTGGCCGCTGGTGATGGCACCATCACCGATGCCGTGGGATCAGGGCAAGAGAGAGAGAGGGGGCAGGACCACATGAGTCGGGGGGCTGAAGAGGAGAGAGCCGGGCTGGTGGTGGAGTCCAGTGCAGTGCTTTGAGATTGGGAAACACGTGGCGTCAATCCATGTTGGGGCCTCACGAGCCGCGGCGTGCGTACGTGCTGCAGAGAATTTTTCTGGTGCTGAGTGGTGGCGGTCGGTCTTAACTTCCCTTTAGCTTTGAATACAATGTAAGAATGTTTTCTATTTATTTACTTTGTACTCGTATTTTTAGTGTGCTGTATTTTTTGAAACTTTTGATCAAATAAAGGTATACCAAATCATCTTATTTATGTATCTTTCTTATTGAGAAAAATAAATTGTAGCCCCATGAACTTACAATACGAATACCGATGGGAGATAGGATCAAAATTGAAGTAAGTCATTATGATTCAAGCAAGGGCCGTATAATTTATAGACTTCCCCATAAGGGTTCGATGCTAATCGAAGACTCGAAGCGTACCGAAAACTCGAAGGATATCGAAGATCTGAAGGATACTAATGATTTGAAGAATTAGGTTTTTTCTTTTTTTTGTAGGGTAATAAATTAAAAGTTCCACAATTCAAGCGAAGAGACCATTTTTCTCAAAGATTAGATTCATAATTTAAGAAAGGAATATAGAAATATCAAAATAAGAGCTTCCGTTCGTAAAATTTGTACAAAATGTCGACTAATTTGTAGTGAATCTCACTTATTCCTCGAAATTGGAATTTATTTTTGGGACCCCTTAATCTTGTATCGTTAGGTCAATCGTTAGTTGCTCAGGTGGCTTGCCACGTGTGCTATAAAGATGACATCACACCTACGTGGGTGTGCCACTTTAGCTTCGTCTTCCTCCTCTCATCTTCCTGATTCTTTCCTGAACATGCTGAGATATGCGTTGAACCAAGGTTACTAAAGTAATTGACACCTTCGGATACCGAGTTCATGAGGAAGAGGAGGC
The DNA here is from genome assembly GCA_036346145.1 of Olyra latifolia. Classification (NCBI taxonomy): domain Eukaryota; kingdom Viridiplantae; phylum Streptophyta; class Magnoliopsida; order Poales; family Poaceae; genus Olyra; species Olyra latifolia. The sequence continues at coordinate 50,095,085 of CM070524.1, read as the reverse complement.
CAAGGATAAGGCTGTGAGTCACTCCCGGGCTGTCTAAATTTAAGGGAAATACTAGCGAATGCTATCCCGTCATGATGGGATGGTCTTGCGTAGGCACAACGCTTCATGCACCCCTCCTCGCTTGCTCTGCCCTCCTTCTTCATCCTTGCCGCTGCAAGCCTCTGCGACCTCGCCGACTTCACCTCTATCCTCCACCGCCACCAACAACTTATGGTTTGGGTTGGGGTTCAGGGAGGTTCGTGCTCCCCGGGCTTAGAGAGAGGCTAGGGAGGTGGCGGCCCGGCGGTGGGAGGGAATTATGGTGGGGGGTTGACGTCGATGACCGGAGTTAGGGTGGGCAGGGCTGACGTGGCGGTGGGAGGGCGAAGGAGGAGCAGGGAGGCATCGAAGGCGCTGCCGACCGCCGGTAGTGGCTAGCGGTGGTGGAGGTGCACGGAGCATGCTAGAGAGGAAAAAGAAGGGAGAGGAGAAGGGCAAGGGTGGAGCTGCCATGCATGCGGCTATGGAGGAAAACAGAGCCATGCGTGTGTGGTTTTTTTTTGTCACTAGACGGTACCGTTTGAAACAGTACCATATAAACCTCACATGGAGGGTATAGCTATCAAATCAATAATTTCCAGTTAAATAGAATAGTTTGGATATACAAATTGGCAAAAAAAGAAGTGCATAGAAATATGAAGCAACAGGTAATAGGGGTGACATACACAATTTCCTCGTTGGTTTTCATGTAACACAATTACATATACAAATTAAAGTAAAAAACTTTACATGAAATGTGCATGTACATGGGAATATGGTATTTTAAGAAATAGCTGAATATATACCATATTATTAAAGGAAAATAACTCATGTGTTATTGCAAAGCTACCTAATATCTTGCATGCCATCATTTAGAGACTTATCTCTATGACATCGTAAATAGCAAATATTGTCCTCCATGAGACTGCCGTCAATGTCTGTTAGTTTCTACCGTTACACATACTCGTAATGCTAAAAATACCCTTTACACTTATGTGTCTGACCAGTGGGACCCACATGGCAGTCCTTCCTACTTCTTCTTCCCTCTTCACTTCTCTCTCTCTTAATTTTCAGCCGGCCCTCCTCCTCCTATGGCAAACAGGGAATTGTAAAAGTAGGAGCAAAATAGCTTTTTCTCAGCACCTTAACGGTTCGACTAACGGAAAATAATCAATAATGGCATATAGGACAATATTGAACTGACTACAATGGCAAGTAAGGCAGAGACGATACAACAATGGCACATAAAGGCTATGTGACTATATAATGGCATAAAAATATTACACTAATAACATGTATGATGAGCTGGTGAGACATATGGGAGTGCACTCATTTCGAATCAAAAGAAAAGCTATGAGTTTCACTTACATAAACTCCTTGTATATATAGGACATATTTGTTATTAACTAAGAAATTTAACTCCCAAAAAGATTACGTTGTTGTTCTGTAAAACATTTCATTTTTAGTTATTTCTAGTTATTTTTCCTATTCTTTCTGAATCCAGTCCATGATTGGGCCCTGTAGTTGGACGGGGTGCATGTGGAAGCCATGAGATGAGGAAGGCAGATGCTCCATATGTCGGACATGGTGGCACCTAGCCCTACCATTGCAACACCATTCCATTCCTAGCTCCTTGAATGGTTCTCCGTTTGGTTGATATCAACATGCTTTTCTTCTCAAATGAATGTATGCATTACCATGTTTGGACCTCCAAAGAATTTTATACGCCGTCGCTTCGGCATTCTTGTGAAGACAATCTAACACCTTTGGAAGCATGATCTTGTCCAGTTGTTCTAAGGTAATGTTTGTATGCAAGCAATATTGCTCCTCACCATCAATCACCTTTGTCACTGAACTCTCAAATGCAGGCCGCAATTAAGTGGCCTTCTGAAAGAAGCATGGGGCATAAAGACGAGTCCAAGTTTCAGATGTGTAAATTCTTTTAGAGAACCTCTCATTCTTTGCATGGTTGTCATCTGTTTATCGTACTCAAACAATGAGACGTGTCGCTCCAAGTACACATCAATAATAGGTTCTAGAGAAGTATCCGATAATTCTACCGTGTCTATGTTGTCACGATCACAACTCTTTAGCAGATCTTGCTGCTTGCAACATAGTGGGTTTGGGCGAAACCACTATGTGCTATGACATGAGTGGCATGGCAATGGCACCTAGAAGAAGTCTTGCGTGCGTAGCTGAATAAGTTTTTTTCCTAAAGTTTCTATACTTGAAATGAGGGGTAAATACCGTAAGCACCTCACTGCAATGCCAAGTATGTCCATGCTCTCTGAAAGCAGCAAAATCATAGCGAAGAATAAACTATCCTCGAGTGCATTAGCATCTTTATACGTGAGCTTGGCAACATGTACCATCTTCGGCATTGATGGTGTTGGCCTGATCAGTGATCTTAGGGCATATAAATAGGGTCATGAATAGTAAAAATAGGATCAGGACTAAAATATAAGAGAGAGATATAAAATAGGGCTAGAATAGGATCATGGTTGTGTTGAGGATAAAATAGAACCAAGATAGGATAGATTAGGATAAGATTAGCGTTGCATATGTCTATAGGAATGGCCGTTGTTGATGGTTGTAGCCGCAGAGGAGCTCGGGGAAGCCGGAAGCTCTGAGCTAGAGAGCGAAGGGGCCAACCAGAGCATGATAATTAATCATGTTGTCCAGTGTAGTGTAGGATTGAGGAACTTGGTAAGAGCTTCCACGGCTGCTACTCTATTGCAAGCTACAGTATTGTAAAGTGCCTAGTCCGGATGCTCTTACGTGGTAGAAGGCGACATGACTGTTGCAGGTGCCAGGCTGACCTGGGCAGCACGATCTATGTCCATCAGCGAAGCAAAGGGCTCAATGTCAGCTATCGCTAGGTTGAAGAGTTGTCCTACTTAGCATTGTGGTAGCCTACAACAGTCTTGCTAGTGTAGGTGTGATCGTAGTTAGGTCTGGTTCTTTTCGGCTAAACGTCACTAAAGATTATAATCTAAAAAAAAAGTTAGGTGTTCTTGATAGGAGGATTAGAGAGTCTAAAAATTATTTTAAAAAAAAGAAAAATGGTTTTAAAGATTTGAGAAGGATGATTAAAAGCCTTAAAAAATGGCTACAATGTGTTAAACAATGTTTAATATGTATGAAAATAACAAATTTGGAGCTGTAGCTTTTAATTTTAATTTAAGTTAAAAAGATCAAGGCCCATTGGTTCATCATTGTAACGTCAATGTTACTTGGTCAACGGGTTTCTGGCCAACCATGCATGTGGTTCAGTTGTTGTTGACGTGATTGGATCACCGGATGAGGTGGTGTCAGAGCATTCACACCAGAAGCTCTATCCATATTTTCTCTCTCTTCTACTCTATTTTCTCTCTCCATTACTTTAAAATTCCTTCACACTTTACACTACACCCTAAAAGATTCATTCCCTCCACCAGAAACTCTATCTCTAAAACTCTATTTCTATACTATTATAGGGTTTCTGCTACGGATGCTCTCAAGATCACACCAAGTATGGCAGTGTGTCTAGCTATAGGCAAAGTTTGCGACGTACAACCGTAGTGTGTGTTTTGCAATGTGCGAATATAAAAAAATATGATAAAGATAATAATTAATTTTGTTTTTAATTTAAAATGAAATTAATATTTATCTGTAAAAGGAAAAAGATATCTAATCTCATTCTTATTTCTAATCATCTCTATCTCTTTCCAATCCCATATCTGTCTCACCTGTCCCTAAGAACATCCACACCAGAAGCTCTATCTCTATTTTCTCTCCCTTCTACTCTATTTTCTCTCTCCATTACTCTAAAATTCCTTCATACTTTACACTACACCATAAAAGATTCATTCCCTTCACCAGAAACTCTATCTCTAAAACTCTATTTCTATACTATTATAGAATTTATGCTACAGATGCTCTACCCTCTGTAAAAGCCAGCCTCCTCTCTCCTCTCTCCTCGCGAGGAGACGGGAGACGCAGATTGCATCTGACCGGAATTGGAGCACACCGACGGTGGGAAAATCAGATCGGACCGAAATTAGATCAGAGAGACAGATTGCAAACCGGAGAAAAACCACGCGCGGAGGATTGAAGGACGCACGCGGACCAAGGAAGGAAAGGTAACGTGTATGGCAGTCGCTGCTGCGATGTTTTTCTTTTCCATCTTTCTTTCACACCTCCTCCCATGCTCTCTCTCTCGTTTTTCTACCTGATGCCTTTCCTAGCCGCTGCTTCTGCCTTCTTTTTCTTTTGGATGCTCTGTTCTTTTTGTGTCTTCTTCATTGCGCCATGTTGCTCTACCGCGATGCCTTGCCGGCGCTTTACCTCGCCGCGCAGTGCGCCTGAGCACCTCACTGCCGCTCCGCGCCGTTACTGCACGCCAAAGTCACCTCCAGGGCTCTAGGCCGCCGCGCACCTGTCGCCTTGCATACCGCCGCCGTCGCGACCGCCGCGTGCCACCGCTGTCGTCTCGACCGTCGCGTGCCGCCGCCGTCCCGACCGCCACGTGCCGTTCTGGCCTCTGCCGTCGCGACCGCCACGTACCGCCATCGTTCCTACCTCCGCCTGCCGTTCAGGCTGCCACCGTCCCAGTCGCCGTGTGCCGCTGCCCTCCTGACTGCCACGTGCCGTCCTGGCCGTCGCCGACCCAGCCGCCGCTAGCTTCGGCCGTGCGCCTACCGCCTAGCGTGCCGCCGCCGTCCCGGCCGCTACTCGTCTCGACGGCTGCGCGCCTCGACCGCCGCACGCTTAGCACCGCCGCCTGCTCCACTCACCGCCGCCGGTGCCGCACTCTTGGCCCTGCCACCACTCCACCCTCCTCTCCGTCGTGCCACCTTCAGGCCGCCCCCGCACCCCGGCATCCACGCGCCGAGCCGCCTTCGGGCTGCCGCCGCCGCGCCCCAGGGCTCCACGCCCCGCGCCGCCCTCAAGCTGCCGCCGTGCTGTCGCCGGACCGCCGCCGCCACACCCCGGCCTCTGTGCATGTCGTTCAGGCCGCCACCATCTCCGCCGCGCCCGGCACCGCCTCCAGGCCACGCTACCTGGGCCGCGCGCTTCCTCGCCTGGCCGCGCCTTCACCGCGCGCTGCCTCACCTGGCTGTGCCTCACGCCGCCCGTCGCCACCCATGGCCACGCCACCCGTGATGTTGCTCGCCGTGAGGCTCCACCGCCACAGCTTGGCCCCTGCGCCGAGTGCCTCTTTCGCACTGCCATCTACATCGTTCTTGGCTGAGGACTGGCCCGTCGCCGCCCCGACTTGTCGCCGACCGTGGTCGGCTTCTCAGTTCTCACCGGGTTCCCATGAAGCTGCGCCGATCTTCATCATCTCCGGCCCTATCGCGTGCCGTCTCCGGGCCGCACCGTCGCGTCTCGACCCCGCCGCGCCGCCCTCGGCCACGCCGCACCGCCACTGCCTCCAGGCTGCGCTGCCTAGGCCGCTGTGCTGCTGCCCCCAAGCCGCCGTGTCACCGGCGCCTGGCCGCCTCCCAGGCCTGGCCGCCTTGCCGTCTCACTGGCCGCACGTCCCGCCCGTGCCGCCTCACGACTCGGCCCGACCCGCCGCTGGATTTGCCTCACATCGCTGGCCGTCGAAACCAGCCATCTTCGACGTCTTCGGAGTGTTGCTCCCACCAATGCCTTGGCCTCTGTCAACTATCAACTTTGCTATGCCCGGCACGTCTGCGTCTCCAATGGCTTCAAGCTTCGTTTCCACAGAAGAGAGAGATGCTTGCATGCACATATGTTTATGCATTGTACAATCTCTGTTGTATCAGTCAGCTAATCAGCTTATGTAGCAATTAATTAAAGGAAGAACTGATGTGTTCCATGAGCTTGCAAACCTCTGGAACAGGTCAGACATATTTCCAAGCGTTAACATCAACGGTCACTCTTCTTCACTACCAAATATCGTGGAATTTCAATTTTCGCGATACTAGCTAAATCCCAAGCAATGGTTATTCTACTTAGATGAATTCGAGATACTCCAAACAACGGCTATCCTGCTCGGAGGAATTTCAACACAACAATCGCTTCCTCAATCAACACACCAACCATGCAAAGATCGGCGAGTTTTCCTGAACAGCTATTTCAAGATGCTACATCAACGACTCAACATGCGGAGGGTTTCTCCCGGAAGCTCTGCTCATCAACAATTCACCGTTCGGAGGGTTTTTCCGAATAGTTAAACAACCACCTTTTCCACCAACAATCCAACGTTCGACGAGTTTCTCAGACGACCACTTTAAAGGCGCGCTACTTCAACAATCAACATCAATTTCGACGATCAAGCCACTTCAACGCCTACATCCAAAACTCGACATTCGAGAACACTTCCGATGATGCCAGCAAGGTCGTCGACTTCAAATCCAAGTCAAGTGCGGAACCGAGCACCTCATCTGCATAATTCTAACTTGGCGTTTGACAAAACAAAATCAAGCGACACAGACGGGCGGAGCAAAACAATCAACGGCTATGCTAGGCATCGCATAGGCTCAAATCTACCCCATGTATTCTGCCGTCGCCACATCGACGCACACCAACAAGCATGGTGATCCATGAAGCGAAGAAGAGAAGAAGACGAATCAACAGCTTAATCGGAAGTGTTCCGTGTGTCCTCTCGCGGATGTAATTAACTGGGAGTCCTTCCGAGACCCCAGGATCCAGAATTTCTACAATTGTGAGGACAGATGTCTACAGCACGCAACTTATCTACAGGGATCTGTATTTTATTGCAATAATAGAATATCATCCTTTCTATTTCTTTCTTTCTTTTGTGTATTTCTATACACTAGCACGCCTGTGAAAATAATTAATTTTTCCGTGCGAACATGCCCGTTGTTTTTTTTTCTTCTATTCTTGTGTGTTTGGTGCAATATGCGCTTTTGTTCTTGCATTCTGTCTTATAATGGAATGACAAAGATCCTATGTTATTACAAAAAAAACATTATGGAGTAGGAGATCGAAATAAAAATGTCATTTGCTGTTTTTTTATAATAACACAGGATCTCTCTATGCCCTCTATCAAGGGTCCACAACATTTTCGGATTATAATCCATAACCTGAAAAGGTACATGTTGGTTGCTTGGACATGCATAACTACCCAAAGTCGTGCTCATACTGCCAATGTTTCAATTCTTTCTTAAAAAAAAAATGCTGTGCTCATCCTTTCCACATATTATTGGTCCTCTTGTCTTGTACTCCCTCCGTTCCAAAATATAAGGCATATAAGTTTTTGACGTGGTCTCCAACATAGAACTTTGACCATAATTAATTTCCTTCACAATATATCATCAACTACAAAATTACCATCATGTGAAAGTACTTTCAAATACGAATCTAACTATATCACATGCATAACACTAAACGTATATGTTTTTTAGCTTAATGATTGGTCAAAAGTTCCAAACATTGACTTTTGAAATACATGCACGCCTTATATTTTGGAACGGAGGGAGTATATGTAAGTTGTTCCATCTTGTGGTAATGTCAATTCATTCGGTAAAAACTCAAAAAAGTAGCTATTCTTTGTAACAGAACTAACTCTTCTAATTGTGCATTACATATCGTCGAACCGAAATTGTCTACTTTGCTATCTCATTCAAGATGCACGTCCTTCCTCCAGTGATGCATTACATGACTGATACAACATGTCTATGAAATGATCTCTAGTGAGTTAACACAACTTCTTCCTCCTCTTACATTTCATATTCCTTGTAGGCACAAGCTTCGATTCACGGATCTCGCAACTAGTTATATAACTGTAATAGGGCGGCAAGTGAGATTTCCATACTACAACCTCAAATCTCCCTTTTGGTGTGACACTTCCGGCAGTGACATCATCCAAAATTATCTTTGGAATTTCTTCATGAGCAAGCCCTATTCGAATATGTCTGTCAACTACGCAATATTGTGTAAGTTTGGCCAATCTTTGCATATGAAGATGTCCATTTTCCACGCTAGTATCACCAAATTCAAGTGTATTTCTCTGCCAATTTCCCCTGATACATGTAAGAGCTCTTCGCCAGTACCGTGAGCTGACATTAGCTCTTAGAATTTCAGCAATACCTTTTGAAGTTGTGAAAGGACCGCTGAATTCCATAAGTGCATCTTGGTCAAAGTACTCCTCAAATATTTCCATAGCTATAGATGCTAGCTTTGGATGCTCTTTAGAATCCATGCTTCCAAACACAAGCACCTTGAAAAAGTACCAACTTGCATCTCGACACAAGGACTTTAACCAAATTAAGGGCTTGTGTGGTTCCAAATTTTGTGATCTTCTCAGATGGACTTGTGATTATAATCTTACTGCCGCTTGGAATAGAACCTCGAGAAGCAGAGTACAACCTTCTCCATGCACCCTCATCAACGTCCCCATCTAGTTCAATGACAAATATCATTTTTTCATTATTCGGGGTGCTGCTCTGATACTTGAGTATGCCTCCATCTCTCAGGGTGTATAGCTTCTCTTCTTTAAACTTATCTCCTCTGAAAAACAAGATTTGAGAGAAATGGTCACGCACCCTTATGTCGCAGCAAGCATGCTCAGCAAGTGTGCTCTTTCCAACTTTTCCTGGGCCAACAATCGGGAGGACACCCAGATGATCTTCACCAGGAGGCTGATATTTCTGCAACAAGAAGCTAATGATCCGTTCCATTTCTGCTTGGCGGCCAAACATGCATCGCTCCAGCACCAGATGCATGCTGTATGGCTGACGACAAATTGGAGGGTAGTTGTTCAAGAAAATGACAAACTCATTCATATCAGTGATGAGGGTCTCTAAGCTACCAAGCATCCGTTTTTAACTCCCTTGTCATGTCCTGTGTAGTGCGATCAGAGAAAGCAACACGCTTGCCTGGATTGGAAGTCGACACTGCAGATGAGCCCCTCAGATGCTGATCTCCGGCTTCACCATCTCCATGGGCGAGGTGCCTGCATAGGTCAAGCTGGTAGTAGCCTCTGAACATCTCTCCTCTCAGCGTGCTCAGCTGCCGGAGCATCGCCTGGTTTGTGATACACCTCCCATCGGCCTCCTCCACGACGACGCCCAGCCGGAGAAGCATCCGCTCCAGCCGCTGCAGGCACTCCTCCTTGGATGGCGCCGACGGCGTGCAGTATTTGTTGATCAAGAAGGAGATGCATCTGCTAACGAGTTCACCCAAATTTGTAGTCAATACCACCTCCATCTTCGTCATCTCTGCTGCACATAACAGAGGTCAGAGGGGACTAGTTGAGCATTGTGGAGCAGCTCGGGATGAATTTCTTGCAGCCTAGCTAAACATGAATCACATGTAGATCACCTTCTTTTTTATTTTGTCTCTGCAGACTATGTAACCACATGTTAGACTAGATGAACCGCACATGGACTGGACTAGTCAAAAGTTCTTAGAGCCCAGTCAAATAAAAGTTTCAGTTCTCCGAACCACTTCTTTAGGTGGACGAACCCCCGGTATTTCTCTCAGCCATTCGACCAGATCAAAACTAAACAGGAAGGCGTGAGCTTCACTGCTTTGCAACTGTGTGATGAAGATGTTCTATTTACTAATCGGCACGTATATATAGATTATATGTTATGGGTCATAATATAAATAGGCACCAAACATATAATCTATATATCTTTATTTTTGAGCAATAGGACAGGAGCCCTGCTATTCCATTAAAAAAAAAGTAAATACAGAAAAAAAAAAGTTACACTGCACCAAACACACCGTAGCGCTACGCCATGAACTCCGCCTAAAACCAAATACGACGCCAACCTGGCGTGATTGCGCTATTATCGGATCCGAGATCCGGTCACCATTGGTCACCGGCCACTACGTCAATCAACGTCCACATGGGGCACACCGTCTGACCTCCCACCAAGCCTCTGTCAATAAATCGGCGTCCTGTGCCACCAAATGTGGCCACACACACCGCCTCCACCGTGACCACTTTGAAACCAGTCACCACCAGTCACCTGCTAGTGCTGTGATACTCCAGCCAACACCCTACAGGCGCACCTCTGACTTCAAACGCTTGGATAGATCCAGCTTCTACATTGTCACCCTCGATCTGCATAATCTTCACCTTCGACCGTCCACCTGCACGGCCTCCCGCTAGCTTGAGCGGGTCTTATAGCAGAGCTGTTGCACGTGACGGCTGCAACAGCCTACATCAGCCCACACCACTTCCACCTTCGGCCATCGCTTGCATGCCCCCCGCTGGCATGTGCTGGTCTTCTATGCAGCATTGACGCATGCCGCCTCGCACTCACCTTCTCGATCAGAACTGGGTCTCCCTCGCGCCGCCGGAAGCAGCGGCTTCTTCACCTCTGCTCATCTACTCTTCTTCCTCTGGAATCAACAGCAAAGCAGAGCAGCAAGTAGCACCACCACGAAGCTCTCCTTTGCCTTCTCCGTGCAAGATCTGCTACGCCACACCCCCACCTAAGCATGAGCAGCAGAAGAGTGGAGAGGGAGGGAGGTCACCGAACGTCGTCGCTACCGCAGTTGGTTTGGCCTAGATCCCGGCTTCCTCGAGCTCCAACCACCACCACGATCCTGCAAGCCATCCAGCCATGTCTCTACCTAAGCGCAGGCAGCGGAAGTTTAGAGGGGGAGGGAGATCATCGGACGTCATCGCCTCCGCAGCTAGTCTAGCCCAGATCCGGCCTCCTCGCGATGAATCCAGTTGTCCCCAGGCTCCGATCACTACCAAGAGCTTGATGCCACCAGATCCAGCCTCCTCACAATGGATTTGACCTTCCTCAAGCTCTGGTCACCACCACGAGCTTTCAGCCGCCGAATCCGGCCTCCTCATGACGGATCTGACCTTTCCTGAGCTCTGGTCACCACCGGTAGCTCATGCCATCTCAAACCACAAGAACAGGGGAAAGAGAAAAAGAAAGAAGGGGAGCACTAACTCAAAGGCTTGCCGCCGCCGCAGACAATGGCGGTGAGGAGGGGCGACGGTTGGGGGGAAGGTTTGGCGGTGAGGATGTGTCGCCCTCTGTGTTGCCTAAGAGTAGCTCAAAGGACCTCGAGGGGCTACTTGTTCTCTTCTAATTTGTATATCTATGTCAGATAGTATCACGAACCGACAGGTATAAGATTTTGTCGCGTGTCCATTGAAGAACTGGCGCACATAACGTTTCATCTCCTGATGCTAATCATATGTGCCTATTGGTAATTAGAACTGTCGCACATAACGTTTCATCTCCCGAGGCATTTCGTGAGAAAAAATTTTCCCCGTACTCTGATCAATCTATATCTTTGACTCTCCACTGATCAGATCTCCATTCGCTCTAGCTCCTAAGCCTCTCCAACTTCGATCCTCTTCCCCATTTCACTTGCTAGCTACTTCAATCGGGCGACATGGTGCAGTCTCCCACACAACCATGGTCGTGGCTGCCGTCTCTACCTGCCTCACTGCCACCATCTTCACCTACCTTGCCATGATCACCATGGCCACCGTCTTCGGCAAACCCAATCTCCACCACATCACTACCACTGCTGTCTCTGGATCTAGCCGGCAACAAGCCTAGTGAGGAGGTGAACCACAAGGAGGTGACTCCCTAGTCTCCACCCACCTTGTCGTGGCCGTCTCTGCCCCTGTCTATGGAGCCGGGCAGCAAGGAGCCTGGTAATGAGGAGAACCACAAGGAGGAGGAGCTGGCTAGCAACGAGCCTAATGACAACGACAAGGAGGAACCGACACCTAAGTGGCGATGCCAGTGACCCCATCGCCACCCTCTTTGAAAGCTTTGATGTGAGGACCCGTCACCGCCGACGATAAGGAGCTCACTGCCAACTAGCCAGAGGAGGAGAAAGACACCAACGAGGAGCTCGCTGCCAAGTCAGAGGAGGAGTCGGATGAGGAGCGCGAATCGGTCCAAGGGTCTGACAACAGCGACACTTCCTCTGATGCTGAGGACAGTCCTGTCCTGAGCTCCACCGATTTCTGTGACTCTTCCTCCGATGCTGGCGAGGAGGACAGTGAGGTGGATAACGACAATGAGCTCTGGATGTAGATAGCTAGGTAGTATAGCTAGTAGCCAGCCTAGCTAATAGACCGATGGTGCTAGCTAGGCTAGCAAAGTAAAAAATATTTTAAAATATATTTGTGCTATTTCTATCCATAAACTAGCATAGATAATGGCTCACCTGTACCAACACAAATCTCTAGGAACATTAGTGCCTGTTATTCTGTGTCGGTTCATAAACCATCACTACTGACTAGTTTAGAACAGACACAGATTACCATTTTCTATAGTAGTGAGACCATTGTGGTACATGTGAATCGATGGTGATAGGAATAGTTCTACTTTGCTAGTCTACACAGAGTTGTACTAGCATATAATATTGACTGTATCCAAACAGAATACCCCAGCTAACCTTTTTAGGGCAAAGTGAGGCGGAAAGCCCAAGATAGGTGCTATGTATTGCAAGGGTGAACCTGCAAACAGGAAAGAGGGCTTCCCCTAGTTCGTGAGGCCCTGGAGGATGGACTCACGCTCCCGGAGCAGCTCAACGTGGAAGACTCTCGCTCTCTCTCGATGCACGCTTGAAGTGGGAAAGAGATGTGTCGGAAAGAACTGAATCTCCTCCTCCGCCCTCGGGCCTCCCTTTTATATAGGGGTTTTGTACATGGTCGTGGTCTGATAGTTCTTTCCTCTTTTCTCCGACCAAGGGCCTTAGGGTCAGTTCCATCTAATTTACATGTCTTGCCCCTCACCTGCCCTGCGCCCAGAGGGGCGGTGGCCATTTCCATGGCTTCTACCCATCCCCTTTACATCTTTACCCTCTCGCCAGGCATCCTATGCAGGCTTACAAGGGGAATTATACATGTGTGGCAATTACGGGCTAGCCTAGCGTGGCGCAGGGCCTACTCAAGTGCCCTGACAGGGCGGTAGGTCTGGTGATACGGTTTGTCTCAGGTTTCATGGGCGGTGAGATGGCCTGCCTCGTCGCTGCCCCGCTCGCCTTTGCTACATCCATCGTAGATCCCCTTCCGGAGAACCTCGGCGGAGGCTCGTCCTTGCTCCGCCGTTTCCTTCTGCCCTCTCTTCACGCTACTCAACGTGGGCGTCCCATCTATCCTACTCCGGCCATTGGACCCAAGATATGCCTGCGTTGCTCGCCCAGCCTCGCTAGGCCGCCTATGCTCGCTCAGCTCCACTGGTTTCGCTGCTCAGCGGGCCCCTAGTGGATGACCTGAAAAAGGACTCCCAGGACACAAAACAGCGGGGTTGTACCCTCACTCTTAAGTCGAAGGGGGTACTTTCCTTGGGCCTACAATAGTAGCCTCTCATGGCTAGGGGCCTGCTCCGCCATGCCTTTGGCCATGTCACAAGAAGGCCTAAGTACCTGTACTCCCTTGGGTGTGCGAAGCAAGGCTTACCCCGTGGTCCCCCGAGCTTCTTCAGTACGCCTGTTGCGCTTCCCTATGCTCTTCATCGCGCTTCTACGAGGCGGGCGCCTAGCCCGCCCGTCGAGTTGCGCTATCTTGTCCCTTGCGGAGTTGCAGCTACTCATTATGACCGTTGGGGCTTCGTGCCTTTGCAGGCAGCCTGCATGCCCATGTTGCGCACGTCCTCATTTTTTTCGTGATTCGTGCCGCGTGTAACGGCCGAGTTGAAGCGCTCCCTCTCTTTAAAACCTACCCGATGGCTGTCGGGTGGGAGGCTTCCTCTCTTTTTCCTCGCCCTTCTCGCGTTCCTCTACTCTTGTCCCCTGCCGCCATCGTTTGCCGCCGCCACCGAGCACCGCTTGGTTTTCTCGCCACCGTGAAAGCGTCCCTGCCGCCGTTCTCTCCAAACAATCCATGGCGCCCCGACGTCCCTCCCAAGTGAAGCCTGTCCTGAGCAAAGAGGATGTAGCTACGTTGTCCCCGGCCCTGGGGCATTTCGCTCGTGGTGCCGATGAGCTTGACGGTTTAGTGGCCGAGTTTGGAGTAACGCGCTCCACCATGCGCGCACTGGGTAGGCACGATACCCCGCGACCGCGCGCCAATGAGATGGTGGTGTTCTTCACCTTCCTAGAGGTGGGGCTCCGATTCCCTGCTTCTTCTTTGGTAGTGGAGGTGTTGCAGCTCTTCAGGGCGGAGCTCCTGTAGCTCACGCCCAACGCCATAGCCCGTTTAGCGGTGCTAGACTGGGCTTTTTGCCTCGCCAGCCATCAGCTGACTGGGCGGGTCTACTCTCTCATTGAAGAAGCCTTCTGGCAGCCGAAGTAGCAGAAGGCCGGCAATGAAGGTGTAGGTCCTGTTTGTCCTGTTTTGGCTCTCTGAACTTCCAGACAAAGCGGCCGTTGTCGAAGGAGATTCCCGTAGTAGTGGCCAAAGGGAAGTGGGAGGCCGGCTGGATGCAATGATGGTACTACCAGGCACTAGATGGTCTGGATGCCTCACACCGCACTTCTCTAGGTCCTGTCCGCGCAATTCGGTCGCCAAACTTGACCGCAACGGACGAAGAGGCGAAGCTCCTGTTGTTCTTGAAGGCTCTCCGCCATCAGAGCACCATGCACGATTTGGTGGAGTTCTGCCTTGCACACGTGGAGCCCCTGGCGCAGAACCCCCTCGTCACCCTGGAGATGTCCGAAGACGGGACGCTGGCGGTTGTTCATCCAGAAGGGGTCCGGAACCGTGGGCGCGGAGCTGTTGAGAGGCGGGCGCGTGAGCTCCTCGGCCCCTACAAGCCTGTGGAGTACGAAGCCGTGATGGAGGCGGTGGGGGCCTGGCGATGCGCCCGATTCGCCGAGTGGGGGCCCACGTGGTCCCTAAGCCTAGGGATGGGGGCGTATCCCCACGTCCAGCGAAGCGGGCAAGGGTGACCTCCATTCGTCCGCTTCAGGCGGACCTCCCCCTGATGGAAGCGGAGACATAGGTGAGGACGACGATGGCTGCGATGAGGACGACGAGGAGGTAGAAGAGGGCGGGGACTGTTCCGCTTCTACTGTCGTAGCATCGCCGGCCTCATCGCGCGCTAGTGGTCCTCCCCACGACGCCGGCACATCCGAGGCTCGTTCTCCCGGCTATTCCTTCCTGAACGTCCCGGGGGTGGACTTCGTGGACCTGGACGATGACGCGGAGGCGAGTAGTCCCCGCGCGTTCACCTCTTCACGTACAGGCCTCCACTTCGGACACTCCCCCTGGCGCCGAAGGTCTGACCCCTGAAACCTTTCCTATGGGCTACCTAGGCGGGGTTAACTTTTCGAGGCTTGACCAAGAGGTGAACGTAGGCGGGGGAGATGCGGAGGTCATGGAAGCGGAGCCCCCAGGGAGGCAAGCCCCTGTCTTGCAGCCGGCGGGACCTTCAGCTTCTGCCGATACGGGGGGTGTGTAGCCCCTTGCTCCTACCGCTGGGCCCGTGGAGCTCCTGACCTCCGCGGTTCCATCCGTCTCCATCGTGGACGGGGGAGCTTCCTTGGTGGAACCGCCGGCCGCCGTAGGACTGTGGGGAGCGCCAACGGCGATGCCGCCTTCTCCGGTGGTGGCACCCATTGGTCTCACCTCGTTGACCTCTGGTGCGGGCTTCGGGGGCAATCGGGGGTTCCCACGCTCTGACCCCAAGTTCGACGTCTCAGGGCTGTCGATCTTGGATTTCCACAGCCGGGCAACTGCCTCTCGACCTTGAGGAGTATGCGTCAGGCCTTCACCCCTGATGCGGAGTCGAGGCGACTATTTAGGAACCTCGATGACTTCGCGCTGTGCGAGACCACCAAGGACCTCTTTATGAAGGTATGTTCCTCCCTCCTCTTTTCCGTAGATCTTCCGATCGGTCTTCCCTCTTCCTTCAGCACACTAAGCTAAGCAGCAGGGGGCCTTCCTAGCCGCGAAAATGGCCAGGCGAACTCGAGTGAAGGCCGTGGCCTTTGGCCAGACAAGGGACGAGGCGATCGACTTCCGCTAGTGGGTGGAAGTCCTGGATGAGGAGAAGACCCATCTAGAGGGTGCCCAGTGGACATCCATCGTATCGCTGGTGAAAACACAAGAGGAGCTGAGCCAAAGTCGGGACTTGGCCACCCGAAACGCTAAGCTAGAGGGTCTCGTGTCTTCGATGAGGGCTAGCCTCACGTCCGCGGAGCTGGCTAAGGAGGCGGCGGAGCGGAACTAGAAGAAGAAGGACGACCGCATCGAGAAGCTAAAGGCGCTCCTGTAGGTTGTGGAGCTTGGCAAAGAAATGCTCAAGAAGGCATCGGAGGAGCACCCTCGGCAGCTTGCGGCGGTGAAGGGAGAAGCTCAAATGAGTCTCATTAGCGCCAAGAGGGCGGAGGAGCGGTGTGAGGCCTCTCTGAAGATCTCGGAGACCCTCACCTTCAGGATCCAGGGACGACGGACGCCTTCCTTCAACAACTCCCTTGGCTGGGGATCGAAGTTTCCAGCCGCAACCCTACCCCCAAAGCCGAAGTGATAAAATTTCTTTAAAATTCCACCGAGCTATTGGGAAGCTCCGCCGTGGTGTTCGGCAGCCACTGTGCTCACCTTGGCTCCTTGAAGACTACGCAGCTATTGGAGGCGAGGGGATGCACTCACGTGCAGGAGAACTTCGATGCTACTTCGGCCAGAACGGTGCATCCTAGATTCTCCAACCTTGCCTCAATGGGGAAGCCCTCGCCTTCCGCGACCCGCCTTGCCTCACTCTTCAGCTCTGAGTTCTGGGGCCCGCATGACGAGGAGGCAGCGAGGGAGTCGGTGCGTCGAGCTCGCGCGGCCATGGATGCCACGAAGTCGGCGACAACGATGGGGCCGAAGGCAGACGCGAAGGGCAAAGGGAAGGAGCGCCCTTCATAATCTCTTCTTTTCTTGTGCGGCTTCGCTTGTGTAAAGAACCCCCATGAACTATCGAGTCAAGTGTTTCAAACGTACCTCTTGTCATTGTTATTTTTATGCTCGCACTTCGTCGAGCGATTAACGGGGCAAGATCTTAGTTTGTTAGGTTCGCGATTCACAGGGCAGTCTCCTCCCCTTTCGATACGTCTCCCCTTCGATTTTCCTCACCTGCGCTAGCTCACGATAGTCCACTGGCCACGAGGGAATGTGCGAGCTGAAAATGTGACCGCTTCGGAACAACCGCCTGGGTGACTCTGCTCGGATCCTGTCACGCCCGCTCAACGATTTACTGACTTGGCGCCGGTCTGACTCCTCCCAGCCTTTTAATGGCATGCGTGGAGCCTCCTCGGTTTCGCTCCCGACGTGTGATCGCACGCGACCTTGCCGCTTTGACTTCTCCCCTTTGTCCTCTCTCTGGCGGGACTCTCTTCGACTTTTGCGGCACCACGCCGTGGAATGTCTTTTCGCCTTCCGAGCGTTGTCCCTTCTGGCGTCGTTTCACCTGGCTACCCCCTGCCCTATATATAGGGGTGATCGCGACGGCCTGTGCTACTCCACCTCCTCGCAACTGCGACTTAGAGCTTCCATGCCTTGCAGTAGCAGCCCCTCACTCCGCATGTTTTCTGACCTTTTGGGCTTTTCCTCCCTCTCCTCCATCATCTCCCTCCTCGACGACGAGGACGATTCAGCCATCGCCAGTGCCCTGCAAGCCGAGCTTTTTGCCGAGGTAAGGGCGGAAGAAGAGGTCGCCGATGATGTGGCCATTGCACAGCTCCTCCACGAGGACTACACCGGCGTCATCGTCGGCGATGGCGATGTGGCTCCGCCTGTCGCCGGAGAAGGTGAGGGAGGCTGTGCGGTAGCCGCCGAGGCTAGGGAAGAAGGCAGGGTAAACGGGGCTGTAGATTTCGCCGCCGCTGTCCTCCCTGGGGCCAACGCCTTCCACGCCACCATTGTCCCCGACGAAGAGGACCATGATGGTGACCATCCTACGCCGCCCCCCCCCGCCCTTCCACATTCCCCAGTTAGCTCCTCTGGCAGCAACCAGGTCGAGGAGGGACCCTCCGCCGCAGGCCCCAGCCGCCTCAGTCATGGTCATTTTTGCCACTGCCCCAGCAGGAACCAGTGCCGTCGGCTTGCATAGTAGTTTTTTTTGAGCCGTCTGGCTCTCTGTATGCTTTATCCTTCGGGCTTTGAGAATGTTATGCTTATCATAACTTTTGCGCTATGTGTGATTCTTCAACGAACTGCTCCGCACGCCAAACAAATAAGCGCATTTCAACTAAGTTGCGAGAGGACGTTTAGTTAACGAGCTTTAGTCCGGTACCGAAGGAGCGGGTGGGACTTTAGCCCAACGACGTACCGAAGGAGCAGTTGGGACTTTAGCCCACCATGTACTCGACGTGGCGAAGGGGCGGGTAGGACGTTAACCTACCAAGCGCTCCGCGCAAGGGAAACGAGTTGGACATTAGCCAACCAAGCATTTGACGAAGCGAAGGAGTGGGTGGGACTTTAGCCCTACCAAGCACTTGGTGTGACGAAGAACCGGGTAGGATGTTAGCCTACCAAGCGCTCCACGCGGGGGAACGAGTTAGACGTTAGCCAACCAAGCATTCGACAAAGCGAAGGAGTAGGTGGGACTTTACCCCTACCAAGCAATCGGTGTGACGAAGAAGCGGGTAGGACGTTAGCCTGCCAAGCGCTCCGCGCGGGAGGAATGAGTTGGACGTTAGCCAACCAAGCGTTCGACGAAGCGAAAGAGTGGGTAGGACTTTTAGTCCTACCAAGCACTCAGCGTGACAAAGGAGCTGGTACCGAGCGCTTCGTCCACGCCCCATCTTCCGATGTCGCTATCTTCGCTCGGGGCCTACCATGCAATAGATGCTTATCAAAAGGTACGCAATTTTTACGTGGAAACCCCTGAAGGGGAAAAAACCATGGGCGGGGGCACAAAACGGCCCCCAATCATGACTTCTTATCATTCATTTGTTTTTAGACCTTTCTCTCTCTTTTTTTACATGTACTTGATTCACTTGGACTCGAGCCTTACATGGGTAGAATTTCTCTAGCGCTTTGGTGTTCCACATCCTTGGAACCTCGTCTCCCTCCAGAGTTACTAGCTTATGGGCGCCTTTCACTGTAGATTTCTTGATGACATACTGGCCCTCCCATATCGTTTCGAGTGTTGCGAATGTCGGGGTTGCTTTTTTGAGCACCATATCTCCCGGCTCAAGGACACGCTGCTTAACCTTTTTGTTGAAGCTTCATGTCGACGCCTTCACGTAGGCTTTCATTGTGATGAGGTCCTGGAGCCTGCATTCTTCCGTTAGGTCATGTGTAATCCCCATTCATTCTTGTACGGGACCCCTGATTACCCGATAGGACCTTGCTTGTATCTCCGCAGGTCTGACTGCTTCCTCTCCAAAGACGAGCCTAAATGGTGAGAATCTTGTTGCGCTTGATGCGGAGGTGTGCACCGCCCACAGGACCTTTGGGAGCTCGTCCAGCCATGTGCCTTTAGCCGAATCGTAGAGTCTTTTCCTGATGCCATCCTGGATTATGCCATTTGCCCTCTCGACTGCTCCATTTGCTTGGGGGTGGCCCATCGAGGCGAAGCGTATTTGGGTACCGACTCCTTTACAATAGTCTTTGAACTTCTTAGACTCGAACTGAGTTCCGTTGTCGGCGACGATCTGGAATGGTACCCAGAATCTGCATATAATAGTTTTCCAGAAGAACCTTTGTGCAGCCTCTGCTATTACCTTCGCCACCGGTTTGGCTTCGACCCAGCGGGAGAAATAGTCGATTGCGATGATAACGAACTGGAGATTGCCTTGAGCCTTTGCCAGCGGTCCGACAGTATGAATTCCCCATTTGGCGAACGGCCACACCGGGGGTATCGGATGTAGTTCGCTTGGTGGTGCCCTCTTCTGCTTTGTCATCCACTGACATGCGTGGCAATGCCGAACTAGGTGCTCCGCATCCTGCAACGCCGTCGGCCAGTATAGGCTCATTCTAAACCCCTTTCCCGTGAGGTTCCCTGGGGCTTGGTGCGCGCCGTAGTCCCCTTCATACGCTTTGCATAGAGCTTTGATTTCTTCTTCCTAGGAGATGCAGCGGAGCCACGGGGCTCAGAGTCCACCCTGCAACAGAAGCCCCTCAATGATAGCGTACTTCTTTGCCCTATTTTCTAGGCGCTTCACCTATGCTTCGTCTTGTGGGAGGGCACCATCGAGGAGGAGGGCACCATCGAGGAGGTAGCTGTTTATCTCCTCTCTCCAATCTTTGTTGGTTGTTTGAGCAATGAGGTTGACCTCCGCGGAGACCGACGGGGCTCGGAGCACTTCACATAACACAGTGGAGGGTAAGGCCGCTCCGGCATCCGCTGCTTTTTCTAGCTCGTCTGCTTGCTTGTTTTGCGTCCATGGGATTGCCTGCATGGAAAAACCAGCAAAGCTTTTCTCCATCATCTTGCTTGTTTTGATGTACCTCTGGAGCTATTCATCTTTCACTTGATACTCTTTGTTGATGTGCCCTTCAATTAGCTTTGAGTCGGTTTTTAGGACGGCTCTCTTTGCTCCCATGGCCTTTGCTTTCCGAAGCCCCAGGAGAAGCGCTTCATACTCAGCAATGTTGTTTGTCGACGGGAACTCTAGCTTTGCCGCAAATTCAGCCTTCTCTCCCCTAGGCGCCATAATTATTGCTGCTACTCTAGCTCCGTTCGCGCCCTACGATCCGTCTGAGTTTATGACCCATACCTCTATCTGATTTTGCTCTTCTGCTATGGGGGACGTCCATTCTGCCACAAAGTCCGCTAGGGCTTGGCTCTTGATTGCTGTGCGCGGGATGATGGACAGCTCAAATGGCGCTAGCTCCACCGCCCATTTGCTGATTTGCCCGGAGCTTTTCCTGTTAGATAGCATGGAGCTTAAAGGGTAGGCGGTGGGTACTTTAATGTGGTTAGCTTGGAAGTAATGTGTAACATCCCAAATTTTCAATAATGTAATTTGACATGTTAAGTATGTTTTAAAATTTTTGAAAAGATAATTTGGAGCAAAAATTTAAATCGATAGTTCTAGTAGATTCTAGTATTCTTTTTTCGTATGCGAGTTGATGAACTCCAACCGAACTTTAAATCAGAATTCTCTAATCTCTCCTAATCTCCTCTCTAACCTCTCTAATCTCTCTAATCTTTCTCACTCACGTGTTGTATGCTTGCATGCATGCATCTCTTTAATTCTCTCTCTCTCTCTCTCTCACTTTCACTCTTGCGTGTTGTCTGCTGCATGCAATTTCTCTCTCTCTCTCTCTCTCTCACTTTCACTCTTGCGTGTTGTCTTTGCATGCAGAATTTTTCTCTCTTCTCTCTCTCTCTCTCTCGTCCCATACCGCATGCCCGCAAGTTGCAGAATTTTAATTTTTACTCTCCTTTACTTGTGTGTCCATGCATGCATCTCTTGGCAAAATGGCAGCATGCATGTATCGCCAAGCACGCCTAGCACGCGACAAAGCAGCTTGAGCACGCCAAAGACGCAATAGCAGATAGCAAGATGCACCGCACGCATGCATCCCTTGCCTGCGACGCAGCCGCCGCCTTGCTGCACTAATCTGCATCGCTGCACTATTTCAGCATCGCTGTAATTTTTTCCTGCACCGCAGTGCTCACTGGCAGCCCTTGCTAATTCTTGCACGCATGTCTGCATGCATGCCGCGACGCGAGCTGAAAAACAGCAGCTGCCGTGCATTGTGCTGCACGCAAACTTCACTTCCATGTCCCGTGCTCAAGTCCAATCGACGCTTCATTGTCGCGTTATATTAGAACCACCAAGGTTCTATTTTTCGCCGCCTTTTTGGTCGTGCTTCTCGCCATCGCCTTCTTCGGTCGGTACCGTCGGTTCTTTTCGTGCCATCGCGCCCGGCTTCTCCTCTCATATTCTCGAAGTTTGGTCGAGGACGCCAGACGGCCTCGTCGCTGCTTGCCGGTCTTCGGTGCTCGACCTGCTCGGGCTGCGCGAAAACCCCGAACCGGTGAGGACCTTGCCCTTTCGGTAGCTCACATCCTTTAGCCGAGCTATCCCCACTTACTTTAAACCCGGTCATTTATTAAAGATTCATCGGCTCGTAGTTTTAGAGCTAATCATCGAGTTCATCTTCAGATCGGGTTTTTTTTAAAAGAAAAATAATAATAATAATATATGTAGCAAAACCATTTTAAAATAATAATAAAATATTATTATTTGTACTCGTAGCCTGATTGTACTGTGCTTGGCTTGTTTGGCATGTTCGCGCGTGCGCGGTTGTTTCCGTCAGAAGGAGGACGCACCGCGGAGGGCACCACCGCCGAGGAGTACCGCTACCAAGCTCCTGAAACTCAAGGCAGGTTCTTTGACGCATATTGTCTATAGCCTGTTTTCATTAAAATGTTTTATTAGGAATTTATAAATACGCATGCTAGTTTTAAAATATTAAAACTAGTTGAATAGTGACTAGCTAGACCTACCTAACAGTATTGCTATAACAACCAATTAATATAAAACTAGGTGTAGCTGGATTAATTGTTATCTACTTTCCATTGGACTTAGGTTGTTTAAAAATGAAATGCCCGCAAAAATAAATCATGTTATAGTCCATGTTTACTAAAAATGTCTTTATGAACTTGTTTGGAAAATAGGCATCGGAGGGACACGATGCCGGGTATGGGTATTCTTATTCCTCTCCCCCTCAAATATTTCGACTAGGAGGAACTTTTAGCCAGTGGGTGCTTTCATGCACCGTGTCGGTGTTTTCTAACACCGTGGATTTTGTAGAACGAGGCTTAAATACTGTTCCCTCCTAGTCTAAGGACTGTTCATCCTATGAACCTACGAGCCTAGCCTTTTAGTACAACCTCGGTCCCGAATGGGACAGTCTGCTTCCTGTCTTCGCTCATTGCGACCTCTGGCGGGTAGCAATCAAGTCGGAACCCGGGATCTGTGTGGTGAACGCTTTCAAGGAAGCTCTCGAGGGTAAAGTGTACCTCCACCGCAGAGTTAAAAGCATCATGACAGCCGTGTTTCACGGTCATGAGCGCTTGGTTTAGTGTTCATATGGTAGCCGTTTTTTTATAAAAATTGGGGTTTTTTAGAATAACTTGGCAAAGGACCGCTACTTTAGATTTTACTATTGGGACCACTCGTGAGTCGATTGTGGTTCGAACTTAGTACGACGACGAATGGCTAGAACCGCCCCATTGGCCGAATGACCGAGCAGGGGAGCATAGTTCGCCAGGGTCGATCGTAATTCTGTTCGCCGAATGACCGAAGCTAGACAAGATTGGAGCCCCTGAAAAATGATGTTATTAAAACCGCATTTTTTACTCACTAGGAAAAATTGTTCGTGGCTTTTTTCGCAAAATACCAAAGCCACCTTTTGTACAGAGCTATCATATCGGGTCACATCCTTTCCCCGCCGAGTATTAGTACTCATCCTCGCTTTCTCCCCTCTTTTAAAATTTCAAAAGGTGAAGAGACGGATTTGACTCGAGACGGATGATGGGGACTACGACGAGTCGACCACGAGGAGTCTTTGAGGAGTGAAGCTTAGGGTCCGCTCCTCACACCAAGATGCTGTGGGATTCTCAGACGAAAAATAGCAGATTATGGGTTTAGCCTATGTTCTCCACTGTACTCTGTGGTTCAAATTTCGTCTTGACTTGTATGTAAAATAATGGGGACGAGTTCCCCGACCATGTACCTTGTATAATTATGGCAATGTATCACTCATATAACCTGTGTGTACTAGCGATGATTCTTGGGACTAGTACAGGATGCACAGGAAGGGCTCGGTCTTTTATGGCCGGGTCCCGACATAATGCCAAAGCCTTCTTGACGCCATCCGGAGTGCGTAGCCCAACTTCTCCATCTCAAAATACCGAAGCTTCGCTCCCTGCAAAGCCTTAGAGATGAAGTATACTGGTTGTTGCTTCGCGGCGTCTTCTCGCACCAAGATGGCACTGACCGCGGAGGGCCTTGCCGCCAAGTAGAGAAGTAACTCCTTGCCTTGCTTCGGGCTTTGTAGGGTGTGCAGTTTCATGAGGCTTTGTTTAAGATTGTCTAATGCAACTTGGCATTCACTTGTCCAGGAGAAGGTTTCACTTGCTCGGAGCGCCTTGAAGAATGGGAGGCTCCGCTCCACTGATCTGGGTAAGAATCTGCCGAGTGCGGCAAGCCGCCCCCGAGCCTTTGGACTTCCTTGACGTTTCTTGGGGGGCCATGTCCTGAATTGCCCTCATCTTCTCAGAGACCAGAAATCCTAACAGCTTTCCTGCTCTCACACCAAAGACACATTTTTCGGGGTTAAGTTTTACCTTCTCAGCTATTAGGCTGTCAAACATCTCCCGAAGGTCGGTGACATGGTTTTCCTTCTTGTCACTTTTGACGACGATATCATCAACATAAGCTTCTATATTCCTCCGAAGTTGCTTGGCGAAGATCTTGGCTATCAGCCTTGTGAAGGTGGCGCCAGCGTTCTTGAGGCCGAAGGGCATTCGCACGAAGCAGTACGTGCCGAAGGGCGTGATGAATGCCGTCTTAGCTTCGTCCTCCCTCCGCATATAAACTTGGTGGTACCCTGAGTATGCATCAAGGAAACTCATCATTTCTGAGCCTAAGGTAGAATCGATGAGTTGATCGATGCGAGGGAGGGGAAAATCATCCTTTGGACATGACTTATTTAGGTCTGTGAAGTCAATGCACATTCTCTCTGCCACGCTGGACTTCTTGATGAGGACTACATTCGCTAGCCATTCAGTGTGAACGGCTTCGCGAATGATCCCTGCCTACAGTAGCTTCGCCACCTCCACCTTTGCCGCGTCCTGCCTTTCTGTGGCTAGCTTCCTTAGCTTCTGCTTTTTGGGTTTTGCATCGGGCTTGATAGCGAGTGAATGCTCAATTGTGCTTCGCTCCACTCCGGGGATGTCCCCTGGGCTCCACGCGAACACATCTTTGTACTCCGGGAGGATCTCCAACAAGGCTTCTTCTTCAACCGGGGCTAGGTCAGCGCTCAAGGTTATCATCTTGTTGCCTTCGGGTTGTAATGATACTCGCTTCGTTTCTCCCTGGGGTCTGGGTTTTCGGAGCCATTTGCTGCGTTGATCGGGGCGAGAATTTTCCTCTGCTGTGTAAACGTGCTTGACCTGAGGGGGCCTCTCTAGGTCTATCTTCTTAGCTAGTGCTTGGTCTCCCCTCACGGTGATTGTGCCACTAGGTGAAGGCATTTTCATGAAGAGGAAACCGTGATGTATGACAGCCCCAAAGGCAGTTAAAGATCCTCGGCCCATCACCGCGTTGTATTGGAACAGCATGTCTACGATGTCAAAGGTGACGTAGCAAGTGATACTGGTGCATTGTATCCTGAAGGTGACCTCAAGCTTGATTTGTCCCAGTGTTTCAATGGGGTTTCCTCCAAAACCCACTAACGGCAGCTCTGACCTCCTTAGCCTGTGGCAGGGGATCATCATCTGCTTGAAAGCACCAGCAAAAAGGATATCTGTTGTACTTCCTTCGTCTACCAGTATCTTGTGCACTTCAGAGTCTGCAATTATGGCGATGACGACCAAGGAGTCTTGGTGCGGAAAGTGTACTCCCTTCACATCTTCTTCTATGAACATAATGGGCTCATAATGCTGCGGGGAGGTGAATGATGGATTTACTCCGACGTGGTTGATTTGCCTTGCGTATGCCTTGCGTCGCCTTTTAGAAGATAATTATAAAGAAGATCCTCTAGCAATGGTGTTGATGACTCTATGTATGTAGTGGACTGCTCCGTGCTGCGGGGGCCTCTGATGTTCTGGGGGTGGCGGGGTTAGCGGAGGTGGTGGTGGCAGTAGCACTTCGGCTTCGCTTCATTTTGTCTCAAACCGTCAGTATCCTTCAATCACTTACAATGTATCCTGTCGTGAGTGCCGTTCTCGCCATGGTATTCGCAATGGTACCTTCTTCTCGCCATCTCGTCTCTCCTAGGAGCAGGGTGCTCGCTTTCTTGCTTATCATGCCAGCGAGGTGGGCTGCGTTGCTGCAGCTCCAATCGCTGCCTCTTGTCATCACGCCGGTTGTTCTGTTCATCAACGTAGTAAACCCTCTTCCCTTTGTCTTTGTCCTCGCGCTCTTGGTTATGAGGCTTCGCCTTCGCCTGGGACGCATGTTCCTTCTCCTGGTCTCTTTTGTGCGGGGACTGCCTCGATGGCTCGTGCCTCGGTCTGTCTTCCCTCTGGAGGTTATCTTCCTCCAAGTGGGCGTACTCTTTCATTTTTGTGAAGAGTTCCTCCACCGTACGGACTTCTTTGCGAGCAAGCCTCTCTGTCAATGGCCCCCTTCGCAGACCATAGCGTGCTGCGTTGATGATTGTCGTATCGCTGACTCCCCGAATCTAACACTTGATTTTGGATAAGCGTTGAAAATAGCTCTTGGCGGACTCTCCTTCGCGCTGCTTTATAGCGAACATATCGCTCTCCTCCTTCATTCCATAGATGTTTCCTTGGAAGTTGCTTTCCATCTTGACGTGGAGCTGAGGCCAGCTTTTGATGGAGCTGGGCTCAAGGGAGGAATACCACGAAAGGGCTATCCCCTCGAGTGCTAGCAGCAGCCCCTTGACTTTGATGTCGTCATCTCCCTCTGCTACTTCCACTGTGGTGTTGTAGACATGGAGAAAGTCCCGTGGGTCCGCCTTGCCGTTGTATGGTTTAATGGCCAGGAGCTTGAAGTTTCCCGGAGACGGCCACTTCTTTGCTTGAAGCCTGGCACAAAGGGGGTTGAGGTCATCGTCATCCTTGGCTGTCCTTGTGCGCACGGGCAACAACACCGCCTGGTCTGAGCTCTCGTCCCGGGAAGCCATGAGACCTTGGTTTAGCTACCCCTACAGGCGCTTCACCTCCGCCATAAGCTTCTCATTCGCCTTTATGAGCGCTTGCACGTTAGGATAAAGAACCCCTTGCGGTCTTCTCGTCCCTCATGGGGCAGCTCCGTCCCCATGCCCCCCGCCTCGACGACTTACATGATTTGATGATTTGATGCTTCCACCGCTTCCTCCTCCGGTGCGGCCGCCGACTGGCTTGCCGCCTGGGGGCAACGTCTGGGGGGCGCTTGTGCGTCACCACCACAGGCTACAGCGGGCGTACCTCTTGGGAGCCCTGCACATCCACGGGGGCTCGATCTTCCTCCTCCTGCGCCTGAAGACGGCTTCGTGTCTGGCTCCTTAGCGATCTTCCTGATCCTCCATCAGCAGCTTCCATGGTGGCTTCCTGGGACGCGGCCGCTGTTCTCTTCTTCAGCGGCATGGTTGTCAATGGTTCTTCGTCAAGCTAGCTCGGGGGCGACGGTTTCTCTGTAGCAATCGATCCCCACGGACGGTGCCACTGTTGTAAGGGTGAACCTGCAAACAGGAAAGAGGATTGCCCTCGGTTCGTGAGGCCCTGGAGGATGGACTCACGCTCCCGGAGCAGCTCAACACGGAAGACTCTTGCTCTCTCTTGATGCACGCTTGAAGAAGGAAAGAGAGGTGCCGGAAAGAACTGAATCTCCCCCTCCACCCCCCGTGCCTCCCTTTTATATAGGGTTTTGTACATGGTCGTGGTCTGATGGTTCTTTCCCCTTTCCCCCGACCAACCCTGACCAAGGGCCTTAGGGTCATTTTCATCTAATTTACATGTCCTGCGAGAGTTGGAAAGAGCACCCTTGTTGCTCATGTCTGCAACAATAAAAGAGTCCGTGAAAAATTTTCACAAATTGTATTCCTAACAGAAGATGATTTGAAAGGAGAAAAATTGGGAACTTTGATGGACAGATTTGCAGTGCCACATAAAAAACGTACCATCAAAGGAAATGAGACGTTGTTAATTGTTGTTGAGGTGGTTGGGAATCTTGATGAAGAATCATGGAAACTATTGTGTTTTGCTTCTAAACGGTGTGCCAAAAGTGGTAGTAAGATGATAATAACAAGTCGATCTGACAAGATCACGCAGCTAGGAGCAATGCAGGCTCTAACACTAACACATCTGACACAAGAAGCGTATTGGTATTTCTTCAAGGTGCTGGCGTTTGGAAGCACTGATCCAGATCTGCACCCAAAACATGCCCTATTTGGCCATGGAGATAGCCAGGATGCTGAAAGGATCTTTCACTGCTGCAAATTGCACTGCTGTCTCATTGCGATCCAATTTTAACATCCACTTTTGGTGCAAGGTTCGGGCACTTCTGCGAGGGTACATACAGAAACATCTCTCTATTTTTGGGAAGCATCCTTTTGATCTTTTGCATGGAAACAAACCTACATATTTTCAGAGAATGGGTACAGCTACTGAAGATCTTTTTGTTTTTGATCAGTATCAGACATCTTCTCAAGATGATATTCCCAAGATAACGCTCAATGATGTGCTCTATGGAGGTGTTAAGCCTCATGGGACATTTAAGGTTTTAGCATGCAAGTCTTAGATAGCACCCTACCATTGCTACATCTATACTTGTCAGATTCGAGAGCCGCAAACTAGAGTTGCCAAGAGGAAGCGCTCCGTAGATAATAGTCTCAAACGTGCTTAATTTTGTTATTATTAAGCTTACATGGATATGTGTAGGAGTATACATTAGATAAACTGTTGGAATTCTTATTTTGAGAGGGTGTCAGACTGTCTAAAAAAAGATCAGGTTCCATTTAAACTGTACTGATCTCCACTATAAAAAGAACAGAATTGCTAATTCTCAGTCTCAGGCGACTGAATTTTTTTTAACTATCTAAAATTGCACTCTAGTAAGACTAAAATTGCACAGCTTACAAAGGTGCAATTTTAGTATCAAAATTACTACTTATCAATCATCAGTTTTATTCGTTGATTTCTATGCTTTGTTGATGTGTAAATCTATCGAATACACGTATTTACATGCTTTTATTTTCCTATGTTTCAAACCATCATATTTGTTTCGGTCAATCTAAAATTGTATACTGGTAAAACTAAATTTGCACTTATTTAGAATGTGCAATTTTAGTATAGTTATAGTGCAATTTTATTAATAATCGACTGACACTTATTTTATTATCAGACAACTTGCTCTTAGTCACTCCCTAAAAAGAATGCCGTGGTGAACCATGAGCGTTGAAGCCAAGTATTTTTTGCGCTCTGATTCACTGAGTTTTTTTTTTGTGGAAAGGCCCTTGGTTTTCTGTTTCAGCCCCCGAGTGTCTGGTTCAACGTATAGACTCATAGTTCTAATCATCCCAGTCAATCAAATATTATAAATTCGCACATAGGTCCTTTTTGCCAAATTCCACCTCTTACATTATACGGTTTTTCTTCTTTCGTCACGAAGCACGGGTACCGTAACTAATCTTCTTAAATGTAAAAATCCACGTGAATGTGATCATCAGCAGAAAGAATATCGCATGACATGGAGATATGAATTTTAGTGGGTTACAATTACTCAATTTTCCCTAAATTTTGTTGTTCAGTCCTGCATACCATTTATTCAAGGGTTAATTAGATACATGCCATTTCGAAATAGGCGATTTCACAATATGCTATTATAGAATCGAAAATCTGCCCAGTACCACTACTTATAGTAATATTCCTTCAAAAAATACCATTACCAATAATTTTGAATCAAAATACTCTACTCCTTAAGGAATCTCTAGTCTGCCTCCCCTTTCTTCTTCTTCCTCCAACTCTGGCAAGCTCACTCTCCCCCTCACTCCAACAAGCTCTCCCTCCTCCCTCAGGTCACCTTGCTCAAGCACCTACCAAATTACCAATTATACTGACATAGCTGAAGAAGCATGAAGATCACCTAGAAGACGTAGGAGCAGCAAAGCAGGGCCAGCACGACAGCGGTGGCATGCCGACATCACAGAGACTATCCAGTCGTCTTGCCCCAAGGCTAGCTCCACATCGTAGATCTCAACGTTTCACATGAAGTAAGTGCGATTGCATACACGCTCACTCGTGTGTCATAGGGGTCCGGGGCTCCATGACGCTAGAGAAGGCCAACAAAGGAGCTCACCAAAATGGATGTTGTTGCTGCTGCTATCATGAGTGGAGGCTATGGAGCGCACAGCCCAGCCACAAGAAAGAGGGAGATCGGGGGAGCTGATCACCAGAGTTGGGGAGGGTGGGGCGCTGGAGGGAGAGGAACAAGACACATGGGTTGACTAGCAGAAAATTTGAAGAAATCCAATTTAGGAGTGACACTACACATGTTTTACAGATGCTACTTTGCAGTGGCATGTATCTATCAACCCTTTATTCAACACTCAATTAATTTTTTGAGTAAATTACACTGTAGATCTCTAAAGTTATGTTGAAGGTTCGATTATGTCCCAAAAGGTAAAACTATATAGTTTTATCCCTAAAGTTGTTTAAGCAGTTTACATTAGGTCCCATTCGATTTTTTTTTGTGTTTGAGCCATTGTATCTATTTTTCTTATACATTTTAGCCCTCATCATAGTTTTCTCTCTCTCTCTCTCTCTCTCTCCCCTCCTTCTCCTCTCTCTTTCTATCTACATCTCTCCGCCTCTTCTCTTTAATCTTCCTCCTTCCCTCTCTTTCTATCTCTCCTTGTTTCAGGGTGCTGTTGCTGGCCTGCGGGCTGACCGCCGGGCACTGCCCTTTAAACTCTCTCCTAGCACAATGGATCACCTTGGGATAAGGCTCGGTGGCAAACCGGAAAAGTCGTGGCAGAGCTCAATGAGGCGGAGGAGAAGGGAGAAGGAAGAGAAGGAGAAGAGACGGCAGGTATCAGGTACTAGGCAAGAGCCATCGTTGGTGGTGGTGCATGCACCCGGATGCTCCCCCTCTCTTCGTTTGCTTCATTGGGAGAATAGGAATGTGAAGGGAGAGAGAGAAATTTGTGATGAGGGATAAAATGTAAAAGAAAAATATATACAAGGGTTCAAACAGAAAAACCTCGAATGGGACCTAATGTGAACCACTTGAACAACTTATGGATAGAAATCAGCAGTTTTTGCTTTTTGGGAAATAATCAAATTGTAATTATTTTATTTGAACAGTGGTAGGTGTGAGATCATGTGTTGAGGTATTGATAAGTTTTGTGTTTGAGCTTGCGTGCATTGGCCCTTGTTTGCAATATTTGATTTGGGCGTTAGAATGGAGGGATTAGAGCTACAGGAAATTTGGGGCGGACCGAGCCCCAGACTGCTCCAACAGGGCTGGACCATGTAGCGGACGGGTCCGGCCAAGCCATGACCAGCCGGATCAACTCACACAGAGGCTGGTCCACTGTTGTTCAACCACGGACCAAGCCCGATCCGCCGGGTAGTGTGGGTCAGACCAACATGCACAGCTTGCCATTTTTTGTATTTTTGGAAATCTTCCCGTGCACAAAAAATTAAGTGTTTTATATGAAAGTTGTAGATAATTGTATTACGCATCTTTTTCATGTTAACAACTTTTCCATTTGAGCAAAGAATAAATTCATAAAAAATCTTGAAATGTACTGCTGTGTAGAGGCTTAGGTGCTTGTGGTCATTTGTGTTAGAATTGCTAAATGTTTTGGTTTGGCATGTGTCTTATGTCATTTTTATGATGTTTTGATGTAGTGTAGGTGATCTTGAACTAATGTGGATCAAGTTAAGACATACCTGTTGTCGACGAATTGTGTCGGCAATATATTTTATGGGGCTATGCGTAAGACCGAAACCCGATGGTAACACAAGAGACAGATTTATACAGGTTCGGGGCCTCGAGGTGAGGTAATACCCTACTTCTGTGCTCGTGGATTGTATTATGGTGGATCTCAAGGATGAAGAGATATATCGGGATCAATGTGATCTCTCCTCTCCTCTTGTCCCATGCCGAACTAGGGGCCCCTGCCTCCCTTTATGTAGTGGAGGGAGGTAGGGTTACAGATAAGTATCCTAGTAGGTTATGGAAACTGGGGATAGGGATAGGAAGTCTATCTCTATCCTTTCTTGCCGAATACGTAAGCGTACCGGATTACAACTGTGCCTTTCTTGTGATACAAGTCGGGTCTTCATGCGGGGTAAGCCCGTCTTCTAGATGGTAGGCATGACCCTTCTCCGTGAGGTGGTCCGTCTAATTCGTCTTCGAGGATACCCGGGGACCATGTTATCCACAGTAGCCCCCAAGTGCTTTACAGCCGAGTTGATGCCTTCTCGGATGTGTGTCGACCGAGTCATACTTCAAGTCGAGTACTCCGACTGGAACCTTCTGTATGCCGAGCGCTCCATTGGCATGCAAGGAGGCTGTGAAGGGCTCAAGAGAGCTTTGCGGGTTGAAATCCCCGAGTGACTCCTAGCCCAATTTCTTGGAGTTCTGGAAGTTGGCGCGATGGTTAACGTCGTGGCGTGAGTAGAATGTTGGCGCAACTGTTCTCAGCGTAGTGTGAGAAGCTGGCGTAGTAAATCGGCGCGGCGGTCCTCGACGCAATGCGCGAGAAGCCGGCGTAGTAAGTCGGTGCGGTTATCCTCAGCGCAATGCGTGAGAAGCCGCAAGTTAGGGTGGCCGTCCTTGTCATTGCCGGAGCAACGAGTCGGCGTAGGGAGTCGGCGTGGCTATCCTCGGCGCAGTGCGCGAGAAGCCGAGCCGTAGTTTGCGCCGGCATCTGGCGAGGCATGCAATGAGCCATATAATGCACTCGTGGTGCCGGGCGAGGCGCAACAGTACCGGTTGGCGAGGCGTGGAGCCATGCCAGATTGCGCCAGTATGCGGGTGTTGATACGTAACTGTGCCATGGTCGGTGCTTGTAGCATAAACACTTCCTTAAACCCCTGTAACATGTACACGTAGGATTTAGGCAGTATCTGAATATGAAAACATTTGGTCGGATATAAAATCCGACTATCTTTATGTGCGAAATAGACATTTTTTATTTTTCTTACTTGATGATTTTTGTTAGTCCGAGTGGTTTTCTTCCTTTTGTTATGCACTCTGCCCGACTAGTCTAGCACCCGAGTGTAGGGAGCTGGCACATGGCTTTTTATCCTAGGCACTCGTTTGGGTGACGTAGAGTTCGTCGTGTTATGGGTTCAGAGCTTCACTACTCAGAATTATAATGCACTCGGATTTCACTTAAATCACTAAGTAACAAAAGCAAAAAATAACTATGAAAAAGATGGATGCACGCAAGTGCACACAATTATGTGTAGCCCCCGACTTACTGCTTAGTTGGAATTCAACTAAGTAGCAAGTCAAGAAATAACTATGAAAAGATTATGATGATGAGAAACTTAGCTGCTTTGCTGACAATGACGTCGTCTTTACTTTTGAGCTTTTAGCACCCGGGCGTATCATCTTGCAGGCTTGAAGCGCAGACGTGGGCTTGTAGCCGTGCGGAAGTTTGCGCTCGGGGCGCTGACGTTGGCGTGAAGCCGTGCCGAGTTGACGTAGGCATGCAGCCGAGCCGTATAATGCACTCGGGGTGTTGGCGTAGACGTGCAACCGTGCCAAAGGTTGCGCTCGGGGCGCTGGCGTTGGCGTGAAACCGTGCCAAGTTGACGTAGGCATGCAACGAGCCGATGATGCACTCGGTGCTTTGGCGTGACGTCGGCCGTGCCAAAGGTTGCGCTCGGGGCGCTGGCGTTGGCGTGAAGCCGTGCCGAAGTTGACGAGGCATGCAATGAGCCGTATGATGCACTCGGTGCCGGGCGTATACGCAACAGATCAAAGGTTGCGCCCGGCGTTGGCGTTATGCGTGAAGCCAAGTTGTTGACGAGGCATGCAATGAGCCATATGATGCACTCGGGGTGCTTGCGTGAGCGTCTTGGCCGTGCCAAAGGTTGCGCTCGGAGCGCTGGCGTTGGCGTGAAGCCGTGCCATGTTGACGAGGCATGCGGTGAGTCGTATGATGCACTCGGTGTCTTTGGCGTAAACGTCTGGCCGATCAAAGGTTGCACTCGGGGCGCTGGCGTTGGCGTGAAGCCGTGCCGAGTTGACGTAGGCATGCAGCCGAGCCGTATGATGCACTCGGGGTGCTGGCATAGGCGTGCACCCGTGCCAAAGGTTGCGCTCGGGACGCTAGCGTTAGCGTGAAGCCATGCCGAGTTGACGTAGGCATGCAGCCGAGCCGTATGATGCACTCGGTGTCTTTGGTGTAGACGTCGTACCGTGCAAAAGTTGTGCTTTCGTATTTGGCGTTGGCGTGAAGCCGTGTCGAGTTGACGAGGCATGCAATGAGCCGTATGATGCACTCGGTCTTTGGCGTTGACGTCGGCCGTGTTAAAGGTTGCGCCGGCGCCGGGCGTTGATGTGAAGCTGTGCCGAGTTGACGTAGGCATGCAGTCGAGCCGTATGATGCACTCCGGGTGCAGGCGTTGACGTGCAACCGTGCCAAAGGTTGCGCTCGGGGCGCTGGCGTTGGCGTGGAGCCGTGCCGAGTTGACGTAGGCATGCAGCCGAGCCGTATGATGCACTCGGGATGCTAGCGTAGGCATGCAGCCGTGCCATAAAACCATCTCGCATTATCCTGCATTGTACCCTGTGGAGACAATGAAAAATACTAGTAGAGAAAAAACTGGATTGTAAAGCAATATGCATGATGTCCAATTATTTATTTTTATTATCTTAAATTGTCGTATTTTTATCTTTTTCGTATTGATTTATGTTTCTCCAAGTATGTTTAATTCCTTTTGTTAAGCATTCCGCCTAGGTCATCAAGTCTCTTAGCGTTAGGAGTTGGCGCGGAGCTCTGTTTCCGGACACGCGTCAGAAACCCAAATTTTGCATAGGAATCAGAGTTTCACTACTTAGAATGTGTGACACTCGGAATCGGTAAAAGTCAACATGGAAAAGAACAAAAGAAACTCGAAAAGAGATGGGTGCAGGTAATGCACCTAATTAGGTGTAGCCCCCGACTTACTGGCTAGTCGGAATCCGACTAGGGAGCAAGTCAAATCAATCTCAATAAAAGAGAAGTAAGGGGTGCGCTACTGCGCACCTAATTAGGTGTAGCCCCAATTTACTGCTTAGTTGAATACCAACTAAGTAGTAAGTCAGGAGATAAATTATAATGATGTAATTGAGTATAAAAATAGACAACTTAGCTGTTGATCGTGTCGTCCTCACGCCCGAGTGAACGAGCCCCCGGGCATGTCACCTTTTCATCATGGTTGTCCTCGGCGTCATGCGCGAGAAGCCGGCGTAAGGAGGTCGGCGCGGCTGTCCTCGGCGTCGTGCGCGAGAAGCCGGCCTAAGGAAGTCGGCGCGGCTGTCCTCGGCGTCGTGCGCGAGAAGCCGGCCTAAGGAAGTCGGCGCGGCGGTCCTCCGCGTCGTGCGCGAGAAGCCGGCCTAGAAAGTCGGCGCGGCAGTCCTCGGCGTCGTGCGCGCGAGAAACCGGCCTAAGAAAGTCGGCGTGGCTGTCCTCGACGTCGTGCGCGAGAAGCCGGCCTAAGGACGTCGGCGCGGCTGTCCTCGACGTCGTGCACGAGAAGCCGTCCTAAGGAAGTCGATGCGGCTGTCCTCGACGTCGTGCGCGGGAAGCCGGCCTAGAAAGTCGGCGCGGCAGTCCTCGGCGTCATGCATGCGAGAAGCCGGCCTAAGGAAGTCGGCGTGGCTGTCCTCGACGTCGTGTGCGAGAAGCCGCCTAGGATCGTCGGCTGGCATCCTCGACGTCGCGCGAGAAACCGCCTAGAAGTCAGCCGCGCGATCCTCGACGTCGTGCGCGAGAAGCCGGCCTAAGGAAGTCAGCGGTCACGGTTTCAACCGAAACCTCTTTTATCGTCATCATGGTAACGTCTCTCATCTTCTTCTCGCTCCCGTCGCCGAGCTTCAATGTCTTGGCGAAGGTCGCGGTTTGTCGTTGTTGCCGGAGCAACTAGTGGGTGCGTCGTTGTCGTCGTCGCCCCAAGTCGGGCGGCGTTGGAGCCGCAAGTCGGTGTCACAGGAGACGCCAGTCGGGGCGTCGCAGGAGCCGTAAGTCGGGACGGCGTAGGAGCCTCGCCGTGTTCTCCGGGATGAGATCCACTTTGTTGTCGAGGTCTGCCATGCCCTTGCTGTGGTGCCGAGCAAAATTCACGTCGAGCTCCATCTTTGCGCGGGATTCACGTCACCTTCGAATAGTCTGTCTTCGAACAGTCGCCACGGTCACGTACGAACTCGGTTTTTGATGATCTTCGACTCGTTGGAAAGATAACGAGATAAGCTTTCCAACGCATCCAAAAACACCCTGAAATTCCTTTCAAGTCAACGGAAAATCGCGATGCAAGTTCTGTGCAGATTCTGGACGCAAACAGATCGCATCTTCTTCTTATGTTCGCTTCGTGGTTGAAGTTGTCTTTCGATCGGATCTGATCTGATTCTTCGAGGGCAAGTTTGCCAAGATTGTTGATGACGAAATTCAAGCCTCCAAAATAGGAAGCTTGGCCGAAGGTGAATTCGACGGCGCTGCCGCCGAGAGCTGCCATCGAGCTTGATGAAGATGATCTTAGCGCTGACCCCTACCTGGCACGCCAACTGTCAACGAATTGTGTCGGCAATATACTTTATGGGGCTTTGTGTAAGACCGAAACCCGATGGTAACACAGGAAACAGATTTATACAGGTTTGGGCCCTCGAGGTGAGGTAATACCCTACTCCTGTGCTTGTGGATTGTATTATGGTGGATCTTAAGGTTGAAGAGATATATCTGGATCGATGTGATCTCTCCTCTCCTCTTGTCCCATGCCGAACTAGGGACCCCTGCCCCCCTTTATATAGTGGAGGGAGGTAGGGTTACAGATAAGTATCCTAGTAGGTTATGGAAACTGGGGATAGGGATAGGAAGTCTATCTCTATCCTTTCTTGCCGAGTGCGTAAGCGTACCGGATTACAACTGTGCCTTTTTTGTGATACAAGTCGGGTCTTCATGCGGGGCAGGCCCGTCTTCTAGATGGTAGGCGTGACCCTGCTCCGTGAGGTGGTCCGTCTAATTCGTCTTCGAGGATACCCGGGGACCATGTTATCCACACCTGTTTCTAGAAAAATGGATTGGTTGTCTCGTGCGCGTAGGTGACGGAAGTGGATCGATGTCAGTGAAGGGGATTGAGGACATGGATGGGTGAACCATGGTCTAGGGGATCAAGGGTTCATGCAAGTTGATCGGAACCGGGTCTAGGCACGTGAACAAGGTTGGCTGGTTTCGAAAGCTTCAAGGTACAAAAATCAAATTGGTCTGAGGGGAGTTGGACGCCTGACCGACTTGGCAACTAAGAAAGCTAAGGACATTGATTTTGGAGAAACAGCGGCACAAGGGGAAGTGGTATAGGTCATTGGTCATCTTGGAGAGCAAGTTAGATCGAAATAGCTTAACGGGTTTGGTTTTCAGTCACTTTGAGAAGTGTGCAGTGAGAGAGAAACCATAATGTCTTAGCGGGTTTCAGGTGAGCCCAAATTGTAATGAGAGGTGAAACCCTAGGTGGGTTGCTGGTTGTGCCTCCACTATATAAGGGTGTCATGGCTGAGAAATAGGTTGTGGATTTCGAGGGTTGTTTTGAGAGACTTTGGAGAAGGCTTCTGAGAGCTAGGTTTAGCCAAATCACTCAATGTTTGTTGGAGATGGATTTTTGTTGATTCTTTGCAATTATTCTGCTATAATTATTCCTCCTTATTCATTAAGAAGCATCAAGTTATGGTTTGATTTCTGTGCTCCATGCCTTAAACTCAATTTTGCCTTGTTTTTGGAGTTCTTGTATTGAGTCTTGGAAGTCCTTCTCCAGCTTTGATGCTCGGGAGTGGGCTTCTTACTCATGGGCTGCTGCACAGGTCATCCTAGGCTTTGAGCAGATACTTCAAAACATCGGCGCAGCATCTGTAACCGCCTTCAGAGTCCTTTTATATCTAGAGCATGAAGACTACCAGATATAAATGTTCCTTGGACGACAAGTTAGTTTTTTTGGATAGGTCGGGTAGGATTCTGTCTTATCTAGATAATTTTTTAGGTCGTTCAGCGTCTGGACAGCGTGTGCCCTACCATAAATACCTCCCCCAGGGGAGGGGGAGGGCATCGACTGATATGGACATTGACATTGTCATCTAGAGACCCATGCGACTGGAGTAGGGTTATTATCTCTCTTTGAGAGGGCCAAACTAGGATAAATCTTTGTGTATTTCATCTGGACGGATCCGTGCATCCACGACGAAACCGCTTTAGTGAAAAGGGTTGTTCAGTCCCTAGATCAACAAGTAAGCTCGACGGAGAAATCATCTCCTAATCGTCAACATCTGGCGCCGTCCGGGGGAACGACAGATCCTTTGATCAAGGAATCTCGGTGATGTCGAACATCGAACGATCGCCTGTTCACCGTGCTCCCACCGACCAGCTCTACAGCCATCACAATGGAGCAGACTCGAAGTACGTTCCCGAGCCAGTGCCATTCTAAGCCTTCCCGAAACAAGTCACTTCCAGGTACGATGAGGAAGACGACGAGCTCTATGCTAGGCTGGATATCTCGAATCGCACTGAACTCAATGATGGAGTCGCGTCATGGGGAAGCTCGATGATGATCCCCTCATATCCCTTCACTGGCAGTTGTATTAACATGGCTGCCCAGGGCAGTCCTGTAACATCCCAATTTTGTATTTATTTTATTTTTATTAAATAAACAAAATTTGGAATGTTTAGAATTTTAAAAATTTTATAATAAAATAATAAAGAATTTAGAATTAACATCATGCAAGTTTACAATTTTTAAAATATAAATTAAAACTAATTTCTAATTAATTTTTAATCTTCTAAATCTTATTAGTAATTGTACAAAAAAGAAAAGAATTATTAAAAACCTCGGCCGACCTACCCTATCTAGCCCACCTCCCTCTCCTTACTCTCTCTCCGGGCCGCCTCGTTCTCCTCCACTCAGGCCTAGCTTAGCCGAGGCCCAGCTCAGCCTACGCATGCACCCCGCTCGCCCTCTTCTCCCCGTTCCCTCTTGGCTCACTCTCGCTTGCGCGCTCTCTCCCCTGTGCTCGTCATGGCGCCACACCGCTCCACGTACGCGCTGGACCGACATGACGCGCGCAGTCTCTCACTGCCTCCTCCTCGGGTGACCTCTCGCACCGGCGCCATGCCCTTAACGCAGCGCCATTCCCCCTTGGCTCTCCTCCCCGAGGTGGTGCCGCACAGCACGATGCCACCCGACACCATGCCTCGCCACCCAGTCAAACCTCACCATTACTCCCCTTCACACCATAGCTAGCTTGGTCGCCCAACCACCCGGCGACAAGGCTTAAATGCCGCGGCCTTGCTTACCGTCGTCACCACCCTCGGCCCTCCCCTGAACACCTGATACACGGAGGATTCCTGCACTAGTCCTAAGATTGGTAGGCTAGTGCACACCATTACATAGCTAGATCATAATGCATACAATCGTTTAGAGTGAAATGGATGATTAGCGGAAATAATGCCTTTTGGCAAGTTGTTTTACATTAGGGCCAATTAGGCCAAATAGTAATACAATACAAAAGATAGTTTAGAGTACAATACGAAAGTATTAGAAATAGCAAAAGGTCGTCTAGCGGCTATGCAATCTTGCAAGTGACTATAGAGAACGCCCTAAACTTCTTCATGGCCATTGTAGCCTGGGACTTCATCTTCGAGGCAAACATAGGGGTCTTCAAGATTCTCTTCATCTAAAGAGTGAGTGAGTGCGAGGGTAAGTGCAGAATCAAACCGTACTTGCTAGTTAACACCCTCCTAATGCAAGTAATGATAATGGCTCGAAGGGAATGCTATGGTTTGTTTATTTGCATAAAGCCAGTTGAAAATAATCATAATACAAACCTATCACAGCCAATTTTAAATCATTAAAGGAATTAATGATGAGTTGTGTTTTCCAGATAACCTAATATTCCAATCCTGTCTAACCCTGTACCATCCCATGGTTTAACCAGTCCAAATACCAAACTTAGCCAAAACCTCATATCCTAATCTTCCTCCTTTCACCGCCATCATATTCTGGGATTTGGCAATCCCATCATGACCCATCGCTTCTAGATTACCGGTCCAGCGAGCACTTGATCTAGATCAGGCGCCCTTTCGCCTATCTCTCAAGCTGCAGTATCATCTAGGGCCTCCATAGAGCACCACAATAGACTCCATACCCGCACTACCATGCGATGGCCACGTGTTGTGTCGGACGCATCCAACACGCTTTCATAACCAAGGGACCTTTCGGGTCCTGCTTATCATGGTCCGAGAGCCGGAGATCCCACACTCCGCTCTTTGCCTCAATCTCATTAGGTCCTCGACTTTCCAATCTAGATCCACTCTAGACAACCAACATAATCTTCAGGTCTCAACCCATATGTTAGCCCAACCGGTTTACATCTGAAGACCACCCGACACAAACCTTTGTCCCATACCAGCTTATAACCAAATATTAGTATATAGGAGTAGTTACAGTGGTAAGCTATTGTTCACCACTGTGGGGTAGTTATACCTCGAAAACAAATCATTGATTAGACCTAAGCATGTCCAAGCAGGTTTTTACCCCAGCGACTATGAGTTCAAAAGTTGTACTTGTTTTATTGGTGGCAAACAAGGGAGATGACTATCAAGACAGTCATAGCATGATATTTAAGACAATCATAGCATAGTAATTAAACTTGTCAAGGGTCATGGCATATGTATAACATGATTAACGAGCTAGGTATTTCCACAAATCATAGAGGATGCAATTTCTTAATTGAATCAAAATAAATTTAAGTAAAACTGGGTAAGATATAAACTAAGGATGTTAACTCGCCTTGTCCTAAGGCATGGTAGTCTTTTTTTGTGTCTTCGAACCTTCCCTCTGGATCTTCGACATCTAGTCGAGATCGGAAAGATAAAGATAATGCATAAACATATGCAAAAAGAAATGATGCATGGATGCACCAACTAAATTACTAATATCGATATAAGGATCCTACGTGTCATTGCATGATATGTATGAACATGCTCTAATTACCCTTAAAAACTTATATCCTTGCTAGAAAACAATTTTTTAGAAATTATTAAAGCCTTAAAATATTAATACTATAAAGCCTTTAGGGGTTTTTCTTTTATTTTGCTAATTTTTACGAGAGTTTAATTATGTTTAATATTTTTATTAAATTTTTTTGAGTGGACATATTTCTGTGAAAATTTGAAAATTTTTAGAGTTCAAACAATATTTTAAATAAGTCTAACAGATTTCCAGCAGTATTAATAATTAAAAAGGTTTAAACAGCTTCTATTTAATTTCTAAAGAACATGAATTTATTTAAATTTGATAGAATAATTTTCCTTAGTACAAAACTACCTTTAGTATCTTTTGGAATTTTATCAAGATTTTTGGAAACCATAAATTAATTTAATTAAACAGAAAGGAGTATAATATAATTTCCAAAAAGGCTAAACTATGGTTACTGTTATTTTATAGAGGCAAGAAATGGGTTACTGTGCAAGGTTATAATTTTATTAAATCCAGCCTGCTATCAACTATTTATCATAAATTTTCTAATATTTTAGGTGCTATTTTACTATTTCTAGAAAAATATTTATCTTTCTAGAATTATTAAAATAGGAAAAAGCTGAAAAATCCCAAACAGGAATGGGCCGAATCCAACACTGTGCGGCCCAGAGGCTGTCTGGTCTGCAAGCGCAAATGGCCCGACCGAAGCCCATTGATGGAAGACGTAAACTAGGAGTACGCCTCCGCTAATAGTGATAGGTGGGGCCATGGGCCCACATGTTAGTGGCTGATAAAGCTAAGCGAGAGAGATTTAAATGCTAATCACTATTAGTGTGGGTCCCACATGTCAGTGATTGTTGTCTCGCGGCCGACGTTGGGGTGACGTCTGTCAGGCGATGGGTTCGTCTCGTTCTGCGGCCGAACTCCGGCGAACCATCGGCGGGAAACTAGCAGCGCTACGGTCCACCATCCTGGTTGTAACATCCCAAAATTTTGGACTTTCAAAATCTTTTTGTACTCTGCCGCCTCCTCGGCGGCGGTAATCTCCTCTGCCAATGCCCACGCCAGGATGGCATCACTCACTGTCACTGCCCGCTCCTGGCGCCGCAGCTCTCTCTGATAGTCCCTTCGGAGGATCGCATCGACGGCCGCCTTATCATCGTCGCAGGACTCGTTGGAGGAGCTGGAGGAGGAGGACATTTTGGCGGGTGAGCTTGGGTTTAGACCAAGTCCAACCGAAGCCCCGTCCCGTGCCCCGTTCCCCTCACCCGCCCATTCCCAGCCGCGACGGGAATGCATAGCTCTCCAACGCCGGACCCTTCACCGCCCCCATTCCCTGGGAAGATGAGAGAGAAACCCAGGATGCCGGGTTCCTCTGTTGATCCTCGTCCTGGCTCCCGCAAGAGGAGAGGAGTTGCTGCGCGCGTTCGGACGGAAGGAGCTACAGC
The DNA here is from genome assembly GCA_036346145.1 of Olyra latifolia. Lineage (NCBI taxonomy): Eukaryota > Viridiplantae > Streptophyta > Magnoliopsida > Poales > Poaceae > Olyra > Olyra latifolia. The sequence goes on along the minus strand of CM070524.1, from coordinate 50,052,913 downwards.
CGCGGCCGCGTGGGAAGTGGTGGTTCCGGGGCAAGCCGGCGGCGGCGGAGCGACGAACTCTGCGGCGGAGGCAAGGTACGTTCCTTTTCTTGCACGGATATGGTGGATTTGGGTGGATATGGGGGGATTTTGGGTGGATTTGGGTGGCTTTTCGTCGAGCTTTGTGGATCTGGGCGGTCGCCGAGGTAGAATGTGGGGTTGGCCCGTTCGCCCCGGTGGAAAGCTGCGGGAGGGGGGAGGAGGGGCAGTAGGAAAGCTGCGGGGCGAAGGGACGGCGGATCGGTTGGGTGTGGGGTGGGGCGGGTGTTCCGGCGCCGGGCGATCCGGCGGGGAATCGCGCGGCGGGGAGATCTAGCGGATGGCGGCAATGGCGGCGCCATGGTGGTCGATGTGGGCGGTGTTGTTATCTGCGGCTGCTCCACCCCATCTCAAGCGTTTCGGCAACATGGAAGGTAGAGCTGCAGAATGTGTGCTATGGGGAAAGTGTTCAAAAACAACACAAGTCCTTCAATTTCTGCCAACATGTTTGAGGGAATTCTATTTTCGACTTGAATATACCCAGATGTAAAAGCAAGTCCGATAGATTCTTCTGACAAACACATAAACGGTAGGGTTTTTACTTCGAAAAAGGAACAAATTTATGGGCGTGGCTAATACAATGAACTATAAAACCGGTTGATAAACATACTTTTCACGACTTGTGTTACAATTTTCCTTCTACGTTTTCATTTCCAACATGTGGTTTTGTATGTCACTTTTTTGTCCCCTTTTCATCTCGTTCAATAATTATAACAAGGTTTTATCATGTAAATCAATTTTATGCATGATCGAGAATTACTTCAAGCATCACTAAGCAATTTAAAATTGAAGAGCCAGTAACACCCACACCATGTGGAAATCTAATTATTTGCCACTTGACTAAATGTGAATAATTTCGCTTGCTGTTTTGCCTGCTTGGGTGCCGCTGCTGCTTGTAGGTTCAGGCTTCAGAGACAACAGGCTATCGTTGTACTCCCTCCGTTTCAAAATATAAGGCATATAAGTTTTTGACGTAGTCTCCAATGTAGAATTTTGACCATAATTAATTTCTTTCACAATATATCATCAACTACAAAATTAACATCATATTAAAGTACTTTCAAATATGAATCTAACTATATTACATGCATAACACTAAACATATATGTCTTTAGCTTAATTATTGGTCAAAAGTTCTAAACATTGACTTTTTAAATACATGCACGCCTTATATTTTGGAACGGAGGGAGTATGTGTTTGTAGGGTTTAGGGTGATGTGTTTGTACGTGTTTGTAGGGTTTAGGGTTTAGACAACAGCCTATCGTTATACCTTTTTTCCAGAGGCAAATCTTTATGTTTGTATGGTCAGATATTTTGTTGTTCAATGGTTTATAACTTTATATGATTGTTCTACTTGCTAGGAATGAATTAGGCTTAATCATCTCAAGGCTATTGCTTGCAGGAGCTTGTATTAGAAAAAATGATACATAGAACGATCAAGTTGATGCTTGCAGGACTAGAGGAGGGGTGGGTGACTTCTCATAAAACATAAAACATGATGTCACATTAGTGCATTGTGACATCATGTTTTTCTGCTATGTTCTCTCATTTGGTTATATACATGTGCCATCTGTTCACAGGGAGGACATGGACCCTTTTCTAGAGAACCTGCTGCACGAGCGTGGGCAGGTATCTCGTGGTCCAATTCAGAGCGACTCGATCTAGCTTTTGCAGGACTAGACGAGGGAGTGGGTGACTTATCCCCCTTCGCCGCCCCTCTCGATGAACCCACCCTGCCATTCACGCATGGTTCATCGGAGGTTCCGTGCACACAGCCCGGCGGTACTAAAAAGAAGAAGAAGGCAGCCACGAAGACGGATAGGACGAAGTGGACCGCAGACGAGGAAGTGCTCCTGGTGTCTGCCTGGCTTAATGTAAGCCAGGACCTCATTGTGGGTACGGACCAGGCAGCGGGGACATACTGGGAGAGAATAGATGATTATTACAAGAAGTACATGAAGACGGGGATGCTTGCAAGATCCCAGAAGGGAATGACTAATCACTGGGCTATCATCAGCGAGTCTGTAAGCAAGTTTGCTGGATACCTTAAGAAGTTCGACAACCTGAACCAGAGTGGGAGCACGGAGCGGGATAGGGTAAGAAAAGGTTACTTTCATACTATGCTTAGTTTAAGGGATGCTCATAGTTCTAATGCCTCTATTTTTTTCCAACTTAAGATGGCAATGGCGGCAAAGATGTACAAGGAGATCGAGGGCAAGTCGTTTGGATTCAGCCATTGCTGGGTCATGTTGGCTGATCATTCCAAGTGAACAGAGTTGTTGGGCACCAAACGTCAAAAGACCCCCTCCCATCCCCCCGAGATGTCTCCTTCTCTTACTCCTGGGGACACACCCGTGGAGGTCAAGGGAAATGTGTTTGCATCGCAAACGACCCCACATCTTACTAGGCCCATAGGGAGGGATGCTGCGAAGGCGGCAAGGGGTAGCAAGGCCAGCTCTTCAATCTGACAAGACTACTTGTATCAAGGGGTCTATGCTAGTCATTTCGAAGACTTGCACAACGATAGGCTGAAGATCATTGGACTGAAGGAGAGGAGGCAAACCATGATGGAGAACAAGGAGGAAGAGCGTATTATACGCATAGACCCAAATGAATGCACCAGACCTCTGAAGGAGTACTACCTCAAGAGGCAGTCTGAGATTATGAGTAAGTGGGGCCTGGACCCATCCCTTCAGCATTGACGGGTGAGTACCTTCCATGTTGACACTATGAAGTACATGATGCTATGACCTTGTCAATGTTAATTTTCTTATAGTGCTCTATAGCTCATTTGTTCTTGACTGATGTTGCTGTTCAGCTCATCATATAAGCTGATAACCTGCTCTATAGCTCATGATATTTGCTCATGTTGTTGCTGTTACTGTTGCTGTTGAGCTGATCTCAGTGTAAGCTACTGTTACTGTTAGTTTTGTCATGATAGTTTTGTCACGATATTATCTCATAGTTAGCTGTTACTGTCAGGTTCTTAAAGTTAGTTTTGTCATGTTAGTTTTGTCATGATATTATCTCATAGTTAGCTGTTACTGTCAGGTTCTTAATGTTAGTTTTGTCATGTTAGTTTTGTCATGATATTATCTCATAGTTAGCTCCTGTCATGATAGTTAGCTGATCATATAAGCTCATAACCTGCTCTATAGCTCATAACCTGCTGTTACTATCAGGTTGTTAATGTTAGTTTTGAGCTGAAATCACATAGTCACCTCGTGTCTCAATCTTACAAAGCTAGAGCAAAGTGATTTCAGTCCAACTGCCTTCTGTGCAATGGGATTGGGAATTGGTGTACTTATTATAGTCTAACTTACTATACCTGCAGGAATGAATTGGGGTGCTTATGTTGGTCAAGCATGTTGTGGTCATGCGCAGGAATGGACGACGCTGAATATGGTGCTGCAAACCTTCCAGCAGCAGCTGCGATTCATGGGATTGTAAAATGTGTGTGCACTACCCATGGGATTGTATAATTTTGGTGAACTAGTTATGTTCTGACGGTTAGCTATGTTTACTGTTATCTGAATACCGGTGAAATGTGCTGTGATTGTGAGATGGAACTGCGATGAACATTTGTAGTGATGTCGCTGTGGCATGAACCCTCTTATTATTTTGCCTATGGACTTTTGCTTGCCATGATTATAGTGCTTACTGAAATATTGTAGTGCTTGCCATGATTATAGTGCTTGCCATGATTCTGGTTATATTCTAGTGCTTGCAATGTGTTGTTCTTGACATATACTAGTGCTTGACATGACTATAGTGCTTGCCAAATATTCTAGTGCTTGCCATTATTACGCTTGCCAAATATTCTAGTGCTTGCCAAATATTATAGTGCCTGCCAAATATTCTTACAAATTGCCATTATTACGCTTGCCAAAAATTGTAGACGCATAGCAAACATACTTGTCGAATAAATAATAGTGCTTGCCATTTATTGTAGTAGCACAACACATTAGGCGATACATAGTGCATAACAAGAAGCACGAACAACATAATAAAAGAAATGGGACAACAGGTAAACTATGACAAGCCATTAGCACAATTACATTCCCTTAGTGGCGCCGAATACTGTCCAAAGGTGCTCGACTAGGTCCTCCTGTGGCCGACGATGCGTTGCACGGTCCCTGATCTGATGAGTTGCCTGGATGTAGTGCAAGACCTGCGCACCCCTTTCGCGTGTGCATCGAACGGAAGCTGGCATGTACTCATAGTCCACCCCTTGCGGTGGACCATCCCTCTCATCTTCAACTATCATGTTGTGGAGTATAACACAACTCTTCATTATGTTAGCTAGCGTTGCCTGCTCCCAACATCGACCGGGACCACATATGATTGCAAACCTTGCTTGCAGGACGCCAATTGCTCGTTCCACATCTTTTCTGACGGCAACGTGGACATCGCTGAATAGTGTCCTCTTGTATCCTCGAGGGGCATGAATTGGCTTCACAAGGGTTGCCCATTCGGGGTATATTCCATCGGCAAGGTAGTATCCCATGCCGTAGTTGTTTCTGTTGATGTTGTAATTAACCACCGGTGCGGTACCTTCCATCTGCCTGTCAAAAACGTTAGAACAATGTAGCACATTGATATCATTCAAGCTACCAGGCATTCCGAAAAAGGCATGCCATATCCATAAGTCGTATGAAGCTACTGCTTTAAGCACTATGGACGGTTTTTTCGTGTGGCCCCTAAACGCCCCGTGCCATGCCTTGGGACAATTCCTCCACTCCCATTGCATGCAATCGATGCTACCGAGCATCCCGGGGAAGCCTCTCTGCTGCCCAACGGCAAGGAGACGAGCAGTGTCTTCTGCCGTCGGTGCCCGGAGATACTTGGGTTCGTACACTTCGACGATGGCGGCAACAAACTTCTTAAGAGCAAGCAAAGCGGTGCTCTTGCCGATCCTAACGTACTCGTCGGTACTGTCGGCGGGGACCCCATATGCGAGTTGACGCATAGCCGCGGTTATCTTTTGCAGGGGATGAAGTCCACGCTTCCGTAGTGCATCCGTGTTTTCCTTGAACCAATCGTCATGGGCCTCCACAGCGGCAACAATGCGCAAGAACAAAGGGCGGCTCATCCTGAACCTGGCATGCAATAGGGCAAAAGTAAGTTACACAAATTTGATGAAAACTTGCAAAAGGGAAGGATACTAAGCATACCTACGCCTGAAGTATACATGGCCATACACAGGGTTATCAGCAAAGTAATCACGGTATAGCCTTTCAGCACCTTCGTCTCGACCACGATCGACTGTGGCATGCCCATATACTGATCCACCCCATCTTCTACCACTCTTGGCGGCATGTTCTTCTTCCTCTATCGCCGCAAGCATGACAAGTGCGTCCTCTTCGAAGTCGTCATCGCTCGATGAGGACTTTACATCATCTGAAGAGGCTCCATGACTCTACCCACTCATATCATTGTCCATGGCTACCGGAACTACAAAAAAGAGGGTGCGAAACCTATTGTACAAGTGATGTGGATATCAGCTAACCAGCCACCCTTTTATAGCCACAGATGTGATTCTTCTCCTAGAAGGAAAGCGCTCAGCTAGCTTCTCTAGTAAACTATCGTGAGGACACAGCTGCACTGGTACGTTTTCTTGTCTTGGAAGATTCCCAATAAATTACCATTGTATCATACTGCAAGATATGATCCGTTGTCCAAGATATCATTCCAATATATTTATGTATTCAACGAAATATATTATACTAAGTATAAATTTCGTCGACATTTATATCCCCCACCATTTTTGTCATCTGTGTCAATTTTTTGAATAATTAATTAAATTAACTTATTTTGTTGGGAACATTTTTTTATTACATTATTTATTTGACGCATAATGCATGTACAAAACACGGCCCTTCAGGTAAACATATTTCAATAATACGTGTACATAGTTCATATACATGGTAGTTATGGAGGTGTTGCAAAAACCAATAAAAAATGAGTGATATGGATGGGAAAAGAGTGACGAAGGGAATTGGATTGGAGATATTTTCTAGGAAGGGAAGAAATCTTTGATGGGAATAGGGAAGGGGATGGGAAAAGGAAATAAAATAAAGGAAATTGGGTTGGACTTAGTGTTACCATGCCTAAGACTGTCTCCAACGATATCTCGTCCCGGCGCCGAATCCCTTCAGATGGAAAAATGGCCGAGACAGGATGGGCGGCGCCGCTCCAACCGGTTCCTTCGGCGAGGGGGATATGGTGGGATTGGAGAGAGAATCCCGGCGTAGGGGGTTTCTCTCACTGATCCCTTCGCGAGCGGAGGTCGGGGCAGCGAGCCACCAACTCGGTTGCGCGCGCTGTGGCGAATAGGGCGAGAGGCCAGAGCTTCGTCCTTAGAAGGGGATCCGGCTGGGAGTTCGGCGCGCAAGGCGGAGGCGGAGGGGAGCGTGCATCTGCGGCGGCCAGAGAGGCGGCACGGGTGAACGGCGCCGTCGACCACAGGCGGAGCAGGAGCGCCGGCTTCAGGTAAACAAATTTCCCCCAAATCTTTCTGCGATTTGTGCTTGGGGGAGGTGGGATGGTAGTGTAGGAGCTTCGATCTAGTTGTCTTAAGCATGGATTTGGAGCAATTTGTCCGGCATAGTGTCATCACCTTCATCGATTTGGGGGAAAATGACCCGCTACCTTGCTGTACTATGCCCATTTGCAGCAATATTTCCTGAAATGGTCAGTACTCTAGATATGCCGAGTTGTTGGTGGTCTATCGTCTTCATCTTTTGCTGGATTTACAAGACCACTGTTTTCTTTCGGGTTGGCTAGCCTCCACTCAACGTATTTTCTTTTTTTTTGTTGTCTAAGGGTATGAAATGTGTTCCTTAATTTTGGCACTTGTATGTAGCTTTCTATGAGATGTATTACACGCCGGTACATATACTCCAATGCGATGATGCTTTCAACTAACAGACTCCGTATGGTTTTACTTCTTGTTGATAGGGTATCACTAGTGCGCGCATGATTGAATTGTTGCTATACAGAATTTTTGATACATGGTTTATGAGCTGTTGGTAGTTGTAAATGTCCCCGGTTGTATTTTGTTGGATCCTAAAGTATGCCCATTTGCACCAATAATGCGTCAAATGCTCACTTCCTGGTGAGTTAGATTTGAGTAAGATTTCAGCTAGATATATGTTGGTAACTAAATCTGCTTGGTGATGGAGAAATTTGGTCCAGCTTGAGAGGAACTTAGTTTCCCTTAAGCAAGGGGAGATTGTAGATGCAGATGAAGGTCAGCTTGCGCCTGATCTACCTATGCTCTCTTGTATTTGGTTGGATCTATCCTCCCCTAGTTGCCTACAAGTCGAGCACTGCTGTACTGCCAAGGGCTGCTCTCTAGTGTTCATAACTTGGTGTGTGACAAGGTCCTCTTTGTTAGTGTGAAAATTTTGAACATAAGTTAATCATCGTCTCCACCAAAATAAGTCATATAACAATTCTTTAACTAAAGCCATGACATTTTCACTTGGAGAAAATTTGATGTCTGTACTGAAATATCTATTTTCTAGTACCTGTCACTGGTGAGTTAAGGTAGTTATGTGAACCAGCCCAATTTAGTTTGTACTGTGCTGTATTCAAGTTTGTTGTACAGAACTAACATAATTATTTATGAATTGCACAAACCTTGCTAGTTGGCACTCCTTGTACGAAAGCTTGTTCATTACTTTTAATCTTCAATGCAAATTATCATAGTATGCACAATTTTCCTCTGAAATTATTATCATCGAAGATCCCACTGAAATCCTTTATGCAACATGGCTCTTGGAAAACAGTTTCCATGTTAGTACTGCTTTCATTAATCAGTCTGGGGTTAAGACTGTCTCCAATGGCAGTGTACATGGAGGCATCCAGCATTCAAGCAGCTCTGCTCATGTTGGTTGAACATGTCGATGTCGAGGCCGCGACGCTTAGGACCGTTGTTGTCGATAACTTCTCGTCCAAGACCTCAAGGGTTGAGGTCAACATGAACCGGGCTCTGATGGAGGTCGATGCCATCGTGACCCGCCGGAGCAACTGTCCATCCAAGCTATGGCCGTCGTCGACGCTGCGAGCAAGGCAACGAACATGGTGGGCTCATCCGGTGTAATTGCCGGGCCTGTTTTTGATGCCGACGCTAGGGATGACGTCGACCCCGATGATGTCATCCCTGCTGACTAGGTGGAGCCAGAGGAGTACTTCGTGCATGATGATAGCATAGATGGTTGGGAGTCTGATCGCTCATGGAATTTGAACCACACTGCATAATCTTCTTGATGACCTTTGTATCATGTCATGGTGCATGTAGCACTGAAACTTAATGTAGCCATATTAATGGGTCCTTGTGTAAGATAGACGTCTTTTCAGGATTTGTGTTGTATGATGCCTAGGTGACATTATATGAATGCCACCATGCTGTTCATTAACTATGTTTTATGTAATATTGTATTGCTCTATCGTATGCGACTTTCCAAATATGATTGTGCTTTACATGTCATTGTCCTCTCCGTGGCATTGTTGAATTTCCTGTTTGTGTTGAAAGGAGTAAGCGTTTCTTGCATCATTGCAAGGATTCCATGGATCCTTTTTTGCAGAATTTGCTACAGGAAGGAGTTGAGGGTATATCCTAGAGTGGCCCGCCATTGACGGGAGTTGCTTCCAGGACCAAGGGCTTGGGTCATTTCAGCCCAAGCCCTAGCCCTGGAAATGAGTTAAGTCCCCCCGTGTTTACCCAGTGCTCCGGTGAATCTAACACAGCTAGTCCTAGTTGTGCTGTGAAGAAGAAGAAGAAGGCTGCGACAAACACCAACAAAACTACATGGACCGTAGAAGAGGACTCGCTGCTTGTGTCCGCTTGGTTGAACGTGAGCCAGGACCCTATTGTTGGCTCAAACCAGTCCTCGGGGACATACCGAGGCCATAAAGTAGAATATTTTAAGAGGCATGGGAAGCCGACCTGGCCTTAGAGGTCGATGAAGGGATTGATCAATCATTGGCAAACTCTCAGCGCGGATGCTAGCAAGTTCGCTAGCCACATGAATAAGGTGGAGGCCCTCAACCCTAGTGGAACAAATCATCAGGACATAGGACATGATACGTATTTAGTAAAATTTTACCATTACCATTTAATTGTTAACACTATACTGCCACTAGAGGTGTAATAACATCTCGTTTTTTGTCTGACATTTTGGTAGATCGATATGGCAGTGACGATGTTCAAGGAAATTGAGGGCAAGTCATTTGGGTTTTTGCACTGTTGGGCCATGCTTAGTGAGCACCCTAAGTGGGCTGCTCACCTAGTCAACAAACGGCAAAAGACACATGACTTGGCCTCCCTTGGATTAGCCCGGCTTGTGGTGGTTCCAATGATGGCCCTATTGAGATGGAACTACCTAGGCCTATTGGCCGTGACTCCGCAAAAAAGTCTAGAGCCCGAGGTGCTTCGTCCAGCTCTTCGCATGGTACTATGACCGGCTCCATGTAAGGTGACCACTTTGCAGAGATGAATCAGCACAAGGCAACGCTTATTGAGCTTAGGCGCAAAGAGGTGAGTATTTATGGAGGACGAGCAGTTAGACAAGGTCATGGCCATGGAATTGGACAAGATGGATGATGTGGCTAGGGAGTACTTCAGGAAACGCAAGGAGGAGATAGTGATGAAGAGGTTTGGGCCGCGGTGATATGTTTCTCTATGGTCTATTCCTATACTTTGATGTTTCAAGTCATGTTGTAACGCCCTAGTTAGGTGTGTTATGTCGACATGTTGGTCCTGACATTTGGTTTGCGATGATGCTATGTGTGATGTGCGACTGGATCTACCCTTCATTTAATGTCTTGATGCTATGTTGCTCCTGACTGGACTGAATTGAACTGCTTATATTTCTGAGTTGCTGCAGGTTTACATGCTGATCAATGATGCAGTATGGAAATTGCCTTGTGTGCAGGTAGTTTGCTCTCTGATGGTGTTAGAAAGGGCATCCTTTAGGTTCGGCATTATTTTTCAAATATCTGCGGGGTGAAAAGGAAATGTTACATTGACTTTGGACTATCTTCATTGCTTCTATTTCCTACCTACATGGATCGCCGGCACTGTTTCTGTATCATTATATTGTGATTTGACCAAGAATAAGCGGCAATGGTTGTCTAAATCATTTATGCGTTCTTCCTGCCTTTATTCCTCTCCTGGTAACCTTTTATGTTTGATCCCAACATTTGTTTTGTATTTTTTTTTGGATGTTTCCAGGTTCTTTTCAAACCCATAGTTTCTCAGTTTGTCGTGAAACCACCTGAATATCTTGAATCAGTTCCAGATGCTCCATCAGTTGAGGAAGTTGATGAAAGTCTTGTTTTCTGCTTGGGGCAAATGTCAGTTACTGCTCGGTCAGATGTTCTGTGCAACCATGAGGTGGGAACCAAGCAATATACTAGTGTTCCATATGCTAATGCAGGTGCTACAGGTGCTTATTAATTCCATAAACAAAGGGTTTTTGCAGTTGACTCTCGAGGTGGCTCTGTTGATGTTAAGAGAAGTGTTGTATGTGCTCCAGTTTGCTTGTTGCATTGAGGCATCTGCATGAAGGCTTGTGCTGTACACTGCAATCTTTCAGCAGCAGCTGTTAGTGTGGAGTACAATTAAACATCTTCGTTTCTTACTTAGTTTTCTGCACAAAATTTCTTGATGACTTGCCGTACTAGCAGCAGCAGTAGCAGGTGATTGAACTTCAGAAGATGCTATGAGCTGGTACATAGCCCCAGCTGAATCGGCACACCAAAAATTTGTAGTTAACCTACTGGACAACATGGCAAATGAAAGAAATGGACTTTTATTACTCATGTTCGAAAGTGCTCTGACATTCCACACATGGATAAACACACACGGATACAGTTATACACCGGAGATGCAAATATTAAATCATACAACATAGAATGCACAGACCTAGTTTTTTTACTCCAGACACAATAACCATGCTACTCCCCTCCATGACGAGCCCATAGGTGCTCCACAAGATCATCCTGAAGTTGGAGATGCACTTTCCTATCGTGGATTAACTGCGATGCCAGTGAAGTATGGACCTGTTGGGACCACGCGAAACCGAAGCGTGTTCCCCCATTCCTTCGTACATGAAATCCTGTTTTGGCCCGTCCCTCTTGTCCTCAATAATTATGTTATGCAGAATGACACATGCAGTCATGATATCATAAAGGGTGTTCTGATTCCAGCACCTAGCTGGGCCCCAAACAATTGCAAATCTTGCTTGCAGCACACCAAAAGCTCTCTCCACATCCTTCTGTGCCGATGCATGCGCCCCTGCAAAGTACGTGCGCTTGTTTGCTCGAGGAGCTACGATGGGCTTCACGAATGTGGCCCACTCGGGGTATATCCCGTCGGCAAGGTAGTACCTCATGCTGCAGTTTTTCCCGTTGATGATGTAACTCACCTCCAGGCTGGTTCTGTCTATCAACCTGGACAACACATGAGAACGGTGCAATACATTTATGTCATTCATGCTACCGGGCATTCCGAAGAATGCATGCCAAATCCACAGGTCGTACGAGGCCACTGCTTCAAGAACGATAGACGGCTTTTGGGTATGGCATGTGTATGCACCCTGCCATGCATTCAGGCAATTCCTCCAATCCCAGTGCATCCCTGAAAATCCTCGCATCTCACTTACAGCTAGCATTCAAGCGGTATCCTCCTGTGTGGGGGCTCGGAGGTATTCACCCTCAAATATCTGAATGACTACATGCACAAACCTTTGAAGTGCTTCAAGAGCTGTGCTTTCACCAATACGCACGTACTCATCAATAGCATTGACAGGAACTCCATACGCTAGCTGCCGGATAGCAGTAGTCATCTTCTGTAGCGATGAAAGTCCAAGCTTCCCAGCGGCATCCCTCTTCTGCTTGAACCAGTCATCAAGGGCTTCAACCGCAGTTACAATCCGAATGAAAAGGTTTCTGCTCATCCTAAACCTGCAAAACCATTACGAGTCATATTCGTAAAATCATATGAATACATGTAGTACCATAGATCATTACTTGCACCTGAACAAGGTGTGGCCATACACAGGACAGTCGGAGAAGTAATCGTTATAAAGCCTAGCTGCCCCCTCAGCATGACCTCGGTTCACAACCGCATGGCCAGGAATGGAGCCCCCCCCCTCAACAGGGTGAGCTTTCATTTCCAGCGAGTCGCTCCTCCTCAATCGCAGCTAGGAGTACCATTTCGTCCTCCGCATCGTCATCGTCATCACTCCAACGACGCAGACGACGACCGGCAGAGCTCGAACCGAGTCGAACCCAACTCATGGTTCATGTATTTTGTTGGCAGATGTTGCTTGACTGTGTGAGGACTAGGATGAAGTGGGATAGAAGGAGGAACCACGCCTCTTTATAGAAGTTCAGCCCGGTTCCTTCCTCTCGAAGGATTGCTTTACATATTGCCTTCCCTCCGGAGGAAGTCATGGTATCTGATGCAATGTGGCTTCCTAGAGAAGCCATTCGACAATGTAGCATGCCTTCGTTCGGAAGCAATTGGTATCTGATGCAACGTGGCTTTTTGGAGAAGCCATTAGACAATGTAGCATGCCTTCCTTCGGAAGCAAATGACATTTAAATATTCGTCATATGAATTTAAATATGTGTCATGTTATTTGTGGGGCCTGTCCTTTGCCCACCACTTGATCTGCACTAGTCCCTGGATCAGTACACTAGTGCACACCATTCACATAGCCGGAATCATTTCATACAAGTGGAAGACTTATATTACACAAAATACCTGTATTAAGCCCAAAGGCTATTAAGTGTTACAATGCGGCACATTGGCCCAAATAGTCAGAGTATTCAAAAGATCAGAATGCAGAGAACCAAAAGATCCAAAAGGGTCTCCTGCCGGCTATGCCTAAGCAGTCGTCTAGAGAGACGCCCTATGCCTCGCCTTGATCGTCAGCAAATTCTTGTTCTTCGTCTTCATGGCAGGCATACTAATCCTGCCCATACTCTCCATCTAAAAGAGAATATGAATGTGAGGTCAATATCATTCAAACACTGGCAAGGTAACACCCAACCTGATGCAAGTTTTAGTGATAGGGGTTCCAAAGGAAAGGTTGGGGTTTATTTATTTACAGAAAGCAAGTTTATAAACTAAAACCTATGACTTAGCAACTTTTAACCCAAAGTTCTATTAACCATTATTTTCTTTATTGTTGTCTATCACAATCCACAATCCACACCCACCCTAGAACTTTCTCCAAACACCCGCCATCATCTTTCATGTGTGGCGCACCCGTTGTGGATCTTACGCCAGCGAAGTGCCCGTTCTTCCCTAGCTGGGTTGCCACGCCCGCACTAGAGTCACGGCTCCCCCTGCACCGTAAGACCTAGATCATCCCGTGGATGACGACATGATCCTGTCTTCACCTCAAGCATGGCAGCAGACAGGGTATGCCCGCAGGTCGTACTACCCCTGAATCCACATTACTTGCACTACCGCGCGATGGCCACGCGTTGTGGTGCTAGGAACCAAATCCCGCAGGCATTTGGTCAGCGACTTCCCGCTGCGTGCCACACTGCACTCCCGTCAGGTCCACTCTAGGAGTCACCTCGGATCCGGCCAGTCCACACACATATCCATAACCATTTCCTTCTTCCGCTATCGTTCCTCCGTGTGCCCTGCACACGATGTGACGGAACCAACCCTGGTGGCAGCGATTGGCAGCTACGCGTGTTTCTCCGCGCTCCTCTCACCACCGCGTCTGTGAACGTATAGCCCTCTTCACTTCACACCCAGTAGCCAAGCTACTCCATCTTAACCACAAGCCGGACCACGTCCGCTTTCCCAACCACAACCAAACACTCACACTGGCATGCCAGGCCCAATTTCTAGTTTCCATGTTTGTTATGTAATCATGTCCGGTGAATGTCGGTTCACTGTTCCGAGGCCAATTTAAGCCTAAAATTATTAGTTGGACCTGAGCGATGTCTAAGCAAATTTTAACCAAGACTCAAGAGTCTAAAATTGTTTTATTCAACCTAACAGGCTATCAAGGGTGATCATCAAGGTAATCATTAATAAAGTCAAATGACAGATGTTTATATCAAGGCAGTATCATCAAGGTAGAACAATAACAAATGATAACATGGCATGATATATCATGATTAAGGAGATAGGTATAATTACTTAAAGAGCATGCAGTTTAATACTGTAAATAAAATATTTTAATAAACTGGGAATCAATATGATCTATTAGAATGTTAACTCGCACTAGGGAAAGTATAGACTCTCCCTAGTAAAAGCAAACACCTAATAGGAAGGTTGTTAACTCGCCTTGGTCTTATGGATAGTGGGGGTCTTCTTGCAGCTCTTCGAGATGTCCCTCGGGCTTCTTGGTGTCTATTAACGGAACGAATTCGAGGAACAATAAATAAAACATCAATATGCAATAAGAAGCATGATGCATGAAATGCTCTTGCTAAGTCTAGCGATCAGTGTCTGACTTTAAGTCTTAATCTAGGTTTCGAGGATGTTCCATGATCCTACTATTGTATAATAATTTACAGAAGATAACGGTAGTTGAACGTTATGAAGATGACAACTGATGATGCATAATGCTACCCTTAATAGCCTACCCTTAGATTTATCAAACAGATGTATAAGGTAAAAATTAATTTTGTTTGAAGTATTTCCTTCATCAACTCTAGGGGAATTACCTATTGTTTTATGGATAGGTGTATGGCCGTATGATTTTAAATTTAGAAACAAATTACCCATATTATATTTTATAGGCCTAATATACCCTAGTTAATTAGTTAAATAATTCTACTAAGTTTTATCAAGGTCCTACAATTTTAATAAATTCATTAGGGGTCAATAATGTTTTTGTAAAAATTTGAGATTTAATGGAAGTCATTTAGTATTTAAAATAATTCAGGCTCCTTACTTGTTATATTAGTTCATAGGAAAGAGGGGTAAATGTGGCCAAGTAATTATCCTGTGGGGATTAAAGGTCCTAAAAATGGGTTAATAACTTCTAAAATTCCTGAATCTTATTTATATCCTCCTGGAATTTTCTCATGAATTTTAGGGGCTTCCTAGATAATTAAAACGATTGGCGGACCATTATGTAAATGACTAAAATGTGGGTTTTGCTTTATCCAGAGGTCTTAAGTAAGGGCTATTATCATAAGAAATAAATTAGGTTCAGCTCTTCATATGGTATTGTCCATGATTTTATCAGATTTTTATTAGGTAATGTAGTATCTTACTTACTAGAAATCCATGTCTGCCCATTTATTATATAGATTAACACCCTAAATATAACTAAACTAAATAAATTAAAGATTAATTTGCAATTACTGTTCACAATAATATTTTTATTAAATCTATAATAAGATCTAGTATTTACTATAATTTTTCTAGGGTTTATGGAAGTGTCTAGCTAATTTTAATAATTTGTTTCGAGTATCTGTCTTTATTTTATTAGCTAAATTGAGGAAAATCTGGTGAACAGTAATTGGGCCGGCCCACGAGAGCACAGCCTGAAGCGCGGTCAGCTAGCATCTGGTCACTGACAGACGGGCCCCGCATGTTGGCGACACATGGCGCTCGCGCAATGACAAGAACACGCTTTTCGCGCTGAGAAGGCGTATTCCCTTAATCTGACAGTAGGCCACTGGTCTCACCTGTCGGTGACACATTTGCTTAATCACGCGGGAGATTTAAAACTTAACCGTACGTAGCACGTATCTTGATGCAGATCCGACGGTTGCGAGTGTGTCTTCCACCTCCGGCCGGAGCGACGGAATGCCGTTATCATGAAACCGGCAATCCCACGGGGACGGATCGGCGGAGCTACAGTGCCCTAGTGAGGGTGTTTTTGGGTGCTATGGTTTCCTCGCGAGAGGCTCTAAGACGTGTTGTCGAGCTACTCGCCGGCAACAACTTGGATCGGCGGCGAGTCGAGCGGCAGCGGAGAACTCTCACAGGAGCTGTTGGCTAGGGTTCTATGAAGCCTAATAAGCTAAGCTAACAGTGTATGAGTAAGAGGAAGACATGGGGATGCTTACCAAGCACAAGGACGAGGCAGAGGAAGCGTGGATCAAGTTGGCGACAGTGAGGCTGAGACGAGAAGAAAGAGGGCTCTCGCCGGCGAGGAACTCCGGCAACTCTGGGGTTCAATTGACCTGGGCGAAAAATGGGTATGGATAAGGTGATACTCCATGCATGGGGAATCGACAAGGGACTAACCGTGGTTGACAAATTTTGACAGAGAAGCACCGGCGGTGCTTTCAGCTCGTCGGAGGAGAATCGTTGATTCCCGGCTGGCTTGGCGATCCCCGGTCGATTAAGCGGAGTGGGAGCAATGCGGGAGAAAGGCGAAGCTTGTGCGTGCAAGTGCGATAGGTGGACAGCTCTGGTTCAGCCTGGCGACGAGTGAGCGAGAGAGAAAGGGAGTAAACAAGCCCAATGCGGCCGGTTTTAAGCTTGGCTCTGTCGAGCACATGGAAAGATGGTCACACGGAGGTCTACGGCGGTCACTAGGGGGCACCGCTGCTGATTAGCGAGCCGTGGCGGTGGCTTGCTCGTGGCCGAGGCTCGAATTGGCCCGGCAGCTGATCGCGCGCGCTAGCGTGAGGAGCATCGATCAATGGCGCTGTAACTCGGTGCCATCGTGTACGAGGCAGTGAAGATGATTGGGCACCAGGACGGTGCCGGTGCTGCTTCACCACGCCGAGCCGACAGTGCGACAGGTCAGCACGCCATGTCAGGCGGTGGCGAGGTGCATTGGCGGCACGGTCACGTCGGCGCAGGCGTGGGGTCCGCCAAGCTTAGGCGCCACGCACAAGCGGCCAAAGGAGGATCTTTCAGGAGGATTCTAGCTGTGGCGCGCCGGATGCTCCGGTAAGGAAAGAAGCCGGCTGCTACAGCCCAGCTGCTTGTGGAAATGACCACAAGGGCAGAGAGAAGAAAGACTGCCATGTAGGCCCCACCTTGGTCAAGATTGGTCCATACTCAACTTAGGCTGTCACTTAGGACCTAAATTAGTTTCTAGAATTTTTGTAGGATTTTTAGTGTGATTTATCACATCATACACATATATACTTATATATTTATACATGCATATATACACATATGTGTTCTTGCATTAATATAATTTCCTAGATGGTCATGGGACCTAGAGTGGCATCGATAACACTAAAATTTAAGCTAGCCTCTACATTGCTACATTTTGGTTATTCTTGGCCTTGACCTAGGTTAAAGTTTTCCTCAACTGATGCAAGTTAATTAGCCAATTCCCATACTATAAAATCCCAAATAATTCAGAAAATTGACTTTAACTTAAGAACTTGCTATTAAAGGAAGTTGTCTATGCATACAAGCATAGCAGGAGCGTTTTACAAAATAACTTGCGATTTTTGGCTGTCACAAATCCTCCCCCCTAAGAATAAATCTCGACCTCGAGATTGATAGTCTAAGTACTAAACAAATGAGGGTACTCCTTGCGAAGCTTGTCTTCGGGCTTCCCTGAAAATTGCTGTCCAGACTTGTCGTCCCACTGGACCTTACATAATTTAACCATCTTGCCTCTTGTTTGTTTGTCGGAGTAGTTGAGAATTCGAATTGGATAGGTTCGATAGGTGAGGTCCTTGCCCAACGGTGTTGATGGTTTAGGAACGAGTTCTTCCTCAGGCACTCTCAGGCATCTCTTGAATTGGGATACATGGAACACATTGTGTACATCGCCAAGCTTGGCAGGTAATTCCAGCTCGTAGGCCACTCAACCTCTTTTGGCAGTGATTTGGTATGGTCCGATATATCGGGGGCCAATTTTCCCTTTTGTTGAAATCGCTGATTTCCCTTTGATGGTGACACCTTGAGATAGACGAAATCGCCAACCGCGAAAGAGAGCTCTCGACGGCGATGGTCCGCGTAGCTCTTTTGTCAGGATTGGGCGGCTAACAGGCGTTCTCGGATAACCATTACCATCCTTTCGGCTTCTTGCAGGGTTTCCCTTCCAAACACTTGTCGTTCTCCAGCTTCTGACCAAAACAGAGGTGTCCTACAACGGCGTCCAAACAAGGCCTCAAAGGGGGGCATCCCTAAACTGGCTTGATAGCTGTTGTTGTAGGAGAATTTAGCATATGGCAACCATTTCTCCCAATTGGTGGAAAATTCCAAAACGCAGGCCCTTAGCATATCTTTCAGGACTTGGTTGACTCTCTCGGTCTGTCCATCGGTCTGAGGATGATAAGCTGTACTGAATGATTGACTGGTCCCAAGGGCACCGTGTAGCTTTTCCCAAAACTGGGAAGTGAACTGGGATCCTCGGTGTGAGATTATCCTCTTAGGAACTCCATGCAGGCTGACTATCCTTGTCATATAGAGTTCAGCTAACTTATCTCCTTTACAAGTTGTTTTGACTGGAATGAAGTGCGCCACCTTGGTTAACCGGTCAACAATGACCCAAATAGAATCATATCTGGTCTTTGTTGGAGGAAGTCCTAAAATAAAATCCATCGTTACTTCTTCTCACTTCCATTCAGGTAATTTCAAGGGTTGCAGAAGTCCTGTCGGGCGTTGATGTTCGGCTTTGACCATTTGGCAGAGTATGGCATCTGGCCACAAACTTGGCCACGTCTCGCTTCAGCCAGGGCTACCAGAATTGGGTCTTCAGGTCCTGATACATTTTGGTGCACCCGGGGTGAAGGGAGGAGGGGGATTCATAGGACTCCTTTAGGATGCGATTTTTCAACTCCGGGTCATGGGGAATGAAGATTCTTTGTCCCAACCGTAAGGTTCCGTGTTCATCCTTGGTAACCTTGCACCCTTGACTTCTTTTCATAAGGTCTCTTATTTTATGGGCGCTGGAGCGATCCTTTTGCAGTTCCTTGATTTGGTCGAACAGGTCCGGTTGAACTTCCAGTGTGGCTAAGAAACCGGTTTCCACCAAACTCAAGCTCAGGGCGTCCATATCCTTTACGATCTGTTCAGGAATCTCTGGTCCGCAGGTTATGTCCATAGGGGCAGTCGTCTGTTGGGCGGTTAAATAATTACTCTGCGGCTTCCGGCTGAGGGCGTCAGCAACCACATTGGCCTTACCGGGATGGTATAGGACATTCAAGTTGTAGTCCTTGATCAGTTCCAGCCATCTTCTTTGGCGCATGTTTAAATTGGCTTGGGTGAACATGTATTTTAAGCTCTTGTGATCTGTGTAGACATCACATTGTTTGCCCATCAGATAATGTCTCCAAATTTTGAGGGCATGAATTACTGCTGCTAGCTCAAGGTCATGAGTCGGATAATTCTCCTCATGCTTTCTGAGTTGCCGAGAGGCGTAGGTGACTACCCTACGTTCTTGCATCAGTACACAGCCTAACCCTTACTTTGAGGCATAACAATATACTTCAAACCACTTATTGGTATCCGGCTTTACCAACACGGCAGCGGTGGTCAGCCTGGTCTTAAATTCTTAGAAGCATCCCTCACAAGCTTTAGTCCACTCAAATTTTTGCTCCTTTTTTAACAGCTGGGTCATGGGTTTGGCAATCTTAGAAACTCCTTCGATGAACCTTCGATAGTATCCTGCTAATCCCAAGAAACTTCTTACTTCTTTTACCGTGGTTGGGGACTTCCAATCTATGATTGTCACTACCTTGGAGGGATCGACCTTGATACCCTCAGCAGAAATGATATGTCCCAAGAAGTTGATATCATCTAGCCAAAATTCGCACTTGCTAAATTTGGCATAAAGCTGGTGTTCTCGGAGCTTGTCGAGGACTAATCTTAGGTGCTTCTTATGCTCCTCATCATTCTTGGAATACACCAAAATGTCGTCGATGAATACTACGACTAACTGGTCCAAATACTCCATTAGAATCATGTTCATCATGTTCATGAAGTGGGCCGGAGCATTGGTAAGTCCGAAGGACATAACCAAAAATTTATGCAGCCCATACCTTGTGGTAAAGGTTGTTTTGGGTATATTTTCCTTTTTGACCTTAACTAGATGATATCCTGATCGAAGATCAATCTTTGAAAACCTCTTGGCTCCTCGAAGTTGGTCAAACAGGTCATCAATTTAGGGCAAAGGGTATTTGTTTTTTATGGTAACCGCGTTGAGAGCTCGGTAATCCACTACCAACCTTCGGCTACCATCCTTCTTATCGACGAACATGGCTGGTGATCCCCACGAGGATGAACTAGGGCGAATCAATCCTTTATGCATTAACTCTTCCAATTGCTTCTTGAGTTCTACCAATTCTACTGGATTCATCTTGAAGTAGGTCTTATATATGGGTGTTGTGCCAGGTACCAGCTCAATGGCAAATTTCATCTCACGATCAAGTGGTAGCCCGGGCAAATCTTTAGGGAACACCCCCAGATATTTCTTAACTACTGGCACCTTGGCGAGATCTTCTTCCTTTAAGAACTAGATGGCTCTTCCCCAACGGAAAGGGGCATCAACCTTCCAGACCCTATCATACCTAGGGGGTCTAACCAATCTCACTTCTCTCTTTTCGCAATCTAGCACCCTTTTATAAAAGGTCAACCAGTCCATACCAATGATCACATCTATTCCTATATTGGGCATGACCATTAAGTCGAACTGGAAGCTTATTCTCTCCTGAGAAATGTCTACCCCCTTGCATGCCCTGGTGGCTTCCAGAATTCCACTGGGTGACTTTATAATTAGTGGCTTATCCAAGGAAAAAGTTTGCAAACCATGCTTATCCACATAATCCTTAGATATGAATGAATAAGATGCTCCTTGTCGCCGGGAAATCCCGCCGATGGTGAGGTACGGCGCCCCTCCCCGGTATTTGAGAGGACGCCGCTAGATGTAGTGGTTTAGAGAGTGGACGCTAGATGAATTAAGCCAGTATGGAAAAGTGGGTGATCAGAATGCTTGTGTCTTTCATTGATGAGCTTATCAATTTATACAACTCTAGGATCCGGGCTTACATGCATGGAAAATATCCAAATTACCCCGGCCCAGGAGAAATACCCATATTGCCCTGATCTCTAGATCGTTGATCTTATGATCAACGGCTAGACTAGCTTTCTTACAACCCAAGTTGTCCTAATCCCTAATGTGCCCTCAAAGGGGGGCGCACTCTGACAAGGTTGTTGATTTGATCCATTCTTGTCAGAGGCTGTCGTGGGGCCTTCGTCTTCTGGCCCGAGACTTGTCAAAGATCACTCCAGGTCTCTCCGAAGGGTCTTCGTGAATTCCTCGGCGAGACTTCACTCCTCCGCCACCCTTCGGGAGAAGTCTCGAGGATCCTCATTGCTTGAGATTCACTCGGAATGCCTGACCCTTCGTATCCACCTCCCGACCCTTCGCACATGTCCAAGTCTTGCTCGCAGCCCAAGGGGTCTTGAGGTCATCTTAGGCACGCTTCACCACTTACCCCTTTGGGTAAGGATCTTCATGAAGGACCTTTACAGCATCTTCGTGGACATCCACCTTTTCCGGAGATGGGGTGGCTGCCCCTACAACACTCCTGAATCAAAGAGTACTTGTGCAGGGTTGTGATGGATTTCGAACGTACCCATTAGCACTCCTGGAGCCTCCTCAGCTTCTTCAGTGGACAAATGGTTGAGGCGTTTGCTTCCATAGGCTGGCGGGGCAGTCTTGGTTGGGGCAGTTCCTCTTCCACACCAGGCTGGGGGCTAGCCGCGGGGTGGGGCGATATCAAAGCGCGGCTGTGGGGCCTTCCAGGTCGGGCACTCATTAGCAAAGTGACCCGGCTGATGGCACTTGAAGCAGGTACCAGCAGCTTTATCATTAGTAGACTACCCGGGTCGAGGGGTACCAGCAGGCGAAGGTGTAGGTCTTTTTGCAAGAGGAGGAGCAGGTCGGCTACCACTCACCTAGTAAATCTGTGCTGGATATCCTTGGGTGCGAGGGGGTGGTGGCCTTGACTGATAGGTTGGGCGGTTGGGTCCAGCGCGACTGGTTCCTTGCACTGACTGAGCCTCCAGCTTGCGCTTGCTGCTGGCTTCTTCTCCCTTCAGCTCCTTCTCCAAGATAAGGGCTTTGTTCACCAACTGGTGAAAGTTAGGGTGGTCGTGAAGGATGAGCTTGGAGCGGTACGTAGGAGCCATCCCTTCTAGGAACTTGTCAATCTTTTCCTCATCATCTGCTATATCTTGTTGAGCATATCGAGCTAGCAGATTGAATTCGGTCAAGTATTCGTTGACCGTCATGCTACCGTGTCGCAGATTGCGGAACTCCTGCCTCTTCATTCTAAGCACTCCACGGGGAATATAATTTTTCCGGAATGCTTTCTCGAATTCAGCCCACGGAACATTTCGAGTAGCGGCCTGTAGGTTTGGAACTTCTTGTTGTTCCTCAGCTGCATTATCTTCAACTCCTTCAGCGTTGTTGCCAGCATCTTGACCTGGTTCTTTATTATTTTCAGCCTCCTCTACTTCTTCTTCATCCTCCGCATCTTCTGAGTGGGTAGCTAGATAATTTTCCCACCAAACCTCGGCGGGTCTTTCGAGCAGTTGGGTGGCAAACAGCACCTTATCCTCCTTAGGGCAGTGGACTAAGTTCAGCTTGCGGGTGACTGTCTTTAACCAATCCTCCGCGTTGGTAGGCTCAGTTGCATAGGTGAAGGTCGGGGGCTTGGTCCTCATGAAATCAACCAGCTTAGAACCCTGGCGATGTTGTGCGGCTTGCTTTGCAGCTTGTTGGCCTTCTAGTATGGCACCTAGCATCTGTGCTTGATACACCATAACTTGTGCCATGGTAGGGTTCCCAGCAGGTGGCGGGGGCAGGTTGCCGCGGCCTCGACCATGGCCCTGATTGTTAGTAGCGCCAGCACCTCGGCCTCTCGCAGCAGCATGCCCACGAGCCATATGCATAGTTACTACTAATTCAAAAGCAAGTTCTATATGATGCGATGCATGCATGACGACCACAAAGTGAAGGAAGATCCAAATGCAAGCAACAACGAAAGAAGAGATATCCGTACATAGTTTGAAATAGATTAACTAGTACAAGCAGTTTATGCCGATCATCTACTACGGCAATACAAAAGCAAAAGAACATCGACTATGCTGTGTGTAGACTACTCCTGAGCTACGTCTACAGCTACTACTTCTAGCTCCTATAGATGGGCTAGACAACAAAAGTAGCATACTGCTACTACACCCTAACGGGTACGATGGAGTAGGTGTACGGTGGACGGTCTGCGGGGTATCTCCCCAGAGTGTGGAGGTAGTCCTCCAAAGCTAACGCCGGAGGAGCGGCGTAAGAAGAGCTGGTGGAAGGCGCTAGAGGCTAAGGGGCCTCCAGCGGAGGGTCGTGGCGGGAGATCCCCGCCAAAGCCCTGGGCGGTAGACACCGCTTCCGCACAGTAACGCGGGAATGTGCCCGGTGTGGGCGCAGTGGTGCTGGCGGTGGTGGTCCTAGAAGTGGACCGGGGTGGTCCATCGTAGCACGGGGGTGGTGAGCGGGATCCAGTAAATCTAGCTCGACAAGGGCCTCGTCCCTCTCCTGCCGGCAGACCTGGAGGTGGCGGCAGAGGTGGTAGGCCTGGCGGTGAGAACTACGGGCGCGGGTATCTGCCTCCCGCGGCAAAGTACGGAGGATCTAAATCTCCTCCAAGGCTCCGCGTCGAGCGTGTCCAGCTCCGTGGTGCAGGCGGACTAAGCGGAGGAGCTCCGGGTCCAGCTCCCCATACTCGGCCTCTCCAAGGCCGAGGAGCAGGTGAAGTAGGACGTCCAGCAGGTGAGCGAAGGGTCCGCCAGCTATGTCGATGGCATACTCCTCCTGGAGCTCCTGGATTGCCAACATAGCGGCGTCGCTAATGGCGAAATCCAGCTGGTCTCGGGGTACCACCGTCCTGATGTGGTGTGCCACAACATCGGCCATGTAGTAAACCCTAACCTAAGGTCCGTACGAGGCTCCAAAAGTACGTGGGGGCTCCCTCGACCCTAGGTAGTCGGTCAACTCCTGCAACACTCGGGCGTTCTCCCCTCAGGGTCCCGATGGAAACCCAAAGGTGGAACACTCATCAGTGAAACCTGCGTGCGGAACCTCCATCTACAAAATAGTTTTACAAAATTAGAGAGTTAGTGCTTTTTCGAGGCAAAAACATCCAGAAGAAAAGAATATAGCACAATCTTATAATGAGGTGACTTTTAGGAATAAAGAAATCTCCTTTAGTAATTTAAAATAATAAGACTAACGGCCAAGGTCTAGGGCTTCTACAGTTGTATGCTCTGATACCAACTCTGTGGGGCCTGTCCTTTGCCTACCACTTGATCTACACTAGTCCCTGGATCAGTACAGTAGTGCACACCATTCACATAGCCGAAATCATTTCATACAAGCGAAGACATATATTACACAAAATACCTGCATTAAGCCCAAGGGCTATTAAGTGTTACAACACGGCACATTGGCCCAAATAGTCAGAGTATTCAAAAGATCAGAGTGCAGAGAACCAAAAGATCCAAAAGGTCTCCTGCCGGCTATGCCTAAGCAGTCGACTGGAGAGACACCCTATGCCTCGCCTTGATCGTCAGCAAATTCTTGTTCTTCGTCTTCATGGCAAGCATACTAATCCTGCTCATACTCTCCATCTAAAAGAGAATATGAATGCGGGGTCAGTGTCATCCAAACACTGGCGAGCTAACACCCAACCTGATGCAAGTTTTAGTGATAGGGGTTCCAAAGGAAAGGTTGGGGTTTATTTATTTGCAGAAAGCAAATTTTATAAACCAAAGCCTATGACTTAGCTACTTTTAACCCAAAGTTCTATTAACCATTATTTTCTTTATTGTTGTCCATCACAATCCACAATCCACAGTCCACACCCATCGTAGAACTTTCTCGAAACATCTGCCATCATGTTTCAGGTGTGGCGCACCCATTGTGCATCTTACGCCCGCGAAGTGCCCGTTCTTCCCTAGCCGGGTTGCCACGCCCGCACTAGAGTCACGGCTCCCCCTGCACCATAAGACCTAGATCATCCAGCGGATGATGACATGATCCTGTCTTCACCTCAAGCATGACAGCAGACAGGGTACGCCTGCAGGTTGTACTATCCCTGAATCCCCATTACTTGCACTACCGCGCGATGGCCACGCGTTGTGGTGCTAGGAACCAAATCCCGCATGCATTTGGTCAGCGACTTCCCGCTGCGTGCCTCACTGCACGCCCGCCCGGTCCACTCTAGGAGTCACCTCGGATCCGGCCAGTCTACTCACATATCCATAGCCACTCCTTCTTCCACTATCGTTCCTCCGTGTGCCCTGCACACGATGTGACGGAACCACCCCTGATGGTAGCGATTGATAGTTACGTGTGTTTCTCCGCGCTCCTCTCAGCACCGAGTCTGTGAACGTATAGCCCTCTTCACTTCACACCCAGTAGCCAGGCTACTCCATCTTAACCACAAGCCGGACCACGTCCGCTTTCCCAACCACAACCAAACACTCACACTGGCATGTTAGGCCCAATTTTCAGTTTCCATGTTCGTTATGTAATCATGTCTGGTGAATGTCGGTTCACCGTTCGGAGGCTAATTTAAGCCTAAAATTATTAGTTGGACCTGAGCAATGTCTAAGCAAATTTTAACCAAGACTCAATAGTATAAATTATTTTATTCAAGCTGATAGGCTATCAAGAGTGATCATCAAGACAATCATTAATAAAGTCAAATGACAGATGTTTATATCCAGGCAGTATCATCAAGGTAGAACAATAACAATTGGTAGCATGACATGATATATCATGATTAAGCAGACAAGTATAATTACTTAAAGAGCATGCAGTTTAATATTGTAAATAAAATATTTTAATAAACTGGAAATCAATATGTTCTATTAGAATGTTAACTCGAACTAGAGAAAGTATAGACTCTCCCTAGTAAAAGCAAACACCTAATAGGATGGTTGTTAACTCGCCTTGGTCTTATGGATAGTGGGGGTCTTCTTGCGGCTCTTCGAGATGTTCCTTGGGCTCAACGGCATCTATTAACGGAACGAATTCGAGGAACAATAAATAAAACACCAATATGTAATAAAAAGCATGATGCATGAAATGCTCTTGCTAAGTCTAGCGAACGGCGTCTCACGTTAAGTTTTAATCGAGGTTTCGAGGAAGTTCCATGATCCTACTACTGTATAATAATTTACAGAAGATAACAATAGTGTGAACGTTATGAAGATGACAAGTGATGATGCATAATGCTACCCTTAATAGTCTACCCTTAGATTTATCAAATAGATGTATAAGGTAAAAATTAATTTTGTTTGAAGTATTTCCTTCATCAACTCTAGGGAAATTACCTATTGTTTTATGGATAGGTGTATGGCCGTATGATTTTAAATTTAGAAACAAATTACCCATATTATATTTTATAGGCCTAATTTAGCCTAGTTAATTAGTTAAATAATTCTACTAAGTTTTAACAAGGTCCTACAATTTTAATAAATTCACTAGGGGTCAATAATGTTTCTGTAAAAATTTAAGATTTAATGGAAGTCATTTAGTATTTAAAATAATTTAGGCTCCTTACTTGTTATATTAGTTCATAGGAAAGAGGGGTAAATGTGGCCAAATAATTATCCAGTGAGGATTAAAGGTCCTAAAAATGGGTTAATAACTTCTAAAATTCCTAAATCTTATTTATATTCTCCTGGAATTTTCTCATGAATTTTAGGGGCTTCCTAGATAATTAAAACGATTGGCAGACCATTCTATAAATTACTAAAATGTGGGTTTTGATTTATCCAGAGGTCTTAAGTAAGGGCTATTATCATAAGAAATAAATTAGGTTCAGCTCTTCATGTGGTATTTTCCATGATTTTATCAGATTTTTATTAGGTATTGTACTATCTTACTTACTAGAAATACATGTCTGCCTATTTGTAATATAGATTAACACCCTAAATATAACTAAACTAAATAAATTAAAAATTAATTTGTAATTACAGTTCACGATAATATTTTTTATTAAATATATAATAATATCTAGTATTTACTATAATTTTTCTAGGATTTATGGAAGTGTCTAGCTAATTTTAATAATTTGTTTCAAGTATCTGTCTTTATTTTATTAGCTAAATTGAGGAAAATCCGGTAAACATTAATTGGGCCGGCCCACGAGAGCACAGCCCGAAGCGCGGTCAGCCAGCATCTGGCCACTGACAGACGGACCCCGTGTGTCGGCGACACATGGCGCTCACGCAATGGCAAGAACACGCTTTCCCGTGGAGAAGGCGTATTCCCTAAACTACGCGCCCACCTAATCTGACAGTGGGCCACTGGTCCCACCTATCGGTGACACATTTGCTTAATCACGTGGGAGATTTAAAACTTAACCGTACGTAGCACATATCTTGATGTAGATCCGACGGTTGCGAGTGCGTCTTCCACCTCCAGCCGGAGCGATAGAATGACGTCATGAAACCGGCGATTCCACGGGGATGAATCAGTGGAGCTACGGTTTCCTTGCGAGAGGCTCTATGACGTGTCATCGAATTACTCGCCGGTGGCAGCTTGGATCGGCGGCGAACCGAGCGGCGGTGGAGAACTACCACGGGAGCCGTTGGCTAGGGTTCTACGAAGCCTAATAAGCTAAGCTAAGAGTGTATGAGTAAGAGGAAGACATGGGGATGCTTACCAAGCACAAGGCCAAGGCGGAGGAAGCGTGGATCTAGTTGGCGATGGTGAGGCCGAGACGAGAAGAAACAGGGCTCTCGCCAGCGGGGATCTCCGGCAACTCTGGGGTTCAATTGACCTAGGTGAAAAATGGGTATGGATGAGGTGATACTCCATGCGTGGGGAATTGACAAGGGACTAACCGTGGTTGACAAATTTGAGAGAGAAGCACCGGCGGTGCTTTTAGTTCGTCGGTAGAGAATCGTCGATTCCCGGCTGGCTCGGCGATCTCCGGTCGATTAAGCGGAGTGGGAGTAATGCAGGAGAAAGGCAAAGCTTGTGCGCGGAAGAGCGAGAGGTGGGCAAGTCTGGTTCGGCCTAGCGACGAGTGAGCGAGAGAGAAAGGGAGTAAACAGGCCCAATGCGGCCGGTTTTAATCTCGGCTCTGTCGAGCACATGGACCAATGGTCACACGGAGGTCTAAGGCAGTCACTAGGGGGCACCGCTGCTGACTAGCGAGCGGTGGCAGTCGCTTGCTCGTGGCTGTGGCTCGAATTGGCCCAGCAGCTGATCACGCGCGCTAGTGTGAGGAGCATCGGTTATTGGCGCTGTAACTCGATGCCATCGTGTATGAGGCAGTGAAGACGATTGGGCCACTAGGGTGGTGGCGGTGCTGCCTCGCCACGCCGAGCCGACAGTGCGATGGGTCAGCACGCCATGTCAGGCGGCGGCGAGGTGCATTGGCGGCACGGTCACGTCGGCGCAGGCGTGGGTGTCGACGATTTGTGTTGGCAATGTATTTTAGGGGGCGATGCGAAAGATCACAACTATGATGGTAGCACAGGGAGCCGAATTTATACAGGTTCGGGCCCTCGGGGGGAGGTAATACCCTAGTCCTGTGCTCGTGGATTGTATTATAGTGGATGC
The DNA here is from genome assembly GCA_036346145.1 of Olyra latifolia. Lineage (NCBI taxonomy): Eukaryota > Viridiplantae > Streptophyta > Magnoliopsida > Poales > Poaceae > Olyra > Olyra latifolia. The sequence goes on along the minus strand of CM070524.1, from coordinate 50,024,285 downwards.
TGATGATGATTGTAAGATGTGGGATTGGATCCCGAACTAGGGGCCCCGGACCCCCTTTATATAGTGCCGGGGGTCGGGTTACAGATAGAATCCCTAATCCGCGTATGGAAGATACAGATATAACCGATTCGGCTACGCCTATATCCATGTATTCGAGTAGGAAACGAATTCGTTTCCTTGTAGATCATCTCAAGTCGCGCCAACCTCCAAGCCTGCCTTCTGGAAGGCTTAGTTGACTCGGCCCAAGGAGGTGGTACGTCCAGTAGTGTATCGTCGGATACCCAGGGCCCATGTTTTCCACAGTAGCCCCCGAGTGCTTCGGGATTGGGTTGTCTTGATCCGGGGTTCAGCTCGCAGTCCTTCGGATGTTACCCGAGTGACGTCACTCTTCGTCTGGCTGATGAAGTCTGCTCGCCGAGTAACCTGTTGATCAAACAACACAGCTGCAAAGAACTCGAGAAAATTCTCAAATCATTAAAGATGCCTGGCACCCAGCCCGACGGATCGGAATGCTGGCTAATGGCCCCACGGAGAGGCATACCAGAAAAGTGGATTTTGCCGAGTGAGCAGTGCCACCCAACGTTATCCTCCCTGTTACAACTTATGGCATTCAAGCCTGGCTTGCAGAGCTCGACATTCGATCCAAAGATGGGATATGTCACAACTTGCGAGGGTATTCAGTATACGACCCGACTAGTCTTGAGTCAAGCTAGTGATCCCCGTGAGGAATCGCCGCCCCAAGTTGAGGTCCTCCTAGTGGTGCTTGTCTTGGCGACAAATGATCCGGAGATGTGCCACTGAGACCCAACTGAAGAGGTAACTCTTCGGCGCCTAATCTGATTAGAAAATCAGACCAGTCATTGACCCCAGGAGGTACACCAAGAGCTGAGTTAAATTTTGCCCAGGTGGTGCTTGTCTTGACGACAAACGATCCGGAGATGTGCCACCGAGACAATTTAGAAGAACTTTTCATGTGCGGTCCGGCTAAAAGCCAAACCGACTACCGTTCCCAAGGGGCACATCAAAATCCGGGTTGCAATTTTGGGAAGCGCCCACTCCTCAAATTGAAGACTGGCAAAGAGCCCAATAAGGGGCACGCTATTTTCCCGGCTAGACTGACCCGAGTGACACCTGTACCCGAGTAAGTCGTGTACAGCTTTTGGCCCTTATAGGGCATGTCCTTACGGATTTAAATCTGAGCCCAAGTCTTGAAATGACAATTTTAGGGCTTCATTTCCTTCCCGCCTTGCACGGAAACGTAACGTTGCCTGCTTCCTTTTAAGGGAAACACACCGGGGAGTTTGAACTGGTACGGTTACACTGTGCGCCCAAATCGTTCGCCTCCCCGAAATACTTCGCTAGGGTTTTTTCGCTTTCGCCGCCTCCAAGCAACCCTAGCGCCGCCACCGTCGCCAATCTTCAGATCCACCACATTCCAATGGCGGGGGACTGGGCAACCTCAAACACCACCAACGAGCGGCTGCAGGCCCTTGTTGACGCCGGCGTTCTTCCTACGCCAGAGCTTATTGATTGGCGCGCCGCCGTTGGTGAATCCTCCCCCACTCCTCATCAAGAGGAGATCGTTGTCTTCGAATCTTTCTTCTCCCGCGGGTTCGAACTCCCCGCATCCTCCTTTCTTCGTGGTTTACTCAACCATTATGGGATTGAGCTCTTCCATTTGAATCCTAATTCCATCCTTCAACTTTCAATTTTCGTTCATCTTTGTGAGGCTTTCCTGGGGATCGCTCCCCATTTCGCCCTTTTTCACCATCTCTTCTTCTTGAAGGCCTACACCACTGACAATGCCCCCAAGGCTGTGGGTGGGGCCGGATTCCAGCTCCGTAGCGGCCTCAAGAAGGAGTATTTTGCCTTACCGCTTTGGACTTCTTTGAAGGGGTGGAATCAGGATTGGTTCTACTGCTCCAATCCTCCCCTAGTCTTCCTTGTTTTGATGGGAGAAAGCCCCGAGCTTCCTCCTCTTGGAACTCTCCCCCTCTTTCCTCTGAAATGGATCAGGTGACCGAGTTACTCGGCCTGATTCAACATCTCAAAGAGGAGGGGCTGACCGATGTCGCTATAGTTGTTTCCTTCACGAAGCACCGTGTCCAGCCGCTTAAGGAGAGGATCCGGCTCGGGTTCGAGTACACCGGGCCATGCGATTCTACTCGAGAAACGGATGTCCCGATCTCCAACTCAGACGCCATCGATCGACTCTCCGAGTTCTTCACTCCCGGAACTATTTTTTCAAATCAAGGGAGTCCTAGGAGCTTCTCCCTTAACAATCCACCTCCAAAGGTAGGGATCGAGTATTCTTTCTGCTTGTGTCAGGCAATCCTGTGTTGATGCTTATTTGGTAACGCTGTGCTCCTATGTAGAACCGCCAGGCTTTCGTATCCGTGGCTCCAATTCCTGATGCCCCTGCCAACAAGGGCGAGAAGCGCCCAGGGGGAGAACCTGAAGAAACCCCGGCCACCAAGAAAGGCAAGGGCCCGGCTTCCTCAGCGGGGGAGAATGTCCCGCCGTCCGGAGGGCGCGGCCAGCGAAGCTTGGGGCCAAAGGTGGGTGAGGCTCCCAAAGAGGGAACGAGTCAACCAACTCCGGCTTCCGAGCGTAGTCAGGGGGCCCATCGCCCAGGGACAGGCGGTAGTACGACGCCAAAGGGGGAAAAGAACTCAACCCCTAAAGCTTGGCCGAGAGGCCCACCCGACGTCTCTTCGAGCGGGGCTTCCTCTCGAAAGGGCGCCGGTATCAAGATTAAGACCACCAACCGGTAAGCGCGACTCCGCCACCGCCTGACAGTCTTCCTTTGCATTCCCTCTGATCGAAACATTCCCTATTCCAGGAAACCATCGGTAGAGGTTCCATCAAGTCGCCCGACCGAGCCGGCATCACAGCCTGCCGAGCCGAGTCAGGAAGCACCTCCTTCATTAGCCGATGCAGTGACCCCACCAGCGGAGCCGGCGGAACTCGCGTCGGGAGCCAGGGTCAGGGGAGGCGCTACCGCCGCGGCCTCAGACCCGAATCCATCCGCCGAGGGCGGCGTGGGGGCTGAGCCGATAGTAGAGGAGATCCTCACTTGACCCGCTCCCCAGAGAAGATCGAGCCGAAGCTCTTGGGCCGAGAGACAAGGCCGAGAGGCGGGCCCTTGTTGACGATGAGGCCGAAGGTGAAATGAGGAAGGCCTTCTTTGAGTATGCCGCTGAATGTGGCGTAATGGTTCGTAAGCCTTTTGACTCAGAGAGCTTAATCTTCTTTAGCTTGAGTCAGGATGGTGACTATCCTACCTCTTTGCAGGAACTTGGTGTTTTTCTGAGAGAAAAACCAAGTTTTTAAATTACTTCCTCCCCAAAATAGAACGGATTAAATCCGTGGAAGGGGAGGTCATCGGGGTCCGGACCGAGGCAGCCAAGGAGCGCTGAGAGCTGCAAGCCCGGATTAAGGAGCTGCAGGATGAAAAGTTTGACCTCGCAGGTTTCCTCCGGTGTAAGTATCCTGACCTGAGTCAGAATTGCTCGTTTTGCGCGTGACCGGATGACGTTATGCCCCGCACCATGTGCAGCGCGCGATGCTACGATTGGCAGGCTTCAAGCGGAGTTGGCCAAGTCCCAGGACCAGAAGCTGGCCCTAGAGAAGTCGAAGGCAAAAGCCGTCGCCGAGTTGGAGGGTAAGCCCTCAAACCCAACCGACTCTGAACCTCCAGTGATTACACGGTTATGTAATCGTGCATTCCCTGTTTTCCGATAGAACATAGGAGGAAGACGCTAGCGCAGTATGACGTTCTTCAAGAGAACGCCAAGATTGTGCAAGCGCGATATGATGAGCTCTTGGTGACGGTGGAACCCACTCGACGCCAACTCTATGCTGGCAAAGTCGAGCCGAGCTCTCGGGCCGAGCTGATCCAGAGGTGGACCGAAGCCCCCAAGCAACTGAAGGTGCGGCTCAGGGAAGTTGGCCTGACGAGTTCCAATCAAGTGCTGGGAATCGCCAAGTCACACTATCCTCGAATCGAGCTTGACGCTATCAAGGATGGCTTCGCCTGCTCGGAAGAGGAGGCGATGGCGCTGCTCGAGGAAGTGAAGCCGACCGCCGAGTGCCTTCTAGACAACTTAGAGTTGGATTTCTTATAAAAAATGTAGGGACTCGTAAATTATCCATGTAAATGACTTCCATTTTTAACATGGCATATGCTAACCATCCTTTCTCTACTTAAGTCATGCCTCTGGCCCGAATAAACTACGTTCTTTTGTTACCCGAAACGACTTATGCTAGGCTTCGTCATAGACTTAAAGGAGAAAAGATCGATTAGGTATTGGTTAGGCGCAGACTGCACCTAATTACGTGTAGCCCCCGACTTACTAGCTTCAAGATAGTAAGCCGAGTTAGATAAAAGATCAGGTGCGCGATTGCGCACCTAATTAGGTGTAACCCCCGACTTACTACTTAATTGACATACAAATAAGTAGCAAGTCAGAAACTGAATTGCATAAGTGTAGAGACAATGTGAGCAAAAACTTATCTTTATTTAATTGTAAACATAGATTACAATGGTCGTCAGGTATAGCACCGATGCGATTGCTTGATGTTCCTTTAACCAGGCGAGCCCCCGGGCGTACCGCCGAGTGACGTGAAGACGTCCTGATCTACTTGGGGAAGAACACCGGGTGCCTCTTTACTCGTCATCTTCGCTAGGCTTGATGCCTGACTTAGATGGCTTCTTGTTCGGTAGATCATCCTCGTCGCGGAGAGTGGTGACCGCCCGCCGGATCTCGTCCAACTCGGCAGCCGCTTCAACCGACTGGGTGAAGTCGCAGCTTTCCCTGTCGAGGAGGTGGAAAAACTTGACATCCCCACGGACCGTGATTACGCCCCGTGGACCTGGCATCTTCATAACCAGATAGGTGTAGTGCGGGATGGCCATGAACTTGGCCAAGCCCAGCCTTCCCAAGATCGCGTCATACGCCGTCTTGAAATCGGCCACCTCAAAGCTGAGGTTCTCCGTCCAGTAATTATCCCAAGTGCCAAAGGTGACAGGAAGAGTAATTTTCCCGATTGGCACCGATGAGGTTCTCGGAATTATACCATGGAACGGCGCATCTGTCTGCTGGAGCGCCGCCCTTGGGATCTGCATCTCGCCCAAAGTCTTAGCAAAAAGGATATTTAATCCACTCCTGCCGTCAACCAGGACCTTGCGCAGTCGGACGCCCCGTACCACAGGATCCAGGATGAGTGGATATCTTCCTGGGCAAGGGACGTGATCTGGGTGATCTGAGCGATCAAATATGATCGGAACTTCAGACCACCGGAGATACTCGGGGGTCACCGGAATGGCTGCATTGATTTCCCGATCGATAAGCTTTTGCTTACGCTTGGACTCATATGCGTCCGATCCCCCGAATATGTAGTTGAGTTCTCGCTCGGTTTTTTGGTAAGCGTCGCCCTGGGGAGGGTCACGCTTATCGTCTTGCTTGGTATCTCTTGGAGCGTCGCTGCTGTGATCCTCAGCGAACTTCCTCAAGATGTTGCAGTTTTTAGCCGCGTGCTTCCCATTTGGATGGAAAGGACACGGCGCCTCCATGACTTTGTTGTAGTCGGCGGGCCGAGGCGGCCTTAGCCGACCCTGATCCGCGACCGCTACCATCTCTTCACCCTTGCGCTTTTTGTCCTTCTTGGAGGATGACTCGGGCCTGTCCTTCTTGCCTTCATGCTTGCTTGGGTGATCCTCTTGACGCTCGGCTAGGGCATCCGAGGCGGTAGCATATCGATCCGCTAAGGCGAACATCTCCTTGACGGTGGTCGAGGGTTTCCGAGACATCTTCTTGATTTGATCGGGGTCGCGAACTCCTTTCTGGAAGGCTGTGACGACGACCGCCTCCGAGATCTCCTGGATTGTGTTCTTCTTCTTGGTGAAGCGCCGAATGAAATCCCTTAACGACTCATCTTTTTTCTGATGAATCTAATAAAGGTCCCACTAGGTCCCAGGCTTTTCGTAAGTGCCCTCGAAATTGGCAACGAATTGGTCGCAAAGCTCTCCCCAGGAATCGATCGAGTTCTTTGGAAGGCCCGCAAGCCAGTTCTGAGCCGGAGGGGTCAACATGACGGGCAAATAGTTTGCCATCACGTCGTATTCTCCACCCGCAGCCTTGATTGCCAAAGAGTAGATTTGCAACCAAGCCTCGGGGTCCCGTTCTCCATCAAATTTCACAATGCCTTTAGGGTTGAACCCCTCGGGTCAGTTTACCTGAAGAAGTCAGGGAGTGAACGCCTTGATCCCGTCGATCAACCCTTCCCCGGGGGAAGGAGATCGTCGGGGGAGATTCCGACACGGTGGAGTACGGCGCCGATCTTCATCTCGCTCCCTGCGCCGGGCTTCGATGTCGAGGCGGAGGTTGCGGCTCACACTCCGGCGGGCGTCATGCCCGCGATTACAGGTGCCGATCGCGCCAAGTACTACTCAGTAGCGATCCGCTTCGCCGAGTTGGCGGTTGATCCCGAAAGTGCCTTGGACAGCCGCTGCCGTCACCATGGCCTTGATTTGTTCCATGATCGGCGTTGCGAGATTGTTCTCTCCAAGCAAAGGACCAACATTGTCCAGAAAGGTCTTACAAGCGAGGATGTTCTGCTGTGGCGTGCGGAAGACCGAGTGATCTCCCATGCGGACTTAAAGCAGTTCCTCCCGGACTTCCCGTGCACGACCGCGTAATTGGTCACGTAAGTCTTCTCCGCCTTCGCGGTTTGGTTCGGCTCCTGCCTCCCCTGCGGGGCGCCGGGCCGATCCGGAGGCTTGGCTATCCAGCATGTAGACGCTGCGGAAGTCGGGAAACCCATTAACGCTCTCTTCCGACTCGGATTCCGAGAAGGAAAGGCTCAACCGATCCCGATTCGTTGGCTCGTCGATGGGAGTGATTATAACCCCCACCTCACGTGCAGGATCTTTGGTCATAAGGAGGTCCGACTAAGTTTCAGCAGAACGAATCTGCTGGAATCTTTCGGCCGAATTGACCAGTCCGAATGGCATAACCACTGAATTTGGCACGCTAGAGTTGTCCCCAGTCTTGACTCGTAAATCTCGTCCCCAAGTATGTGTTGTGTCCCGCTCCTTAGCCCGGATTGGAAAAGACGGCATGTTATCCGATGGAAAACAGCGGCTCGGTTTCCAAATCCGAACGGGGTGGACCACGACTGAGGGATTGTGACCCCGACCGAGCCGAGAACGATCCCGCAAGGAGTCGATCGCCACTCGATGCTTCGTCACAAGATAAGGGGGTGTGAAGAGAAGAAGGATCCCGACCGTAATCAAGGAAAACCGGTGCAGAGGCCGTCGGAACCATCATCATCGATTGATCTCTTCGATCGAATCGAGGAAGAGATCCCAAAACGGTGAGCTCGGCCGAGTCGCGACCATCTCGCCCGTGTCGTGGATCAACAAAGTTCGCTCACACAACCGAAGCTCTCCGAAGTCATCGGCGATGAAGCCAAGATCTTCAAGATGAAGCCTTGGCGGGAGCGAGGTGAAGACGAATCCGTCAATGGAAGCCATCGGCCGATGTAGTTGATCGTGACGCTAGCCCTACCGGGCGCCAACCGCCGACGATTTGTGTTGGCAATGTATTTTAGGGGCGATCGAAAGATCACAACTACGATGGTAGCACAGGAGCCGAATTTATATAGGTTCGCCCTGGGAGGTAATACCCTACTCGTGCTCGTGGATTGTATTATGGTGGATGCCGATGATGATTGTAAGATGTGGGATTGATCTGAACTAGGGCCCCGGACCCCTTTATATAGTGCAGGGTCGGGTTACTGAGATAGAATCGAATCCAAGATATGGAAGATACAGATATAACCGATTCAGCTACGCCTATATCCATGTATTCGAGTAGGAAACGAATTCGTTTCCTTGTAGATCATCTCAAGTCGCGCCAGCCTCCAAGCCTGCCTTCTGGAAGGCCCAGTTTACTCGGCCCGAGGAGGTGGTACGTCCAGTAGTGTATCTTCAGATACCCAGGGCCCATGTTTTCCACAGTGGGGTCTGCTAAGCTTAGGCGCCACGCACAAGCGGCCAAAGGAGGATCTTCCAGGAGGATTCTGGCTGTGGCGCGCCGGATGCTCCGGTGAGGAAAGAAGTCGGCCGCTGCAGCCCAGCTGCTTGTGGAAATGCCCATAAGGGCAAAGAGAAGAAAGACTGCTATGTGGGCCCCACCTTGGTCAAGATTGGTCCATACTCAACTTAGGTTGTCACTTAAGACCTAAATTAGTTTCTAGAATTTTGGTAGGATTTTTAGTGTGATTTATCACATCATACACATATATACTTATATATTTATACATGCATATATACACATATGTGTTCTTGCATTAATATAATTTCCTAGATGGTCATGGGACCTAGAGTGGCATCGATAACACTAAAATTTAAGCTAGCCTAAACATTGCTACATTTTGGTTATTCTTGGCCTTGACCTAGGTTAAAGTTTTCCTCAATGGACGCAAGTTAATTAGCCAATTCCTATACTATAAAATCCCAAATAATTCAGAAAATTGATTTTAACTTAAGAACTTGCTATTAAAGGAAATTGTCTATGCATACAAGCATAGCAGGAGCGTTTTACAAAATAAATTGCGATTTTGGGTTGTTACATTATTTTCCCATATTGCCAATTTAAATATTTGTTATTTAAATTGAAATATGTGTCATTCATATTAAAAATTCGCTATTTAAATTAAAATATTCATTATTTTCATTTCAATATGTGTCATGTTATTTAATTAAAAATATTTGTTATTTCATTTAAAACTATAGCTTCGTACGCACGTCGTACGTCAAATGGCGGTTACATACGAATGATTAAAATATTAAGTTTGGAAAGGGAAGAGAATGGGGAAAGGGATGCTGTTGGAGTGCATGGTTAAGAAGGGAATGAAATATGGTAAGGGATTCCTGTCAGGGGTTGGGAAGGGAATAGAAGTGTGGGAAACGGTTGGAGACAGTCTAAGCCTCGCTCCACCCTCTTTTTTATAGGCCCTGCGCGACCGATGGTTTCTGCGATCACGGTGGATCAAGTCCATCTCAAATGGGAAACCCAACCGATGAAGACTGGTCGATCTCCCTTCCCGCATATGGAACTTCATTGGCCTCGATTTCCCAAACACCGAGTCGGCGAGCGCGTGCTAGTCTCCCAGGCGACGATCGAAATGCTTTTGACAGGAAGGACTCCGATCGTACCCCCTTTACGGCGTTAGAGTTCCAATGCTAGATTCAATCCCCTCTGAGGATCGTTCTTGAGCCTCAAGATGATGACTCGGCCTGAGTAGTTTTCCACTTGAGCCTTGGGGGCTAGCTGACGGGGATCAATGGCATTTTTGTGATTACCTGAGCTTAGCCTACCCCGTAATTATGATTAATGCCCCAAAGAAATTGCTCGGGATGAATAATGTACACCGAAGTATTACTCGGGACGGATGAGATACCCCGAAGTGTTGCTGGGATGGATGAACTGCTACTTGGGTTCTCTGAGCAGCAATGGCTATGCCTCAGCGTGATGCTCAGGCCTTTTCTCTGCTCGGGTAGCACCAGGTGGACACGCGGAGGCCCCGGATAGGCCTCTTTTTTGTTCCGACGTGCCGGCCGCACTAACATATCTCACATCACTATGTCCCATCATGGAGGTGGAAAATTCAGCAGCCACCGGCCCCCATCACATTCTACTATTTTATGACACACGCCACTCCTCTCTACGTCCAAGGGGAGAACACATGACGCCCTCCAGACGACCCTGAGCGCACGTTTGACTGGGGCCAACTGTTCGCTGTTGCTCAGCCAGGAGTAGACCCACGGTCCGGACTCAACAGCCTTGCCTCGAGCAACCTCGCTGCTCGAGTACCTCCCCAAACATTCCCTTGCTCGGACGAGCACGTGGCCACCATGTGCACCTGTCATCCCACGATAGCAGATCGTAAGAGAACCAGTCCCAAGGCATGGAAGTCAAAAGTGACTGTCGCGCCTATCCCGTCCGCACTATTTCAGCATTACGGCGTGGGGAGCAGCCTCGTCCACCGTCGTCTCTGACACGCTACAGTGGCGCTTTATCCTGCGGTCCTTCGCGTGATCCCAGCAGTTAATCGAACGTACCCGGCGCAAGTATAAATAGCCGTTTGCAACCATGATGAAGAAGAGGACTCCCGCGGGTGCACACACAAAGAATTCTATCAAAAACACACACACACAGGCACATTCAGAGCACAACCTATATCTAGTTCATAAGCGCCCGATCCATCTGTGGATCGGTCGCTCCTTTGTACACCTTCTTTTTCGCTATCAAGCAAGGCTGAACGTAGGGATATTACCTCGTTTCAAGGGGCCTGAACCAAGGTAAAAACCTTTTTCTCTTTTTTCGGTTACCTGATCGAGTTCGCCTTTTCGAACGCCCCTGTAGCTGTGGAAAGGGGCTCGTTGATCCCCAATTCAATAACTAAGCTCGACACCTGAGAGCCCGCACTCCCAACCACCAACAGATGGGTAACCAAGGAAGACAAAAAGAGTGGAGCGAGGGTGGGCAGCTGTGCTAGAGAGGTTGGGGTAGCAAGCGCAACCAAAAACTCAAAGGTGAGAGTAAGTGGGGTGATAACCATGAAGGGCAAAGAATGGAGTGGAGTAAGAGAGAGTGGAGGTCGGTTGGCAGTTGAGGAGGTAAGTGGTAGTATGAAGGGCTTCCACCTAGTAGGAAAGTGGGAGGCTAGCCTGAAATAGAAGGGAATACATGACATCATTTGTGGTGCGGATGGCGCATTCAGCCTTGCCGTTCTGCTGAGAGGTGTAGAGACACAACATGCGGAAGGCGATGCCATGGAGAAGAAAGAAAGACCGAGTAGTGGAGTTGTCAAACTCGTGACCGTTATCGCATTAAATGCTTTTAACGGTGGCGCCGAATTGGGTTTGGACATAAGTGAAGAAATTGGAGATGGTGGGAAAAGTGTCGGACTTGAGACAAAGAGGAAAAGTCCACAAAAAATGAGAGCAGTCATCAAGAATAACGAGATAGTACTTGTAACCGGAAACACTAGCAATGGGAGATGTCCACAGATCACAGTGTAGTAAATCAAAGTTATTGATAGCTCAATTATTAGAAGAAACAAAGTGTAGATGAGTGTGATGACCGAGTTGACAAGCATGACAAATCGGTTTGGTATGATTTTTATTACAAAAAATAGCCAAAGAGCTAGCTAGTTTGGAGAGAGCCTCGTGGCCAAGGTGACCAAGGCGATGGTGCCATAGAGTCGCGGAGGTGGTGCTGGCAACGAATGCTTGTGGAGGTGTGGCTGGTGGCTGGAAGGAGTAGAGGTTCCCAGAGCTATTGTACCTACCGATCACGCTCCTGGTACGAAGATCCGTCATAGAAAATCTAGATGGGTCAAACTCAATGGAACACTAGTTATCAGTGGTGAATTTATGAACACAAATAAGATTTTTTTGATGATGTAAGGTGTAACGAGGACATTACAAAGAGTAAGAGGTTCATGGGGAGTGGGAAAAGTGAGATAACCAGTGGAGGTGACTGGCAGGCGAGACCCGTTGCCAACGATGATGTTGGTCGGGGAGAGCATGGAGGGAGGATGGGAGGAAGATAGGTTAAAAGCATCGGAGGTCATATGCGAGGTCACACCGGAATCTATGTACCACTCCGCATTGTTGGGAGACGGAGTAAGGGTCATGGTGTTGAAGGCGTTGGTGAGGGATTGCTGATCCTAGCCGGCTCCCACTACGGGACTCCACTGACTGATGGCCGGAGGCTGCCAAACAGCCCCGGAGTCCAAGCCACCAGCTTGGCGAGGTAACTCAGGGGTGGTGGCCAAAGCATGGGGAACCTGCTGGGGTCCTAGGCCAGGCGGTGCAAGGGGACATCCAAGGTCTCCGGGTCCCGAAGAAAGGCTTTAGTGAGGCCAAAGCTGTACTGTGCCAGTCCAAGGGTTGTAATAGGACAGAACAGTAGGTGGCGGAGAGGGTACATGATTGGCAGATGTGGCCCCACCACCAGCGCCACTGCCACCTCCACCACCAGTGCCACTGCCAGTGTGGCCACCACCACCGCCACTACCACCACAACCGTTGTTGTTGTTGCGGTTACGGTTGTTGTTGCGGTCGTTGTTGTTGTTGTTGGTAGTCCCGCGGTTGCTGTCTAAGCCACTAGAGTTGGAGGGGCGGCCACCATCGGAGGAAGTGGTGGCGACAAAGGCCGTAGTGGGGGCGGCCGAAGCAGAGTTCTTTGTGATCTCATGAAGAAGGAGCTGAGACCGGGCCTCCACGAAGGTCGGGAAGGGCTTCTGTGAAGGGAGGATCATCTTCAGTGTCTCAAACTTGTCGGAGAGGCCTCGAATCACATTAAGCATAAGGGTACGGTCGCTGACTGGCTCGTCAAGGTCGCCAAGAGTATCAGCCATGCTTTTCAAATGACGACAATAGTCCGTGATAGAGAGATCGCCCTAGACTAAAGTGCGAAACTCAACCTCAATGTAGAGAGCCCGAGTCTCCTGGTTGCTACAGAACTGATGCTCGAGGATGGCCCACAAGGAGCGAGCTGTGGCGACGGGAGTAATCACAACCTCTAGGAGGTCGGTAGAGATGCGACTGTAGATCCACGATAGGACAACGTAGTCCATACGTGCCCAATATGAATCAAAGAGGCGCCTGGCCGAAGAGAGCACACGGTCGACGAGTGCAAACCGGCCAAGGGCGATGCGGAAGAGGTTGCGCCACTTATTGTAATTGGAGCTGGTCAGGTCAAGAACAACCATAACAAGGAAGGCAATGTGCATGATGCCGATTGCCTGCGCATGTAGCGTGGTGACCATGGAGGCATCGTCGGGTGGCGCATAGGTGTCCACGGGCACTGTGGCGGGAAGTGCACCGAGGCCGGGAACGGCGCCGAGAGGAACGGACGCGTCGAGGCCGGTAGGCATGGACGCAGCCGGGTCAAGACCGGGCGCACCAGGGTTGAAGGCGGCTGAGCCGAAGCCAAAGTCAGTGGCGCTTAGGCTGAGGCTGGCGGCACCCAGGCCATGCATGGACGTGGCGAGGCCGGCGGTGTCCAGGCCGTGCGTGGGCACGGCGAGGCCGGCAACGGCCAAGGCGGAGGCAGCCAGGTACTACGCGTCGCCCGGTAATGTGGCGAGGACGGCGGCGGGCTTCGCGGCAGTGGCGTGTGCGGCGGCGATCTACACGACGGCGACCTATGCGATCTGCGCGGGTGATGGCTGGAGGGCGATGGAGACGGGGGTTTCGGGAATACCGGACGACGAAGGTGCGACCGAGGCTGTGGGGATGGCACCAGATGCGGCGCCGGTACCGAGGTCGCCGCCGTCTACAAGGAGAGCCATGACGGTGGAGGAAAGGGTGGTGGCTAGGGTTTGCGGAAGTGGGTCACAGGAAAGGTGACCTGTTCTGATACCATGATAGAATGAACAATTGTTCGATGTATTGCAATGGAAGACAAGGCAAATACAAATAGACGAGGACCTTCCATCATCTATGCCATCGATTTATAGAATATATCGAGGAGATGAAGAAGGGTGCTGGGGACATTAATACGCATGATCACAGGAGATCACGCGTGCGGTGATACCGCGCGTGTTACGCACGCTATAATCTAACAGTTCTTGCTCCGATGATTGAGATTTAAGAAACCTGTGACATTTGTATGGAATGTTAGAGGAACTTTGTCCACTCTTTTAGCTGGTGTCATGCTCTCTAACGCTACCCACTATATTTGCAATTCATTTATTCCAAGTCTTTCTTCCCTCCTTGGACTCAGCCGTGTCTCGAATATTGGCTCGCCCCGTTTGCCATGGGTTGTAGAAAGTAGCCCGGCTAAGCCCAATCATGCTAAGGTAGCATATGATTGGTGCGGCGAGAATTCTACAGGCCCTTAGAGTTCTTACGTTTTTGTTTATATCTAAAATTTTCAAAACTGGATATTTGGGTACACGAAGTTCCGTTATCGTTTCATGTAGGTCCAAAGTGATATAGACAAGGTGATTTTGATGATATAGGCTGTCTAATCATCATAATATGTGGTAAAAAATAGCCAATTGTCATACTAAATCAATAAAAAATTAATTTATAAAAATTTTAAGGGTTCTTAAGATTTTCTAAGTTTTGTTTTCAAACTTATTTTTTTACGAATTTTCAAATTGTTTAAGATTTTTATAAATTTTAGGTTTTTTAAATTTTTAAATAATTTTAGAATTTTTAGAATTTCTTTTAGAATTTTTAGATTTTTATGAATTTTAAATTTGAATTTTTTTTATCGATTTAGGATGACAAGTAGCCATTTTTGACCATGTATTATACTGATGAGGCAATCCATGTCATCAAAACCACATTTTTTTTATACCACTTTGGACCCAGTTGAAACAGTAAGAAAACTTTGTGTACCTAAATATCTGGTTTTGATAATTTTTGATCGAAGCGAAGTGAGAGAACTTTCTTTGCAAAAACACTCTCCATGGACAAAAGCTCACATGGATAGTCCACCTGCGTACCTAGCTACTACATTTGTGCAAGCCACGAATGAAGAAAACACATCGAGTCCGCGGCGGTCAGCTAGGGCTTGGCGACGATGTGCAGAGTAAAACTGACCATGACATGGGTAAATTTTATTTTATATTTATTTTTATTCTAAATTAAATAAATAATATTCTGTTTAATATATTTTAAAAAATAGACGTCTATCGCCACGTAGTAGGGAAGGATAGAAAATCCACCTAACTAAAAGGCGGTTTTTACCCTTCTCACCAAATGGAAGGATAGATAGGGCGATTTGGCAGGCAGTTTGGTAGGCAGGGTAAATCCTCCCATTGGTTGGGTGGATTTTCTATCCAGCCCAACAAACAGGCGGGTTTTCTGTCTTGTCTAACCAAAGGGGTATTTTGATGCCCAGTGAAGAATTTTTTCGTTTATTGCCCCAAAAAGGGCCGAAAACTGTGGCACGGCAATGGGCTTGTCGTGGTACCAACCTTTGGCAAGTGTTTCCTTCCCGTTATAGATGGTCCATGTAGCATCTAATTAAACATATAACAAATGATCTCCACATTATACATATAGCATCTAAAGGCTCCCAAATTAAAACTTAATTAGACAGAATAGTACAAACAGCTAACACAACGATACATTATGGGACTAGAAGGAAATGCATGGAGTAGCATTTGTGGACGATTTGCACTTGTCGTCTACTGAGTACATCGAGACCATTTCCCCTTGTCCCATGCTTCTGGTGGTGCGGCCCTGGCACGGCGTGCCGTCTCTTGTTTCTTCTCCCTCTTAGCTTCACGCTCCGCTGCCATCGTCTCTTTCCTCTTACGCACATGCTCTTCATGTTGGTGTTTCTATTCTTCCTTCTGCCTGAGACAATCAATGGAGCTCTTGGCCTCAGGGGTGATCTCAGTGTCAAGCAACTGCTCAATTTCACATAGAGGCAGCGTGGAATGCATGCAAAATGTGTTAGTACATCATTTCAATGGAAAATAGTAGTGAGTAATGGTGGTAGAACGGGTTTATCTTTCATACAAATCCTCATCGACGTAGCTGCTTCTCTGGTGGTCGAATGTGTAGTTGGAACACATCTAGTACCTAATCATGTATGTGTCAACCTCATGGGATCGCATAATTCTGCGCTCATCATTGCACATGCACATGGGTGGACGAACCTCTAGAGGTGGGATGCGGCTCTGGTATCTACTCCCATCAGGGAAGAGATCCCATGGCTTCTCTTTTCCTTTTCCTTTTCCTTTCCCTTTTCCACTTCCTAACATCTCCTACTATCTCGTATGATAGCCAGACAATAGTTGTGAGGAGGTGCATGCTGGGGAAGAGTGGTTTGATCATATTTATAAGGATAGTGAGGAGGTGCTTGCCGAGCAAAAGCAGACTTATTGATATGTGAAGTCCACAATAAGTTTTAGACAAACGTGCGTGGCAGAGTAGGTTGACCATTGTAGTATTACATAGTACTACATGAAAGGTCAAAATAATTGACTAGGAAAGTACTGTAGTACGACATGACAGGTCGAGTAGCTTTGATCATCAAGGTGGTCTCCGTGCAACTTTGGACAATATTGATATGGGCACACCTTTGTGAACTTGAGACAAATGCATGTGGCGGAGCAGGTCGACCACTGTAGTACATGAAAGGTTGAAATAATTGTCTAGAAAAGCAGTGTAGTATGACATGATCACATGACAGAAGAAGACCAGTATGAGTGCCACGAAGACGGTGAATCCCGACTATGTTGGCCAGAACAAGGTTTAGGATTTCCTCTAGTGTTTGCAAGATTTACGTAGCCCGCTGCATCCTGCGTGCGAGCTAATTGCTAATTGGGCCGGATTGGGATCCTGGGATAAGGCCTCAGCCACACACTCACGCAGCATAACATATATATTACTAGCTGATTAGCAGGCACTTCCCACTAGCTGTTGATATCTTCAGTTGCCGCCGCCCAGCCTGATTCCCTGTTCTCTAAATTTGGATCTCTCTCCTGATCTCAACATTTATAGATTCTCCTTCCTTGCTCTATATATTTATGTGGATAGAGATATGACCGGAAAGAATATAGATATACGGAATGGATAATGATTTATAATAGGTAAATAAGGAGTCGATTTTCAAAAACTCTGCTAGGGTTGACACATGGCTTTCTCCATCTTTTGCATAATACAAGTGTGCATGAAAAATTATTAACGTTATAACTAATACACCCATAAATTATTCTCTATTCTACACTTATAATCTCACAAAGTTTTCTCTCTCTCACTCCATTCGTCAAGATATTTAAGCATTAATAGTATGGTCATTCCTTGTCTCTTTTTAAAACTTTGTCAATCCTTATGCCTACTAAGATATATGCCTTGTTTTGAGGCTACAGATAGGAAGTGAAAATCACAGTTGGTTTAAACTTCAAAGAGTAGTAATTCAACGCAAAAGATGTCCATTTATCAGGGTGGCTTTGTCGAACTCCAATTTGAAACTCGTAAATTGAACTCATCATTATAAAAAAAAAAAAACATAAAACAACTCATCGTCTTCCTGGAAGTAATACATGAAAATTAACCCCCTTTATTACCAGCACAGTAAAGCAGCAGTACTCTAGTGTAATCCGTGGAGCAATGCCATTCGCATTGACGATAGCAGCAGCGACGCAACCTAGTGCCAGTAAACTCATGCGGCGCAGCAGCTGAGATTCATGTGCTTGGTACGCAAAGGGCATCAACTTCAAGCAGTGATATGTCGGCCATGTGAGCTCGGCTGGTGGCATGCTCCGTCGTGTCGCTTTCACATGCTCAAGTTTAATTACTCTAGAGCATCCAATCTCCGAGCTATTCATATTTAATTAACTTGGGAGTACATATCTTGCACCCTCAACATTAGTCATATCACACCGTGCACCCAAAGATGCAGCGCAGACCATTCCATCCACGTTTCAACAATTGCATTGGTGCGTTTGACGGCACATATGTCCGACTTACACTTTGGACACATGGCCACTTGCCATTTGTGAATCGCCACCATTACACAAGTTTCAATGTTTTGGTTGCCATTGATTTTGACCAAAGTTTTATGTTTATGTATGGGGGGAGACCCGGAGGCACGCACGATACAAAGATCTTGAGAGAGGCAAGGCGCTATCAAAGGGCTCGGTTTCTGCATACACTGTCAGGTGATTTTGTTTTTTCTAAACCATATCAGTTCTATATATATTTTCCCATTGTGATGTGAAATGCTAACATTTTCATGTTTATGTTGCAGGAAAATTTTACCTAGTTGACTCGCCTTTGCAAACGAGAAAGGATACTTGGCCCTATATCGTGGGTTGACATACCATCTGCCTAACTTCTACCGAGGGGCCTATGGGTATGCTGTAGTACTTCAACTATGTGCATGCGAAGGGTCGCTATGTCGTCGAGTGAACTTTCGCGGTGTGGAAGAGCAAATATCGCATTAATAGGGACATTCCAAGCTTTGACCTTGTCACACAGAACCAAATTGTGGTGGGTGCCATGGCCTTCACAACTTCCTCGTTGAACGTCATGACAATTACTACATTAGAGGTACCTCTATTGGATCATGTGGATATTTTGGGTGGATGGGGAGACGGAAGAAATGGATGGCCAAGGACACGAGGCATTTGTGGATGACCATGATGACATGGGCATGATACGCGATGTCATGGCAAGGGACATGTGGTCCTCAAGGCTAAGAAGGACACGAAGGTGAGCGATGTCTGTTTCATTCCAACCATGTATGTGTTTGTACATTTTAGTAGAGCCTATGGGACTGATATGTGTGACGTTTGCTAGTTATGGAGTGGTAGTTTGGCTTGAAATGTTTAGTCATGCCCTTTTGTATGACGTGCCTTCCTCTATGTATGTATCATTAATTCGCACTGTTGTAAATATTTGTTGTCATATCGGACTGTTAGCTAATTTGTCATATCGGACTGTAAGCTAATTTGGTTAATTTGATTATAATTATATGCTAAGGACTACATTTGTTGTATGTGTAATGGTCGATGAAGTTTCAGATCCAGTCTGCTGTCCATTGCTTTAGTTTATGCGCCATATGAGCAAATCAGTATTGCTTATAAGCAAATCAACATTGCTAATAAGTAAATCGATCAGCAGCTTTGCTCTTCAGCAAATAAGCAAATAAGTCGAAAAAACAGCTTCCTAGTGATTCTCGTCTCCTAGATCACTCTAGCAGAGTCTCTATCTTGTCCTCTAAATTTGGATCTCTCTCCTCGTCCTAATATTTAGAGATTCTCTTTCCTCACTCTATATATATTTATGTGGATAGAGATACCACTGAAAAGAAAACAGATATACGGAACGGATAATGATTTATAAAAGGTAAATAAGGAGTCGATTTTCAAAAACTCTGCTAGAGTTGACATATGCCTTTCTCCATCTTTTGCATAATATAACGTGTGCATGAAAAATTATAAACGTTATAACTAATACTCCCATAAATTATTCCCTATCCTACACTTATAATCTCACAAACTATTCTCTCTCTCACTCCATTCGTCAAGATATTTAAGCATTAATAGTATGGTCATTTCTTTTCTCTTTTTAAAACATTGTTAATCCTTATGCCTACTAAGATATATGCCTTGTAATGGTGTGCACTAGCCTACTATCCAAAGACTAGTGCAAAAATCCTCCATGGACCTCAAAGTTGAGGGCCCCATTTTTTTAACTTGGAGGCCACACGGGTTTCTTAGCACCGACCCTTTTTTTAGTTTTTTGCGCTGGTTTTATTTAAGTACCGGAACTGATATGTAGAGTGCCGGCTTTATAAGAATATCTGGACCGATTTTATTTAAGTACTGGCGCGGATGTATATGTGTCGTTTCGTAAATAAAACCGGCACATATAATCCTCATATCAGTGATGGTTTTTTTAATTAAAAACTGGTATAAATGAGCTTTTATTACCCGTCCACTTAAGAATTGGCACATATAAGAATATCTATGCTAGTTTATATGAATTGGCACTTATGTACCACTATATATGACCTCTTTTCGTTAGTGTAAACTCCGCCGCGCGGACAATGAACAGGGCGGGCGACGGGTGGAAAGGTGGTGCATGGGGAATTAGTGTCCTGAATGATATAGAAGAATCTCCCTACATACGACACAATCATAATGAAGGATCACTTGTAAAAACAAAGTATGTTAGCAAATAAGTCCAACCGTGTTGTATAAACCCTTGTATGAATTATGAATATGGTTATTTTCCCATTATTCATCTTTTACTAATCTCTCTCTCTCTTTCTCTTGGGAACAGCAGTGTCAACAAATCTTTTTACTACTCATAATTCATAATTCATATAGCCATACTATTCATCTTGGAAGATGTAGGGACAGATGGAGGAGCACAAGGCTATTAGGCTATGGCCACCGATCCATGTCATCCTTTTTTTATTGGGACTGCCAAATGGCCAGTGCACATTCCCCTATAGATTTACTAGGTTCACTGGGATAGATATTCTTGAAACTTCGAATTTTCTTCAATTCTTCCCCTTTATGTTTGGAATGATGTTTTTTTTCTTATTGAGTGGTGTTAAAATTGAATTGTTTCCTACAAGAGATTCCTGTGTTCCAAATAGACCTTGAACTAAATGATTACGGTGGGCCAGATTATAACGGCTTAGATTAAATAAAGTAAATTCTCACGTAGATTAGAGATCATGTAAATTAGAGAAAAATAAAAAGATCTTCATCGTCGGTTATAGTGGAACCAGATCTATTATATAATTAAAGCAGGAGCCAATGGAGCCACGACGTTATAAATCAAGAAAAAGAAAGGATCTACACCATTTATATAACAAGATGACAATTTATCATGAAAATTAAAAAATTATTGAGGAATTTTAAGGCATTAGATATATAAAGAATATTTTCAATGCAATTACAAGAGTGGAAACATTATTTTATTGCTTATATTTTTATTAAGCAATATTTGATGAATATATATATATAATATAGCAAAGAAGTAATATTTTTGAAAACCATTTGAATGTGGAATAATGGGCCGTCAGTACCGGTTGGTTGCACCAACCGGTACTGATGTCGCCTAGGGCAACCTCCCATTTGGCGGGCTGGGCTAAGGGGGCATCAGTACCAGTTGGTTACACCAACCGGTCCCTCAGTACCGGTTGGTTACACCAGCCGATATTGATGTCCCATTTGCCGGGCTGGGCTGAGGGCCCATTTGGCTGCTGGGCTGAGGGGACATCAGTGCCGATTGGTGTTATGACAGGGTACTGATGCCCCCACATATAAATATAGGAGAGGCTTCGGATACCCTCAGTCCAACCTCTCTCTCTCTCTCTCTCTCTCTCTCTCTCTCTCTCTCTCTCCCCCGACGCCGAAGACCTCCAGGCGCCGGCGTCGAAGACCCGTGTCGCCCCGACCTCCCAACCCACGCGACCCAACCCACGCGCACCGCCGTCCTCCTCGCCTCCGACGACCCCGCCCTTGGGTACGAACCGAGCCCTCTCTCTACTCTCTCCACTACTGTGCTTGTGCGCTTGGTAGCTATCTCGGCCGGCTCGCCGGCTGAAGGGGTCTTGGTGGTGGTGCTGGTGGTCTTCTTCGCCTTGGTCTCCGGTGGCCACGGAGTTGGTCGCTATGGTCCTGCTGCTGCATCCTCTGCTCCTTAGGCTTCTTCTTTGGCTCTGTCCTTCGTATCTCCGAAATCCTTCGTCGGTGGCTGCGTTTGTAGCACGGTGAATCTGATTTCTGGGGCAGCAAAACCTTGTGCTTTGCCTCGTCTTCGCCGGCTCGATTTCGGTGCTCTGTAAAGCTACTTTGTTCCTTCTTTTGTTTGTGCTGTTACTGTGCCAATTTGGGAATTTTGGAGAGCCCCTTGGTTTGGCCGAAGTGGCTATTTTCCATAATCGGGTTGCTGTGGAACCTGTGGTTATACCTTTTTATGCTCAATGATGATATGCTAAGTTGAGGCTCTGCTTATGTATTCATTTTGGTGGTTGGATCATCTAGTTAAGTAGTGATTTACTTGGTGTGTTTCAGTTTTAATTAATCTGTCTATACTTGTTGCTGCTGTTATGTGTGTGTGTGTGTGTGTGATGCTTGTTCCTGTCTATTGGCTGCAGCTCTGTTTTTGGTACCAGCTGTAGATGAGCCTTTGGGCTTGTCTTTGAGATAAATCTAGCTGTCCAAAATCTGTTAGTGTGCTGTGCTTCTCCTGTTGTTCAGTGTATATTGCTTAGACTGATTTAGTTTGACACCATACACATTCAGAAATATATATATATATAGAATGTTTTGTGGGCAGCAACTTGATATAGATGGTTGATTATTTCTGTGAACCCTAAGTTGAATCCTGCTAGAACATTTGATTCACAATAATTTGATATAAGTTTTGCCTATGAAACTATGTTAGTTAATTGGTGTTGAGGGGTTTTTTTTTAAGAAACCCATCATTTACTGCATTCTGAGAGCCAAAATTTAATAAAACCTGAGCTTAAATTGCTGTTTATATTCAGTTTATTATGCGGATTATCATGTCTCTTTTACTGCTAAAATTGTGGTTAATTACTGCTGCAATCAGTCTACTAGAACCATGTTTTGATAGTTTTTACCATGGCAATTTAATTATTATAGTGTCCTTAATTATTGTATTGTCTTTCAATGTTAGCCTCTGCAGAAGATTTTGATAAGATTTCTTTGTGATGATTTATACTCCATACAATTGCTCTATGATGATTATTATAACTGAAATCTTCTCTATGATTTTTTTGGGCTTAAGAAAATGGTTGATGATGATATTGATTTACTCCTGTTAAGTGTGATAGTTGATATATCTTTTAGGCACTGATTCAACCTACATGCAGCTTGCTTAATTCTGGAGGGGCAGCGAGTATATCCATTCCGACAGAATAAGAAGAGAGAACATTTGAACTCGCGGGGCTCGCCTGGGTTGCGCTACACGCTGGTGACGGAGAGCCCCGCGAGTTCAAGTGTTCTCACTTCTTGTCCTCAGTGAACGTGTTTAATTATTTCGGAATGATTAAACTCACTACCCCATTGCTTTTAACTTGTCACACACAGAAACACACACACACACACTGCTTGAATTCTGAATATGTATATGCCAATTTTATAGCAAATTTGAATTCCGAGATGTATATGTATATGCCAATTTTATAGCAAATTTGAATTCTGAGATGTATATGTATCATGTGAAATGTAATGTATATGAATTTTGAAATGTAATGTATATGAATTTTGAAATGTATAGTATATGTGAAATGTGTAAGTATACTTGTTGATAGTATTACGAACATCTTCCTCTACCCCATTGTCCTCATCGCCCGTCCTCCTCTACCCCCTCTTCCCCACCGCCCTCCTCAACGTTGCCGCCCGTCCTCCTCTACCCCCTCTTCCCTATCGCCCTCCTCGCCGTCGCCGCCCATCCTCCTCTATCCCCTTTTCCCCACCATTTATATATAAGTATATGTGAAATGTATAAGTATATGTAAAATGTATAAGTATATATGTGAAATGTGTAAGTATACTTTTGTTGATCTTTTTTCATTAATTTTCAGTGCCTTCTTCTAGCCTAAGAAATGTCGGGACTCGCAAAACGGAGTCGAGTCCCTTCTGTGCTTTACCTGTACTAGTCCCTGGATCAAGTAGCTAGTACATACAGATTCCAGATCTTTGGATCATTGCCCTTATAATTCGAACAAATATTACATCAAAGTACGAAATAAAGATACATCAGAGTACAAAGTTCAGACACGCAGGCCTTACACAACGGAAGTCTTAACAGTCTTCCATAACTCCAAATGAAAGAGAAAAAATTCAACAATCAATCCCACAGGCGAGCTGTAGCAGTGTCCTAGGTGTCGGAGAAATCTTTGTCTTGAATTCTGGCAGCGAAACCTTCATCTTGGTACATCTCCTCCTCGGGATACCAACGCTGATCACAACCTGCTCGTTGGAATGAGCAGCCCCGCATGAAAGGCGAGGGTGAGTATACTTTATACTCAACAAGCAAGGCTTTCTAAATGCAAGTAAGGTTTAGCGAGGGAAGGGTAAGGGTTCTTTTGCATAAAGCCAGTTTTACAAGTTTGCCTAAGATTTTATAAAACGGTTTGAAAAGTGTTGAGGGAAAAACAAATATTTGAATTGTTTTCTTTGAAATTCTGGCCTCAACCGGTTTTGCCCAACCTGGCTACTCACGGCACCCACCGTGCAATACCCTCATCGCTCACAGCACCCACTGTGAGGAGAGAAAACAAAACACACGACTGTGATCGTGGTTCTCCTTTAAAGCACCATTTCAAAAAACAAATAGATAAGAAGTACCATGAGGCAGCTCCCCGTCGTCCGCCTTTGACCGTGGGCACGGCTATCATGATAGTTGTACACTCTATAGAGGTTGCACGGTTTACCCATGCGACGTGGTTCTTCCTAGGGTGCCCCCAAGGAAAAATGATCACCACAGGGCCTTTCTCCAACATCCTCCTAGTTAAGGCATTCTCGCTAAGGTTTTCACTACAATGCCCCTCTTGCGCCAATAAAACAACACCGATTGTCTACTCCACCGACTGGAATGCCAAAGCCAGGAGTCCGAAGGATACTCAACCAGGGCCCGCCATACAGGCACACATGGTCGCACTGTCGTACTTAGCTCGTCTACCTCAAGGAATCGGTCCTTAGGGACCAGGGTGGTTCCTACACTGGCCCAAGTCTCGTGCTTGCTGCACCAACGTTGCAACCATCCACCCCGATCAGGTTTTACAAAATATTTTTACCCGATAGCACCTACTATCCCAACTATGCCCATTTTGAAACACGATAATTTCAACTGTCTTTGGAAATCATTAATTAAACAAGCATTTGATATTATCATAATGAATCCAATTTTAATATGATTGCAACTGAGCATAGCTAATATGTGAAAAACCTATTTTCAAGGGATGGCAATATTCAAAACTAAATAATTTAGTCCTAGGGCAGCAAGGTACAAGTTTAATAAGATAATATTAAATGGGATTTTAACTATGGTTAACAACTAGCATTTTTCTATATCTTTAATATAGCATGCAAGTTAACAATTCTAGGGAAGTCTTTTATAAACATAGGTAGCGAAGTTCAGCACTTGCCTTGATCAGCGTAACCTTGGCGGTCTTCCGGAGGATTGATCACAAAACTATCGCCGCTAGATCCTAACAAAGGAATTAACAAAAATAAACACACAAAAATAAAACATGAAATGATATGCATGCTCATGATTATGAAAAATTTATCTCAAATAGGTGCATGTAATCATTCTGAGCAAATAATATTTATTTACAAATTGTTAAAATGAAATTATCAAAATAACAAATTAAGGGCATTTATCATTAATATATAAATTAAGAAGAAAATTATATATGCTCAATAAATCATAAAAATTTACTAAATGGTAGAACATATTTTTACAAACTTCATGGAACTTATTTTGTAATTTTTGTATTTGTACAATTAAAGTTATGAATAAACAAGGTTATTGTTTGTTTAACAAAATTAGAAAAGAAATCGGCCGACGGCTTGGCCTAGAAGCTGCCTGGGCCGGCGCTCTAGCCAAGACATACGCGATGATGCGGCGTTCTGACTAGCGGCCTAGCATAGCGGCGGCAACACGGCCCGCTTAGCGCGCGGGCGTTCAAAGAATGTGGCGCAATTTCAATGGCGGAGCAACAAGGCCTCACGGACGGCGGCCAGCGCAATGAGGCGCCCAACGGAGTGCAACGCGGCGGCGCCCATCTGGCGGTCCACTGGCTGCGCGTAACGCGGCTCGGCAAGCGACGAATACAAGGCGACAACGCAAAGAAGAATGTGGCGCAAGACGGCAATGAGCAATAAGGCTCCTCATGGAGGCGGCTTAAAGCAGAAGGCAATTTAACGGCGCACAACGCGCGGCGCGGCCAACGCGGCAAAGCAGCGGCGCCTGGCGTGGCGGATGCGCAGCGGTGGTCGGCCTAGCTTTGCGCAAGCGCATGGCCCACCTGGCCTAGATGGCGTGGCGGGCGGCGCCGGCAAGATCTCGCCGGCGATGGCTCTAAGCGGCGGCGCGGACCCCGAAACGATGCGCCCGGACCGGAGCATGCATAGGAACAAAAAAGGAAGAGGAGGAGCTCACCGAAACAGCGCCAAAATCAAGGAAAAGAGAAAACTCCGGCGAGGTCTTCGGCACGCGATTCCCGAAGCTACGGACCTCGGATCCATGAGTTCCTAGGCAAAATAGAACCGTGAGGAAAAACTCTAGGACGTCCCGGAACAGTTTTGAAAATGGATACTTATGGCTGAATCGAAGAAAAATGAAACGAGAAAAGGAGGAGCTCGGCTGGGAGATCTTGAGGGAGACAGGGAGATGAGGGGGGTTTACTAGCGATTAACACCACTAATGGCAAGTAATTGAAGCCAATAGGGGTTTCATGGATGGATTAAGGCAAAGGGGGTTAGGGAGTGAATGAGGGGAGGTTAGGGAGTGAATGGAGAGGGGAGTTTGCTGCATGCTGTACACACAGGGAGAGATGAAAACAGAGGGAAGAGGGAAAGAGAGGAGAGGTAGAGAGTGAGAATGACATGTGGGGTCAGGGATTAGGGAAGTATTTAAAAATTACTCTTTCCTGATTTTCTCTTTTAAAAACCAATTTACAAATATAATTTTATTTCCTCTTTTGCAATTTAAATACTTTACTTAATTACTTCCCAAAATTATTTGCAAACAACTCAATTAATTTTTAAAGTTTTCATTAAACAAGTAACATATTGATTTTTAAAAAAATTATTTTATGTAAAAATTATTTTAATGCAATGCAATGCATAATGCAAATGAATTTTTTATTTTTGAAAATGAGGATGTTACAAGAAACAACGATGGCGGGCGAAGGATTTGATGGAGACGAGTTCATGAGAAGTTTGATTGCGGGAGATGATGTTTATGAGGTGGGGGATCGTGAACCCACCCTCGTGGATCAACCCAAGGCCACGGAGACCGCTAAGGCCGCAGAGTCCGCTGAGGCTGCAATGGTAATTAATATGAATGCATATATGCTGGTTCCACTATCATGCCAAGCCAACATTCTAACCCTTTCATGATTGTACCATATTTTCAGATCAGTCAATCGAGTAGGCAATCACATCAGTGAGGTCCAAGTAAGAAGTCGAAGGCAAGACATGTTATCACCAAAGTCGGCGATAACGACCAACCTCTTGCACCCCTAGGGGCGCTTAGGAGTTCAATTTGGCATGCGGCGTCCACGTCAGGGACCACGTGCCAATTAACATCGCAAAATGGGAGAAAGTCCCTGAAGATACGAAGAACATGATCTGGACCGATATGAAGGAGACATTCACC
The DNA here is from genome assembly GCA_036346145.1 of Olyra latifolia. NCBI lineage: Eukaryota > Viridiplantae > Streptophyta > Magnoliopsida > Poales > Poaceae > Olyra > Olyra latifolia. The sequence continues at coordinate 49,997,359 of CM070524.1, read as the reverse complement.
TTTCCCTAAGGGACCAAAGAGAAGGTGAAGAGTTACGCGTTGAAGAAGATGGCCATCGCATTCCAGACATTTAAAAAAGAAGTTGAACACGGACTATATCAAGAAGAACCGAACGCCCGACTTCAATAAGTACCCAAAGTTGTAGGATCACTAGGATGCGTTCGTGAACTATAAGAATTCGAAAGAAGGTCAAAGTTTGACTAGAAAGAACAGGCAGAATGCATAGAAGAAGCAATACCACCACCGCCTCAGCAATGGTGGTTACTGCCAGGCGATGCCTAAATGGGAGAAGAGGGAACAGGAACTGCTGGCAAAGGGTGTCACACCCACGACAATGGAATGGCCAGACAGAGCGAAGAGTAGGTTCTATGCTCACGGCAGCGGCCTTGACGATGATGGAAACGTGGTGTTCGGGAAGGTGCTGACAGATGTGGCCAGAAGACTTGTAAAGTCAATCGAGGACTCTTCCTAGGGCACCTTTGTGCCAAACAGGGTGAACGACGAGCTAACAAGGGCCCTACAAAACCCAAAGCACCCTCGACGTACACGAGGCGTTGGCATCGTTCCGTGGAAGATTGGTTTCGCTAAGGACGCCCATACCTATAGGAGTTGGGTAAGAAGCAAGTCCTGACAGGCACAGCAGATCCTAATGCTTGAAGAACGGCTGAATCAAAAACAACAGAGCATGAAAGAAGAGGTCTAAAGACAAGTGCAGTTAACCATGAGCCAATGGCTAGATATGGGCCAGGAACCTTCTAGTAATCCAGACGTCATTAACCCCTCAAGGCGGTGGAGCAGCTGTGCTTTTGGTGGGCTGCACGAAGCGGACTTGGGCCACTGGCCCGTAGACGACATCACGCAGCGGACACCTTGTGAGCTACACGTTCAAGCGAAGAACATCTCCTTCAAGGCGGCTCACGGCATGGCTCAGCCAGTGGAGCCGGGGCAGGTCATCCTTGGCCAGCAGATACCGTCGGGCTACTCCAAGGTCTCGGTGGAGCAGGTATGGCCAAGGTACGAGGACCTTGACCTCGACATTCCCGGAGGTGACAAGACTAGGAAGTTAGGAGAGGCAGTACACAATTTCATCCTACGGCGCAAGAAGTACATCATTTTTTGAGATAACATGAATGTGTCCTCTCCAACACCTTCATCACCTCTGGCACATAAGTGGTCCGTCATCACCTCCATCACCTCCACCGTCACCAAAGAAGATGCCCCCCCAGAAGAAACCCGTCTCTTGCACCAACCCCCGCACGTGAAACTCCAACTCCAACATCGTCGCCCAAGACAAGCCAGCCAACTCAGCCAGCAGCTTGCAAGAAGATGGGGTCCACCCAATCCAAGAAAATGGTTGCACTTCCAAAGCAGGCGTATGATATGACGGAGGAGGAGACCAACAAGGTAGTTAGAGCCGAGGTCACTAAATTTTTTAAACCCAACTCACCAGAGAAGAAGGTTTAACCTGGTACGGAAGAATTTCTAAAAGGCTTGAGGACAATTAAAAATTTGAAGGATAAAAAGCAAAAACCCCGTGTCTCTGACTACGAGCGCACATTGGTTAAGGAAAGCTACAAAAAGAAGACGTTATAGGAGACGACGTCATCAGCTGAGCAGAAGGCTAAGGAGATGCTAAAATTCATCGAAGAAACTGGTCTTAACCCAGATCAAATATTATGCGACATGAAGATTGAAGTTGCACAAGTTAGATGGCCATTTACACCGGGAGCTTCATTGGTTAGGCGTGAGGAGCTTGTCCAGCTACCAATTAACAAGGATGCGCCAATTCCATGAATGGTACCTGGATGCATTCTAGCATGGCCTAGCGTCATTTGCCGTCAAGTACAAGGAACAACATTTTTTCATGGCGATAGTGAATTTTATGTCGACTGGCACGTAATGTACAATCTATACCAGACATACGCCCTCAACGTGGCCATGTTGAGTTGCTGAACTCTGTAAGTGTCTTATTTAATTGCAAAAATTCACCGTGCGAGCCCTTGCACTATACTAACTTGCAAACCTAACTAATTTCTTCTTATGTAGAATGGAGATACAAAGATGCAGAAGGGAGGGCATTTTCTACAAAGGCTTTCTTGACCCTTTAGTTATCAATGAGACGACTGTTACAAGCTTCCCTACCGATACAGAGACCAACATATACAAGGGGCTAATGGGTCAAAGATATCAGTCAAGGATACTTCTACCCTACAACTTTGAGTACGTGTTTTCATACCGCCTTGTTCTAATCCTTTTCCATAACACGATGTTAGAACTAATTAGTTATCTACGTTGACATATATATGTACAACTTTCACTGAATTCTTCTCATTATCGAGCTACATCGTAGCATGATCACAGTTATGGACTCGCTGAGAAAACTAGTTGAAAAGTACCAAAACTTGATCGACATGCTCAACTGGTATTCTTTTTCCTTTCATTATTGTGCTTGTTCTACTTCACTTGAAACAAATTATAATCATGTTCAATTCATAATCACGTGTGTAGTGCATTCGCACGGTTCCGTACTAAAACCGTGGGCGAATTCAACGAGGAATTCGATATTACACTTGCCTCTCGAGTACGTATGCCATCATGCTAGCTTTTTAGTTAGTTAACTTCATTTCCATACATCCATTTCACGCTTTCAGCTTTTTTCACGTCAGCAGTCGGGCAACAATTTATGCGGCTACTATGTATGCCAGTTTATGCACATCCAGACCGGAGGTGCTAACCGCTTGCAAGGTTCGTCGGATTTCTCGCCGGCGCGAGTGAGAGCAATCCAAGAACAACTCGTCGGCTGGATTTATGATGAGGTCGTAAATCCAACAAGCGAGTTTCACGATCCAACGTCAAATAGGTGGGGCCTTTCGATAAAGACTGGGGAACTATCGGGATCGATATCTACGGCTACCAAGAGCGATGCACATAAAAGATCCCGATGAACGTTATGTAATTAAAGTTAAAATGAATGTTATGTGAACTGTATATGTATACTTATATATAGGCATGATTGATTAATTGTGATACATATTAGTTGTAATTAAAGTTGTTAATAAAGTTCTGTGATTTAATTATCAGTTAATTGTGCATGATCGATTATATGTGCTTTTTAATTAATTGTTACTTAACACACACACACACACATATATATATATGTAATATTAGACTTAACACACACAGACACATATATAATATATATTACCTCACACGCATATATATATTATATATTAAATATTAAAGCTCGTCTGCTGTAGAGGGGGCGCTAGCTCATCAGTACCGGTTGGAGGCACCAACCGGTACTAATCAGTAGCTCATTAGTACTGGTTGATGCCTCCAACTGGTACTGATAGTAGCTCATCAATACCGGTTGGTGCCTCCAACCGGTACTAATAGTCCTCACAAGCTAGTGCCACCTCTGTACCGATACTATATCAGTACCGGTTGGTGGAACCGGTACTAATGCCATTGGGCATCAGTCTCGGATGGCCTGTACCGGTTCAAAAACCGGTACTGATGGCCGTTTTGAACCGGTACTATGGCTAGGCTAGATCTGTAGTAGTGAAATGCCATCATTTAACAAATCAAATCCCCACTCACGTAATAATGACGGTAGTATAGGTGGCATGATTAAACTTTACAAACGAGGGATATATAATAGGTTGCATACACGAATATAAATAGCGGTATCAGCTCTGGCCTGCATTATTATACCTGAAAGAGATTCATAGTACCGTTACACAACGAGATGGAGCGAAGATAGTACACTACAAAGGTAGCGTGTTATTTGTTGAATCAGATACACTGGATATCTGATTGGTGCTGACGCTGAAGTACCGGGGATCATAGCTTAGCGGCACCATTCTTTGAAAGTTGGTGTCTCGACTCCGATGTTCTTCATATCTCTTATGTTTGCTGGTTACACAGGTCAGCACACACCAGTTATTAAGAGAACTGTCCAATATAAATAGCAATATAGTATGCATTGCAGTCGTCCAAAAGCAATGTAACTGTGACCAACAGTCTAGAGAAGGGGTAAGGTGCTTCGGTTGTCAAACCCACCACCCATTTTTATTGGGATGTGTTATAATTGTGGAGCCGAATTATCAGATTCACACGTTAATCAGGTCTTTCAAAAAGGCCAACAGTTTGCTGCTTGACCTACAGCTGGATAGGGGAAATATCCAGCTTTCTTACACAGAATCCAGAAACAACTCAGAATGAAATTCCATAATGTTCCATTGATCTGTGCTACGCATATGATATATAGAGACTACCAAATTCATAGTTTGTGTAGATTTAGAAAGCTATGTACTACTCCCGCCTGTTCAAAAAAAAAAAATGTTTTGGACATCGACACGGTCTCCAAAATATAATTTTCATCACTAACTACTATTGCAATTTATATACAAAATCCACTAAAATTACGTTACTATGAAAGTGCTTTCTAAGACAAATCAATATGTATGGTTTTTATGTGTGCAACCTAAATAGTTCAAAAGATAATTCATAAATAAAGATTTAAAACTTTGACTTGCATGTATCTCAAACATCGTGTTTTTGAGAACCGAAAGGAGTAACAATTTGTAGACACTATCACCACCAATGTCCCCCAATGAGTTTAAGTAGCTCTCTATCACAATTTGTGCAGTCTTTAGATACAACTACCATACATTTTAAGTTCATGAGTCACACAAGGTAAAATAAAGATAAAAATATAACACAGTTGTTTAGATATAGTTGAGACACGCAAATCCTCTATCACGTGGCAGAATGCTTTTATGCCCTTGACATGTGGATCCATCGCTGGTGGGAGTTAAATGTTAGGGCCATATAGACACTCTGCCTTACCACAGAGGATACTTGTCCCAATGCATAGAGCTTCCTATTTAAGTTCCCTCTGATGTGAAAGTTTCCTCAAATTACCAAGACCCAGCCCTCCTCGCAGATATAAATGTTATGAACTTACAATATGAAGAGTAGGTAGAGACATAATATTAAATGAAAGGAGCAGCACTCACACAAATGCACTTCTGGCTTAGCAGTAGTTGTTGCATCAGTTATGACAGTAACTTTCTCATAGTCCAGCGCGACGGCGTCATAGACGGTCTCGCGAACACAGTTCGGTGTCTGAAGCCCTGTGAGGCCAACACATATGCACCTAAGTAACATGATTTTGTACCATTTGGTCTTGTTTACCAAGCGATTAATAACAGAGAAATAATTAACGATCAACCTGACAGGATTAATTAATTAACGAAAACGAAAAACCTCCTACCAATTCTCAGTGCTTACCAAGAACAACCAGGTTCTTTATCCCTGAAGTTTTGAGGACAGAATCGAGAGGCGTGGCCATGAAAGCACTGAACCGTGCCTTCACCAGCTTGTACTCCCCTTCTTCCATGGCAAGCCCATCGGCCAGCTCCGCACCTTCCGAGCCCTTCGCCGCCGGACCCTTCCCGCCGGAGTAGAGGTGCCGGCGGAAAAGCTCGACGTCTCTCCCATAGGGGTCATGCTCTCTGACGACCTACATAGCATTACACTAGCTTCATCTTCATTCGATCTCAGCATAGCACCAGCAAAGATGATGCAAAAACGATGAGATACGAGACGGCTGACCCAGACGACGAAGATGCCGCGCTCCCGCGCGACGGCGACGGCCGCCGCGACGGTGGGGAGTATGGCCTCGGCGCCGGGCATCAGCGACGGGCTGCCCATCGCCGGGTGCACGAAGTCCTTCTGCGACAGCCGATCGTCAGAATCCACCGAAAGCAACGTACGTCAAGAAGCCGGAGCAGAGTTGCATCCAAGGAAAGCAAGAACCCTAACCTGCATGTCCATGACGAGCATGGCCGTCTCGCTCCAGTTGCCGCCGGCACCGGCCGCCGCCACCTGCTCGCTGGGACTCATGGACGGACACGAGCACGAACACTTGTTTGTTGCTACCGGAGGATAGGAGAGACGGCTCGTCTGGAGGTTGTGTAGCAACCACCCGGACGACAGAAATCACTCAAAAGCAGAAGCAGAACAGTACAATCGAGTTCAGTACAGTTGGTAGTTGGAATAGTTGGTAGCCTCGTACTCTTGGCATGTGAATATGTGACTCGATGAAATCAGGGACCTCTCTATGGCTCAAACCAGGGACCTGCTCACATGCTTGCATCAGTTCGACGCCTCGGCACCGGGAAAACCTTTCTCGGTTTAGTTTTTTTACCGGAGGAGACCAGTAAGACTGTTTACCGGTGGTAACCGGATTTTTTTTAATAATTATCTAAAAGAAGCAGAAAAGAATAAGGGATAAAATCTGTTGCCAAATTCCTATCTAATCCTGTTTTTATCTCTAATCCCTATCTCTATCTTCCCTATTCTCGGATCTACCTCTAACTCCCTTAAGCACCCTATAAAAGAAGCCGCGCGTCCGGCCTCGCGCATACGTGCAGACACCCACGGAGGGAGACGGTAGAAAAACACAGAGCTTTACACGGAGGACAAATCGATCCAATCAAAGGCAGCAGCCAGAGCACGGACGGAGACGGCGGAAAAACTCACATCCGGAGACGGTGGAAAAAGATACGCAGACGAGAAGACAGATCGCGTTGCGCGAGGACGAAGCTTCGAGGCTATTGACGCGCAAGAGGAAGAGGGAAAAAGGTATATGCACACACGTCGGTTGGGGTGCCTCTGGCCCCCATGACCTCCTCCTGACATGTCTCTTCTTTCCATCCCTTAATCCCCTCTCTCTTTTATTTTCTCTGCCACGTCCAATTCATCTGGGACCCGCTGTCTTCAACTCTCCTACACTGATCTGCTTTGGCCTCTTGCTTTTTCTTGCATCACGTGGCCCTTCTCTGGCCTTTTTCCCTGCCCGATGAAGTTCTGCATGCATGTCTCACAACACATGCACATCAACAAAAAATATATATAAAAGAAAGAGGAGGGCGCCATGCAGGCATGCAGATTCCTCTCTTCTCTGTCTTTCTTTTTGATCTGCTACTGCGCCTTCTTCTACTTTTCCTGGCTTCTCCTAGATGGCCGGAGGTCATCTCGCTTACACACCCCAAAACCACCGGCCGCCGGCCTCCTTGCACTCCGCCCAGGCCGCCGCCGCCCGTGGCCACCGCCGCCTCCGCGGGTTTACCTCTGCCACGCCACCGCCAGGCTGGCTCCCTTCGCCTCCGGACCGCCGCGCCCGCCGCCACAGGCCGCCGCGCTCATCACCAGGCCACCTCGCCGCCGCGCCGCCGCCCTCAGGCCGCCGCGCCGCCGCCAGGCCGCTAACTCGTCGCGCCGCCGTCAGGCTAGCTCTCTCTGCCTCCGGACCGCCGCGCCCGCCGCCATAGGCCGCCGTGCTCACCACCAGGCCGCCTCGCCGCCACCAGGCTGGCTCTGTCGCCGCCAAGCAGCTGGTCCGCCGCGCCGCAGCCTCCGGGCCGCCGCGTCGCCGCCAGGCAGCTAGGCCGTCGCCACACCGCCTCCTGGCCGTCGCTCCGCCGCCCAGTCCCCGCTATGCACCGTCCGGCCTTTGCCCGCCCCCACGACCGGCCTCGTGCCGCCAGCGATCCGCGCACCGACCGGCCCCGCGCCCAGCTTTGCGTTCAGGCGCCGCCCACGCTTCACGCGCTGCCCGGCCCCCGACCGGCCTCGTGCTGCCCGCGCTCCGCGCGCCGCCCGGTTCCGCGTCCGGCTTCGCGTCCAAGCACCGCCCGCGCCCCGCGTGCCGCCCGGCCCCGCGTCCAGCACCTGCATTCGGCTTCGCGCGACGCCCGCGATTCGCGCACCGCCTGGCCCCGCGATCGGCCTCGCGTCACACGCGCGCCGCCCGGCCCGCGTCCGGCCTTGCGCCTCCAGGCCCCGTGTCGCGCTCCGCGCATCTAGCTCGGCGTAGCCTGTTCTCGTGCCGCTCCCTGCGCGCCGCCTGGTCTCGTGCTAACGCCCTGCGGCCGTGCTTTCTGGTGTCTTCCACGGCGCATGCTGCGCCAATGCACTTCATCTACGCCCCCGGCTCGATTTTCCCTAGCCGCATCGTCCTTGGCCACGCTATTCGCCGCCTCAGGTGCCGCTCCAGCCTCGTCGCTTTCGTCTACAATCGGCGCTGAGCCATTCCTGCGCTAGCATCCTGGCCAAGAAACATCTCGGTCACGAAGCCACTGATCTGAAGTTCTCAACGAGAAAGGTGCTGTCAAGCAGACATAGCACATCGGGCATACCAGGCCATCATTAAGCTGGAGCCTCGCAGTCAAAGGCGTTCCCAAAATTAAGCCCTCTCCAGTGGTTCACAGAACATGGACATGCGTACATGTACGAATGAACATGATATTAATTAGTCCATGTCAATTAGTAAAGAGCTAATGCGTGGTTTGTGGTAGTGCATGATTCATGAGCATGTATAAGATTCTGTGACATATCAAAAGGATCCCACAAACTTGCAGGCGGCCTACAAGTGTTAAAGATTCAGTATCATTCTTTCCCTGCTACCAATACAATGGAAAAAAGCCTCAGTTTCATGATACTATGTCAACCACTCCATCCCTAAGCGACGGCTATCCCGCTCAGAGGAAATTCCAACACAAAGAAGCTCTTCACCAACAATTTTAAAGTTCAGCCAGTTCCCAGACAACCGCTCTCCCAACCATTCAAAGTTCGGCGACTTTCTCGGACAAATCACCTTAAGACATGCTACACCAACATCAATTTCGATGGTCAAGATTACCTCAATGTCCACACCCAAGACTGGACATGCGAGAATGTCTCCGACAACACCAGCAAAGTCGTCAATTTCAAATCCAAACCAAGTGCAGAGCCGTGCACCTCATTCAACACCAATTTCAATGTGGCGCTTGACGAAACAAGATCAAGCGACACGGGCGGGCGGAGCCAAACAATCAACAGCTCCGTTAGGCATCACGTGGGCCCGATCTACCCCACGTGTTCTGCCATCGCCACATTGAACTACACCAACAAACACGGTGATCCACAAAACGAAGAAGAGAAGAAGATGACAAAGCAGCTTAATTGGAGGTATTCCGCGTATCAGCTCGTAGATGTAATTAATTGGGAGATCTTCCGAGGCCCCAGAATCCAGAACCCCTACAATCATAACTGAAGTCTACAGCGCGCAACCTTTCTACGGGAACCTGTATTTTATTGCAATAATAAAATATAAGCATTTCTGTTCTCTTTCTTTCTTTTGTGTATTTTTATACACTGGCACGCCTGTGAAAATCTTTTCTCTTTTAAATTTTCCTTGCGAACACCGGTGAAGGTTTTGCTCTGAAGATTTGCCAATGATTTAGTCTCAAATATGTGAGAATCTAGTTCCATTTCATGGTATATATTGCTTTGCTGTTTTTCAGTTTGAGGGAGGCTTACGGCGATGCCTTTGAGGTTAAAGATCTTAATCTTTTTTTGTTGAAATTGACCATGACCTTGGCAAGCTGTGGAATCTAATGCCTTGATGCATGATGAGAGAACATTTGAATGTTCAAGAGCGTTATGTAGTTATTAAATACTAGTTATTAAATATGAAACATAAGGTGGTCAATGATGGTGTGTGTGCAAACCTGTATAGCTTTCTCCAGAAATGTATAGCTCCCTGCCCTTGTACTGTGGGAACTTTTCAAGCCACCTTTGCAAGAAAACCATATTGTCCATTGCTTCATTCATTCAGTAAACAAAAGTTAGACCTGAAAATAATTCACAGTTTTTTTACTTTGTCATAGTGTTAATTCCATGTTTTTACTCTGTCATAGTGTTAATTCCCTGTTTTTTTATTTGCTGGTTATTGGCAGGAAGCATTGAGAATGTGTGGACCCATGGCCAACCAGTAGGAAATGGATTCAAATGCTTCTATTGCTTAGAGACATTGAATGGAGGAGGTGCTACCCGCTTGAGGAAGCATTTGGGAGGTATTTCAGGGAATGTAAGAGCTTGCCCCTCTGTGCCTTTGAATGTTCGTGCAGCAATGAGAAAGTGTGATCGGGCAGGAATTGTACATAGGAGACAACAACAGGAGCACAAACTAAGAATTGAGGCAGAGATTTTTCAACAGATGAGTCAGCCAATTGATGTGGACAGCGATGACGATGTGCAATAGGTGATTGCATCAAACAAGGGTTCTAGGGGCAGTGGTAATGTTGTAGGTAGCAATGCAAGTGGTAGTGCTTGTAGCATGGGCAGAATTCAACATTTACTCCACAATGCTAGGGTTAGCAGCCAAGGGTTTGATCGAGATATAGCATGAGGCAGAGCTCCTGTCCAATCTCAGGTGGATATTGCTTTCAATGTAAAATCGCAAGATCAGATTGGACAAGCTTGGACAAAATGGTTTTATGCAAATGATATACCCGGTGTTAAAGCTAACTGTCCGTACTTTATTGGAGCGATGAAGCATACTCAATAACTTGGTAAAGGTGGTCCAATTCCTAAAGGACAAGATATTGATGGGCCTTACCTAGAAAAAGAACTTTGAGGAAATGCAAGATCAAGTGGAGAAGTTCAAGGAAGATTGGCAATTTGGCACACGTATGGTGTAAAAGTCATGTGTGACTCTTGGACTGGTCCAACACAAATGAGCATTGTGAATTTTATGGTATATTGCAATGAGCGTATGTTTTTCCATAATTCTATGAACTGAATTGAACTGTTTAAAAAAATTCCCGATAGAAATTTGGAACTGAACTGTCTGTTTTAAAAAATCGGCCGGTTTCATCCGATATTTTCTGATAAATTATTCTATCGGTGTTATCGGCTCCCCAGGATATTTTTTGCAAACTGATAATCCCTGTTAAGAATACATGATGCTAAATAGGACAAATATAGTATCATTTCGCCCTTCTAACATTATCTCTAATTTTGGAATGAAAATTATCAATTAGAATATGGAGTCTGGATCAATGACAATGTGACCTGGATTGAACTCGGTACCTTTATCATGAGCCATTGTTTTTTGTACATATACATCTTCGACTCTAATCTCAACACTGACATCATCGTGGGCCTCTTCTCCTTATCCACCTAGCTGCTCATCGTTTCTGCTTGCATGACCACCTTGATCCGTGTTTGGCCCGCGAGACGTCTCGCTAAAATAATTCATCAAATCTACATATGAAATCATCCCAGGATCAAACAATTTCACAAATAATTTCGCAGCTACAAAACACTCGTAGATGACAGATATAACAAATCATGTCAATTATGAATTAGATTATCTCATTTTAGTTGTTTTAGACATATCCTCGCTGCTGGCTGCCGCCTTCAACAACGACGCGAATACCTGATCACGCTATTAACTCAGCCACTTGTGCTAGGTGCAGGAGCATCAGATCAGGCGATCAGCACAGCAGGCAAGCACCGGGCTGGTGGGAACAAGGAATCAGGGCTGGGCAGCGGCAACTGAAGATATCAACAGTAGCTAGTGGGAAGTGGCTGCTAATCAGCTAATATATATGTTACTAGCGGAAGGAGCGCGCGATTGCATGCGTTGTTAGCTATTGTACCCTATTTTTTTCTTGTTTCTTGTGCTCTATTTTTTTATGTTTTGTTAGGGTTTGCAAATAGAGGTAAATGCAAAAGAAACAGACAGACAACCACTGCAAAATAGGAATAAATACAGATTAAATATTTTGTAATTCTAAAAAAGGAGAAATCCAAACTCTTTAGTCATCTCTCTGTAGAGCCATGGTGTAATCTCTGCAAGAGTTTTTTTGGAATTTTTAAATATCATAGGAAAAAGGAAATAGAAAGAAAAATATGCTACAATAGGCAATGGAGACAAATTTTTTTGTTAATGTAAAAAAAAGCAAACTTTTTATGGGTCTTTCTTATGTACACATGGTTGCATGTTTGGAATTTTTTTTTCTTTTTGCGATTTTAAAATGGCCTAAAAAAGAAAGTAGAAAAGGAAAAAAAGGAAAAATTTTCTAAAAAAAACTCATTTTTTTATGGGTCTTCCTCGTGTAGACATGGTTCCACTTTTGTCAAGTTTCTAATTTTTTAAAATTCTAAACAGCGGGAAAAATAAAGAAGGAAACTAAAAAATAAAAAAGTAAACTTCTTACATGTCTTTTTCATGTACTTTTGTCAAGTTTTTATTTTTTGAAATTCTAAATAGGGGAAAATAAAGAAGGAAATTAAAAAATTAAGAAGTAAACTTTTTATATGTCTTTCTCATGTAGCCATGGTTCCTTTTTGCAAGTTTCCTATTTCTTAAAAAATTTTAAATGGCCTAGAAAAAAGAAAGAAGAAAAGTGGAACCATCCCTAGGTGAGGAAGATAAATTTTAACCTTTTTTAAAAAAATTTCAACTTTAAACGGGCTACAAAAAAGAGAATAGGGGAGGAAAAAAGAAAGCAATTTTTTTAAAGTTGAAAATTTTTCAAATTTCAAAAAAATTTTGAAAACATACTTTTGTCAAGTTTTTAATTTTTTAAAATTCTAAACAGGGGAAAATATAGAAGGAAATTAAAAAAATTAAGAAGTAAACTTTTTATATATCTTTCTTATGTATCCATGGTTCCATTTTTGCAAGTTTCCTATTTTTTAAAAAATTTTAAATGGCCTAGAAAAAGAAAGAAGAAAAGTCGAACCATGCCTAGGTGAGGAAGATAAATTTTAAGGTTGAAAATTTTTCAGCCTTTTTAAAAAATTTCAACTTTAAACGGGTTACAAAAAAGAGAATAGGAGAGGAAAAAAGAAAGCGATTTTTTTAAAGTTGAAAAATTTTCAAATTTCAAAATTTTTTTGAAAACATTCAAACTTTTTATGGACCATGCAGCCGTGGTTCCATTTTTACAAGTTTTACAATTTTTTTGAATTTTTAAACGGCCTAGAAAAAGGAAAGCGGAAAAGGAGAAAAAATTAAAAAAAATGGAGTGCAGTGCGTTGGGTGGGATTTGCGACCACTGCACTGAGAGCTTGCTGCGCTAGCCAACCGGGCAAACCACCCACGTGGTTGGAAGGATTGGCACGGAATTCCTTTTATACTAACCGCGCGAACGGACGGCTGAATCTCATTTCGGCATGCGATCGGATGGCCAGCGTCCATCGGGCCGATGTGGCCACGACATGGCTCGTCTTTGCGCTTTATATATAAGATAGATGTTGCGTGAGTGTGGCTGAGGCCTTAGATTGTCCCTGTTAGTCATAATCTTGTTGTATAATAAGTTTGCATCGATATTGTTAATTTGTGATCCAAATTATGGATTTTCTTATTAAGATAGAGCTCTAGTCCTATATGGACTCTGTAGTCCTACACAGACTCGTTTAGATATACCCCTATAAATACTCCCCTATAGCCATAGGATAGATCAAGAAGTTTTCTCTCCACAGTTCATTATAATTGCTCTGCTGTAACTCTCTAACACATATAGTGATTTCGTCTTCGTGTGTCCGTGGTTTTTTCCCTCAAAGGTTTTTCACGTAAAAATCTCGTGTCTCTCGTTCTCTATTTTTGTGTTTGATTTTATAACAAGTGGTATCAGAGCACAGATTTGATCTGTTACTAAGGACACGAGTTTAGATCGGAATTTCTTTAGATCTGTTTTGGTGGCCTTGGAAGCCGATATATCGATCTCGCCGCCTGCCGTCAACCCGAAGAGCCGTCGTTCCTGTGTGCTGTCAGGAATGACAGAAAAATCATGTATCAATCAGAAAACATCAATCCTAGGGATGGCAACGGGTCTATACCCGTCGGGTATAAACACCCCAGACCCGTACCCACGAAACAGAAGAATCCCCGATAACATGCCCATACCCGCTCTCGGGTACAAAATTTCCCCATACCCATACCCGTTGGGTATTTTTCACCCGTCGGGTACCCAACGGGTTACCCATACCCGTCATCCAACAGCGAAACCCTAGCTCGAGATTAGGGATCACCGACTCGCCGTGCGTCGAGGACGAGGACGCTCCACTATGGCCCTGTGACGCTGCCTGCTAGATCCGCGCGTGATGCGCCTACATCGGCTGGCTGTTGCCGGCCACGGATTAGGTTTAGGGATGGATGGTGCACTGTGGACACTGGGTTAGGGTTAGGGACGGATGGTAGGCGGTGGGCACTGGGTTAGGGTTAGGGACGATGGGCAGCTAGGCATATATACCTCCACTGTGTTGGGCTGCGCTTGGGGTTGGCCGGTTAGGGAATTACTAATTGGGCCGCCGATCTACCAAGACCCATGATGATTCATTTGCTACACGGGTAAACGGGTATGGGTGACAGTACCCCGTACCCATACCCGCCATACCCATTGGGTGAAGCTTTTTCCCCATTAATGTACCCACGGGTATGATTATTGGACCAGACCCATACCCTAATAGAGTAAATACCCATCGGGTATCGGGTTTCGGGTACCCATTGCCATCCCTAATCAATCCGTTCTGGAGAGAGATCCCATCTTTTGATTAATTTTGCTAGACGCACACCAGATTTGTACCAGGAATTTTGCTATTCTCTTTGTGCAAAAAAACATCAATCCGTTATAGGGAGAGATCCCATCTTTTGATTAATTTTGCTAGGCGCACACCAGATTTGTACCAGAAATTTTGCTATTCTCTTTGTGCTTTGCAGATTCGTACCAGATTAATTCCGCATGGCGTCTATAAAATATGATCTCCCACTGTTGGATCTTGATACGAGATTTTCTCTTTGGCAGGTCAAGATGCAGGCAGTTTTGGCGCATACAGATCTGGACGATGCACTCGAGAATTTTAGGAAGAAGGATCCAAAGGACTGGTCTGAAGATGAGAAGAGGAAAGATCGTAAGGCTATTTCTCAAATTCATATTCATTTATCCAAAAATATTTTGCAGGAGGTTTTACAAGAGAAATCTACTGCTGCCTTATGGCTTAAACTGGAATCGATCTGTATGTCCAAGGATCTAACCAGCAAGATGCATATGAAGATGAAATTATTCACGCACAAGCTGCAAGAAGGTGGTTTGGTTCTAAATCACCTTTTGGTCTTTAAGGAGATCGTTGCTGACCTACGGTCTATGGAGGTAAAATATGATGAAGAGGACTTGGGTCTTCTTCTTCTGTGCTCATTGCCAAGTTCTTTTGCAAATTTCAGAGATACCATATTATATAACCGTGGTACTCTAACTGTGAATGAGGTTTATGAGGCCTTGCAAGCCAAGGAAAAGATGAAATAGAAGGTGTCTGATGAGTCCCCCTCTTCGCATGGAGAAGCATTGTCTGTTCGTGGGAGAACAGAGAAGAAGGATTTGAATAATAGCAATCGAGGTAAAAATTCAAACGATCATAGGGGGTCGTTCGAAACCAGAGGCAAAGACAAGTTCTGCAGGTACTGTAAGAAAAATAGTCACGTCATATCTGAGTGTTATAAGCTGCAGAATAAAGAAAAGAGAAACAAACTAAAAGATAAATCTGATGAAAATAAAGCCTCTGTTGCTGCTACTGATAATAGTAGTTCTGATGGTGAGATGCTTATTGCTTTTACTAGATGTGCAAAGATAAATGATGAATGGATTCTTGATTTTGCATGTTCTTTTCATATGTGTACAAATAGAGATTGGTTTACAACTTATGAATCTGTCTATAATGGCGGTTCTGTCTTGATGGGTGATAACTCAGCATATAAGGTTGTAGGCATTGGATATGTGTAGATTAAGATGTATGATGGTATGGTCAGAACTTTGACAGACGTAAGGCACATTCCTAGCTTGACTAGGAATCTCATCTCTTTGAGTACTCTTGGTCTTAAAGGGTGTAAGTGCTCCGCTAGAGGTGGAGTTTTGAAGGTAACAAAAGGCTATCTTGTTATGATGAAAGGAGAGATGAAATCTGCCAATTTTTACTTCCTTTGAGGTACTACAGTCATTGGTAATGCTGCTATACTTTCTAATTCATCTTCTGATTCTGATGCTACTAATACTTGGCATAAGCGCCTTGGGCATATTAGTGAGCATGGTTTGGCAGAGTTGAGCAATAGAGATCCCTTGATGGGTGCAGCGTTGATAAACTGAAATTTTGTGAGCATTGTATCTTCGGCAAGTATAAGAGGGTGAAGTTCAATACTTCCATTCATACCAAAGAAGGTATTCTTAATTATGTGCATGCTGATTTATGGGGACCATCTCGCAAGCATTCTTTAGGTGGTGCTCGTTATATGCTCTTAATTGCTGATGATTACTCTAGAAGAGTTTGGTCTTATTTTTTGAAGTATGAATCTGAGGTATTTTCTGCATTTAAAGAGTGAAGGTTATGGTTAAAACTCAAATTGAAAGAAATGTAAGGAAGCTTCGCACTGATAATGGGAAGGAGTTTTGTAACCATGCATTTAATTCTTATTGCAAAAGCCAGGGTATTGTAAGGCACTACACTGTTCCGTATATTCCTCAACAAAATGGTGTAGTTGAGCGCATGAACAAAACTATCATCTCGAAGGCCCGTTGCATGTTGTCCAATGCAGGTTTGGATAGATGTTTTTGGGCTGAAGTTGCTTCCACTGCTTGCTATCTTAATAATCGATCACCCTTTATTGCTATTGGCAAGAAAACTCCAATTGAGATATGGTCTAGTTCCCCTGCAAATTATTAAGTTTGAGAGTTTTCGGTTGTACTGCTTATGCTCATGCTGATAATGGCAAATTGGAGCCTAGAGCTGTTAAACGAATCTTTCTTGGTTATTGTTCTGGTGTAAAAGGTTACAAATTGTGGAATCCTGAACACAGAAAATTATGATCAGTAGGAACATTATTTTTAATTAATCTGTTATGTTACATGATAATGTGTTTGCTGATGCTCCTGTTGAGGTACAACAGAATACAAATGTGCAGGTGGAGCATATAGTTGATCCACTGGATACACTGGACCATAAAAATACTATTGTTCATGATGCACCCTTTTGCTGAAATTTCTCCTGTTGCTGATGATTCCGCTGTTATTGAGCATTATTCACCAGTTGTGCAGCCTCCACAATATTCTATTGCAGTTGATATACTTAGGAGAAATATTGTTTGGTCTAACAGCTTAATTGAAGAATGTAATATTGTTACTTATGCATTTTCTATTGCAGAAGAGATAGAAGGTAATGAAGAACCCTCGAATTATTCTGAAGCTATTACTTCTGCTAATTGCAACAACTGGATAACTGCTATGCAAAATGAGATGGAGTCTCTCGAAAAGAATGGCACTTGGGATTTAGTGCATTTGCCAAAGGAGAAGAAGCCAGTTTGTTGCAAGTGGACTTATAAAAGAAAAGAAGGTATTTCTCCCACTGAACTAGCAAGGTATAAAGTAAGGTTGGTTGTTAAAGGCTATAGTCAGATTTTATGTATTGTTTTCAATGATGTCTTTTTCCCTGTTGTTAAGCACACAGTTTAATTCGCACTTTACTTAGCATTGTTGCTATGCATGATTATAAACTAGAGCAATTAGATGTTACAACTGTTTTTTTACATGGGGAGTTAGAGGAGGACATTTATATGGACCAACCAGAAGGTTTTATTGCTCCTAGAAAAGAAAACCTTGTTTGCAGACTAAAGAAGTCTCTTTATGGTTTGAAGCAATCTCTTAGACAATGGTACAAGAGATTTGACTCTTTTATGCTCTCTCATGATTTGAAGCAGTCTAATTTTGATAGCTGTGTTTATTTGAAGTTTGTTAATGGCTCGGCTATATATTTACTTTTCTATGTTGATGATATGCTAATTGCCGCAAAAGATAAATTTGAGATAGTAAAATTGAAGGCATAATTGAGTAATGAATTTGAGATGAAGGATTTAGGTGCAGCAAAGAAAATTGTTGGCATGGAAATTATTAGAGAAAGAAAAGAAAGCAAATTATACCTCACCCAACGAGGTTATATTGAAAAGATCCTTCGTCGTTTTAATATGCATGATACAAACCATGTGAGTACTTCTCTAGCTGCACACTTCAGGTTATCTTCTTCTCTTTGTCCTGAGTTTGATCATAACATTGAGTACATGTCTAGAGTTTCCTATTCCAGTGCAGTTGGTTCTCTTATGTATGCCATGGTCTATTCTAGTCCTGATTTATCTCATGTATTAAGTGTTGTCAGCAGATACATGGCTAATCCTGGCAAGGAGCATTGGAGAGCTGTTCAGTGGATTTTTAGGTACTTGCGTGGTACTTCTAATGCTTGTTTGCAGTTTGGAAAATCTGGAGATGGACTTGTCGGTTATATTGACACTGATTATGCAGGTGATTTGGATAAGAGAAGATCTCTCACTGGTTATATTTTCACCATCGGTGGTTGTGCTGTTAGCTAGAAAGTATATTTGTAAGCTACTGTTGCTTTATCTACCACTGAAACTGAGTATATGGCTATTTCTAAGCATGCAAAGAAGCTATTTGGTTGAGAGGTTTATACTCTAAACTTTGCGGGGTTACTTCTTGCACTACTATATTTTATGGCAGTTAGAGTGCTATATACCTTACTAAGGATCAGATATTCCATAAGAGGACAAAGCACATTGATGTCAGGTACCATTATATTCGTGGTGTCATTGCTGATGGTGATGTTAAAGTATGCAGGATAAGTACTCATGACAACCCTGCTCATATGTTGACCAAGTCGGTTCCTGTTACTAAGTTTGAGCATTGCTCAAGCTTGGTTGGCATTATAATTAAGTCCTAGTGACTTGTGGCGCACAAGATTTTTTCTGGTGATTCTTTGTTTTGGCTATAGTGGAATTTGGATCAAGGTGGAGATTATTAATTTGTGATCCAAATTATGGGTTCCTTATTAAGATAGAGCTCTAGTCCAATACGGACTCTGTAGTCCTACACAGACTCATTTAGGTATACCCCTATAAATACTCCCCCGTAGCCATAGGGTAGATCAAGAAGTTTTCTCTCCGCAGTTCATTATAATCGCCCTGCTGTAACACTCTAACACATATAGTGATTTCGTCTTCGTGCGCCCGTGGTTTTTTTCTCGCAAGGGTTTTGCCCGTGGTAGAGGGCAACCGGAAATGATACTCCAGGATATCACTACCGGTTCATGCAACCGGTTGTAATAGTATTAGAAATGTTTAAAATATGTTGGAAATATATTGGGAGAAGCAAGACTCGAACCCGAGACCTCGTGACTCCAGCCTCACCCTTCTAGCCAACCTACCCACTGTTGTGTACTGATATAGATAGAACATGCATTCCTTTTAAACTTTCCAGAAACGAGGCACTACTAACGGTTCGTGGCTTAAACCGGTAGTGATGGATAGGTATCACTACCTGTTTGTGGCTCAAACCGGTAGTAGTAGTGTCCAAGACATCACTACCGGCTGATGGCTCAAACCCATGGCTCACGCAACTATCACTACTGTTTCGTGGTTCAAACCGGTAGTGATGCAACTATCACTAACGGTTCGTAGATAACCGGTAGTGATATGCCGGTAATGATATCCACTTCTCTAGTAGTGCCTACATGGACTCGTTTGGGTATACCCCTATAAATACCTCCCTGTTGCCATAGGGTAGATCAAGAAGTTTTCCCTTCACAATTCATTATAATCGCCCTGTTGTAACTCTCCAACACATATAGTGATTTCGCCTTCGTGTGTCTACGGTTTTTTCTGCAAGGGTTTTCTACGTAAAAATCTCATATCTCTTGTTCTCTATTTTTGTGATTGATTTTACAACAGATATCATGCATTAGCTATCAGGTTAATTAGCGTGTGTTGTGAGCATGTATCAGGTGTGTAGCTAGCCGACTCATGCATGTACGTACGTAGATGTAGGCAGGTAGTTTTCATGCAGTGCACGGAGGGATGGAGCTTTGGCCAAGTCGTAGCCACAGGGCGCAAGAAACAGATCGGCTGTTAGTGGCGCCGAAGCCCAGTCCGAGTCTTCAGGATCTGGGCATGCAGCATGCGAGCGTACCAAGTGGAGCGAGCTGCAGTGGGAGCAGCCTTGGCGGCTTCAACTAAGTAGGTGCTTATATATTCTGTGCTATGAGCTTGGGAAAGCAGAGAGAATAGATAGGAACATAGGAGAAAGGCATTAACTCAAATCCGTTGTAATCTTGAGTCGGTAGGTGTCTTCAAGTGTGTTCTTTGTAATCTTGGTGAGCTAAGTGTAAGAATATACAGTATGTGAGCAGCTCGTGTATTTCTTTTTCTTGTGTCCACGAGTTCGCATGTGTTGATCCTAGGAAGGGCTAACAATTGGTATCAGCGCTAAGTTGCTAGGTGCATGTCCAAGTGCTCATACCGCGGCATCATGTCGATCGTGGAGCAGATACCAAACAAGGAGGGATCGGTCTCCTTCCAGTACCTAATGTTGTCGAGCAGCAACTTCTTCGCATGGACAATCAAGATGGAGGTGTTCATGGAGGTGCAAGGTGTTTGGGACGCCATCGAAGCTGCGACCGGAGGGGCCGTGGACAAAAGGAAGGACAAAATGGCATTGGCGGCCATTTATCATGCGATTTCAGAGGAAACTTTGTTGCAATTTGCAGGGAAGAAGACGGTGAAGGAGGCATGGGACAGCCTGAAGACCATGTACCTTGGTGCCGACCGTGTCAGGAAGGCACGTGTGCAGACCTTGAAGAGTGACTTCGAAGCTTTGCACACGAAGGAGACCGAATTCATGAATGAGTTCGCGGGGAAATTGACAAACCCTTGTGAACAAAATCCATGGATTAGGTGAGAAGTTGGAAGACGCGGTCGTCGTCAAGAAGCTGCTTCTCTACGTCCTAGAAGTTCTTGAAGGTCATGGGTGCGATTGAGCAGTTTGTTGACTTGGTGACCATGTCCGTTGAAGAAATGATCAGGCGCCTCAAAGTTTTTGAGGAGCGGACACGCAAGCGCCATGACGAGAGGGATGAACACCTGTTGCTCACCAAGGCCGAGTGGAGGGCTAGGGAAGAGATTAGGGGCAGATCCAGTACCGGGTCAAGGGGGCTCTAGCCCCACCTACTGTGTAAATGACAGTGGAACCTCCTCTTAGACCCACCTAATATTATTTAAGAAAATAAAGAGGAGAAGGAGAGGCTAATGGATATCTCTTTATTATCAGCCCCCTATTATTTTTGGCTGCGTCCGCCCCTGGAAGAGATGACGCGTCCAAACGCAATGGTAAGAAAAAGTTTGACAAGACAAAGATTAGGTGTTATAACTGAAATGAGTTAGGATACTTCAAGTCAGAATGCTACCAAAATAAGAAGGAGAAGGAGGAGGCACATTTCATTACAGCAGATGCGGACGATGAACCGACGCTCCTGTGAGAGATGCGATGAAGATACAACAAGATTGGGAGATTGAATGTTAGTTATAATCTTGTTGTATAATAAATTTGCATCGATATCATGCATGAGCTGTGAGGTTATTTAGCGTTTGTGTTGTGAGCATGTATCAGTTTTGGTGTAGCTAGCCGAGTCATGCATGTACGTAGCTGTAGGCAGGTAGTTTGCATGCAGCGCATGGAGGGATGGAGCTTTGGCCAAGTTGTAGCCACAGGGCGCAAGAAACGGATCGACTGTGGGAGCTGGGCATGCAGCGTGCCAGCGTGCCAAGTGGAGCGAGCTGCAGCAGTAAGTGCAGTGCCGGCCACGATGTGGGAACAGCCTCGGCGGCTTCAACTACCTATGTGCTTATATATTTTGTACGATGAGCTTGACGAAGTAGAGATTAGCCAGAAACATAGAAGAAAGGCACTAACTCAAGTTTAATGTAATCTTGAATCGGTAGGTGTCTTGAAGTGTGTGTTCTTTGTAATTTTGGTGAGCTAAGTGCAAGAATATACGGTGTGTGAGTAGTTCGTGTGTTTCTTGTTCTTGTGTCCACGAGTTCGCATATGTTGATCCTAGGAAGGGTAACAGTCCTAGGCTCCTAATCCGGCCCAATTAGGCAATTAGCTCGCACGTAGGACGCAGGAGGCAGCGGGCTATGCAATTCTTGCAAAGAGGGGCACCCTAAATCTCGTCTTGGTCAACATAGTTTGGATCACCGTCTTCGTGGCACTCATACGGGTCTTTATCCTAAACTCCATCGAAAAGAGTGATTGGGTGTAAGCGTAAGTGCACAATCAAACAATACTTGCGATTTAACACCATTCCGATGCAAATAGTGATAAAGGCCACAAAAGGAAGGCTGGGTTCTTTTCTTTGCTAAAGCCAATTTTTAAATAGATTAATAATAGGAAAGCCTGTAACTTAACAGTTTAGCAAACTCGATTTATGCTTCGAAATATTCAAGTTTGCTATCAAGTCTAGTCTTACCTTAAGTCAACCTCAAGTCTAACCATGATCTAATCCCTTATCCATATTCCCAACCGATTCTACCTTCTTTCCTCCATTTTATACACGAGAGCTCCCAACCACAGTTATCACTCTCGTTGTGTCGTTACCATCCGTGTGGGATGCCGACCCCACAGAATAAGTAACAAGGATCACCTATCTGGTGGTTCAGTTCTCACTATCCATTTGGATGATAGCAAATCACCCTCCTGGTGAGACTACCTTCCCTATTATCCGGATCTGTGATGGCGATTAGCAGCCCTTTAACCCTCGAGCATGAGACGGCCCCACGGGTCTCCATACTTGCACTATCGTGAGCCGATGGATCGCAGCCCACTACTCGAACTCTGGTTCCTCCATCACTAGTGCTGGTGGACCGCAGCCTACTACCCAACATTCAACATCCTTTGGGAGCCAGTGGGCCGTAGCCCACTACCCAGTCTCCCACCCTTCTTCATTGCCACTTCGTTCTATCTTTCTGTCTACTGGTGGACCGCAAACCACTACCCAGTATCTACTATCTTTTCCCTAGTGCTGGTGAACCGCAGCCCATTGCCCAGCATTCGAGTGTTTTCAGAAGCCGGTGAGACATAGCCCACTAGCCGAGTGAACCGCTGTTCGCTACCCAGCATTCAAGTTTTGGGAACCAATGGGCCTTAGCCCACTACCCGGTCACCCATTCCTATCTCATCACCTCTGCACTTCTACTTCTCTGTTTTCCGGTGGATCGCAGCCCACTACTCGGAATCTTCTCTTCCAATTCCCTACGGCATCAGTAGACATCAGTCCACTACCTAGTCCTAAACGAACGTTCCATCCTCAGGCTTTGCCATTCAGTCCACCTTTCTCTACCCTCTCAATGACCTAGTCGGAGGGCTATACAGCCATTAACTCCCAAGTCCTCTTTAACATCCTAAAAATTTGGTGAGCTTAAAATACTTTTATTCCTATCAGATAATTGAAATAAATTAATTTTATAATTTTTCTGCAATTAAAAATAATTAAAAGGATATTTTCTAATTAACCTAGAGCTTTAAAACAATTAAATAAGGAAATATATAAATGTACAGTGCTTGATAAATTTTTCTTAAGTCCTAAATGCTTTAGAAGATTTTTGTGAATTCTCTCATAATTGTTTTGAAGTGTTTTGGTATTTTTTAACCTAAGAAATCATTAACCAGTTTTTTAGAAAAAGGGAAAAGGGTTTTCTTTTTCTATTTCTGGAGAGGGACGACGTGGCGCAATCTGGGCCACTGTTTTGCACGCGTGTGTGTTAGCAGGCGTCAGATGCCACTTATCCGGACAAACCGGTATCTCTGGATCTCGAGCGCCTATTCGCGTGACATGGACGCACGGGAGTCGTTGGATCTCGCCATGGTCTCAGTCGTCGTCTTCGCGGGCAAGTCAGAGCTGGTCGTTGCATCGCCGCTGACCTAGCCTTAGCATCTGTGCCATCCTAGGGTTCCTAGGGCAATTTAAACCCTCAAGCCGCTGCGCTAGGGTCCATAGACACCGTAGCCGCTATCGCCTTGACCCGAGGAGGATGGAGCCGCCAAGAAGAGCTTGGGGAAGGTTTCGGGGCCGAGAACTTTGACAAGCAATTCTGCCGTCGCCAGTGAGTCTTAGCCTTCGATTCTTGGTCTAGAGTCATGTTTCGTCGTCGCCGCTTCTGGAATGTAAGTTCAAGGTAGCCCTTGTTTGATTTTGGTGATTAATGACAAACACTGATTGATGACAATGCTCCTTACGAGACCAATATACTTTATTTGATGTCATCTCTTTAGTCTCAACTTAGATATAAAGAATTGTTCATCTAAGCAAGGCATGTGTTGTAAATCTAATGATTGCTTGATTTAGTGCTTGATTAATGATAAACCTCTAATATGATATATTGCTATGAGACTAACATGTTCATTGCCAAGTTTATTCTAGTCTTATTCTTATAGAGAAATTCTTTGTGTCAAAATAGATAAACTATTCATTCTTTCAAGGTATATCTCTTTGTAATTAACTTATGAGACTAACAATTTGGTTGATGGATCCTTTTAGTGTCACATATACAAATGGGATGCTTCTTGACCAGTTGTCCTGGCAACTTTTGAAAACTTTGGCTATGTCCAATATTGGGTGTCAACACATTCTCCTATTTTTGGAATATAAGGATCATGTTCCGAAAATCTTGACCATCGGCTTCTAATCTTATAGTCATATCCTCTATAACCGAGATCGTCTTTAACGCCCTCTTCAAGAAATTTTCTTAACTATTTTTTACCATCTCTTCTAGCACGGAATCCAAGCATAACTGTGCAACACCATCTTTTTCTTTATGATGTCATACTTATTTTATGCTTTTGCCGATAGGGAGACCCTCATTGGACATCTCATCTCTTTGACGTCCCCTATCGACTTCACGCTTCTCTTGGTTCTCAATCTTTTTAATCTTCTTCTTTGAGACTTGGATAAACCTTCAGGGCACCATCTCAGCTTTGGCTCGATCGGCGGTCTTATGTTACCATTCATATTCTCAATTGAAGTTTCAGCCTCATCCTTTTAAGGAACCGGATGCTCAGAAGAGGGGTGAATTGAGGTTTTCAAATTTTACTTTCTAATCAAGTTTTACACTTGTATCCAAATTCAAAACAAATACGCAAGCAAAAAGACTAATGCTTTGAACACAAGTGTAATAGCCCATTTTTGGAGCCCTTCGTAAAACTTTTCAAAAATTTAATTTTCAATTGCATTTTCCTGTAATTACTATTCACCATCTGAAAAATTCTTTAAATCTTTAAATTAAAATTCAATTGGAAAACAAACGCTTGTCCTAAATTCAAATGTATACCTTAAACTCAAAATTCAACTCTTCTAACTTTTTCAAAAGGTGTAATTTATTTTCCAAATTTGAATTATAACTCAAATTCTAAATCCTATTTCATTTTCTTTAAATCAATTTATAATTTCAAAAGTCCCTTTTTAATTCAAAAATTCCCTAAAAATTCCAAACTTTCATTTTGGGTTTAGCCCTGTCCAGCCTAACCCAGGCCCGGGCTCGGCCTGGCCCAGGCCTTGCCTAGGCCCACTTGGCAAGGCCGTGCCCCTCCCTCCTCTCTCTCCTCTCTCTCCCTCTTTCCCTCCTCTCTGTGCGCGCTGCTGATGCGCCGCGCGCGTCCCATCTGCGCCAAGGCTGCCCTTGCCGCACTGTTTCCTTATGCCCTGTGCACTGCTACCGCCGCTACCGCGCCACCCCCGGCTCTGCCGTTGCCAAGTCGCTGCTTGCACTGCGTAGTCTCGCTACTGTGCCGCTCGGTCGTGCCTCACGCCTCACACCCTGCCCGGCTGCAGTCCCGCCCTCGTGTCGTGCATAGCCCCCTCGCCTATTTAAGCTCGGCTCGACCCTAATTCCTCCTCTTTCCGCCATTGTCTCCGTTGAGCTCGGTTTCACCATCTTTCGCTTCGTCGTTGATTTGTTACGTCGCCGGCCGATTCCTCACGTCCCTAGATTCTGTAGGTGTCATCCCTCACTTTCCCATGCTCAATCTTGGTCAGGAACCACCGGAGCTACCCGGCGACGACACCCCTATTTCGATCGCCGCCCCTCCACGATGCCAGCTCGACTCTGTCCTTCCCCAAGCTCACTATCATCTCAAGTAGCTCCCCGATAGTTCCTAGTTGCTCCCCGCACCGGTGAACTAGCCGCCGCTCCCACCCTTTGCCAGTGAAGCTCATTTCCATAGCTTTCCATCGCCTGTGCCCATGGCGCCACCGTCCTGGCTCACGGCCGGCAAAGTCTGGTCAGAATGTCCTAGGTCTCACTTAGATGAACCTATCCAAATCATGAACCACTAGGATAGTGGACCGTAGTGCTACCAATCCTCCGCCGAAGGTTCGCCGGAGATCGGCTTGCGAACCACGCGGGTCGCTGCTCGGCTGACGTCACCCCATCATCGTCCGTGCGACGTGTCGCTGACATGTGGGACCCCACACTAATAGTGTTTAGTGTTTAATCTCCTTCACTAAAGTGCTATCAGCAACTGACATGTGGGTTCGCGACTCGACCTGTCGGTATTAGTGGAAGCGTACTCCTAGTTTGCACCTTCAGTTCATGGGCTCATTTGGGCTATTTCTGTCTAGCAGGCCGGACCATGTTGGGTCGCACAGTATTGATTTTGGCCCAGTCTTGTATAGGATTTTCGGCCTTTCCCTATTTTATTTATTCCAAAATGTATTTATTATTTGCTAACAATAGTAAATCATCACCTAAAATACTAGAAAAATTATGATAAATACTAGACAGTAGGCTTGATTAAATAAAAATATGACTTTGAACAATAACCTAATTTTGTCCACTGTATTATTCCAATAGCTTTAATTCAAATTTTTTAAAAAATAATGTAAACAACCTTTCTTTTTAAAGAAATTAGTTTACGACTTCCATAAATCATGATAAAATTTTAGAGAATAATAGATATAGTTTAGAATCTAAAAAAATTATTTGAACAATTTTAACATTCCTATTCACTAGAAACTTTTTCGTAGTTAATTAAACCCTTTTTCCTTAAGGATTAAAATTTCTTTAATCAATGGGCTTTAATTTAAATAATGTTTGAACTCCAAAATTCTCAAATTTTCACAGAAACTTTTCCAACTCAGGAACAATTTAATAAAAATATTTACCCATTTAACCTTTGGTAAAATTTAGCAAATAAAAGATAATCCCCTAAATGCTTAAGAATTTAATATTTTAATAATGTAAATAATTTTTAAAAATTATTTTCTAGAAAGGGTAATAAAACCTAACGGTATCTAAGGCATGATCAGTATTTACATGATGACACGAAGGATCCTCGTCTTAGTGTTAGTATTTTCCTTCGTGCATACATGCATCATTTCATTTTGCGTTTGTTTATGCATTGTCTCTATATTTCCGAGTAGACGTCTAAGATCCAGAAGGAAGGTTCGAAGACACCGAGAAAGACTTCCAAGCCTCAGGACAAGGCGAGTTAACTTCCTTCGTTCATGCCTTACCTAGATTTTATTAAGGTTATTTTAATTCAATTAAGAAATTGCATGCAATATGATTTAACACCTAGTTTGTTAATCATGTTATACACATACCATGACCCTTAGCACTTTAAATTACCATGCTATGATTGCCTTGAATATCATGCCATCACTGTCTTAATAGTCATATCCCTTCTAACCCAATTAAAACAAGAAAATATTTGGACTCTTAGTTCTTGGGTAAACCTTGGTTAGACATGCTTAGCTCTATAAATGCTTGTTTTCGGGGGGATAACAACCCCATAGTGGTGAACACTAGCTCACCACTACAACTACTACTTTATACTGTGAATTGGATATGGTATGGTTTGATATGGTTATTGGCTTTGTTAATTGGTCTCGAGATGTGAGCTTGTGGGCTAAGATACGGGTTGAGGCCGGAAGTTTGTGCTTGTTGTCAGAGTGGCTTTAGACTGGAAGGTCGTGGACTATTGAGATTGTGACACAGAGCGAAGTGTGGCACTCTGGCTCTCGGACCAAGAGAAATGGGATCAGCAGGATCCCTTGGAGATGATTGAGTGTTGGATGCGCCCGACACAACGTGGCCATCGTGGGGTACTGCGGGTGTGGAGTTCTAGCGTAGTGCTCTGCGAAGGCTCTAGACGATACTCTAACCCGAGGAACAAGCGGAATGGCGCCGTTACCTGAGGGTGATCTAGATCATGCGTTCGCAGGTCTAGCAATCCAGAAATGATGATCCATAATGGGATTGCCGGATTCGGCAATCCCGGAATATGATGGTGGGTGTAAGGAGAAAAAACAGGAACCATGGTTCCAGCGGAGTTTGAGTTTGGTCTAGTCCTACCATAAGTTGGTATCGGGATTAGACAGGATTGGTTAATATGAGAAAAACCACATCACTTCAATAACACTTTCTTTTCCCGATGAAAATTGGCTAGGTCATAGGTTTATGGTATAATTATTTGCAACTGGATTTATACAAATAAACAAACCCTAGCCTTCCCTTGGATCCTTTATCATTGATGCATTAGGAGGATGTTAACTCGTAAGTGCGGTTTGATTGCGCAATTACCCTCGTACTCACTCACTCTTTAGATGGAGAACACATGGAAGACCCTACACTTGTTGTGACGATGAGGACCCTGGATATGAAGGCCAAGAAGATGCTTAGGGCGTTCCCTCCAACCACTTGCATGGACGAATAGCAACTGGATACTCCATTTGTTGCAATGAAGACTTCCGCTTTTGTACGCTAATTTCCTATGTGGATTGTACTGCTATTTGGCCTAGACGACCATGTTGTAAAACTATTCTCCATAAGGCGTTAAGAAAGACCGGCTATGGCGACCAGAGGGGGTGAATGGGAGGCTTGAAAATTTTCTTCAGACTGGTGCTCCTCGAACTCGCCACCCAACTCAAAATCAAAACACACTCAACAACTGTATGTACCCCAAGTGTTACATGTGAATACCGTGCAGGTATGTGGGGAATTTTAGGCCATAATGCTGGTTGTTGAGGGTTCAAACAAAAGCAAATTTGTTCAAGGGTTGTTGAGGCACAAGACAAAACACCCAAACACCAAAAGCACTTTTGAAAAGCAAGCATGAATATTTCAATAGAATTTGACTCTGATCACAGGAGTGGTTGCTAGCATTTTTGGGCTCCAAAAATTATAGTAATTTTCTCCCTATGCCTTGATGAGTCTGCAGCCTCCAGCCAAGTTTCAAATAAAAACTCCACATAGAAAAATCGGGAAAATTCTTGAACCATGAACTATCAGAAATCGCACACAAAGATTCTAGGGCTCAGTATTCACCTCATAGCTCCTAGATGCTTTGCCCAAGAGACTTCAAAATTTTTCCATGGATGAATATGGAAGTCAGCAACTGGCTCAAGAATCATCAAAAAGAAATTTTTCTATATTTTTCTAAAATTCCTAGACTACAAGCTGTGCGAAGAAAAACTTTCTGAACAGCAGTGCAACTAGTTCAAAAACTTGATCTCTAGCCTTTCCTAGGTTGCAAAAGGGCCTCAAATCACATGTGCGACCTCAAGCCATCATGGATCAGTAGCAAGTTGAAGGAGGTGTGGCAAATAAACTAGTTGCAACAAAAACAACCAAAGAAACAAGGCCGAACATTAAAAACTAGGCAAGAACAAAGCTATAGATATGAGAAACTTGTTTTTATTACTTGGGAGAGTTTTACACAGCCACACCTCAGTAGGCAAAGCTCTTAAAGAGCAAATACAAACACCAAAACTCTGCTCAAGACTTGGTGGAGGCAGCTCCTTCCACCTCTTCTTTTATAGGGCCACCGGGTGAATCACAACACTTGATTTTTTGCCTCAACCCTAAGCAACCAAATCAAGGGTTAGGATTTACCCACTCGACCAGCCACTTACATGGGTCTAAGAGCACACAACACAGCCCAACATGGGCGACACATGTCATACATGGGTCTCGACGGTTAGGAGTTCGGGCTCCCAGGTGCCGAGCTTATTTATTGAACTGGGGATCAATAGGCCCCTTTCCGTGTCGGGCAAGGACTTTGGGGACACGCTAGGCCACCAAGGTATAGTGAAGGCTGCCCGAGCAACACTTAGGTCATGTGGATAAAGGGGGTGGTGACACGGTGGTTTTCGCCCTGGTTCAGGCCTCCCACTGCTGGGATAACAGCCCTATGTCCAGCCTCATTTGATAGCGGAAGAGAGTGTACAAGGGGGGAGCGACCGAGCCACAGGCGGATCGAGCACTCCTATGACAGATGTGAGTCCTATCACTAGCCAAGGAGGTGTTGTTGTATGTTGTATGCTTGCATTGTTGCCTAGTTGCATGGTGCCAAACTGGTAGCCGCGAGCCGCTATTTATACCCACCCCGAGGGGACTGCTCCCAACCGACCGCTGGACACATGCGACGGACCGCGGGATGTAGCGTCACTGTAGATAAGTCTTGGTCGCCATAGGAGTCTTGATGGCCTTGCAATCTTCCATTTGAAATCACTTGAGAAGGTCCCTCATGTATTTTTCTTGAGAGATAAAGGTACTCTTCTTCAATTGCTTCACTTGAAAACCGAGGAAGAAATTGAGCTCCCCAATCAGACTCATCTCAAATTCCCTTGCCATAAGATCACCAAAATCCTTGCACTGGGTGATGTTAGAGCAACAAAATATAATGTCATCCACATAGATTTGAAAAAGGAAGAAGTCACCCTCTATGACTTTAGTGAAGAGTGTGGGATCTACCGGCCTGGTTTTGAATCCCTTTTCTAACAAGACATTTCTAAGACGCTCATACCAAGCCCAGAGCGCCTTAGAAAGCTTGTAAACATGATTAGGGAAATGAGGGTCTTCAAACCCTAGGGGTTGCTCAACAAAAACAAGCTCTTCAATATAGCCATTTACGAATGCACTTTTCACATCCATTTGAAATAGCACAATATTGTGGGAGCAAGCAAATGCAAGAAGGAACCTAATAGCTTTAAGACGCGCTACGTGGGCATAGGTTTCACCATGATCAAGCCCTTCGATTTGGGTGAACCCTTGTGCCACCAAACACACCTTGTTGTGAGTTACTGTGTCATTCTCATCTTGCTTATTGCGGAAGACCCACTTGGTTCCAATCACATTATGATCCCTTGGCCGCTCCACTAGAGCCCAAACCTCGTTCCCCTTGAAGTTGTTGAGCTCTTTATGTATTGCATTTATCCAATTTAGGCCTTGAAGAGCTTCTCCTATATTTCTGGGTTTCACAACAGACACAAAGAAAAAATGCTCACAAAAGTTGACATGACGAGAGCGAGTTTGAATTCCTTTACTCAAATCCCCAATGAGTTGATCAGTGGGGTGATCCTTGGTGATGTAATGGTAGGCGCGAAGGTGTTGAGGCGACTCTCTTAGGATGTCCTCATCTTCCCCCTTTTCTTCACATGCACTAGCTTGAGGTACCATGGAGGGAGAGAGATCATCTGGCTTGGGATCACTTGCTGCCACCATAGGTCGTACATCGCCCACCTCCATGTTTTCATAGCATCCATAAGCTTCTCATCACCTACATCAATCAAGTTGTCATGCTCTCCTTGAGAGCCATTAGATTCATTAAACTTGACAACATAACTTTCTTCAACTAGACCGGTAGCATTATTGTATACTCTATAGGCCTTAGAGTGAGAGCAGTAGCCTAGCATGATACCCATATCACACCGGCGTTGAAACTTCCCTAGGTGAGTTCTTTTCTTGTAGATGAAGACTTTGCAACTGAACACCCTAAAATAGGATATGTTCGGTCGCCTTCCCACCAAAAGCTCGTATGAAGTCTTCTTGAGAAGTCGATGAAGATAAAGATGGTTGATTGCATGGCAAGCCGTGTTGATCGCCTCCGTCCAAAAGATAAGGACTTCAAGGGGAAGGGCAATATGTGAAGCTTCTAGTCTATTCTCTCCGGCGACCTCAAGGCGATGATCCTTTTTGGCACTTGATGCCATAGGGGGAGTATTAGAGAGAGTTCAGAATAGTTTATCCAGTATTTTGTCTCTTTTGGTTATGGTTTTTTGGTTATGGTCTTAATCTTTACCTCGCTTGGTTTGGTTGGATGTTAAAACTTTGGTTGGTGTTAGTTTGTGCTACTATGTGATTTATGGTTAACTAGCTATGCTTATGTGTTGGTTAGTTCATTTATGGCTTGATCTTGCTTATATTCTTGTTCTATCACATTTCTCGCTATATTCACATTCATTGATATATTTATAATTGTGAACTAACCCATTTGGGGTGAGTGGATCTTTTATCCATGATCATGAACTTTCTTGTAATATTCTTGATCATGGTAAGCTTATTGGATATCAAATGCTTTAATTTGCAAATCTCAAAACTCTCAAGTGTTGTCATCAATTACCAAAAAGGGGGAGATTGTAAGGATTCTTATTGCCTCCGGGTGTTCATGGTTTTGGTATTGATGACAGTTTTGAAGACAAATAGGGTATTCTTGGATTTCTTGGAACCCCAAGGATTTCTCGGTGCGGCATCAAGTGCAAAATACTAAGGATCCATGTTTAGAGAATGACCGAAGAGGTTGTGGCATCCTTGGATGTAGGTTTTTTTGTTTTCGCTTTTGCCGTACTCTTAGGGGGGTTCGGGAAAGTGTAGTGATCACATGAAAAATCCCCATTTAATGCACCTAGGTTGTGTTTTCCAAGCCTTAGAAACCTTAGGAAGAGGTTAGGAGTTAGTTAGAACCTAGATGAGGAGTTGTCGTGCGCAATCCTGTTGCAACGGACGGTCCGTCGGGGTGGTCCATCGGTGACGGACCACTTTACCCAAGCGTGGTGTTTTGGGGGAGTTTTAGCCCCTGTTTTTCCTTCAGCGACGAACGGTCCGCCGGGGTGGTCCATCATGTGATGGACCACTTTGGCAGAGAGAGGTGTAAGGGAGTGAGCGCGCAGGTGTCCGTTGCGGTGGACGGTCCGTCGTAACGGCGGACGGTCCGTCATAACAGCGGACCAGTCCGTCCCAACTGAGTTTTCGCTTATCATTTTCCTAACGGCTAGTTTTTGAACTTGGTGCTATAAATAGGGGTTGTAGGCCTCCTCTTTGTGGTTGCTCATCCAGGTTTAGTTGCTAGGGTCCCAAGGAGAGTAAGAGGCATTTTTTGAGTGATTCTTAGCCAATCTTTGATAGGATTGAGCCCAAGGTCGTCGGTGCATCAAGTGGAGGCTGATCAGTGCGATTAACTCATCTTCATCGAGCTTGTTACTCTTGGAGGTCATTTCCGAAATAGCAAGGAGGTGGTGGTGGTCTTGAGCTCTCAAGAAGTCCTTGTGGGAGACAAGGCTATGTTCTTGTGAGGGGATTTGGGAGTCTTTCCCGCCTGAGTGGCACTTCGACTACCCCGAGTAGATCACCTAGGCTTTAGCGACGAGCCTTAGGTGGAAGTTATACTCCTTGTGGGAGTGCTTCAACGTGGACGTAGGGAGCGATCCCGAACCACGTGAAAGACCCATGAGCACCCCTTGATTCATACGCTTACTTAAGCTATTTACTTCTACTTTCTTATGTGTTGTTTATTCGCTTGTCTTGTTAGGTGCTAATTGTTTGAATGTTCTTGCTTGCTTGTTGTCACCTAGAGTAGAAGAAAGTTTTAATTTTGTTGCCTAAATCAAGAAGAACAAAAATTAAAAATAATTTCTTTTAGCCAACCCCCATTCTTGGTTCTAGGATCTTTTTCCACAATCAAATCAATGTAATTGAAGGAAAGACTACAAATAGAAGGCCAGTTTAGTTTACCCGTCGAGCATTTCTTTGATAATGGAGTAGTCCTTCTTATGGCCGATCATGGAGTCTAGGTACCGTACCTTGCTCCACCTTGGAACAATGACGACTAGAACCCAGTGCCAGTCTTGGTTAAAGGACAAAAGGATGTACTCCTTGTCGACTTGAGCTAGGAATGCCTTTTTTTTAGGTATCCCTAGACGAATACGGGGTCATCATAGATGTAATGCTTGGGGACCAACTATGGGTCAAGGAAACAAACAGGTTACTTAGTTTTTTTAGCTACGAGCTTTAGAAGCCTATACATACGAGACGGGTTACATTAAATATGGATATATGGCATAAATAAAATTGGCCAAGTGTAGGACACTTACAGTGTAAAACATCGTATAATCGAGATATCTAGTTGTTGAAGTGGTACATGTCATACAAGCCTTCAAAATGTATTACGAAATGGCTGTCAAACTCGTTGTGAAAATATTTCGCCCTCAACTTTGCCATAATGCTAGACAATTAAACGATATTCCGATCTCCATTTGTCCTCTCTATGTAAAATCATGAAGAGCACAATAAGCTGGTCCACATTCTAACAAGGATTCATCGGTGTAAAACGCTCGTCCCCTTACTGTACACATGCCTTCCAAACCATCCTAGGTAATTAATCTAAAGCTTAGCCCTATGCTTCTTATCCTTCTTTGTCGAAATGATTTTGTTCAGAGAAGACACCGTCGCATACTCTTGTCTTTGCGCAAGAGGCTGTGACATAACATTTCTTGCAGATAGCGACCGCTTGACTGTAGCGCCCGGTTCGGGAGGGGGCTGCTAAGTCTGTCTTCATTGGGTCCAATGTTATGTCCTTCTTGGGCCACTAAACAAATGATTGGATGATATCCTCTAGAGTGATTATCTCATCGTTTGGAGGCTTTTCTAGGGGATAGGCCTTAACATTGTCAAGCACCATATCAACTTGGACCTTTGGATTGCCCGGCACTAGGGGTGCATCGTGTACCGTAGTTCTTGGCAGGCATGGATATACCATCCTTTTTCCAGCTTTAATCTTAACCGCGCCAGCAACAACTATGTTCATCGTGCATAAGGTGGGTTCCTAATTGAGACTAAGAAAGCAGTTAGTTTATTATAATACATGTTTCATATATGTCTCAAGCATTCAAATTGAAACAAATACTTGGATATGGTCAACAACATATTCTTCAAGATCTAGCGCATAAACAAATTCTTCTATATATCGATTCATGTGGTACATCTAGCTTCGATCCATATACATTTTATCACATATATATCATAATTACCATATAAATATAATCATAAAATAGAACATAAACATCACTTAAAGTTCATAATAAGTACATAACACTTTGAATATTACAACATAGCATAGATGAAATGTAAGAGTCTCTGACTTACAACATATATATACTTAACTAAACAAACAAGATACATCATAGCTAGTGAAATCCTCAACATTAAGCAGATCTAGAGTATGATATTGATCTCTTGTGGGGCCCCGCTCAGGGATCCACCTAAATGATTCTGCACTAGTCCCTGGATCGGTAGGCTAGTGTATACCATTACATAGCCAGATCAATCAAGTATATAACGAACAAGGGAAACTGGATAACTGCGAAAGTAATGCCTTATGGCAAATAGTTTTACAACATAGCCGCCTAGCCCAAATATCATTAAAGTTCACCAGGAGAATTCAGAGTACAAAAGCGGAAGTCTTTAACAAAAGGATTATACTGTGGCTATGCAACACTGCAAGTGGCTAGAGGGAACGCCCTGAGCTTCATCTTGGTCTTCAAATCCATGCACTTCATCCTCGAAGCATGTATAGGGTCTTCCAGGTGTTCTCTATCTAAAAAGTGAGTGAGTGTGAGGGTAAATATGCAATCAAATCACACTTGCAAGTTAACACCCTTCTATTGCATTTAATGATAATGGCTCCAAGGGAAGACTAAGGTTTGTTTATTTGCAATAAGCAGTTGGAAGTAATTATAGTAATAATCTTGTGACTTAGCCAATTTACATAAGAAAAGAGAGTGTTGTAGAGGTGTTGATTTTCTAAGTTATCAATCTTGTCTAATCCTAGTACCATCCCATTGAATGACTAGACCAAACTCAAACTCTATTGAAACGTCCGTCCTATTCTTACTCCAAACACCATCCATCTTATTCCGGGATTCGGCAATCTCGTTGTGCATCATCATTCCTGGATTGCCAATCCAACGAACGCATGACCTAGACCAACCTCGGGTGGTGGCGCCCTGTCGCGCTTACCTCAGGTTGGAGCTTTAGCCAGGGCCTCCGCAGAGCACCCTGCTGGGCCTTCGCGCCTGCACTACCGCGTGATGGCCACGCGTTATGTCGGATGTATCCAACACTAGTTCATAAACAAGGGGCCTCTTTCGGTCCCGTTCCTCAGTTCTCCCTTTAAACACCTGCCATCTTATTTCGGGACTTGGCAATCCCGTTATGAATCATACCTCTTAGATTTCTGGTCCAGTGAGCGTATGACCTAGACCACCCTCGGTGGTGGCGCCCAGCCGCGCTTACTTCAGGTTGGAGTTTTAGTCAGGGCCTTTGCAGAGCGCTCTTCTAGGCCTACACGCCTGTACTACCGTGTGATGGCCATGCATTGTGTCGGACGCATCCAACACTCCAACATATTCATGGGTCCCACTGCTCATGGCCCGAGAGCCAAAGGTCCGACTTTCGCTCCCTGCCCTAACACAACAGGTCCACGACCTTCTAGTCAAGATCCATTCTAGACAACAAACCAATCTTGGGTCTCAACCCACAACTTAGCCACAGGCCCCCATCTCTCTAACAACTGACACAACCTTTACCCACCAAACCATACTATATCCAATTCATAGTAGAAGTAGTAGTATTTATAGTTGTGAGTTAGAGATCACCACTATGGGGTGTTGTATCCCGAAAACAAGCAATTAGACCTAAGCATATCTAAGCAAGTTTTACCCAAGGATTAGGAGTCCAAAAGTTTTATTTGCTTTTAATTGGGTTACAAAGGATATGACTATCAATGTAGTCCTAGCAGATATTCAAGGCAATCATAACATGGGGAGTAAATGTGTCAAGGTTCATGGCATGTGTATAACATGATTAACAAGCTAGGTATTAATTTCATATTGCATGCAATTTCTTATTTGGATTAAACTAACTTTAATGAAATATGGGCACGACATGAACTAAGGATGTTAACCCACCTTGTCCTGAGGCTTGGAAGTCTTCCTCGGTGTCCTGGAACCTTCCTTTGGGATCTTCGATGTCTACTTGAATATAAAAACCAGGCATAAATATGCAATCCAATAATGAATCAATGATACATGTATACATGAAGAAGAATTCTAATATCTAGACTGGGGTTCTAGGAATCATCATATAAACATGAATAAATATGCCATAGATACCCTTAGGTATTATTACCCTTTTTGAAAATAATTTTTTAAAATTATTTATAGAATTAAAGTATTAACTTATAAGCAATTAGGGTTTATCTTTTGTTTGCTAAATCTTTACCAAAGGTTCAACAATGTTTTTGTAAAAATTTAGGAATTTTTATAGTTCAAACAGTATTTAAACTAAGTCTATTTGATTAGCATCAATATTAATCCTTAAGGAAAAAGGCTTTTATTACTACTAATAAATTTCCAGTGAACAGGAATCATGTCAAAATTGTTCAAATAATTTTCTTCAATCCCAAACTATATCTATGGTTCTCTGGAATTTTATCATGATTTAAGGAAATCATTAACTAATTTATTTAAATAGAAAGGTTATTTACAATATGAGTTAAAAGGGTGAATTAAAGCTTCTGAAATATTATAGAGGGCAATTTTAGGTTACAGTTCAAAGTTATAATTTTATTAAATCCACGCTGCATTCTAGTATTTATCATAAATTTTCCAATATTTTAGGAGTTGAAATTATAGTTTTAGAAAATCATAAACACATACTGAATTATTTAAATTAGGAAAAGGGATGAAATTTCTAAATAGAACCGGGCCGAAATTGGCACTGTGTGGCCTAGTACGGTTCAGCCCATGAAACAGAAGCAGCCCTGAACGAGCCCGCGATCTAAAGGTGTAAACTAGGAATACGCCTCCACTAATACTGACTGGTGTGGTCGCGGTCCCACATGTCAGTGGCTGACAGCGATTAAGCGTGAGATTTAAACACTAATCACTATTAGCGTGGGTCTCGCCTGTCAGCAACACGTCACATGGCCGACGTTGGGGTGACATCAGTCGCGCGGTGACCTGCGAGGTTCCCAGTCGATCTCCAGCGAAACTTTGGCAGTGGATTGGCGGCGCTATGATTCACTATCCTAATGGTTCATGATCATGATGGGTTTGGCTTAGAGAGACCTAGGACGTCTTGGCCGGACTTCACCGGCGACGAGCCAGAACGGCGACGCCATGGGCGTGGGTGGAAAAATGCTAACGGAGCATGATTCCTCGTGTGGGGAGGGCTCGGTGGCCAGTTTGGCGGCACGGGGAGAATCTAGGAACTATCAAAGAGCTACCTAAGGTGATGGTGTGCTCGGGGAAGTGTAAGCATCTTGGCCCCTATTTTTGGTAAGTTATGTGTTGGTATTGATGACAAGGTACAGGGCATCAAGATTCGTGAAGGGTGCTCATGACCTTCTCGGAACCTTAGCAAGATGGTGACGGCATCAAGAAGAGGCAAGTCCGTAGAGGCGAAGGAGTGACCCAGGAGTCGAGAAGGATCACTAGTAGTAGCTCTAGGGTTTGTTTTGCTTTTAAGACCATACTATCAAGAGGGGTCCAAAGTGTAGGTGATTATCGTCGGATCTTGAGCTCTCATGATGCACATTAGCCTTCTTATCATTCTCTAAGCCGTAGAATAAGATTTGGGGGAGTGTGCATGACATCGAGCGAATTTGCGCCCTTGCAATCTAAATTGGAAGCCCTCTGTTGTCCACCAGACTGAGTCCGGAGGCGACGGACTGAGTCCGGTGGAGGGCGACTGAAGAAAGAAAGGGCTGTGCACCTCTCTGTAGCTTACTGGACTGAGTCCGGTGGAGCACAGAGAGGTGCATGAAGGGAACCGAGGAAGCGGACGGTGTCCGCTGGCCAACGGACCCCATGGCTCAATGGCCATCGTACTGAGTCCGGTGGGCACCGAACTGAGTCTGGTGCGTTCTAAGAAGGTGTGCTCATGGGGGGGCCGGGACAGCGGATGGCGTCCGCTCGTGACCGGGCCCCAAGTCTTATATAGCCAACCGGACTGAGTCCGGTGGCATCCAAAAGCAAGCGTATAAGAGGGCCGTGGCAACGGGCGGCGTCCGCTCGCCACCGAACCCTAATGGTATACTGCCACTGGACTGGCACCGGACTGAGTCCAGTAGAGCTATAACGGCTAGTTCCTGCGGGATTTTGAGTTCCAACGACTAGTTTTGGGCTCCTAGGATATTTAAGAGGGTAGGTGATCTTCACTTCTAAAGTTTTAAGCATTCATTGAGCTAGCTAAGCCATTCAATAGCATTGGAAGAAGAGCACTTTGTTCTTGAGTTTTCATCCACTTTGGTGTGTCTCTAGCCCTAATTAGTGTGCATCTTAAAAAGCTCTTGATCCGGCATGATCAAGACACTTGGGGTTTGTTACTCTTGGAGTAAGAGCTTCTAGATGATCTATTGGAGGAAAGGTGATCGAGTGATCTTCCGACGAGCTTGTGGAAGACCTCAGTGGTTGTACAAAGTTCTTCGGAGTCCACCTTACCAGAGAGGCGAAGGACTCCCCAAATCGACAACCCAACTCATGGTAGAGTGTGGGAGAAGCTATACTCTTGGCAAGAGTGCTCTAACAAGGAGTAGAGGGAGACCTCGAACCTTAGGAATTCCTAGAGTCTCCTTTTATTTCTCGCATTTACTATTCCACACTTATTTATATTATTGTGTTGTTTTTGTTTTTGGCTCTATCTCTTTCTAACTTGTTGATTAATATTATGAGCCTAATTCAATCATTAATTGAAAGAAAATTTAAAATTGCCTATTCACCCCCTCTAGGCCATCGATCCTATTTTACGTGGTATCAGAGCACTAGGTTTATCTTTTATTAGCTTAACCACTAGTTCATAAGGGGATTAGTGTTGAGAGAGCTCCGGTCTTTGATGGCTCCAATTATAGCTATTGAAAGATTCGGATACAAACATATCTAAAGGCCATGAACTATGATGTTTAGATTGCCACACAAACTGGTTATCCGACTCCGGCAAATGAAATAGCCCTCACCGAGCTTGAGATCAAGCATCGACAACTCAATGCCTAAACTAGGAATGCGATTTTCTCATGCTTGAGCATTGAGGTATTTGATCATGTGAGCAACCTCACCTCCGCTCACAAAATTTGGACCTCTCTAAGAGAAATTCATGAGCGGACCTCAAATGTGAGGAAGGAAAGGATGTATGTATTAAAAGAAACATTTGATTCTTTTAAAATGTTGCTTAATGAGGATGCAAATGCGATGTATTCTAGGTTGAACCCAATTGTCAATGAGCCCAAAGTACTAGGGTCAACCATCATCGACATGGACATTTGCTGGAAGATGGTGCGGCTACTTCCATCAGAGTACCAGAATTTGGTGATCTACCTCACAAGTCGTGATGAGCTTTAGAAGCTCACTCCTACTTCTCTTCTTGGGAAGCTTACCATCCATGAGCTCTTTCTTAGAAATGTTAAGGAAGGGTCATAAAAGAAAAAAACATTGCTCTTAAGGCCAAAGAGAAGATCGAGTTATCCGATAATAAGGATGACAATAGTGATAGCGATGAAGAGGGAAATGGAGACGCTAAGGAGCTTGCCTTGTTGATGAGGAAGACACGATGTCTACTCAAGAAGATGGGCTCTAAGGGCATGTTCAACTCTAGCTCCAACTCGAAGAACCCTCATGCTCACCTCACTTGTTTTGAGTGCAATAAGAGAGGGCATATCGCAGCAAATTGCGATAAAAGAAAGCAAAAGCTCAAGAAGAAGAGAGAGAATGAGCAAGAAGATTCACAGGGTAAGAAGAAGAGCTCTCCAAGAAAATCCACTTCAAGGAAATCAACAAGCATGGTAGGTGAAAGCCTACATTAGTGAGTGGCACTCGGATGATGATGAATCAAGTGATGATTCATCCTCCGAAGATGATGACCGCAAATCCAAGAACTTGGTCGGTCTTGTCATTGTGAAATCATTGGCTCCTCCACCAAGCATGTCATTTTGTCTCATGACGAAGCAAGATGAGAAGGTAATTGATTCTGAACGTACTCATGAGGAGTCAGTTGATCTTATTGAAGAATTAAACCTTGCTCTTGCTAAAGAGAAATCAAAAGTGAAGAAATTCAAAAATTTGCATGCCTCTTTAGTAGATAAATTTGAAGAATTATCTAACTCCTATGATGAGCTTGCCTTAGAACATGAGAATCTCTTAGCTAAAAATGAAATTTGTTCTAAGGTTGATGCTAGTGTACAATGTGATCTTGATCATGATATAGTATGTAAAAAGATCAGTGTGGGTACTACATGTTATTTAATTGATTCAATTAATAGTGTCCATAGTCTATCTATTGATGCTCATATTATTAACCATTGTCATGATCATGGTAACACTAGCTCTATTTCTAGCTCAAATAAAATTGCCCAAAATAGTCCCACTAGTGCATGCAAAAATTCATGTGCATATGTTAACACTAGTGAACTAATTAAAAAAATTTGATGCTTAGAGATAAGGTAGCTTCCTTGAACATAGGATTAGCAAAATACATGAAAGGAAATGCCTCACTAAATAGAGTACTCGAAGAGAAAAGATACACCTTGAGCAAGCATGGATTAGGGTATTACCCTAAAGGAAAGTTGTCCAAGGAAGAAAGAAATACGCTTTGAGTGTTCATTAAGGAAAGCACCATATACTACTTTTGCCAATCATGTGATCACAAGCCTATTGCTTGCCCTTTAGCAAAATCTTTTCATGCTATATCGGGGCAAGCTAATTGATAATAAGTATGTGCTAATATAAAAAATAGGAAAATAATTGCTAAATATGTTGGATCTCCCATTGCAAATAATAAAAAGACTAGGCTATTTGGGTGCTAAAGTCACTCGTAACTAACACCAAAGGACCCAAAACAATTTGGGTACCTAAGATCAAGAATTGATCTCCTTTATATAGGTGAACTACAAATGCGGTGGTCGGCATTGGGTGATGGATAATGGATGCACTCAATATATGACCGGCAACGCTCGTATGTTCACCTCTTTGGAAGAGGAAGGTGAAGCAAGCAACAAGATCACCTTCAGAGATAATAGCAAGTCTATATGTCAAAAAAAAAAAGATAATAGCAAGTCTAAGGTAATGGGAAGAGGTAAAATCGCCATATCCAATGATCACTCCATTGATAATGTTCTTATAGTTAAATCTTTAAGTTTTAATTTACTTTTTGTTGCTCAAATTTGTGATCTTGATTTTGAGTGTATTTTCACGAGTGACGGTGTTTTCGTTTTGGACAAAAGTGAAAATTTTGTTTTCAAAGGATTCTGTTATCAAAATTTGTACCTTGTTGATTTGTCATCTAACACCTCATATATCTCGACGTGCCTTATTGCTAAAGTCTCACTAGGTTAGCTTTGCCATCGCCGTCTTGGACATGTGGACATGTCAACTATGAAAAAGGTTTTAAAAAATGAGCTAGTTGTGGGTGTGAAAAATGTAAAGTTTGAAAAGGATAGGCTATGTAGGGCATGCCAAGCCGGCAAGCAAGTTGTAAATTCACATCCTATCAAAAACATCATGTCAATAACTAGACCACTTGAATTACTCCATATGGATCTTTTTGGCCCAACCTCATATGTGAGTATTGGTGATAACTCATATTGTCTAGGTTGTTGTTAATGACTTCTCCCACTTGACTTCGGTTTTCTTTTTTGTTGATAAAACCGAATTGAGGAAGACTTTTAAGACTTTTGCAAAAAGAGCTTAAAATGAATTTGAATCTTATATTAAGAAAATTAGAAGTGATAATGGAACCGAATTTGTTAACTCTTCTATTGAGATGTATTGTGATGAGTTAAGTCTTAAGTATGAGCTCTCCGCCACCTATACACCTCAACAAAATAGGGTGGTTAAGAAGAAGACGTGTTTGATTGGGAATGAGGACGTGGTCCGGCATGTGGATTAGGATGTGAAGTAGCTCAGGCTATATGGTGTGGAGAAGAGGACTATACGTTCACATACGTGAGGCATTGAGGAGAGCGGATGGAACACGTGTAGCTGCTAATCACTGCTACCTAGGATGGTTCCACCACATCGTGTGCAAGGCACACGAAGGAATGATAGCGGAAGAAGGAAGTGGTTATGGATAAGTGTGAATTGGTCAGATCCGATGTGACTCCTAGAGTGGACCGGACTGGCCTACGGGATAGTGTCCTAGAGACTTTGCTGGATGGTGTCCTAGAGACTTTGCTGGATGGTGTCCTAGGCCAGAGACTTTACTGGATGGCGTCCTAGCTAACCCCCAGTCCGAGGTGAAGACAGGATCATGTCGTCATTCGCAGGATGATCTAGGTCTTACATTATAAGGAACCGTGACTCTATTGCGGGCTTGGCAACTCGGCTAGAGAAGAGTGGGCACATCGCTGGGCGTAAAATCCACAACGGGTGCGCCACACCCAGAAGATGATGGCGGATGTTTGGAGGAAGACTGGAATGAATTGTGGTATGGATTGGGAAACTAAAACTTAGGAACATTGATTAGTAGAACTTGGGGTTAAAATTGCTAATCATAGGTTTTGGTTTACAAAACTTGCTTCTACAAATAAACAAACCCCAACCTTTCCTTTGGAACCTCTATTACTAAATGCATTAGGTTGGGTGTTAACTCGTCAGTGCGGTTTAATTGCGCACTGACCTCGCACACACTCAATTTTTAAATGTTGAGTATGAGCAAGACCACTATGCCTGCCATGAAGACGGTGCTTAGGAGTACACTGACGATCAGGACGAGGCTTAGGGCGTCTCTCCAGTCGATTGCCTAGACATAGCTGGCAGGAGACTCTTTTGGTTCTTTTGATTATTATTGCACTTTGATCTTTTGTGGTTTTTGAACTATTTGGGCCAATGTGCCATGTTGTAATACTTAATAACCTTTAGGCTTAACACGGCTACTTAATTATAATTAAAGACTTCCGCTTGTATGAAATGATCCGACTATGTAAAAGGTAGCACTAGAGTACCAATCCAGGGATTAGTACAGATCAGGTGGTGGGAAAGGACGACTCCACAGAGCTGGTATCAGAGCATACAACTGTAGGAGCCCTTAGACCTTGGCCGTTAGCTTGCCATAATTTAAAACTAAGAAAAGGCATTTTTTTTCCTAAACACACTACTTTATTGTAAAAAGCTACTGCATTCTTTCCTCCTATTTGCATTCCAATTCCCTTCCCTCTTCAGAAGTTTTTGGAAAACTCTGCTCTCCTATCTCTTCTTACCCAACATTTTTAGCTTCTATCTTGTCTCATATTCTCCTCACGTATCTTCTTATGTCTTGTTTATTTTTCAAAACAAGAGTCGCTTCTGAATTCCATCCTAGTCCAAAGGTCTAGTCGACCCCTCATACTCATCTTTAGAGACCTGAAGCTACATGCTTCGACAACATACACAAAGAGCTTCAAGAATAGTAAAGAGACCTAAAGATGAAGAGCAAAGAGACTCTCCAATCAGCCATCGCCCTACAACCGATCGCAGCGGATCTGAGAAGACGCCAGCACGTGCGACCAACTCGAAATATGTCAACACATCACTTCGCCATCTATAGGAAACTCTACCGTAAATATCTTCAATTTCTCTACTCTAGTTTGAAGGAATTGTGCACAATATCCGTTGCCAAAACATTTGATAATAGTGCCTCGTAGCCTTAAGTGTGATCCCTAGGCTTCTAGGGTATCGCTTTAAAAAGACTTGTTGGCCTCTT
This sequence comes from Olyra latifolia, assembly GCA_036346145.1. Lineage (NCBI taxonomy): Eukaryota > Viridiplantae > Streptophyta > Magnoliopsida > Poales > Poaceae > Olyra > Olyra latifolia. Next base: position 49,952,850 of record CM070524.1, on the reverse strand, counting down.
AACCTTAGAACTCATCAAGTTCGTTATAGGTATGTGAGATTAGTTAAGATATCTTAGCTTCGGGCTGCTAATACGACTTTTGGGTAAAATGTTACCATAGCCTAGAAACATAAATTATTGCATGTGATAGTACGCTGTGGGATGTCTTAATTTGAAGAACGGTGTTCTACCCCCTACAAGTTAAATTTGAGCTTTATTAATGCTATTAGATCTTGTTTACATTTGTTAATTTTGTTTCTTCTGTATCTGCATATCATGCATATAGGCATGGGACTAAAATAGCTTTAAGATTCACCCTGATGCCAAAGAGGTCTCTCATGGGATCAGTGCCGACCACGGTCGCCGTAAAAATAATAGCTTACGGCCATCGAAGTCGTGCCTAAAGGCTAACACCTCCTTTCGTACTAGATATCACTAGCTAGACCATAGTTTGGGTAAAATAGACCCACTTGCTCCAAGCCCTCATAGCTGTCCATCTAGACCCTCCCGAAACAACATTTTGATTTACACCAAACTTTAAATAATATGTTTCAATGAATATCTTTCTAGGGAAATTGTTTATAAAACGATCTACATTTAAAAACCTTGGTCAAAATCAAGTACTTTTTGAAAAGCACGGTTTCAACTTTTTAGGACTTTATTTAAACTTATCACTTTTTCTAAGCACCAAATTTGTTTGATATTTTGGGTTGTTAAAAATCTGTTCTCAAAGAGGTACCTTTAATATATATATATATCTCTGTGTGTGTGTCTTCAAAAGACATGGAAAACAAGCTTCGCAAAAGTATTTCAAGGCAATGTTTTGAAAGGTTAAAGGGGTATTTCAAGGCAAAGGTATTAAACCAAAATTTATTTTGGCCTCCTGAGTTGCTTTTAAAAGAATTCTCTTATTCAAACTTTCTCTAATTTAAATTTAGAATTCTCCTGCCCTTTTTCAACCAAGTTTTCCCTATTTCGTTACAACCTTTTGTTTTACTTCAAAGGAAGATTTTTGATTGTTATTTCCAAACCTGTTTACGAGCAAGGTATGATTAAAGATATTTATTCTTTTTATTCAAAATTGTTCACTTTGGTCGATCTCTCCTTCAAACCCAACTTCTTTCTCCCTCCCCTTCCCACTTTCTTTTATGCTATTCCCTCTCACCTATTACTGGGACTTCTATCAAATTAATAGTGGCAAGAGGCAATGAACATCTCTGAATCAATTAGGCAGAGCCCTATAATGGATAGAAGGATGGATTGATGTGTGTTATACAACATAGAATTCGCATCGATATAAGACATGATGCCACTAGTGGAGTTAAAAGATCAAACTTAGGTAAAATTATGTTGGAGATGTCTGATGATTTTAGTATTGATTTACGGTGCATAGTGAAGAAGGTTGGGGATGTGATTGATTTTCTCTTAGAAAGTTTAACCTCAAAGGAACAATTCAATTCTGAGAAAGTGATATGATTAAAATGATGGGATAGAGTGATCGGTGTATATAGCAATAGTTTGAAATAAATTTGGTAGATTTTGAAAAGATGATAGGTATAAATTGACAGATGATCTTTTTCCGTGGGCTAGGATTTTAACCTTGGTGCCAACACTAGCCAATAACATCTTTTTCAAGACTTGGCGACCCCTCTATTTTGTTTTTGTTATTCTCTATGTTTTCTATTTTTAATTTCTCTCTTACTTTTTTTAAAAAATAACCAAATTATCTACAACATGGATGCGATTTCACCTTTCAACCTTTTCACGTTCAAATCGGGTAAGACACACCTCCTTAAAAACGGCTCGAAAAAGTTACTGTCAGAAACTTTCACGTTCTAACAGCTTTTGTCGTTTCTCTACACAGAAACAACAGCAGCAGAAGCTGAAGCCAAACGCCCAAAACACACACTTGGAGAGCTGCTGCAGAAGCTGCACGGGACTACGGGAGCAGGAGCTCCACGTCTGCCACCAACAGACACGGAAATCCGAATAACACCCGTCGCAAAAAGAGAGAGAAAAAAAAAACGTTCTTCTCGCCTGTCAGTTCCCACTCCTCTCTCTCCCCTGCCTTTCCGGTCCCAAATTCGCCTACCCCAACCCTCGAATCCGGCGCCGGCTCGCGCGATTCCGGCCTCCGCGCAGCTCCCCGGCAGCCGGCACCCACTTCTTCCGGCCGCCGCGCCACCGGAGTTCCCCGCCGGAGCTTCGCCGGCGGGGAGGCGACGCCGCTCCCGCCTCCTTCCCAGCGGAGCAAGATGAGGGAGCTGCGCATCGTCGTCCTGATTATAGTGATATCCTTGCCTTCCTTCTCCGCCTCCGACCCCCAAGGTACAGCTCCCCAGCCCCCCTCCCTTCGCTCCCGGCGAGGTCACTCTCTCTGGCTGTCACTTACTTCCGAGCATGTGTAGTGTAGATGCGCGCTATATATATAGTATATACATGTCGCTATGCCAACTTAATTAATACTAGTGTTTTTATGGTAAAGAAATAATCCATCGCTGTGTTGTATTGATGTCATCGCTGCGTAGCCTAGCTTACCCTTACCACATCTTTCTGTGCCTTGCGGTAACAGAAATTGGATCCTAGGGGAGCTCCTCAGTTTGGGTTTGGACATCGTTTAAATCGCTATGCGTGGCAAAGAGCATTTCATAAGAATAGACGGTTACGTTGTGACTTTCATTGCGGTAACCGTCTCGGCATGTTACATACCGCAAATATATGCATATATTCGGTTACAAAGAAGCGACAACATACTCGTTAGCGTTACCTGGACCGATGTGGGTGTTGGTGCACCCAAGTGAACCTAATTGTTTTGAACAAAAAAAAGTGGATTTGGAAATGCTCAAACATATTGAGATATTATGCGAAATATAGAAAGTTGTCATATTTTTTTATTAAATATTTAGAAATGTCGAGTTTTTATCTTGAGACTAGTCCTTTGTTTATATTAATAGTTTTACCACACCATTCAGAAAAGTATATATAACATATGGAACATACTATTTTTGGATGTATGCAGGAAACATAAAGTGCGGATACGTCCATCTAGATAGCGCCTGTATCCCTAATCTTTAGATAGAACATGCAACATACCTTTGGCGGCTCTCTGCTGCCCCCCCACCACCACCAACCAAAAAAAAAAAGGACCTTTGTCATAGATGTCTCTCCCTCTCTACCACCTTTAGTCGTAACCAGAAACTATATTCTTCGATGGTGATGCATTGGTCTAAACTGTTGGGCATAATTTAGGTATTTATGTTAGTTGATGATCATGTAGGAACAAATTTTCAATTCATGTTCTGTTCAAGTTTCATTTGGTTTTCAAATACCTTTTGCTTAAAACGTGTAATTGACTTTGTTTCACCAGGAGATGCCTTATACGATATGAAACAAAAACTGAATGTTACTGGCAATCAGCTTTCTGATTGGAACCAAAATCAAGTTAATCCATGCACATGGAATTCTGTGATTTGTGACAATAACAACAACGTTGTTCAAGTGTAAGTTGGATTCCCTGCACCTTCTTGTTTTGCTTGTTTTGGTTTTATGCTGATTTTCTCCTTCGCTTTCTTGTCCTATTTGTTTTGGTTTCATGCTGATGATCTCCCACAGAACTTTGGCTGCACGGGGATTCACTGGATTTTTGTCGCCAAGAGTTGGAGAACTCAAGTATTTGACTGTCCTGTAAGTACATTTTCTTATTCTGTAGATTAATAGTACTTAAGAATTCCATATGGATAATGGATGTTAAGTAGACAAAATTATTTTCGCGAGCTTTGTAGGGGAGACCACTGCCTTTTGTTAAATTAGCAGATGATAGAAATTCTTTTGCCACAGTACTACTACAAGTAGAAAATCAGAAATTCATAGCGTGAGGATATCCAGCCAAGTTTGCACTAACTTTAGAAATTCCGACTAATCTCACAATCAATTCTATGAAATATTGTTGTTTGGAGTTGCCCCTTTGTTTCCATGTAGATAGAGAATTCTAGCAGTTTTTCCATGTCTTTAATCAAACTGTTTTTTGCTAGGGAAAGAAAAAGATGAAATTGGGATAGTCATCTATGTGAGTGAAGTGGAATAAACATATTATAGTGATTTACAACTTTCGCATTTTAGATTTTGGAGGAACTTGTAGAAAATTGAGTTGCTGACAACTGTGTCTATGTGTCCTACACAAATTGATGCTCATGTTTGATATAATGTGATTGTGATTCTCCTAATAGTTCTCTTCAACTATTATGAAACCCTGCAGCGTATGATCTTGCAGGTCATTGGCTGGTAACAGGATTACCGGTAACATACCAGAGCAATTTGGTAATCTTTCTAGTTTGACAAGCTTAGATTTGGAAGACAACCTTTTGGATGGAGAAATACCTGCTTCTCTTGGCCAGCTTTCTAAGCTTCAGCTGCTGTAAGTGTATTTAAAATCATTTTCCCCTTCCTGTATGAATAAAATTAAAATGATTTGACCTTATCATATTTCTTTACTTTCTGTTTCTTAACCAGGATATTGAGTCAAAATAATTTCAATGGGCCAATTCCTGATAGCCTAGCAAAAATCTCAAGCTTGACTGACATGTAAGAGAATCCATCTTTGCTGAGTATGATTTATTTTTAAATTTCTGGTTTGGCTAACATGAATTCATTTATATGTCTTGTTATGTGTTGGCATACAACTTTCTTGTGATGGCAGCCGGCTGGCATACAATAATCTGTCCGGTCAGATACCTGGTCCGCTGTTTCAAGTAGCACGCTACAAGTATCTCAAAACCCTTTTAAAAGATAATTTAATCCAAGATTTTTTAACCTTTGTGGCTGATTAGTCTTTCTTCCTTCCATGAACAGCTTTTCTGGTAATCATTTAAATTGCGGAACCAACTTCCCACTCCCTTGTGCATCCCACATGTCCTATCCGAGTAAGTCAGATCATCATTGATCTACTTATAGATTTACTGATGTAGAGGAGCTTGTATGCTAGAATCAATGTTCTTCTTTTATACTGTGGGGGTATGTAATTATTCTATAATTATCTCCTTACAGGTGGTTCACATGGCTCAAAAATTGGCATTATACTTGGAACAGTTGGAGGAGTAGTAGGGCTTCTCATTGTAGTTGCTCTCTTTCTATTTTGTAAAGGCAGAAGGAAAAGCCATCTACGGGAAGTTTTTGTGGATGTACCAGGTAATACTTCCATGCCCTTGTTGTTGATGTGTGGTTCTTAGTATCCCTGCATTAGTTAATTGTTTTTTTAGACTAGTTAATTGTCTTGTTGATGACATCTGATTACACAAATGTTATGCACTCTTCCAAAATTTGGAAACCTACAAAAAACAAGCAAGTACACATGTGTTTCTGCTGTTATGCACCTTAGTGACTATACAAATAGAACACATGAAGTTGTCTTCCTCACTTGGGCATTGGTTTAAACATAAGAATTTCAAGTTTGCAAGGGAGATGTATGCATTGCACTAAGTAATGCAACAATTTATAATTCTCAGGCGAGGATGATCGACGAATTGCATTTGGCCAGCTAAAAAGATTTGCATGGCGAGAACTACAAATTGCAACTGATAATTTCAGTGAAAGAAATGTACTAGGACAGGGAGGTTTTGGAAAAGTGTACAAAGGAGTTCTTCCAGATGGCACTAAGATTGCTGTAAAACGATTGACCGACTATGATAGTCCTGGTGGGGAGGCAGCCTTCTTGCGTGAGGTGGAACTCATCAGTGTTGCAGTTCACCGGAATCTCCTGAGGTTGAACGGCTTCTGCACGACACAATCAGAACGCCTCCTGATTTATCCATTTATGCAGAATTTGAGTGTTGCCTACCGCTTACGAGGTATCAATATTCATGTCCATCCCTCTAATATCATATTGCTCTATGAAGTTTGCCCAGATGTTCTACTATTATTATTTATGTTTCTGTAAAAGTAGAATTTCATCATTTACTTATTTGGCAAATGGTGGACATTGAACTTTTCAGTTTAACATTTTAACTAAGCCTTGGTTCATGGGATTGCTTTGTTACAGCTGTGGACTGCTCTCTGCAGTGCCAATTAATGGACTTCCGACCTGTGGGAAAGTTTAATTAGTTTAGCCTTGTTATTGTTCAGTATTTGATGTCAATCTCATGTTATATATGTCTGTTGTGCTGAGAATGATGCAGATTTTAAGCCAGGAGAACCCATCTTAGACTGGGCAGCAAGAAAACGGGTGGCTATAGGTACAGCCCGTGGACTGGAGTATTTGCATGAACACTGCAACCCCAAGATCATACACCGTGATGTAAAAGCAGCAAATGTCTTGCTTGACGAGTACTTTGAACCTGTTGTTGGTGATTTTGGCCTAGCGAAGTTAGTGGATGTGCAGAAGACATCCGTGACAACCCAAGTCCGTGGAACTATGGGCCACATAGCACCTGAGTATCTGTCCACAGGGAAGTCGTCTGAGAGGACTGATGTTTTTGGTTACGGGATCATGCTTCTTGAGCTTGTGACTGGCCAGCGTGCTATTGATTTCTCACGCTTGGAGGAGGAAGATGAGGTGCTATTGCTGGATCATGTAAGTCTTCTTTGCTTCCAAAATTCAATTAAGTTGCTGCTTATCTTGGATAATGTTAGAAACTGCTTCCATCTAGGATGCAATTTGATTTCTTTGTGTTAATGGGCATGCAACTAAATGCAGGTGAAGAAGCTACAGAGGGAAGGGCAGTTAGGCTCCATTGTGGATGGCAACCTGAATCAGAATTACGACGGTGAGGGCGTGGAGATGATGATACAGATAGCATTGCTGTGCACACAGGCATCACCTGAGGACCGTCCGTCTATGTCAGAGGTGGTTCGGATGCTGGAAGGTGAGGGGCTAGCAGAGCGGTGGGAGGAGTGGCAGCAGGTGGAGGTAACGAGGAGGCAGGAGTATGAAAGGTTGCAGAGGCGGTTCGACTGGGGTGAGGACTCCATCTACAACCAGGAAGCAGTTGAGCTGTCTGGAGGTAGATGACAATCAGCAACGATGGACATGCACACAACGCAAGCCAACCATGCCTGTACTGTATATACTCGTCATCAACTGTAAAGCTAGATTCTAGATGCCTCATAAGCCAATGAAAACATATTCGTGGAGCGATAGCATGAATGTGGATGAATATTAAGTACATAAATGGTTGATAGATGTGTAATTCTGTTTGTTTGGCTGGGCACAGCCTAGCCATGGATGTGCTGCTTAATGGTCGTCCCAAAGTTGTCAACTGTTGATATAGCATGTCTTTCTGCTAAGTCACCATTTACCATGTAATTTGTTATTTCAAATTCTTCGCGACTTTTGGTTGCAGGGGAACAACTTGCATGCTTGCATTGACTGGTGATCGATCTGGAGTAGAGCGAAGACAAGACTAAGCGTCTCAAGGACAGGTTAGCCTGCCAAATGAAGGTTTTTTTAGAGGTCCTGGCAAATGAAGGTTGTGCGATTGTAAAATGTTGGTGCCATAAAAATCTGTATACAACTAACATACTGTAGGTATGGGGAAAAACATCAACTTTAATTTTAGCATCCATTTTAACAAAAACTAGTTTCTCATTTCCTCAACCCTACGGTGGTCGATCCCACCGTTATGGGAGGACAGAACTTTGACGAACCTGTCGTTACAAACCTGAACTTGAGCTAATTTGCGTGGTTTCTTACATGAAGCAAATAACTGTTTATTAATTATATAAATCATTTCACAAAAAGAACACTGGAGCCAAAAAAAAAAAAAACCCGCCAGTGATCTGTCACCTACAACTACAAATACAGAGACTCTTCACTACTCATAGTCCTCGGCTCCAGTTCCCGCCGAGCCTACGCCCTCCCCATCTTGATGTCGCGCCGGCGGACAGCCTCGGCTGCGAAACGGGCCCTCTCCAGGAGCTCGCGTATGATGATGGCCGGGGCCTGCGGTGGCGCCGTGTTCTTGGGTTGCTGCACCGGCGCATCGGCGGTGACCCGCTTCTTGTTCTTGATTTCGACGAAGGCGTTGAAGCGATCATCCCCACCACCGCTGGTACGCGGGCTCTTGTTGATCTTGGCAGCAGCATCAAGCTCGCCCTCACCACACGCTCTGCGGCTGCGCTTCACCGGAGGCTCCCCATCGCAGCAGGATCTGAGCCGCTTCGGTTTCTTGTCATCGGCGGCGGGTTTCCTGGCTTTCTTGTCATCGGCGGCTGGTTTCCTGGCATCAGCGGCGGGTTTCTTAGCTTTCTTCTCATCGGTGGTGGGTTTCTTGGCATCCTCGGTGGGTTTCTTGTCATTGGCAGCGGTGCAGACAGGGTTGATGAGAGGATCATGGAGATGGAGTACATCCTTACAATCATATGAGAGGATCATTAAAGTCGACCGTGGGGGACATGGCGTCTGACTCGAGTACATGTGTCAGGAAGGCAAGCCATCATTGGTTGTAGCGCAAATGCCCTGTGGTTCATGGAACTTGTGTTTTGGATCATGCAAATGCAATTCAGGAAGGGAGAATTACTGCAGAAATATTACGTTAAGATCAGAACACTGGGAATGTCAGTATATAGATGATGTACATCAATGGTCAAGCAGAAAATGTTAGTCAAATTGAAGCGACATGGAACTCAACATGCAATTGCGGTAACAATGAAAATAATTGGAAAAACTCTAATCATCCTCACACTCCATCAACGCCTTGCACAGCTGAGCATCAAGAACGCGGGAGAGGCACCGAGCCCATCGAAGAATTTTACCGAACATTTGTTAGTCAACATGAGCAACAGCACCAAGTCAATGAGATGAGGAAGCAAAATCAACTGGAGACGAATGAGAGAGGCATTTCCTTCCCCTTTGTCCCCTGCTTCTCGTTCTTAACCTCTTCTTGTTCTTCTTCCCTACCTAATTCTTCTCAGTTCCCCATGTATGTCTCTCAAATGACTGTAATTGGTGCATTTTACCACTATTGAGTGCTGATTTAATGTTGTGTTTGTGGGCGTGCCTTAAAGGGTGATATGTAACAGTGGAAGGAAAAGATGACAAAGCTTCTGACACGAAACATTTAATTAAATTCATTAATCATATAAATCTATCACCTTGCTTACAGGGGCAAAAAATAGAGTAACCAAGAAATACAAGCAGTGATCTGTCAACCTACATCTACAGCTCGGTTCATCTACAAGAGTACTTCGCTACTGAGTCTTAGGCTGTCCTATTGCCCTACTGCCTTCACTTGAGCACGTCCTGCCAATCGATCGAAGGGTCGTTGAATTCGACTGTCTGAACCATCTGTTCGAGCTCCTGTCGAGCCTCCGCCCTCCGACTCTCGATGTTGCGACGGCGGACAGCCTCGGCTGCAAGACGAGCCTTCTCGATGAGCTCGCGCATGCTGATGGTCGGGGCTTGCGGTGGCGCCGTGTTCTTCTGTTGCTGGACCAGCGCATCGGCGGTGACCCGGTTCTTGTTTTTGGTTACGACGAAGGCGTCGAATCGATCGTGTTTGGTACGCGGGCTCTTGTTGATCTTGGCAGCGGATTCAGCATAAAGCTCGCCCTCACCACACGCTCTGCGGCTGCGCTTCAACGGAGGCTCCCCATCGGGGCAGGATCTGGGCCGCTCTGGTTTCTTGTGTTTCATGCCATCGGCGGCGGGTTTGTTGGCTTTCTTGGCATCGGCGACTGGTGTCATTGGTTTCTTGGCATCGGCGGCTGGTGTCATGGGTTTCTTTACATCGGCGGCTGTTTTCTTGGGTTTCTTGTCATCGGCGGCGGGTTTCTTGTCATCAGCGGCTGGTGCCACTGGTTTCTTGGCATCGACGGCGGGTTTCTGCGGTGGCGTCCTGTTCTTTGGTTGCTGGACCGGCGCATCGGCGGTGACCCGGTTCCTGTTTCTGGTTACGACGAAGGCATCGAAGTGATCATGGCTGGTACGCGGGCTCTTGTTGATGCTGGCAGCAGGTTCAGCATCAAGCTCGCCCTCACCACACGCTCTGCGGCTGCGCTTCAACGGAGGCTCCCCATCGGGGCAGGATCTGGGCCGCTCTGGTTTCTTGTGTTTCATGCCATCGACGGCGGGTTTCTTGGCTTTCTTGGCATCGGCGACTGGTGTCATTGGTTTCTTGGCATCGGCGGCGGTTTTCTTGGGTTTCTTGTCATCGGCGGCGGGTTTCTTGCCATCAGCGGCTGGTGCCATTGGTTTCTTGGCATCGACGGCGCGTTTCTTGGGTTTCTGCTCATCGGCGGAGGGTTTCTTGGCATCGGCGGCTGGTGTCATGGGTTTCTTTACATCGGCGGCGGTTTTCTTGGGTTTCTTGTCATCGGCGGTGGGTTTCTTGTCATCAGCGGCTGGTGCCATTGGTTTCTTGGCATCGACGGCGGGTTTCTTGGGTTTCAGCTCATCGGCGGCGGGTTTCTTGTCATCAGCGGCTGGTGCCATTGGTTTCTTGGCATCGACGGTGGGTTTCTTGGGTTTCTGCTCATCGGCGGCGGGTTTCTTGGCACCAGGAGGCCTCGCGGTGCAGGCAGGGTTGATGATAGGATCATCGAGCACATCCATGGGATCGATGAAGGGATCGTTAAACTCGACTGTCCTCACCATCTGCTCCAGCTCCCGTCGGGCCTCTGCCCTCCGAATCTCGATGTCACGTCGGCGGACGGCCTCTGCCGCGAGACGAGCCTTCTCCAGGAGCTCGCGCATGCTGATGACCGGTGGCGCCGTGTTCTTGGGATGCGGAACTAGCTCTTCAGCGCTGACCTGGTTCTTTTTCTTGATATTACCAACCTCGTTCTTGTTCTTGATCACGGATAGGGCGTCGCCGACTCGATCATCACCACCGCAGCTAGTACGCAGGCTCTTCTTGACCTGGGAAGTGGCTGCAGCATTGAGATCACCGGATCCACACGCTATGCGGCCGCGCTTCGCCGGAGGCTCCCCGTCACGGCATGATCCGGGCCGCTTCGTCGGGATCTTGGGTTTCTTGGCACCGGCGGCAGGGGTGGCGATGCAGGCCTGGTTGAGGTGGACGCGGGAGGCGCAGGCGCTCACCTTCCGGACGGCAGAAAAGGGAAGGAGCTTCTCGCCCATGGCGGCAGCCATGCGCGGAGATCAGGAGTAACACGATCGAGATGAGGAGATCGGGATCGGAGCTAAGCAAGAAGAAGAAGAAGAAGAGCGCCTAAGTTTTGAGCAGAGAAGGGGGCGCGAAGAAGAGAACCGTTTGAGAATTATGACGGGGGTGGGTCACCGCATGGTAGGCCCTTATGTCGGTGAGATGGGATCTGATTTGGTGGGCCTAGGGCTTGCTTAGCTGGACACCGTTGACTCAAGTCGTAGCCTTAGTGGGCCCGCTCGTGCATGACATTAACAAGGCAGGCTTTCGACTCGGCCCACGTGTGCACCCATCGATTTGCTCCATTCCACTCGACTCCTGAGTCTGCCACCGCGCCGGAGCAGCGCCGCCGGCGCCGGTAACATCCCGTCGGAGCCGACCGTTGCTCCGGCGGCTGGTCTCCCGACTCTCCTCCAGCCATCCTCCGGCTTGCCTCTTGTTGCTCTGCATAGTACACGTACAGTATTGATTTTTAAAATAGAACGGGGAATGTATATCTTCGGATATGTAATGTCAGAACAAAAAGAGAGGCACTGGTCACATACCATGCAGCTGCTAAAGAATGATTATGTCAAGTTAAACATAGTAGAAAACACCAACTTGGTTTGATTAAGAATTGAAATATATCTTTGGTATTCTGTCCATTATACCCTACATTGACCCACTCGACCATCAGATAAAAACACATACCAATTTTGAATGATCTTGAGAGCAAACTGGTGTTCAACCCTCTTCTGCTCTGTTCATGAAATACAATGTGGCATTCTCTGTTCTTTGGTTCTTCTGCCCTTTAGCAATTTCAAAGTATTTATTTGCTTTTCTTATCCACGAATCAGCATTCCCTCCACTGAAATTCAGGCCAGAAAAAACCAGCTTGGCTCCCCTGGCAAAATTTCTGCGATAGAAATTTTCCTATGATTGCTGCCATCATCATAGTTTCCACAATGTGACTCCTGATTCATGAAATTGTTGAGAGGAGGAGGAGCTGGTACTACTAAGCAAGGCAAGATTCATATTCATGCCATTGGTACTAGCAACAAAATGGCCGGGAGCAAGACTGATTCCATTACTGTGAGCTGCTTGCGGATGGTGATGATAATGAAATGCCATGGGTGTGCACTGTCAAGTTGTCAGGTCTTTGATAACAGCCTGAACCCTGAAGGCAGCATTAAGGCATCAGGGTAACAACAGCAACAGAGCCAGGTCAATGAGATGAGGAAGCAAATTCAGCTGGAGACAGACGAGCAAGGATGATATAACAGGGGAAAGAAAAGATGGCATGCTTCTCTTCTGACAGGAAGTATTTCATTCAATGTCATGAACAGGACAAGGTCATTTGGAAACTTTGTAAGAGTGGACAATTCTCGGTTCATTCATTGTATCAAAACTTGGTGAATAAGAATGTGAGACCTCATTCTTGAGGATCACCATGGAGATTCCTACACTAGTCCCTAAATCGGGAAGCTGGTCATACCAATACATATTCGGTTCAATCACATACAAGCGTTACAGAGCTGTCTTCGATAAATAAATAAAAATAGTGCCTTTTGATGAATAGTTTACAATAGGGTCAAACAGGCCAAATGTCATTGTATGTTACAAAAGAGAGTTCGGAGTTCAATGCCAGCGCGGAAAGCTTAACGACAACAAAAAATCATCCAACGGCTATGCGATCTTGCAAACGATTAGAGGGCTGCTCTAAACTTTATCCTAACCGTCATAGATCGGCTATTCATCTTCATGACACTCATAGGGATCTTCTGGTTGATATCCATCTAAAGAGTGAGTGAGTACGAGGGTAAGTGCGCAATCAAACGGCACTTATGAGTTAACACCCTCATAATGCAAGTAATAATAAAGGCTCCAAAGAAAAGCTGATAGTTCTTTTATTTGCATAAAGCTAGTTGGAAAGACTGGTAATACAAACCTATGACTTATATGACTTAGCCAACTTAAACCCTCATTAGATAGTCGTGAAATTATTGAATGAGTTATGGTTCCCAAGTAACCTTCTATCCAACTCTTCCTGCCCTTGTACCACCCCTTGGTATGACTAGACCTACCATAACATGGTTGCTTTCATTGTTCCAGTCTTCATCCTATTTCCCGCCATCATATTCTGGGATTTAGACACTCCCGTTGTAGATTACCACTGTACTGAATTGCCGGTCTAATAAGTGCATGATCTAGATCACCCTCGACGACGGCGCCCTTCTGCCTTCGCCTCAAGCTAGAATTTGTTCCAGGGTCTCCTCGGAGCACTCAACTGGACTCCATACCCACAAATTTTTCCCAAGGTCTATGTGTCCAAAATTATCCGAGCATATTTTCCCCAAGGTCTATGAGTCTAAAATTAGCTAGTAATTGTCCTAAAGTTCCAAATGACATGATAATCAAGACAATCATGAATAGTAATCAAGCATAGAAGAAACAGGACATGTGTACAACATGATAAAGGAATAGGTACAGCTACTCTAGCAGTTCAAGTTATTGCAACATATAATAGAGCATGCAATTTCTTAGTTGAATCAAAATAACTGATATAAAATTGGATAAGATTTGAACTAAGGATATTAACTTGCCTTGTCCTGGAACATGGTACTCTTTCTTGGCGTCTTCAAACCTTCTTTTCAGATCCTCAACGTCTAATCGAGAAAATTAAGACAATGCATAAACATATGCAAAAAGAGATGATGCATGGATGCACGGTTTAAAACGATTATCCACCCTTAGCATACCATCTCTATATTAAGGTAGCGAAGTTCCTACATGTCATCGTATGGTATGTATGACAATGCCTTAAATACCCTTATGTAAGGATATCCATGCTGGAAATAATTTTTTAAAATTATTAAAAGTGTTATAAATATTAATTCTATATAGCTCTTGGGAGCTTTCTTTAATTTTGCTAATTAATACAAGGTTAGAACTAGACTAAATATTTTTTAAGTAGTTCCTAAGTTGGAATAGTTTCTGTGAAAATTTGGGAATTTTTAGAGTTCTCAAGATATTTTTAATACATCTAAATGGATTTCCTAGCAATAAATTACAAAGAAAAGGTTTAAATAGCTACTATAATTTCTCCAGAGCACAAGATTTAATTTATTAGAAACTATAATATTTTTCCTAAGTCTAGTACTACATCTAGTATTTTCTGAAATTTTTCTATGATTTTTGGATAACTTAAACTATTTTTAAATAATCACTCTCTATTTCTGGATTTACTGGAAATCGGAAATCTTTCGAAAATCCAATAAATAGTAATAGGCTCGGCTTGCTACTGTGTGGCCTAGTAATGCACACACGCGGCCTGCAGATGGCCGGCCTACGGTGTCCTGACAGATGGGCCATAGGGCCTACTGGACAGTAGCGAGCGAGCGACAGATAGGTGGGTCTTGGGGCCCACCAGTGAGGGATGCTAACGCCTGGCGACAGAGTATGCCAGTTGCTCTAGAAGATGTATTCCGAAGGAGTACGCTTCCACTAAACTCAATATGTGGGTCCATGGTCCACATGTCAGTTACTCAAAAGTAGTGCGAGGGGGAATTAAAAAATATGTTGGGGTCTCACGTGTCAGTGACTCTTGTCTCGTTGGCCGACATGTTGGGGTGACATCAGCGAGATGACGGTTCTCCCAAGGCTCTGGCCGAACTCTGGCGAACCCTCAGCGGGGAATTGGCGATGCTACGGCCCACTATTCTACTGGTTCATGGTTAGAATGGATTCAGTTATGATGGCCTAGGACGTGATGGCCGGTGCATCACCGGCGGCGAGCTAGAACGGCGGTGCCATAGGCGCTGGAGGTAGAAAGCTATGGAAGAGAGGTGCTACGGTGAAGGGTGAGAGCGACAGTCAGTTCGCCGGGGAGGGGAGTATTTAGGGACTACCAGTAAGGTACCTAAGGCAGTGCCAAGCTCAAGAAAGGACGGAGCTGAGCTCTCACTGTGGGTGAGGCGGCGGCCGAAGCAGGGGTCACGTCGCCCGGGAGCTTCGGCGTAGCCCGGGCAAAATTGATGGCAGGGTTATTGTGAGGGGCATCCCTAGGAGAGGCTATGGATGCGAGCAATCAGTCAATGACTTACCAAGGCGCCAATGAGGCAAAAGGGGGTAGAGTGGAGCTCGGCGGTGAAAATGGCGAAGGGAAGAGAATTGGGTTGAGCCGAGGCTTAAATAGGAGCGAAGGGGTCGCGGGGAGGGAGAGGATCATCCCTGCGGTGAGGGGCTCGAGGGAGAACGACGACGGGGCGGCATGGCGTGTCGATGCTTGCAAACGCAGCGGTGTCACGATGCCTGTGGCAGAGCACAGGGCGCGAGGCAGCATCCAAGCGGCGACTTAATGGCATTGTTACCAGGCGCGGCTCTAGCCCGTGTGGCGTTGTCAGCATGCGACACGGAGCGGCGGCAGAGAGAGAGGGTGTCACGTGAGGGTGAGGGGCTGGCGAGAATGGCGCGACGGGATGACACGTAGCGTTCTCAGAACGTGCGCAGCGCGTGTGCAGCTTGCAAGGGTAGAAAGAGAGTGAGGATGGACTGGATTGGTCCCAATGGCTAGGCTTGGTGCGCTATGCCCACCTAAACCGAATTTTGAATTTTTGGATGAAATTTAGTGAGTTGGTTTGAATTGAATTTAAATTTGCAAAATTTTGGACGTGAATAGTATTTACATTTGAATTTGATTCAAATTTAAGAAATTTCAAAGTTGTCCCAAAAATGGGCTGTTACAAAGAATGGTGTCCAGGCTAATCAGTTTCTTTGGCAATTGCGTCTTCCTCTTAAAATAAAAATTTTTCTTTGGTTCTCGGGAGGATGTGTCATTTTAACAAAGGATAACCTTGCTAAGTGTAATTGGAAAGTGTCGGCGATTGAGAGTACGGGACTCCCAGGTACCGAGCTTACTTGTTGAGTGTGAGGATCAATCGGCCTCTTCTCTACGGCCTCGGGGGGCTTTCGGGAAGGCGGTCTGAATCAAGCAATCATAAACGAGAAAGCGCAAGTGGTTTAGGCTGGTTCGGGCCCCTCGAAGGGAGGTAATAGCCCTAAGTCCAATGATGTCTATAGGAGAATTGGGGGAGATTACAGAGAGAGTCTCGGGCTTGGCGAACCAAGGGGGGACTGAGTTTTCTACAGTGAGAAGATGAGCTTTGGTCTGAGATGGTCCTAACCGGAGCTCCTATGGTGTGTGTGTTTCTTAGCAGCTAACCTTCACATGTACAGCAGGGTGGTCTATTTATACATGAGCGCAACCAATATTCTAATGGACGTGGAGCCCTAGTGTCCAGCGGCTCGAAGGATGCCCTCGAGCGCGTCGTGTTGAAAGCAGCAACCATCATCATTCGCGATTACGGGAGGACTGTATGGGAATAGTGCAACAAGACGCGGGTTGGTAGCCGCGGTCTCCTGCGCTGTGACGGGACGTTGCGGTCTTCGACGGTGTCAGAGCAGTTATTGCAGCGGGTGGAAAAGGCCTGTACTTCCCGTTGGGAGCCAGGTGACCCGGACTCCGACCCGGGCAAGGTTAGGGTCATGCCCGGGCCCGAGCAAAGATGTCCTTGCTCGGGGGAGGCCAATACCCGTGCATGCTGAAAAAGATGGTGGTATTCCGAACTACCCTCCAGGCCCCCGTCAGAAAGGTAGCTTGAATTGCAGCTTTTGTAATAAGAATGAATCAATTGAACATCTTTTATTTAATTGCCATTTGGCTAGGTCTGTTTAGCGTTTAATCCAAATAGCCCTTGGTTTATGCCATCAAGAAATCTTTCTCATTTGGTTGGAAAATTGGCTTTCTAGGTTGGGTTCGAAGCTTAAGAAAAAGGTTTTTGTAGGTAGAGTAGCTGCTTTATAGAGCATTTGGTTATGTCGAAATGATATGGTTTTTAACAATGGAAAAGACATCTTTTTTCAAGTGATCTTCATGGGAGCTCACTGGTTAAACTATTGATCATTACTACAAGAGGAGGCTGGAAGAGAAGAAATTGTTCCCGATAAAGACCACCACACCGCTATGATCATCCCTGCTGTGGCTGTTACATGGTCTCTTCTTCATCTTGGGAGCGGCTGCAGCATCGAGATCGCCGGCACCACGCGCTAAGCGGCCACGCTTCGCCGGAGGCTCCCATCGCAGCATGATCCGGGCCGCTTCGTGGGGTTCTTGGGAGCGGCCGCAGGGGTCGCGATGCAAGTCCTAGTCCCAAGACCACGTTCTGCGTGAACGCACACCTACGAGGCTACAACGAGGATTCGAGAACCGTGGCTTACCCATCAAAGACTGTTGCTAGCCAACAAACCACTCCGGCCCAGTTTGTCTGAGCCGCGGTTTACAGCCGGCCAAAATTTCAAATTTGAGTGAGAATTCAAAATTTATCAAAAAATATGAAAAATTATTAAAAATAGTACGAATTATTTGGAAATGAATGGCTAAAATAAATTTTTTTAAAAAAAATTTCAATATTATTTCATGCAAACCCGTGTGCACATAAATGTAAAAAATCAAGATTAAAAAGAAAAGGACAAATGGGCTGTTACCTGGGCTGGCCCAAGGCCCATTATTGAGTTTTAACCCTTCTACCTAAGCAATCCCCATCCTCGAAAGCAAGAGAGCGGCTCGGCCGAGCACTGACTCTTTGCGCCCCTCTGTCTCCTCCTCCTCGTCATTCGCCGCGCAAGCATCAATCCGACTGGATCCAACAGAGGAACGGTCGAAGCCGCCATGAAAGCTCGGCTAGCCGGGGCCAATTATCGGGTTTTAACCATACTTACCAGCAATCCGCATCCCCCGAGTAGTAGAGTAGCTTGGCCCCGACCACCTGACTCCCTTGTGTCCCCTTTGTCTCTTCCCTCCCTCTTGTTCACTGTCGACGTTGATTTGGCCGGATTCGACACGGGAACGGCTGAAGCCGCCACGAAAGCTCGGCTAGCCGGGCGACCGGGATAGCTAGTTAGGCGGTTCGACACTCTAGCGCGCCCACGCCCCTATGCCAGCGTTGCCCACCGCTGCGACAATGACTAGTCGAGCTAGCTAATCAAGCTGGTAAATTGCTGCCAATGCTAGCCAAGCCGTGCAGCCAGTTGCAAAGTGAGGACCCCAATTCGCCCTTTTGATTTAGATTGGATTTAGGGCTAGGGTTAGGGTTAGGGAATAGACTATTAGGTAGGGTTTAGGGCTTAATGTTATGGATTGATGACATGATGTTTGTTGGAAACATGAGATATTGATGAGAAATTGAGGATGATTAGGGATTTAGGTCTTTATGGTGATATTGTGAATATGTGATAGTGATGATTGTGTGTGAGGCTAGCATTTATAAATTGCAATGTTCATAAATCCTAACATCAAGTTATGGTAGTTGATGACACTTTGGTATTTTTTAAAATTGTAAGTCGTAATATATATTCTAGTTAGCTAGTATATGTGGTATTGTGGCTTATGATGCATGTTAATGTTGCGCTGCAGTGAAGAATAGCAAATAGGCATGACCCTGTTTGAACCATGAGTGTTGTTTCTTGCAGGCCACTGGTGGACCATGTTCAGCACAGACACGCCGATGCTCACGAAGCTTGCAAAGCGTCTTGTCACTCAATGTGTGTCCTCTAGTGGTTGCGCGAGAAACTAGAGCACTTTCGCCTTCATTCACACACCAGTGTGCAACAAGCTCCACAAACTAGTGTATGTGCACTACAACCTTCCGCTTCGGCTATAGCGGCAGGAAATTGCAAGAAGAGTAGTCGAAGTTGATCCTGTCGACAAGTTCTTCCAACTTACAATTATAGACAGCGCCACCCCTATCCGTGATTGGATGAAAATTTCAAGGTACTTACCGTACTAGCACATCCATGCATATCTGTATGTAGTTACCCTACTTTTAATGATGTGTTTGTTACTTGCATTGTTGGTCTAACTTTACACCAATACTTGATGAGGACAATAGTGACACAGACAGCGTACTGCATGACAAATTGTCACCGAACAAATGGACTAGGCTACTATAAAAGGGAGACAGAGGGTAAAAGCATCGTTGAGTGGGTGGAAAAGAATGTGGGAAGCACCCACGTAGGCAAGAGGAAGACTCAAGTGCCTCCTGCAAAGCATGTATCCAAAAAGGCAAAGGGCCGAAAGGATGATGAGGAAGAGGAAGCGGACAATGATGATAGTAGTGAAGAAATTGCAAAGAACCCTACTTATCAAGAGTCTAATGATAATTCTTCAGAGGATGGTGGCGGTGATGATGGTGGCGACGATGAGGGTGGCGACGATGGTGGTGCTAATGATGAGGACGGTAGCAATGGTGATGGTGGTGGTGGTGCTGAGGGTGGCCACTACTCTACTTACTCTCCTGTGCAGCACAACCACCCCATCATAGCCACTAACACGCCATCCTTTCTTGCCTTCTTCCTTGCGTTCTTCCTTCTTGTTCTCTTCCTCCGCCGCCATTGTCTTTACTTTTCCTTCCGATGGCGATGTTTGTCTCCTCGCGCACCACCACCGCGCGCCTGGAGGACCTCGAGGGGCAGGGCCACCTCGACGCTAGGTCTTGGCGCGTTCCCGACGGTGAGGTCCTCCCCGCGCCGGCGGAGGATGAGTTCGTGAGTTGCGAACTCTACGCCATCAATGGGCTTCGTGCTCCGGAGTCGGAGTTCCTGGACGCGATCCTCGCTCATTGCGGCCTGGAGGTTACCAACCTCCACCCCAACTCCATCCTTATTCTAAACATCTTCTCCCACCTTTGCGAGGGCTTCGTCGGCGTACAGCCGACGGTGAGTTTATTTCTACATTTTTACATGCTCCATCGTACCGGGGGGTCATTGGCGGGGGCGCAGCGTACCGCAGGCTCGGCTCAGCCGTCGTGTACCCCATGATTCGCTACTGAAGGACTCCGTCGCCGGCTGGGCGGAGCGGTGGTTCTACGTGAAGAAGAGGGCAGATTGCGGACTCCACTTCCGCAATGAGCAGCCGGAGAAGAAGGACCTCCCTCGGCCACGCGTGCAGGCAGAGGAGGAGAAGATCCTTGATACCATCCAGGTGCTGAGCGATAGCGGCCTGACCGGACAGGTTATTGCCAGAGACTTCTTTAGGAATCGGGTGTCTCCTCTGCGGCGTCGGGAGCACCCGTTCATCGAAATTGTCGGCTGGAGCGACATCACCCGCGAGGTGAACATCGGTATGTTTTCTTGCTCGGATTGTTGCTTCGTCGGCGTTGCTTTTACTAACTGCTGGGCTCTTTTTGAAGCTCCTGATGACCGGTGGGTAGACGAGCGGGTGGCGGAGCTTTTTGCCCTAGGGAAGGATGAAAACCCGGACCTGGGCAGGAGAGGACCGAAGAATGTTCTTGACCGCTCGGAGCAGGTATGTTCCCCGCCAAGCTTTGTGATCAGGTGGGAAAGGCCCTTGTTCTAATCGGTCCTCCTTTCTCTAGGACCGGGCTGCCCTAGAGGCCATGCTGGCGGCTGAGCAGCCGGCCGAGGCAAAGGGGAAGCGGCCTCCGATTTAGAAGTTCACCTCGAAGAAGAAGAGGGGGGCCTCGCGGGCGTCCGATGACGACGAAGAGCCGCGGCCGAAACGATCGCAGCCCGGGGGCCCTTCGGCGAGCGGCCCTAGCGGACATGCGCCCTACCGGTCCGTGGTGCGCGTACCACCGAGGCACAATCCGCCGCGGCCTCATCTGGAGTACGCGGACCAGGTACAAGAATTGTCTGCCTGGTTCGCGCAGTACTCTAGGGATTATCCCGGCCATACCGCATGGTTGTTGCAGACCGTGGCCGACCTTCGCCGAGCCGAGCGGCGGGCTTAGCGAGAGAGGGATGCCGGAAGGAGAGCCCAGGCGGACCTGGACCGAGCGGGGGTGGCGTTCTCCTCGTGGCTCAAAGGCCCGAGGGACGCCACCCCTGGGGCGGCGGTCGAGGAAGACGTCAGGAGCTTCCTTCGTTGGATGAAGGAGCACCATCCGGAGTGGCTCGAGGCGGCGAGCCTTGCCCGGATGGGTGTTGGTCCGAGCAGAGGGGGGGCTGTCCCCCCGGCGCCAGGGAAGACGTAGGGCCCCTCGAGCCAGACAAGGGCGTGTGAGGAGCCCCGGGTGGAGGATGTCGATGCCGGGCAAAATCTGGGGGACGCCGAGGAGGAAGGTAAGTTTTCTTGTCCTGACCTTTCTTCTGTCTGGCCGCGTGTTACCGCGGTCTTAATTTTCGCTTTTCGAACGTAGTCAGGGGCCTGTGGGGGAGAAGACCCCCTGCGCCCATGACGGAAGCGAGGGCTAGGGTCTTGGTTGAGGAGGCACTTCAAACCGCAGCGTCCCGTATTATTGCAGATCTGGCGGTGATGATTGTGGCCGAACCGACCACGGGGGAGGGTTCGGCCGGGCAGGATGACGGGGAGGAGTCCGAACAGGACCCAGAAGACTCCGCTCCGCTGGTGTTCAAGCGTCGAAGGGGGGCGGCGCCGAGCGGTGATGCGACCGTTCCCCGGGGGAGCGAGAAGCAAGCCCTGGTCAGCCCTTCTGCCCGGGCCGTGATGGAGGGGGAAGCGGCGCAGCCTCCGGACATTGAGGCGCCCAGTCGCGAAGTCCTGGAGCATCGCCAAGGCGACCCCGTGGAGGGGGCGGCAGTTTTGGCGGAAGTGGTCGAGGCGACCCAGCCTCCGAGCTCGGAGGGAGCTTTGGCTAGGAACGTGGTGGAGGTGGCCGGAGCGGCCTAGCTCTCGAGCACGGAGGATGCTCGGGTCAGGGACGCGGAGGAAGAGACGGCCCAGGTGGCTCGGTCCTTGAGCTCGGATGATGCTCGGGCCGGGGCTTCAGAGGGAGAGCCGGCCGTTTCTTCAAGTTCGGGTGATGCCCTGGTCGGCCCTTGGCCCGGGCTGAGGGTGCTACTTGAGCGCCATCGCCAAGAGGTATAGTTTTTCTTGAATAGTTTTTTTTTGACCAGGGTGTTTTACTGACGCGTTCTCTCTTTTTTTTGTTCGTAGTTGGCTGTCGTCATGGATGATCGGGTCGTGAGCATGGAGGCTCGGCGCCGGGCCAAGGTGACGGCGGTGCGCTCCGAGCTAGGCGAAGTCCAAACGGAGCTCGCCTAGGTCTGAAACGAACTCGAGCATACTTTGGAGTATGCTCGGGGTCTTGAGAGGAATACCCGGTCCCAGGAAGAGCTCGAGCGGGTCCGCAAGGAGCTCGAGGAGGAGAGGCAGCGCAGCTTGGCGGAGGTCGAGAAGGTGGCGAAGCTCCGCGAAGAGATCCGACCGGGGCGTGAAGCCCAGATCGAGGTTCTCCAGCTTCGGAGCCGTCTTGAAGATGTGGAGGCGGAGCTCCAAGTTTTGAAGAATATGTTTAGGGACTAGTGTGCGTGGTGTTACATGTGCTTGTAAGAGACACTTCTATTTAATACAAGATGTTTTTCTCTATCTCTCTCTTATTATGCGTGCTTACATAATCTTGGGAAAAATATGTATACCATTATTCGCTGCTACCTACCCATCCAGCCCCCTCGTGGGATCGGGCCTTTGGTCGTGACCACGAGCAAAGACCGTGCGCACGAAGCAACCGGGTAGCTAGGAGCGCGCGAAAGGAAATGTCCAGCCCCCTCGTGTGGCCGAGTTCTTGCCCCTGGTTGCGAGCAAAGACCGGGCACACGAAGTAGCCGGGCAGCCGAGGACGCGCGAAAAAGCCAACGTCCAGCCCCCTCGTGTGGCCGAGTCTTTGCCCCGGGTTGCGAGCAAAGACTGGGCACATGAACTAGCCGAGCAGCCGAGAATGCGCGAAAAAGGCAATGTCCAGCCCCCTCGTGTGGCCGAGTCTTTGCCCCGAGTTGTGAGCAAAGACCGGGCATACGAAGTAGCCGGGCAGCCGAGGACGCGCGAAAAAGGCAAGGTCCAGCCCCCTCGTGTGGCGAAGTTCGCCGGGTTGCGAAAGCAAAGACCGCACACGGCAGCCGGGTAGCTAAGGACGACGAAAAGGCAACGTCCGGCCCCTCGTGTGGCCGAAGTTCGCCCGAAGTTGCGAAAGCAAAGACCGCACACGGCGCAGCCGGAGCCGAGGACGCGCGAAAAAAAGGCAACGCCCCGCCGTGTGGCCGAAGTCTTTGCCCCGCTTGAAAGCAACGACCGGCACACGGCAAAGCCGGCACCGAGGACGCGAAAAAGGCAATGTTCACCCCTCGTGTGGCGAGTCTTTGCCCCGTTGCGAGCAAAGACCGCCACACGGTAGCCGGGCAGCCGAGGACGCGCGAAAAAGGCAACGTCCAGCCCCCTCGTGTGGCCGAGTCTTTGCCTCGGGTTGCGAGCAAAGACCGGGCACAGGAAGTAGCCGGGCAGCCGAGGACGGGCGAAAAAGGCAAAGTCCAGCCCCTCGTGTGGCCGAGTCTTTGCCCCGGGTTGCGAGCAAAGACCGGGCACACGAAGTAGCCGGGCAGCCGAGGACGCGCGAAAAAGGCAACGTCCAGCCCCCTCGTGTGGCCGAGTCTTTGCCCTGGGTTGCGAGCAAAGACCTGGCACACGAAGTAGCCACGAGTTCAAGTTGCTAATTCCAGATTTCGGTTAGGTCTCAGGATCGAAGTCTGCGAGGCACCGCCGAGAACTTGCCGGGGCGATGTGTTATCGGCTTATCCGAGCAATGGAATTCAGGGCGGGGCGTATTTTCGGATCCGTCGGCCGCTTTGGAAATTGGTTTAAAAACAAGAACTCGTACTTGGGTGGGACAGGAAGAGAAGACCGAAGAACCTGAAAAGAACTTGGATTACCATTCCTCTTTATTTAACAGGTTCGGGAATTTCGAGGAGGAGTCATTCGAAGATTCCTTGGTTAAATAAGGAGGGATGGGCTAGAAAGGGGGAGGTTATGTGTGGAACCTACGTAGCTGGGGGATGTTCCACGAGCTGCTGAGAACTCGTCCGTCTGGGAAGGCGAGGCGGACGGCCCCCGGGCGTGAAGACGAGACGACCGTGAATGGACCCTCCCACTTGGGGGTTAGCTTGTTGGCGTGCGACAAGTCTTGGACGCGTCGTAAAACCAAGTTGCCGTTTTGCAGGGTCCTTGGTCGGATTGATCGGGCGGCGTGCCTGCGTAGAGCTTGCAGGTAGGCCGCCGACCGGATGAGGGCTTGCTCGCGCTTTTCCTCGGACAGGTCGAGATCGAGCAACCTGCTCTGGTGATCGTCGGACGTCTCCGCGAGGTTCACGCGAGGAGACCTCAGAGTTATTTCGGTCGGAAACATGGCTTCGGTGCCATATACGAGCCGAAAGGGTGTTTCGCCCATGCCTCTGCTGAGGATGGTGCAGACAGCCCATAGGACGGAAGAAAGCTCGTCGACCCAATTTTGCCGTAGCTTGGTAAGCCGGTCGAAGACCCGCTTCTTGATTCCTTGATGGATCTGCCCGTTGGCTCGCTTGACAGCCCCGTTGATCTGTGGATGAGCCACAGAGGCGAAGCAAATCTTGGAGCCAATGTCTTCGCAATATTCTTGGAACAGTTTGCTGGTGAACTGAGTTCCGTTGTCCGTGATCAGTCGGCTGGGAACGCCAAACCACGTGACCACGTTATTGCGGAAGAACTTCTTGGCCGCCTGAGCCGTAATGCTAGAGACTGGTTCAGCCTCTATCCATTTGGTAAATGTGTCAATGGCGACAAAGAGGTACGTGCATCCGTTCGCCCCTCTGGGGAACGGACCCAGAATGTCGTGCCCCCAGGTAGAGAATAGCCAGGTGAGGGGAATGGTTTGGAGGGCGTAGGCTGGTTGGTGTACCTGCCGGGTATGGAATTGGCATGCCCGGCAAGTGGCGACGATCTCACGAGCGTCACCCAACGCCGTGGGCCAATAGTAGCCCATCCTGAAGGCCTTACGACGAGTGTTCTGTAGGAGGAGTGAGCCCCGCAGATATCTTCGTGTAAGTCCTTCAGCAGAATTTCCCCTCTTCCTGGGAGATGCACTTAGAGAGAACTCCGAGTGCGCCTCTCCGGTACAGGGCACCATCCACTAGCCTGTATAGTGGAGCTCTCCTGATAAGCCGGGATTTCTCGGTTTCATCCTCGGGCAATGTCCCGTGCACCAAGAACTGGATGAATGGCGTCATCCAGGTGGCGCTTTGCTCGAGGAGGGAGACGTTGCCGTGCGTCTCATCTGCCTCTTCTCCGGAGGGAATAGAGGGTTTTAGTAGGTGCTCGACGAGCACCCCCGTCGGGACGGGCTCTTGTGAGGTGCCTAACTTGGCAAGTTGGTCGGCCAGGGTATTTGCTCTCCTGGGCACGTAAAGGACTTCGAAATTTCTGAAGTTCCTTTTCAACTTCCTCACCTTGACCAGGTAACGCGCCATTGAGTCATCGGAGCACTGAAACTCCTTGTTAACATGGTTTAAGACCAACTGTGAATCCCCTTTCACGGTCAGTCGTCGGACTCCTAGCGCAGAGCATGCTCGGAGTCCGGTCAAGAGGCCTTCATATTCCGCCGCGTTGTTGGTCGCGGCGAAGTGCAGTTGTATGACGTACTGGAGTTTCTCTCCTTGCGGGGAGGTCAGAACAACGCCAGCCCCCGAGCGTTCAAAGGTGCGCGAGCCGTCGAAGAACATCGTCTAATGGGGTTCTTCGACGTGCCCGGCTTCTTGTTTGGTCGGGGGGGGGGGGGATTCGTCCACTCCGCCATAAAATCCGCCAGTATTTGGGATTTGATCACTGTCCCGGCAGCGAACTTGAGGTCGAACTCCCCGAGTTCTACTGCCCATTTGGCGATGCGCCCGGAGGCGTCAGGGTTTCTGAGGACCTCCCTTAGTGGGAAACTGGTCGGAACCGTGATCGGGTGTGCTAAGAAGTAGTGGCGGAGCTTCTTGGAGGCCATGTGGAGGGCGTACAAAAGCTTCTGGACCTCAGGGTAACGCTCCTTTGTTCCATGAAGCACCTCGCTCACGTAGTATATAGGCCGCTGATTTCCCTCGCGCTCGGCCACGAGCACGGCACTTACTGCTTGGAGAGAGGCCGCCAGATAGAGCAGCAGGGGCTCCTGCTCCTTCGGGGTGACCTGAATGGGCGGGCTTGATAGGTACTTTTTGAGCTCTTTGAAGGCGTTGTCGGCCTCCTCGGTCCAGACGAAGCCGTCGTGTTTGCGCAAGGCTTTGAAGAAGGGCAGTTCACGCTCTCCTAGCCGGGAAATGAAGCGGCTGAGGGCCGCCATCCAACCAGTGAGCGATTGGACTTCCTTTATGCTTGAAGGGGCCTGCATTCTCTCGATGGCTTCAATTTTTTCCGGGTTCGCGCCAATGCCCAACGACCCAATTACGTACCCTAGCACCATGTCCGTGCGCACACCGAAAACACATTTCTCAGGATTCAGTCTTATCCGATGTTTTCTTATATTAGAAAAGGTTTCCTCGAGATCCCGGATATGAGCCTCGGCTAAAATACTTTTGACGACTATGTCGTCTACATAGACTTCTAGGTTCCGCCCGATCTGGTCGGGGAAGGTCTTCTGCATCAGACGCTGGAAAGTGGCCCCTGCATTTTTTAGACCGAAAGACATGGTGGTGTAGCAGAAGGTGCCGAAGAGGGTGATGAAGGCAGTCTTCTCTTCATCCTCCTGTGACAGGCTGATCTGGTGGTACCCGGAGTACGCGTCCAGAAAGCTCATCAGCTGGGCTTCCGCTGTTGCATCGACCAACTGGTCTATGCAAGGGAGAGGGAAGTTGTCTTTTGGGCATGAGCTGTTGATGTTGGTGTGATCAACGCACATCCGCCACTTTCCGTTCTTCTTTCTGACCACGACTGGATTTGCCAACCAGTCGGAGTGCTCGACCTCGCGAATGAAGCCGGCCTTCAACAGCTTGTCCAGCTGCTCCTTGATGATGTCAGCCTTCCACTGCGGGAACCTCCTCAGTGCTTGACGCACCTGTTTTTTACCAGGCTGAACCGCCAGCCTGTGCTCGATCACCTCCCTTAGGACCCCGGACATATCGGACGGCTCCTACGTGAAGACGTCCGTGTTTGCCCAGAGGAAGGTGACGTGCTCGCTTTCCTATTTCGGGTCCAGGGTGGCCCCAATGTGGACCACCTTGGACAAATCCTCCTCAGAAACAGGGATGTGCTTCGTCTGTTCCTGGGGCTAGAGGACCACCTTGGGCCGAGCGGGCTTGCGGGAGTCTTGCCCGGGCCCGTGCTCCGGGAGCTGGCCGACCAGGGCCAGCGCCATCTCATCACATTCCAGGGTAGCCTTGTGACTGTCCTTGACGGTGATTACCCCTTTTGGCCCTGGGAGCTTGAGGCAGTGGTACGCATGATGCGTTGCTGCCATAAACTTCGCGAGAGCCGGCCTGCCGAGAATGGCATTGTAGGCCGAGTCGAAATCAACTACCTCGAAGGTGACCAGCTTAGTCCGGAAATTGCTCGGGCTGCCGAAGGTCACGGGTAGGACGATCTACCCCAGCGGGGTCATGGACGTGTCCGGGATAATGCCATGAAAGGGCATGGCAATATCCTTGATCTTGGATCGGGGGATTTGCATCTCGTCCAAGACCCGGGCGGATATCAAGTCCAGAGCGCTCCCTCCGTCGATGAGCACCCGCGCGACCCTCGTGTTACTGATGGTCGAGCAGAGTACGAGGGGGAGCTTCTGAGACTTGGTCATTCCTGAGGGACAATCATCTCGGGAGAAGAAGACGGTCGTTTCCGACCATCGGAGGTGTTCGGGGGCCGAGCCCCCTCGGTCGACGCGGCAGACCTCACGTGCCGTGGCCTTCAACTCCCGCCGGGAGGAGTAGGCCACGGACCCCCCGAAGATCACCGTGATGTGGTGACTCGGCTCGTGGTATTCTTCGCTCTCTCGACCCTGCGGGTCGGTATGTGGCTCGGATCTCCGGTCGGAGCCGTCCTTTCCGGCGTCCGGAAGGACGGGCATGGGCCCCCGGCCGTTATAGAAATCCTCGAGTCGAGCAACCAAGGTACGGCAGTTGCGGAGGTTGTGCCCGTGCACCTGGTGCAATGGATAGAAACGGCTGTTCGAGGGGGCCTGGGGCCCGCGTTTCTGTCCGGAGTTGCCCGGCCATTGACCGCTTGAAGAATCGGTCTCGGCGACTAGAGGGGGGTGAATAGGCGCTAAATTGATTTCAGCCCTATTGCTTTGCACCCAACGCTCCTCTCTTCACAACACAACACACCTAACTCACCACAAGCCACAAGGCAAGGATGAACTTAGGGTGCAGAATAAAAACTACACACGAAAGTGATCAGACGAGCACCGCAATAGCTTCAAATCGACAAAGCAGCAATTAGAACTCTCTTGCACCAAGTGTACCCCGGGTATTCATGGATGAACCATGGCCAAAATATGGGGAGTTTCCTATCACTCAGATGGTGCAAGGTGCTCTGAAACTAATCCACACGAAATCCCACTTAAGCCATGGAGAAACAAGACAAAGGTAAAAAGTTACTTTAGCTAAAGTAGTCCAGAAATTTCCAGCAGCAATAGACCAAGTTCAATGAACCAAAAAGCCAATATTTCAGGCTCCAAACTTCATGAGGATTTTTCTCATGGCTGGTTCATTAACCTAGTTTATCCATGCCAAATCTTAGCTTCAAACGCCTTGTGGAAAAATCAGGAAAAATCAAACAATCATAGTCTATCTGCAGCCACGTCCAGAAAGTTTGGGGCTCAAAGAACAGATCACCGCGCCCAAACTAGAGATCTCCTTGCCTTGAAATTTTTACAGTGGATAGGCAATGGAGTCAGGAAACAGTTCCAATAAAAATCACTCAAAAAGGATTTTGCTAAATTTCTAGAAAAATAAAACACTTCACGTAGGTCAAGCTGAAAGTTTCTAGACAGCAACAACTAAAGGCCAAAACTACTTCAAATCTTTCCTAGGATGCATGAACTAGTTTAAGAACCATCTATACATCCTCAAGACATCACAAGTGTGGTTCCAAACCAGGAAGAGATCAAGTAAACCAAAAACACATCAAGAAACTAAATAAAAGATCAAAAACCAAAACCAAAACTCATCATGAACAGGTGAAGAACACTAGAGAGACATGAGGGATTGAGGAATAGGATTTGTATTCAGATTTTTGAAGTGTTTACACAGCCTATCCAGGTTGGTGAAGACATCCCCTCCGCCTCTCTTTATATAGGCACACCGATGAGGATATATCGCGACATATTGACCCATATCGCGATATATTGCCTCAACCACTCATCCACACATCGAGGGCTGAGATTAACCCACTCAACCATCCATTTAACCAGGGTTTTCTTCACATGGGTTCACCCTTAACCCAACCTGGGGTTTTTCACACATAGGCTAACCCACAACCTTAACCGGGGTTTTCTCGGGCTAACCCGTAACCCGACCGAGGTTTTGATACCGGCTAACCCGTAACCCGACCGGGTTTTGATACGGCTAACCTGAACCTGCCTCGGATCCTGAGCATCCATAGCTGTCGCGTGACTCATCCTTCTCGCCTCACCTAGCCTCGCCTAGCCTCGCTTAGTGCGCCACGGGTCCCACCGGCCACCTCAACACATGGCCTCAACGCATGGCCTCGGTGCATGGCCTCAACAAGATGGCCTGAAGGCATCCGCCGCCACCGCACACCTGCGATCCACAGAGATCAAAGGAACAACAAGAGAACCAAGCCGAGGGTCACTACCTCGACCTGGGGTAAGTTCAACATTCCAATCATATCACCACAAGTCCCAACACACCAAGGGACACAAGCAAAGCCATGTTGATTTTTAAAATGAGTTACCAATCATGTCTCAAAACTTTGACCACCTAGCACATATACTCATCACCAAACATGGGAGGCAGCTCCACATGGTCTCACAATCTCCCCCTTGATGAGTATATTGCCAAACTAAAGAGTCACAAAGTTTGAGACAAACCAATTTTCAAACTCTCTCAAAATTGCCGAACTCTCTCCCCCTTTTGGCAATGTAGGCAGCAAGGCAATGGTTTCACTCCCCTTCTCTCTCGGCAAGATACCAAAAGATGCAATATAAACAAGCTTTGAGAATTATGCAAGTTTAGAACCAAGCAAGAAAACTCAAGTACCTTTAGAGATAAACATGCTACCTCGTACACATTTAATGCTCAAAGGGATCATGCCATAGCTAAGAAAGTGAAGCACAAAACAAGAGCAGACTATCAACAAGAGCATCACATAGTAAGATCACAAGACTAAAGGTAACACTAGGCAAGGAACCAAATGAACAAGACTAGAAACCTAGTTCAATGCTTAGAGAGCTACATATGTATACTTGAATCCTCAAAAATCTTTTTGTGTTTTTCTAAGGGACTCAGATTTTGAAAGGATCAAGTAAAGCCAATCTGTAGGGTAACCACGCACAAAGGCCTCCTCTTACCCTTCTCCTCATGTTTATCCCAATTTTAAACATTACACAAGTTTAATCATTAGTGAACGTCAGATTTTGGGAAGGTTTAGCAAGGCAAACCCGTAGGGTAACCACGCACAAAGGCCTACTCTAACTCCCCTCCTCATGTTTGTTCACAAACTAAACATATTTTTTTTATATTATTATTTTTATTTTTTAATCATGTTTCTGCATTTTTTTTATTTTTTTTGTCAGTTTTTCAACTTTACAAACATGAGGATCCAAACATAAATAAGTAGCTCAATTTAAGATTGCACTAGGATGCTAGAGTGTCCAACATCATGCCAGGCCTAGCACACATCTAGTAGAGAGACTTGCTAGTGAAAACTACAAGTGATACCAAGTTTTCATTCAAAATTTTAATTTGAAGCACATGGCATGATTAAACATGAGCACATATATGACAATAGTAGCAAGTTCATCACTAGAGCACCATGAGCATAGCAAGCAGAGCTTCACAAGTGAGTCAAATTTTAAGCTTATTTTGGTTCAAGTTGGCAATTATCAAGTCAAGCATGAACCAAAGCTAACTGAAGGAAGCAGGCATCAACCCAAACAAAGAAAGATAAACACAAGCAAAACAAAAACAGAAAACAGCAAGGTATATACATATATTACAAGCGAACAAGCACAAAGCTCCCCCTCAGCCCATGCTACTCAAACTCACAAGGCCAAGTTCTCCTCTCAGAGTGGCAAACCTAGAGCCATCTAAGGGCTTGGTGAAGATATCTGCCAGCTGGTGATCACCATCCACAAAGCAGAGCTCGATATCACCCATCTCCACATGGTCTCTAAGGAAGTGATACCTAATATCTATGTGTTTGGTCCTAGAGTGCTGCACGGGATTTTTGGCAATATTAATCGCAGAAGTGTTGTCACAGAACAGTGGCACACTCCTGAGGGAAATCCCAAAGTCACGTAGAGTTGAGCAAATCCAAAGCACTTGGCTGCAACAACTAGCAGCAGCAACATACTCAGCCTCAGTGGTGGACTGTGCAACACTCGACTGTTTCCTAGAAGACCAAGAAACGAGAGAAGTGTCAAGAAATTGGCAAGTGCCAGAAGTGCTCTTCCTATCTATCCTACAACCAGCAAAATCAGCATCTGAAAAGGCTCTAAGGGACAGACAAGAGGCTGAAGAATACCAAATTCCTAGGTCCAAGGTGGCTCGAGATAGCGAAGATCGCTTCACCGCTTTGAAGGTGAGAGACGCGAGGGCTGGCACAGCAGTCTGAGACACACAAAGAAAGTGTATGTCCGGCCTAGAAGCGATGAGGTAAAGGAGAGAACCTATCATGCTACGGTACTTCTTCAGTCGACAGGATCACCACCAAGGTCGGGGTCAAGAGCAAGTGGTGGTCGCCATAGGAGTAGAGGCGGCTTCCCATCAGACATTGCAAATCTTTTCAGAAGATCACGAGTGAACTTGGATTGGTGAAGGAAGATCCCATCAGAAGATTGCTTGATTTGGAAGCCAAGAAAGAAGTTAAGCTTCCCATCATGCTCATCTCAAACTCAGAACTCATCAACTCAGAAAACTGTGAGACAAGCAAGTCAGAGGAGCCACCAAAGATTATGTCATCGACATAGATCTGAACCAAGAGAAAGTCTTCGCCGCTCCGCCGGATGAAGAGAGTCTTATCTACATGCCCCATCTCAAAACCATTCTCAAGCAAGTATGACTTAAGCCGCTCATACCAAGCCCTAGGAGCCTGCTTAAGACCATACAAAGCCTTGGAAAGCTTGAAGACATGGTTTGGGAACTTGGGGTTTTCAAAACCAGGGGGCTGTCTAACATAGACATCCTCCTCAATAACACCATTGAGAAAAGCACTCTTTACATCCATTTGAAAAAGCTTGAAACCCTTAGAAGCAGCAAAAGCAAGTAAGATTCGAATAGCCTCAAGTCGAGCAACAGGAGCAAAAGTTTCATCACAATCAATACCCTCGACTTGAGTGAAGCCTTGGGCCACTAATCTGGCCTTGTTCCTCACAACAACTCCATCCTCATTGCACTTGTTTTTGAATACCCATTTTGTGCCAATCACATTCTAACCAATGGGATATTCAACAAGCTTCCAAACTTTGTTTCTCTCAAAATTGTCTAGCTCCTCATGCATTGCATTCACCCAAGGCTCACTGGAAAGAGCTTGAGTGACATTTGAGGGCTCAAAGGAAGCAACAAAAGCAAAGCAGAGAAACGAGCAGAGAAACACCGGACATCGACCTAGTGACTCTCTCATCTAGGTTTCCTATGATCTGCCGAGGAGGGTGATCTCTATGAATAAACTCAAGGCATCTAAAGAAGTGACCTCTGCTTCGCCGGAAGAAGAAGCGGGACCACGAGTGGACTAGGATCAAGCTTGACACTGGACTCAGAAGAAACAGGTATTGGCTGAGAAGAGTCTAGAGGCTCAGAAACAACTAGAGGATCTGGAGGCGATGGCACTACAGACTCATGCTCAGAACCAGAATTATCTACAGGAGTAGGCTCTTCTATAAAGATTGTTTCAGAAGAAAGGTCAGAAGAAGAGATATCTGGTCTGGCACCTGGACTAGCCTCATCAAAGGTAACCTCACATGTCTCAAGCACTCGCTTTCCCTCTAGGCTCCAAACCCAGTAGTTTCTGGCTGAAGTGGAGTACCCCGAGAAGGTCCCATCGGCAGAGCGAGACTCAAACTTGTCTAAGTGACCAAACTTCAAGATGAAGCACTTGTACCCAAACACCCTAAGATGGGAGACATTAGGCTTCCTACCATAGCGCAACTCAAAAGAGGTTTTGTGCAACTTGGATCTAAGAAACACCCTATTGGACACATGACAAGCAGCTGACTCTGACCTCGGCCAGTAGTACCTAGGGGTGGAGTACTCATCCAACATGGTGCGAGCCATTTCTACCAAGGTCCTATTTTTCCTCTCCACAACGCCATTTTGTTGAGCGGCGTGAGGAGAAGAAAAGCGATGCTCAACACGACCTCTCACGAAACTTGCAAACTCGAGTTCTTGAATTCATTGCCATTATCGGTCTGAATGGCCTGGCGCACTGAAACTCCTTTGAAAGCTTGCGGTACAAACTTTGAAAGTAGCTGAACGACTCGTCCTTGGTAACCATGAAGAAAACCCATGAATACCTAGAGTAGTCATCCACGATCACTAGCACATACCACTTCCCACCCACAGACTGCACACGAGCAGGACCAACAGTATCCATATGCAAGAATCGTCACGGTGCATTAGTCATCACAAGGGTGATTGGTGGGTGAGAGGCGGCAACCATCTTGCCATGGCAACAAGGAGCACAGACTATATCCTTGACCATTTTGAGTTTGGGCAAACCGCGAACAAGGTCACGGCTGCTAACTCGAGTCAAGTGATCAAAACCAATGTGACCCAATCTCCTATGCCAAAACGAAAGATCCCGGGAATTAGAAGCAATCAGACAGTGAGAAGAACCAACAGAGGAAGAATCAAAATCAGCCTGAAACACCCTGCTCAATCGAAAAATCCCACAAACAAACTCACCAGAGGAACTGAGAATCTTGCAAGAGCCAGACTTGAAAGAAACCTCAAAACCCTCATCAACGAGCTGAGACACAGAAAGCAAATTGTATTTCAGCTTGCTGACTAAGGCAACGTCCCGAAGGACAAACCTAGGACTAACCTGAACTGAACCTGAAGCTAGCACGCGTCCAGAAGAAGCATCCCCAAAGGTGATGGTCTCACCATTGGGAACCCGGGAAAGAGAGAAGAACCACCTAGACTCCCCGGTCATGTGCCTGCAGCACCCAGAGTCCACTATCCACACCTCCTTCTTGCCCCACCTACGCACCTGTCAAACTCGACGAGAAGAGTGTGCATCAGTATTGGGGAAAACAAGAGCAGACCTAGGCACCCAATACTGAGCAACACTACTAGCATGAGAAACTCTTACAAACTCGGCAATCTCACCACAAGACCTCTCAACCTGCCTACCACTTCTACTAGGTGAAGTAGCACGCCGCAAGCGTCCACCCTGAGCAGCAGGAAAGGGCACATTCTGAGGACGGCGTTGAAACTGAGGACGGTCAAACCTAGGTGGGACAACAGCTGGAACTCGTTGTGATCCAAGACCTGGTCGACGGGAAACCTGAGGGACAAACTGACTAGGTGCCTGCGTAGGGAAACCAACTAGGTTGTAAGCAGAACTCAGCAATATGGCCTACCCTGCCACAGTGAGTGCAAGAGTACTTGACCTTCGTAGGGGCAGAAGCGACTTCAGTCTTCCTAGGAATAGGAGCTAGGACTACCTTGGGCTTCTTAGGGGTTGGACCTACTTTAGGAGACTTCTTCTTAACAAGGACACCCTTGCCCTTGCTAGAAGAAACAGCAGCAGAGGACACAGCCTTCTGAGTAGGCTTGTCTTGTAAGACCCCAGCACTCTTGAACACAGTCTTCTCAGGGACTCCAGGAGACACCTCTATCATCCTACCATTCTTACTAGCTGTGACAACTCGAGGAGGGTGACGCTTGATATGATCAAGCCAGTCAAAACCTAGACCTCTACCCTGGGAGATCTTACTCTGGTCAAGGATCAGGTTAAGCTTCTTCTTACCACCTACAAACTTCTCAAGAGTGCTCATCAGGTATTCACACTCCTGATGAAGCTGAGGACAAAACGTGCAAGAAGCAGGTGAGGAAGGTGCAGAAGAAGAACTCTGTGTGTCGACTACCTGGTCCTTACCCTTCAGCTTACGACACTGCTCCTTGAGCAACTCAACCTCTCTCCTAAGAGACTGACAGGAAAGGCACTCAACATTCTGAGTCATAGCTAACCTACCCTCAAACCTCTTACTCATGTCCTCATAGATTCTAACCAAATCATCATCTATCTCACCACATCTAGCACAAGAAGTAAGAGCAGCCAATGTGTCATTAAGTTCCTCTACTTAAGCTTGCAGGTTCAAGTTTTTTAGTGTTATGAGAGAACAATCATTGCAAGAGTGAAAGCTACAGTCCTCATCTGAACTGACAGTATCCTTAGGTGTAACAGATCTCTACAACCCTCAACTGGCCGATTTGTTGGGTCCTTAAGTGTGTCGAAGTGAGGTGCATGAATGATCGGGACAAAGCGAAGCGGGGAAGAGAACTAGGTGCGTAAATAGCTTCAATCAAAGCATTCCTAGACTCTTCTAAGCTCGACAAGACACCCGGCATGCTTAGCCTTAAGTAACTCAAACTCAGAAAATACACTATCATGCAGAGTCCTTAAGGCATTCAATTCATCCACAAGCTTATCACATTCTTTTCAACCATCAGAATCAACAACAGCAGGACAAGAACAAGACTTGGATTGTAACTTGCTAGAGAGACTTGCGACCTCATACTCTAGACTACTACAACGCTTCCTAGATATGCCATAAGCTTTTTCAATTTAGTAAGAGCATCTAGGAGCTGGTCGTAGGGTACCTCGTCGTCAGAGTCTGAGTGGTAGAGCTCGGAGTCGGAGACGTCGTTCTCATCCGCCGCCATGAAGACCATGCCGGCGTAGTCGTCGTCGTCGTCGCTCTTGCTCTTGTCGACTTGCGGATCATCCTCGCCTTAAATGCCGCTCCATGTCTCGCCGAAGTCGTCGAGTTCATCCCATCCAAGGCTGCGAGCACCTTGGAAGAACCTTCTTCCGTTGAAGAACTTGGCGCCCTTCTTGTTGTTGCCACCGCAGATCTTCTTGTTGCGGTTCTTGTTGATGTAGGCGTTCGCTTGACGAGGCGTTCGCTTGGTGTAGTCGTTCTTGCCTCTCCTAAGCTTGGGGCGATGAGAGTTTGATGTGGTTCAGCTCACCACACTCAAAGCATCTCACAGACCACCCTCTTTCTCTCTCGAACCCTCCTATAGGAGTTGCTAAACTTCAGGCGAGCAAGCACAATTGCTCCTCGAACGACAATCCAACTCCTCATCGTGCAACTCAACCAAAGCAAAGAAGAGAGAAACTCGAATCCAAACACGAAGAAGCGGGAGAACGTCTTAGAAGAGGATCAAGAATCAAAGGCGTGGAAGAAGAATCGATTCCTTGGACGGATGTTCCAACTCATGTGTTTTCAGATTTGAGTCTGAGACCATCAAGAGTCGACTTGTCAAGATCATTTGCCTCTCGGATAGTCGTGACCTTGATCCCCTGCACCTTAAGATCCAAAGCGAGAGAAAGTGGCGAGCATTCTCCGCGTCGATGAACGTGGTCTCAAGCGGCGAAGATCGCCGAGCACCTTGGTGAATCTCTTGAAACAAGCATCCGGTGATTCCCGGGCCTCATTTCAAACTTGTTGTACAACCTCTTGTCTTGATCTGCCAGACTTGTCTTAACCTTGTTGTCCCCTCATGGTAAGCAAAGAGGGTAGTCCAGATCGTGTCGAGACTTGATATGAGCAACTCGCTCATACTCGATTCGACTCAAACCACGAACCAAATAGTTCTTAGCCTTTGCATTCAACTCAACATCAGCAAGATTTCGGATGTAATCTTGTCGTCATCGAGCACTTCATAGGGATTCTTGACCTTGAGCCATATGTTATATCCCTGTGCCATCACGTACAACTCTATCCGGGCCTTCCAAAACCCAAAATCTTTGCCATCAAAAACAGGGGCTTGGTCGAGTACTTATCACTCGCCATGTTGCCAAGAACCAAAGGAAAGGCTCCAAAGACCTGTGAACAAACCTAGAGCGCAACCTCGCTCGATACCGTCGAAGAATCGGTCTCGGCGACTAGAGAGGGTGAATAGGCGCTAAATTGATTTCAGCCCTATTGCTTTGCACCCAACGCTCCTCTCTTCACAGGTCGACGTGGGGACGGCGCTCGCTGTGAACGCCTCTCGCCCGGGACTCGGGGCGGCCCGTTCCGGGGCGGAGTCGTGGGTCGAGCCGCTACTATGGCGATGCTCGCTCCGCCGACCATCGATCGACGGACGACCATTGTGTCAGTGGATATCCTGTCATTCCTTCGCCGATCAAGATCTCTGCGAAGGTCATGACGAAAGTGGCTCCCCCTTGGGGTACGGCTCTCCCGGGAAGTACTCCGAGAGTCGGCGGCGTGGGGAAGGTCGCCGGCCAACTGCTCTAGCCTTTCGGCCACGGCGACGCCTAGCTCGGCGGCCTGGTATAAGTCCGGCCGGAGGTCGCGACTCGGCGCCTAAAGCCGGCGGCGGGGCGTTCCGCCGATCGATTGGACGAGAGGGACGGAGGCGGGGATCCCGGACGTGGCGAACGGGGAGTCGGCCGGATGCTTGGGCCCGGGTCATCGTGACGGGTCGCCAAAGCTCGGTCGATCGAGCTGGACAGCCAATCCCGCGCGGCTTCTAGGCGACGACGCGACTCGTCCTCCCGAGCTGCTGGAGCAGGTATGTCGTCGGTGTCCGCCATGTTGATTTCTCGCGGGAACACAGGGCATGACGGTGTTATGACCGTGTCACCGCGGGAAGCAGTCTCGTAGTCGGACTCATACGGAACGTCGAGGATGTCGAGCCCTTTGTATGAACCGGCGCCTTCGCACGTCGCGGGCGTCTCCTGTTCCGGTAACTCTCGGAACTGGAGGGGCTCGGGAATATACTCCGAGCCCGTTTTGCCCGTGGGGCAGCAGACATCCATGGGGAGGGAGACTCCGCCATGGTGTGTCCTTCCGGATCAATGATCCGGACGACTTCGGTATCGGATCAATATTCGTCCAAATCGTCGAGGTCGCCGAAGCGGATATCTTGGTTGTCTTGAGAGTTCGCCATTCTCAAGGACCCTTGCTTGCAGAAGCTAATCAACGGTCCCCACGGACGGCGCCAGCTGTCAGCGATTGAGAGTACGGGACTCCTAGGTGCCGAGCTTACTTGTTGAGTGTGAGGATCAACCGGCCTCTTCTCTGCGGCCTTGGGGGCTTTCGGGAAGGCGGTCTCAATCAAGCAACCATAAACGGGAAAGCGCAAGTGGTTTAGGCTGGTTCGGGCCCCTCGGAGGGAGGTAATAGCCCTACGTCCAATGATGTCTATAAGAGAATTGGGGGAGATTACAGAGAGAGTCCCGGGCTTGGCGAACCAAGGGGGACTGAGTTTTCTACGGTGAGAAGATGAGCTTCAATCTGAGATGGTCCTAGCCGGAGCTCCTACGGTGTGTGTGTTTCTTAGCAGCTAACCTTCACATATACAGCAGGGTGGTCTATTTATACATGAGCGTAATCAATATTCTAATGGACGTGGAGCCCTAGTGTCCAACGGCTCGAAGGATGCCCTCGAGCATGTCATGCTGAAAGCAGCCACCGTCATCATTCACGATTACGGGAGGACGGTATGGGAATAGTGCAACAAGACGCGGGTTGGTAGCCGCGGTCTCCTGCGCTGTGATGGGACGTTGCGGTCTTTGACGGTGTCAGAGCAGTTATTGCAGCGGGTGGAAAAGGCCTGTACTTCCCGTTGGGAGCCGGGTGACCCGGACTTTGACCCGGGCAAGGTTAGGGTCATGCCCGGGCCCGAGCAAGAATGTCCTTGCTCGGGGGAGGCCAATACCCGTGCATGCTGAAAAAGATGGTGGTATTCCGAACTTCCCTCCAGGCCCTCGTCAGAAAGGTAGCTTGAATTGCAGCTTTTGTAATAAGAATGAATCAATTGATCATCTTTTCTTTAATTGCCATTTGGCTAGGTCTGTTTAGCGTTTAATCCAAATAGCCCTTGGTTTATGCTATCAAGAAATCTTTCTCATTTGGTTGGAAAATTGGCTTTCTAGGTTGGGTTCGAAGCTTAAGAAAAAGGTATTTGTAGGTATAGCAGCTGCTTTATAGAGCATTTGGTTATGTCGAAATGATATGGTTTTTAACAATGGAAAAGATATCTTTTTTCAAGTGATCTTCATGGGAGCTCACTGGTTAAACCATTGATCATTACTACAAGAGGAGGCTGGAAGAGAAGAAATTGTTCCCGATAAAGACCACCACACCGCTATGATCATCCCTGCTGTGGCTGTTACATGGTCTCTTCTTCATCTTGGGAGCTGCTGCAGCATCGAGATCGCCGGCACCACGCGCTAAGCAGCCACGCTTCGCCGGAGGCTCCCGTCGCGGCATGATCCGGGCCGCTTCGTGGGGTTCTTGGGAGCGGCGGCAGGGGTCGCGATGCAAGCCGGGTTGAGGCGGTCGTCTTCCGGACGACAGAAGAGGGAAAGGGAAAGAGCTTCTTGCCCACGGCGGCAGCCATGCGTGGAGATCGGGAGAGCACAATCGGGCGTGGAGATCGGGATTGGAGCTGAGCAAGAAGAAGAGTAGGGCCTAAGTTTTGAGCAGAGAAGGGGTGCGGACGTACAAAGAACCGTTTGAGCATTATGACAGGTAGATCATCGCATGGTGCCCCCTCGGTGAGATGGGATCTGATTTGGTGGGTCCACGTTTGGCTTAGCTGGACATCGTTGACACAAGTCAAAGGTTTAGTGGGCCCGTTTGTGGATGAGATTAACAATGCGTGCGACTCGCGACGGATTAGCAGCGCCGGTGACACCCCTACAAAGCTCGCCGGCTAGGCACCGGTACTGCTTCCTGCTGGTCAGGACAGCGCGCGGCTCGGCTCGAGGAGCAGCACCGTGGCTCGCCAGGACAGCGCGGCATCTGCCGTACGTGCTCCTCGCTGGCTGGTGCGACGACAAGGTGGCGAGCAGCCAAGCCAACACGCCAACGCCACGCGTGACGCTGTGGCCGTGCCGTGCTATGGCGCGACGGCCCGAGCTTGCCTGCAGCCGCGCCGTGCTTCGATCACGAGTGCCCGTGTGCCGTCGCCCCAAGCTCCAATCACCAGGCTGCCACCGCCACCGCCACCGCCCCACCGGCGTCCTCCCACGCCGTCACTAGAATCTCTGAGCGCAAGTCCCAGTCCCAAGAGCACGTTCTGCGTGAACGCACACCTACGAGGCTACAACTAGGGTTCGAAAACCATGGCTTACCCGTCAAAGACTGTTGCTAGCCAACAAACCACTCCGACCCGGTTTGTCTGAGCCGCGGTTTACAGCCGGCCAAAATTTCAAATTTGAGTGAAAATTCAAAATTTATAAAAAAATATGAAAAATTCTTTAAAATAGTACAAATTATTTGGAAATGAATGGCTAAAATAATTTTTTTTTAAAAAAAATTCAATATTATTTCATGCGAACCCGTGTGCACATAAATTTAAAAAATCAAGATTAAAAAGAAAAGGACAAATGGGCTGTTACCTGGGCTGGCCCAAGGCCCATTATTGAGTTTTAACCCTTCTTACCGGCAATCCCCATCCCTCGAGCAGCAGAGCAGCTCGGCCTTGAGCACCTGACTCCCTTGCGTCCCCTTTGTCCCCTGCCTCCCTCTCATTCGCCGCCGGTATCAATCCGACCGGATCCAGCAGATGAACGGTCGAAGCCGCCATGAAAGCTCGGCTAGCCCGGCCTAAGGCCAATTATCAGGTTTTAACCATTCTTACCAGCAATCCCCATCCCCCGAGTAGTAGAGTAGCTTGGCCCTGAGCACCTGACTCCCTTGTGTCCCCTTTGTCTCTTCCCTCCCTCTTGTTCACTGTTGACGTCGATTCGGCCAGATTCGACACGGGAACGGCTGAAGCCGCCATGAAAGCTCGGCTAGTCGGGCGACCGGGACAGCTAGTTAGGCGGTTCCACACTCTAGCGCGCCCATGCCCCTATGCCAGCGTCGCCCACCGCTGCGACAATGACTAGTCGAGCTAGCCAACTGCCTAGCTAGGCTGCTCCAACGGCTAGCCAAGCCGTGCCAGCGGTTGCACCAGGTGAGGACCCCAATTCGCCCTTTTGATTTAGATTGGATTTAGGGCTAGGGTTAGGGTTAGGGTTAGGGAATAGACTGTTAGGTAGGGTTTAGGGCTTAATGTTATGGATTGATGGATTGATGACATGATGTTTGCTGGAAACATGAGATATTGACGAGAAATTGAGGATGATTAGGGATTTAGGTCTTTATGGTGATATTGTGAATATGTGATAGTGATGATTATGTGTGATGCTAGCATTTATAAATTGCAATGTTCATAAATCCTAACATCAAGTTATGGTAGTTGATGACACTTTGGTATTTTTTTAAATTGTAAGTCGTAATATATATTCTAGTTAGCTAGTATATGTGGTATTGTGGCTTATGATGCATGTTAATGTTGCGCTGCAGTGAAGAATAGCAGATAGGCATGACCTGTTTGAACCATGAGTATTGTTTCTCGCAGGCCACTGGTGGACTATGTTCAGCACAGACATGTCGATGCTCACGAAGCTTGCAAAGCGTCTTGTCACTCAATGTGCGTCCTCTAGTGGTTGCGCGAGAAACTAGAGCACTTTCGCCTTCATTCACACACCAGTGTGCAACAAGCTCCACAAACTAGTGTATGTGTACTACAACCTTCCGCTTCGGCTATAGCGGCAGGAAATTGCAAGAAGAGTAGTAGAAGTTGATCCTGTCGACAAGTTCTTCCAGCTTACAATTATAGACAGCGCCACCCCTATCCGTGATTGGACGAAAAATTCAACGTACTTACCGTACTAGCACATCCATGCATATCTGTATGTAGTTACCCTACTTTTAATGATGTGTTTGTTACTTTCATTGTTGGTCTAACTTTACACCAATACTTGATGAGGACAATAGTGACACAGCGTATTGCCATGACAAATTGTCACTGAACAAATCGACCAAGCTACTATAAAAGAGAGACAGAGGGCAAAAGCATCGCTGAGTGGGTGGAAAAGAATGTGGGAAGCACCCATGTAGGCAAGAGGAAGACTCAAGTGCCTCCTGCAAAGCATGTATCCAAAAAGGCAAAGGGCCAAAAGGATGACGAGGAAGAGGAAGCGGACAACGATGATAGTAGTGAAGAAATTGCAAAGAACGCTACTTATCAAGAGTCTAATGATAATTCTTTTGAGGATGGTGGCGGTGATGATGGTGGCGATGATGAGGGTGGCGACGATGGTGGTGCTAATGATGAGGACGGTAGCAATGGTGATGATGGTGGTGGTGCTGAGGGTGGTCACTACTCTACTTTCTCTCTTGTGCAGCACAACCACCCCACGCAAGACTTAGGTCCAAGCCATCATAGTGAACTTATTGAAAAGGCTTTGCTCTGTGTGCCATAGAGCCCCTTTGTGAAAACCAAAAAATTTGTAGGAGGGTAAATAAACACAGCGTTGCGCTATTAGGGTATGATGATGCTGTAGTACTACACTATAGCCAATAGGTATAGTCCTCACATAATTAAGCTTTTTTTATGTATTTGTAAGCTTGAATTAGATCAAAGAGTTTGCTCTCACTTGATCAGTTTGCACATCAACAAAGATGAGAGCTTGGACTGCTCTCAATTCGGATCACGCTGGTGTTTGGCAGCCCATCAGCCTTTGTGGTGTTTGTCGTTAGCATCTCAACTCTATCCTTGACGTCAACCTCACCACCGCCTTGATTCCTAAGGTGTTCGCCAAAGTTTTTACCAAGGCAAATCGCCTGCAAGTACAAGCACAACAATAAAAATGTAGCCTGCATTGCATCCTTAATTAGGCACCATCGTACTGTCTCACATCCATACCACTGCAAAGTTTCGGCTTTGCAAAGTTTCTCGTTTACAGAACGAATGGTGCCTATGACAGAGTATCTTGCAAAATACAATCTTATGTTATCTACTTCTCTTATAGTACTTCATGGATATGCTGTGAGTTTAGATGCACCAATGTTTTTTTTTAAATGCAATACACCGATGTTATTTACAACAGGTAAGTACTTGAAACCTTTATTTAGACTTACTTTGAGATGCGAATATAAGATATTTACGAAATGGGTTCAAGAAGCCGAAGTGTTTTTGGCAGTCGGAATATTCTACGTGGTTTGTTTCGCACATCTGCGGTGTATCGAATCAACCTATGATCAAACACATGTCACCTGACTTAGGCATTCAAAGAATTGACTAGTTTTTTATCCAACATAGGATCTAGCTCGCTCACATCAGTCTCACTTATTAATTATTTTCCCTGATTTAAAACATTATTAGTTGTTGTTTCCCCATCCGACAGTGGTGCGTGACGTGCGTATTGCCATAAGTATATATCTATGTACAACTGAAATACTATACGTAGGGACAAAACATCATATCATATTTAATTTTAGCATCCATAATCTACTGATATTTTAGAAACGCATATTGTGCAAATCTCTCTTATCTTTGCTTTGCTTTGGCCTCTCATGTCTTTCCTTCGTATAAACTATAAAGTGAGGGCACAAAACCTAAACATTAATAATCTTAAATGTGTGTCTATCAAGATTGCACACGAAATATTAAGGACTATAATGCTATTTTGAACACCAAATCATTGCAGAACCTTAAGCCCGATATTGGTAGCTTATCACCAAATCATGAGTTATCATGCATACTTCAATCACATCACCCACTGGTGTGGGAAAAACCAATCACCTACAGAAAATAACATCACTTACTGGTATAGAGAAATCATCGCCAACATCGGAACACTACTATAGATCTGGCCGTCAGTACCGGTTCACAACGGCCATCAGTACCGGTTTTTGAACCGGTACAGGCCATCCGACAGTCCCGGTTGCCTCACCCGGTGCTGATATAGTATAGTACCGGTTGGAGGCCACACTTGGCTTTAGCCCATGCGTCACCGAAGCCCTAGTCGAGACGGTTGGAGGTACCAAGCTGCATCTTGATAAGTCGCTGATCGGTCGGTTGGTTCCTCCAACCGCATCTTGGCTGAGCACATATAACTTTAGCCCATGCGTCACCGAAGGCCTGTCGATCGGTTGGAGGCACTAAGCGGTATTGATAAAGCTGTTGATCGATCCGGTTGGTTCCTCCAACCGCATCGAAAGTACCACCACTGAGCTATATATAATATATATATGCTTGTGAGGTAATATATATATATATATTATATATATATATATATGTGTGTACTAAGTCACAATTAATTAAAGCACATACAATCAATCATGCACAATTAACTGATAATTAGATCACAGAACTTTTATTAACAACTTTAATTACAACTATTAGGTATCACAATGAATCAATCATGCCTATATATAGTACACATATACAGTTCACATAACATTCATTACAACTTTAATTACAGAACGTTCATCGTGATCTTTTATGTGCATCGCTTTTGGTAGCTGTAGATGTCGACCCCGACAGTTCACTGGTCTTTATCGAAGGGCCCCACCTATTTGCCGCTGGATCGTGAAACTCGCCTCTTGGATTTACGACCTTATCGAAAATCCAGCCGACGAGTTGTTCTTGGATCGCTCTCACTTTCGTTGGCTAAAAATCGGACGCACCTTGCAAGTCGCTAGCACCTCCGGTCAGGATGTGCATAATATGGCATACATAGTAGCCGCATAAATTGGTGCCCGACGGCTGACGCCAGATCTGTGGTGAAAAAAGTTAACAGCGTGAAATGGATGCATGGAAATGAAGTTAACTAACTCAAAA
Organism: Olyra latifolia; assembly: GCA_036346145.1. Classification (NCBI taxonomy): domain Eukaryota; kingdom Viridiplantae; phylum Streptophyta; class Magnoliopsida; order Poales; family Poaceae; genus Olyra; species Olyra latifolia. The sequence continues at coordinate 49,907,944 of CM070524.1, read as the reverse complement.
GCTACCATGATGGCATACATACTCGAGAGGCAAGTGTAATATCGAATTCCTAGTTGAATTAAGCCCACGATTCGATGCTTGAACCGTGCGAATGCACTACACACGTGATTGCAAATTGAACATGATTAGAATTTGTTTAAAATAGAGTAGAACGAGCACAATAATGGAAAGAACAAGAATACCGGTTGAGAATGTCGATCATGTTTTGGTACTTTTCAGCTGGTCTCCTCAGTGAGTCTATAACTGTGATCATGCTATGATCTAGCTTGATAATGAGAAGAATCCAGTGAAAGCTGTACATATATATGGCAACGTAGGTGTCGACAATTTGTGTCAGCAATGTATTTTATGGGGCAATGCGAAAGATCACAACTACGATGGTAGCACAGGGAGCCGAATTTATACAGGTTCGGGCCCTCGGGGCGAGGTAATACCCTACTCCTGTGCTCGTGGATTGTATTATGGTAGATCTCAAGGATGTTGAGATGCGTATGATGATGATGAATTGGATGATATATTGAACTAGGGGCCCCGGACCCCCTTTATATAGTGCAGGGGGCTGGGTTACAGATAGAATCCCTAATCCGTATATAGAAGATATAGATATAACCGATTTGGCTACGCCTATATCTATGTATTCGAGTAGGAGACGAGTTCGTTTCCTTGTAGAACATGTTAGGCCGCGCCAGCCCCCAAGCCTGTCTTCTGGAAGGCCCAATTAACTCGGCCCAAGGAGGCGGTACGTCCAGTAGCATATCTCCGGATACCCGGGGCCCATGTTATCCACAGTAGGTAACTAATTAGTTCTAACATCGTGTTGTGGAAAAAGATTAGAACGATGCGGTACGAAAACACTTACTCAAAGTTGTAGGGTAAAAGTATCTTTGAATGATATTTTTGACCTATTAGCCCCTTGTATATGTTGGTCTCTGTATCGGCAGGGGATAGTTGAACATTTGTCTCGTTGATAACTAAAGGGTCAAGGAAGCCTGTGTTGACAGTAGAAACACTTTTGCATCTTTGTATCTCCATTCTACATTAGAAGAAATTAGTTATGCTTGTAAGTTAGTATAGTGCAAGGGCCCGCACGGTGGATTTTTTTAATTAAATAAGACACTTACAGAGTCCAGCAACTCAACATGGACACGTCGATGGTGTCTGATTACTTGCCATTGGACATAAAATTCACTGTGAAAAAAATGTTCTTCCTTGTACCTGACGGCAAATGACGGTAGGCCATGCTTGAACGCATCTAGGTACCATTCATGGAATTGGCGCATCCTATAGTTGGTAGCTGGCCAATGTCCTCACGCCTGACCAAGGAACTGCCAGGTGTAAATGGCCATCTGACTTCTGTAGCTTCAATCTGCATGTCACCTAATATTTGCTCTAGATGAAGACCAGTTTCTTCGATGAATTTTTGCATCTCCTTGGCCTTCTGATCAGCTGATGACGTCGTCTTCTTTGACGTCTTCTTCTTGGACCTTTCCTTGACCAATGTGCGCTCATAGTCAGACACACGAAGTTTTTCCTTTTTGTCCTTCAAATTTTTCACTGTCCTCAAGCCTTTTAAAAATTCTTCTGTACCAGGCTGAACCTTCTTCTCTGGTGACTTGGGTTTAAAAAATTTAGTGACCTCGGCTCTGACTACTTTCTCGGTCTCCTCCTCCGTCATATCGTACGCCCGCTTTGCAAAGCGTAGCCAGCTTTTTGGGTTGGGTGGACCTCGTCCTCTTCTTGTTGCTAGGTGGTGGCTTGCTGTCTTGGGCAGCGATGTTGGAGTTAGAGTTTAGCGTCGGGGCTTGGTGCAGAGCGGGCTTCTTCGGGAGGCATCTCCTTTGTTGACGATGGAGGTGATGACGGACCGCTTATGTGTGCCAGAGGTGATGAAGGTGTTGGAGAGGACACGTCCATGTGATCTCGAAAAATAATGTACTTTTTCTGCCATTGGATGAAATTGTGGACTGCCTCTCGTAACTTCATAGTCCCGTCACCTTCGGGAATATCGAGGTCCAGGTCCTCGCACCCTGGGCATACCTCCTCCACCGAGACCACAGGTAGCGGCGATATCTGTTGGCCATGGATGACTGCCTGCTCCACCGGGTCAGCCATGTCGTGAGCCGCCTTGAAAGAGATGTTCCTCACTTGGACGTGCAGCTCACAAGGTGTCCGCTGCATGATGTCGTCCACAGGCCAGTGGCCCAAGTCCGCTTTGGGCAACCCACCGGAAGCGTAGCTGCTTCGCCGCATTGAGGGACTAATGAGGTCCGGATTAGTAGGAGGTTCCTGGCCCGCATCTAGCCGTTGGCTCAAGGCTAACTGTACCTGTCTTTGGACCTCTTCTTTCATGCTCTGTTGTGTTTGATTCAGGCGTTCTTCAAGCATTAGGAGCTGTTATGCCTGTTGGGACTTGCTTCTCACCCGACTTCTATAGGTATCGGCATCCTTAGCGAACCCAATCTTCCACGGAACGACGCCAACGCCTCGTGTACGTCCAGGGTGCTCCGGATTTTGTAGGGCCCTTGTAAGCTCGTCGTTCTCCCTGTTTTGCACGAAGGTGCCCTAGGAAGATTCCTCGATCGACTTTACAAGTCTTCTGGCCACATCTGTCAGCACATTCCCGAACGCCGTGTTTCCATCATCGTCAAGGCCTCCGCCGTGAGCATAGAACCAGCTCTTCGCTCTGTCTGGCCATTCCATCGTCGCGAGTGCGACACCCTTCGCCAGCAGTTCCTGTTCCCTCTTCTCCCATTTGTGCATCGCCTGGCGGTAACCACCAGGGCCGAGGTGGTGGTGGTATTGCTTCTTCTGAGCATTCTGGCTATTCCTTTCGGTCAGACTTTGACCTTCATTCGAATTCTTATAGTTCATGAACACATCGGTGATTACGCAACTTTGGGTACTTGTTGAAGTCGAATTCGGTTCTTCTTGGCGTACTCCGTGTTCAACTTCTTTTTATATGTTTGGAATCGATGGCCATCTTCTTCAACGTGTAACTCTTCACCTTCTCTTCGGTCCCTTGGGGGAATGTGAATGTCTCCTTCAGGTCGGTCCAGATCATGTTCTTCGTATCTTCAGGGACATTATCCCATCTCACGATGCTAATTGGCACATGGTCACGGCGTGGACGCCGCATGCGAATTGAACGGCCCAAGCGCCCTAGGGTGCAAGAGGTTGGCCGTTATCGCCGACTTCGGTGATAACATGTCTTGCCTTCGACTTCTTATTTGAACCTCGCTGACGTGATTGGCTACTCGATTGAGTGATCTGAAAATATGGTACAATAATGTCTACGTGTTAGAATGTTGGCTTAGCATGATGGTGGAACCGGCATATACACATTCGATCTAATTACCATGGTCGTCTCAGCGGCCTCGGGAGCCTCATCGGTCTCGACGAGCCTTAAGGCCACGACAGGCCTTGTGGCCTCGACGGAATCATCGAGCTCGTAACCATCTTCTCCCGAAATCAAACTTCTCATGAACTCGTCTCCATCAAACCCTTCTCCGCCATCGTAGTTTAAGTAGTCTATAAGAAGGCATTGAAAATTAACAAAAAAGATTAAAAAGTATACTTGCACATTTCACATATACTTATACATTTCACATATACTTATACATAAGCAGGCGACAACGAGGAGGCGGTGGGGAAGAGGAGGTAGATGAGGGCCAGGCGGCAAATGACGAGGACGGTATATACAATACATTTCACAATTAATTGACATTCATCTCAGAATTTAAATTTGCTATAAAATTGGCATATACATATACATATCAAAATTCATATAAATAAGATACAGAGGTCAGAATGTTTTCCATTATCTAAAAACTAGTACATACAAATAAGATACAAGATACACTATTCGATCACATTTATTGAGCGGGATATCTTCTCCAAGGTTACCGATAATGCTAAAATAGAGCGTTTCCAAATGATGAAGACCCTAAAATAATATTATAAGGTACTATTTTCATCATTCCATGCTCATTTTATTGCATGCTATGTTTTATTTTTTTAATGTAAGAATTTATATCTTGGACCAATTATTTGGCAATTTAACTACTTTACTCCCCAGTTCTGAAATCCTGGCTCCACCACTATGTAGGTTTGGGCATTTCGTCGAACACTCTGGGCGCACCGTGATTGTGCTCTGTTGGCGCGCCAAGACTCTGTCGGTCGTGCCCTTTGCCAGGTCACGCCTCCGTCATGCTTGCCGAGCCCGCACTTATCGTCCCATGCTCTCTGGCCTGCACTTTGCCGAGGAGCGAGGAAGGAAGGAGAGGAGCACAAGGAGCACCTTGCTCATGATGTCGTCGGAGGCGAGAAGAAGGCAGCCTTGTGGGTCGTCGGTGACGAGGAGGGGCGGACGACGTGAGGTCGTCGGTGAGGAGAGACGGCGGCGCTGGGTAGTCGGAGAAGAGGAGGATGGCGGCGCGCGTAGCTCGTCGACGGCGGGGCTGTAGGCGGCGTCGACGAGAGAGGTTGGAGACAATAAAACACTTATGCCGCCAACCTCTCTCGCTTTCGGATTATATGATGGTGGCATCGGTCCGGTTGGTATCATCCACGGATCGACCTCATCGATCGGTTAGTTACACCAATCGGGACCAACATATCGGTGGTGCCCTAGGAACCATTAGTCGGTTGGTATCATAAGCGGGACGGAATATTCCTTTCGATCGGTTGATGACACCAGCGGGACGGAATCTCCTTAGTCCCGCTTAATTACACCAATCGGGTGATTTGCCAAAAAAAGCGTAGTGAGTCGCGCTCAGCGCCATCTTGCTAGCGACCTCAGCGACTTGTGGGCCCATCTCGGTGGGTCCCACATGTCATTGGTACTAATTGCTATTAATATCTCGAAAATTATAGAAAAGCTGTTGGGAGCCTTGAAATTTCTCTTTAATTTTTCAAATTTTAGTATAAATTTTCACCTTTTATATAAATTCAATTATTACTTCATTGCTTACTAAAAAATAATAAATCATACTTTTTCACACTAAAGCTGATTTGAAAAAATAAAATAAATTAAAATTCACATAATCTTTACAATTTAATTTTCCAACCATCTTAATTCAGATTTTCACCTTTTTATATAAATTCAATTATTGCTTCCTTGCTTAATAAAAAATCATAATTCATACACGGGTTTATATAACACGGTTGGACTTAATTGCTAACATACTTTTAATTTATTGCAAATTACTACCACTGACATGTGGGAACCACAAGTCCGTGATCTCCATTTTGGGGGAAGTAATCCCGGTTGGTGTCTCCAACCGGGACTATGTAAATCCCGGTTGGTGTCTATAACCGGGACTATGTGGGAATTCGAAACAAAGCAATGTTGGCACGAACCAAGGAGCCGCCTCTGTCTCTTCCTTTGCCTCTTTGTCTTCCTCGGCCTCTTCTATAAACCAACGATCTTCCTCTGCCTAATTAACCGTCTTCCTCTGCCGTGCGCCTCTGCCTCTTCGATCCATGGCTTCTTCCTCTGCCTCTTCCTGTTCCTGTTCCTCCACCCCACCACCACCACCGATGCCTGCCTCGCCTGCGGGTCTGCCTCCACAGCCGCCGCCGTCTTCTGAGGACGAGAGACCCCCTCGGAAGCGCATTCGTCGCAACCGGCCGAGGAAGGAGTCAGTCTTCTACCCAGCGGAGTTGTCGATGTCGGACGAGTTGTCCGATGACGAGGAGGACGAGGAGGACTTTGACGACGAGGACGACGAGGACGACGACGATGGCGTCGACGCCGACGATGAGGAGGAGGACGAAGACGACGACTAGCTATTAATAATAGAAATTAATTATTAGTTAATTAGTTAATTAGTATATTATTAGAAACTAGCTTTTACCATCTTTTGTGGTAACCCGTGGGACATTGTACAGGGTACCATTATTTGTAAATAATTATAATGGTATAATATATGTACATTTCCTATAATATATGTTGTTTTTGGACCCATAAGATTTGTCGTCACATTTTTTGAGCCTATTACTATTTTTCAACAAATTTTTATACATTTATTCACAAATACATTCATGTACCAAAAATTAAAATTCAAAAGTATAAAACATTCTGTATAAACTATAAATTCTGATACTAAAGAAAATCACATTGGAAATTGCTGTAATACACCGAGAATTCTCGCTTTCGAATTTAAATGATGAGGGAATCAGTCCCGGTTGGTGTCATACACCGGAACTAACATCACATCAGTCCCGGTTGGTGTAACAAACCGAGACTGAATGCTCACTTAGTCCCGACAGATTACACCAAAAATAAAAGAATACAACGGCGTGAGCGGGCTCAAACCCGTGATCGCACCGGGGAGCCCGCGCTCAAGCGCACGCTGCTAGCCAGGGGAGAGGAGGGGGTTTAGATCGGTCCTTCACGGCACGAATCTTTTTTGTACCCTTCTTAGGAGATAGGGATTAGCTCACTGACATGTGGGCCCATCTCTAGTGGGTCCCACATGTCATTGGTACTAATTTGCCATTAATTTCTCGAAAATTATAGAAAACTGTTGGGAGCCTTGAAATCTCTTTAGTTTTTCAAATTTTATTATAAATTTTCACCTTTTATATAAATTCAATTATTGATTCATTGCTTACTAAAAAATAATAACTCATACTTATTCCACACTAAAATGATTTTCAGAAAATAAAATAAATTAAAAATTCATATATTCTTTACATTATTATTTTCCAACAAATCGTACTTATTAATACAGATTTTCACCTTGTTATATAAATTCAATTGTTGCTTCCTTGCTTAATAAAAAATCATAATTCATATACGGGTTTATATAACACAGTTCGACTTATTTGCTAACATATTTTGTTTTTACAAGTGATCCTTCATTACGATCGTGTCGTACATAGGGGATTCCTCTATATCATTCAAGATAGTAATGTCTTCGTTCACCATAAAAGGAGGTAGCTCGTCGAACTGATTGTACTCTTCTTCATCTGTGACGCCCTCAATTCCGACGATCCTTCTTTTACCTGGAAGAACCACGTGGCGTCTTGGCTGATCGCTAGTCTTCTGCTTCTGCTTGTTATCTTCGGTAGGCTTGTCCTTTTGCTTCTTGCTTTTAGTAGGCCTGTCCTTCTGTTTTTTCGGTTTGCTGTTCATGTCCATCACGTAGAATATCTGTGTCACATCATTTGCGAGCACGAACGGTTCGTCCCTATAGGCCACTTGCTGAAGGTCCACGGTTCTAATACCGTACTCATCGATCTCAACGGCTGTCAATTTGACCCATTGGCACCGAAACAGAGGATTTTTAAAGGTCCATACTCGAGCTCTCAGATATCTTCTATGTAACCATAGTAGGTGTCCATCTTTTCATTTTTGTCCAAGACATCTATACGGACGCCGCTATTTTGGTTAGTGCTCGTGCTATCCTGGGCAGTCGTGTAAAATGTGTACCCATTTATCTCATACCCATGGAATGATACGATTGTCATGGATGGTCCCCGAGCCAAGAGTTTCAACTGTTCATTGTGCGTCCGGAGCCCATCGGTTTCTTTTGTAACCATCCACCAAAGCGATCCATTTGCTCTAGTGCGATCCACTTTTCGACTTCTCTCGGGTTACAGTGGCGTAGAATCATCTCATGTTCATGGATAAACTCAGCCACTCTGCTTGCTTATTTCAAGGCGTGAAATGTGCTTGTTTAAATGAAAGTAGATCGTCATTAAATAATTCTCTTCTCCCTAGAGTTCCTTTTCCCCGTAGCCTCCCCTCATGGCGTGAAACAGGGACGCCAATCGGATTTAGCTCATCAATGTAGTCGACACAGAACTCAATCACCTCCTCTGTGCCAACACCCTGTGCAATGCAGCCTTCCGGACGAGACCGGTTCCGAACATATTTCTTTAGGACACCCATGTACCTCTCGAAAGGGAACATACTACGCAGGAACACGGGTCCGAGAATTTCTATCTCTTTGACAATGTGGACCATGAGATGGACCATAATATCAAAAAAGGATGAAGGGAAGATCATCTCAAGGCTGACCAGACTATCGATCACGTCATCCTGCAGCTTAGATAAGTTCCGTGGTTCGATGACCTTCTGCGACACCGCGTTGAAGAACGAGCACAGCTTTACAATTGTCCCTCGTACCCAGTCCGGCAGAATACCTCTCAGCGCCACTGGGGGCAACTGTGTCATCAACATGTGACAGTCATGTGATTTCAGGTGTACTATCTTATTCTCTTTCATGTTGATGAGTCTCCTTATGTTCGAGGAGTATCCAGAAAGGACCTTCGCACTGTTCAAGAACTTAATCATGTTTTTTTCTCTTCCTTGCTCAAAGTGTAGCTCGCAGGGTGGAGGTAATGTTGTCCTTTCGCTCTCTTTTCCGGATGTAGGTCGTTCCTGAGTCCCAGTAGATGCAGGTCCTTTTCGTGCTTGAAGTGTATCTTTTGATTTACCGTACATATCTAGGAAGCCTAGCAGGTTCACGCAGACATTCTTCGTGATATGCATGAAGTCTAGTGAGTGGCGGACCTCTAAGTCTTTCCAGTAAGGTAAATCCCAAAATATTGACTTCTTCTTTCAAATGGGCTTCGTATGACCTTATTCAGTTGGGACAGATTTGCTACCAGGACCCTTTCCAAATACTACTTTCAGATCCTTTACTAGAGAAAATACAAGTGTCCCACAGCGATGCAGGGGCTTCTTACGTTTCTCTTCTGTCCCATCGAAATTCTCACCCTTCCGTCGTAACGGGTGCTTCAAATGGAGGAACCTACGGTAGCCCATGTACACGACCTTTCAGGAGTTTTTCAGATACTTGCTGTCCGTATCCTCTAAGCACTGGATGCAGGCTTTATATCCTTTGATAGATAGGCCTGACAGGTTACCAAGTGCAGGCCAGTCGTTGATGGTTACGAATAGCAATGCACGTAGGGTGAAGTGCTCTCTTTTGTACTCATCCCATACATGTACACCATCGGTCCACGGCGTTAGCGATCTTCCTGCGGTTTGAGGCACTGCGTCGATGTCGTTTCAGGTTGCTTCGGCCCTTGGATAAGCAACGGCATCATAATATACTTTCGCTTCATACACAGCCAAGGAGGAAGGTTGTAGATACATAGAGTCACGGGCCAAGTGTTGTGACTGCTGCTCATCTCGTCGAACGGGTTCATCCTATCCGTACTCAATCCAAACCTTATGTTTCTTGCATCCTCAGCAAAGTCCGGGTATTTTCTATCGACTTTCCTCCACTGGGAGCCATCAGCGGGGTGCCTTAGCCTTCCGTTGTCCTTACGATCTCTTTATGCCAGCGCATCATCTGGGCATGCGCTTTGCTCGCAAATAAACGTTTCAACCGGGGGATTATAGGGAAATACCAGACCACCTTAACGGTCTCTTCTTCTTACGCTGCCCCTCTTCCTTGCCTCGGTCATCACGCCTAGTTTTATACCTCGAAGTTCTGCACACCGGACAAACTTCCAAATCCTCATACTCATTGCGATACAGGATACAATCGTTCCGGCATGCATGTATCTTTTGTATCTTCAACCCCAAAGGGCAGACAACTTGCTTGGCATCGTACGTAGTTTCAGGCAGCGTGTTATCCTCTGGAAGCAACTTCTTTATGAGGCATAACAACTCGTCGAATCCCTTATCAGACAATCCATTGGTCGCCTTCCACTGCATGAGTTCTAGCGTGGTACGCAATTTTTTATGGTCCTGTCGGCAGTTTGGGTACAATAGTGTTATGTGGTCCTCCCATAGGCGCTGGAACTTTTCGTAATGTCTTTCACCGGTGTATTCTCCCTCTCCATCAAGCAGCATCTGTTCTAGGTCATCATCGCCAAACTCCCCCAATGTATCTTCGAAAGAACCGTGTTGGCCAGTATCGGGGATATTGTTGTCCCCCTGGTCTTCTACTTCTTCATCGATCGATGGAACCAAAACCTAATTTTGAGCTAGATCCACACCTAACAAGAAAGACTTGGTAGATCAAAGTCTAGATTCAAAATTCTTCATCGATCGATGGAACCAAAACCTAAATTTGAGCTAGATCCACACATTCAACGCGAGCTATATCTAATCCAAGCAAATTCCAAACTTATAGAACAAGTTATTGCAACCTACATGAAAAGATCGAGCTAGCTCTCTACATTCATAATCTTTCATCAATCATGAGAAAAGCTCAAATTTTCTTCATATTTCAAGCAAAGAAGAAGCTCCATTTTACACCAAATGTAGTGAGAAACGATGTTACTAACCTTGGTTAACTTGGCTGGGAGTAAAATAACCAAAATTTTGGCAGCACATCCCTCTTTCTTGAAGCTCTTGGCTGGCGCTGCACTGTTCTTGATCGATCATGAGAAAAGATCAAATTTTCTTCACATTTCAAGCAAAGAAGAAGCTGCATTTTACACTAAATGTAGTGAGAAACTATGTTACTAACCTTGGTTAACTTGGCTGGGAGTAAAATGACCAAAATTTTGGCAGCACCTCCCCCTTTCTTGAAGCTTTTGGCCGGCGCTGCACTGTTCTTGATCGATCATGAGAAAAGATTAAATTTTCTTCACATTTCAAGCAAAGAAGGAGCTCCATTTTACACAAAATGTAGTGAGGAACGATGTTATTAACCTTGGTTAACTTGGCTGGGAGTAAAATGACCAAAATTTTTGGCAGCACCCCTCCCCCTTTCTTGAAGCTCTTGGCCGGCGATGTTCTTGATCTGGCAGAGTGTGGAGAGGAGGCGGGGAAGAGGACTGTTCAAATAGGTTGCTTAGTACCGGTTTAAGATACTAGCCTGTACTGATGCTGTAACATCGGTCCCGGTTCATGTAACCAACCGGTATTAAGCAGGCCGAGTTCCGGTTGGTGTAACCAACCGGTACTGATGTTAGAAAATCAGTACCGGTTGGTTTCTTCAGCCGGTCCATGTTATGGAAGGCCTATACTGATGCTCTAACATCGGTCCCGGTTCTTGTAACTAACCGGTATTAAGCAGGCTGAGTTCCGGTTGGTGTAACCAACCGGTACTGATCTTAGAGAATCAGTACCGATTGGTTTCTTCAGCCAGTCCATGTTATGGAAGGCCAAATCTGTCGGTCTTGTACGGCCCATGTTATGAAGCTGAATGCTTGGTGGGGCACCCAGATCACCATTTCAATGCAAATCAGCATTTGCACATATATATCACCAATTCTTTGCATAAATCACCATTTCAAATGAAAGAAAAAGACTTAACACCGAACCATAACTCATTTGATGAACATTTACATAGATCACCATTTCACAGATTCATACTTGTACTCATTTGTTGATGAACATTTTTGCACATATCAACAATTCATTGCACAGATCACCATTTCACCATAACTCATTTCATGAACATTTGCACAGATCCCATTAATTCCATCACAAAATAGTTCATCACATACATACATAATTAAACACTGATCCCATTAATTTCATCACAAATAGTTCATCACATACATACATAATTAAACACTGATCCCATTAATTCCATCACAAAATAGTTCATCACATATATACATAATTAAACTACATACATACATAATAACTAAACTACATACATAATTAAACTACATACATACATAATAACTAAACTACATACATAATTAAACTAAACATCAACTATATTTTAGTCATCCTCCTCCACCATCAGCGCCTCCCAGTCGATTTCGTCATCGTCGGGCAGAGGAAGAGGCGCAGGAGGGAGGACGAGGCGGCGCACGCGGCGTGGGATCCCCACCTCCATGTGCATCCGATCCTGGAAGCTTGGCGGTGGCAACAGCGGCGGCAGCAGTGAGCCCAGTTCCTCCCAGCTGCGAGGTTGATATGGTCCAGGTTGGTGCCGGAGGTTGCAGCGGAGGTGAGCGGGGTGGCGCGAGGTTGCAGCGGAGGATGTGGGTGGGCGGCACAGGCGATTCTTGGCGGAGGATGTGGGTGGGGCGGCACAGGCGGTTGCTTGCCGAGGCGGTGGAGGAGGTGGATGGGCTGCTTGTTGTGGCAAGGAGGTCTGCGCGGAGGATGGGGATTGTCATTCAACCTGCAGGTCTTGAGGCCACGAACCATGGCGGAGGAATGCAGGCGGTTCTTGGCAGAGAGAGAGAAGATCGAAATGGTGCGGTACTGTTCTCCATGTGGATGGAGGGGAAAAATATAGGGGAGGGGAAGATAGAAGGTCGGATCCATTAAACACATGGTAAATTCCAATACAGTCAAATGTGATTAAACACACAAAGCAAATTCTAAAGCAGAAGTGTAAAATCCAATGCGAAATCAATAAAAACAAGTTATAATGAACCGAAGAAAAACCAAGGAACTGCAAAAGTTTAGGAACTGAAGAAAACCAGGGATGAACTGAAGCCGAGGTGGGAGCTAGGAAGAAGAAGAGTGTGGGGCTAGCCGCTAGCCGAGTAGGCGGGATTCAAATTAATACCGGTTGGTTGCACCAACCTGTACCGATGTTAGAGTATCAGTATAGGTTGGTGTAACCAACCGGTACTAAGCACCGACCGGCATGGATGTTAGAACATTAGTACCAGTTGGTGTCTTCAGCCCGTACTGATGTTCCCCTCGGACCAGTAGACCGTTGAACCGGGACTGATGATGTAACTGTCAGTCCCGGTTCATGCATAACCGGTACTGATGTGTCCCGGTTCATGCATAACCGGTACTGATGTGCCGGTATGAAAGACCATTTCTGTAGTAGTGGAAACAATGAGCATGAAGAACTAATTACACTACATTCAACCTCGCGGGATTAGTGTTCAGCTCACGCGTTGTCTGGAAGAACTTGACAAAGATAGCATTCCCAATTCATGATCCTGATCCGGAGGACATATAGGTGACGGATGGCATCCTGACAACTACCATTCCTATAATATGTTTGTGTTATGGACTTTGTCCATGGTCACTTGCTTCTCACTCATCTTCTTTAGGTACAGATTGTGTAAACAGCATTTGAAAACCATCAAACATCACAAGCTAAAGACTACCATGCATATGTTAGCACCTGGTCTCAGCTTTACTGCCTCTCTTCTTCCGTTTCTGTTCATATAGGGGCTGTTTGGTTGCCGTATGAGCTCAGTCAGGCTGTATGAGCTCGGCCAGGCTGGATGGAGCCAGGCTGAGGTGATGCAAGGGAATATTGTTTGGTTGGTTGTATGAGATTGAATAGACTGCTGAACAGACTGCGCAGAGACGTTGTTTGGTTGGCTGCACTAGGAGAGAAGTGGGATGGACAAATTCAAAAGAGGGAAATGAAAAACAAAGAAAACAAATTCAAAAGTAAAAATGAATTTTTTTAAAAAAATACTGAAACAAAAATAAATTCAAAAAATAAAAATTCAAAAACAAATATTAGAAAATCAATAAATTTGAAAATAAAAATAAAAATTCAAAAAATCTAAATTTTTTTCAATACCTTGTACTTGAACACACGGTTCCATTTTTTTTGTTTCATTGAATTTGGATGTCGTTTGAATTTTAAAATATTTTTGAAAGTTTGAAAAGTGTATGTAGAAACTTGTTGTTAGTCTGTTACGTGTGCGTGCTGGCGTGCCGCACGGGCCTGGCTCGTGGAAACGGCCGCCCACGGCGTTTCCACGTAGCCAGGCCAGTACAGTGAGTTTGTTACGGGCTGGCCTGGCTCTGGAGATCAATCAGGCAACCAAACGCTCGGTGGGTGGCTCGCGCGAGCTAGGCTCAGCGGCGGCCACCCAACCAAACACACCCATATATTCCTTGGCTCCAAGCTACGAGATGCAAATGCTCTTTTATAGCCTATGGATGCAAGTAATTAGACGTCAGCTAGACAAAGGGTTAGGATCTTAACCATGATCAAGAGCTGTGAGGTTTCCTACCTACCCTTCATTTTATGCAAATCTATGTAGACAGGAGCGAAATGTTGAGCAGAGTGAATTAAGTGGATTTATATGTTATAGCAACCACCTGCTCTACATTATGTTGTTTCATTCATCTATTATTATGGAAGACGGGAATTTATTCACGTCCAGAAAGCCTTGTTCTTTCAATTTACTAACTGTACGATTTCAGCTACTTTTGGATATCATCAATCTTGGAATTATATGTAGTGCAATGAACTATGTGTACCCTTTGCATTTAGTCACCATAGTACGACCTTTCATGCTTGTATTGACTGTAACACATCAGGCAAGGTATAGAAAAGAGTCATTGATCTTCAATGACCAGGTACGGACGTGACAAATTCTACGGTTACTGTTAGTCTATGTTAGAATGTTTGTTGAATATATGTATGAGTAGGGTTATAATTAGACTCTGAGTTGTAATACACAGAGGAGGCTAGAGTTTGAGCTGGACTCTGTATAATAGGCCCTATTAAAGGACTGCCGACTTAACCCTCAAAGACAAAGTAGCAGTGGAGGCATGCAGGAAGTCACAACAAGCATGTGGACGTGACCAAGACGACCAGCATATTGCGTTGTTAGGGAGGAGCGCCCATAATCATGCCCAACTGACATAGACGAGCGTCGAACTGTGTTACCAAACACATCATGTCTCTTCAAATCATAACAGTTTGTACTGGTTTAACACCACCCGTGCATGTTGCCATATGAAGTTGTATACAACTAAAGCACTATAAATTGGTAAAAAAAAACATTACCATCAGTTGATTTGGAAGTTTAGAATCTGATTTCCAATGCAAATTCCACTTGAATTGGATTGTCATCAATTGAATTCAAATTCCAATTTTTATGTTTGGATGCCACATGGAATTGTAACTCCAAAAAATCAAAACAAATAAAAAAATGATAAACTCATTGAAATTTTATTCAAGTTAATTTCCATGCAAAGATTTGAGCCTTTGCTACAAATAGGCCTAAATTTTCACGAGTTATGACGGCTAGCAGAGAGGAAGTAGCCAGGCAGCTGATCTGTAAAGCTGTATAAACAAGCTAAAAGGAATTCACAGTCAGCGCACAATATTGACACATTAATTTTCATTCGCTTTAAATTATCCTTGCAAATTGCAAAAGCTTAAGTCAGTGGTATGCCTCAAATCAGATAATCCTCCTGCAGGATCAATCTCATATACAGGGGTTTAAATTTCAGTGAAATTTCAGCGAATTTTCGTGAATTTCGCTAATTTCGCTGGTGAACGAAATTTTTTGGGCACCCAAAATATGAATCTGCTTATAGTTTTTGGACGACTTGAGGATGTTGTTGGAGTGGTGCGGTGATGAGACAACCGTGTCATTGCTAGAGCAGCTTAAGAAATGGCAAAACATTGAAAAATGATTTAAATTTCAACGAAATTTCGGTGAAATTTCGCGTATTTCATTGATTTCGCTAATGAACGAAATTTTTGCCTGGCCGAAATTTGAATCCCTGATCATATATGTGCCAAAACTGAACGGAAATATGCACTCATTCCGTTCAGACCGTCACTCAGTATTTGAGCTGCATAGCTCGGATCACACCGTGCTGCTTTGGAGTTCTTGACAGATGGATCGGAGAGCAAGTAGCGGACCGATATTACAGTACAGTTCCTTGCTGGATTCCAAGAACTCAAGCAGAGTAGTACACCGGAAAAACATCATCTCTTAACCAATGTACCGACGTACGTCTATACCTACAGCAGTGCACTAATCTGAATCTCTTCCCTTCAACATATCCAGCCAGTCGATGAACTCCAGCGTCTTCACCATCAGCTGAATCTCCCGGCGAGCCTCCGTCCTCAGTCTCTCCAATGTGCCGCATCGGAAACTTCAGAGAAGCACAACCACCTCGAAAGTTAAAATAATTCACGCAATAGATCGATTGATCACAAGATACATGTATATATCGGTGTGGGAGAGGTCCAACGTGGCTCGTTCGCCGTCTCCCTCCACTCGTCCGGCACCAACGCATCCCGAGTCCCAATCTGATTCCTCGTTTCTCCGCATCAACCGTGGAGTAGGCGCTGTGGTGCCTCGGCAGCTTGGGCTCCATCAGCCATAGCAATCACAGACTACGAATAACCTCATATAATCGCAGCCAAAATAAATCAATTTTATTATAAAAAATCTATTTTATAAGTATAAACTAAGAGTAATATTGCCACATAGAACTGAACCCATAATGTTTCTTGTATTAAAAAATATATTTTACACATGAGTCCTACTTGTCAGTCACTAAACTCTCTTCTTCCTCTCTCCACTCTCTCTCTTCCCATGTCTCTTTTCTCTCCTAGCCACCGACAGCCCCTCATCTCCTCCCCTCCCCACGGCCACCTTCCTCCCTCTCATTCATCTCCGTCTGGGCACACCCGCTTCATCCGTTTGCATACTCATGGGGATGGAATATTCAGTGTATCTGAAAAGGCAATGGAAATAGCCGACCCTTCATCACTTGACGTGTTTTATTTTTACCAATTATACGGTACAATATGATGGGTATTATATGGTGATACTACATTTTATATCCATCTGTTCATTTATGAGGGTATTTTGGTCTTATTTATGAATATCTAAATTTCATCTTCAACCTATGAATTAGCCATACGATGTTCGATGCGCGAGGAGTACACCAGCTTGCATTCGTCCTCGTGGATCAAGCTCGCCGGCTAGATGATTCATTTCGGCCTACCCCGGCATCTTTTCCCTTTGCTCTTCTTCCTGTATCGGCAAGCTCGCTGTCCACCAAGATAAGCATATCCATGTAGGGTGGAATCAGAACGCATATTTTCCGACTGACTATATCAATTCAGATAGTTTTTCAGTTACCCGAATGAATTTTTTGAATACAAATAATTTTTCACGGATACAGATACAAATATAAAGCATAGGTATTCGATGGATAGGGGAATATCCAAGCTTTTATTCGGATAATATCCGTATTCGTATTCCAGAGAATATATTACAGATATTATATGAACAAAACCTCCGCAGACTGCACACTTTTAATCTGATTTGCGTACCAACTTGTAACAGCCCAAAGTTGTACTTTAGTTATCTTTAAACACGTTTGCAATGATGCGTACTATTACGACAATTCCCGTTAAATTTCTATGGGACAAACACAAATTTCTAGATTTCAAAAGCCATTAGAAATTGATGATTTTAATTGAATAAATCACCAAATAGCTAATTAACAAATCTTACTTAGGATTTTATTAATTATAGCAAAATTTAGGAAATGTTGGAATAGAAGTTCTAATAGACCTTAAATTGGGAACATAATTACACATACATCAAAACATCCATACACACATAAATATATATATATATATATATATATATATTTATATACATACATATATGTATTTGTATATATAAACACACATATTCATCCAAGCTTAAATATGATTAATTGCTCTAAAAATCCCAGGAAAATTCTATATATTAGTTTAGACCCTAATTGAGAGTTTGACTCAGTTGTTGACCAAATGAAACCCTGGTGGGACCCATTTGGCAGCCTCTTCTTCTGCCCTACTCTTGTGAGCATTTCGTCGAGCAGCTGAGCTGCCTCGGCTAGCTCTCGCTCCCCCGTGAAATCCATCCCTAGTGGCAAAATCACCACGAGATCTCTTCTTTGGCTGCTTGTGTGTGTCTTCTTAGCTCTTGCGGGCCCACAACTACGTGGATGTGACCTCCGCCATCGCCGCCGCCGCATGATCTGCTTGCATGGTGATCAAGCCACATTGTCGGCCTGCGCGTTCGCGCCATCCCTAGGTACCGCCCGACTTGCCCAATGGGTGCCCTGGACACGCCATTGATGGTCCTGGCTTCAGCTGCAGCCTGGGCTGACTTGGTCGCCGGTGCACGCTAAGTTCACCGTCGCGCGCTCACGCTCGCCGCGCGTGACATCCTCACCGCCCAAGCCCGCCAATCGGCGCTGAGACATCCTTGTAACCGACCGGACCTCCCCACGGACCCCGGGACCATGTGTGTGCTCCGGCCGAGCTTAAATATGGCCGCGCCGCACCGACCCCTTTCTTCCTTTCGCCCACTCTCCCGTCGACAGCCCAAATCAGACCTCCCGAGCTTCCCCATTGACTCGCGTTGGCTTCACCATGGCCTCGTGAAGCTCCCGTCCGAAGGAATTGGTTGGAGTCGCCCCGAGCTTGTCGGAACGCTCTCGCCACCGCCGGCAGCCCGGTTCTTCCCCCTTTTCGATTTCCACATCTCTGGTGAGCTTCGCGGCAATTCCTTGCTCCGTGAGCTTCTCCTGTCTTCCCCTCACACCGTGCTCCCCTCTTTTGGCCCAGGGCTTCGCCGGTCTTCCCCAGCATCGTGAGCGTGCCGCCTCCCCTGTTCGGCTTCTTCGTCGACAATCCACCTCGGCCGCCCTCGACCCCGAAAAATCACTAGGTAAGACTCCCCGAAGCCCGCTGATGCTCATACGCGCGCTAGTTTTCCATAAGATCGACCCTAGGACTTTTACTCATGTCCGCCGGTAGACGGTTCCACCGCCGTGCATGGCTCGCCGCGTCCGGCCGTTCTTGGCCTCGGCGAGGGCATCTCGATGCGCGTTAGCTCACCGATTCCAACGCACCCAAGAACGCCCCAAACGGTGCACCTAGCTCGGCTAGCCGTCGGCTATGCCTCGGCCGTCTGGCGCGGCCGGAGGAAAACGATGACGGCGAGCCGTCCGATCGCGCCAAGATCTGTGCCGCCGTCACGCCCGTCGGCGACAGTGGGCCCATTGTCCGCCGCGGGTTTAAAACTCCCGCGCGGCTTCTACGTTGCCGACATGTGGGCCTCGGTCCCACATGTCGAGAGTTAATGAGGAGCTCTCTCTCTCACGGGCGCCGCGGGTTACGCCTCCCCGAAATACGTCTTCGACGTGGCTGGCTCAGCCGCGAGTTAGCGGGCCGGCCTAGTACTGTTCACCGAATTATCCAGATTTTTGTCAATAAAATAAAGACAGCAATTAGAAATGATTTATTTAAAATAGGTAGAAATCTTTAAAAATTCTGGAAAAATTAGGGTAAATACTAGGGTTTGTGATGGATTTAATAAAAATAGTACCTCACACAGTAACCGAAAACGGTTCCTAGATTAAATCCATTAAGCTTATTTTAGGGTATTAATTCATATAGAAATAAGCAAAATAATAGATTGTGTGTATTAAAAATGGATGAACACCTAAGTTAAACATAAGAAAATCATGGTTGTCGATAAATGACTTTCTGGACCTAGGAAAATATAATATAACCTATGGTATGTTTCCTAATTACATGTTAACTCAATATTGGTATAATTAGGAAACATGAATAACTAGCTTAACCTACCTAGTCTATGAACCTATTCCATTAAGATATTACACAGCATGTTAGAATAGTAAATCTGTTGTTTCAATTCAATCTCACAACATGCAACATCATAATTATATATATATATATATATATATATATATTTACATATATATATATAGCATATATGACCATAATCACCCACACACCACTTAAATTTCTACTCTACTAAGATAATAAGGATTAAATAAGATAATGAAGGAAATACGTCAACAAAATATGAATTTACATATTCTAGTTATTTAATGCACTTTTAACACGATAAAACCATATTTTCTCCTATTGGGTTAAAATAGGGTGGAAATTCCACTATTACTCATATATATATATATATTTATGCATATATCATATGCATCATCTCGCAAGAACTTCGCGGCCATTACGTTAAAGTTCATTACTCAGAGGGATCATGGAACTTTCTTGATATATATGGATTCATATAGATAGTTAAACATAGGAATCGTAAATGAACGAATACGAGTGATCTCGATTGCATTTCATGCATCATTCTTTTCTTCGCCGCATTGTGTTTATGATGAATTGTTGATTCTCCGATTAGACGTAGAGGATCCAGAAGCACCGTTCGAGGACTCCGCACAGGACCCGGACTTCAATTCCCAAGGCGAATTAATACCTACCCTCAAAGGAGTTTGCTTTTACTAGGGAGAATCTCAATTTTCCCTAGTGCGAGTTAACACTTAACCTTAATAGTGTTGCTTTTACTAGGAAGAGGATGCGCTTTCCCTAGTGTAAGTTAACATCCAATAATATCATATTAAATCCCAGATTTCTAAAATATTTAATTTACAGTATTAAACTGCATGCCCTTTTAAGTACTTATGCCTATTTGATCAATCATGATATATCATGCCATTTACTTACTTGCTATTAATTTACCATGATGATGTTGCCTTGAATTAATCATCTGTCATTTGGCTTGCTATTGATCGCTTTGATGATCACCCTTGGTAGCCTGATTAATTTAAATAAACTGATTTAGACTCCTAAGTCTTGGTTAAAATCTTGCTTAGACATTGCTTAGGTCCAACTATTAATTTTAGGCTTAGAATTGCCTCGGAACGGTGAACCGACATTCACCGGATATGATCACACATTGAATATGGTTAACTGAAAATTGGGCCTGGCATGCCAGTGTGTGTATGGTTGTGATGTGCTGCAATGCAGACGGGGTCTGGCATTGGGTAAGAGATGGAGTAGCTGAGCTACGTGAATTGAGAAGCTAATCGCCCACATACGTAGTGCATGGAAGAGGAGCGCGGCGAGATCCGCGTAATGCCGTGCGCTGCCCCAAAAGGAGGGGTTCCGCCACATCGTGTGATTCACACGGAGGGTGCGAGTTAGCCGAAAAAGGAAGTGCATAAGGGTGAGGCCCTTCGTGGGTGGTGGGCTGAATCAAGGATTCCCAGACGGGTGCATCAGGGATGCACAGTGTGACGCCATCGACTATCTGCTGCGGGAGAGAGTTCCTAACACTACAACGCGCCGGCCATCGCGCGGTAGTGCAAGTAGTGGGGATTCAAGGGTAGTTACGACTGCGGGCGTACTGTCTCTTTGCCATGCTTGAGGTGAAGACAGGTTTCATGTCGTCATCTGAGGATGATCTAGGTCCATTCTTACAGAGAGCCGTGAGTCTAGCGTGGGTCGGCAAACCCAGCTAGGACGAGACCGGATACTTTGCTGGGGAATGTGATCCACAACGAGTGCGCCATACTCGGAAAATGATGGCGGGAGTGGGAGGTGAACGTTTGGCAGAGTGCTTGGAAACTGCCATGGGATTGGTTGTGCATTGAAAAGAAAATATGATAAATAATCAATTTGACAGGAAATTTGGTTAAACTGCTAAATCATAGGCTTCCATTTCCAAAACTGGCTTTCATGGAAATAAATAAACCCAGCCTTTCCTTTGAAACCTCTATCACTAAATGCATTGGGTTGGGTGTTAGCTCGCCAGTGTTTGGATGACACTGACCTCGCATAAATATCTATCTTTAGACATGGAGGAGCCCGTCGAGGAAGATGCCTACGATTGTCATGAGGAAGGAGATCCTCGATGCAGGACCAGGAGTAGTTGCTTAAGATAGGGTTTAGTCGTTCCACCGATCGTGTGTGGTTACACAATTCTTGGTGTGATTTTGTTGTTCTTTGAACTTGCAAGTTGCCCTTTTGAGAGATTTCCGCTACTCGATGAACTTTGGTGCGTAACTAAGGCTTAAATGTCGGTTGCTACTAATGCGATCTGATGATCGCTGTTATGTAATATTTGGACACCGATGTATGAAATGATTCCAGCTGTGTAACTCTTGCACTAGCCTACTGATCCAGGGCCTAGTGCAGGTCCTACCGTTCTCGCAAGATAAGCCGAGAAGGGGCGCGACAGGAGCTGGTATCAGAGCATACGACTGTAGGAACCCTAAACCCTGCCGCTAGCTAAGGATTGCGTATAGTTCGTATAAAATATTTTTCCAAAACTGCTCTCGTATATCTTGTCTTTTAACTTTCACAACTATACTATTTCTTACTTAAAAGAATTCTTCTTTGGTTTTTGTAGATGGATGAGCAGGTTTCCCACAGCTTTTCTCTGGAGCGTGCTACCTACTGATTCTGACGACCCTTTGCACGCCTTGACCAGTTGGTTCTTGTCCTCCGGTATCGGACTTTCTATGCTTTGACGACCGCCCCTGCTACTTCCGGAGGCTCGTTCGCACCCTGCCCTGCTTAGGGTACATTGTAGAGGTTCGAGTCTACTACCACCACAGACACAATGGCCCACACTACTGAGGCGGAGACGGCCGGGACCACTGCACTGCTATCGATGATGCAAAGGCGGCATTGGTGATCTGAGGGGCTGAGGAGGAGTACCACGACGACTTGGAGGGCACTTCTTTCGCCCGACCTTCCCTTCAAGATTTCAGACTTGCTCCTGTGCTTTACCAATGCCCGCCTTCACCGAGAACCACTGAGAGGGTTGCGCGCCTTCTCCAGTAGCGGAGACAGACGTGTGGCGCTCTAGAGGAGATCAGCTTCCTCCGCTACTCTCTTCGTACAGCAGATAACCGCCTGCGAGTGGTTGGACGGCGCCTTCACCACTACGTCAGCGATCGGCGATGTGCGAGACGCCGAGAGGACTCAAGACTTGCCCAGTTGGCGCGACAGCAGGCGAGGGACCCTTCCCTTTCCCCTCCGGGTCCTCAGTTTCCTCCACCTGAGTACCCTAACCGCCGCACTACCATGCGAAAACGGGGTCTTCCTCCTAGTGCCTTAGTGGGGATTCCTCGTCACGACACTTCCCCACTGACCTCTTTGTCGCTGCAGGAGTACTCTTCTGACTCGGAGACCTCCGTGGACCTACCTGCTCCCCTAGTTGAGCCACCTGCTGCTGTTGCTGCTGTGCCTTCTCAGCGGTCGCTAGAGGACTTTCTGGCTACTTCCACCCACTACCCAGCTGGGAGACCGGTGCTAGTTTACACTCGTCGTCCCCGCCCTGAGTAGCTAGTTAGTTTGGTAGACTGACCTAGATCGGATATGTGTCTTTTGTTTCGCCATAGTAGATGATTGGCGATTTGTATCCCTGTCAGGATAATTGTACTTTTGTGGTATGATGTAAAACTGTTTGGCTGTTGCCGCTTTTGGGTATCTCTAATGACAAGCGTTTCGTTGCTGCGTTTATTGGATTTGTTTGATATTGGCCTCATGCATGCATACTTAGCTATAATGTTAAGGATCATTGTCGTGCAGATGGTACGTGGTCGTGGAGCTGCCCGTGGCCAAGGGGCAGATCTAGGCCGCGGTGCCGCTCGAGGCCAAGGAGCTGGCCAAGCCCGTGGTGCCGGCGCAGCTAGAGGCCGTGGCCGCGGTCGAGGCCGAGGTGATTTACCTCCTCCTCCGGCAGGAGACCCAACAATGGCCCAGGTCTTAGCTTATCAAGCACAGATGTTGGGTCAAGTGCTGTTCAACCAGCAGGCAGATAGGAATCGATATGAGGGATCCAAACATGCTGCCTTTATGCGGACCAATCCCCCTACCTTCGCTCAAGCTACCGATCCCGTGGAAGCAGAAGACTGGTTACGCACTGTGACCAAGAACCTGGAGTTGGTTAGATGTCCAGAAATGGAGAAAGTGCGTTTGGCCTCCCACCTGCTAGTAGGACCTGCAGGTGTGTGGTGGGATAATTATGTCGCCACCCGACCAGGTGTGGATGATGAAGAAATAGAAGAAAATGAACCTGCTGAAGATGGAGATGCCGATGAAGCTCAACAAGCTGATAATGCTGAA
Organism: Olyra latifolia; assembly: GCA_036346145.1. Classification (NCBI taxonomy): domain Eukaryota; kingdom Viridiplantae; phylum Streptophyta; class Magnoliopsida; order Poales; family Poaceae; genus Olyra; species Olyra latifolia. The sequence continues at coordinate 49,884,365 of CM070524.1, read as the reverse complement.
GTGCCGCCTTATGTTCCCCCAGTCCAAGGGTTTATTCCATGGGGAGAATTCGTCATTGCTTTCAGAAATTTTCACATACCCATAGGAATCACAAGGATGAAGAAGTATGAGTTTCGCAGACTCTCTCAGGGGACGATGACAATTTCTGAATATCTCACTAAGTTCAATGAGCTTGCAAGGTATGCCCCTCAAGACATCTAGAATGAAGCCGAGAAGATAGATTGGTTCCTGGAAGGGATGGATTTCCGATATAAATCCCGCCTTAGGATTTTGGAGTACCAAAACTTCCACCAACTCGTCAACAAGGCCTTGGTGTTAGAAAGGGACTTGAAGGGTGAGGATCTCTCGCGTAAGCGCAAGATGGCTGAACGTACGGCCGCCGGATCAAGCCGTACGGGACAATTCAAACCTCAACCTCCTCAGAGAGCTGGACAGCAATCTTCCATGATCAACCGTGGATATGCTATGAGGGGTGGGCGCGGTACTGGAACCCCTGGTTTTCGTACTCAAGCACCAACGGCTCCCCGCAATGCACCAGGCACCCAAAATAGGATGCCAGGCAACTGCTACCTATGCCACCAGCCTGGACACTATGCTGCCAACTGCCCTAGCCAGAATCGCGCAAGACCTCAAGGGAATGTTGTGCAGGGTCGTGGCAGAGGTCGCCCACCGCAGAATCAAGCTCAAGGTATGGGACGTGGAAGACTCAACAATATCATTGCAGAAGCAGCACAAGAGGATGAAGGAGTACTTGTGGGTACGTTTGGACTTCACGACTCCCCAGTACAAGTTTTATTTGATTCTGGTGTATCACATTCATTTATTTCACAAGAATACATAGATAAGCACCAGCTACAAACCTTTCCTCTTAATAAGCCCTTCACCATTAGATCTCCCGATGGGATACTTAAGGCCTATAGGTCCTGCAAATGGGTAGAAATAAGAAAGGAAAGAGTAGGATTCTATTTCGACCTAATGGTCATATCTGGATTAGGAGTTGATGTCATAATCGGCATGGATTGGCTAAGACTCTATAAGGGAGTATTAGATTGTGCCAAACGAGAAGTTAGGCTTGTAAAGGATGGTGTGTTTGAAAGAGTATGGAAGGTAGATGAACCCTACAGATGGGACAGAGCCATCTGGTACCTCAAGGAAGACAACCCGAGTAAGGTGAGGGTAGTCCAAGAATATTTGGACGTATTCCCGGATGACCTATCTGGACTACCGCCTGACCGAGAGGTAGAGTTTGTTATAGAGTTAACACCTGGTAGAGCCCCAATCTACAAAACATATTTCAAGATGAACTCGGAAGAATTAGAAGAACTCAAGAAACAACTGGACGACTTATTGAGCAAAGGTTTGATCCGGCCAAGCTCATCCGCTTGGGGATCCCCCGCCATGTTCGTGGATAAGAAGGATGGTGGACGAAGACTAGTGGTGGACTATAGGGCGTTAAACGCCGTCACTATTAAAAATAAGTATCCTCTGCCCAAGATCGATAACCTGTTCGACCAACTCCAAGGAGCTACACGTTTTTCCAAGATCGACCTTCGATCTGGATACCATCAAGTAAAGGTGCGGAAGGAAGATATACCCAAAACAGCCTTCACCACTCGGTATGGCCTGTTTGAATATTTGGTCATGTCTTTTGGGTTAACCAATGCACCGGCCTATTTCATGAACCTCATGAATTTAATCCTAATGGAATACCTTGACAAGTTTTTTGTCGTCTTCATTGACGATATCCTTGTGTACTCCAAGTCGGACGAAGAGCATGAAAAGCACCTGAGAGCGGTGTTGGATAAACTCAGAGAGCATAAGCTATATGCAAAATATAGCAAATGCGAATTTTGGATTAGTGATGTCAGTTTCTTGGGACATATTATATCTGCTGAAGGAATTAAAGTGGACCCATCTAAGATTGACACAGTCATGAATTGGAAAACACCCGCCACTGTAAAGGAAATTCGCAGTTTTCTAGGTCTGGCAGGATATTATCGGCGGTTCATCGAAGGATTCTCAAAAATATCCCGACCACTGACCCAGCTATTGAAAAAGGAAAGGAAGTTTGAATGGACCGAAGAATGCGAACTCAGTTTCCAGAAGCTCAAAACCCTTCTGACCCCCACTCCTGTTTTGGCCACACCTAATATAGCCAAGAAGTTTGAAGTATACTGTGACGCTTCCCGACAAGGATTAGGATGTGTATTGATGCAAGATGGCAAGGTTGTGGCGTACGCATCACGGCAGTTGCGCAAGCATGAGGACAATTACCCAACCCATGACCTAGAACTTGCTGCCATAGTTCATGCACTCAAGCTGTGGAGACATTTTCTGATGGGAAAACAATGTGACATCTACACAGATCACAAAAGCCTAAAATATGTTTTCACACAAGCCAACCTCAATATGAGGCAAAGAAGGTGGTTAGAGTTGATTAAAGATTACTACCTAAATATATTATACCACCCTGGCAAGGCCAACGTGGTTGCAGATGCTCTAAGCAGGAATAACCAGTGCAACTTCCTGATGGTGATCCCAGGAGAAGACAGGAATACACAGGAAGAAACCTCCTCAGAGCAGCTACTGGAAGAATTGAATAAGCTATGCCTGAATCTTGTAAAATCTGGAGAATTAGCCAACATCACGGTTCAGCCAGATCTGATCAACCGTATCAAGGATAAGCAACAGGACCATCCAAGTACCCTTAGGCTCGAAGAACTGATGAATAGGGGTTTCGGAACAAAAATTGTTAAGGATGAACAAGGAATTCTCTGGATGGAGAAGAGGATCTTTGTGCCTCACGACCCGGAATTAAAGGAAGAGATCTTAAAGGAAGCACATGAGTCACCGTTTTCCATGCACCCAGGATGTACAAAAATGTACCAAGATCTGAAGAAAATCTTCTGGTGGCCTCGAATGAAACGAGAGGTAGCAGAGTATGTGGCCAAATGTAATACCTGCTATTTAGTTAAGGCAGAACACCAACGTCCAGCAGCGTTACTGCAACCAATGAAAATCCCAAAATGGAAGTGGGATGAAGTGACCATGGACTTTATTATAGGACTTCCCCGGTCTCGAAGTGGCCATGACTCTATATGGGTAATAGTAGACCGGCTGACCAAGGTAGCTCATTTCATCCCAGTCAAAACCACTCACAAGGGTAGCAAGCTAGCAAAACTATTCATCTCCCGGATAGTGAGCCTTCATGGAGTTCCCAAGAGAATTATATCTGATCGTGGATCACAGTTTACCTCAAAGTTTTGGGAAGAACTCCATAGCGCCTCGGGCACCAATTTGTCATTTAGCACAGCTTACCACCCTCAAACGGACGGACAAACGGAAAGGACTATCCGAACTCTAGAAGACATGCTTCGAGCTTGTGCTTTAGAGTTCCCTGCGGAATGGGAAAAATGTCTGCCTTATGCGGAATTTGCTTACAACAACAGTTATCAAGGCAGTCTACAAATGTCTCCTTTCGAAGCTCTATACGGAAGGAAATGTAGGACCCCTCTCTATTGGTCCGAGTCTGGAGAATGGCAGGTATTTGGAAAGAACACCCTGCAAGAAGCCGAAGCAAAGGTCAAAATAATTAGGAAGCAATTGTTGGCTGCTCAATCTCGACAAAAGAGTTATGCTGACCATCGTCGGAGGGACCTATCTTTCGAGGTTGGAGACTATGTGTATCTTAAGGTCTCACCATTCAAGGGAACTCACAGATTTCAAGTAAAGGGAAAATTGGCCCCAAGGTTTGTGGGACCTTATCCAGTCTTGTCTCGTAAGGGTGTGGTCGCTTACGAACTTGACCTTCCCAAGGAACTGGGAGAAGTGCACAACGTGTTTCACGTGTCCCAACTCAAAAAGTGTTTGAGAAAACCTGAAGGAGAAGTAGTTCAGCTGCCTGTCGAGACCCTGCAACCCAACTTGGGGTATCAAGTCAAGCCTATTCAAATACTAGAGACTCAGGAAAAGAAGCTCAAGAACAAGACCATTCGGCTTTGCAAGGTGCAATGGAGCAATCAATCCGGAAGACAGCTTTCAAGGGAACCAGAAGAGAAGATGCGTCTAGAATTCCCCTACCTATTCGCTTCATAGAATTAACAAATCTCGAGGGCGAGATTTATTTTTAGGGGGAGGGATTTGTAACAGCCCAAAGTTGTACTTTTGTTATCTTTAAACACGTTTGCAATGATGCGTACTATTACGACAATTCCCGTTAAATTTCTATGGGACAAACACAAATTTCTAGATTTCAAAAGCCATTAGAAATTGATGATTTTAATTGAATAAATCACCAAATAGCTAATTAACAAATCTTACTTAGGATTTTATTAATTATAGCAAAATTTAGGAAATGTTGGAATAGAAGTTCTAATAGACCTTAAATTGGGAACATAATTACACATACATCAAAACATCCATACACACATAAATATATATATATATACATACATATATGTATTTGTATATATAAACACACATATTCATACAAGCGTAAATATGATTAATTGCTCTAAAAATCCTAGGACAATTCTATATATTAGTTTAGACCCTAATTGAGAGTTTGACTCAGTTGTTGACCAAATGAAACCCTGGTGGGACCCATTTGGCAGCCTCTTCTTCTGCCCTGCTCTTGTGAGCATTTCGTCGAGCAGCTGAGCTGCCTCGGCTAGCTCTGCTCCCCGCCGGCGAAATCCAGCCCGCGGCTGGCAAAATCACCCCGGAGATCTCTTCTTTGGCTGCTTGTGTGTGTCTTCTTAGCTCTTGCGGGCCCACAACTGCGTGGATGTGACCTCCCGCCACTGCTCGTCGCCGCAGTCTGCCCGCCGCGGCTGATCAAGCCACATTGTCGGCCCGCACGTTGGCGCCGTCCCTAGGCACCGCCCGACTTGCCCAATGGGTGCCCTAGACACGCCATTGATGGTCCTGGCTTCAGCTGCAGCCCGGGCTGACTTGGTCGCCGGTGCACGCTAAGTTCACCGTCGCGCGCTCACGCTCGCCGCGCATGACATCCTCACCGCCCAAGCCCGCCAATCGGCGCTGAGACATCCTTGTAACCGACCGGACCTCCCCACGGACCCCGGGACCATGTGTGTGCTCCGGCCGCGCTTAAATATGGCCACGCCGCACCGACCCCTTTCTTCCTTTCGCCCACTCTCCCGTCGACAGCCCAAATCAGACCTCCCGAGCTTCCCCATTGACTCGCGTTGGCTTCACCATGGCCTCGTGAAGCTCCCGTCCGAAGGAATTGGTTGGAGTCGCCCCGAGCTTGTCAGAACGCTCTCGCCACCGCCAGCAGCCCGGTTCTTCCCCCTTTTCGATTTCCACATCTCTGGTGAGCTTCACGGCAATTCCTTGCTCCGTGAGCTTCACCGATCTTCCCCAGCATCGTGAGCGCGCCACCTCCCCTGTTCGGCTTCTTCGTCGACAGTCCACCTCGGCCGCCCTCGTCCCCGAAAAATCACTAGGTAAGACTCCCCGAAGCCCGCTGATGCTCATACGCGCGCTAGTTTTCCATAAGATCGACCCTAGAACTTTTACTCATGTCCGCCGGTAGACGGTTCCACCGCCGTGCATGGCTCCGCCGCGTCTGGCCGTTCTTGGCCTCGACGAGGGCATCCCTGGATGCGCGTTAGCTCACTGATTCCAACGCACCCAAGAACGCCCCAAACGGTGCACCCTAGCTCCGGCTAGCCGTCGGCTATGCCTCGGCCGTGCGAGCGCCGGCCGGAGGAAGACGATGACGGCGAGCCGTCCGATCTGCGCCAAGATCTGTGCCACTTCGTCACGCCCCGTCGCTGACAGGTGGGCCCCAGCTGTCAGCGCTCGCCGGTTTAAAAACTCCCGCGCGGCTTCTACACGTCGCTGACATGTGGGCCCTCGGTCCCACATGTCAGAGTTAGTGGAGGCGCTCTCCGCCTCGGGCGCCTTCGCTCGCGGGTTACGCCTCCCCGAAATACGTCTTCGACGTGGCTGGCTCGGCCGCGAGTTAGCGGGCCGGCCTAGTACTGTTCACCGAATTATCCAGATTTTTGTCAATAAAATAAAGACAACAATTAGAAATGATTTATTTAAAATAGGTAGAAATCTTTAAAAATTCTGGAAAAATTAGGGTAAATACTAGGGTTTGTGATGGATTTAATAAAAATAGTACCTCACACAGTAACCGAACACGGTTCCTAGATTAAATCCATTAAGCTTATTTTAGGGTATTAATTCATATAGAAATAAGCAAAATAATAGATTGTGTGTATTAAAAATGGATGAACACCTAAGTTAAACATAAGAAAATCATGGTTGTCGATAAATGACTTTCTGGACCTAGGAAAATATAATATAACCTATGGTATGTTTCCTAATTACATGTTAACTCAATATTGGTATAATTAGGAAACATGAATAACTAGCTTAACCTACCTAGTCTATGAACCTATTCCATTAAGATATTACACAGGATGTTAGAATAGTAAATCTGTTGTTTCAATTCAATCTCACAACATGCAACATCATAATTATATATATATATATGTATATATATATATATATATATATATATATATATATATATTTACATATATATATATAGCATATATGACCATAATCACCCACACACCACTTAAATTTCTACTCTACTAAGATAATAAGGATTAAATAAGATAATGAAGGAAATACGTCAACAAAATATGAATTTACATATTCTAGTTATTTAATGCACTTTTAACACGATAAAACCATATTTTCTCCTATTGGGTTAAAATAGGGTGGAAATTCCACTATTACTCATATATATATATATATATTTATGCATATATCATATGCATCATCTCGCAAGAACTTCGCGGCCATTACGTTAAAGTTCATTACTCAGAGGGATCATGGAACTTTCTTGATATATATGGATTCATATAGATAGTTAAACATAGGAATCGTAAATGAACGAATACGAGTGATCTCGATTGCATTTCATGCATCATTCTTTTCTTCGCCGCATTGTGTTTATGATGAATTGTTGATTCTCCGATTAGACGTAGAGGATCCAGAAGCACCGTTCGAGGACTCCGCACAGGACCCGGACTTCAATTCCCAAGGCGAGTTAATACCTACCCTCAAAGGAGTTTGATTTTACTAGGGAGAATCTCGATTTTCCCTAGTGCGAGTTAACACTTAACCTTAATAGTGTTGCTTTTACTAGGGAGAGGATGCGCTTTCCCTAGTGTAAGTTAACATCCAATAATATCATATTAAATCCCAGATTTCTAAAATATTTAATTTACAGTATTAAACTGCATGCCCTTTTAAGTACTTATGCCTATTTGGTCAATCATGATATATCATGCCATTTACTTACTTACTATCAATTTACCATGATGATGTTGCCTTGAATTAATCATCTGTCATTTGGCTTGCTATTGATCGCTTTGATGATCACCCTTGGTAGCTTGGTTAATTTAAATAAACTGATTTAGACTCCTAAGTCTTGGTTAAAATCTTGCTTAGACATTGCTCAGGTCCAACTATTAATTTTAGGCTTAGAATTGCCTCGGAACGGTGAACCGACATTTACCGGACATGATCACACATTGAATAGTGTGTGTATGGTTGTGATGTGCTGCAATGTAGACGGGGTCTGGCATTGGGTAAGAGATGGAGTAGCTGGGCTACGTGAATTGAGGAGCTAATCGCCCACATACGTAGTGCATGGAAGAGGAGCGCGGCGAGATCCGCGTAATGCCGTGCGCTGCCCCAAAAGGAGGGGTTCCGCCACATCGTGTGATTCACACGGAGGGTGCGAGTTAGCCGAAAAAGGAAGTGCATAAGGGTGAGGCCCTTCGTGGACTGGCTGGGCTGAATCAAGGATTCCCCCAGACGGGTGCATCAGGGATGCACAGTATGACGTCACTGACTATCTGCCTGCGGGAGAGAGTTCCTAACACTATAACGCGCCGGCCATCGCGCGGTAGTGCAAGTAGTGGGATTCAGGGGTAGTTACGACCTGCGGACGTACCCTGTCTGCTGCCATGCTTGAGGTGAAGACAGTTTCATGTCGTCATTCGAGGATGATCTAGGTCCATTCTTACAGAGAGCCGTGAGTCTAGCGTGGGTCGGCAAACCCAGCTAGGACGAGACCGGGTACTTTGCTGGGGAATGTGATCCACAACGAGTGCGCCACACTCGGAAGATGATGGCGGGAGTGGGAGGTGAACGTTTGGCAGAGTGCTTGGAAACTGCCATGGGATTGGTTGTGCATTGAAAAGAAAATATGATAAATAATCAATTTGACAGGAAATTTGGTTAAACTGCTAAGTCATAGGCTTCCATTTCCAAAACTTGCAAGTTGCCCTTTTGAGAGATTTCCGCTACTATGATGAACTTTGGTCTGTAACTAAGGCTTAAATGCCGGTTGCTACTAATGCGATCTGATGATCGCTGTTATGTAATATTTGGACACCGATGTATGAAATGATTCCAGCTGTGTAACTCTTGCACTAGCCTACTGATTCAGGGCCTAGTGCAGGTCTGACCGTTCTCGCAAGATAAGCCGAGAAGGGGCGCGACACAACTAACACAACATATATGAAAAACTATTCGAATCACTTTCGACCAACAACTTAAAAGACATATACGAAAATCTAACGAACTTGAAAAAATGAAAACAAATACAAAAAATATTAGAAGAAATGTTATGTGCCAAATATAGTTTTATTTAGCAAAACAAATTCTGAACTCCATAATTTGACATTTTAAATTCCAAATTGAAACAAATTTTCAAAATTATAATTTTTTAATTCGTATTTCATATTATTTTTTATAATAATTATAATATGTTTTATATTTATTTTAGATTATTTTATTTTTAAATTCATTTTATTTTGGCATTTCAAATGTAACATCATCGATTTCACAATTTGATGAGCCGAATACACTTGTATTTGCGATCTCAACATTTTTTTGGGAATTTTCTGTAGTTTAAATTTTTTTTTTAAGTGTCGTAGGGTTGTATGTATATCCTGAAGAGGTGAATTTAAATTTTTTTGAGCATATCCTGAATTTAAAATTTACCGATCTACAAGACAAAGCCTCGAAATTTCTAGGCTAGCTGACATGTAACTAGCGGAGATGAGTTCAGGGCATGCCCACCTGTACAAACCGAACAAAGAAAAGGGAAGAGCTGAATCTAGCACACTTTCGTGAAGAAAATTACACATGACGGGGGTGAGAAAGGATGAGTAAAAGGACTGCTTTGCCATTCCATAAAATAATCGAGCTGTGAAGTTTCCTACCTACTTCTACACTTAATTTGGTGTTACACAAAAATTATTCGTGCAAGGGATTTCATACATGGATAGTTTTTTTACGTGCAGGAAGAGGCCGCTGCGAAGAACTGATTAATTATTGCCGATAATTGGAAAATTTCGGCAGAATTTGGTGGAATGTTGACAGATGATCGGTCAAAATTGTAGGAAAATATCGGTATATTGTTTTTGAACAAAATTCATGCAAATCTGAAATTTTGTACCCAGTTTGACTTTTAGGGGGGTAGGCGGCAATATTACCAATTCCCTTATCATGCTATGATGATCGGCTAGAGGCAGCAGTAGAAGTAAGAGCCCATTTGTTTCCGCGTCGCGGCGCGTTCCGCAGGTGCGGCCCGAACTTTTGATCGCGCCGCGACCGCGCCATCGAACGGTCCCTAAGAGTGAATTGCACCCTACGACAGGAAGTTGTCTTGTGTTTTCAATTAGATTTAAATTTTGAAAAATCGTGCATTTGTGTATATAAAGTTGTCTTAGTGTTTCAATTAGGTGCAAAGAGACATCTAGAGAACGGTTCGGTGACATGGCACTCGTAGTCACCGACACATGTGTGGGCCACATTGCCCACATGCTTTTTCCCTCTCCGGCTCTTCCTTCTTTTCTTGGTCTACCCAAACCACAGCGGATAGAGGAGAGAGGCCCTCTCCCTCCACCGCGGCTGCTCCACCGGCGATACCACCAATCTCACCGCCCAAGCGTTCAAACAATTATTTCTATTCCATAATTTAATTGTAATAACGCATGCCTATAACCAGGAGAGAGAATATTTGTAAAGAAGGCAAAAAACGAATCCCCAAAACCTGGTTTACAGCGGCTGCATCCGGGCAGGATCAAAAACGAGAAAATCGAGTGCACAAGAGAGGGGGGAATGGTGAAAAGAAAGCATCAGGTTAGCATCAGCTGCCGCTCTCGCGGCTGCGTGAAGCTGCGGACAGTGCAGAGCGCGGCGACGGCGTTGCCCTCGCACAGCAGCACGCACAGCACGAGCCGTGCAATGTCCGCCGTGGCGCGCCGCCTCTCGGCGACCAGCGACCTCCTTGGCTTCCCCGCGAAGGCCAGCAGCACGAGCACGGTGATCCACGCCACCAGAATGGCTGGCGCTGCCACGGTGTGCGCGGCCCCGATGGAGAGCAGCCTAGACACGGCGTCGTACATCATCGACGCGTACAGCGCCTCGGGCCACGTCGCTGCTGGGTGCGCCGTCCCGCCCGCCATGGAATAGTACCAGGCGTGCACGGACTTGAGCAAGCTCCACGACGAGGAAAGCGGCGCGGCGTACACGGAGAGGAAGAGCGCCACACCCAGGTCTGCCGCTTATTCGTGGCCCGGAGCAGGAGGGAGGTCCATGGCGGCCATGCGTCTGCCCTGGGCCATCCTTGATGTTCAGGTGGCGGCGCCAGCGGGACAGCTGAGGCGGAGGGAGATTCCATGGAGTGGAAAAGAGAGAGATTGGGAAGGAGGGGAGCCAGGGACAGAGACGGTGGTGGTGGCGCGCCAGGCTGTAGCCGCTGCCGGCGGCTGCACGCGCGCACCTCTCCTCCCCTCTTTCTACTGCGTCTTGAGGCAGACCCAGAGAAGAGGAGGAGGAGTGAGAAAAAGAGTAGAGAGCAAGGCAGAGAAGAGGACTAGAAGTGCTACGTCATTAATCTGTCCTCTTCGTATAACTTTGAATTAATCTAATTAAAACAGCAATGTAACTTTTTTAAAAAAAATTCACAGTTTTATGAAATATGGATCTAATCTAAAACGAAAAAGAATTTTACATACAATTTACTCTAGATTTAATGTCAACTATAGTGAAAAGGATTAAAATGTATTATCAGCCATCCGTGTAGAGTTGTACTACTTCATTCATCCATAAAATCTGAATATTGGAACATTCTCCTATAGAACAATTAATTATGTTCATTAATCATATAGATCAACTTGCTTAATTAGAGAAGAAAACATATACTCATATACTGCAATGAACGAAAAATTACTGCAGTGATCATGCATGTCACTTACATCTGCATGACACCAGGCTGTCACCTATCATTCTTCACCTGAAAATGCCCTGAGGATCAATGAACAGATCGTTGAACTACACCGTCTGCTCCAGCTTCCGGGCAGCCTCGGCCCTTCGCTTCGTTGCTAGTCGTTTTGGAAAAAGAGGTGTAGCATAACATCCTGATAACTGCCATTCCTATGTGTACATGTATGATTCGAACTGTGTTGAAAAACATTGGAAAACTATGAATTAGGCAAACGTGTACAGCATGAACCAAAGCCTGCACACCATGGTCAAGACCACCTGGCATGGCCTTCACTGGTACTCTTGTTTGGTCTCTATCTATTTCCCTTGGTTCTCAGGTTGACAAGCGTATGTTATCTTATAGGTGTTGGACACAAGCAATATATATATATAATACTAGTTGGATGTCCGTGCGTTGCTATGGAATCTCAGAATTGGTGATAGAGATCATGCAACAAATGAAGCAAACCTTACCATCCAAAGGAGAACATGCCAACCTTACCATCTACAAAAGGCGTCCAAATCAGAACAACCTTGCAACCTACAAAAGAAGAAAATGACATAGACACTTGTTCGTAGCATACAAAAGGTCGAAAGTAAATAGAACATATTTTTAGTGGTAAATCTTCATTCAACATGAAAATAACATAACACCTTTTTAGTTTTCTTTAGCACACTACAACAAACAATCCATAGGAAACTTGATTTTCTTAGCACAAATATGGACCACAAGCTAGGCTCAGCTCGTCAAATTATCTAGGTAGGGCTTCAGGGGCATTCGATGGGCAGTCATCCTAGCATGGTTATCTGATGGCCTAGCCCCCCACGCGCCTAGTTCGCTATTCCCTTCTGGTCCTTTTTCAACTCTATTGAACACATGCATCACAAAATTATTTTTACGTGCCTTCACAAAAACAAGATCATAAAAAGCTTCGTGACAAAAATAAGATTAATAAATAGTTTATAAAACACTTCTTAGGCCTCCTATTTCTACATCTTCCTTTCTTTTAGCCTTTTGATCTAGAGGGCGTCTTGGTTTTGTCTTCTTGGAAGATAATCTAATTTTGTGGAAGTGCTTTAAAATGGCATATAACTAAGTTGCAATACATATAGTAAAAAAGGTTAATTTCTCTAACATGTGAGGTCAATTACTACTATCAGCTTGGCTTGAAAAGATTTTCCCTTCTAACTCCAATTCAGTAAGGTAATTATGGGATAAGTAGATAACCTTTTTTATCCTGAATAAAAAGCTTAATTTATCTAACGTGTGAGGTCAATTACTACTCTCAGCTTGACCTAAAAAGATTTTTCATTATAGTTCCAATTCATTAAGATAATTATGGGATAAGCAAATATCCTTTTCTCTTATGAACTGCCTGATCATATTATTAGCAAACCACTTTGATATAAGACCTGTAGCTTTGATCACACACCTTTTTTAATCTCAAGCATAGTTTTAGTGGTTTTGCTTTAGATTATTTTCAAGATTTTGTCAGAAACGACTGTGAGAAGATTTCCCACTCAATTACCTTTCTTCTGTTCTCGTCCTGCAAGTGCAGGGGGGAGAAAGCCTTCTACAGTTTCGAGTGACTAATGCCACCAACGAAACATATATAGTAGTTGCTGAATGATTCTTGATTGTGACTTAAATAAAAGAGAGGAAGAAAGTTTTGGTGTTATTTTGGGCTACAAAATGTTATGCACTTTGAGTACGTGTGCTTGCATTCCTTTGTACTGAAGCAGAAGTGATTAGCTAAGAAATTTGGTGTTATGCTCTTCTAAAGTTTCAGAAAGGGAAGTGGTTAATTGGCTCAAGTAAATATACATTTTCTTCTAAACAAAATGTTCTAATGGGTGGTGAAACTTTTAGGTGACATTTCAACTGCCAGTTGTAAACCCTTATTTTAGCAAAATCACAATAGGATCTAAACTATGGTAAATCATAACATAATATGGTTTCTCAATGCAAATTCCAAGTTGTAGATTAAGATACAATAAAGTTGCACACTTTCAAAGGAATAGAGACGTTCCTAATTTATGTCCCAATCACAACTACAATACATCTATATGGCCCATGCGTGTGCATGCATATTGCAGGTGCCTAGCTAATATTAATTTACAAGTTCAACCATGAACCATCATGATCATTCATGTGCACTACATGCCACTATTAGACAAATATTTCATTATGTCATCAATATCAATCAGGGTCATCAGAAACATTTGATGTTTAAACCTGATAACACTTTCAAGTATGCTATGAAACCACATGATGATAGCCCCTGTCTACATTGTCAATATTAGTAAATTGACAAACTACAATCAAACAGCTTTATTTTTCTTTGATGTCCAAATGTTTTACAAGAGAATTATCATACAAAACTATTTTGGCAAGGACAAGTAGGAAATGTACCTAGAAAACCCCAAACCTTTGGTTCTCTAATTTCGGTTGTAATGCACAGCCCGGTGAAGGTGGCCTTCAGAGGGTAGTCGTGCTTCAGCTCTCACGTCGTCGGCCACAGTAGCCTACTGCTGCTTCGGCATCCATGGCTCCACAGTGGCACTCGGGAGATGGGTTGGCGACGCAATGCGGAGAGGGGGAGGAAGCAATGCTAGCAGGGCCAGGAGGAGGAGAAGGAGGGGATGCGTCAGGGAGTGGGGTGGTAGCGCAACGCGGGAAGGGGGAGGGAGAGGAGGCGGCGTGTCGTGTGTCTAGGAGTGGGAGGTGGCGGCACGACGGTGTCCCCTAATAACGCCAGCGTGCGACATCTCCTCACCTTTGAACGCTGATAAGGCTTCAGGGGCCGTGGTGACTTTTGAGGTGCGAGGCGAGGGGGTGGGTTGGGGGGTTCGCATTGGTGGAGGGCTAGAAAGGGAGGGGAGAGAGGCGGAGTTCACAAGAAGATCGGTAAGGAAAAATTTTGAGGATGCGTGAACATTGAACAGTAGAGATGAGGGCAAAATGGTCAAGGTAAAAATTGACCACCACTCATTATCACTCACCATTAACTGCTTTTAAGTAGTAGAGATTGACAAGAGAAGAGGGTTAGGGTTTTAACCATGGTCAAGACTCAGGAGCCGTGAGGTTTCCTACCTACCGCTGCACTCTGATGCATTTTTTCCTGCATGTTCTTTTCAGCTTAAAAATCATATTATAATAAGAAACAAGATATTTATGCAGCACATTTTAGTAGTTGACATCTTTCTTTCTCGTTTTAATCGGGAAAGAGAGTTTTCATGTCAAGCCAGAAGAGCTGTGAGTTGGAGGGCTATTTTACCAGCTGTCGCTTCTCCTTTGTATATGCCGAATTTGGATAAATTTACACCCATTTACTATAAACCACTCCATTTGTCTATGACACATTGTGGTACACGACAAATTTTGCCTTATTATTTTTATAAGCCAAACATTTTGATAGTCATTTTTTGAAAATCTTAGTTTTTTCAAAGATCTCAAAACTAACAAAGCTCCTTATCAAGAGAGATTATAATCAGAAGTAGTTTTTTAGCTCAAAAAAACATGCGGAATTAACATGCTCAAACAGCCATCTGCTCCATTTTGTATACTATCTCATTCATCTATTCTTGTCCAAAAAGCCATGCGACGGCCATGTTCTACCTGCTCCATGAATAAAGAGCAATAGTTGCACTTTCAATGAACTACCTCATACTATTTCACCTACTTTTGGATCTCGTAGAAGCATTTCCAGCAGAGTCTCTAAAATAAAATCTTCTTTATATTTAGAGTCTCTCGATCTTCAGCAGAGTCTCTATCTCAGTCTCTAAATTTAGAGGTTAAATTTAGAGTTTCTCTCTCTCAACCTCTAAATTTGGAGGCTCTCTATATCAACGTTTATAGTTATTTCGATAGAGGTTCTGCCAAAAAGTATGGAAATAGAGAGAGCAAATAGTGATTTAGAGGGAGTGTATAGAGATATGATTTTAGAACATCAGTTGGAGATGCTCTAAATATTAGAAGTATATCTAGTGCAATGAGCTATTTATGTACCCGTTGCTCAGCGGAGAACCTTGCATTGACTGCTCCATCGATCAGGGGTAACAAATTCTACAGTTATGGTTAAGTGAAAATTTTGACACAGCCCATGAATATTGCCATGAGAAGCTGTACACGATTCTAATTTTTTTAATTGTTTATCGATGACAGTATATAAAAGTGTCACAAGGTTGTATATCCTGAATTTACAGTGATACATGGCAAAGTGTAGGCCCCCGATTTTGAAGTACAAAACCTAGGAACCTTAGTGCCATCCTGCTTTAGCCTATGATCTGTCTTGCCAGCGGCCAGCGTGACATAGTTTACATACCTAAAGCTAGATCATCTCATACATATCATCAAAATGATATTTATTTTATTAAACAAAGTACATAATGGCTAAGTCTGAATAGGCTATCTGGGAAAATATTACAGTACCAAAATGTACGCTTATCAGAATTAGCAAATGCAGAAACATAAATAAAATAGAAATATCAGGTTTCGAGCCTATGCCCAATCTACCAGGCAAACGACTGGAGACCTGTCTAACTCCCGTCCTGCACGTTAGCCTCCTAGATCTCCTCATCTCCATCGCAGCAGTCTGGATCTTCATCCTCATTCCTTTTACCTAAAAGAGTGAGTGGGTACAAGGGTGAACGCACAATCAAACCGCGCTCGCAAGTCAATATCCTACCTAATGCAGTATAGTGATAAAAGCTATCTGGTGGAGTCTAGGCTATTTTATTTGCAGAAAGCCAAAGTTGTAATAATTAATAATTACAAATTATTATGATTTAGCCATTTAAGAAATCAAAGACGTATTGTGCTATATATACAAATTGTTCAATAACTAGGGTTTTCAAAGTGACAACACGTACCGTTGTTGACACTTGATTTTGGAAATTAGTCAATATTCTAGAAACCTCTAGAAATCGGCTTAGACCTGATGAAATATGGGCTAAAACAGGCGTAAAACGGAGTCCAAATCAATCTTGACAAGTATGAAAGGAGAAGACTGAATCGACTAAAGAAGGGATAAAGAGGCGTTCGGGTTGGCTTAGCACGAATACATTAAGTAGTATTCAATATAGAGTCGAGTTCCTATAGGTTACGAGAATAAGAGTCCTAGTCGATTGAGTCTGAGGTCCTGTATCAATACTTACCCCTTGGGGCGTGTAAAGACATCCATGAATCAATCAAACAAATCTGCTTTTATCTTTTCTCGCATTTAGAATACTATCGTCGTATTTTATGTTCAATCGACTTGTTGCGCGTCGTCTTTTCTATCGGCTTCAAAGTACACCCTAGGAGTTGTTTCCAAGTAAATATTATCTTGATTTAGTTTGATCTCCGGGCTTGCATTGGCTTTTGATCGAAACACTATCTTAGTCGATATTGCTACGCATCCCTGTTTTGACTAAGGGTTAGGTTTCACCTTCTTTCTACCGATCAACACATTCATTGACGGTGGACTTTTTATCCTTGTTCTATCGGCTTATAGCTTGTTATTCGTCGATAGTCTATTTACCTTTCGCTCTATTAATTAGACAATCTAATTGTCTAGTTAGTAGTCTGCTAACCCTTCGATCTTCTATTTTGTTAGTTTACCGGTTCCATATTAGATTGTTTATCTTACTGAACCTATTGATTTAGATCCAATCTAAGCCAATAGATTCATTACCTTTCACCTTTGTTTGGATCTTCTTCTAAGCGTTGCAGGTTCATCATATTACAGATCTAATCGGCAACTTAAAGTTGATTACATCTTTTCTTGCCAACTGTAGATCAAATCGGCTGGCACGCATTGAACCTTGCTTCTGGTGCTGACGGGGACCCTAATCCCTAAGCCTGCGTGCTTTCGTTCTAAGTCAACTTTTGGCACGAACACACCTTTTGGCATGCCTGGTAGGACACGATGACGTCCGATCAGCAAGATCAGACTAATATTACTGAAGATCACATCCTCAGAGTGACCGACACTGATCTTACTGAAGAGCAGCATTAGGAAATGGCTATGAGGATAGAAGAAATAAGGCGCACGCTTACCTTGGAGCATTTCAGAAAAGCCGACACAGGAACACGGTATAAAAAGGGGAACTTCCAAAGGTGGTCGATCTTGCTAAGGCTAGGTATGACATAACCCCTGAGAAAGTATTAGAAATAGTTCACTCATTGGTTCATCATGCCATGGCAAATCAATCGTCAACTCTCATTACTACTCTTAGCCCGGTGATCATGAATGGCGTCAAAGAGTAGCTCATGAGGTAATCGCCAACGGCACTCTGTTCGCTCCGGGACCTATGTTGCCAAACCCATAGTTCACTATCGGCAAGCAGCAGCAGATTCATGCCACGATGGCTGCTAGGACTACTATGTCTACCTCGGCGTCCCCCAGCCGATGCAATATTCAGATACTACGGGCCCGAGGTCTACACGTACACTCTTGCGTACTTATTTTCAGGCTTCTTATCCAACAGGACCAGGGCCATCAATGCCTCCTCAGAACCAGGTGCCTACATTATCTTTCCAGTAGGAGTATCAGGCTCCTCAGCCGACGCTTGTGAGGCAAGCTTACCAGACGCAGTCTATGCCAAATCAGGCGCATGATGCTCCGGTGGCCAATCAAGCTGAATATCAAGTTGCTCCTCAACCGATACCAATTCCTGATTCACAACCAACTCAGACCCAATATATTCCTTAGTATTTTTACACGTTGGCTAAATCTGCGGCCCTCGAACCCTGGACAAGGAACACCACTGCTAGCATAGAGACATATTGGGGGTATCATCCTACAGAAACACAGTCAGGACCCGCTCATCCTACTATTTTCACTCTACATCGTCAAACAATTCCCCCAATAGACATATCCCCTCGACGGTATGCCTGAGGAGGAGGGGGGCAACTAGCCGATAGTGGAATTTAAGGGCATCTCAATCGGCTAACATGCACGCACATAAACACATGCAAAGCTCATCAACTATGCGTGCATGCTCAAATATGAACTAATAGGAATATGGAAATTCTATCTCTAAGACTTTAACTTCCATATGAACTATGAAATCTAATCCTACTCGAATAAGGCATAGACACTTATTACCGTATCAAGATTAGATCTAACAGTTGCATGCATGAAAAATCTTCAAACGGCATAGAGAAAAATGCAGGAGGTCTATCGTCAGATAATTTGGAGAAGCAAACCAACTGCACTCAACGTAGCTCTGTCTTGCCTTAGCTAAACCGTCCAAACCATCCATACCAAGGGTGGACTACCATGTACAATAAAAAATTACTCTTTAGCTACTCATGGATGAGAAATCAGTCTGACGGTTGATTCCACGATGTACGGCATGGATTGGCTAAGGCAAAGTTTGGGATCCAGTAATTACATGACATGATAATATTTACAAGTCAAAAAAATACATGATAATATGGAAATTAAGCAATGGAATGTCAAGCCACGATACAAGTAGTGGAAGTGATTCAGAAAGCAACACAGGGAGTGAGTCGGATAAAGAATTTAGTATATACTTAATTTTATCCTTGTTTTGAGGAATTTGAGAATGTAAGGCCACAAGAAGTCAAATTCCCTACTTCTGAAGATGCACATAGATTCTATAGCACAAGTGATCTCCTGGCTGGTTTTTCAGGAAAGAGTGGAACAAGTTACATGAGAAGTATCAGCTAGAATGTAAAAGGAGCAGTAAATCAAGGCCAGCTGAGAGCCTGCAGAGGAAGAGGCAAAGAAATGCTATGATCATGAAGACAAAATTTTGGGGAAAGGTGATAGTGAAGCTCTAAAGGGCAATGGGAGTAGCAATAGTTTGGAGTGAGCACAACCATTCGCCAGGTAGCTGATCATAGAATTCATAGGTATCCACATGACGAATCTTCATATTCGTCGATCAAGTTCTATGCTTCTGAGTGTATTTTTTGGTGTTGATCTAACAGGGTGTCCTGTAGACCGTAGATCAACGGAAGGTTTTGCAGTTCTAGGTGGATCCAATCTTGTCTCATAAAGTTCACACAAGCAACCCATACTATCATGGTGAAGTACAGCGGCTAGGTGCAAAGTATTGAAAATGCTACTGTAGAGTTAAAACGGCTCCAATCTCTACTAAAATAACTCAGGGTAAATCAAACACGAGCGTCATGTTTATGGTGTGATAACCTTGTGTGCTACTTATCTCACGACTAATCCTATTTTTCATGCTCAAAGCAAACATATTAAAGTAGACTTTTATTTTGTTCAAGAATGAGTTGCAGACTCTCGCGGCCAAAGGACTTGCTGAATAGCCTCCCTCTTACTACAAAAACAACATATCCTAGACAAATACTTCTTGCTAAATTAACCTTAGAACCCCTCTGCCAAAAAACCAAAGAAAAATTTTAATTTTTAAAGGAATATTCTTAAGCTTCAACAATAATTTGTTTGTGTAAGAAATAAACTGATTCAACAATTTTTTATTTATTGAGTGAACGGTGAATTGGCCATTTTTGTTGAGCCCCTAAATGAATTTATCATCGTCTTGGCATATATGTGAGTTCTGCAGTTTAGTTACCAAACTATGTCAATAAGGTTTGACCCCACTAATGCTCTTTTGAAAGAGACATTAAAGGAGCTGGAGTTTATTACTTTCGCTGTAGTAGCATGTCTTTTTCCTAATAATAGAAAAGAGATTCAGAAATTATTCTTGTGGGGGTAGAAGCCATCCAAGAATCTTCTCAAAACCTAATGCTAGTGCCATTTCGAACCTGAAAGGAACCTATTTAAAAAATCATCTTTAACCCTCGAAAGGTCTTTCCAAGAGGGGAATCCCTTGCTGAACTTGCTATGATAGTTAGCTAGAGGCAGCACCAATGTTTAAAATAGCCGGCTATGACGTTTAGCGGCTATTTTCTGCAGAGGCTAAAAAGGCTATAGCGGGCTATAGCCGCAGCTAAGCCCATTTAGCGGTTTGATTAAAATACCTAGCAAAATTGAGTGAAATATGCACATAAACATGGAATGAAGACCATTTCATGGACAGAAACAAGTCAAGGCCTTCATGCCTTCATTACATAATCAATCAAACACAATGTTTAGTAGCCAAAGTGACAAACACATAGTCGAGTACTCAATAGCACGAGTGGACTCCTTAACCGGCGCTAAATCACACCTCATTTAGCGTTTTTAGCCCGCTAAATGCCGCTATTAGCGGAAATCGACGTTTAGCGCGAAAGGCTGCATCTCCTAGCCTCTACCCTGTTCAGACGCTATAGCCCGCTATAGCTGCAGCTATAGCCGGCTATTTAGAACCTTGGGCAGCACTAGAATTAATGTTAACCACAGTGAAGAGGATTAAAATGTGATATCAGCCATCCGTTCAGAGTCGTTCTACTTCATTCATATATGATATCTGAAGATTGGAACACTTTGCTGTAGAACAATTAATCATGTTCATTAATCATATAGATCAACTTGGTCACCGGTGGAAAACGATCAGTAATCCGGTCACTTACATATCTACTTTCTTCACTTGAGCATGCCCTGAGGATCGAATTCGATCAACGGATCTTTGAACTCCACCGTCTGCTTTTGCTCCTGGGCAGCCTCCGCCCTTCGCTTCTCCATGTGCTGGAAATAGGAGTCAAGCAAAACATCCTGATAACTACCATTCCGATGTGTACAACTGATATGTACGTCTTATAGGCTTCGTCCATCACCAAATCGCCCTCTCTCATCGGGCTAATGCATGGTAGATGCAAACTACTGTATTGAAAACATTTGAAAGCCATGAAACAGGCAGCATGTATAGCACAGGCTAAAGCCTACACTACATATATATGTCCAACACCACCTGGTATCGCCTTTACTGGCACTCTCGTTTGGTCTCTTTCTATTTTCCTTGGTTCTCAGATTGACAAGCGCATGCTCTCTTACAGGTGTTGGACACAAGCAATGTATATTGACTAGAGAAGAGGGTTAGGGTTTTAACAATGGTCAAGACTCAAGAGCTGTGAGGTAATTTCTACCTGTACTGCTGCACTCTGGTGCATGTTAGAGGCATATCATGCTACCGTAGTTAGCTAGAAGTTGTATCGGAATGTTAACCAGACTGACGCGGATTAACCAGCCATCTGCTCCGTTTTGTACTCTCCTGTTCATCTATTTGTTTGGAATCTATTACTGTCCAAAAAGCCATGCGACGGCCATATTCTACTTGCTCTATGAATAAAAAGCAAAACGTTTTGCTTCAATGAATTGCCTTCTAATGTTACACCTACTTTTGGATCTCATAGATCTTAGAAGTATATGTCGTGCTATGAACTACACTAGAAATGTAAGCGCACCCATGGTTGGCCGGCCAGACCTAAGTCACATAGTAAATATATCAAACACGGAGGAAATATTTCATATGATGCTGGAGAGAGAGAGAGAATGTGTGGGTAAAAAAACTGTTTTGTTATTCCTAAAAAAATCGAGCTATGAAGTTCCCTACCTACTTCTGTATTTAAGTTGGTGTTACACAAATTATTTATGCCAGGGATTTCAAAAATGGATTGTTTTGTGCATGGAATGGCTGGGGCGATCAGCTGATCATTGCCGATAATTGGAATTTTTTGGTAGAATTTAGATAGTCGGTCAAAATTTTATGAAAATATCGGCATGTTGTTTTTTGAACAAAAAATCCATGCAAGTGAGATATTTTGTACCCATTTTGAATTTTAGGGGGAGAGGTGTACATAGGGGGCGATATTACAAATCCCTGATCATGCTACGTACGATATATCTTGAGGTAGTAGTAGAATTAATGTCAACCATAGTACTGACGCGGATTAAAAAGTAATATTAGGCATACGTTCAGAGTTTTGTACTATATCATTCATCTATAATATCTGAAGATTGGAACCTCTTCGTATAAGACAGAATTTAATTCATTAATCCTTAGATCAACTTGCTTACGGGTGGAAAACGAGAAAACATATGTTGATATGCTGGAACCAACATCATCAACAGGCATCGGTCAACGGGTTGTTCAACTCCACCATACGTAGCCTCTGCTGCAGCTCCCATCGATCCTCTGTCCGCTTGTCGATGTAGCGGAGCTAATTACTGCGTCAGAAATTTCTGTCAATAGCCTGATACCTACCATTCCTATGTGTGCATATATGTATATGTCTCCCTCTCTCATCTGGCTAATGCATGACAGATGCAAACTGTGTTGAAAACATTTGAAAGCAATGCATGAAACAGCACCGGCTAGAGCCTACACTACCAATATATATATATATATGTCCAACACCTTGTCTCGCCTTTACTTCGTTTGGTCTCTTCATCTAAAAATATTTTTAAGAGCATCCGTAGCAGAAACCCTATAGTAGTATAGAAATAGAGTTTTAAAGATAGAGTTTCTGGTGGAGGGAAGAAATCTTTTAGGGTATAGTGTAAAGTATGAAGGAATTTTAGAGTAACGGAGAGAGAAAATAGAGTAGAAGAGAGAGAAAATAGGGATAGAGTTTCTGATGTGGATGCTCTAAGTATGTTAACATATCTTCTACTTTGTTACCTATATTATACTGATTTTATATATATTTGGACTATCAAATCTGTCCAAACACTTATGATATTTGACCAATCATTTGGGTCATGTACGGCCAAATTTAATAGAGATAAAACCCTGTAGGTCATTCCATTGCCCTCTAACCCCATCCGTGGCCTCGCATGGCCACTCTAACCTTACATGCCATCGCAACGGGGCCTTCTGATTTTATATGCCACTACCGTTAGCGCCGTTACGTGTCGCCGTTTTATTTTTATAATGAGAAAAACTTATTTTTATGTAGTGAGAAAAACTTAATGAGAAAAACCTTATAAACCGTTACTGCAGGAGCCAACTGAAAAATTTGCACGATGATGAAGGGGGCTAGTTCCTTCAAATTAGTGACGACCTAGAGACATTGTGCTCGGTAGGCTGATGCAGCTGAGTACTTCTGGTTGCCGGTTCGTGTCCAGATAATACTGTCTTTGTTGCCCTTGTGTTAATTCAATCTTGGATACCTCCAAGTTACTACCATAAATCCACATAGTCTTGCAACAGTTCAGTTCTGAAACGAGGGCCTTTATCTTTAATCCAAGTGTTGTTTAGACGAGCTGCTGCAAGGGTGATATTCTTTTTTCTTCTATTTTGAAGAGACTCGGGAGTCGTTGTGCTGGGCTCTCTCCATGCATCCAGTGATCTGTCCAGAAGCGCACGGAGTTTGATTTCTTGTACACGCCAAGAAGAGATCTCTGTCCGCTTCGAGGCACATTCATTTGCTTGTGGAGATGATCAGCGCGCGCCGCACGATTAGATATGTGATGGAGATCTGTAATGCAGATTTGGTTCGCCTAGATTTCTTGTTCCTTTCTTCTTTGCAACGGTAGATTATACACATACTCCCTCCGTCCCACAAAGAGTGTATTTCTAACATTTAAAATTTGTTCTATAAAGAATGCATTTGTCTGGTTTAATTGCCTGTTTTTTCCCTTTCTAAGGTACACACGCATTTAATTGCCTGGTTTATTTCCTTTCCAAGGTGCATGCGTATGGTTGTTAACAGCTTTAATTAGAGGCAACTAGGTTATTTCTGATGGCTACTAATCTGTCTAAAAAATCGTAGAAATGTAATCTTTATGGGACGGATATATGTGTGTGTGTGTGCGCGCGCGCGCTTGCGCTTGTGATAAAATGAGCAATTTAATGGTAAGTTTTGGATAACCCCTATCTAGCTATTTAAAAAGAATGCGTCATTCCATTCGAATTAAACGTGGCTTAGTGGGAGTAGCTATTTAGTATATGAGCGCCGGTTTATTTTTTAGAATCGGCAATAATGAATCAGTGCCGGTTTGTCTCAAAAATCGGCACTGATATGTAGTATCACTGCCGGTTTATCTTGTTCACTCGTTTTCCCGAGTCTCCCGGGTAAATAAACCGTCAGTGATAATTTATCAGTGCCATTTCTAATTTAACTGGTAATGATGAGCCGGTTACAAAGACGCTTTCTGTAGCTGTATTGTCTTCGTGTTTCATCATCACTGGAGGGGCATAATGGTATCTGTGGTAGAAACACTCTTTCTAGAATGTTGGTCAATCACAATCTAATCATCAATTGCGTTTTTTTGGAACCCCGGAACTACCAGCCTGTTCCCATTGCACAGTCTGTTAGATGGACATTGTTCCGTAACAATATTATCGGGTATATATATACATATACATGGCAACGTATCCGGTGCAACCGGATCTGCTGGTGCAACCATGCAACCAGGCCATCTGCACTCTACGATCTGAATCCAGCGGCAAAACCCGATGTGCTGTGCAGTTTTGCGATTACCCGCCCACCTCAACACTTTTCTTTACAACCGAGTCCCTCTATTCTTTGCACAGCTCTCTATGCTCTATCCCTCTCGCGGCTGCGCTCTCTCCCTCTCGCGTGACTTGCACCGCGCCCCCAATCTATCCCCATCTCACCGCATCATGTCGGGCGCCGCCTCCCTCCACCGCCGGGCACCGTCTTCCTCCATCGCCGGCTCCTCCTCCCAAGCACCACCGTCCACAGCCTTCTCCGGTAGGGCAGCGCCGTGCTCCAGCACCCCCTCTACCGGCCCCTCAGTTAGGGTGGCGCTGCAGCCCCAAGGAAGGACCGCCGCCGTCCCAAGGTTGGTCTGCTGCCGTCGTCGCCAAGAAGGGGCTCCGCCCCATGTTGTTTCTAGGGCGCCGCCATCCTACAGGGTGGCCTCCACCGTCGCGCCCTAGCCTAGGGCACCGACGAGCCCAGGTAGCCTCCGCCGCTGCCCCAAGTATTGGGTCCGCCGCCATCCACCCCAACAAGATGTCCGCCACCACCACCGCCACCCGGAAGTCCTCTGTTGCCGTGCCCAGGATCCTTCATCGCCGCCTCATGTTGTTTCTGAAATCTCAAGTAACTGTGTAATTGGGCATTTGTGTCCCTGATGAATGTATCTCATGTATCTGAAATTCTGAAGTAGTTGTGTAACTGGGCATTGTGTAACTAAATGTGTATATGTATCCAAATTAATTGTGTCTGTGATGAATATAACAGAATTCAGATTGGATTTTATCTGACTCAATTTGTTGATTGTATCTAATGCCATGTACCTGACTTTTTATGTGAAAATTGAATTGATTGTGTTGTGCAGAATGTTTTTTGTTAATACAATAGACAGCAACTCATTAGCTTTCAATAACAGGGAGAAACATAAATCAAATGTTAATACTACAAATAGGTTGGTTTCTTCTTGTAGTAGGCCAGATAATGTGGGTCTTCAGTTACAAAGGTCTTCGCATGGTTTGATTCAGTTAGCAAGAAGACAAATGTATTGCCAGGATGGCCAAAGAGGCAAATAATATGCTGCAGTGCAAGTATACTTGTATGCTTGAGCAGCAGGTAGGTGAATTATGTACATTAGGCATGGTTTCTTTTCTTGTTGAATTAGAACAAGTTGACAATGCACCTTTTACAGATGTAGCAAACACAAGTTGACAAAAGAGACCTTTCTGTTCCTAACCTACCATGGAACCAGCTGACAATATACCATTGCCTAATCGAGCTAATATAACATTACCCAATTGGAGGGAAGATATATTACTCCAACTGACAACAGCAAGTTGCAATTGCTCAAAAGAATATAACCTGCTGATCAACACGAGAAGTTTCCACTATACCATGAGCCTACTTGGTCCTTGTTTAGCATGCAACTACTTGGATGCTAAGGCAAAACTCTTCTAATTTGAAAGTTATCTCCATTAAACAAGTCACTTCAAATTGAAATAAGGTCCTCTTGAAATAAGGTCCTCCTTGTATGCTCCTTTGCAACTCACAGCATCATGTGGACATCTAAGGAAAAAAATTAAGAGAACAATCGTGAGTCCCAGAAGAAATAGGGAAAATAAAAATCATATTGCATGGTTACCTACACCTTATTTGTTTGGACAATTGCGAGCATCATGAAGCACCATATGCTTACAAATCCTACATAAGCGTGGCACCCTTTCCTTGTTTCTTGACTTAGTCTCCTTCTTAGTCTCATTGCTCCTTTTAATTCTTTTACTTCTCCCCTTTGAATGAATATCAGTTGGTGGATGTATGTTAACTTCATCTGAAATTTTACGGCCAATGAAATCCTCGTATTCATCTTGTCTAGTTGGCCTACTAGGTGGGGCTATTTGTTCTAGTGGCATCTCTAGGTTGGACACAGTCAATATTAAAAAGTCCATCCCTTCGTCCGAGTACTTGGCCTTTTGAATGAGATCTTCTATTTTGTTCCGTAAAATACAAATCTTTTTTCTCCTTGCCGCCTCAAAGCAATCAATGGCCTTCTCTTCTAGTAGGTTACCTTGTTTAGGACCTTTGTTCCCGACAAACCGGTTACACTAAGACCCACGGAAACACGTATGGGCTTAGGAAAGGGATCCCCCGAATATTGGATAGCCATTGTTAAACCAGGTCAAATAGTTTATGAAATGGGCGGAGTATCCGAAACTGTAGCTAGAGTAGCTATTTCCATAGCTGCCAGTAAAATGCCCATACGAAGTCAATTTCTTCGATTGGAGATATAGAACCCCAAAAAGGGGTATTGAAGATAAAAAAACCAGGTTTTTCTTTCTAAAAAGACAATATTTCTCATACTCCACAATAGATTCCTCACTATTTTTTATTGTCGTGTTTGTAAGGATCTGGGGATCAAGAAATGTGACGAAATACCTCTTTTTTCTGCTTCTTTTATCAAATATCTATATACATGGGAAAAGTTAGACCGATGACATAGCGATAAATATTAATTGTTGAGTGCCCGAGTTTGCCAGCCAAGAAGCGCACTAGACCATATTCTTTGATGGGTCGTGCCAATTTGAGCGATCAGGTTGCGGGTTTGTTCTCATCTCCCCCCAAGGAGAACAAATTCAGCACATAGTATAGATTCATTTTCCCGCAACGAACAATGCTGCGGAGTACGAAAGCCTCCTAACCGGCATACGAGCATGCACTGCGCTCGGCATAAAACGACTAACAGCGAAAGGGGATTCGCAGTTAGTCGTCTGCCAGGTAAACA
Organism: Olyra latifolia; assembly: GCA_036346145.1. Taxonomy (NCBI): domain Eukaryota; kingdom Viridiplantae; phylum Streptophyta; class Magnoliopsida; order Poales; family Poaceae; genus Olyra; species Olyra latifolia. Next base: position 49,856,955 of record CM070524.1, on the reverse strand, counting down.
AGAAGTTTCAGTGTTGCAATGACTCAATGGCGCGATACTTGGCAGAAGTGAGAAAGTTGGAGAAACACTTCACGAACTTTGAAGTGTGCTATGTTTCCAGACTGGCTAACAGCCTGCCCGATAAGCTCGCAAAGCTCGGCTCCTCATAAGAAACCGCCCCGGCAGGGGTGCTCATGCAGCACCTACTAAAGCCCTCCATTCCCTCCGGAGAAGAGGCCCCGAGAGGACGGTTGCCTCGACCAAAACGACCGGTACCGTTTCGTTCCTAGAGCAGCGCGACACCTGGATGACGCCATTCGCGTCCAGTTCTTGGCGCATGGGACACTGCCACAGGACACAGCTGAGAAATCCTGACTCCAAAGGCAAACCCGACCTTACCGATTACTCGGGGCTTGCTGTACCAAAGGGGTTCTAACGACGTACTTTGCAAGTACGTGACCCAGGAGGAAGGCAAATTTCTCCTCCAAGATATCCACGACGGGATCTGAGGGTGCACGCCTCTTTCAGAACCTTAGTGGAAAAAGCCTTCCGCATGGGTATTACTGGCCTACTGCGTTGACCGACGCAAGGGAACTAGTAAAACGTTGCCCGGCCTGCAGTACCATGACCGGATATCCCACCAGCCAACATACGAACTGCAGACTATCCCGCTGACCTGGCCATTCTCGACGTGGGGAATGGATATAGTTGGTCCATTTCCCATAGGACTAAAGGGATGCACGCACCTGTCCGTTGCCATCGACACTTTTACTAAGTGGATCGAAGCCAAACCAATGTCGAGCATATCAGCCCAAACGGCCAAAAGGTTCTTCAGGAACAATATGGTGGCAAGGTTCGACGTCCCGAGTAAGCTGATCGCTGATAATGGGACACAGTTCACAAGCGAGTTATTTCAGGACTACTGCGAAGAGCTCGGCATGAAGGTCGCCCTAGCCTCGGTGGCTCACCCACAGAGCAACGGCGCGGCCGAACCTCGCGAACGGGCAAATCATGCAAGGCATTAAGCGGCGAGTCTACGACGCTCTCGTCGAACAGTGCCAAAACTGGGTAAAAAAACTACCCTCGGTGCTGTGGCAGCCCGGACAACCTCTAATCGAGCTACCGGAGAAACCCCATTCCGGCTCATATACGGCTCGGAGACGGTCTTACCCGCCGAGCTAAGACTCGGTTCAATTCGTGTTGACTTTGTAGGATAAATCGACAACGACAAGGAACGACTATTGGATCTCGACCTATCTGAATCCTGCCGCGAGCAAGCGCTATTGCGAGTGGCAGCATACCAGCAATCCCTAAGGTGGCACGCGGCAAAAACGATACAGACCCGGACTCTGCAAATTGGCGACTTGGTTCTAAGACGAGTTCAGAACCCAGCCAACACCAATAAGCTTACCCCGAGGTGGGAGGGTCCGGACACGGTCGTATCAGCCACACACCCGGGGGCTGTAAGACTGGCTATGCCAGACGGAAGAGTTCTCAATAGCTCCTAGAACATCGCTCAACTCAGAAGGTTCTACCCTTGAGCCAAGGTCGTAAGTCTCCTTTCTCACCCTTTTTTCGTTCTTTGCCTCTCCCTAGTAAACCCCAAACAACCCCCAGAAACCCAACCTATGATCGATCTTAGGAGAAGGCTCGGGCTGTCTCAGCACACATTGGCGGGATAGCGGTTATGCAGAAGCTACACCTCCGGGATTCCCTTGCACACGGGTAAGCCGATATCCATCGTACCACGCAAGACCCCGCATGGGCAAACGCTTTTCGGCCCTATACCATCAGCCTGTATAAAACTGTTGAAGCCCGGGATAACTCCAGGACCCTAAAACTCTGCCTCTTACAAAGAAACAGAGCAGGGGCCACGAGCTTCGTTCTAAGGTCACGGTTTCTTTAAACCACGACTGACCTTCTGTCAATCCAGAAGCTCGGCCGTGGCTCGGGGGCTAAGGTCGATTTTTTCAAAAAATTGATCTTCTCTAAACCACGATTGACCTTCTGTCAATCCAGAAGCTCTGCCGTGGCTCGGGGGCTAGGGTCGATTTTCTCAAAAAATTGATCTTCTCTAAACCACGACAGACCTTCTGTCAATCCAGAAGCTTGACCATGGCTCGAGGCTAGGTTCAATTTTTTTAAAAAATTTATCTTCTCTAAACCACGACTGACCTTCTGCCAATCCAGAAACTCGGCCGTGGCTCGGGGGCTAGGGTCGATTTTTTTTGAAAAATTGATCTTCTCTAAACCACGACCGACCTTCTGCCAATCCAGAAGCTCGGCCGTGGCTCGGGGGCTAGGGTCGATTTTTTTCGAAAAATTGATCTTCTCTAAACCACGACCGACCTTCTGTCAATCCAGAAGCTCGGCCGTGGCTCGGAGGCTAAGGTCGATTTTTTCAGGGTCGATTTTCTAAAGGTCGATTTCTTCGATCTTCTCTAAGCCACGTCCGACCCTCTGTCCTTCCAGAGGCTCGGCCATAGCTCGGGGGCTAGGGTCGATAGAGCTATACCCCGACCTTCAAATTCTTTTTGCCTATACGACTACTTGCATTTATTCCATGCATGCTGGAAGGAAAACAAAGGAAGAACACAAAAACAAAAAATACATTGCTTTTAAAGCGTATTTACAAAAGGACAGGCCGGACTACAGCCAAAGAAAAGAAAAACAGTACAAAGGCCTATGGCCCGGGTTGACACCTAAACTTACGAAGATCGGCCGCTGCTTCATCATAGCGGTCCTGAAGCTCGAGGAGGGCCCTCCGATCACTCCGGGCGGTCCGCATCTCAGTCCGCAGAGCCTCGTTGGCCGCCTCCAACTCCTGGACGGTGTCCCGGTGGGTCTTCCGCCTATCCTCCGTTGCAGCCGCCTCCGACTTTACCCGGGACAGCTCCGCGGAGTGAAGGTCGCGCTCCTCCACAGTGCGAGCAACTTCAGCCGCGTGGCACACCTCCAACGACCGGAGGCGCTCCTCTATGACCACGGTCTGGACCGTGGCCGAGCAAGCTTCCTCCAGCTCGGCGTGCATGGCCTCGGCCCGCCGCCGCCAAACCGCGGCGTCTGCCTTCAGGGCCTCCCGCTCGGCCTCTTGCCTGGCCCGGGATGTGCAAGCGAGGCCAATGACCTCACGATAGGCCTACGTCAAGAAAGCAAAGTCAAGATGAAGGAAGAACCATAGTGCAGTCGAAACAAAATGCAAAAGCCCAGAGCTACTTACCCGCCTCATGACAGCCGTGAACTCGGCCTCGAGGAGGGGCTGGGTAGCGTGCCTGGGCATGGGCAACGCCACGACTAGGCCACCTGAGCCGCCGCCTGAGCTGCTTGACTCCCCGGAAGACTCCTCCGCAAGCTCGGCCCCGGCCTCGTCAGCCAAGGCCGACGCCACCATCTTCACGGGCCTGGTAGTCCCCTCTGCGGGCTCGGCCACCTTCTCCACGAGCTTGGCCACCTCCATGGCCAGAAGGCGCGGCTCGGATGCAAAGTCCGCTTGCACCCCGAAGTCCGCCTTCAGCCTAGCCGCCTTTATGCTCACCAGCCACTCTGCGAGGGACTGGCCGGGGACGGGCCGGAGCCGGACGGACACCCCACACTGGCTTCCGGCGAGCATTAGCTTCTGCTCGACCCACGCCGGCGTCACCACGATCCACCCCACGGCGACCAGCGGGGCCACGCTCGACAGACGCACCGGGATGGTTCTAGCCGCCGTGGTGACCCTGACCAGCCATTCCCAGCCAAACAAGAGCGTGTCGCTCATGTCCAGCGGCGGGATAGAAAGGCCACGCTCCGCTAAGAGCTCTGCCAGGCCATTGAGGTCGAGCGGGCGCCAGCCGGACGTGGTCCGCCCGTCGATGCGGAGAGGCGCTAGGGCCAGCGTCCCGAAGTCCACCACCACCTGCATGGTCGCGTCCTGGCGGCGTACGTCGCTGCGCACCACCGGCGGGAGGTGGTAAGCCCCCGAGCCCCAGCACTTCTTGTGCTTCGGGTGGGGCTCGCTCTCACGGGCCACATCCTCTGGCCGCGCTGGGATCCGCCCCAGTGGACATGGCAACTGGCAACAAGAACAAACAAAATGAACACCTCGGTCAAACCAAGAAACGCGACGTCAACGAAAGAGAAGGAAGGTCGAAGACACGGAGATTTACGGGCAAGCCCGCGCCCAGAGAAGGCCATCGAAAGGGCGCTAAACTCACAGGAGCGCGTACCTCATCGAGGATGTTCCGAATCCCCGACTCTGATGACTTGTTGTGGTTCGCGGGCAGCAGGAGCCTCACGGTCCGAACCACATCGGCCTAAGGCAAGGCTGCGGAAGAGGGGGAAGAACATCAAAATGCATCCAAAAAAAGCTCAGGCGAAAGACCATAAGGTCAAGAGAAGGACTTACGGGAGTTGCCTTCATGGGTGAGATCGTCCTACCCGTGGATTTTGAAGAAGGGGTGAACCCGCTTTCATACCGGGATCACCCGATGCCTGATGAAGTCGGCTACGATGTCGTAGCCGTTCAGTCCCTGGCCGGCTAGCTTCCGGATCTTGGCCGCCGAGACCGCCTCCGCCGACTCCAGCAAAGGGTGCGGCAGTGTCAGCTTCCCGGGGTTCGCGTTCGCAAACCAGAGCCCACACTCGCTGAGCTTCTTGGCGTAATACCACCGCGACGCCCACCTTCCGACGTTCTCCTTGGCCTTAAACGCCGGGTACGCTGGCTTCATGTCACGGCGTATCTTAAAGTAGACGCACCCCACCACGTCGCTCCCGCCGGTCATAGTCAGCTCGTAGAAATTGAGAAAGAGACTAACCGTTAGCTCCACTCCGACGAATGCTTCGCAGAGATGCGCGAAGATCGTCAGAGACATGGTCGAGTTGGGGTTGAGATTCACCAACTCGATCGCGCACTGAGCCAGGATGGCGGCGAGGAAATCGGACTCCGGAATCCGGAGCCCGTGGATGGCAAAGAGCTCGAAGGAGACGACCTCGTTGCTCTTGGGCACGGGGATCGTCCCCTCGCCGGCCGCCCTCCAGCCACCGACCTCAATGAAGCCGGCAGCGGTCAACTCCTTCGAGGTGTCCTCGGAAGTGAGACTCCGGGTGAAAGGCACCATTAGAGGAGGAGGGTTGGGAGGCAAGGATGGTAGAAAGCGAAGGGATTGAAAAGGCAAGAAGACAGTAGCACAAGAAAGGACAAAAGGAGCGTATAGAAAGCGACGTGGGAGGCAAACCGGGTCATATAACCGGCGCAAGGAAGACGAACCGTCTTCTATCCACCAAAGGCACGGAAACCGAAGGAATAGCAGCGGCGCGTATAACTGCGCTCGGTTGGAATTCCCGCCGAAGCCAAGACCGCGTGCGGCGCGCAACGTTTCGCCAAAAGGGTATTTACTAATAAACCTCTGAGCAAGGCATCTCTGTCCCGCTCGAGGCTCAAGGGCTAGCTGTTGGGTAAAGTATGCGGCCCATAGAGACACGGCCCACTTACTTACATCTGGACCAATAGAAGGTGCGCGCGAGCTTTATAAGCTCGCGTTTGAGCTTGGCAAGCTCGCGCCCGAGCTTTTCCGCCCCGAAGCTCGGGTCTCTCGCCTCCTAGGCTTCCGAAGCCCAAGAATCGGACCCCAAAGCAGACTGCACCGCGCCGTGCGAGGGCACGCTATGGGTCCCGCATGTCACTGTGAGTTAAATACGACCGTAGTACCGATGCCGCCATGCACGCCTGACACAAGCCGCTGGCAGGTTGGTGGCCGGTCGTGTCAACGGTTGACTTACCGTCCGTCCCTATAGAGAAAGACACGTATTGCCGGGTGGCGGTCTGAACACCGGTCCTGGCAAGTTGGAAAGACACGCCCAAATGTTCGGCAGGCCTCGTACGTCCGCCATGCCACAGCACGGCCAAGCAGGAGAACACAACTAGTGACCAAGGGACAACACGGTGCCTCACAACGGACCAGGGCCAATCTACAGTGGCCAGGGCCGCCTATAAAAAGGACGCGCAAGCCACAACTGAGAAGAAGGGCAACGAAGATAGCCTTAGACAGAAGAGCACTCAAGCCACTGTAGAGCAGGAGCACTTGCACTAGTGTAGGATCTCTAGTTCCAGGTGGTAGTTCTTCGTCCCCAGGTATTGTAGGAACACACATACTGTCTTAAGCACTTATTGTACTCGAGCCCGGGCTTTCTGAAGCTCGGCCTTACCCCTGTACTCGTTTAAGATCGATACTAAACGAAAACTGGACGTATGGTTGTTATCCAACAGTAGAGGCCCGAACCAGGATAAAAATACCCCGTGTCACCTAGCACACGACTCCCTCACTTCCCTCGGCGGCGCCTGGCCAGCGGCTGGGCCTCGGTCCAGGGGGTAGGGCCGTCCTCGGGTCTCGCACACCCCTTCCCTCTCGCTTATCTACCATGGAGACTCGCCTCTGTCACGACAATGCTTTTTAACAGACTGTCCAAAGAATGCAGAAAGAACAAAGAATAGAAAATTAAATGCAAAGGGTCTTTCAAAATCTTGCCCTCAAAACAGCAGGCATTCCTTCTCAACCAAATAGACTATAACAAAGCAGCCACTCCATAAAATCCTAGCTGACAATTATGCTTCATGGCCTCAGACACCCAGATAGAAACATTATGGATAGAAGTGGAAATAATCTCAACCCTGAACAAATTAGCAATTATCAAGCAGGGTACCCTAATAGCAGAGCATTGAAAGAAAAGATGATCAACAGTCTCCATCTCATTACAAAACACACATGAAGGGTCTCCTAGCCAACCTCTTTTCCTCAAATTATACTTGGAAAGCACAGCATCATTTTCAATCAACCACATAAACATTTTTACCTTAAGAGGGATTTTCACTTTCTAGTACCTGTCATTCTACGAACATTATTATTTCTCTTATACTTTTGGTACATAGAAGCAACAGAAAAGACTCCTTTGTTGCTAGCCATCCACATACACTTATCCTCCTCTTCTTTCAACAGAGTATCATTAATAGTATTGACAACTCTCCCCCACTCAGCATTCTGCTCAGGATTTACCCATCTCCTCAAATGGATATCCCAACCCTTATCAGCACAGTCTTTAATGGAAATGTCTTTTTCCATACAAATCTCAAAGATATCAGCAAATTTATTCCTCAGAGGAACATCCTCCAACCAGGGGTCACACCAAAAACTAAATTTTCCCCTATTTCCCACCACCTTCTTTCTGACATTCACATAAAACTTTCTAATTTTCAACAAATCAGTCCAAAACACAAAATCAGACTGTTTATGTTAAACAACAAAAATAGGCTTATCTTTTATATATTTCCTCTTGACAAACTCCTGCCAAAGACCCTCCTCATTTTCCACTTTCCACCACCACTTGCAAAGAAGACACACATTCAGGCATCTAATGTCCTGAACCCCCAACCCCCAACTGGATTTGGGCTTAATCACTGTTCTACATTTAACTAGACGATATTTTCTCTTCTTAACCCCACTCTCCCACAAGAAAGATCTCCTAATTTGGTCAATTCTTTTTACAATGGATTTTGGCAGCAAAAACATCGACATAGAATAAATGGGAACACTTGAAAGACAAGCATTAAGCAGGGTTAATCTCCCTCCCAGAGAAAGGAGTTTGCCCTTCCAAACCCCAAGTCTTTTTTGGATCTTATTAACAATAACCTCCCAATCTTTAACCAAAATCCTTTTATGACTAACAGGGACTCCTAGATATTTCATTGGAAAGGTTCCCACTTTACAGGTGAAGAGCTCAGCATATCTCCTATCCTTAATTTCATCACCATTAATTAGAATAACTTCACTCTTATGGAAGTTGATTTTTAACCCAGGAAACTGTTCAAACAAAGCAAGAATAACCTTGATATTTCTAGCAGCATCAATATCATCTTCCATATAAATTATGGTATCATCTGCATACTGAAGCACATTCACACCACCAGGTAAGATATCATGAGCCAAACCTTTGATCAGCCCCCTTTCTGGGCCTTCTTCAACATATTGGCCAAAGCATCAGCCACAATGTTAAACAAGAAAGGGGACAGAGGATCCCCCTGTCTAACCCCCTTGGCACTTTGGAAATATCCTCCTTGTTTGTCATTCACCTGAACCGACAAGGTCCCCCTAGTAATAACACTCTTCAACCAAACACACCAAGTCCCACTAAAACCTTCTAATTTCAGGCAATCAAGCAGGAAACCCCAATTTACATTGTCATAAGCTATTTCAAAGTCCAATTTGAAAATCACACCACAACCCCTTTTTTCCTAGTGTGATGGATAATCTCTTTAAGCAACAAAATCCCATCACCAATATATCTCCCAGGGATAAAAGCATTTTGGGATTTACTAATAATTTTATCCATCACCCCTTCCATTCTTTTTGTCAAGGTTTTAGTGATCCATTTGTACAAACAATTAAGCAAGCAGACGGGCCTGTAATGCCTTATGTTGTCAGCATTGTCCATTTTAGGCAGTAAAACAATCAGCCCAAAGTTAATCCTACAAATATCTAACTTCCCCCTGGAGAAATCATTGAACATCGCAACAATATCATTTTTTATTACCCCCAACACTTTTGATAAATTTCGATGGGGATATTATCAGGACCAGGGGCTTTGTTCTGTCCCATATCAAAAAGAGCCCTTTTAATTTCATTCTACTCAAAAGGTCTAGTCAACCACTCATTTTCCTCCTCTGTGACTTGCTCCTCAAGTCCTCAGAAATCAGTACAAAGGTTAAAACAGCTTTGATTAGGATTACCAAACAAATCACTATAATATTCAGTGGCATGCTTCACAAGCTCATCATCCCCCTGGATGATTTTACTCCCATCCACCAACTGAGAAATGATCTTCTTTCTTCGTTTTCCATTTGCAACCATATGGAAAAACTTAGTGTTATTATCCCCGTGAAGCAACCACTTACTTTGAGCCCTTTGATACCACATTTTCTCTTCCTCCTCATACAAATTATGAATCTTCCCACTAATCTCAATCTTTTGCTTTCTTTCCTCAAGGGAAATAACACCCCTTTCTTCTTTACTTTCAAGCTCACCCAACAAGTATTGCAATTGCTGTCTCATTTTCTTATTTTTCCCATACAGGTTAGCCCCCCAACCTCTTAAAAACTTTTTAATTGTTCTAAGCTTTAACAGAATACCACTCAAGGTATCCTTACATCTGATATGTAAACACCAAATTTTCTCCACATTACTCACAAACTCCTCTTCGTGCAACCAGGCTAATTGGAACTTGAACCCACCTTTAGGTTTCAATCTATCATCACCAGTCTCAAGAATCAACGAATTATGATCTGACAAAGATCTCGAGAGTTTTCTGATCTTGACCAGAGGAAACAACGACTCCCAAACACTACTCACCAGCACTCTATCTAACTTCTCAAGAGTGGGCATAATATGGTTATTAGACCAAGTAAATTGACAACATGTCATATTGATTTCCCTCAACGCACAACTCTGAATGACAGCATTAAACAGATCAGAGAAATGGTCCCTTCTCCAAGGTTTATTTTTATCTTTCGCCTCTCTAAGGATATTAAAATCACCACCCACCACCATAGGCAGACTAGTATCTTCACATAAATTTTCGAGCTCCACTAGAAAATCAAGCTTATTATCAATCTGAGCTGGGCCATACACAGTTACCAACCACCAACCACTTTTCAACACTTTGTCCCACACTTTGATCTTAATCATATAATCCCCATTAATACTCGCATTAATATCAAATCTGTCCATATTGATTCCCACCAGGATCCTCCCAGATCTACCTTTTGAGACAATAAACTTCCAAAAAAAAACTTTTTATCAGGATCTAGCCTCCTAAAGAAAGCATCATCAAACTTCTTCTTCTGAGTTTCTAAAATACCCACAGAGTCCAGGGAAAAATCCCTAAATCTCTCTCTGATGAGGAAACAGACCCCTTGTTTCTCCATCCCTCTACAATTCTAGAACATACCTTTCATGAAACTTTTGGCAGTATAATTCTCCTTGAGGAACGAGCAGACCTCTGCTTAGAACCTCTAAGATGGATAGCAGCAGACTCTCTGGGCTGCCTATTAATACCACACTTCCCCCTTTTGTTTTTCCTATTAATCATAGGGGTAAACTCATCATCCTCCGAACTCTCTTTGTTTTACCAATCCTCAATCACAATTTCCCTCTCCTCTATATTTTTATCACATATTCCTTCTACAATCGGCCCATTTTTATTCATATTTTTATTGAACAAGATATGTCTAGCATTCTCAATTTCCTTAAGAAGATCGATGCTACCAATATTTTGAACATTAATTTGAACTCCTACTTTATTAGCCACCTCAACAATTTCTACATTATCTAAAATAGCAAAAGAGTTAGTATTAGACGATGTACATTCTAGATTCTTCCTCTTCTATAAAAGACTAGCTTTCTTCAGCATAGGCATGTCTGACTTTTGAATCCTAGAGCTCCTCATAATAGGTTGGATTTGTTTTTTTCCTTGATTATCTTTTTCAGATACCGGGATCTTCACCCTTTCTTCCACCTGAGTTACCTTTTCCTCCTCTTTCCCACAACCAACCTCAGGCATAATTTCTTCAATCCTAACCTTTGAGGAACTTTGCACCAGAGATCCAACATCCACCATCCCGTGAACAGGATTTTCCACCAGAGTGTTACACCTAGCCAACCAGGAAACTTGCCCTCCATTGCCAACCCTGTCACCATCATTATTGCTCTTTCCAGAGAACTCCAGTTGTCTTTTAGACATCTCTACAACTTCTTGGAACAGGAGATCATCATCCTCCTCATTATCTTCTTCTTAAGAACCATCAAATTGAATGTCATAATCATTCGTGTCCATCATCTTCTGTTTCCCTTTCTCACAATCCACCTTAGGAGGAGCAGAGTTCTAGATCCTATCAAAGACAGATTGCTGCTTATTGCCTGCTTCCACACCCCCTTTAGGTGCAGATCCCCTTTAACAAGACCATTTCCCCCACCCTCCTTGAGCAAAACCGCCTCCCTCACAACTCTTTCTTTGTCATTCACCTCATCCTTTTCCACTTCAAAAACAAAATCATACAGGAATTTACCAATAGCTCCCTTGACCACCTTGGGAATCAGCCCAATATCTAGACAAGCAATCTTAATCCTAGCATATTCCAACTTTGCTAAACTAGTTCTATCAATCTCCAGAGTAATACCAACCAAAGCACCAACCACACAGATAACTTCCTCTGATCTCTTATTGAGGGGGATGTTCTTTACTTTAACCCATACTTCCTAAAGTTCACCCTGAGCACCCACCTCTTCTTTCCATTTGCTAACTTTTAGAGTAGCATTCACCAATCTCATGTTCATTTCTTGAAACCGAGCTAATTCTTCCACTCGTCTAGCAGTAGGCAAACACATGAGATATTGTTTCTCTCCAACTTGCCTAGCAATGCATCTCCAGGTGAACCTAAGTATGGTAGAGAAATTAGTTTCTATATCTTTAGCAGAGGCCTCCCTTCTTATCACTGTTATCACAGCAGTTTAAGCCAACTCCCTAGCATTCACCTCTGCTGGCACATCATCAATACAGAAAAAACCCAAATGCTTAGCTGCAAAACCACACATCTTTGGCATATAATCAGACTCTTTACGTTTGAGACATCTTTTTGAAGTGTGCCCTTCCAAACCACAATGCACACAAAAATTCTCACCCCAACAATCACTAGCAACATGCCCCATCTTATTACAACAATAACAAGGACCTATCACCCGATCTCCCACCAGAGCAGGGGGTTAGGGTTCACAAACCTTTTTTGCGTTCCCTCCTCCAGATCTTCTGATTGCTTCGCACCATCACCCCACCCCGCAGATTTCCCTTTCCATTGGTGAGACTCATCTGTAGCCTGATTTCTTTCCAAAGATATTTCAGATCTATGAGCCCATCGATCTTCCTTGCCATTCTTTTCAACCACATCTCCCACCTTCTTGATGTTCTGAACTCCCTCCTCACTTTCAACAGGAATCGGGCGACCTCGACCCGCATCCATACCCCCAAGCACATCATCTTTTTCACCATCTTGACCACCAACCTTAGCCCCCTTCTGCTGAGAAGAAACCCTAGCCCAGGCGAAGCGACCTCGTCCCCTCCCAGACCCAAAGCCTCCATGAATCCCCCACCGATTGCCCCCAAATCTCCCCCGAAACATCTGTCCACCTCGCTCCACCATCCTTTCCCTAACCCTCGTCCTCGGAGGAATCAGAGAAGGATATGGACGAAGACACGCCATCTCCGCGAAAGATTTGGAACCAAAAATGGTGGGAACCCTAGGTCTAGAATCTCATGGTGCAAGAGGACAGGAAACAAAACGAGACGACGCTTCGCGAGTGCGCTCCTAGACATGGTGAAAGGAGCACTTAACACTCGCCCCTAAGGGCAAGAATGTCACGGCACTGTGCCCACCTCCAACACCATGGACGACCAAGGATAAGGATGGAAGAGACGTTCCTTCTCCCGATAGAGAACACGTCAAGAGACCGACGGTTGCCATCATCCTTTCTGGGCTCTCCTGATTCCAGTACCAGAAGATATGGGATCAAAAGGCTTATTTCAATTGAATGCTACTAATACACCGTAGCATATATTAGTGTTTTCGTGGATGAAAATTCAAAACTTTTTCTTAAACGACATCAGAATTGGGATGTAGTATGAAGGTGATGGAAAATCAAAAGTGAACGAACGAGCACGGATGTTCATTCATTTGAAGGGAGGTACATGTTTTCCATCATAGCCGCGTCAATCTCTTTTATCGGCTTTCTTAGGAGGGAGAGGTGTCCCTAGCACATCAATGATGTCATTTACAATGTTGGGCAACCGGGAAAGACGGAACGTTCGAAGCCATACCATGCAGCCCAGTCTTTTGAGTAGCATTACTTCCCCTGTGGCTGTCATGTAGAAAAACCACGCGATATCCAGTAGCATGAAAGGGACTCCAATGGCGCAAGAGATGTAATACGTCGTGGAAGCACCGGGCACCAGGACCGCGTACATTCCGAACGCAAATGCTGCTGCTAGGGACTTGGCCGAGCAGTAGAGGAAGGCGATGGAGATGAGGAAGGCGCTCATTCGCATGCGGATGTCGAAGGTGGGTAACCCAGCGAACATGATGGCCATGGTAGCTACACTGGAGCAAACCAAGGCCAGTGTGTTGGCGACGATGAACGCGTCGAAAACCTTGTTTTCAGCTAGAGTTGCCGTGCCAGCAAGCGACGGCGGTGTGCCACTTTGGTGCTTGCTGTCATCGGCTTGAAAGCCACCAGGTAAGGTGAAAGCTGCTGCAAATGCCACGGTCACAATCAGCACTGATCCAATGCCGATTGTTTGTGTGGAATCTGACATCGTCTTTGCTACTTCGTTCACATCGATCGAGGGGACACGTTCTTCTACGAACCAATCCCACCTATATACACCAGTTTTGGCTCCGGCGCCATTTAGCAGTAGATATATCCTATATCGTCGGTCCTGCCAAAAACAGGTTTCAATCCAAGAATTATTAGATAATCCAACAGATACAAGGGAGGAATCAGAGATTGGGTATATATATATATATATATATATATATATGAGATTTGCTAGTGTGCTATGGATAGCACGGATCTCTCCGTGCTATCCACCGAGTTTGTAAATTTTAAGACTGAAATAGATGATCCGAACCGTCCATCTTGTTCATATCAATGAAATCTCGCTACACACCAAATTTTAAATTTTTTTGAATTTTTTTACTATTTGTTTCATATTTTTGAAAATTAGACTTATTGGAGGGTCCACAGTTAATTAGATCAGCGATTTTCAAAAATACAAAATAAATAGTAAAAAAATTCAAAAAAATTGAAATTTGGTGTGCAGTGAGATTTCATCGAGATGAACAAGATGGACGGTTCGAATCGTCTATTTCGATCTCAGAATTTCCAAAACACGTGGATAGCACGGATCTCTCCGTGCTATCCATAGCACACTAGCTATTCTCTCTCTCTCTCTATATATATATATAAAACTACCAGTCCGTAAATACCCGCCGAGGGCTTGTGCATCCATGCGATATCCATCGGAGTCTGTCCCTCGTTGTTGAGTAAATTCAACTGAACTTGGGGGTTCTGAATTAGATAATAGAAGCACCATATCTTTCCGAGCTTGACAGCAAGGTGGAGTGCAGTGTTCCCATCATTATCCTGCATGTTAACAACTGGCGCTAGGGTCTTGTCACGACAACTTGCCGACAGGACCACGGAGCATTCCCTCTCGACAGCAATATGAAGGAAGGTCTTGCCCTCCGCATCCTGCAAATCAGCACAGCTAGGGTACTCCGTCAGCAAGATACCAACTGCGGAAGGCAGCGATTGCATGGATGCCACATGTATAGGGAACGACCCTCTGTTGTCGCTTCGGAATGCTGAAGATTTGTCAGCGGCCAGCAGTAGTTTGATAACCTCATTGTTCCCCTTCTCCCATGATGTAGCAATGTGAAGAGGCGTACTTCCAGTGCTTTTGTCCGCTTGTCTTGTGAGGTCCTTGTTCCATTCCAACAGCTTTGCTGTTATTTCTGCAACTGCAGTTGTTTAAGATATACTACAACGTCCATACGCAGCTAGCAAACGTTGTCTTAAGATTGTCATCTATTATACAATCATAGATCAATAGCAAATGGAGTAATCACGCTAAAAAGAAACTCCATACTAATCATAAGAAAAAGGAAAAATAAGCCTAATCATAATAAAAATAAAAAGAAACTTCATATGAATATCAATTTAAAATAAGCCTAATCATAGAATTTAAATATAATTAGTAGTTGGATTTGTAAATGTAAACAATTAATAAATTATAAACTAAAAACTTTTTGCAACGAAGAAATTATATCAAACGAGGCAAATATGTGGGAAACCCTTATGGGAAAGTTTCCTTCCCCGTATTACTGTTCCAAAAAAAAAAACAGTTGGTAGGCCCCAGTACGTACGTTACATAGTGAAAGAAATATATGTACAATAATATCTAGAACAAAGAAATATTTACAAGGAGAAACTACAAGCATCTTGCATGTTTGGAAGGTATTTTTGTTTCTTTTCAAGATCACCCACGTAAATTCTTGCTTGTGCCTCCACAAGCTCAGCCGGTGCAGGAAGGTATCGTACTGGTCAGTGCAATAAATGAGCGTAAAATTAAAAGAAGTGCACATTAGAGACCTATACGATAATATGATAGATGACATCGATCCAAAATTTGTAGCAACAGGACGACTCATGCGTATATATGGACACCACTAGAGAAACAACCTTCGTACCGGCCTATCAGTACCGGTTCGGTCCCGATTAGACATGAACCGGTACTAAGAGTGGCTAGAAGGGTAAGGTGAGAAACCAAAGGTTTGAAGCCCATTCTAAACTAGGACTGAAGACCCAATCCCTAGTGGTGAGATATTCCCCTATTTGGTCAATGCGCGCACAGGACAAAAAAAGAGAATATTAGCATAGGTGAACTAATGCAAGGCCCATATAACAAACCAGCTTTTTTATAGTCCATTATAAGGTACCTTAAGGTGCTAAATCATGATAGCCATTGGATCTAGTTTGATGAACGGTTATGATTAAAGTACCTCAAGGTACCAGGAGGTACTAGAAGGTACCAAGACGTATCTTAAGGCACCAAATTTTTATAGCCGTTGGATCTAGTCTAATGGACGGTTTAGATCTGAAGTACCTCAAGGTACCATGGACTATAAAATAGACCATAACAAAATACAGCTGAAAACATGAAATGTGGTTAGTAAACAATTTAATAAAAAATGTCAGCACCAGAAAAAACTTGATAACGTTGTATGTATGTTACCCTACCGGGAATAGCAATCAGGCAGATGAAAGAACGTAATATTTGAGCATTTGACGTACTCATCCGGAAGCATATATAGCATAATTACACACCTTTGCTCCTGACAACTGCAGCATGCAGAGCATTCTGTCCATCTGGTCCGTTGTACGACAGCTCCTTGTCGTTTTGATACAATCGTTCCGCAATGTCGTCGTGCCCGAACACGATGGCCAGATAGAACGGCGAGGTGCCGTTGGTTTGCACGAAACGGGCCAATTTTGCATCGGCCGTGATCAACACATCAACCAGTTGGCCGACCTTCCTCTTGTCACCCAAGGAGAGGGCGTCATGCAGGGCAGTCTTGCCTTGCTTGTTCTGCTTCCTTAGCATCTCTTCCACCCTCACGTCACCGCCGTCTTCGTGCCTCGCCAGATTGATGAGATGTGCAGCCATCTCAACGTTCCCAGCTCTGGCAGCACGATGCAAGGGCGTGTCGCCCTTGCTATTGGGCGCATCCAGGAGGTGTTTGGCCATGCTGTAGATCTCGTCGGCGCACCTTGAGAAGTTCTCATCGTCCCCACTGGACGCAACCACATGGAGGACTGAGTCCAGCTCAGAGGCAGAGCTGCTGTGTCAGCCCCCGATTTTGGGTCCAACCGGGAGCCTCCGTACGTCTGCGCTAGCCCAGGATCTGTCTTGCTAGCGCCGTACGAATTACAAAATGCTGGATCATCTCATACAATCGACAGTGAATATTATTATTAATATAGAGTTCAATTACATGGTGGCTCAGTTTAACAGGCCGAGTAGGCCAAATATTACAATGCCAAAATGAACTCTTATCAGAGTCTAGCAGAAAAGCGGAAGAAATAGAAAGAAGAGTCGGGTCTCAAGGCTGTGCCCAACCCAAACAGACAAAGCGATCGAGTCCCGCCTATCACCCGGTCTTAACGTCGTCCATCCGGTTCATCTCCTCCTTGTTACCTTTATGCAGTCCAAGTCCATCCTCGGATCCACCTAAAAGAGTGAGTGGAGGCGAGGTGAGCGCAATAATCAAATCAGGCCATGAGCCAACACCCAACCTAATGCAATATAATGATAAGGGTTGTTTGGTGGAGGCTAGGCTATTTTATTTGCATAAAGCCGATTTACAATAGTTAATAAGTAGAAGTCCTATGACTTAGCCAGTAACAAAACGAAGACGTCTCGGGCTATATATGCTGAAATTGTTCATCATTGGGGTATTTCAATATGGCGGCACCGTATCCATGGCTATGGAATACGTGTCCCATTAGTCGGCGGATCCATCCCATGGCTATGGGCATGGTCCTCGAAGACCGACCAAGACTGCAATACAGCGCATCTTGTCCTAACTAATCGGCAAGTCCGTGCTCAAACCGGGCGACGACTCCCAAAGTGGCGGTCGACTCACCCTCTTAAAGAAGAGGCGTGATCGCCTTGAGCTCAACAAAGGCCGTGATCCCGTGGATCCAAAATAATCATCATCAAGTATATCGAAGGGGTCATTTGACCAACATTCGCACTCAAAGTGCACTCGCACCCGAGTGCATGAGTATTCTCCGTTCTATGCCGCTTTACGTTGATAGTCGGGACCAGCGACCAGCTATACCATTACATCGTTGATAGCGTTGCTATGCCGTTGTAATGTTGATAGGATCGATCCGTCATATCTATGCCGCAAACCGTTGACAGGCAGGGATCGACCCATTTGACCTAGACTGGCATAGACTAAGCATTTCCAAAGACTTACTAGTCAGAGGAGTTTTAGATTTAATTCCTAGGATTCCAATGGATAAGGTAAGGAATAATGCCAAGGTTAAGGGTTGTGCTTAATAGCACATATAGTCGAAAGTGGCAATATCTAGACTAGCTCTATTAGCCTTGTGTTTAACAACATATTATAGCAACAGAATATAAGCATGCAATTTGCATTATTTAAATCAACATAATTTAAGTAAAACATGGGAATTGACATATGAATTAGAGATATTGGCTCGCCTGGACCGAGCGTGTGGTAGCTTGGATTCCGGTTTTCGAGCTGTCCTTTCGGGTCTTCCGGATCTATCGTGAATAATCCAAATAGCACAAATATATTCAGAAATATGCCAAAGCATGATGAATGTTATGCAATCGCATCTAGTCGCGTGAGCGACTACTCGCATCGGGTTATATCGAAGATTATAAAATAACCTATCCTACTGATCAAGGAAATTCCACGAATTCCACGATAAACGTGCTAAGGATGTCATGCATGTGAGAATGCATCTAAATACCCTTAATTAGGTTCCCCAAAGAATAAACCTATTATTTAGATTAAAATATCTTCAGCAAACACTTTTAAACATATAGAAATAGAATTTTAGCCCAAAAAGGGGCTTCGTATTTCTATCTAATAAGTGTCCAAGATCCTAAAGGACCTTAATATTCTCCTTAGGTTAAAGTCCTTAGAAAGTATCTATAGAAATATTCCCACAGTTTTAACTATAGGAATATCCTATTAAAATATCTATTTGGGCATTTAAATATTAGCCCTATGGGAGGCTTTCTATTTCTACTAACTAATTTATCCTAAACCTACAAGGTTTAGTACTTTCCCTAGGGTGAAAATCCTATATAATGTTTATAAAAGGGTAATAAATATTTTCAGAGGCTAAATGATATTTTATATAAATGGAAAACCATTTCTAGCCTTTCTTTTATAAAGGAAAATGCTACCATAAAGCTATTCTGATTTTCCAGGGCAAAATAGTAATAAGATATGTCCAAAAATATTTTTCATAAGTCAATTATAAGATATACTATTTCTATGAATTTTCCCAATATTTTTGGAGGGCTAAAACTATTTTAAATGAGCATATGGTCATTTCATCGGATTTTCTTTATTGAAGAAATATCTAGATAAGGGTTATTAATATTTTACAGAGACCTAGAATTGGTGAAATATACTAAGTTATATTTTTCATGGGTTCCAAAAGCATTACAAGATTTTACATAATTTTTATAGGATTATTGATGGTCTCTAAGTACTTATAATAAATCATAATCATTTTTCGATTTTCTAAATAGACAAAAGTCTGGAAAAACACTTAAACAGATTGGGCTCAATCGCCATTTGGCGGCCCGACGGCTCGGCC
Organism: Olyra latifolia; assembly: GCA_036346145.1. Lineage (NCBI taxonomy): Eukaryota > Viridiplantae > Streptophyta > Magnoliopsida > Poales > Poaceae > Olyra > Olyra latifolia. The sequence continues at coordinate 49,837,972 of CM070524.1, read as the reverse complement.
CACGCTGAAAAGCCCATGGAGGCGCCCACGCCGAGGCGCATTTCCAAAATCCGCTTCCACTATTCTTCTGGTGGGACCTAGGGCCCACTAGTAAGTGACTCGAGTGGGGAGTTCTCGGGAAAATAAAATAAAAACGGCGGGCCCCACACGGCAGTGTCATCCGCGACGCAGAGAGACGACGCCGGCGTCTTCCTCTGCTTCCAGACGCGAGCGACCGCGAGGGAGAAGCCCGGCTCGCCGGCGTTCCGGCCACGGCCGTGCGGGTTTGAGGAGGGGATGGATTCGGCATGAGCTCGCACTCCAACGGGCATGGTGACATCGCCGAGGCGGTCGGGCGGCGGCGCCATGGGCGGCAGCGGGGCCGGATAGGAGGCACGATGCTACCACGTTCTAGGTGAACCGAAAGCGGGAATAAGGAGCGCATGAGCACGAGGAGGCGTGGGTGCTACCGTGCCGACTATTGAGCCGAGCGGGTCGGGTGGGCTGTCTCCGTGGAGGCGTGAAGGCGGCGGCAGCGGTGCCGTGGGCGGTGAGCTCCGGTGGGTTTCTTGCAAGAACGAGTTGCGGGAAGGTTAGGGAGTTCGAGAGATTCTCTTGGCGCGTGGAATCAAGTGTTACTCACCGTGGTGGAGGACATCAAGAAGTGGATGAAACGGAGAAAAGGTGGCTGGAGGGAAATCACCACGCCGGGACACGGGCACCTCGGTCCAATTGGGCGGGGACATCGGAGGAGTAAGGTGCTCTCTCCGTGGAAAGCTTGTACAGCCCAATGGAGCCTTTGGAGAGGAGAATGGCGGTGCGAGCGGAGGTGGCGAGAGGGGGATGAAGGGGAGGTTCGGGTTGGCCTTTTATAGGCGCGGGAGGACAAGGGAGGAGGCGTGGCGACGAGGGACTTCAATGCTCAAGGTACGACGTGAACTGAAGCTGGAACGGCCGCCGGCGGCCGAGTAAATGGGTCGAGCACGGCGACCGCGCTTTGAGGGCAAATGGGATTCCGCGCATTGTACCGCCACGGGAGGTACAATACCTAATAAAAGCTCGGGTTGACTTGGAGACCTGGCCTGAGGAGAAGAGGCGGCGGCCAAGGCTACTGGGAGCACGGCCGAACCGAGAGCAGGGCGCACATGCAGGGAGCTCCGTGCAGGGGAGGGAGCCAGGGAAAGGGAAGACCCCCGGGTGGGCCTTGCTGGGCCAAGGCAGAGGAGGGAGCAGGCCGGCTGGCCTGGGCACCGGCCCAAGGCGGGGAGGGGGCAAGGCCAAACGGGCTGCCCAGGGGGGGAATTCGGACTGGGCCATGTGGGCCTCGGCCGAGAGAGGAGAATGGGGAAGGTAAGCACTGTAGATAATCCGAAAATGGACTACAAATTAGAAAATAGGTTTAATTCAAATATGATAATTCATAATATACATATATTCCAAGCAATATATTGAAAGGCTAAAGTTTGGTGAAATTGCTATTTGCAATCTGAAAGTATAAATGCCATTATATATATACATATATGCATATGATTACATAAGTCACAAATATATATGCATTTATATATATGTATACACTTATTCGTGGCATAGTTGCATTTGGAGAAAATCCACAAAAATAGCTTTGAATTAAAAGTAGCTTTATCCAAAGGATAATATGATCTTTTCATAAGATTATAATGGCATGAAGAAGGACATTATCAATATTAGAGTAGTGTAGGGTAATTAATAGTGATTACCCCTAATGTAGGTTTTAAATAGTATAAGGATGTAAGATTTGCATTAAAGTGAAAACTTATCAACATAGTTTAGCTTTTATTTATTGTTCAGCTATTAAGCACTTTATAAGATAAAAAGCTTGGAGGCTTTTTAGAAGATTTCCAAATTATGCCTTGAAGTAAAACCTATAATAAGTTTCAAATAAAAGGGAGAATTATGGAGTATGTTTTACTTAACATAAAATACCTTAGTCAGGAGTACAAGTATATTTGTATCAAGGAGTCAAAAATAATGTAAATTAAGATATAAATCTCTCAAAGCATTAAGAGCATTATTATTATTCATAATTTTCAAGAATTTTACAAACACCCAAAAATGGGATGTTACATGCTGCTCCCGGCCTCCTCCTTCGTAGGAAGCGCAGGGTTATGGACGACGACCTTCTCGCCGCCGGTGTCGGCCACCTCAACATCAATGTCGACGACGACTCCGGGAACCAATGCAGGTGCATCTTCCTGGTAAAGAAGATGAGATAGTTGCCTCCAATCGCCCTGCCGAGCGGCCATGAGCAGCTCGGGATGCAGCTGCACCACCGGACGACATGCCTCCTGCACCGAGTTGGGACGTTGTGTTTCCTTGTCCGACTCCATCAGAATCTGTGTAATCTATCTATCTGATACATGTGCCGTGTCTATATTGGTAGCTGGCTAACGTATGCACCGCAATTGTGTGTTTCTCTGTACATTTATAAGCATCAATGGCACTGTCTCACGGCACACTAAATTATACACTGTCTAAATAACAAGTCGAGTGCTCATTTTCATTGTTCTGGACTCCATCAAGCAGCAGAACATGATGAGATTCTGCCTCAAGATAGTGACATGCATTTTGTTTGGAGGCCACAGAGACGGACACATCTTTTGTAGCTTTTATTTATTTATTCTGTCTTTTCTTTTCTCTCTTTTCCTTTACCGAACGAATCGTATTCCCCGACCATTTGATGACAGGAACTAAAATTCTCGGTCTTATCTCTTTGTTGTGCTTTACCAAGATTGTACTTTCCATCATATTTGAGCCTTCAACTGTCACCTTCGCATCCATTTGGTCCCTCAATTCCAAAATTGGGTACAAATGGTCCCCGAATTGCCAAAAGTGGACTTAGATGGTCCTATGACAAGTTAAAACCCCCCTTCAGATCAGATGGTTTCACTGATGTCGATCCTGATTTGGCCTACCGCCGTACGTGTGTATTTTTTTTTTTTTGCTTATATAGGAGACACATGGTTGCACAGTGCCATTTTCTTTCTCCTTTTAATTTTTTCACCACATAGCCCACTTGTCATTCTCTCTCAATTCCCCGTCTCTCCCTTCTCCCTCTCCCTGCCTCCTCTCTCCTCATCTCTACAGGTGCACACGGAATCATGATCCGGTGGATGAGGAAGCCACACCAGTGGGATTCACGATGCAAATAATGAGGAGCCGCAAGCCCTCGTCGATGGGATGAGGCGAGGCGAGAGGTGGTCACACTACTATAGCCATGGCGAACTTGATGGCGAGGATGCCACTGCCGGCTGCTACACCTCCCGTCGCCTTCTACCAACGCGGTGGAGAAGGTAGATTTGGTGGTGACGGACTCGATTCTGGTGGCAAAGAGGTCGATTGGGTGGTAGGGACCTCGATTCCTCCAGTGTACCTCCATCTACTTCCACATTGCCGGCGGCCCACGACGGCACGGAAGGTAGCTTGATCCTCTTGTATGTGACGGCAGCAGGGAAGGTGGCTTCCCTTGCTTCTACACCCACCGCTACGTTGGCCGAAGCGCGGATGAGGCCGTGCTGTCGCCACCCTCACCGTCTCCATAGATAGACACCTTTGTGTCCCCTCACTACTACAGATCCGCCGTCAAGACGGTTCTAACGGCCATCAAGACGGTTTTTGAACCGCAGACAGCCATCCGGACGCCCCGGTTGCCTCACCCGGTGCCGATATAGTATCAAGACGGTTGAGGCCACACGTGGCTTTAGCCCCGTCGCCGAAGTTCTGGCCAAGACGGTTGGAGGCACCAATCGGTATCGATAAAGCCGCTGATCAGTCCCGGTTGGTTCCTCCAACCGGTACTGAGCAGGCACACGTGGCTTTAGCCCATGCGTCGCCGAAAGCTCTGTCAGTACCGGTTGGAGGCACTAATCGGTATCGATAAGTCGCCGATCGATCTCGGTTGGTTCCTCCAACCGTATCGAGTACCACCACTGAAGTTATATAATATATATATATGCTTGTGAGATAATATATATTATATATATGTGTGTGTACTAAGTCACAATTAATTAAAGCACATATAATCAATCATGCACAATTAACTGATAATTAGATCATAGAACTTTTATTAACAACTTTAATTACAACTATACAGTTCACATAACATTCATTACAACTTTAATTACAGAACGTTCATCGTGATCTTTTATGTGCATCGCTCTTGGTAGCCGTAGATGTCGACCCCGACAGTTCACCGGTCTTTATCGAAGGGTGCCACCTATTTGCCGCTGGATCGTGAAACTCGCCTCTTGGATTTACGACCTCATCGAAAATCCAGCCGACGAGTTGTTTTTGGATCGCTCTCACGGTCGCCGGCGAGAAATCGGACACACATTGCAAGTCGCTAGCACCTCCGGTCAGGATGTGCATAATATGGCACACATAGTAGCGCGATAAATTGGTGCCCGACGATCGACGCCTTGACACTGTGGTGAAAAAAGCTAACAGCGTGAAATGGATGCATGGAAATGAAGTTAACTAACTCAAAAGCTACCCTGATGGCATACATACTCGAGAGGCAAGTGTAATATCAAATTCCTCGTTGAATTCGCCCACGGTTTCAAAGACGAACCGTGCGTAATGCACTACACACGTGATTGCAAATTGAACATGATTAGAATTTGTTTAAAATGGAGTAGAACGAGCACAATAATGGAAAGAACAAGAATACCGGTTGAGAATGTCGATCAAGTTTTGGTACTTTTCAACTGGTCTCCTCAATGAAGTCTATAATCGTGATCATGCCACGATCTAGCTCGATAATGAGAAGAATCCAAAGGAAAGTCGTACATATATATAGCAACGTAGGTAATTAATTAGTTCTAACATCGAGTTGTGGAAAAAGATTAGAACGAGACGGTACGAAAACACTTACTCAAAGTTGTAGGATAAAAGTATCTTTGAATGATATTTTTGACCTATTAGCCCGTTGTATATGTTGGTCTCTGTATCGGCAGGGGATAGTTGAACATTTGTCTCATTGATAACTAAATGGTCAAGAAAGGCTGTGTTGAGAGTAGAAACACTTTTGCATTTTTGTATCTCCATTCGACATAAGAAGAAATTAGTTAGGCTTGCAAGTTAGTATAGTGTAAGGGCCCGCACGGTGGATTTTTACAATTAAATAAGACACTTACAGAGTCCAGCAACTCAACATGGACACGTCGATGGCGTCTGACTGGTATAGCTCGTACATTACTGGCCATTGGACATAAAATTCACCGTCGCCGTGAAAAAAATGTTTTTCCTTGTACATGACGGCAAATGACGGTAGGCCATGCTTGAACGCATCTGTGATAGCCTGAAATTTTGCATAAAAATTTTTCGCGCATCAAGTGCATGAAAATTCCCCAGAACACTACCTACATATTCAAAATCACCTATTAAGGATTTCAAAATACCCTTTAAGAATTTCCCCTAAATTTATAATTTTAAAAAGCCACATGTCATATAGAGAAGAAGTTTTATTTATTTTTATATAAAGAAAATCCTTTATAATATACAACCTATTATTTCATATTCATATTATATATATTTTATGAATCCACAGAGACCAAAACCATATTTTGACCTATTTTTAATATTTCATACGATGAATAGTGTTTTCAGATAATGAATAGTATTTTCAATACCCTATGTTATAAAAATTCAATTTTATATTTCCTTTAACCATTTTCATTTATAAGAAACCAATTCCACTATATTACAAATATAATACTCAATCATCGGGTATCGACGAAATTACCATTTCGCCTTTTTAAGACAAAAATCCCCAAATTACCCTTTTTCCTTGACCCTTTCATATTGGTTTCAATAAATCTTTTATAAGTACAACATATGCATTCAATTAATGTACTAATTTCAAACTTTGAATTTGCCTTAAATATGTATTTGGTAAAAGTACCAATTTACCCCTTTAGCTAGAAATCTCCAAATTTCCCCTTTCCAAATCCATTCAATATTCATTTAAATACAACTCTAACCCTTGGACATATTTTAAATTTTGAATTAGAACTATCTTCAGTCAAATTACCAAAATACCCTTCCAACTTGATATTTCCAAAATCATCTTCTTTTATATATAAATGTCTACTATCTTCTTATATAATCATTTGCATCCTATCTAAATCCTAATTTTGATTTCAAACCTTAAATTTCATTTTAAAATTTAAATCAAAGACACTTCCAAAATAAATTACCAAAATGCCCTTAGAACTTGAAATCCCCAAATTCCTTTTTCAACCTTAACTAATTATCACTTTATAATATTTTGTATTAATTAAATTTCAAACCTTGAATTCAAAAACTAAATTTGGTTTTAAGACCCTTCCTCTGTGAAATTACAAAATTGCCCTTAGGACCATCCCTCTTTTCTCTTCTTCTTCTTTCTTCTCTTCACTCTAGTTCATCTCCCCCTGTTTCCCTTGTTTCTTGCTCACCGCAGCTAACCCGACCCCTTGCACTGCTCCAAGTTCGATCTTGCACGCCAAGACAGGGACAAATTGGCGCCACATGTCGCCACCGCGAAGAATGCCACTAGAATCTCCCTCTCCCCTGTTTCTTCATTCCCCTGCCCACCGAAGCCAATCCCGCATGGATTCTCCTCTTTCATGGCTGCCAAGGCAATGTGTAGCATGCTACCTCATGCTTGACACGTCCTCATGCGCCACCGCAAGCAATCAGGTTGGCAGAGTCAAGATTTGCCGCCCAAGACCGCTTCTCGACCCGCCACCCAAATCAACGCCGCGCCGAGCCGATCCTCTAGCACGCCCTCAAATTCTTGTGCTCATCTCCTACTCCATGTCCTTCTCATCCTCTAGAACCAATCCGCGCTTATAAAAGCAACCCGAAGTCTCTAATTCCATTGTTTCTTCATCACCGGCCGCCGCCGCCTTCCCACCAAATTCGTCCAAACCGTGGCGTTCCAGGTTCGGTGCTGCCGGCCAGAGCTTCGTGGCAACGTCGCCAAGCTGCAGCTAGAAGGAATTGGAGCGAAATCGATTAAAGAAGTAGTGCCGCGACGCGACGCAACTCCTCTGTTTCGGCGGCCACGACGGTGCACGTCGACATGCCAACTCGAAGTCGCGCGAGCCCAATTAGCGGCATGGTAAGGTTCCTAGACACCCTCTCAAGCTTGCAAAGCCATCAATTTGTGTAATTGCAAGAAGAAACCAAAACCCCCAAATCGAGTTCATCCCGCCGCCGCGGTACCACGCCGTCCGGCCGACCTAGACCTTTCCGAGCTTCAATTCTTGAGGCAAAAGGTTGCACATGCCCCATACATCAAAAGCCCAAAGGTTAATTGCCCCAAAACTCCACAAATCAGAAATCCCCAAATCGGATTCCGAAGAACCCTAGAACAATCACTATTCATCCCTTCCAGTTTTGTTTTTCATCAAATTGAAGACCTTAGAGACAAAATTAGCAAAAGGTCCCTATACAAGAGTTGTTCAAAATGGTGTTTTACCCCCAAATATGATTTGTCCAGATTTTTAAGTTCATCCAGATTTTAAAACTTGAATTTAAACCCTCTCTTTAGCTATTTAGTAAATTACTATAAATATGAAATATAATAAAAAGTGAAATTGATATTTTTACTGTTCATATATAATATATAAAAAATTTATAAAATGTTTATATTTGAAGTTATTTCATAATACATGCCACCTTTAGATTTTACTTCTTTAAAACTTTATAAGAACTAATTTCTTAAAATAAAATAAGAATTGTCATTCCTCTTAGCTAATGTAAACTATACATAGGAAATTCATTACACAATTAAAATAATTAATTACTAGACATATTATGTAGTAATTCCTTTTCACAAAATATCTATCAAATCCAATCCTATAAGATAAAAAAAGAATAAGATTGATTTCAAAATTATAATAAAACCTTTTCTCAATGTAATTGGTAATTATAATCTTGTTTCCAGGATAATGCTAAGAAATTTATAAGAAGCCAAAAATAGATTATTTCCTCCTTTAACATTTTCTCTAAAGGTATATATATAAAGTTCAAATAAATGACCAAACCATTTTAAACCCTTAAACCTAATTAAAATAGGTTACTCCTAGCCTGTAAAATCCAAACTATTCTAGACACCCTTACCCAAATTTTAAACCCTACATAAAATGATAGCCACAAACTCGAACTGTTTCAAAAGAAGGTTTCTATATTACATTCTGAACCTTTCCATATACAACTATTTCTTTATTCTAAATCTATCCATAGCCACCATAACCACTCTTCTGTCCTCATACCAATTGCCCTCCAAACCCAGAAACCCCTTCAAAAGAACATTTTTGCATAGCATCCAAAATCCTTTTTACATTGATTTGATTCTTATTCTCCCTTTTTATCAAAACTTCGCGATCAATAGAAGAAGAAGATCAAGCTCTGAAGACTCAAGCTATCCACTGGACGGAGATGATGATGATCAAGAAGGAGTTTAGTAGCATCCGTAACTAAGGCAGGTTTCTATTCCTTTGATGCACATTGAATTCCTATTTATTTAATCATATATGCATTACTTTTTAGTTATTACTTTATTTGCCAAATTATTATTTCATGTGTTATAAAATGGTCATAACAAGCTACAAACACCAGAAAGTCTACCAATTGTTGATTAGCCCTATCCTTTGAAGCCTAGAATAGGTTTTGAAATATTTAAATTGCGTAGGATAAGTCAATCATTTGCCATGTGGATAAGTAGTATGGGATGCTTATCTGGACATGGGGATGTTATGAGAAAAGAATTTTATATGAGCCACTAGGTGTAGTGAAGTTGGACTAGGCCAGTAACTCTTGGAGCTATATATATATCCTATGAGAATCTATCGCCCGGTAAGGCGCAAGGGGGCTATTGCCCGGTAAGACTCAAGGGGGACATATGCCATACAAGACCTACAATGGTACCAGTTGTCAAGGGGATACAACTAGGCTGTGCTCATATAAAAACTTGAGTATAATGAGTAAGAATGACACAAATACCACCCATCCATATAAGAAGTCATTATATGGGTAAAGTCAGTAGGTCTGCAGGCTAATAACAAAATCATCGATGGACCCTACTTGGGTATATGAAGTTGTGTCAAACGGGTGATGCCTCTCTTATTCAATAAACTCATGCTTTCAAGAGAAGTTTATGGTGTATGGTATTTGCATAAGGCGGTAGAAGGTGGAGAATGGTGATAGTGTTATGGAGAGATGAAAATGTTTCAACCAGTTTATTAAAAGTTCTTTTAAAACCTTAAGTTCTTGAATTTATTGTATATTATTGCATTTACGTTCTGTATGAACCTTACTTCTTGTCGAATCCTCAGATATCGTAAGTTAAGCTTCCTAATGGGAACACGCAAGTATCTTGTTGGTACTTACCCACTATGTGGGAATAACCTATTTTCAGTCTTCCAATTCTCGACGATTTTGAGAAATCTTCCATGAGGAATTGAACAATTATGGCATTATTGGTTTCTAGAGTCTTAGTTTTAGAGAGATTTTCCTATCCTCACAACTTGTGCAACAGTGTAAGTGTACAGTAGAGGTCTGAGTTGTAATATTTTATGTAAAATGAATATCTCCTCATAATAAAGTGAACTTTGTATCAGCTCTGGCACTATTGCATCCTGGGTAATTGTGCTTTTGAGGGAACATTTTTCGGTAAGATTAACCGAAAATTGGGTCCCCACAGCATCCAGGTACCATTCATGGAATTGGCGCATCCTAGTTGGTAGCTGGCCAATCTCCTCACGCCTGACCAAGGAAGCACCCGGTGTAAATTGCCATCTGACTTCTGCAGCTTCAATCTGCATGTCGCCTAATATTTGCTCTGGGTGAAGACCAATTTCTTCAATGAATTTTTGCATCTCCTTGGCCTTCTGATCAGCTGATGACATCGTCTTCTTTGACGTCTTCTTCTTAGACCTTTCCTTGACCAATGTGCGCCAGAGTCGATACACGAGGTTTTTCCTTTTGTGCTTCAAATTTTTCACCGTCCTCAAGCCTTTTAGAAATTCTTGAAGCATCAGTGAACCTTCTTCTCCAGTGACTTGAGTTTAAAAATTTAGTGACCTCGCTCGACTACTTTCTCGGTCTCCTCCTCCGTCATATCGTCGCCCGCTTTGCAAGTGCAGCCGACTTCTTGGGTTGGGTGGACCTCGTCCTCTTGCGAGCCATGGGCGAAATGGCTTGCTTGTCTTGGGCGACGATGTTGGAGTTGGAGTTTAGCAGGCGAGGCTTGGTGCAGGAGACGGGCTTCTTCTGGGAGGCATCTCCTTTGGTGACGATGGAGGTGATGACGGACCGCTTATGTGTGCCGGAGGTGATGAAGGTGTTGGAGAGGACACGTCCATGTGATCTCGAAAAATAATGTACTTCTTCTGCCATTGGATGAAATTGTGGACTGCCTCTCCTAACTTCGTAGTCCCGTCACCTCCGGGAATATCGAGGTCCAGGTCTTCGCACCCTGGGCATACCTCCTCTACCGAGGCCCTGGAGTAGCCCGGCATTATCTATTGGCCATGGATGACCAGCCCTGCCTCCACCGGGTCAGCCATGCCGTGAGCCGCCTTGAAAGAGATGTTCCTCACTTGGACGTGCAGCTCACAAGGTGTCCGCTACGTGATGTCGTCCACGGGCGCTGGCTCAAGTCCGCTTTGGCAACCCACCGGAAGCATACTGCTGCCGCCGCCTTTGAGGGACTAATGAGGTCCGGATTAGCAGGAGGTTCCTGGCCCGCATCTAGCCGTTGGCTCAAGGCTAACTGTACCCGTCTTTGGATCTCTTCTTTCATGCTCTGTTGTGTTTGATTCAGGCGTTCTTCAAGCATTAGGAGCTGTTGTGCCTGTCGGGACTTGCTTCTCACCTGACTCCTATAGGTATCGGCATCCTTAGCGAACCCAATCTTCCACGTAATCCACGGCAACGCCGCGTACGCCCGTGGTGCTCCAGGTTTTGTAGGGCCCTTGTAAGCTCATCGTTCTCCCTGTTTGGCACGAAGGTGCCCTGGGAAGATTTCTCGATCGACTTTACAAGTCTTCTGGCCACATCTGTTAGCACATTCCCGAACACCGTGTTTCCATCATCGTCAAGGCCGCCGCCGTGAGCATAGAACCAGCTCTTCGCTCTGTCTAGCCATTCCATTGTCGCGGGTGCGACACCCTTCGCTAGCAGTTCCTGTTCCCTCTTCTCCCATTTGTGCATCGCCTAGCGGTAACCACCAGGGCCAAGGTGGTGGTGGTATTGCTTCTTCTGAGCATTCTGGCTGTTCCTTTCGGTCAGACTTTGACCTTCATTCGAATTCTTGTAGTTCATGAACGCATCCCAGTGATTCTGCAACTTTGGGTACTTGTTGAAGTCAGGAATTCGGTTCTTCTTGACGTACTCCGTGTTCAACTTCTTTTTATATGTTTGGAATGTGATGGCCATCTTCTTCAACGTGTAACTCTTCACCTTCTCTTCGGTCCCTTGGGGAAAGGTAAATGTCTCCTTCAGGTCGGTCTAGATCATGTTCTTCGTATCTTTAGGGACATTATCCCATCTCACGATGCTAATTGGCACATGGTCCTTGACGTGGACGCCGCATGCCGAATTGAACGGCCCAAGTGCCCCTAGGGGTGCAAGAGGTTGGCCGTTATCGCCGACTTCGGTGATAACATGTCTTGCCTTCGACTTCTTGTTTGAACCTCGCTGACGTGATTGGCTACTCGATTGAGTGATTTGAAAATATGGTACAATAATGTCTACGTGTTAGAATGTTGGCTTAGCATGATGGTGGAACCGGCATATACACATTCGATCTAATTACCATAGTCGTCTCAGCAGCCTCGGGAGCCTCATCGGTCTCGACGAGCCTTAAGTCCACGACAGGCCTTGCGGCCTCGATGGAATCATCGAGCTCGTAACCATCTTCTCCCGAAATCAAACTTCTCATGAACTCGTCTCCATCAAACCCTTCTCCCACCATCATAGTTTCGTAGCCTATAAGAAGGCATTGAAAATTAACGAAAAAAGATTAACAAAAGTATACTTGCACATTTCACATATACTTATACATTTCACATATACTTGTACATAAACGGGTGACAACGAGGAGGGCGGTGGGGAAGATGAGGTAGATGAGGACGGGCGACAGCAACGAGGACGGTATATATTACATTTCACAATTAATTGACATACATCTGAGAATTCAAATTTGCTATAAAATTGGCATATACATATACATCTCAAAATTCATATAAATAAGATACAGAGGTCAGAATGTATTCTATTATCTAAAAACTAGTACATACAAATAAGATACAAGATACACTATTCGATCACATTTATTGAGCGGGATATCTTCTCCAAGGTTACCGATGATGCTAAAATAGAGCGTTTCCAAATGATGAAGACCCTAAAATAATATTGTAAGGTACTATTTCCATCATTCCATGCTCATTTTATTATATGCTATGTTTTATTTTTTTTAACGTAAGAATTTATATCTTGGACCAATTATTTGGCAATTTAACTACTTTACTCCTCAGTTCTGAAATCCTGGCCCGCCATGCAGAGGTTTGGGCATTTAAATCGAACACTCTGGCGCACCGTGATTGTGCTCTGCTCGGCGCGCCAGACTCTGCCGGTCATGCCGCTGTGTGACGCCTCCGTCATGCTTTCCCGAGCCTCGCACTCCATCGCCCCATGCTCACGGCTCGCACCTTGCCGAGGAGCGAGGAAGGAAGGAGAGAGAGCACAAGGAGCACCTTGCACGCTGAGTCATCGGAGGCGAGGAAGACAAGCCTAGGTGGGTCGTCGGTGACGGGAGGACGGCGGCGTGGCGTGGGTCGCCGACGGCGGGGCGAAGCGAAAGGCGGCGTCGGCGAGAGAGGTTGGAGACAATAAAACAGTTATGCCTCCAACCTCTCTCGCTGAATTTATATGATGGTGGCATCGGTCCCTGTTGGTATCATCCACCGGGACTGACCACACATCAGTCCCGGTTGGTTACACCAACCGGGACCAACGCCCGCATCATTGGTACTAATTTGTTATTAATATATCGAAAATTATAGAAAACTGTTGGGAGCCTTGAAATTTCTCTTTAATTTTTCAAATTTTAGTATAAATTTTAACCTTTTATGTAAATTCAATTATTGCTTCATTGCTTTACTAAAAAATAATAAATCATACTTATTTCAGACTAAACTAATTTCAAAAAATAAAATAAAATAAAAATTCACGTATTCTTTACAATTTAATTTTCCAACCATCTTAATACAGATTTTCACCTTTTTATATAAATTCAATTATTGCTTCCATCCTTAATAAAAAATCATAATTCATACACTGGTTTAATTGCTAACATACTTTGTAATTTATGGCAAATTACTACCACTGACATGTGGGAACCACAAGTCCGTGATCTCCACCATTTTGGGGGAAGTAATCCCGGTTGGTGTCTCCAACCGGGACTATGTAAATCCCGGTTGGTGTCTCTAACCGGAACTATGTGGGAATTCGAAACGACGCAATGTTGGCGTGAACCGAGGAGCCGCCTCTGCCTCTTCCTCTGCCTCTTTGTCTTCCTCTGCCAAGAGGCCTCTTTTATAAAACCGACGATCTTCCTCTGCCTAATTAACCGTCTTCCTCTGCCGCGCGTGTAACATCCCCATTTTTCAAAAATATAAAATGCATAATCATAGCATATAGTTTAAGGCATTTCAACCAGAAACTTTTCAAAGTTTAAAAGAAAAACATTTTTGAAAAATGTGCTTGTTACTATATGTAGTTTTGTAGAAGCTAATTGAGGATTAGCTTTTGCAAAATTTAAAATCTTTACTTATTAAAAACCTTATAGGATAATCTTGTAAGAAATTGTAATTTTGAAATTTGGCTTTTGAAACTCCAAATTAAAAACTAAACTGAATAAAAAGTTAAATTATAAATTAAATAGTTGATTAGAAGAATTATTAAAGAATTATTAATATAACTATTTTATCTCTAATCCATTTTTACCCTCTCTCTCTTTTCTTTTCCTCCCTATGGCAGGTGGGCCCCACCTGTCATCCTCTCCTTCCCAATTGGGACTTTCCCAATTTGGCCCTACCCTATTTAACATTTCCCCTTTTACCCCCCTCACTGATTCACTCTCGGTCTCTCCACCCCCACTCCCCTCCCTGTCTCTCTCTCCATACACCCCCGTCGGAGCTTCCCAGACCAATCCCTCCTACCACCTTCCTCCCCCTACCCCACAGAACCCATTATCGCAGGTCGCCGTCGCCGCCGTGGCCGGGATTCGCCCAGCCTCCGCCGAGCCGGCTGCCCTGCCGCCTGAGCTCACCGTTAGGTAAGCCCCCTCTTTCTCCTCCTCGAGCATCTCTAGCCCCTAGACACCCTTTCCTCTCTGCCGCCTCTCTCCGTGGGGCAGGGGCAGCGGCGGCGCTTGCCCCGCTTTACCCGCCCGCCCGCCCGCCTCGGCCGGCCCGCTCCCGCCGCCTCCTGGGTTTCCCTTACCCCACAAGACTCGCCGATCCCGCCACCCGTCCCTTTCACTGCTGGCGAAGGGATCGCCACAGACCGCCGCCCGCCGCCTCCTCATGCCGCCGACTCGCCACGGTCGTCCCCTCGCCCGACCCCACCCCGAGCTCCCTTCCTCCTCTTCCTTTTCCTCTCTCCTCGCTGGGGAGCGCCAGATCGCCAGATCCGCCGTCGCCGAGCCACCTCCGCCCCTTCCTCTTGAAGTCGCTGACAAAGTGGCCCCCTTGTCTACCAACTTGCCGCTAACGGCGGGTCTCGCCCGTCCTGCCTCCGTCGCTGCCGTCGGACACACAGCGCCCGCGTGTGTGCGCAGCGCGCTGCCGTGCAGGCTGCAGGCCGGGCTGGCTGGCCGCAGCGTTTCTGCCGCGCCAGCGTGGGCAGCAAGGCCGTGGGCCTTTTAGGTCCACGCCACGCACCTTGGCGTCTTGGCGTCATGCCGCGCGTCAAGGCACAGGTAACGACGCGAGCCGCCGCCACATTGGTTGGCCGAGCCGGCCGCGGCTGAACCGTCGTTTTTCCTCTCCTTTTTCAAATAAAATTTTAGATAGAAAAGCTTATTATTTTTACATCTTTTAAAATATAAATCCAAAATTAGTGAAACAAGTTTCTAAAAACTGTTAAAAATATGAGGTTTAATTTAAAAATATTACTGTCGCGCCCCTTCTCGGCTTACCAAGCGAGAACGGTCGGACCTGCACTAGGCCCTGGATCAGTAGGCTAGTGCAAGAGTTACTGTTGGAATCATTTCATACATCGGTGTCCAAATATTACATAACAGCGATCATCCGATCGCATTAGTAGCAAACGGCATTTAAGCCTTAGTTACGCACCAAAGTTAAATCGAGTAGCGGAAATCTCCCAAAGGGCAACTTGCAAGTTCAAAAGAACAACAAAATCACACCAAAGAAATGTGTAACCACACACGATCGGTGGAACGACTAAACCCTATCTTAAGCAACTACTCCCGGTCCTGCATCGAGGATCTCCTTCCTCATGACAATCGTAGGCATCTTCCTCGACGGGCTCCTCCATGTCTAAAGATAGATATTTATGCGAGGTCAAGTGTCATCCAAACACCGGCGAGCTAACACCCAACCCAATGCATTTAGTGATAGAGGTTTCAAAGGAAAGGCTGGGTTTATTTATTTGCATGAAAGCCGCTTTTGGAAATGAAAGCCTATGACCTAGCGTTTAACCAAATTCCTGTCAAATTGATTATTTATCATATTTCCTTTTCAATGCACAACCAAACCCATGGCGTTTCTGCACTCGCCAAACGTTCTCTTCCCACTCCGCCATCATCTTCCGAGTGTGGCGACTCGTTACAGGATCACATTCCCAAATAGTACCCGGTCTCGCCCTAGCCGGGTCGCCACCCACGCTAGACTCACGGCTCTCAGAAGAATGGACCTAGATCATCCTCGATGACGATATGAAATCGTTTTCACCTCAAGCATGGTGGCAGGCATGGTGCGCCCGCAGTCGTAACTACCCTGAATCCCCAATACTTGCACTACCGCGCGATGGCGGTGGCGTTGTGGTGTTAGGAACTATCTCCCGCAGAGATAGTCAAGGACGCCTGCTGTGCATCCTCGATGCACCCGTCTGGGGAATCCTTGATTCAGCCCAGCCACCCACTAAGGGCCTCACCCTTATGCACTTCCTTCTTCGGCTAACTCGCACCTCCGTGTGAATCACACGATGTGGCGGAACCCTCCTTTGGGGCAGCGCCGCGGCATTACGCGGATCTCGCCGCGCCCTCTTCCATGCACTACGATGTGGGCGATTAGCTTCCTCAAATCACGAGCCCAGCTACTTCATCTCTTACCCAATGCCGGACCCATCCGCATTGCAAAGACATCACAACCATATACACACAGCATGCCAGCCCAAATTCCAGATTAACCATATTCAATGTGTGATCATGTCCGTGAATGTCGGCTCACCGCCCGAGGCAATTCTAAGCCTAAAATTAATAGTTGGACCTGAGCAATGTCTAAGCAAGATTTTAACCAAGACTTAGGAGTCTAAATCAGTTTATTTAAATTAACCAGGCTACCAAGGGTGATCATCAAAGCGATCAATAGCAAAGCCAAATGACGATGATTAATTCAAGGCAACATCATCATGGTAAATTGATAGCAAGTAAGTAAATGGCATGATATATCATGATTGAACAAATAGGCATAAGTACTTAAAAGGGCATGCAGTTTAATACTGTAAAATAAATACTTTAGAAATCTGGGATTCAATATGATATTATTGGATGTTAACTCGCACTAGGAAAGCGATCCTCTCCCTAGTAAAAGCAACACTATTAAGGATAGGTATTAATCTCGCACTAGGAAAATCGAGATTCTCCCTAGTAAAAGCAAACTCCTTTGAGGGTAGATATTAACTCGCCTTGGGAATGGAAGTCCGGTCTTGTGCGGAGTCCTCGAACAGTGTTTCCGGATCCTCTACGCCTAAACGGAGAATCAACAATTCATCATAAACACGATGCGCGAAGAAAAGAATGATGCATGAAATGCAATCGAGGTCGCCAGATTCGCCATTTACGATTCCTATGTTTAACTATCTACATGAATCCATATATATATATATATATATATATATATCGAGAAAGTTCCATGATCCTTCTAAATAATGAATCATAGCGAATGGCGCGAAGTGCTTGTGAGATGATGCACATGATACATGTATATATATGTGTAATGAAATTTCTACCCTAATTAACCCAATAGGACAAAATATGGTTTTATCGTCTTTTAAAGTACTTTAAATAGTTAGAATACGTTAACATGATACATGTATCTAGTTATTCATGTTTCCTAATTATACCAATATTGAGTTAACATGTAATTAGGAAACATATTATAGGTTATACTATATTCACCTAGGTCCAAAAAGTCATTTATCTAAGCATCCATGATTTTCTTATGTTTAACTTAATTGTTAATCTATTTTTAATACACAACATTCTATTTTTTCTTATTTTTATATGAATTAATACCCTAAAATAAGCTTAATGGATTTAATCTAGGAACCGTGTTCGATTCTTGTGTGAGGTACTATTTTTATTAAATCCAACACAAGCTCTAGTATTTACCCTAATTTTTCCATAATTTTTAATGATATCTACCTATTTTAAATAAATCGCTTTATTTACGATCTTTGTTTTATTTATAAAATCTGGGAAAAAAAGGGTGAACAATATCGGGCGGCCCGCTAACTCACGGCCGAGCCAACCACGTCGAAGACGAGGAAGGCGAACTTCGCGAGTGAAGGCGCTGAGTCATAGGCGCCTGCTTACCTCGACATGTGGGACCGAGGGCCCACATGTCGGCCGACGAAGAAGCCGCTGGAGTTTTAATCCGCGAAGCGCCGACAAATGGGCCCACTGTCGGCGACACACACGGTGAAGCCGCACGGATCTTGGCGCAGATCGGACGGCTCGCCGTCATCGTCTTCCTCCGCCGGCGCCAGACGGCCGAGGCTTATCCGACGGCTAACCGGAGCTAGGTGCACCGCTTGGGGCGTTCTTGGGTTCGGTGGAATCATGAGCTAACGCGATCTAGGGGTGCCTTGTCGAGGCGTAAACGGCCGGACGCGGCGAGCTATGCCCGGCGGCGAACCGCTACCGGCGGACATGAGTAAATGACCTAGGGTCGAGCTTATGGAAAAATAGCGCGCATGAGCTATCGCGGGGTTAGTGGGTGCTACCGAGCAAAAGGTGGTCGGGGCACGGTTGGATCGGCGGCCCACGTGCGGGTCCCGAAAGCAAGGAAGGCGGCGCGCCAAGATGCTAGGGAAGACCGTGAAGCCCCGGGCCAAAAGAGGGAGCACGGTGTGAGGGAAGACAGCGGCTCACCGAGCAAGGACTTGCCGCCAAGCTCACCAGAGATGATGATCGGCGCGGCCCCGTGCAGTGTCCGAGCAAGGAAGGCGGCGCGCCACGATCTTTGGGGAGACCGCGAAGCCCCGAGCCAAAGAGGGGAAAACGGCCGATGTGGCGCGGTGGCATATAAGCTCGGTCCGAGCTCGGCTCTTGACCGGCGTCACAAGATGTGAGACGGTCCAGAGGAGCTCTAGTGCTCATTGGCTAGCTGGGCGGTGGCTTGTTGCTGCGAATGTCCGAGCCGGGCAATGAGATGGCTTTCGGGCGGCATTGCCAACCGGAGACGCGGGCGGTGCTGGGGGCATCGATGGCGCGACCAAGTCGGCCATTGGGCAAGGTGGGCGGTGCTCGAACTCCACGCTGAGCCGGCCGACAAGACGCAAGTCGTCGTCCAGAAAGCAGCAGTGCAGCAATGGCAAGCGAAGGGTCGCGTCGCGCCATGGTCTGGAGGTGGGGTCCACAGGTCCAGCGACACACACAAGCCGCCAATTGAAGATCTTCCCGAGATTCGGGCGGGAGTGATGGTTGAGCCGGGGTGGAAGGCGGCCAGCGGCAAAGCGTTTGACCAAATACCCGCAAGGGCGTAAAGGAATAGGAAGGCGCCATGTGGGCCCTACCAGGTCAAATTGGTCAACATCTGAGTCAAACTCTCTATTACGGTTTAAACTAATCTATGGATTTTTCCTGGGATTTTTAGAGCAATTTAACATATTTAGGCTTATGTGATTATGTGTATACATATATATATATATACATATATATATATGTGTGTATGGATGTTTTACTTAATATGAAAATATATTCCCAATTTAAGGTCCATTAGAATCTTATATTTCAACAATTTCTTAAATAGTGCTATAAATTATAAATTCTTATGCAAGGGTTTATTAATTAGCTATTTAGTGCTTTATTCAAACAAAAATCATCAATTTCAAATGGCTTCTAAAGTCTAGAAATGTGTGTTTGTCACATAGAAATTTTACGGAGAAACGCTATAGCTTATACAATGGTACGTATGTTTTCAAAATATTATCATAACTTTTGGTTGTTATAAATCCTCCCCTAAAAACAAATCTCGACCTCGAGATTGATATTTCTATGAAGCTTAATAGGTAGGGGAATTCTTGACGATTTTCTCTTCCGTTCCCATGAAAGTCGTCCTCCAGATTGATTGCTCCATTGCACCTTGCAAAGTCGAATGGTCTTATTCTTGAGCTTCTTTTCCGAGTCTCTAATATTTGAATAGGCTTGACTTGATATCCCAAGTTGGGTTGTAGGGTGTCGGCAGCAAATGAACTACTTCTCCTTGAGGTTTTCTCAAACACTTTCGGAGTTGGGACACGTGAAACACGCTAGAACTTCTCCCAACTCCTTGGGAAGGTCAAGTTAAATAGTTTACCATACCCTTACGAGACAAGATCGGATAAGGTCCCACAAACCTTGGGGCCAATTTTCCCTTGACTTGAAATCTTCTTGTTCCTTGAAGGGTGAGATCTTGAGATACACATAGTCTCCAACTTCAAAGATAGGTCCCTCCGACGATGGTCAAGATAACTCTTTTGTCGGGATTGGGCAGCAAGCAATTGCTTCCTAATCGCTTTTGACCTTTGCTTCGCTTCTTGCGGTGTTCCTTCCAAATACCGCCTCTTCTCCGCACTTCGGACCAATAAAGAGGGTCCTACATTTTCTTCCAGATAGAGCTTCAAAAGGTGACATTTGCAGACTGCTTTGATAACTGTTGTTATAAGCAAATTCCGCATAAGGTAACCATTTTTCCCATTCTGTTGGGAATTCCAAAGCACAAGCTCGAAGCATGTCTTCTAGAGTTCGAATAGTCCTTTCCGCTTGTCCGTCGGTTTGAGGGTGGTAGGTGTGCTAAATGACAATTTGGTGCCCGAGGCACTATGGAGTTCTTCCCAAAACTTTGAGGTAAACTGTGATCCACGATCGATATAATTCTCTTGGGAACTCCATGAAGGCTTACTATCCGGGCGATGAATAGTTCTGCTAGTTTGCTACCCTTGTGAGTGGTTTTGACTGGGATAAAATGAGCTACCTTGGTCAACCGGTCTACTATTACCCATATAGAGTCATGTCCACTTCGAGACCGGGAAGTCCTATAATAAAGTCCATGGTCACTTCATCCCACTTCCATTCGGGATTTTGATTGGTTGCAGAACCTGTTTGGACGTTGGTGTTCTCGCCTTCACCGAACAAAGCAGGTATTACATTTGGCCACATATTACGCTACATCTCGTTTCATTCGGGCCACCGAAGATTGCCTTCAGATCTTGGTACATTTTTGTACATCCTCGGTGCATGGAAAACGGTGACTCGTGTGCTTCTTTTAAGATTTCTTCCTTTAATTCCGGGTCGTGAGGCACAAAGATCCTCTTTTCCATCCAAAGAATTCCTTGTTCGCCCTAACAATTTTTGTTCAAACCCTATTCATCACCCTTCGAGCCTAAGGGTACTGGGATGATCTTGTTGCTTATCTTTGATACGATCGATCAGATCTGGCTGAACCGTGATGTTGGCTAATTCTCCAGATTTTACGAGATTTAGGCATAACTTATTCAATTCTTCCAAAGAGTGCTTCGAGGAGGTATCTTCCCGAGTATTCATGTCTTCTCCTCGATCACCATCGGGAAGTTGCTTTGGTTCTTTCGCTAGAGCATCTCGCCACCACGCTGGCCTTGCGGTGGTATAATATATTTAATTTGTAATCTTTAATCAACTCTAACCACCTTCTTTGCCTCATATTGAGGTTGGCTTGGGTGAAAACGTATTTTAGGCTTTTGTGATCGTGTAGATGTCACATTGTTTTCCCATCGTAAAATGTCTCCATAGCTTGAGTGCATGAACTACTGCACAAGTTCTAGGTCATGGGTTGGGTAATTGTCCCTCGCTTAGCAAGAATCGCCGTGATCGACGCCACAACCTTGCCATCTTGCATCAATACACATCCTAATCCTTGTCGGGAAGCGTCACAAGATACTTCAAACTTCTTGGCGATATTAGGTGTGGCCAAAACAGAGTGGTGGTCGAAGGGTTTTGAGCTTCGAAACCGAGTTCACAATCTTCATCCATTCAAACTTCCTTTCCTTTTTCAATAGCTGAGTTAGTGGTCGGAAATTTTTGAGAATCCTTCGATGAAACGCCGATAATATCTCGCCAAACCTAGAAAATCGCGAATTTCCTTTATGGCGGTGTGTTTTCCAATTCATGACCGTGTCTATCTTAGATGGGTCCACTTTAATTCCTTCAGCAGATATAATATGTCCCAAGAAACCGACATCACTAATCCAAAATTCACATTTACTATATTTTGCATATAGCTTATGCTCTCTCGAGTTTATCCAACACCGCCTCGTGTGCTTCTCATGCTCTTCGTCCGATTTGAGTACACAAGGATGTCGTCAATGAAGACGACAACAAACTTGTCAAGGTATTCCATTAGGATTAAATTCATGAGGTTCATGAAATAGGCGGTGCATTGGTTAACCCAAAGGACATGACCAAATATTCAAACAAAGCCATACCGAGTGGTGAAGGCTGTTTTGGGTATATCATCCTTCGCGACCTTTACTTGATGGTATCCAGATCGAAGGTCGATCTTGGAAAAACGTAGCTCCTTGGAGTTGGTCAAACAGTCATCGATCTGGGCAGAGGATACTTATTTTTAATAGTGACGGCGCTCAACGCCCTATAGTCCACCACTAATCTTCGCCCACCATCCTTCTTATCCACAAACATGGCGGGGATCCCCAGCGAGATGAGCTTGGCGGATCAAACCCTTGCTTAATAAGTCGCCGATTGTTTCTTGAGTTCTTCTAATTCTTCCGAGTTCATCTTGAAATATGTTTTGTAGATTGGGGCTGCACTGTGTTAACTCTATAACAAACTCTACCTCTCGGTCAGCGGTAGTCCGTAAGTCATCCGGGAATACGCCCAAATATTCTTGGACTACCTTTACCTTACTCGGGTTGTCTTCCTTGAGGTACCAGATGGCTCTACCCCATCTGTAGGGTTCATCTACCTTCCATACTCTTTCAAACACACCATCCTTTACAAGCGACTTCGACTTGGCGCAATCTAATACTCCCTTATAGAGTCTTAGCCAATCCATGCCGATTATGACATCAACTCCTAATCCGGACATGACCATTAGGTCGAAATAGA
The DNA here is from genome assembly GCA_036346145.1 of Olyra latifolia. NCBI lineage: Eukaryota > Viridiplantae > Streptophyta > Magnoliopsida > Poales > Poaceae > Olyra > Olyra latifolia. Next base: position 49,815,357 of record CM070524.1, on the reverse strand, counting down.
ATCCTACTCTTTCCTTCCTTATTTCTACCCATTTGCAGGACCTATAGGCCTTAAGTATCCCAAGGAGATCTAATGGTGAAGGGCTTATTAAGAGGAAAGGTTTGTAGCTGGTGCTTATCTACGATTCTTGTGAAATAAAGGAATGTGATGCACCGTAATCAAATAAAACTTGTCTTCGGGAGTCGTGAAGTCCAAACGCACTCCACAAGTACTCCTTCATCTTCTTGTGCCGCTTGCGAGTGATATTGTTGAGTCTCCCACGCCCCATACCTTGAGCTTGATTCTGCAGTGGGCGACCTCTGCCACGACCCCGCACAACATTCCCTTGAGGTTTTGCGCGATTCGACTAGGGCGGTTATAAAGATAGTGTCCAGTGGTGGCATAGGTAGCGATTACTGTCATCCTATTTTGGGTGCACCGTGCATTGCGGGGAGCGATTGGTGCTTGAGTACGAAAACCAGAGATTCCAAAGACCGCGCCACCCCTCATAGCATATCCTCGGTTGAACATGGAAGATTGTTTGTCCGGCTCTCTGAGGAGGTTGAGGTTTGAATTGTCCCGTCACGGCTTGACCCGGCGGCCGACGTTCACCATCTTGCGCTTCGCGAGATCCTCGCCCTTCAAGTCCCTTTCCAACACCAAGGCCTTGTTGACTAAGCGGTGGAAGTTTTGATACTCCAAAATCCTAAAGCGGATTTGTACGAAAATCCATCCCTTCTAGGAACCAATCTATCTTTTCGGCTTCATTGTGGATGTCTTGGGGGCATATCTTGCAAGCTCATTGAACTTAGTAAGATATTCAGAAATTGTCATCGCCCCTTGAGAGAGTCTCATGAACTCATACTTCTTCATCCCGGTGATTCCTATGGGTATGTGAAAATTTCAAAGCAAAGGACAAATTCTTCCCATGGAATGAATCCTTGGTGGGGAACATAAATGCACTTCAAAGATTATCGGCTTGTTGAGCTTCGTCGGCATCTCCATCTTCAAGCAGTTCATTTTCTTCCATTTCTTCTTCATCCACACTGCCGGGTGGCGACATAATTATCCCACCACACACTGCGGGTCCTACTAGCGGTGGGAGAATAGCGTACTTTCTCCATTTACGGACATCCGATCAACTCTGTGTTCTTGGTCACAGGTCGTAACCGGTCTTACGCTTCCATGGGATCGGTAGCTTGAGCGAAGGTAGGGATTGGTCCGCATAAAGGCAAGCATGTTTGGATCCTCATTTCGATTCTGTCTTTCTTTGGTTAACAAGACTTGACCCAACATCGTGCTTGATAAGCTAAGACACAGGCCATGGTTGGGTCTCTGCTTGGGAGGAGGTAGATTACCTCGGCCTCGGCCATGACCCGACCTCTAGTCTGCGCCGACACCACGGGCTTGGCCAGCTCCTTGGCCACGAAGCGGCATCATGCCTAGATCGCCCCTTGGCCACGGGCAGCTCCACGACCACGTACCATCTGCATGACGGTGATCCTTAACATTATAGCTAAATATGCATGCATGAGGCCAATATCGAAGAAATCGAATAAATGCAGCCACGAAACGCTTGTCTTTTAAGATACCCAAAAGCGCAATAGTCAAATCAGTTTTACATCATACCACAAAAGTACAATTATCGACACGGATACAAGTCGCCAATCATCTACTATGGCGAAACAAAAGACACATTTCGATCTAGGTCGATCTGTCCAAGCTAACTAGCTACTCAAGGGCGGGACGACGAGTGTAAACTATCACCGGTCTCCCAACCGGGTAGCGGTGGAAGTAGCCAGAAGTCCTCTAGCGATCACGAGAAGAAACAAAGAAGAATAAAGCAGAGGTGGCTCAACTGGGGAGCAAGTAGGTCCACGGAGGTCTCCGAGTCGGAAGAGTACTCTGCAGTGACAAAGAGGTCGTGAGGGAAGTGTCGTGACGAGGAATCCCCACCAAGGCACTAGGAGGAAGACCCGTTTCCGCATGGTAGTCGCGGCGGTTAGGGTACTCGGTGGAGGAAACCGAGGACCCGGAGGGGAAAGGAAGGGTCCTCGCTCATTGTCGCGCTAACCGGGCAAGTCTTGAGTCCTTTGGCGTCTACTCATCGTCGAGGCTAGCGACGTAGTGGTGAAGACGTCGTCCACCACCCATGAGCGGTTGTCTGCCTGTCTGAAGAGAGTAGCGGAGGAAGCCGATCTCCTCAAGAGCGCTGTCACAGTCTGTCTCGCATACTGGAGAAGGCGCGCAACCCTCTCAAGTGGTCCTCGGTGAAGGCGGGGCTTTGGTAAAGCTGGGAGAAGTGCGAAGTCTTTGAAAGGAAGGTCGAGGCGAAGAAGTGCCCTCAAGTCGTCGTGGTACCTCTCTGTAGCCCTCAGACGCTAATCCGCCGCATCATTGATAGCAGGTGCAAGTGGTCCCGGCCGCTCTCAGATCAGAGTGTGGGCCATTGTGTCAGTGGTGGTAGTAGACTCGAACCTCTACAATGTACCCTAAGCGGGCAGGTACGAACGAGCCTCGAGTAGCAAGGGCGGTCGTTAAAGCACGTGAAGTCCGGCAACCTGGCGGAGGACAAGAACCATCTGGTGGCGTGCAAAGGGTCGTCAGAATCAGTAGGTAGCACGCTCGAGAGAAAAGCTGTGGGAAACACGCTCATCCATCTACAAAAAGCGAAGAAGAATTCCTTTAAGTAAGAAATAGTATAGTTGTGAAAGTTAAAAGACAAGATATACAAGAGCGGTTTTGGAAAAATATTTTTTTTATAAACTATCATAATCCTTAGCTAGCGGCGGGGTTTAGGGTTCTCTGATCGTATGCTCGATACCAGCTCTTGTCGCGCCCTTCTCGGCTTACCAAGCGAGAGCAGTCGGACTGCACTAGGCCCTGGATCGAGAGGGCTAGTGCAAGAGTTACACACTGGAATCATTTCATACATCGGTGTCCAAATATTACATAACAGCGATCATCCGATCGCATTAGTAGCAAACGGCATTTAAGCCTTAGTTCTGAGACCAAAGTTAAATCGAGTAGCGGAAATCTCCCAAAGGGCAACTTGCAAGTTCAAAAGAACAACAAAATCACACCAAGGTGTGTAACCACACACGGATCGGTGGAGCACTAAACCCTATCTTAAGCAACTACTCCTGGTCACAGTGCATCGAGGATCTCCTTCCTCATGACAATCGTAGGCATCTTCCTCGACGGGCTCCTCCATGTCTAAAGATAGATATTTATGCGAGGTCGGTGTCATCCAAACACTGGCGAGCTAACACCCAACCCAATGCATTTAGTGATAGAGGTTTCAAAGGAAAGGTGGGTTTATTTATTTGCATGAAAGCCGCTTTTGGAAATGAAAGCCTATGACTTAGCAGTTTAACCAAATTCCTGTCAAATTGATTATTTATCATATTTCCTTTTCAATGCACAACCAAACCCATGGCGTTTCGGGCACTCGCCAAAGCGTTCTCTTCCCACTCCCGCCATCATCTTCCGAGTGTGGCGCTCGTTCATGGATCACATTCCTGAAAAAGTACCCGGTCTCGCCCTAGCTGGTGCCGACCCACGCTAGACTCACGGCTCTCTGTAGAATGGACCTAGATCATCCTCGGATGAGCGATATGGCTGTCTTCACCTCAAGCATGGTGGCGGGCATGGTACGCCCGCAGTCGTAACTACCCCGAATCCCCAATACTTGCACTACGCGCGATGGCGGCGTTGTGGTGTTAGGAACTATCTCCATGACGAGATAGTCGATGACGTCTGCTTGTGCATCCACGATGCACCGTGCAGGGAATCCTTGATTCAGCCCAGCCAGTCCACGAAGGGCCTCACCCTTATGCACTTCCTTCTTCGGCTAACTTCGCACCCTCGTGTGAATCACACGATGTGGCGGAACCCCTCCTTTTGGGGCAGCGACGGCATTACGCGGATCTCGCCGCGCCTCTTCCATGCACTACGATGTGGGCGATTAGCTTCCTCAAATCACGAGCCGGCTACTTCATCTCTTACCCAATCTGGGACCCAAATCGCATTGCGACATCACAACCATATACACACAGGCATGCCAGGCCCAAATTCCAGTTAACCATATTCAATGTGTGATCATGTCCGGTGAATGTCGGTTCACCGTTCCGAGGCAATTCTAAGCCTAAAATTAATAGTTGGACCTGAGCAATGTCTAAGCAAGATTTTAACCAAGACTTAGGAGTCTAAATCAGTTTATTTAAATTAACCAGGCTACCAAGGGTGATCATCAAAGCGATCAATAGCAAAGCCAAATGACAGATGATTAATTCAAGGCAACATCATCATGGTAAATTGATAGCAAGTAAGTAAATGGCATGATATATCATGATTGAACAAATAGGCATAAGTACTTAAAAGGGCATGCAGTTTAATACTGTAAAATAAATACTTTAGAAATCTGGGATTCAATATGATATTATTGGATGTTAACTCGCACTAGGGAAAGCGCATCCTCTCCCTAGTAAAAGCAACACTATTAAGGATAGGTATTAACTCGCACTAGGGAAAATCGAGATTCTCCCTAGTAAAAGCAAACTCCTTTGAGGGTAGATATTAACTCGCCTTGGGAATGGAAGTCCGGGTCTTGTGCGGAGTCCTCGAGCAGTGTTTAGGATCCTCTACGTCTAAGCGGAGAATCAACAATTCATCATAAACACGATGCGGCGAAGAAAAGAATGATGCATGAAATGCAATCGAGGTCGCTCGTATTCGCTCATTTACGATTCCTATGTTTAACTATCTACATGAATCCATATATATATATATATATATATATATATATATATATATCGAGAAAGTTCCATGATCCTTCTAAATAATGAATCATAGCGGAATGGCCGCGAAGTGCTTGTGAGATGATGCACATGATACATGTATATATATGTGTAATGAAATTTCTACCCTAATTAACCCAATAGGACAAAATATGGTTTTATCGTCTTTTAAAGTACTTTAAATAGTTAGAATACGTTAACATGATACATGTAGCTAGTTATTCATGTTTCCTAATTATACCAATATTGAGTTAACATGTAATTAGGAAACATATTATAGGTTATACTATATTCACCTAGGTCCAAAAGTCATTTATCGGCATCCATGATTTTCTTATGTTTAACTTAATTGTTAATCTATTTTTAATACACAACATTCTATTTTTTCTTATTTTTATATGAATTAATACCTAAAATAAGCTTAATGGATTTAATCTAGGAACCGTGTTGATTCTTGTGTGAGGTACTATTTTTATTAAATCCAACACAAGCTCTAGTATTTACCCTAATTTTTCCATAATTTTTAATGATATCTACCTATTTTAAATAAATCGTTTCTATTTACTGATTTTGTTTTATTTATAAAATCTGGGAAAAAAAGGGTGAACAATATTGGGCCGCCCGCTAACTCACGGCCGAGCCAACCACGTCGAAGACGATTGAAGGCGAACTCGCGAGTGAAGGCGCTGGAGTCATAGGCGCCTCCGCTTACTCTCGACATGTGGGACCGAGGCCCACATGTCGGCGACGGAAGAAGCCGCGGGAGTTTTAAATCCATGAAGGCCGACAAATGGGCCCACTGTCGCGACCACACACGGTGAAGCCGCACGGATCTTAAGCGCAGATCGGACGGCTCGCCGTCATCGTCTTCCTCCGGCGGCAGACGGCCGAGGCTTATCCGACGCTAACCGGAGCTAGGTGCACCGTTTGGGCGTTCTTGGGTTCGGTGGAATCGGTGAGCTAACGCGCATCTAGGGTGCCCTTGTCGAGGCCGTAAACGGCCGGACGCTGGCGAGCCATGCCCGGCGGCGAACCGCTACCGGCGGACATGAGTAAATGACCTAGGGTCGAGCTTATGGAAAAATAGCGCGCATGAGCTATGCGGGGGTTAGTGGGTGCTACCGAGCAAAAAGGTGGTCGGGGCACGGTTGGATCGGGCGCCCACGTGCGGGTCCGAAGCAAGGAAGGCGGCGCTCAAGATGGGAAGACCGTGAAGCCTGGGCCAAAAGAGGAGCACGGTGTGAGGGAAGGCAGTGAAGCTCACCGAGCAAGGACTTGCCGCCAAGCTCACCAGAGATGATGATCGGCGCGCCCCGTGCAGGTCCGAAACAAGGAAGGCGCGCGCTCACGATCTTTGGGGGAGACCGCGAAGCCTCGAGCCAAAAGAGGGAAAACGGCCGATGTGGCGCGGTGGCATATAAGCTCGGTCCGAGCTCGGCTCTTGACCAGTGACGGCCGCGAAGATGTGAGACGGTCCAGAGGAGCTCTAGTGCTCATTGGCTAGGCTGGGCGGTGGCTTGTTTCAAGGCTGAATGTCTGAGCCGGCGGCAATGAGATGGCTTGTTTTCGGCGGCATTGCGGCCGGAGACGCAGCGGTGCGGGGGCATCGATGGCGCGACCAAGTCGGCCATTGGGCAAGGTGGGCGGTGCTGGGAACTCCACGCTGAGCCGCGGCCGACAAAGACGGCAAGTCGTCATGCGGCAGTGCGGCAGCAGCGATGAAGCAGCGTCGCGTCATGGTCATGGAGGTGGGGTCCACAGGTCCAGCGACACACACAAGCCGCCAATTGAAGATCTTCCCTGAGATTCGGCAGGGGAGTGATGGTTGAGCGGGGTGGAAGGCGGCGGCGGCGCCAAGCGTTGACCAAATGCCGCAAGGGCGTAAAGGAATAGGAAAGCTGCCATGTGGGCCCTACCAGGTCAAATTGGTCAACATCTGAGTCAAACTCTATTACGGTTTAAACTAATCTATGGATTTTTCCTGGGATTTTTAGAGCAATTTAACATATTTAGGCTTATGTGATTATGTGTATACATATATATATATATATATATATATATATATATATATATATGTGTGTGTATGGATGTTTTACGAATATGAAAATATATTCCCAATTTAAGGTCCATTAGAATCTTATATTTCAACAATTTCTTAAATAGTGCTATAAATTATAAATTCTTATGCAAGGGTTTATTAATTAGCTATTTAGTGCTTTATTCAAACAAAAATCATCAATTTCAAATGGCTTCTAAAGTCTAGAAATGTGTGTTTGTCACATAGAAATTTTACGGGAAACGTCATAGCTTATACAATGGTACAGAAGTGTTTTCAAAATATTATCATAACTTTGGGCTGTTACAAATCCCTCCCCCCTAAAAACAAATCTCGACCTCGAGATTGATATTTCTATGAAGCGAATAGGTAGGGGAATTCTTGACGCATTTTCTCTTCTGGTTCCCATGAAAGCTGTCCTCCAGATTGATTGCTCCATTGCACCTTGCAAAGTCGAATGGTCTTATTCTTGAGCTTCTTTTCCTGAGTCTCTAATATTTGAATAGGCTTGACTTGATATCCCAAGTTGGGTTGTAGGGTGTCGGCAGGCAGCTGAACTACTTCTCCTTCAGGTTTTCTCAAACACTTTCGGAGTTGGGACACGTGAAACACGTTAGAACTTCTCCCAACTCCTTGGGAAGGTCAAGTTCGTGGCGACCATACCCTTACGAGACAAGATGGATAAGGTCCCACAAACCTTGGGGCCAATTTTCCTTGACTTGAAATCTTCTTGTTCCTTGAAGGGTGAGATCTTGAGATACACATAGTCTCCAACTTCAAAGATAGGTCCCTCCGACGATGGTCAAGATAACTCTTTTGTCGGGATTGGGCAAGAAGCAATTGCTTCCTAATCGTTTTGACCTTTGCTTCGCTTCTTGCGTGGTGTTCCTTCCAAATACCGCCCTTCTCCGCACTTCGGACCAATAAAGAGGGTCCTACATTTTCTTCCAGTATAGAGCTTCAAAGGTGACATTTGCAGATTGCTTTGATAGCTGTTGTTATAAGCAAATTCGCATAAGGTAACCATTTTTCCCATTCTCTTTGGGAATTCCAAAGCACAAGCTCAAGCATGTCTTCTAGAGTTGAATAGTCCTTTCCGCTTGTCCGTCGGTTTGAGGGTGGTAGGTCTGTGCTAAATGACAATTTGGTGCCCGAGGCACTATGGAGTTCTTCCCAAAACTTTGAGGTAAACTGTGATCCACGATCGATATAATTCTCTTGGGAACTCCATGAAGGCTTACTATCCAGGGCGATGAATAGTTACGCTAGTTTGCTACCCTTGTGAGTGGTTTTGATGGGATAAAATGAGCTACCTTGGTCAACCGGTCTACTATTACCCATATAGAGTCATGTCCACTTCGAGACCGGGAAGTCCTATAATAAAGTCCATGGTCACTTCATCCCACTTCCATTCGGGATTTTGATTGGTTGCGAGAACCCCTTTGGACGTTGGTGTTCGCCTTCCTTTGAGCAGCGGTATTACATTTGGCCACATATTACGCTACATCTCGCTTCATTCGGGCCACCGTAAGATTGCCTTCAGATCTTGGTACATTTTTGTACATCCAGGTGCATGGAAAACGGTGACTCGTGGTGCTTCTTTTAAGATTTCTTCCTTTAATTCCGGTCGTGAGGCACAAAGATCCTCTTTTCCATCCAAAGAATTCCTTGTTCGTCCTAACAATTTTTGTTCAAACCCTATTCATCGGTCCTTCGAGCCTAAGGGTTGGGATGATCTTGTTGCTTATCTTTGATACGATCGATCGATCCGGTGAACCGTGATGTTGGCTAATTCTCCAGATTTTACGAGATTTAGGCATAACTTATTCAATTCTTCCAAAGAGTCGTTACGAGGAGGTATCTTCCCGAGTATTCATGTCTTCTCTGGGATCACCATCGAAGTTGCACCGGTTCTTTCGCTAGAGCATCTCGCCACCACGCTGGCCTTGCTGTGGTGGTATAATATATTTAGGTTGTAATCTTTAATCAACTCTAACCACCTTCTTTGCCTCATATTGAGGTTGGCTTGGGTGAAAACGTATTTTAGGCTTTTGTGATCTGTGTAGATGTCACATTGTTTTCCCATCGAAAATGTCTCCATAGCTTGAGTGCATGAACTACTACAAAGAAGTTCTAGGTCATGGGTTGGGTAATTGTCCTCGTGCTTGCAAGAATCGCCGTGATGCGACGCCACAACCTTGCCATCTTGCATCAATACACATCCTAATCCTTGTCGGAAGCGCCACAAGATACTTCAAACTTCTTGGCGATATTAGGTGTGGCCAAACAGAGTGGTGGTCGAAGGGTTTTGAGCTTCGAAACCGAGTTCACAATCTTGGTCCATTCAAACTTCCTTTCCTTTTTCAATAGCTGAGTTAGTGGTCGGAAATTTTTGAGAATCCTTCGATGAAACGCCGATAATATCCGCCAAACCTAGAAAATCTGCAATTTCCTTTACGATGGCGGTGTTTTCCAATTCATGACCGTGTCTATCTTAGATGGGTCCACTTTAATTCCTTCAGCAGATATAATATGTCCCAAGAAACCGACATCACTAATCCAAAATTCACATTTACTATATTTTGCATATAGCTTATGCTCTCTCGAGTTTATCCAACACCGCTCTCGTGTGCTTCTCATGCTCTTCGTCCGATTTGGAGTACACAAGGATGTCGTCAATGAAGACGACAACAAACTTGTCAAGGTATTCCATTAGGATTAAATTCATGAGGTTCATGAAATAGGTAGGTGCATTGGTTAACCCAAAGGACATGACCAAATATTCAAACAGCCATACCGAGTGGTGAATTTGTTTTGGGTATATCATCCTTCCGCACCTTTACTTGATGGTATCCAGATCGAAGGTCGATCTTGGAAAAACGTGTAGCTCCTTGGAGTTGGTCAAACAGTCATCGATCCCGGGCAGAGGATACTTATTTTTAATAGTGACGGCGCTCAACGCCTCTATAGTCCACCACTAATCTTCGCCCACCATCCTTCTTATCCACAAACATGGCGGGGATCCCAAGCAGATGAGCTTGGCCGGATCAAACCCTTGCTTAATAAGTCGTCAGCTTGTTTCTTGAGTTCTTCTAATTCTTCCGAGTTCATCTTGAAATATGTTTTGTAGATTGGGCTGTACAGTGTTAACTCTATAACAAACTCTACCTCTCGGTCAAAGCGGTAGTCCGTAAGTCATCCAGGAATACGCCCAAATATTCTTGGACTACCTTTACCTTACTCGGGTTGTCTTCCTTGAGGTACCAGATGGCTCTACCCCATCTGTAGGGTTCATCTACCTTCCATACTCTTTCAAACACACCATCCTTTACAAGCGACGACTAAGCTTGGCGCAATCTAATACTCCCTTATAGAGTCTTAGCCAATCCATGCCGATTATGACATCAACTCCTAATCCGACATGACCATTAGGTGAAATAGAATCCTACTCTTTCCTTCCTTATTTCTACCCATTTGCGGGACCTATAGGCCTTAAGTATCCCAACGGAGATCTAATGGTGAAGGGCTTATTAAGAGGAAAGGTTTGTAGTCTGGTGCTTATCTACGTATTCTTGTGAAATAAAGGAATGTGATGCACCGTAATCAAATAAAACTTGTCTTTGGGAGTCGTGAAGTCCAAACGCACTCCACAAGTACTCCTTCATCTTCTTGTGCCGCTGCGAGTGATATTGTTGAGTCTCCCACGCCCCATACCTTGAGCTTGATTCTGCGTGGGCGACCTCCGCCACGACCCCGCACAACATTCCCTTGAGGTTTTGCGCGATTCGACTAGGGCGGTTAAGATAGTGTCCAGTCGGTGGCATAGGTAGCGATTACTGTCATCCTATTTTGGGTGCACGGTGCATTATGGGAGCGATTGGTGCTTGAGTACGAAAACCAGAGATTCCAAAGACCGCGCCCACCCCTCATAGCATATCCTCGGTTGAACATGGAAGATTGTGTCGGCTCTCGAGGAGGTTGAGGTTTGAATTGTCCCAGACGGCTTGACCCGGCGATCGTGACGCTCGGCCATCTTGCGCTTACGCGAGATCCTCGCCCTTCAAGTCCCTTTCCAACACCAAGGCCTTGTTGACTAAGCGGTGGAAGTTTTGATACTCCAAAATCCTAAAGCGGATTTGTACCGAAAATCCATCCCTTCTAGGAACCAATCTATCTTTTCGGCTTCATTGTGGATGTCTTGGGGGCATATCTTGCAAGCTCATTGAACTTAGTAAGATATTCGAAATTGTCATCGCCCCTTGAGAGAGTCTCATGAACTCATACTTCTTCATCCCGGTGATTCCTATGGGTATGTGAAAATTTCAAAGCAAAGGACAAATTCTTCCCATGGAATGAATCCTTGGACTGGGGAACATATAAGCGGCACTTCAAAGATTATCGGCTTGTTGAGCCGTCGGCATCTCCATCTTCAAGCAGTTCATTTTCTTCCATTTCTTCTTCATCCACACTGGCCGGGTGGCGACATAATTATCCCACCACACTGCGGGTCCTACTAGCGGTGGGAGGAATAGCGCACTTTCTCCATTTCGGACATCCGATCAACTCGTGTTCTTGGTCACAGTCGTAACCAGTCTTCTGCTTCCATGGGATCGGTAGCTTGAGCGAAGGTAGGGGATTGGTCGCATAAAGGCAGATGTTTGGATCCTCATTTCGATTCTGTCACTTTCTTTGGTTAAACAAAGACTTGACCCAACATCCGTGCTTGATAAGCTAAGACTGGGCCATGGTTGGGTCTCTGCGGAGGAGGAGGTAGATTACCTCGGCCTCGGCCATGCCACGACCTCTAGTCTTGCCGACACCACGGGCTTGGCGGCTCCTTGCCACGAAGCGGCATCATGCCTAGATCGCCCCTTGGCCACGGGCAGCTCCACGACCACGCACCATCTGCATGACGGTGATCCTAACATTATAGCTAAATATGCATGCATGAGGCCAATATCAAAGAAATCGAATAAATGCAGCCACTTAAACGCTTGTCTTTTAAGATACCCAAAAGCGCAATAGTCAAATCAGTTTTACATCATACCACAAAAGTACAATTATCCCGACACGGATACAAGTCGCCAATCATCTACTATGGCGAAACAAAAGACACATTTCGATCTAGGTCGGTCTGTCAAGCTAACTAGCTACTCAAGGGCGGGACGACAGTGTAAACTATCACCGGTCTCCCAACCGGGTAGCGGTGGAAGTAGCCAGAAGTCCTCTAGCGATCGCCGAGAAGGCACAAGAAGAACAAAGCGAGAGGTGGCTCAACTGGGGAGCAAGTAGGTCCACGGAGGTCTCCGAGTCAAGAGTACTCTGCTTGATGACAAAGAGGTCACGGGAAGTGTCGTGACGAGGAATCCCCACCAAGGCACTAGGAGGAAGACCCGTTTCCGCATGGTAGTGCGGCGGTTAGGGTACTCGGTGGAGGAAACCGAGGACCCGGAGGGAAAGGAAGGGTCCTCTTTCATTGCCGCGCTAACCGGGCAAGCGCGAGTCCTTTGGCGTCTACTCATCGTTAGATCGCCGACGAGTGGTGAAGACGCCGTCTCACCACCAGCAGGTTGTCTCTTTGTCTGAAGAGAGTAGCGGAGGAAGCCGATCTCCTCAAGAGCGCTGTCACGGTCTATCTCCGCGCTCGAGAAGGCGCGAACCCTCCAAGTGGTCCTCGGTGAAGGCGGGCACCTTTGGTAAAACGGGAGAAGTGCGGCGTCTTTGAAAGGAAGGTCGGGCGAAGAAGTGCCCTCCAAGTCGTCGTGGTACCTCTCCCTGTAGCCCTCAGACGCTAATCTTTGCCGCATCATTGATAGCAGGGTGCAAGTGGTCCCGGCCGTCTCCGCCTCAGTGGTGTGGGCCTTGTGTCTGTGGTGGTAGTAGACTCGAACCTCTACAATGTACCCTAAGCGGGCAGGTACGAACGAGCCTCCGTAGTAGCAAGGCGGTGGTTAAAGCACGTGAAGTCCGGCTAACTGGCGGAGGACAAGAACCATCTGGTGGCGTGCAAAGGGTCGTCAGAATCAGAGGTAGCACGCGAGAGAAAAGCCGTGGGAAACCCGCTCATCCATCTACAAAAACGAAAGAAGAATTCCTTTAAGTAAGAAATAGTATAGTTGTGAAAGTTAAAAGACAAGATATACAAGAGCAGTTTTGGAAAAATATTTTTTTTATAAACTATACGCAATCCTTAGCTAGCGGCAGGGTTTAGGGTTCTCTGATCGTATGCTCTGATACCAGCTCTTGTCGCGCCCCTTCTCGGCTTACCAAGCGAGAACGGTCGGACCTGCACTAGGCCCTGGATCAGTAGGCTAGTGCAAGAGTTACACAGCTGGAATCATTTCATACATCGGTGTCCAAATATTACATAACAGCGATCATCCGATCGATTAGTAGCAAACGGCATTTAAGCCTTGAGTTCTGCACCAAAGTTCGCCGAGTAGCGGAAATCTCCCAAAGGGCAACTTGCAAGTTCAAAAGAACAACAAAATCACACCAAGAATTTGTGTAACCACACACGATCGGTGGAACGACTAAACCCTATCTTAAGCAACTACTCCCGGTCCAGCATCGAGGATCTCCTTCCTCATGACAATCGTAGGCATCTTCCTCGACGGGCTCCTCCATGTCTAAAGATAGATATTTATGCGAGGTCGGTGTCATCCAAACACCGGCGAGCTAACACCCAACCCAATGCATTTAGTGATAGAGGTTTCAAAGGAAAGGTGGGTTTATTTATTTGCATGAAAGCCGCTTTTGGAAATGAAAGCCTATGACTTAGCAGTTTAACCAAATTCTGTCAAATTGATTATTTATCATATTTCCTTTTCAATGCACAACCAAACCCATGGCGCTTCGTGCACTCGCCAAACGTTCTCTTCCCACTCCGCCATCATCTTCCGAGTGTGGCGCGCTTTCGTTAATGGATCACATTCCCCAAAAAGTGCGGTCTCGCCCTAGCTGGGGCCGCCACCCACGCTAGACTCACGGCTCTCTGAAGAATGGACCTAGATCATCCTCGATGACGACATAAAACTGTCTTCACCTCAAGCATGGTGGCAGGCAGGCACGCCCGCAGTCGAACTACCCTGAATCCTCAATACTTGCACTACCGCGCGATGGCGGCGGCTGTGGTGTTAGGAACTATCTCCCAGCAGATAGTCAAGGACGCCACTGTGCATCCTCGATGCACCCGTGCAGGGAATCTTGATTCAGCCCACCACCCACTAAGGGCCTCACCCTTATGCACTTCCTTCTTGGCTAACTTCGCACCTCCGTGTGAATCACACGATGTGGCGGAACCCTCCTTTTGGGGCGGCGCCGACGGCATTACGCGGATCTCGCCGCCCTCTTCCATGCACTACGATGTGGGCGATTAGCTTCCTCAAATCACGAGCCCAGCTACTTCATCTCTTACCCAATGTCGACCCGATCCGCATTGCAAAGACATCACAACCATATACACACAGGCATGCCAGCCCAAATTCCATTAACCATATTCAATGTGTGATCATGTCGGTGAATGTCGGTTCACCGCTCCGAGGCAATTCTAAGCCTAAAATTAATAGTTGGACTGAGCAATGTCTAAGCAAGATTTTAACCAAGACTTAGGAGTCTAAATCAGTTTATTTAAATTAACCAAAGCTACCAAGGGTGATCATCAAAGCGATCAATAGCAAAGCCAAATGACGATGATTAATTCAAGGCAACATCATCATGGTAAATTGATAGCAAGTAAGTAAATGGCATGATATATCATGATTGAACAAATAGGCATAAGTACTTAAAAGGGCATGCGGTTTATCTTTGTAAAATAAATACTTTAGAAATGGGATTCAATATGATATTATTGGATGTTAACTCGCACTAGGAAAGCGCATCCTCTCCCTAGTAAAAGCAACACTATTAAGGATAGGTATTAACTTCGCACTAGGGAAAATCGAGATTCTCCTAGTAAAAGCAAACTCCTTTGAGGGTAGATATTAACTCGCCTTGGGAATGGAAGTCCGGGTCTTGTGCGGAGTCCTCGAGCAGTTGTTTCCGGATCCTCTACGCCTAAACGGAGAATCAACAATTCATCATAAACACGATGCGGCGAAGAAAAGAATGATGCATGAAATGCAATCGAGGTCGCTTCAGATTCGCCATTTACGATTCCTATGTTTAACTATCTACATGAATCCATATATATATATATATATATATATATATATATATATATATATATATATATCGAGAAAGTTCCATGATCCTTCTAAATAATGAATCATAGCGGAATGGCGCTGAAGTGCTTGTGAGATGATGCACATGATACATGTATATATATGTGTAATGAAATTTCTACCCTAATTAACCCAATAGGACAAAATATGGTTTTATCGTCTTTTAAAGTACTTTAAATAGTTAGAATACGCTAACATGATACATGTAGCTAGTTATTCATGTTTCCTAATTATACCAATATTGAGTTAACATGTAATTAGGAAACATATTATAGGTTATACTATATTCACCTAGGTCCAAAAAGTCATTTATCTAAGATCCATGATTTTCTTATGTTTAACTTAATTGTTAATCTATTTTTAATACACAACATTCTATTTTTTCTTATTTTTATATGAATTAATACCCTAAAATAAGCTTAATGGATTTAATCTAGGAACCGTGTTGATTCGTGTGAGGTACTATTTTATTAAATCCAACACAAGCTCTAGTATTTACCCTAATTTTTCCATAATTTTAATGATATCTACCTATTTTAAATAAATCGCTTCTATTTACGTCTTTGTTTTATTTATAAAATCTGGGAAAAAAGGGTGAACAATATCGGGCCGCCCGCTAACTCACGGCCGAGCCAACCACGCCGAAGACGATTGAAGGCGAACTTCGCGAGTGAAGGCGCTGGAGTCATAGGCGCCTCCGCCTGCGACATGTGGGACCGAGGGCCCACATGTCGACGGAAGAAGCCGCGGGAGTTTTAAATCTCATGAAGCCGCCGACAATGGGCCCACTGTCGGCGACCACACACGGTGAAGCCGCACGGATCTTGGCGCAGATCGGACGGCTCGCCGTCATCGTCTTCCTCCGACCGGCGCCAGACGCGCCGAGGCTTATCCGACGACTAACCGGAGCTAGGGTGCACCGTTTGGGGCGTTCTTGGGTTCGGTGGAATCGATGAGCTAACGCAAGATCTAGGGGTGCCCTTGTCGAGGCGTAAACGGCCGGACGCGGCGAGCCATGCCCGCGGCGAACCGCTACCGGCGGACATGAGTAAATGACCTAGGGTCGAGCTTATGGAAAAATAAGCGCGCATGAGCTATCGCGGGGTTAGTGGGTGCTACCGAGCAAAAGGTGGTCGGGGCACGGTTGGATCGGCGCGGCCCACGTGCGGGTCCGAGAAAAGGAAGGCGGCGCGCCAAGATCTTTGGGAAGACCGTGAAGCCTCGGGCCAAAAGAGGAGCACGGTGTGAGGGAAGACAGCGAAGCTCACCGAGCAAGGACTTGCCGCGAAGGTCACCAGAGATGATGATCGCGCGCCCCTCGCGTCCGAAAGGAAGGCAAGGCGCGGCCACGATCTTTGGGGAGACCGTGAAGCCTCGAGCCAAAAGAGGGGAAAACGGCCGATGTGGCGCGGTGGCATATAAGCTCGGCCCGAAGCTCGGCTCTTGACCCGGGATCGCGCGAAGATGTGAGACGGTCACTGAGGAGCTCTAGTGCTCATTGGCTAGTCTGGGCGGTGGCTTGTTCAAGGGCGAATGTCCGAGCCGGCGGCGAGATGGCTTGTTCGGGCGGCATTGCCACCGGAGACGCGGCGGTGCGGGGGCATCGATGGCGCGACCAAGTCGGCCATTGGGCAAGGTGGGCGGTGCTCAGGAACTCCACGCGCGAAGCCGGCCGACAAGACGGCAAGTCGTCCGCGGCGAAAGCAGCAGCAGCGGCGGCGTAGCAAAGGGTCGCGTCATGGTCGGAGGTGGGGTCCACAGGTCCAGCGACACACACAAGCCGCCAATTGAAGATCTTCCGAGAGATTCGGGCAGGGAGTGATGGTTGAGCCGGGTGGAAGGTCGGCGGTAGCGCCAAAGCGTTTGACCAAATGACCGCAGAGGGCGAAAGGAATAGGAAGTCGCCATGTGGGCCCTACCAGGTCAAATTGGTCAACATCCGAGTCAAACTCTCTATTACGGTTTAAACTAATCTATGGATTTTTCCAGGATTTTTAGAGCAATTTAACATATTTAGGCTTATGTGATTATGTGTATACATATATATATATATATACATATATATATATATATATATATATATATATGTGTGTGTATGGATGTTTTACTTAATATGAAAATATATTCCCAATTTAAGGTCCATTAGAATCTTATATTTCAACAATTTCTTAAATAGTGCTATAAATTATAAATTCTTATGCAAGGGTTTATTAATTAGCTATTTAGTGCTTTATTCAAACAAAAATCATCAATTTCAAATGGCTTCTAAAGTCTAGAAATGTGTGTTTGTCACATAGAAATTTTACGGAAACGCTATAGCTTATACAATGGTACGTAAGTGTTTTCAAAATATTATCATAACTTTGGAACATTATAATTACGTATATACTTTAATGCAGATTAATACATGATTTAGTTTTAAAATGATAAAAACATATATAAATTAACCTTAATTAATTTTGATAGATAAAAATAAACTGATAATTTCTAAAATTTGTTAAAAATAATAAAATAAACATTTATTAAAGGATTTAGTTTATTTTCTATATTCCCAATTAAAAGGAATATTTGCCACATATGTGTAACAGTTAAATTTCATGTGGAATAATAATTTTCAGAAATTTATAAAAAGGAGTAAAATAGAGTATACACAAATTCCAATTTAAAATACCATCATCATATCTATGCATATCCATGTGCATGCATTATTTTATTTTATTTTATTTTATTTATTATTTTTAAATATGTGTTATTTGCCATCGTTAGATACGACCGGACCCATGCCCGGAGCTGAAACTCACGAAGGGCAGGAGTTCGACCACAGTCAAGGCAAGTTACTGTTGACATCTCCCCTAATTTCCTTTGACCATATCAATACCTAGTTTTACAAATGCTTTGTTAGAAATTTAATAAACCTGCATGGCTATGTTGATTAATCACTATCATATTGGTAGGGAAATTAGTTAATAACCTAACACACTTTAATTATGTTATTAATCCTGACCCTTGTAAACCTTAGGATAATTAATCCATGATTACCTGCCAACCTTTGATTAGCTTAATTAACTTTGCTTACTCATGCTACTAGTCAATAGTTATCGCACAATGAACACCCACCCCGATTTAATACTGCTTTAATTCAAAGTATCTCCTGCTTGTAAAGTGCTTGTTTCATTAGCGAGCAGTGGTGCTCTTGTGGGTTAAATGTTAGTGCCGTGGCGGGTATGTCACCGGGGTTTTTCGAAATGTTTATAAAACTTGATTGGGGTGGACGGATTGTTTGGTCGGTGCAAGAAGCACGAGAATCGGGTCCAGCAGGGAACCACCCCGGTCATAGGACCGATACCTTGTGGTTGTCAAAACTAAGTTTAACAGTGCGACCATGAGTGCTTGTATGGGCAAGCCCTAGCTGAGTACCTTTCGAACTCTTGGTTTGGACATCCCGTGTGGTGGAGTAGGCGCGACGCATTCACCAATCTACCAGGCTCAAGAGGGGGCTTCAGCCAACTGGAGATACCAGCGCTGCGGTGGAAACCTTAGAGGGGATGCCAGCCAAGAGCTAGACTGTTAAAGGCTTTGTCATGATGACCTCCGACGGGAAGGAGTCATGTCTCATGGGTAAAGCGTGCGACCTCTGCAGAGCATAAAACTTTCTAGAAAGCCGTGCCCACGGTCAAGGGCGGACGACGGTGGGTTGATCACAATGATAGTTTTCTTCCCTCTCTTTCTCAGTGTTTTAAAGAAGAAAACCGGCAGGTGCCATGTTTTGGTTTTGGGAGCCTACGGTGGTTAGCCGTGAGGAGATGACTTCGGTGGTCTAGCCGACGTGTGGTATTATGCATACGGTGGTTAGCCGTCGAGAGTTATTGGTCCTTCGGTGGATTAGCCGTAAGGAAAATGTTTTTGATTAAAACCACGATTTGTATCGTGAGCCAGCCTTTGGGCATGAGTACAGTGGGGCGGATGATTTAAATGTTTTGTCAATCAATTTGATCACTCACTTCTTCCCTAAACTGCTTTAAAAACCTTAGGCAAACTATTTTAAAACTTACTTTCCGCAACTGAACCCTACCGATCCTTTGTCTAGACCATACATATACATGTGTCAATTGACTTGCGAGTATTTTTACCAATACTCACCGTCGCTTTTCATGGGTCTGCAGATTCCGACGCCAAGCAGTCCAGTTACCGATGCGACCCAAGATGGAGACCCCAAAGCCCACGCCTTCACCGACGGTTCAGGACGGGAGTATGCCGACGCCTAGGATTATGCGTTCCTTCGGCACCTCGTGGGGAGTGTTTCAGTTTTCCACTTTTTGAGTTTCAGCTTGTAATATAAAACTTCCGCTTTTGTAAGGCCTTCGAGCCGAACATATGTAATAACGCCACGAGGCGACTCGATGTAAATTGATGTAAATTAATCGACTTGGTTATGATCCAAAATCTGTTGTCGTGTGTGCTAACCATCGATCCAGGATTAGCATGTAAAGCACAAAGTGGGACCTCACCTCCGCTAGGAGGGTCCCGACCGCCCTCCGCCTCTTCGATCAATGGCGCCTTCCTCGCCTCTTCTGTTCCTCTAACTCCACCCCACCACCATCACCGATGCTGCTGGTCTGCCTCCGCCGCCGCTGCCTTCCGAGGACGAGAGTCCCCGAAGCGATTCGTCATAACCACCGAGGAAGGAGTCCGTCTTCTACCCGGCGGAGTTGTCGTCGTCGCGGAGGAGGAGGACGACGACGACGACGACGGCTCCGACGATGGCGCCGACGCCGACGACGAGGAGGAGGACGATTTACTTAAGACGATTTATTAGTTATTAATAATAGAAATTAATTATTAGTTAATTAGTTAATTAATATATTATTAGAAATTAGCTTTTAGCATCTTTTGTGGTAACCTGTGGGACATTGTACAGGGTATCATTATTTGTAAATTATTATAATGGTATAATATATGTACATTTTCTATAATATATATTGTTTTTTGACCCATAAGATTTGTCCTCACATTTTTTGAGCCTATTACTATTTTTCTACAAATTTTTATACAATTATTCACAAATACATTCATGTACCATAAATTAAAAATCAAAAGTATAAAACATTCTGTATAAACTATAAATTCTGATATTAAAGAAAATCAAATTGGAAGTTGCTGTAATACATCGGGACTTCTCGCTTTCGAATTTATATAATGAGGGAATCTGTCCCGGTTGGTGTCATACACCGGGACGAACATCACATCAGTCCCGGTTGGTGTATTACACCGGATCGCTTATTCATATCGTTCGGTTGGTGTAACAAACCGATGAATGCTCATTTAGTCCCGACAGTTACACCAAAAATAAAAGAATCTGTTGGCAATGAAGTGAGCTCGAACCCGTGATCGCACCGGGGAGCCTGCGCTCAAGCGCACGCTGCTAGATAGGGAAGAGGAGGGGGTTTTGATCGGTTCTTCACGGCACGAATCTTTTTTGTACCCTTCTTAGGAGATACGGATCAGCTCACTGACATGTGGGCCCATCTCTGGTGGGTCCCACATGTCATTAGTACTAATTTGCCATTAATTTCTCGAAAATTATAGAAAACTGTTGGGAGCCTTGAAACCTCTTTTATTTTTCAAATTTTATTATAAATTTTCACCTTTTATATAAATTCAATTATTGATTCATTGCTTACTAACAAATAATAACTCATACTTATTCCACACTAAAATGATTTTCAAAAAATAAAATAAATTAAAAATTCATATATTCTTTACATTATTATTTTTCAACAAATCATACTTATTAATACGGATTTTCACCTTGTTATATAAATTCAGCTGTTGCTTCCTTGCTTAATAAAAAATCATAATTCATACACGGGTTTATATAACACGGTTCGACTTATTTGCTAACATACTTTGTTTTTACAAGTGATCCTTCATTATGATCGTGTCGCATATAGGGGATTTCTATATCATTCAAGATAGTAATGTCTACGCCCACCATAAAAGGAGGTAGCTCGTCGAATCGATTGTACTCTTCTTCATCTCGTGACGCCTCAACTCCGACGATCCTTCTATTACCGGAAGAACCACGGGCGCATTGGTCGATCGCTAGTCTTCGCTTCGCTTGTTATCTTTGTAGGCTTGTCCTTCGCTTCTTGCTTTTAGTAGGTCGTCCTTCGCTTTTAGGTTTCTTTGTTCATGTACACCACGAGAATACTGTGTTACATCATTTGCGAGCACGAACGGTTCATCCCTATAGGCCACTTGCTTGAGGTCCACGGTTGTCATACCATACTAAATCGATCTCAACGGTACATCAATTTGACCCATTGGCACCAAACAGAGGGATTTTAAAGGTCCATACTGAGCTCCCAGATATCTTCTATGTAACCATAGTAGGTGTCCATCTTTCCATTTTTGTCCAAGGCATCTATACGGACGCCACTGTTTTGGTTGGTGCTCTTGCTATCCTGGGCAGTCGTGTAAAATGTGTACCCATTTATCTCATACCTATGAAATGATACGATTGTCATGGATGGTCCCCGAGGCAAGAGTTTCAACTGTTCATTGTCTGTCTGAGAGCCCATCAGTTTCTTTTGTAACCAACCACCGAAACGATCCATTTGCTCTAGTACAATCCACTTTTCTGACTTCTCTAGGTACTGGTCGCGTAGAATCATCTCATGTTCATGGATAAACTCAGCCACTACTGTTGCTTGTTTCAAGACTGTGAAATGTGCTTGTTTAAATGTGCATGAAACAGGAACGCCAATCGGATTTAGCTCATCAATGTAGTCGACACAAAACTCAATCACTTCCTCTGTGCCAACACCCTGTGCAATGCAGCCTTCTGGACGAGACCGGTTCCGAACATATTTCTTTAGGACACCCATGTACCTCTCGAAAGGGAACATACTATGCAGGAACACGGGTCCGAAAATTTCTATCTGCAGCTTAGATAAATTCCATGGTTCGATGACCTTCTGCGACACCGCGTTGAAGAACGAGCACAGCTTTACGATTGTCCCTCGTACCCAGTCGGGCAGAATACCTCTCAGCGCCACTGGGAGCAACTGTGTCATCAACATGTGACAGTCATGTGATTTTAGGTGTACTATCTTATTCTCTTTCGTGTTGATCAGTCTCCTTATGTTCGAGGAGTATCCAGAAGACACCTTCACACTGTTCACGAACATAATCATGTTTTTTTTCTCTTCCTTGCTCAAAGTGTAGCTCGCAGGGTGGAGGTAATGTTGTCCTTTCGCTCTCTTTTCTGGATGTAGGTCGTTCCTGAGTCCCAGTAGATGCAGGTCCTTTCGTACTTGAAGTGTATCTTTTGATTTACCGTACATATCTAGGAAGCCTAGCAGGTTCACGCAGACATTCTTCATGATATGCATGAAGTCCAGTGAGTGGCGAACCTCTAAGCCTTTCCAGTAAGGTAAATCCCAAAATATTGACTTCTTCTTCCAAATGGGCTTCGTATGACCTTGTTCAACAGATGATTTGCTACCAGGACCCTTTCCAAATACTACATTCAGATCCTTTACAAGAGAAAATACAAGTGTCCCATCTGCGATGCAGGGCTTTACGCTTTCTTCGTCCCATCGAAATTTCACCCTTCCGTCAGAACGGGTGCTTCAAATGGAGGAACCTACGGTGGCCCATATACACGACCTTTCGGAGTTTTTCAGATACTTGTTGTTCAGATCCTCTAAGCAATCGGATGCGTGCTTTATATCCTTTGATAGATAGGCCTGACAGGTTAGCAAGTGCAGGCCAGTCGTTGATGGTTACGAATAGCAATACACGTAGGGTGAAGTGCTCTCTTTTGTACTCATCCCATATACGTACACCATCGGTCCACAGCATTAGCAGATCTTCCACCAACGGTTTGAGGTACACGTCGATGTCGTTTCCAGGTTGCTTCGGCCCTTGGATAAGCAACGGCATCATAATATACTTTCGCTTCATACATAGCCAAGGAGGAAGGTTGTAGATACATAGAGTCACGGGCCAAGTGCTGTGACTGCTGCTCATCTCGCCGAACGGGTTCATCCCATCCGTACTCAACCCAAGCCTTATGTTTCTTGCATCCTCAGCAAAGTCCGGGTATTTTCTATCGACTTTCCTCCACTGGGAGCCATCAGCGGGGTGCCTTAGCCTTCCGTCGTCCTTATAATCTTCTTTGTGCCAGTGCATCATCTGGGCATGCGCTTTGCTCGCAAATGAACGCTTCAACCGGGGATTATAGGGAAATACCAGACCATCTTAACGGGGGGTCTCTTCTTCTGACGCTGCCTTTCTTCCTCGCCTCGGTCATCATGCCTAGTTTTATACCTCGAAGTTCTGCACACTGGACAAGCTTCCAAATACTCGTACTCATTGCGATACAGGATACAATCGTTCCGGCATGCATGTATCTTTTTTACCTTCAACCAACCCCAAAGGGCAGACAACTTGCTTGGCGTCGTACGTAGTTTTAGGCAGCTGTTACCCTCTAGAAGCAGCTTCTTTATAAGGCATAACAACTCGTCGAATCCCTTATCAGACAATCCATTAGTCGCCTTCCACTGCATGAGTTCTAGCATGGTACGCAATTTTTTGTGACCCTGTCGGCAGTTTGGGTACAATAGTGTTATGTGGTCCTCCCATAGGCGCTGGAACTTTTCGTAATGTATTTCATCGGTGTATTCTCCCTCTCCATCAAGCAGCATTTGTTCTAGGTCATCATCGCCAAACTCCCCCAATGTATCTTCGAAAGAACCGTGTTGAACAGCATCGGGGATATTGTTGTCCCCCTGATCTTCTTCTTCTTCACCATCTTCTCGTATAGTCTTTTCTTCATCATGCTTGGTCCAACAAGTATAGTTTGGCATTAAATCTCTTGAGAGCAAATGGAAGTGTAGGTAGCTGGATTTTGGCCACTCTTTCTCATTCTTGCAGTCTATGTATGGACAACATATGTAGCCTGACTTTGTGTATGCATCGGCCGCACAAAGAAAAGCTTGCAAACCCTACAAGAACTCCGGGGTGCGTCGGTCCTTGTACATCCATCGCCGGTCCATCTACATTATGTTACATCAAGTCAGCTATTAGCTCATTTTCCAATAATGAATTTTTTAACATTTCGCAAATTTCAAATTAAACCAATATTAAATTTATTTGAAAATTCTTCATCGATCGATGGAACCAAAACCTAAATTTGAGCTAGATCCACACCTAACAAGAAAGACTTGGTAGATCAAAGTCTAGATTCAAAATTCTTCATCGATCGATGGAACCAAAGCTAAATTTGAGCTAGATCCACACCTAACAAGAAAGACTTGGTAGATCAAAGTCTAGATTCAAAATTCTTCATCGATCGATGGAACCAAACCTAATTTTGAGCTAGATCCACACCTAACAATAAAGACTTGGTAGATCAAAGTCTAGATTCAAAATTCTTCATCGATCGATGGAACCAAAACCTAAATTTGAGTTAGATCCACACATTCAACGCGAGCTACATCTAATCCAAGCAAATTCCGAACTTACACAACAAGTTATTGCGACCTACATGAAAAGATCGAGCTAGCTCTCTACATTCATAATCTTTCATCAATCATGAGAAAAGCTCAAATTTTCTTCACATTTCAAGCAAAGAAGAAGCTCCATTTTACACCAAATGTAGTGAGAAACGATGTTACTAATCTTGGTTAACTTGGCTAGGAGTAAAATGACCAAAATTTTGGCAGCACCTCCCCCTTTCTTGAAGCACTTGGCCGGTGCTACACTGTTCTTGATCGATCATGAGAAAAGGTCAAATTTTCTTCACATTTCAAGCAAAGAAGAAGCTACATTTTACACCAAATGTAGTGAGGAACTATGTTACTAACCTTGGTTAACTTGGCTGGGAGTAAAATAACCAAATTTTGGCAGCACCTCCCCCTTTCTTGAAGCTCTTGGCCGGTGCTGCACTGTTCTTGATCGATCATGAGAAAAGATCAAATTTTCTTTACATTTTAAGCAAAGAAGAAACTCCATTTTACACCAAATGTAGTGAGAAACGATGTTACTAACCTTGGTTAACTTGGCTGGGAGTAAAATGACCAAAATTTTGGCAGCACCCCTTCCTCTTTCTCGAAGCTCTTGGCCGGCGATGTTCTTGATCTGGCAGAGTGTGGGGAGGAGGCGGGGAAGAGGACGGTTCAAATAAGGCTGCTTAGTACCGGTTTAAGATACCAGCCTGTACTGATGCTGTAACATTGGTCCCGGTTCTTGTAACCAACCGGTATTAACCAGGCCGAGTTCCGGTTGGTGTGACCAACCGGTACTGATGTTAGCGAATCAGTACCGGTTGGTTTCTTCAGCCGGTCCATGTTATGGAAGGCCAAATCTGTCCGGGGGGTTGCTGTACCGGCCCATGTTATGAACCGGTACTGGTGGGGCACCCAGATCACCATTTCAATGCAAATCGGCATTTGCACATATATATCACCAATTCTTTGCACAAATCACCATTTCAAATTGAAGAAAAAGACTTAACACCGAACCATAACTCATTTGATGAACATTTGCACAGATCACCAATTCATTGCACAGATCACCATTTCACATATTCATATTTGTACTCATTTGTTGATGAACATTTTTGCATATATCAACAATTCATTTCACAGATCACCATTTCACCATAACTCATTTCATGAACATTTGCACAGATCACCAATTCATTGCACAGATCACCATTTCACAGATTTATACTTGTACTCATTTGTTGATAAACATTTTTGCACATATCAACAATTCATCGCACAGATCACCATTTCACCATAACTCATTTCATGAACATTTGCACAGATCCCATTAATTCCATCACAAAATAGTTCATCACATACATACCTAATTAAACACTGATCCCATTAATTCCATCACAAAATAGTTCATCACATACATACATAATTAGTTACTGATCCCATTAATTCCATCACAAAATAGTTCATCACATACATACATAATTAAACTACATACATATATAATAACTAAACTATATACATAATTAAACAACATCAACTATATTTTAGTCATCCTCCTCCACCATCAGCGCCTCCCAGTCGATTTCGTCATCGCCGGGCAGAGGACGAGGCGCAGGGGGGAGGACGAGGCGGCGCACGCGGCGTGGGATCCCCACCTCCATGTGTATCTGATCCTGGAAGCTTGGCGGTGGCAACAGCGGCGGCAGCAGTGACCCTAGTTCCTCCCAGCTGCGAGGTCGATATGGTGGCTCCCAGTAGACTGGGCGTCGATGGGCGAAGGCCGTCCATGCCTCCTCCAGGTTGGTGCCGGAGGTTGCGGCGGAGGTGAGCGGGGCGGCACGGGCGGTTGCGGTGGAGGAGGTGGACTGGCCTGCTCTGGCGGTGGAGGAGGTGGATGGGCCTGCGCTGGCGGCGGGAGGTTGCAGCGGAGGATGGGGATTGCAAGTCAACCTGCAGGTCTTGAGGCGGCGAACCATAGCGGAGGGGATGCGGTGCGGCTGGTAGCGGTGGCAGAGGAGAGAAGGGGATCGAAATGGTGCGGTACTGTTCTCCATGTTGATGGAGGGGGAAAATATATGGGAGGGGAAGATAGAAGGTCGGATCCATTAAACACACGACAAATTCCAATGCAGTCAAATGTGATTAAACACAAAGCAAATTCCAATGCAAAACTGTAAAATCCAATGCGAAATCAATAAAAACAAGTTATAATGAACGGAAGAAAAACCAAGAAACTGCAAAAGTTTAGGAACTGAAGAAAACCAGGGATGAACTGAAGCCGAGGTAGGAGCTAGGAAGAAGAAGAGTGTGGGCTAGCCGCTAGCCGAGTAGGCAGGGTTCAAATTAATACCGGTTGGTTGCACCAACCTGTACTGATGCTAGAGCATCAGTACAGGTTGGTGTAACCAACCGGTACTAAGCAGACCTCGGGCCAGCTAGCCTTCTTAGTACCGGTTGGTTACACCAACCTGTACTGATATTTAGAGCATCAGTACAGGTTGGTGTAAACAACCGGTACTAAGCAGACCCCTGACCAGCTAGCCCGCTTAGTACCGGTTGGTTACACCAACCGGCATGGATGTTAGAACATTAGTACCGGTTGGTGTCTTCAGCCCGCATCGATGTTCCTCGCATCGAAGAGACCGTTGAACCGGGACCGATGTAACTGTCAGTCCCGGTTCATGCATAACCGGTACTGATGTGCCGGTATGAAAGGTTATTTCTGTAGTAGTGCCTCTGTCTCCTCTGTCTCCTCATCTCTTCATCTTCCTCCATCGATGGCAGTGACATGCCCATCTCTCCTCCCCTCCCTTGCCTCCTCCCTCTTCCCCGATGACTAGTGGGTGGCGAACCTAAGCTTCGGGCAGAGACAGCCAGCCGCACCTTCGTCTTCCTTTCCCTACCTCTTCTATCTTGGCTGACAATGGTGAGGATGGTGGTGGTGCTTTGGGTGGTGGAGGTGCATGGCGGCGAGAGAGTTAGCCACCGTCAGCGGTGTAGCAGGGAAGAAGATGCAGCTGGGAAGGGGAGAGGAGGTGGGGGCAGTCGGAAAAAATATTGAGGGAGAAGGGTGAGAGATGCATATGTGGCACATTAGAAAAAAAAAATAAAAATCCCATGCGTCCACCACGTAAAAGCATAAACTTGCCAGTTCAACTTCCATCGAGCCTTATATGGAGGTCTTCTGTTGGCGAAGATTGACTCCGGAGTACCGAACTTAATTGAGCCTAGCACCTGGCGTGTCGCCGGCAAGGAGGTCCTTCCCCCCTCTCTCTAGGCACAACTAGGATAAGATCCTTCCATCGCCAACCAGCAGGAGGGCACACCGGTAACCCAGAACCAACTAGGGTTTTGGGGCAGGCTAACCTAGAACTAACCAGGGTTTTAACACACTGGCTAACCTAGAACCAACCAGTATTTTGGAACCGACTAACCTAGAACCAAACAAAGTTCGCCGCCAAGTTATCCTCCCTCCATGGAACCTCCGTCAAGTTCAAGCATCAAAGGTCGCCCGAAGTCTATCCGCAAACCACCTTTGTGGCCATGTGTCCGAATCCATCCGCTCGCACGTCATCCTTGCCCCCCGGATGAAGCCTATCCCTGGGGCTTGGCCACAACACCCGACGTCGGCTACAAATTCTCCGGATCACCTGGAACACAAGGCAACAACCAAACAAACTGTCATGTAGCACCGAACTATCCAATTGCAACATATGCACACATACAATCAATGCAATGGGCAAAGGCACCACCACAAACACTCACTAAAACCTGAGAAAGCAAACCCAAACCAAAAGCGCTCACAAACCCTTGACCAAACCCAGTCCGATCCAAACCAAAGGCGCTCACAAACCGACAACTAAACCTAGTTCGGTCCTGGTCAAAACCTGACCGACACGCTTCCAATGCGACGAGGAGTTCAACTCCCGTGCACAACCTCCACCAAGGGCGCTCACACTCGTGCACGTACTCTCAAATCAAACCCAAGTTGCACCCAAATGACATGAACCAAAACAAAGTTTAATTCATCCAAAGAGCACAAGCCTCAACCGTACGTGTTGACACCCAAAAATGGCCCGGAAAGATGACTGTGCTACCAATCGGATTAGTGCATAAAATCGGCTTCCAGATGGTTCTAAATTGTTCGAGTGAAGATTCAAGAAAGCCCGGCAAAGGAGATGATGTACTTTGTGGCGCGTCGGATTGGATATAGACTCGGACCTTCATCTATAATTAGGCATAGTTTACTTGTTTAACAAATCTATAAGTTAAGCAAGTTTAGATATATGTTGGTTTACTAGGAAACTAAGAGTTTGAGTCAGAGTCTGTTACGTCAATATCCCCTAGTATAAATCAGAGTTTACTTGTTTATCAAATCTATAAGTTTAGACTGATGCCTCTAGGTATCAGTACCGGTTTATATAACCGGTACTAGAGATGGTATGAAGATTAAAAATATGTTAGGTATTTATTGCGAGCACCAGGACTCGGACTCGAACTCGAACTCGTGACCTCTTGCTTCCCACCCCCACGCTTTTAGCCAACCTACCCACTATCGCATACTAGTATAGAGAGAATATGCATTCCTCTTGACATTTCCAGAATCGAGGCTTTAGTGCAGGTTCAAAACACGAACCGGTACTAAAGACCGCTCGCCGGTACCGGTTTGTAAGAGACCCCCTGCACCACTAGTACAGGTTCGTTTAACAAACCAGTACTGGGGAGTGGCCGGTACTAAAAGGCAAGTACTACCTTGTAGTTGTTGAATCGGTACTGATGTTATATCAATATGGGTTCATAATTAACCATCGAAAACCAGTACCAATGTGTCGGTACTGATAAGCAGTTCTCTAGTAGTGCAAACAAAGAGGAGCCAAAAAATTGAGCCAACTAAATCAGAGCCAAAAAGACGATCAAACAAATGCGATAAAAAAATTCGAGCCACCAATAAATCCAAGCGAAAAATACGTATAAAACTCTCCATCCCACGTATAAAACATTATTATAGAAAACATTAATAAAGTTTGCTGCACCAAAAAAATAACACTCAGTATAAAACGTTATATGAAACAAGGTTGTACCAAGATTAAATGGAATTAATGGTGTGGCACGGACCGCACGGTTGATCAAAAAGCAACAAAACATACGTGGGAGCATAAATAATTACATCGCTGTATCTGCCAGGATGAAGGGAACGCTTCCATATAGTATATCTGCCATATAGTATCCTTAGCGGTTCGTAAATATAACCGCCACGATATGCGGTTCTCTATTATAGACGCCACATATATGCATCGGTGGGTATGTATGAGAGTGGTTTCTTTAATTTATTGAGGAATTAAGTACCTATTTGGTCCTTGAACTCTAAAACCAGTTTTGGTTGGTCCCTAAATTATCGAAACTGGGCAGAGATGGTCCTTTGACCAGTTTGACGGGTGTGGACGGCGATTTTGGTCTACGTGGCGGCGAGCGTGGCACGTTGACGTGAGTCGTGACTGACGTGGCTGCCACATAAGACTTCCACGTCACTCCCCCCTCTCTCTCTCCCTGACTCCCCACCGTCTCCCCTCTCCGGACGTGTCCGGTCACCACCGGACAACGCTCGGAGACGCTCACCGGAGGTCACCACCGGACAGCGTTCGGAGACACTCACCGGATGCGTCCGGTCACTACCGAACAGCGTCTGAAGCTGGAGAAGACGAGGGATCCAGCGGCGAGCTCATCCACCCCGCCGTTCAACTCCCACCGCTGCCCCTACCGCTGCCCTCCCCGTCCCAAGCTCGTCCTCCCATCTCCCTGCGCCCCATCGCCCGTCGTTGTCCTCGCTAATTAGCTTACTAGTGCCCCAGTGGTCCGGCGACCCTACGGAGGAGGCAGGGGAGAGAAGGAGGCGATGGCCTACGAAGGAGGCTGGAAGCATGGACGGGAAGAGGCGGCTGCCGGCGGGAGGAAGAGAGAGGAGGTTGGAGGCGTGGACGGGGAAGAGACAGCTGCTGGAGGGAGATGGCGGGAGGTGGCGCAGGGCGGCGTGGGAGAGGACGAGGCGAGGAGGACGGGGGAGGCCGGGGACGGCGGAGCGGTGGCGGAGCCCACCGGCGATGGTCGTCTCGCCCCCTCCCGCGCCGCCCCACCACCTCCCTAGCCTCCTGCCACCTCTGCCACCGGTGGATGCCACCACATCTGCCTCCGTCATCCCCGGCCTTTGCCTTAGCCCAGCCCCTCATCTCCTTCCTCCCTGGCGACTCCTCGCCCCACGCCAGCCTTGGCCCTGCTTCGATGCCGCCGAGGGTTGGTTCACCGGATTTGCCCCTCGGCCTCCTGTAGGTGGATTTCAGGGAAGGCGTCGCCGACGACCTCGGGCAGGGGATGACGCTGTTGTCGCCGTCGGCCACTTCCTCCCCTCCTTCGCTAGACGTTTCCTTCTCTCCTGGCCGCCTCCGTTGCCGTCTCGCCCCTTCCCTCGCCGCATCCTCCTCGTCGGCCGCGCGCCTTCAACCTCCATCCTTCCTCACAGGTCGCTGCTGTACGCCACCTTTGTCGCCAGCCGCTTCCTCCCTCCTCCGCCCCATCCTCCCCACCGGCTGAGCCTCCAGTCGTAGAGACTGAGGAGATGAGAGTGGAGAGAGATGAGACGATGGAGAGAAGAGAGAGATGAAAGTGGAGAGAGTGAGGAGAGAGATGAGAGTGGAGAGAGGAGTTGGGGCGAGTGGATCCGACCTTGCATGCCCTCAACTCCTCGATGCTCTCTCATATGATTCAACTCTTGGCTGCCCTCTCCTCATATGGATTGAGAAATGTGAAGAGGAGAAATGGGGAAGTTGCCTCCTGTCAGTTGCAAAGCACGGATCCCTCCGTACTCTGCCTCTAGTTTACGAAAATGAGATTTTTAACAATCGATCCAACCATCTATCTTGTTCATCTCATTGAAATGTAGCTACCGGCCAAGTTTCGTATTTTTTTGAATTTGTTTACTATTTGTTTTGTATATTTGAAATTCAACGATCTAATTAGTTGTGGGACGTCCAAAAAGGCTGGTTTTCAAAAATACAAAACAAATAGTAAACAAATTTAAAAAAATACGACACTTGACCGGTAGCTATATTTCAATGAGATGAACAAGATGGACGGTTGAATCGGTTGTTAAAAATCTCATTTTCATAAATTAGAGGCAGAGTACGAAGGGGTCCGTGCTTTAAAAGCACGGTAGCCTAACACACACTCTCTATATATAATAGATAGATAGATAAATACATAACAGTTAGAATAAGTGATAAAAAAAAAACCAGTTACAATACACCCAAATTCGTTGAGCATGTCAAACACGACACGCATGACAGCACATTACTGGTGAATACACGGAGTGCAATGTACTGTAGTGGACGGCATGCTGCGGGTAAGCTAGGCAGCTTATTAACTCGCACTTACACACATAGCAACCACGTACATACGAAGCAAAGTAATTAAACAAGAGCACACGCATGGAGAAATGTATAACTAACAAATCAGGACGAGCGAGCAGAATTCAGATGCTTCAGTTGCACTTTTGCTTGAGCCTGTGATCCGCCGTCAATACCGATTACCGAAGCAAGCCTGCAGCTTTGCTGAAACAGATGTATATATGGATTATACTATACTCTTGGAGCTGAAGCAGCGACCGCAGTACCAGCCCCTTGTTGTTGATGGTAAGGATTGTGCTCGAAAACAGGATGGTTGGAGTGCTCTTCAATCTCTTTCCTGAGCAGCTCTAACTGATTTGTGTTGCAGTCGCCATTGAGCTCAAGCTTCAACAGCCTGGGGAGGTGGCTCACTCCAGAAAGGGTCTCAATACTGGCAAAAGACCAGACAATCGTCTCGAGTTTTGGAGCTGCTCCATCTCCAGCATTGAAATTGATCTTGGTGATGTCGCTGCCCTTGACGACCAGAGCCCTGAGATGCTGGAATTCTTCCTCCTTGAAGCTGAGTTCGCCTTGGGTGTATGACTTGTGCCCAAGCCTGAGGCATCGCAGGGTTCTAAGCTGGCCAAGGATGCGTATGGCATCTTCCTCTAGGTAAGTCTCTCTCAGTGTTACCTTGGTAAGTTGGCCCGCGTCTGCAACCCAGGCAGGAAGCCCACTGGTGATGCCACTGATGTTTAGACTCGCAAGAAGTTTTGGAGGTGAGGCTAATGCAGATGTAGCCCCCAGATCTGCATCACGAGAACTCTCACTTCTGGTCGGTTGCTTGATCCGAATAGACAAGGACTGGAGGCAACAGTGCAGTTTTTCAATCTGCTGGAACAGATGACCCAAGCAGTCTATATTACCATGGAGAACAACGCCGAGTTTCCTCAGCTGCAGCAACTGGCCAACATCAGTTAGATGATCAACACCGTGGGAAACTTCAACACGTGACAGTATCTCCAGTTTTTTCATTCTTCGTGTGCCACCTGTAAGACGCACTGTTGCAAATGTCTCCTCGAATCTATGAGAGTCCTTCTTAGGGAAGTGTGTGTGGCCGGCAAGCATCGGAAGCTCGACAGTTTTCGTGGCGAACGCCCTTACCGCTGTTTGCTGGATGTCCAATGTCTCCAAGCCTCGTAGCCTTTCAATTTGTTTCGGCAGTTCAGTAACATCTGTGCTCCTGAGGCTCAAGTACTTTTTTTTTTTTTGAGATGCTCAAGTACTTGAGCAGAAGAATCTCACAGATACTCTTCAGATGCTTCTTTTTCAAGCCTTTGCAACCTTCTAGATCGAGCACTTTCAGTCAGGGGCGGAGCCAAGGCCCGGCGACCCCGGGTATGTGCCCAGGCTCCTAGTCTATAAGCAATGTACATATACCCCATATTTAGAGTATCCACACCAGGAGCTCTATCCCTATTTTATTTCTATTCTACTCTATTTTCTCTCTCTTTCATCCTAAAATTTATTCACACTTTATACTACATCCTAAAAGATTTCTTCCATCCACCAGATACCATATCTGTAAAACTCTATTTCTACACTATTATAGAATTTCTACTATGAATGCTTTTATTGGTATATACATGCTAAAGTCCGAGCATTAACAGTCTAATATGTAATCCAAAACCACTGTGCCCAGGCTCTCAAAAGTCCTGGCTCCGCCACTGCTTTCAGTATCTTCCATTTAGAAGACGTGGCCACAGACCAAAGAAAATCTAGGGTGCTAGCACTTCTGGTCGCGTCCAGGGAATAATTACTGGGGTGGGAGGACACTTCAAGTCCTCTTCTGTTGTCAACAGAAAGGTGGTGAGCCACGTCAGCTGGTAATGTTATGTCCACAAAATTTACATCTGTAGCAACCCTTGCGATGAACTCGCGAACTTGATGACGTACTATATATGCAGCTCTTTGTGTAGCCCACAGCGCTTATCTCACGAGGAGAAAGAAACAGCCGACTGACGAGCACATCAAAGCAGTGCTCAGCTCCATTGGTCGTATTCCTTCCATCGTCTGCACCCTCGGTGTGGTATGCATTAGTAGCTATGAGGCCCTCGGCAATCCATCTTCTGGCAATGGCTTTTCTGCTGATGATGTGGTCTCTAGGGAAGATGGAGAGATACAACAAGCAGGGCCGATACTTGCTAGGCAACTCTCTGTACACTACTAGAAAACTGACCTTTCATATCGGCACATCAGTACCAATTGGATTGGAACCGGTACTGATAATGTCATCAGTACCGGTTCATTGGGTACAGGGTAGTAGTCCCGGTTGAAGCCATGAACCGGTACTGATGCTCTCGCATTAGTCCCGGTTCGTGATACGAACTAGTACCAAAGGCACGACATAAATTAGTCCCGGTTTGTAACACGAACCGGTATTGATGCCCTCTCATTAGTACTAGTTCGTGTTACGAACCGGTACTGATGCCTCGTTTTAAGAAAGTTCAAAAGGAATGCATATTCTATCTATATCAGTACGCGATGGTGGGTGGGTTGGTTAAAAGGGTGAGGCTAGAGTCACAACTCACGAGGTTATGGGTTCGAGTCCCGTTTCTTCCATACATTCTCGATATTTTTAAACATTTCCCAGTCAGCGTCGGTGTAGACCTGAGATCACCAGACGTGGAGCGACGCAGGAGAAGTCTAAGAGCGAGAGTGCCCTGTAGGTACCGCAGGATGCGCTTCAGAGCAGAAAAGTGAGGCTCTCGTGGATCATACATGAACAGGCAGACTTGCTGAACCGCATATGTGATGTCCAGACGGGTGAAGGTTAGATACTGTAGAGCTCCTGCCAAGCTGCGACAGAGAGTAGCATCTGTCACTAGGGATCCTTCTGCGGAGAGCTTGGAACTGGTATCAACTGGGGTGGCACAGGGCTTGCAGTCACTCATGCCCGCACGATCTAGGACATCGATGATGTACTGGCGCTAAGAGAGAAGAAGACCTCCAGACTATGGGTACACAGAGACTCCAAGGAAATGGTGTAAAGGACCAAGATCCTTGAGAGAGAACCCACGCTCCAAAGCAGTGATAGTGCGCCTGAGGAGATCATCTGAAGATGCAGTCAGCACAATACCATCCACGTAGAACAGTAGGTAGGCTGTCTCGGTACCCCGGTGGTAGATAAAGAGAGAAGTGTCTGCTTTTGCCTCAACAAAACCAAGTGAGAGGAGATGGGAGGCAATCGTGCTGTACCAAGCTCGCGGCGCTTGCTTAAGACCATATAGTGACTTATTGAGTAGACAGACGTGGTCTGGGCAAGAAGGATCCACAAAACCTGACGGTTGGGCGCAGTAGGCGGTCTCTGTGAGCACACCATGGAGGAAGGCGTTGTTGACGTCGAGCTGACGAATGGACCAACCTCTAGAGATAGCCAGCGAGAGGACTGTTCGGATGGTGGCTGGATTGACAACTGGACTGAACGTCTCATCAAAGTCGACACCTGGCCGCTGAATGAAGCCACAGAGAACCCAACGGGCTTTGTATCTGTCAAGAGAGCCATCTGCATTTAGCTTGTACTTGAAGATCCACTTGCCAGTGACCACGTTGGCACCAGCCGGTCGCAGGACAAGAGCCCATGTGTTGTTCGCACGAAGGGCCTCGAACTCTCTGGTCTTCGCTTCGCGCTAGTGTGGGTCGACCAGAGCAGCGCGATATGACGTCGGCGGAGGGTGCAGCGCCGAGACGTGAAGATTGAGCTTGTCTCGAGGCAGGACGATGATGCCAGTCTTACGACGCGTGACCATATGATGTGCATCGGTCATGGGTGGCAGAGGGGCCCCGCTGGCAGCAACCTATGGAGGGGTTCCAACAGGGGCAGCAGGAACCGGTGAAGAAGTAATCAGCCGCGAGGCCGGCGGGGCACCGCTGGCAACAACCTGTGATGTGGGGCCAACAGGGGCGGCAACTGAGGAAGAAGCGGCAAGAGCGGCCCCACTGGCAACAACCTATGGTGTGAGACCAAGGGGGCAACGGGATTGGGGCGGACTGTTGGGAGAATGACACCACTGGCAACGACCTGTGGAGAGGACCCGACAGGGGCAGCGGGCACCATAGTGGCCGGCGGCAGACTTCCCGGCAACCAGACGGCCGGCGAGGGCACCAGGATGACCGGTGTGGCAGGGGTGGTCGACGTGACCATCGGCGGGGCAGAAGCGGCCGATGTGGATGCTGGTGGGGCAGAAGTACCTACAGAAGACGACGAGGCACGGACCCCTATGGGCACAAGAGGACCGGCTCGTTCGGTTAGAAAATCTAGGTCGGGGGTGGCGCCGTGGAGGTGCTGGAGGCAAAGGGGAAGCTCGACTCGTCCAAGATGACATGCCAAGAAATGATGATGCGGTTGGAGGTGAGATCTAGGCATCGGTAGCCTTTGTGGTCAGGTGGGTATCCAAGGAAGATACACAAAGTGGAGCGAGGAGCGAGTTTGTGCAGAGCAGTGCTAGAGAGATTGGGATAGCACGCACAACCAAACATGCGAAGGTGGGTGTAAGTGGTGTGAAACCCATGAAGGGCAAATAACGGCGTGGGATCAGACAGCGTGGAAGTGGGACGCCGGTTGAGAAGGTAGGTGGCTATATGGAAAGCCTCCACCTAGAAGGAGGGGGGACGCTAGCCTGGAACATAAGGGAACGCATCACATCGTTGGTGGTGCGGATGGCGCGTTCAGCCTTACCGTTCTGGGGAGAAGTGTAGTGACAGGACATGCGAAAAATGGCGCCGTTAGTTAGGAAGAAGGATCGAGATGTGGAGTTGTCAAACTCACGGCCGTTGTCAGCTTGAACACACTTGATAGTAGTGCCAAACTGAGTGCAAACATAGGCAAAGAAGCACGAGATGGTGGGGAAGGTGTCGGATTTGAGGCGAATTGGAAAAGTCCACATGAAGTGAGAGTGATCATCAACAACAATGAGATAGTACTTGTAATCGGAGACACTAGCAACAGGGGATGTCCACAAATCACAATGTATTAAATCAAAGTTATGAGAGGTGCGAGAGGTTGATGACACAAAAGGAAGCCGAACATGTTGACCAAGCTGACAAGCATGACAAATATGATCGGGCTTGGCTTTATTACATGAAATAGCAGACGAGCTAGCTAGACTAGAGAGGGTTGCGTGACCGGGGTGGCCAAGACGACAATGCCAAAGCTCCATAGTGGTGGCGCCGGCGACTAGAGCGTGAGGGCTAGGACTCGAATGGAAGGAGTAGAGGTCCCTAGAGCTATCACATCCGGCGATGATGCTCCTGGTCCGAAGATCCTTCACAGAGAAACCAGAAGGGTCAAACTCGACTGAGCACTGGTTATCGGTGGTGAACTGACGAACAGAAATAAGGTTTTTAATGAGTGTGGGTGTGACAAGGACATTACGAAGAGTAAGAGGTCCCTGTGGAGTGGAGAAAACACAATGACCAGTGGATGTGACAGGTAAACGGGATCCGTTACCAATGTTAGATGGGCAAGAAATAATGGGTAGGTGGGATGAGCTTAGGTTACCGGCATCGGAAGTCATGTGTGAAGTTGCACCCGAGTCCATGTACCACTCCGTGCCGCTGGGTGGTGGAGTGAGTGACATGGTGTTGAAAGTGCTAGCCAAGGATTGCTGGTCCCAAGCTGCCCCCGTCATTGGGGGGCCACAGTCCCGGAGTGGGCGGCTGTAGTGTGGCTCCAGGGTCTCCGCCAACGGCGCCCCTGTAGCAACAGTGAGGACGTGCGGCTGTCGTGGCGCCATCGTGGGAGCGGGAGGATGCCCCAGAATGCCCTGGCTGCCCTGGCCTTGGTAGGGCCAGAGCTGAACAAAGGCTCTGCCCGGGGTTGTAGCACGGCGTGGCCCGCCGCCACTGCGGAGGACCTCCATTGGCAGGAGTGGGGCGGTTGCCCCCGCCACCACCTCCACCACCGCTGCCATAGTAGGTGTGACCACCACCGTCAGCACCACCGCCCTTGCTTTTGTTCTTGCCCTTGTAGTTGTTCTTGCCCTTGTTGTTGTTTCCCCCAGAAGAACCACCAGAGGGTGGACGGGGAGCAGTAGCGACAAAGGCGGTGGACGGCATAGCTGGTGCGTTCTTGAGGGTGAGCTCGTGGAGAAGCAGCTGGGAACGGGCGTTGGCGAAGGTAGGGAAGGGCTTCTTGTTGCGCATGA
Source organism: Olyra latifolia (assembly GCA_036346145.1). NCBI lineage: Eukaryota > Viridiplantae > Streptophyta > Magnoliopsida > Poales > Poaceae > Olyra > Olyra latifolia. Next base: position 49,777,207 of record CM070524.1, on the reverse strand, counting down.
TGTGCCTCAGGGTGTCAAACTTGTCGTTGAGGCCGCGTAGCGTGTTGAGAACCTGGGTGCGGTCGATGACAGGCTTGCCCAGGTCTGCAAGGGTGTCCGCCATGCTCTTGAGGCGATGACAGTAGTCGGTGATAGAGAGGTCGCCCTGAAGGAACGCACGGAACTCCGCCTCCGCGTAGAGAATATACGTCTCCTGATTCCTGAGGAACTGGTCCTCGAGACTAGTCCACACTGCGCGAGCTGTAGCAGTGGGTGTCAAGAGCACCTGGAGGAGATTGGGTGCAATGCGGCCGTAGAGCTCGGAAACGACCATGTAGTCCATACTGCTCCAAGCTGGATCGGACCAACGGCCGACCGGAGAGAGCACGTGGTCCGCCAGGGCGTAGCGGCTAAGTGTGACGAGAAAGAGTCCCCGCCACTGATGATAGTTAGTACTGTTGAGGTCGAGCACCACGGGGACGAGTGACGTGACGTTCGTGATCCCGACAGCTTGCGCATGTAGCGCGACAATTGTCTCGGGATCTTCTGTGGGAGCAACAGTGCCGGTAAGTGTGCCTGCTGTGGACGGACCGGGGACGAGGGGCCCAGTGCTACAAGCAGCATAGTTGTACGGGAAGGGGACCGTACTGGGAGTGGCACCCTCGGTGCCAAAACTTGGACTCCTGCTGCCCCGGTGGTCTACATCTGGATAGAGATTGGCAGCAAGGGCAGTGTGGGTGCCGCCGGGGAAGGGGCCAGGGCCGGCCGCGGCAGCAAGGGGCGGGGTGGACACCGCCGGGGAAGGGGCCAGGGCTGGCCGCTGCAGCAAGGGCGGAGTGGACGTCGCCGGGGAAGGTGTCGCTATAAAGGTGAGCGCTGGTGGCCAGAGAGAAGGCGGAGGAGAGGGCGCCGGAGCCGAGGATGGCGCCAGGGCCCGCCGCGCTGTAGAGGTGAGCGCTGGCGGTCAGGGCGAAGGTGAAGGAGAGGGCGTCGGAGACCATGGTCGTGTCGGCGGATAGGGCTTGGAGCAGGCCGCCGCCATGGCTTGGTTCGCCAGATCCAGGGATGGGAGGGGCAGGTGAAGTCGCGATGCACCCGGCGGCAGCCAAGTTGGAGCCGTCCGCTGTGGCCAGGCTGGCGGCTGTGGCGGCTGGGAGGGGCGGCGCCGTCATGGAGGAGTCACCGGGCGTTGTAGAGGGCGGCGCGGGCAGCGCCGTCATGGAGAAGGAGGTGACGGGAAGAATCCTGTCGGAGTTGAGGTCGCCGGATGCCATCAGGGTGGTGGGAAGGGGTTAGGGTTAGGGTAACAATTTGGCTCTGATACCAAGTTTGAATATTGTGGAATTAGTGGTGGTTGTATTGCAATGGGTAGAGTATTTATAGTACACGAGATGGGCCTGCTCTCATGGGCCCGATACACTGTAACATGAAGGCATATCGTGCACATAATGGCACGGTGCGGTAGTGATCACGTCGCAGCCAGGAGGGCAACCGTTGGCAGCAGATTTTAACTTCTTGAATCGCAATATTCACAAGGTGACAAGGAGGATCAATGAGCGGTTGCCAGCAGCTTTGAAATACCGATGAAGTTTTCTAGTCAAGCCGGCGGTTGAGAAGAAATCCTCCTCCTCCTCCTTGTCATCGTGTCCTGCCGATTTTACTTGTTATAGCACCTCCCGCGATATCTCTGATGCAAATTTATGCCTACCATACACGAACTCAACAAGGGCCTTGCAACCAAAAGAGCTCGCCACGTCAGGATGCTCGTACACCCCCCGTGCAATACGAGCAGCGAGCCTTTCTTCCCTCTGGTAAATGTATCTGTTAGGACCCAATGCTTCCAGGAAAGTCCTGGTCCTTCTTTCATCTGGATTGTCCTACCAGACAAACCTTTTAAGAATATATTCAATGAGGAAGATCCTGAACTGTGTCGTGCTAGGCGACAGAAGCCACTCCACCATCCGATCGATGCTTTTGCGTACAAAGGCGTACGTCCTCATCAGCGGCGTCCGGTGGTTCACCTTCAAGAAGAGCGCGTCTCCTCCCAGCCGCGTCTTCCTGCTCCGACGACGAGGATGCAGCGTAGCGGACGACATCGATGGTCGAGTCGTCGACGTTGGCGTCAGCAGCATGGTCTGACGGCATGGTGATGCCGTACCTCAGTCGCCTGTCGGCGACGTCACGCGCCCAAGCCCTGAGCTCCCGGATCCGCGTCGCCACCCGATGCCGGACTAGGAGGCTCCGCAGCAGCCAAACCAGACGGTGCAGACGTCCCAGGAGGCCCTTCCGGGTGGCCGCCCCGGCCCCGGATAAGTACCCGACGACTTGACTGACGTAGAGCTTGACTTGGGCCTCGCAGTCTCGGGCGACGCCGACGACATGCTTCATCCATGGCCGGACGTGGTGGGCGCGGTGCTGGGCCTCCGTGAGGTGCAGCAGCAAGCTGTTCATGCTCTCCATCTCCTCCTTGATGAACTGCACGTCGCCACTGATGCCGCGCAGCAGCTGCGCCTCGTCGATTAGGAGGGAAGTCAGGCGGCCCAGCAGCGAGTCCTCCACCGCGCCCTCCACCATCCCGGCCATCTCTCTCCATCTCGCTCACGATCGAGAGGAGGTAGCTAGCACAACGTACACCTCAGAACAAACAATGGAACTAACATGTTGGCGCGCGTGGAAGAATGTGTTCCTGCTTCTATTTTTTTTACGACATACACGTACGCGTGAAGCGTGTTTGCGTTGCATTTCTCTGGAATTAATTTGTCAACCTCCATTGACATCTTTTTTTCAGGAAGTGGCAGGAGAACTGCCGATCTTCTTAGATAAAAGAGGAGAGTACAGGTGGGGGGAAACCCCTCCCCTCCCCCCTCCCCCCGGTGCCAGGGGCATGGTTACAAGGCTACGATATTACAAAGCGGGCGCCTGCGAGGCACCAGATCAGTTGTAGGTCATCTGAAATCGAGTTGAAGAGAGGCTGAAAAGGCTGTTGAGCCAATTGGAACACGCGGAGGCTACATTCTAGCCAAAGATGTCAGAGGGCTCCAATGACAGCCGAGGGGGGGACCCATGAGGAGGGTGGCTCCCGATGATGTCCTCTTCTTGCCAAGAAGAGAAGTCGGAGGTGTGGCTCCATCTGTCCGGGTTGAGAGACGAGGCGGAGACAGCCGCGGCGAGGCCTCGCTAGATCCGTGCGGACTAGCTGCATTCGAGGAAGAGATGTTCTGGGGTCACAAGGTTTTGACAGCAGAACACACAGAAGTAGTTGCTGGGCAGTTGTCGTAGCAGAAGAGCACTTGTCGTCGTGACACACTTGTGGAGCAAGAGCCAGAGGAAGAACATGCATTTGGATGGGGCCCACTGCTTCCAAGCCAAAAGAAAGGAAGTGACCACCCGTCGCATAGTGAACTGCAGGTTATCGGTAGACTTGACCGAGAAGCAACCATTTGGCGAGAAACGCCAGGCCACACGGTCCACCAGGCCCAGCGAGATTGTGGCCTGGGATATCGCCTGAAGCAGGGGGACAAGTTCCAACACCAAGTGGAGGGCGAAGTTGCGGCGCAGGTCTAGGAGCCAATTATCGTTGCGTAGGGCATCGGCGACGAAGCGGTTTTTTCTGGAAGAGGCCGCGAAAAATCTAGGGGTGAGGATCTTCGGGGTGTTTCCCAGGAGCCAACCATCTTCTTAGAAGGAGGAGTCACCATTTCCTAGGAAGAAGTCGGTGCCAGCTTGGAAGTGGTCTTCATCTACCGGGGTGATTTTGGTCAAGCAGCCCGCTCGAGGGCGAGCGGAGGTGGACTTGCTTAGCCAGAGCCAACATAGCCGCAGAGCCCGCGCAAAGCGTCCAAGGTTGAGGACCCTAGGCCTCCGAGCGAGGTAGGCAAGCACACTGTTGGGAATAGTCCCACATTGGTTGTGAGGAGGGTTTAAGTATGGTTTATAAGGGTGAGGGAGCACCCCTCATGGTGTGGCGGTCCGGCTATCACACACGGTGCCCCAACTGACGCAACACTGGCTGCTAGCAGCCGAGACGGAGCCATTCCAAAGCCAAGCACGATGGAGACTATCAATCTTTCGGAAGACGGATTGCAGCAGTTGAAGAACAGAGAGGGTGTAGGTGGGGAGGGCAGAGAGGATGACCTTGAGGAGGGTCAAACGCTCCCTTTGGACATCAGGGGGCTGCGCCAACCGGAGAGACGATCGGCTACCTTATCGATGATAGGTTGAAAATAGATGTGGTGGAGCCATTTCACGGAGAGCGGAATCCCCAGGTAATTGATGGGAAACGAGGCACGCCGAGCAGGGAAGTCAAGGAGGATATCATTAAGGTCGCAGCCGTCACATATGATGGGAACAATATGGTTTTTTGAGAGGTTGATGCGAAGGCCGATGACTTTGCCGAATCTGTGTAGGAGGTGTGCCAAGCATGAGACCTCGTCCTTGTTTGGGGCAATGAAGATGGCCGCGTCATCCGTGTAAAGGGAGACGCGAAGATTAGTTGGGACGCCATGGATAGGGGTCAGCAGGACCTCATCGGTGGTCTTCTCGGGTAAGCGGCTCAATGGCAAGGTTGAACGGGAATGGGAGAGGGAGTGCCTTGGTGGAGCCCCCGTTGGTGGAGGATGAGAGGTTCGAGGTGGCCATTGAGCAGCACCTTGGAGGAAGAGGAGGCGAGGTAGAGGGTGATCCAGTCGCTCTAGCGGTCACCGAAACCGTGGGCGCGGAGGTTATCAAGCAAATACGGCCAGTAGAGTGAGTTGAAAGCCTTTTCGAGGTCCAGTTTAAGGAAGAGCATTGGATGTGGGAGCGGTGAAGGGTTTTGGCTTTCCCCTAGACAAAGAAGAAGTTGTCTTGGATATGCCGCTTCTTGATGAAGACCTCCTAGCAGGGTGAGATGAGCTAGCTCATGAAAGACGCCGGGCGCGAGGAGAGGATTTTGGTGAGCCAGGCGCGAGGAGAGGATTTTGGTGAGGAGCTAGCTTGCCCAGGCTGTGGAAGAAGCTAATGGGCCTATAGTAAGCGGCGAAGGCGGGGTCACTTTTTTTGGAAGCAGTACAATGTGGGAGCAGTTAAGGGCTTCAAAACCAGGGCAGTTATAAGGTTGAAAAGACAGCCTCCATTGTCATCCTGCGATTTTGTGCATGTCTGCATATATACCAGCGTTTCTTTGTGTATGCAGCATGTCGCAGCGTTTATATTTTGCTCATCCTGCGTGCATCACACGTGGGCCCGAAGCAGCTCCACTGGCAGCTTGGAAAAGGTGGCTTCGTCATTTGCTGAGATCGTTGTCTCCACCTAAAATATATTCTCATCACTTACTACCCGGTTGGTTGCAGCCTGGACGCGGTCTCTTTGACTTGGCTTAATTTCCATCAGGCTTCCTATTTCGCTTTTGTTAAAGCTCAGTCGACTGATTCCAACTCCTGAAATCAGTGGACGCAATTTACCGTCGATTGTTATATCGTCGTGTACCGAGCTGAGAGAAATCAATTGATCAGGCGGATTGCTAGATATCAATTTCTAGCTCTTCGTGCCATGTGCAGGTGAATCCGGTTGATATATCTCCGAAGTGCAACGCATGTTGTTCTCTACGGCCGGCTACTTCCTCCGAATCGATTATATACCCATCTGCAATTTGTTGCGCAGATGCAATGCTTGAGCTGCACCTCTATTGCAGTTTTCCTCGGCGTCTCTTTGGATGATCATTGCCTCTACGTACTTTGTCGTCAGCCCGGCGTGGAGATTGAACAAAGCCATGCATGAAGCATCATGATGAGTTGATGACATCTTTTGACAGCACGTACGGGGTTTAGCTAGTGTAGATTAGAAGCACATCGCAAGAGGCGACGACTTTAATAAGGAATAGATCTAGAGAGTTGATCAAAAGAACCTGACAACGTTGGCCGGCCGCTCCAGCTCTCGGCTGATCGATCTAGCATTTTAGCTAGCCATCCGTGCGCAATTTCATCATCGGTGCTTTTATTTTCCAGCGATTGACATGATGCTCCTGGCCCGGCCTTGCACAGATATGTGATCGGGCTGCAGATTCGATCGAGAGTAGTGCACTGTAGCTAGATAGGCATGCAAGCGACATGCATGCAATCGATCGACCCAAAAAAATCAATGGGATCCTGCTATAGCTCCCCTTTATATGTAGAGAGCTGTAGGGTGTAGAGATATATTTTAATTCGGTTAAAAGGCTACACGGCTACACGTATGGTTAGTATAATGAAAACTTCTAATCTTATTAGATTTGAACTCTTTTTTTTATCAAATAAATCTACACCACTATAAAACAGACCCATCATAATCAATAGCGTAGCTTTCTTAAATTTTAAGATTAACGTGGTGGCCCATGCGTTTGTGCAGCTAGATTTATGTCAACTTTTAATATAAATCTGTATAGGAGTTAGTAAGAACTTTTTCCTAGTCTTATATTTAACGTGGACTATTTTTCATGAAGCAGGTGACGTACAACTAATCAGGTTCCATCTAGTACTGCAAAATTCACAGTTCCATCTAAAACTGCAAAATTCGCACTGAATACAACTCGATCCTCTCACACTGCATCGATCGACTAGATAACAAGCCTTTCCAAGAAGGTGTTCGTGGACGTCCTGCGACGGGCAGAGCATCGACTTCTGGTGGAGCAGCTCCTAGTACAGGGCAACCTTGTGACTCCAGCCGATCACCCTTCTTCTAGCCAACCCACCCATCCACGCGTTCTGATATATAAAGGATATGCATTTTTTAATGTTTCCAGAAGCGAGGGCATCAATATTGGTTTATGGCTCCAACCGGTCACTACCAGCGAACCGGCCACTACAACCGGTTCGAAACAGGTTTCAGAACCGGTTTTGGAACCGGTTGTAGGCAACCGCGAGTGATAGCCTCCGGGTAACACTCGCGGTTCCCCCAACCGCTTGTGGTACGACACCACAAGTGGTTCGGAACGCTCCCTGGCAAGCTGGTGGAGGCACCACATGGGTGCTCTCTACAAGCGGTTCGTATTATGAACCGCTTGTGGAGACCCTCTCAGCCAGCGAGGGGAGGCGCCACGTGTGCCCTCTCCACAAGCGGTTGGACTTACGAACCACTTGTGGAGAGCCTCGGAGGCAGCGAGGGGAGCGCCACGTGTGCCCTCTCCACAAGCGGTTGGAGTTACCAACCGCTTGTGGAGAGGCTGAGCGCAAATTATATTCAATATAGAATATGTTCTGAGAGGGGTTTTCAATATGAATTTTGACAATAAAATTAAATACAACTACAATATTTTTTCACAATTAAAAATATAATATGATGTGTACTCGATCATTCACACAACCACAATTAAGTTCATTTACACAATAATACGAATGAATCAAAAATATGTACATACATGAAATAAGGAGCACACTGAAGCAATGTTTATACATTTGAAGAGTACAAGGGTGAATCTTGAAGTCATTTGTTGCCTGCATCGCTATCTGTGGCCTTCGATGATTCCGATATTTCACCTGTCCTTAGAGAAGGTCAATCTCTCCATCCCTTTGTGTGTAACTCGTCTTTAGTGGATATAATCTCGTCGACAATGAAGCCGATAGGTTGTTCTTGGATTGCTGCAACCCGGTGAGACGAGATCATACCTTGCACATCGAGGTAAGGCTGCCAAAACAGGAAATAAATAAATCTCTGAACACGTAAATTGTAAGTACTAAGAAATTGAGATGCATCATTAATTTTGATGCATCATTACTTTGGTACTTTTGACATACACGCACCTCGTCGTTTATTTTGGGCACATCGCCGTGGCAAAGATTTTGCATGTAGTGGCACACATAATAGCCACATAAGTTGTTTTCGCCGCTTGTCAGATAACCTATGATGAAATTTAAAAAGAATACAAGTATTGAGACGAAAAACTATCACTAAAGAATATGAATTAATTAGTATGCTTTATTACGTACTCGAGTGCTTAATTGGACTGTGAATTCGTTCTTGAAAGCTCCTTTATGCTTCTTTCGGAACTTTGCGAATGCCTGTGATGCGTTAATGCATGAATAGTAATTATTAGAGTTCGAATTAATTAAATAGCTAGGCATTTCAATAGAATAAGGAAACCATCTTATAAATTAATATATGCTATTGATATTTTTCCTGTAGTTTCCTTTTTGAGTCTTGAACAATGATCTTACTATTATCAAGCATGATAATAAGAAGGACCCAGTGAAACCTATTAATATATTCAACATATATATGTAATTAGTCATATTATGTATGCTTTAAAAAGCTAGGAATGAGAGGTTGTGAGGAACAGATATATACGTACTCGAAGTTGAAGGGCAGAAGTATGTATGGTTTGTAGTGCTGTCCTAAGAGTGCATCCAGAATGTACTCCTCAACAACCTTTGGGTTGTATCCGAAGACAGCCTCGTTGACAATCTCTGGGTCTATGAAGCCGATGTTGAAGTCACCCTGTCTTCTCAATCGTTATATCTCCATTCTACATAGAAATGGAAAACTATTGGAGTTGCAACTTTCTGGTACGAGGAAGCACATGGTAAACTTATTAGCCTGACACTTACAGACACCAGCAGCTCATGAGAGACACGTTGACAGCGTCCTGATGGGAAAATGGTACAAGTGTTTGAATTCTAGCCATATTTGGTTGTCCCCGTGATAGAAATGTTCGTTTGTGATACGAAGGGGAACATATTTCTTTCTTGAGCAGACTCTACCATATACCATTCATGAAATTGCCGCATCTTGGTTGGTAAATCCTTTATGTTTTTAGGGTTAACCAACTCCCGGCCCAACTTATATTGCCATCTCACTTCTGCCATTGGGATATCATCCGTTAATCCAAGAGCTTCAGCTGCAGAACCGATGTTTGCCTCTTTCATGAATTGTTCAAGCTGTTCTTGCTCTTTCTTCTTCTTTGCCGCCTCTGCCTTAGCCCGTTTAGACTTCTGTGTAGCCTTTGCTATTGTTCGGTCGTGGTCTGACATCGTAGGCAGTGGCAATGCATGGAATGTCACGAAGTGTTTTGAAGCTTTTCGATCAATTGGTTGCTTCGGCGCTGCCACCTTAGGTGCGAAGTGTGCAGCAACTTCTGCAGCAACAATTTTGCTTGTCTCCTCGTCCGTCATATCATATGCCCTTTTTGAAGGTTTCTTTGACCTTGTTGATCGGCTGGACTGGGCCTTCTGGGGAGGAGGATGGCTCCTTCTTATTTGAAGCTTTTTTCGCGGAGGAGATGGTGGAGGCGTGCTTTTCCTGGGGGGGTTCGTTTTTGTTGGAGGTGGTAGTGGAGTTGGGCTTCTGCGTGGAGCGGTGGTGGAGCAGAGTACTCAGATTAAGGGCGAGGCATTGCGTGGAGGTGACGTTGGAGGAGGCGTGGTTTGTCGTTGTGGAGGAGGCGAGCTTCCTCCAGCCGGCTCTAATTGTTCGATGTCTCACGGTGGAGACGACACCTCCACGCCATCTGGAAACATGATGTACCGTTTTCGCCAGAGGATGATACCGTGGAGGGCCTGTCCAAGCTTGGCCACCTCATCGCCTCCAGCAATATCGAGCATAAGATCTTCAAAACCGTTTAACACCTCCTCCACGGCGACTTTCGAGTAACCGGGGGGTATCTCGTTGCAATGAAATGTCTGGCCCGGCTCTACTGGGAATGCCATGCCGTAAGCCACCTTTATGGAGAGGTTTCGCGCCTGGACATGTAGCTCACACTGGCGGCGAACCTTGATGTCGTCCACTGAAAAATGGCCGAGGTCATCCCTATCAAAGTCAGCGGGACGCATACCGCTTCCGCCCCGAGAAGGCTCGCAGGTCGATCATGGCTTCCGCGATTGCTCGGACCTGTTCCCTGAAGCTTGCTGAGGGCCATCTGTACTTGTTGAGCAACTATGTCGCTGATGCTAGCCTAGGTACCTCTTAGCTCCCTTTCCAATTGGCTGTATTTGTGTAGCTCTCTGGTTTTGCTTCTTGCTCGGCTCCTGTACGTTTGGGATTCCGTGCTTCCATGGCGTCGATGAACCAATACCTCTTGTCCGTCCCGGGTGCTCCGGGTTTTGGAGGACATGTGTCAGCTCGTCATTCTCCCTATCTGTCACTAAGGAACCTGACTGAGACTGTTGAACGGCTTGTACGATCCTTTGACCAACATCTTGCACTCCGGGTGCCATCACCAAGCTGCTGTCATCTGTAAGGGCCCCCCGTGAGCTATGAACCAATTTCGCAGGCGAAATTCCCAGTCAGCAGTAGCAGGTGGTACATCCTTGGCCACTAATTCTTCCTCCCGCTTCTCCCATTTCGGTATAGCCTTGATGTAACCACCGGTGCCGAGATGGTGGTGGTATTTCTTCTTCTGTGCATTTATCTTGTTCTTTTGACTTGCGGCTTGGCCTTGAGCTGACAGCTTGTATTCCTCAAACGCTTCCTAGTGATCGGCCAGCTTAGAAAATAGATTGAAGTCAGGCCTTTCTCCTTTCTGTACATACTTGGCATTTAGAGACGTCTTCCAAGACTGAAATACGGTTGCCATCTTTTTCAAAGTGTATTTCTTTACTTTGTCTTCGAACCCTTCAGGGAATTTGAAATTGTCCTTAATATCTGTCCACAGTAGGTCCTTGGTAGCTTGAGTGACTTCAGCCCATTTCTGGATGCTAATTGGGATGTGGTCCCTTACATGGAAACCACAAGCGTTGTTGAATGGGCCAATTGCTGAAAGAGGGGCAATCGGCATCCCGTCGGAGTTAACGTCGGTAAATACATGCTTTGCCGACGGCTTCTTGTTAGGTCCTCGCTTCGATTGGTTGCTCGATGAACCGTGCTTAAATTACAGAAAAATATGAGTGTGTTAAGATTGCTCGAAAGGCAGCGTGTACCAGGGTATTATTGTGGCATTACCTCGCTGGCCCCAGTGTCCACGGCATCACCGGAACACACGGTAGTAGCATTAGCGTCGCCTTGGTTCACGGCCTCATCGGCAGCAGCGTTAGCGTCAACTTCGTCATATCCTCTGATGCTACCCTGCGCGATCGAGTCTAGCAGGAACTGTTCTTCCTCATCGAAAATATCGTCAGCACTGCGGCCACTGCCTGGTTGCTCCATCTATATATCATAATTGTGAAATAATGTTAAATTAGTATTGCCACTTGTGCACATGACATAATTGCGAAACATTGTTAAATATATCGTCAGCACTACCTATATTTCTCACTATCTCTCACTAGCTCTCTCTCATTATCTCTCTCTAGCTCTCTCTCACTATCTCTCACTATCTCTCTCTAGCTCTCTCTCTATCTCTCACTATCTCTCTCTAGCTCTCTCTCTCACTATCTCTCTCTAGCTCTCTCTCACTATCTCTCTCCCTCTCTCTCTCTCTAGCTCTCTGTCACTATCTCTCACTATCTCTCTCTAGCTCTCTCTCTCTATCTCTCACTATCTCTCTCTAGCTCTCTCTCACTATCTCTCTCCCTATCTCTCTCTAGCTCTCTCTCACTATCTCTCTCTATCTCTCACTATCTCTCTCTAGCTCTCTCTCACTATCTCTCTCTATCTCTCACAATCTCTCTCTAGCTCTCTCTCACTATCTCTCTCTCACTATCTCTCTCTAGCTCTCTCTCTCCCTATCTCTCTCAGCTCTCTCTCCCTATCTCTCTCTCTCTCTCAGTCCATATTTTTCCCGTTGGAACGTTTCATCGAACACCCTATGTGCACACAAAAAACAGAGGCAGAGTGCGGCGTGGGCAACCTAGGCCCTCCGGTGGATTGGGGGAGCGGGGGCGCGGTCTAGAGGTCGATGGCGCAGTGGAGGTCCAACGGCGAGGCGACGATGTGGGCGCGTGCACGGCGGAGTGAAGGCGTGGACGGCGGTGGCGAGGCGCGTCGACGAGGGCGCGCACACGGCGGTGAAGAGGTGGCGAGCGTGGCGTGGGATCTCGACGGAGAGATGTGGCGATGAGGGCTCGCGCACGGTGGAGGAGGCGTCGAGCGTGGCGTGGGGGCTCGACGGAGATACGGCGGAGCGACAGAGGAGTGAAGCGCAGGACGGCTCGGGACTTAGAAAAATTTTGGGGAGAGTGAAGCGCGCAAGGAAGACGAGCTGAAATATATAGGATACCCCCTCTACAAGCGGTTCGTAATACGAACCCCTTGTAAAGGGGCCTCTACAAGCGGTTCGTGTTACCAACCGCTTGTAGAGGTCCCCTTCTACAAGGGGTTCGTATTACGAACCGCTTGTAGAGGGGGTTTCCAGATTGTCTTACTTGCGCGTTTGTAGAGGTCCCCTTCTACAAGGGGTTCGTATTACGAACCGCTTATAGAGGTTACCTTCTACAAGGGGTTTGTATTACCAACCGTTTCTAAAGGGGCTTTTCGGGGGATTCCTTCTCTATTCTTCCTTTTTTTATTTAACTGACTTTTGAGATGTTTAAAATTTCAGTACTTGTGTTTCATATTTCAGTATAATGTTTAAAATTTCAGTACTTATGTTTCATATTTTTTTAAAATGTTTAAAATTTCAGTACTTGTGTTTCATATTTTTTTAAAATGTTTAAAATTTCAAAACTTGTGTTTCATATTTCATTAAAATGTATAAAATTTCATTGCTTAATTTCTATATATGATTCAAATATACAAGTTTCATACAGGAGCACATCTTAAATAGTAACATACTTTGTCTTTACAAGTGTGCCTTCGTTATGATCGTAGGGTATATACGGAGCATCGACATCTGTGTCATTCAGGACACTTATGTCGACATCCACCGCAAAAGGAGGGAGCTCGTCGAACTGACTATACTCTTCCTCGTCGGTGACGTCCTCAACTCCGACAATCCTTCGTTTGCATTGGAGAACCACGTGTCGCTTTGGCTTGTCCTTCTGCTTCTTAGGTTTGCTTGACATGTCCATTACGTAGAAGACTTGTCTCACATCATTGGCGAGAACGAATGGTTCACGCCTATAGCCAACTTGTGTGAGGTCTACGGTTGTCATGCCATATTTGTCGATCTTCACGCCGCTTGAACTCAGTTTAACCCATTGGCACTTGAATAGAGGGACCTTCAAAGGTCCATAGTCAAGCTCCCATATCTCTTCTATAAAACCATAATATGTGTCCACCTTGCCAGTGTTGTCCGTGGCATCTATACGGACGCCACTGTTCTGATTCGAGCTCATCTTATCCTAGGATTTCGTGTAAAATGTGTAACCATTTATCTCGTACCCCTTGAATGTCACGATTTCACTAGATGGTCCACGAGCCAGGCGTTGTAACTGTTCATTGTCTGACCCTTCCGAAAGGATGTAGTTTTGTAACCAAGTGCCGAATGAATCCATGTGCCTCAGTGTTATCCAATCCTCAGACCTCCCTGGGAATTCGCGACGTAGAATACTCTTGTGCTGAAGGACATAAGGGGTGACTACAGTAGATTGTTTCAGAATCGTGAAATGTTCTTGTTTAAAAGTAAGCAGATCTTTGCATGCAAGTGCTTTCCGTCCTAGTGTCCCTTTTCCCCGGAGCCTCCTCTCATGGCGTGATATAGGGACACCAATCGGATTTAGATCATTAATGTAATCCACACAGAACTCAATCACCTCCTCATGCCATACCCTCGGCTATGCATCCTTACTCGACGAGAACGGTTACGGACATACCTCTTTAGGACACTCATGTACCTCTCGAAAGGAAACATGTTGTGTAGAAACACAGATCCGAGAATACCTATCTCCTTGACAATGTGAACAGTAAGATGAACCATAATATCAAAGAATGCAGGAGGAAAGATCATCTCAAGGCTAACCACACTTTGTACCACGTCATCCTGCAGCTTACTTAGTTTATCTGGATCAATAACCTTTTGCGAAACCGCATTGAAAAAGGAACATAGCTTTGTGATTGTCTCCCGGACCCACTCGGGCAAAATACCTCTCACAGCCACTGGGAGCAACTGTGTCATCAACACAAGACATTCAAGGGATTTCAGGTGGACGATTTTATTCTCTTTCATGTTTATGAGTCTCTTTACATTCGAGGAGTATCCGGAAGGGACCTTCACACTGTTCAAGCACTCTATCATGCTTTTTTCTCTTCTTTGCTTAGAGTGTAGCTCGCAGGATGTAGATAATGTTGTCATTTGCCTGTCTTTTATGGATGTAGATCGTTCCTCAGCTCCAAATGTTTTAGATCCCTCCGAGCTTGCTGTGTATCTTTCGATTTGCCATACATATCTAAGTGTCCTAACAGGTTCACGCAAACATTCTTCGTGATGTGCATGAAGTCAAGTGAGTGACGCACCTCCAAAACTTCCCAATAAGGCAAGTCCCAAAATATTGACTTCTTCTTCTACATTGGTGCCTGACCTTCCTCATTCGGTATAGATTATCTCCCATGACCCTTTCCAAAAACTACTTTTAGATCCTTTACCATAGCAAACACACGCGGCCCACTTCGATGCTCAGGCTTAGCACGAAGGTCTGGTTTCCGTTAAAATTCCTGCCTCTCTTTATAGCGGATGCCTCAGAAGAAGAAATCTCTGATGGCCCATGTACACAACCTTCCGAGAGTTTTTGAGGTACATGTTGTCCGTTTCATCTAAGCACTGCACGCAGGCTCTATATCCTTTTATAGTTAGGCCAGACAGGTTACCAAGCGCAGGCCAGTCGTTGATGGTAACAAATAGCAATGCACGTAGGGTGAAATACTGTCTTTTATGCTCATCCCATACCCGTACACCATTCTCCCACAATATTACAAGATCTTCAACCAATGGTTTCAGATAGACATCGATGTCATTTCCGGGTCGCTTGGGCCCTTGGATCAACAACGGCATCAATATGTACTTCCGCTTCATGCACAACCAAGGAGGAATGTTATAGATATATAGTGTAACAGGCCAGGTGCTATGGCTGCTGCTCAACTTGCCGAACGGATTCATACCATCCGTACTCAACCCAAACCTTATGTTTCTCGCCTCATCTGCAAAGTGCGGGTATGTTCGATCGACTTTCCTCCACTGAGAGCCATCAGCGGGATGTCTAAGCATCCCGTCGTCCTTACACTCTTCTTTGTGCCAACGCATCATCTGGACATGCGCTTTGTTAGCAAACAGACGCTTCAATTGGGGGATGACAGGGAAATACCACACCACCTTAGCGGGAGATCTCTTTTTCATACGCTCCCCATCTATTTCACCAGGGTCGTCACACTTCATCTTATAACGCGATTCTTTGCACACTGGACAATCATCAAAATCCTCGTACTCATTGCGATACAGGATACAATCGTTAGGACATGCGTGTATCTTCTGTACTTCTAATCCCAAAGGACATACGACTTGCTTGGCTTCATATGTAGATTCAGGCAGAGTGTTATCTTCCGGAAGCAACTTCTTTATGAGTGACAACAACTCATCGAATCCCTTATCTGAGACACCATTCGTGGCCTTCCATTGCATTAGTTCCAGTGTGGTGCGGCAGCTTTTTGTGGCCATACTCACAGTTTGGGTACAAAGGAGTTCTGTGGTCCTCTAACATGCGCTGGAACTTGTCGAATTGTCTTTTATCTGTGTAGTCTCCCTCTCCGTCACGCAGCATCTGGTCCAGCTCATCATCATCAAACTCTCCGAGTGTATCTTCCACGGAACAGTATTGCCTGGCGTCTGGGACACTATTCAAACCATCTTCTTCTTCCTCGTCGTCTTCATCATCTTCCAGGCTAATCTCCTCTACTTCGCCATGGTTGGTCTAATAGGTATAGTTTGGCATGAATCCTCTCATGATCAAATGGTTCATAACTTGCCATCGGTGGGAGTGCTCCTTCTCATTCTTGCAGTCTACACACGGACAACATATGTAGCTGCCTGCAGGCAAGAAGGCAACGGCCGCATCCAGAAAACCCTGCACGCCATTAATGAACTCTCTGGAGCGACGGTCCGTATTGTACATCCATTGCCGGTTCATCTACACCAAGTTATATTTTATTAAAAAAATATAGTTACATTTCAGAATCTAAAGCTCACGAGCAGTTAGATCTACCTTTCTAACTACTTTTTGTTCTTCTTCAGTCTACAATTAAAGACAATATTTTTTTGCTGCAACAAAAAAACTCCACCTACACTTATTCTTTTTTGTCCTTCTACATTTATTGAACTAAAACTAACTAATTGTTACATTTTTAATTATTTTTTATCCTTCTACAATTTTGAACCTAATTATTTTTCCCTTTCTACCTTTGTAATTATTTTTATCCTTATACATTTTTAACTAAACCTAACTAAAATTTTTTACCCTTCACATTTATTGCACAAAAAAATAACTAATTGTTAAATTTTTTTAATTATTTTGTAATCCTTCTACAATTTTTAACTAAAACTAACAAATTATTTTTCCCTTTCTACCTTTTTTATTTTTTTTCTTCTAATTTTTGCCTTATTTATTTCATACTCCAATAATTAGTTCCTAAAATTACGGTGATCAAGCTAGCTAGCAAATTTATCGTTCAATTTTGGATCCTAAAGCAAACAACTTAATTTTAAGATCAACTCCCTAAAATTAGGTGATCAAGCTAGCTAGCAAACAAGCAAAGAAACTTTTCAGTGATGAAAAGTGATGAAAAGCTAGCTAGCAAACAAACACACCTTTCAACAAAGAACAAATCAACATTTCTCCACATCCAATGCAAAAAAAAACAATACTTAGGTGAGAAGGATGTTAACATGACGTTACTAACCTTGAAACACTTAATTTGCAGCTAAATCACCTCAATTGAAAATTTGGGCAGCACCTCTCTTGAACAGTAGCTCGGCCCTTCCTGTTAACACTTTCCATTCACCTCTGCGCCCTCGGGGAGGAAGAAGATGTTTTAAATGCGCTGAGCGGAAGGTTTCTACAACCGGTTTGAGACACCAACCGCTTTTAGAGCTTGCATTTTACAACCGGTTGTTGTCTCAAACCGGTTCTGGCAATCCACAATCGGTTTGGGACACAAACCGGTTGTAGAGATGGGACTTTACACGCGGTTCGTGTTTCAAACCGCTTCTGGAAGTCTTCTCCCGCCTGTTGCCCACTGTGGAGTCAAGATGATGAGCATGTGAGGAGTTGGTCAAAACTTTCGGTTTTCGACAAAATTCTTCCAAACTTGACCACTTTGACGTGGCATGTTGTTCCTGGATTCTTGCGAAATTTTGTGATCTCCTTAGCATGGAAAAGACCCTTAGATGATTTAGGTGTAGCCGGTGAAGTCGCCAAAGTGCCACAGGACGCACTTGCCCCAGGCGGTTGTTTCGTGTCAGGCTATTCACTATTTCGGTTATCATTTTTGTATACTAACCCCGATCAAGGATCGGTTTGTTGTGTTGGGTTTGTGGTGATGCCGCGGACGTTCTAGATGTGTTTTGGTTGTTTTTTGTTGTTGGTGTTGTGGATGCAGGTGAGAACAGGGTGCGAGGTGGAGTGGATGAGTCCGTTCGCGGGTGGGTGCGGTTAATTTGGAGGTGGGCGCGGAGTTTCGCGGTGGGAACGGTCATCACTTCGGAGCACGAGTTCTTACTGAACGTCGGTACCTGCGGATGCTTGGACGCGAAGGGATCGTTGGAGGCGGTTCGTGACGCTCTAAGATTCGTGTGTGTGAGTTAAAACCCGTGTATGTGTTGGGTTTCAGGTTAGCCCAAGTATGGTCCATGTTGGGCCATGAGTGAGTAGGCTAAGGCCCATGTAAATGGCTGGTTGGAGAGTGTTAATCTCAGCCATTCATGGGTGGTTCAAGGGAGATCTCAATATATCACGATATATCGAGATACCATAGAACCGGTTGGCCTATAAAAGAAGGGGTGGAGGGGTGTCTCCACTCAAGTCTTTAGTAGCCAATAGTTTTCTGAAGTTTAGCCACTTGTGAGTGTTTTCCACCCTAGGGTGGTTGTGTAAAACTTTTCCAAATCAAACAAAACTAGTTTCTCCATGTTCATGTCTTGTTCTTACTAGTTTTCTTTTGTTTCAATCTTCTTTCCTTGATGTTTTTTGTTGCAACTTGTTTGTATGCCTCCCCTCCTTCTATATGCTTCTGATCCATGATGTCTTGAGGGTGCTTATATGGTATTTACACCTCTCTTGCACCCTAGGATAGACTAAAGATCAAGTTTTCAATCAAGTTGCAAATCTCTGTAGATTTTGTTCTTCGCGTAGCACCCAGTGTTTGATTTTTAGAAAAATCTAGAAAAATCAGTTTTTTGTGCTTCTTGTTGGAGAAGGTGCGTGACTCATATGTGCATCTGAAGAAAAATTTGGGAGTCATTTCATTGCACCGTTTGGACGCCATGAGGTGAATACCGAGCTCCAAACTTTCTGCTCGATGTTCCAGACAATCTGTAGTGGTTGATTTTTCATATTTTTCTTACAGAGAGTTTTGAGGAGATTTTTGGTGAAGTGCTTTGAGATTCATGTAGGCTTATGCACAAAAAATCCCAAAAATATTAGAGCATCAGAAGTCCACCAACCTTCTGCTCCAAGTGGGGGCAAATTCTGAAAATCTGTTTTTACTTTTCTGAAAGTATCTTTGACGGTTTGGCTTTCTCTCTTTTCCTTTTTGCTTTTGTTTTCCAGAGCTGATCTGGTCCATCCAGGTTTGAACTGGTCCTTTACTTCTTGTTTCTTCCAGATCTGAACAGGTCCTTCTGTGCGATCTGGTCCAAGTCTGAGCTTCCAGATCTGAGCAGGTCCTTCTGGTGCGGCGGTCCATGTTCCATATTTCTCTCGGTGTTGTTGGAGGGGTCTTTCAATAGTCCAGATGCCCTTGGGTATCTAAAGGACATCCCTGTACCTCCAACAGCTGGCTTAAGTCTTTTCTCTTATGTCCGTTGTTTTATCTGGTGTTTGGGTTTGAGTTCTGAATGGAGCACAAAATATTAAAAATTTGAAAAAGGCTCCATTCACTCCCCCCCTCTCTGTTGCCTTGGTGAGTTCACACCCACGAACTGGTTCTGGTACGAAGATTACAACGGGTTCGTATCAAACCGCTTCTGATGGACCGGTTGTGATGTCCAGTTCTGTAGTAGTGGGTTTAGAAAGCCCATTACAGTTCTGTAACCAATGAACCGGTACTGATATCAATATTAGTACATGTTCCAATTCTACTGGCAGTAATGACCCTGGTATTTATATGTATTTCTCTAGTAGCGTGGGAGCACCGCAAAATGACTTATTTTTAATGTAATATGTGTCATACTGGAAGCTTTGATGTGAATGACTTATTTTTTGTTATGTGCAGCCCTACGGACAGCATGTTTGTTGGCAACGTTCACTCGATCAGGAGTACGTTCCCTGTCCAACCTTTTCTTTCTGGTTTTTCAATGCGTTATGTGTTATATATATAGAGAGAGAATAGCTAGTGTGCTATGGATAGCACGGAGAGATCCGTGCTATCCACGGGTTTTGAAAATTCTGAGATTGAAATAGACGATCCAAACCGTCCATCTTGTTCATCTCGATGAAATCTCACTACACACCAAATTTTAAATTGTTTTGAATTTTTTTACTATTTATTTCGTATTTTTGAAAATCGCTGATCTAATTAGCTGTGGACCCTCCAATAAGTCCAGTTTTCAAAAATATGAAACAAATACTAAAAAAATTCAAAAAAATTGAAATTTGGTGTGTAGTGAGATTTCATTGATATGAACAAGATGGACGGTTCGGATCGTCTATTTCGGTCTCAGAATTTGCAAACTCGGTGGATAGCACGAAGAGATCTGTGCTATCCATAGCACACTAGCAAATCTCTCTCTCTCTCTATATATATATAGAGAGAGAGAGAGAGGGGATGGCTAGTGTACTCTCGAGAGTACGGATTCCTCCGTACTCTTGACGGGTTTATAAAGTCCAAGATTTTTAACGACCGATCTGAACCGTTGATCTTGTTCATCTCATTGAAATGTAACTACCGACCAAGTTCGTATTTTTTTTTGAATTTGTTTAATATTTGTTTCGTATTTTTAAAAATCAGCCTTCTAATTAGTCGTGGAGCGTTCAAAAAAACTGATTTTAGCAAATACGAAACAAATATTAAATAAATTTAAAAAATACGAAACTTGATCGGTAACTACATTTCAATGAGATGAACAAGATCAACAGTTCGGATCGGTCGTTCAAAATCTCGGATTTTGTAAACGCGTTGAGAGTACGGAGAAATCTGTACTCTCGAGAGTTCACGCCCATCCTCTTTCTCTCTCTCTATATATATATATATATATATATATATATATATATATATATATATATATATATATATATATATATATATATATATATATAGATAAAGACAATAGAACACCTAGGTGTTCTTTAATTAAGAACACCCACGTTTATAGGTCGCCACGTGTCCACCCTAGCCTCCCTCCACTACTTTTCCGTGCACGAGTTCCGGCAGATCACGGTTATAGTAAAGATCGTATAGATATAGTAAACTTTCTAAAAATTATAGTAAACACGAAATAAATCTGAATCGACTTGCTCCCCAAGCCTATCCACTTGCCACGTGGTGGAGGATGATGTGAGCATTTTTACCAAATTTCATTTGGTATTTTCGTAATAACTTTTGATTGAAAAATCCAATTTATAAATCGTTTTCATATTTATGTTCGTTACATTTTTTGAACAAAACTAGACCGGTCTTGCCATATATATATTTTTATAGTAAAGTGGTTTACTATATTTTATAACAACGATTCTTTGAGTCCGAACATTGTAAAATTACAATATTAGTTACGTTCCAAATTCTAGTAAGCTTCTTATTAAGATATAGTGTATGCTATAGTAAATTTGTCCTGAGAAAATAGTAAACCACTTTACTATTAGAATATACATGCATGATCGGTCTTGTTTTATTGGGAAAAATATCAAGAATACATATGTGAAAACGGTGCATCAATCGGAGCTCCTAATCAACAGCAAATTGGAAAAAAAAAGAAAAAACAATCACGTCATTAATGCACCTGTGCCATTACATTTTTTCATATTTGTGTTCGTTACATTTTTTCAACAAAATAGAACGGTCTTGCCATATTTTGTTTATAGTAAATCAGTTTACTTTACTTTATAGGAAATTTTACTAGGACCCGAACATGATTAAAATGTAACATTAGATGTGTTTTCAGATTATAGCAAAGCTCCTTGTAAGGTATAGTAAACCACTTACTGGAAAAATATATGTGCATGATTGGTCTAGTTTTGTTGAAAAAAATGTTAAAAACATGTATGTGAAAACGGTTTGTTAATCGGAGCTCTCAGTCAGCGGCAAAAGTGAAGAAAAAAGAAAAATAATCACGTCATTAATGCACCTGTGCATGCACATGAATTAGTTTTGCCCAGTTTTTGTTCGTTAATATTTTACTATTTTCTGTGTGCAACTTTACTACAACAGATACACAGATTTACTATATCGGCCTTGCTCGAGGCTGCACACATGGGAGAGGTGGGGAAGGGTGGGGAACACGTGGCGCAATATAAAAGTGGGTGTTCTTTAACTAAAGAACACCTAGGTGTCCTTTAGCTTCACTATATATATATATATATATATATATATATATATATATATATATATATATATATATATATAGGATGGCTAGTATGCTATGGATAGCACGGATCTCTCCGTGCTATCCACGGGTTTTGCAAATTCTGAGACCGAAATAGATGATCCGAACCATCCATCTCGTTCATCTCGATGAAATCTCGCTACACACCAAATTTCAAAATATTTTGAATTTTTTTACTATTTGTTTTGTATTTTTGAAAACTGGACTTATTGAATGGTCCACGGTTAATTAGATCAGTGATTTTCAAAAGTACAAAACAAATAGTAAAAAAATTTAAAAAAATTTGAAATTTGGTGTGTAGCGAGATTTCATCGAGATGAACAAGATGGACGGTTCGGATCGTCTATTTTGGTCTCAGAATTTGCAAAACCCGTGGATAGCATGGAGAGATTCGTGCTATCCATAGCACACTAGCCATCCTCTCTCTATATATATATATAGAGAGAGAGAGAGAGAGAGAGATTTGCTAGTGTGCTATAGATAGCACGGATCTCTCCGTGCTATCCACAGAGTTTGCAAATTTTAAGACTGAAATAGATGATCCGAACGTCCATCTTGTTCATATCAATGAAATCTCGCTACACACCAAATTTCAAAGTTTTTTGAATTTTTTTACTATTTGTTTCATATTTTTGAAAACTGGACTTATTGGAGGGTCCACAGCTAATTAGATCAGCGATTTTCAAAAATACAAAATAAATAGTAAAAAAATTCAAATAAAATTGAAATTTGGTGTGTAGTGAGATTTCATCGTGGTGAACAAGATGGACGGTTCGGATCGTCTAGTTCGATCTCAGAATGTCCAAATCCCATGGATAGCACGGATCTCTCCGTGCTATCCATAGCACACTAGCTACTCTCTCTCTCTCTCTCTCTCTCTCTCTATATATATATATATATATATATATACACACACACTAAAGGGTAGTTCTGCCGTGCCCTCCTCTTATGCTGCCACATCGCGCCCTCCGGGGCTGCCGCGTGTCCTTTTCAGGCCACCGGAAGAGCCAGCACGACGCTGGCCGTCCGATCGTCTCGCGGTTTCAAATCTGACCGTCCATTCAGTTAGTTAGTATAAAAAGATTTCCATGTCCAACCTTTCAACAAGGTGGGCACTTTGATCTGCTGGCTAGCACAGCTAGGTCTAAGTGCTGGGTCGTGGGTTCAAATCCCAGTTGCACATTCAACTGTGGCTTTAAGCCATTTTTTTCTCCTTTTCTTCTTTCTTTTTTTTAGGCCGTATAAAAATTTAAAAAAATAGAAAACTTGCAAAAATGGAACCATGGCTGCATGAGGAAGCTCTATAAAAAGTTTGATTGTTTTTAAAATTTTTTGAAATTTGAAAAATTTCAACTTAAAAAAAACTCGCTTTCTTTTTTCCTCTCCTATTCTCTTTTTTGTACCCCGTTTAAAGTTGAAATTTTTTAAAAAATTGAAAAATTTTCAACCTTACAATTTATCTTCTCATGTAGGTATGGTTCCACTTTTCTTCTTTCTTTCTTTAGGCCATTTAAAAATTTAAAAAAAATAAAAAACTTGCTAAAATGGAACCATGGCTATATGTAAAAGACACGTAAGAAGTTTACTTTTTTACATTTTAATTTTCTTCTTTATTTTCCCCGCTGTTTACAATTTTAAAAAGTTGAAAACTTGACAAAAGTACATGAGAAAGACATGTAAGAAGTTTATTTTTTATTTTTAATTTTTTTCTTTATTTTTCCCGCTGTTTAGAATTTCAAAAAATTGAAAACCTGACAAAAGTGGAACCATGCTACACGAGGAAGACCTATAAAAAATTTGAGATTTTTTAGAAACTTTTTCCTTTTTTTGCCTTTTCTACTTTCTTTTTAGCCCATTTTACATAAGAAAGACCCATAAAAGTTTGCTTTTTTATATTTATAAAAAAATAATTGTCTCCATTGCCTATTGCAACACATTTTTCTTTCTATTTTCTTTTTCCTATGACATTTAAAAAATTCCAAAAAACTCTTGCAAAGATTACGTCATGGCTATACAAAGAGATCACTAAAGAGTTTGGATTTCTTATTTTTTAAAATTACAAAATATTGAATTTGAGTTTGGATTTCTTATTTTTTAAAATTACAAAATATTGAATTTGTATTTATTCCTATTTCGTATTGGTTGTTTGTCTATTTCTTTTGTATTTAACTTTATTTGCAAACAGCAACAAAACGTGCAAAAGCAAGCATAAGAAATAAAACATAAAACTGGGTACAATAGTTAACAATGTGTGAGTTTATAATTTTAAAAAATTAAAAACTTGACAAAAGTACATGAGAAAGACATGTAAGAAGTTTACTTTTTTATTTTATTTTTTATTTTTCCCACTGTTTAGAATTTCAAAAAATTGAAAACTTGGTAAAAGTAGAACCATGCTACACGAGGAAGACCTTAAAAAATTTGAGATTTTTAAGAAACTTTTTTCCTTTTTTTTGCCTTTTCTACTTTCTTTTTTAGCCCATTTTACATGAGAAAGACCCATAAAAAGTTTGCTTTTTTTATATTTACAAAAAAAATAATTATCTCCATTGCCTATTGCAGCACATTTTTCTTTCTATTTCTTTTTCTATGACATTTAAAAATTCCAAAAAAACTCTTGCAAATATTACACCATGGCTATACAAAGAGATCACTAAAGAGTTTGGATTTCTCATGTTTTAAAATTACAAAATATTGAATTTGTATTTATTCCTATTTCGTATTGGTTGTCTGTCTGTTTCTTTTGCATTTAACTTTATTTGCAAACCCCAACAAAACGTGCAAAAGTAAGCATAAGAAATAAAACAAAAAACCAGGTACAATAGTTAACAATGCGCGCAATCGCGTGTTCTCTCCCCTAATGTGTGTATATAGTCCACAATCTGTGTATCAGCAGCAAACTTCAACCCTACTATGCACTTTTGTCTACATCGCACTTCCATCTGCGCCTGTTAAAGTGGAGATGACAAACATCGGCCCTACGTATATGTATGACATATATTTGTCTATGGCACACTTCTATCTATCAGCAACAAACTTCAACCCTTTGTATAATGCACTTTTGTCTATGCCAAACTTCAACAAGCTTCCATCTGTTCCTTCTTATATATGTATATATAGCATAACACAACTCCGATGTCCATACATCTCAATAACATAATTACTGCTAACCACCTATTTATATACATGTATGTATGATACACTTTTATTATTACCATCTGTGCAACCTGCCTTATCGATGGCCAACTATATTTACGCTCTATCTACAGAATTCAGCACGGGCGCGCCATGGGTGCGCCAATTCCTCTATAGAGTGTATATATATATATATATATATATATATATATATATATATATATATATATATATATATATATATATATATCTCCCTTTGGATGCATGGTTAGCAGACATCCACGCACGCCACAAGTGCACGTCGATTCGAACACGGGAGAGGCAAGCATCTCTCTACCAAGTAAACGAAAGGTATGTTAATTAATTACTAGCTATTTCGTCGATGGATGCTCTCCCAAAGTTATTCTTTCGAATCTCTTTCTTTTCTGAGGCTGCAGGTTGGTGGCACTGGCACGTCAATCGCCAATAAAGCACCTTCAATAATGCAGCAGCAGCATGTTGGAGCCGCCGTGGATCGAACTCACGCAGGCAACACGTCGAACTCCGGCTAGAACGCACGCGAACACGAAGATTCACTAGAGATGAACACAGGAATGAGATTAGCTCTTGCGGAACACACGCGCACGGAGATTTGCGGCAACTGATGTCTTTTCACTGTATTCGACTACTCAACTGACGCAATACCGAGTACATGGTTTTAAAGCCTAGCGACACACTGCCGAGCAACAACCTGTTGGCCGGGTCTCACGTGTGTGCGTGCACGTCGACACACATGCATAGGCTATTACCGCATGCACCACACGACTCACGCTCACGATCCACAAGAAGCGGTCACCAAGCTGACCACAAGCCACGCCGCCACTACGTCGTGCTCATGCATGCATGCAGCTCCTAGCTTCTCGCCGTACTCCACTTATTCCCTGACTAGCTTCTCGCCGTAGTACTCCACTTATTCCCTGACGACTCGCACTAGCACTAACTAAACTAACTAGCTAGTGCATGCAACGACTAGCTAATTCCTCTACGAGAACATACCTCGTTTCGGCTCCATGCAAAGACTCTAAAACACGTACATGATTTGGGTCTACTAACCCGTACACACACATGCAAAATCTAACTAGCTAACACACACACAACGTGCAGACCCACACAAACTTAGTCAAGATTACTTCTAACACAGCATGACTTAAGCTTCATTGACGCGCAGTTTGCAGTGACCCTTCTGTTGTTGATGGCCTTGATCGGCAGCAAAGAACGGAGGACTAGACTAGCTAGCATCCATCACTCAACAAGTCCAAGATCGAATCCCCATCCATCAGAACGCTACTGCGGTGAGCTAAGCCTCTCGTCTTTTGATATGATGGTGCATGTGCCCCTGCGTTTCCTACTTATGAACATCCTATATAAATTCTGTGATTTGTTGCAGTAGCAAGAGCAAGCACAACCGCACAACAAAGAGTTGGACCTCAAGAAATAAAGAGCTTTTTCGATCTGCAGGTGCGTGCGTATGTTGAGCTATGTACTGGAGTATGATAGATCCCTTGCCTTCACTTCTAATTACCTGGTTGAGCGAAATCGTTCTCGTCAGTTAACAATAGCAAAATTATTTTCATTAATTACGTTGGTAATCATATGGATTACATTATTACAACGATCGAGAGTTATAGGGTCTTTAAGGGATCGAATAATATCACTTTGCCGGCCGCTTCTAGTTTTTTGTTTTTCGAGGAAAGCCGTTTCTAGTTTTATGTTAGGGAGTGGCTAGCCATCAATTGGTTGAAATAAGACAGATATTTCAATCATTTTTTAGTTAGAAGATATTGTACATTTAGTCTTGATGTACATAAATACAACATAAAAAATTAGTTCATCGTTTTCACACTCAAAACTCAATAGGCAAAACACTAAAAAAAATTTATAGCACGCTTTTCATCCCATGAATTCTAAAATATGAAAACTGATTGCAATTTGCATTATAACAAAGTGCAAAAACATGAAAAATTAAAATTTGCACTATTACTATACTAAAGTTATACCCAGTGAAAGAGTGCAATTTTTGACTTATTAGAGTGTAATTCCAGGTGATTGAAACCAACGTCAAATTTCAGTTGGTTGATGGCTAGCCTTTACCTTTATTTTATACTACACTGAAAAGAGGCACAGGGTTTAATTGTTAATTATTCCACGAAAATCTGAACTGATTTACTACAATAATTATTTAAAAAACATTTGGGAATTTCTAGAAGCAGCTTCAAAAAGCTGGCCCGATTGCATTTTGACTTTTCCCCGAGAGCTTTCATCCAAAATTTCAACATTCTAAAAAATGAATAAATAAGCTAGTCTTGGCGTTTGGTCCGTGCAAAGTAGTTATATATCAATAATTTAATGAAAAAACACAACAAACTCTTTGGAGGGAGCATATTTTAGATCAAACACTTCATTAATTACGTTGTAATTATCATATGGATTACAACGATCGAGAGTTACAGCTAGGGGCTTTAAGGGATCGACTTTGCCGGCCGCTTCTAGGTTTTGTTTTTGAGGAACACTACTCCACAACCATCCATGGGTGGCGGTTTGGAACCTTCATAGGTGGCGGTTTTCGAACCGCCACCCGCCAACAGTCACAGATGAGGGGGTGATTAATAGTGGCGTCTCTGAAAAACCGCCACGGATGAGCTTTTTTAGAAACAAAAATAATGGCGTTGCGTGGCTGGATCTGGATGCCCCTGCCAGATCCAGCCTTTCCTCGCCGTGGACGCGGCCATCGCGGAGGACACCGGGAGGAGATAGGGGTGCGGCGAGGAGTAGATGGGGGCGCACTGTTGTAGGAGGATATCGGGGAAACGCCGTTGGGGGAGGCCATGGGTGGTGCCGTCGCAGGGGGGTAGGGGGCAGCCGCGTCGCTGGAGGAGGTCAAGGGAGACGCCGTCGCAGGAGGAGCTTGGGCAGCGCTGTCACGGGAGGAGCTCGGGGCAGCGCCGTCGTGGGAGGAGATAAGGGTGGGTTGTCGCCGGAGGGGTCGGAGGCGGCGCCGTCGCGGGAGGCATTGGGGAGGATCAAAAGAGGAGGATCGAGAGCGAGAGGAGAGAGGAGAGACGAGAGAAGAGAGACTCGGGAGAGGGGTGAGGATTGACTAGCCCACCTGTCACCCATTCTTCTCCTCACAAAGGAAACACAAATGTCACATCATCAATCCACGGGAAAAAAAGAATGGGTGATATAGGTGGCGGTTCCCATATCAACCGCCACAGAACTCAATCACCACAGATGTTTACCAGTTGAGTGGCTATTGATATAGGAACCACCACGGATATTTGACTGGCCGTTGGCGGTCCGTATAGAACCCGCTACGGATTTACAGCTATGGCGGTTTTTCTAAAGAACCACTATAGATGAGTGAGCTATGTGTTGGCGATATGCCCTAGAGGCGATTATGTGAGATGATTGTATCATACGTCTATGTTCATGTACTTGTCAGTTCCATGAATAAATGTCACTCCTTTGTCCATTGAGTATGACTTAATTGTGAAACACATTGGTTAAATGATATTATTCTAAACGATCCCTGGTAACATATCATTATATGGGACAATAGTAATCTGACCAGCACATGTATTGATTGATGGTAATGTTTCCATACCATAGATATGGAGATATCAAATCAATAATGTGGGCACATGTTAGAGAACATGAGGCTGGATAGACCCGCTCCGAGGCACTGCTGAGATTGTTATCTTAGAAGTGCCATCAGGGTGTAGTCTCGAGTGGTATACCTATACAATCCTTTGACCTAAGATTCTTATTGATTCTCAGCATGCGTAATTGTACACTTTGGGGCTATCAAATGCTTCACCGTAACAGGGAAGCTATAAAGGTAGTTTACGGGTATGCCATGAAACATGACGTGAGATATAAGAGATCAAGATGGAATTTGCCCCTCCTTGATAACGGGAGAGATATCTCTGGGCCTCTCGGTGTGGATGGATAAGAAAAAGTGCATGGCCATGCCAAAGTGATTAAAGAGTTAACCACGAATTATATTCATTACATTGACGAGTGAATTTGTCGAGCTATCACAAGGGTGGCACGATTCTCGCCTTGAGCTTGACTGATATCGTGTGGCAAAAGGACCATATGTGAGTGTATCAAGATTCAGCTGATTCGATCATTGTGTACATTCGGGGGTCAATATGTGCTGCTAGGTACCGCTATTGACTTGTGGTCTGGGAAAAGGGTTCTCCGGGACCGCGGCCGACTTGTACATGAGCCTAATAGGTCACACACTTAACGGGTTGAATCATGTCTGATGGATTGGATCCATTAGTGGGTTTATGCAGATTTGGATCCTCTAGCGTCTTAATGGATTTCTATTATAGAAGATCCATTAGCGTGAGACCTAGTGGGCTTCTATCATAGAAGGCCCGTTAGTGCGCTCTATATAAAGGAGGCGTGGGGGCGTGCGGCGGGTTAGTCTCCCTACCACGAGCCCTAGCCGCCGCCACGTCCCATCGCCCCTAAAAACCCTAGCCGCGCGCGTGGGTGCTAGCACACTAGCGCGCAGTGTTCCCACTCTGGACGTGTGGATACCGTGGAGGCGTCGTCGCTCTCGCGTCGGCGCTGATCGATTTTATCGGCTACATAACCTGTACGACTACGACGACGTTGCTGTGACGGCGATCCGCGACGAGGAGAAGTTGTACCACGTCGTGTTCGACTACGTACAGTGCTTCGCAGCACGCGGGGAGGCTTCACCCACTCTACTTCCGCTGGTAACGTGCTCCAAGGGTAATGCTCCATGATCTCTGACTCGCATGTTGCCTGGGTGTTCGCGGTAAAAAGATTTTGTTTTCGGCTAGCGTAGCACCGCGTTCTCCTTCACTATGTGTGGCGGATATTGTATGTGAAGCATCTGTGACGGATTTTAGGCCCGGGGGAGGTGGAGGGGAGGGCGGAGGGCCTCATTCGTGGCTGTTTTAAGACAAACGCCACGGATGAGGCTCCATGGATGAGAGATTCTGTAGTAGTGGAAAGCCATTTCTAGTTTTATTTTAGGGAGTGAATAGCCACCAATCGGTTGAAATAAGACAGATATTTCAATCAATTTTTAGTTAGAAGGTATTGCACATTTAGTCTTGATGTACATATCCCTTTCAAAAAAAGTCTTGATGTACATACATACAACATAAAAATTAGTTCATCGTTTTCACATTCAAAACTCAATAGACAAAAAAAAAATTTATAGCACGCTTTTCATCCCATGAATGCTAAAACATAAAAACTTAAAACAAGTGTTTTCTTGTCTCCATGGGATTTTTGTGGTGTATCTCATTGGGAAGCATTGATCGAGCCTTCTTTTTTTGCATAGATTCTTTTATTCATCATAAGATATCTTATTCCTTTACATATTTATAGGATCATTGAGCAAAGATTGAGTGAAACTTCTAAGGTCATCGGTGGTAAGATTTTTCTACAGTTCAACTGCTTATGTGAAAAGGTAGGTGTTTTCTTGATTTTTAAATTATCAATTGTAAAAGATGGTGGGATTTTCCCCCATGCCTCGGCTTAATGTAGCAATTTGCATGGCTCGTGTGGGTTACCGGTTGGTGGTGTGTCACGTGATCACCACAACTGGAGATTTTTTTGTTGAAAATATGGATTAACCATAGGCAGTCTATGAGTTCTATACAAATGTGAGGTGTCACCTTTCTTTCCTCTAAGAAAATAAAAGATTTTTGAAATTTAAAGCTCATATATTGTTCTATGTGATGCTCCCACTAATTTGAATTATTAGACACATCTAGGTATATATTACGAACTAGTTTAGAGTTTATTAAGTATCTTTTTTTTACCTAGTGCTGTTCAAATTCCCGTTGTGCAATTACCTGAAGGATGTATGATAGTTTTAGGTTCCATGTTTTCATGTATTTTGATATTTAGTTGTTTATCTAAAGAGGCCAACATTTTTATGCAGACCTTATCTATTTTTGTATTCTTATTACGATATGGAATCACTACTAGAAAACAGGGCATCACAAGCGGTACATCACAAGCGGTTCAATGCGCACCGCTTCTAATAGTTGCAACACAAGCGGTTCAATAGTTCAAGCCAGAAAACCCCCTCTAGAAGCGATTCGTAATACGAACCCCTTCTAAAGCCCAAGCAATAGAAGGGGTTCGTGTCACGAACCCTTTCTAAAGCCCTCTGCACCTCTAGCAGCGGTTGGGGACGCCTCTTCTAAAGCCTAAGCAACAGAAGGGGTTCGTATTACGAACCGCTTCTAGAGAGGGCTTTAGAAGGGGTTCGTATTACGAACCGCTGCTAGAGGCGTATTTTTTGAATTGTTAAAAGAAAAGCTTGTCTTATCTCATCAGAGAGCACGCGTGGATGGGTTGGCTAGCTGGGTGAGGCGTGGGTCATGAGGAGGAGTGAGGTCCTGGGTTCAAATCCCGCATACCCCAATATTCTTTACTTATTTAGACACCACTAGAAACGGTTCGTAGAACCGCTTCTGGTGCTCCCGCGAGCATCAGTCGCGGATGCCTACAACCGGTTCTAAAACCTGTTTCAAACCGGTTGTAATAGCCGATTCACTGGTAGTGAATACTTCAATAGTTTTTTCCGTTACATTTCTAAGTTTTCTCATTCTATCGATATGTGAAAATTATTGTTGTTTGCACTGAAAAAGCGATACCCTTATTTTTTCATAAATAAATTATGATGCTTGGTGTTTTTGGGTGAAGTGGTAGGGGAGAGGGGGTTGTGTGTTTTGGTGATTATTGGGCATTTTTCTTTACAAAAAAGAAAAGGTGCATACATAACTTTTTAATAAAAAATAGTCAAATGCACAAGTTTTTCCTATGCAACCATACTGAAAAAACAGGGACAACTAAAAATCAGCATCATATAGTGACATTTTTTTAATGTACCATCCATCTAAATAAACTGATGTCTAAGTGAAGGATCGAGATAATGCCTAGAGGGGGGGCGGGGAGGGGGTGAATAGGCGCACTGAAATTTAAAACAAATTACAGTGAAATTTAATTAACCGGAAGTTCCGGTTGCTTATCCGGAATATCTAGTGTGGATATTCCGGTTGGGAACAGAGCAATAGCAGCAGTAAATGCAGTAGACGTCAAGTCGCAATTCTAGTAGTGTACTAGCACAGGATAACAATGAGTAAATCACAGGTGCAATAGGAAGCTAGCACAATCATAATAGCAATCATAAGTAAAGCAAACCGAGCAATATAGAGTCGATGACGTATCCCGAAGTTCGGATCCTTGAGGGAGGATCCTACGTCTCCATTGAGGAAGGCTCGGTCGCACTTGAGCCCTGGTCCAATGATCCTTCACCCTCCGGTGAAGCAAATCACACACGCCGGTTTTACTCCTTGATCTCTTCCCTTCCGGAGGCGAGATCGGCCTTCACAAACTTCCGAGACACACCACAAGCCTTGGGTGCTCGCCGGTGACTCCTACACCATCTAGGAGCCCTCAATTTCCAAGAGTAATAGAATTTATGATGAAATGGAAACCAAGATGCTCCAAGTGCTCAAAGATGACTCAAGATCAAGCTAAGCACTCAAAGCAACCTCTCCTACTCTCAAAAGAACACTAAGTGTGAGGAACTCGGAGAGCTTTGGAGAGAGTGGGTGTGAGAGCTCTAAATGGGGACCAACCAGCTAAGAATGAGTGGAAGCAATGGTCAAAACGTAGCTAGGTTGGTGGAGAAGCCTTATATAGGTTCATAGGAAAACTAGCCGTTACACTGAAACAGTATCACCGGATATTCTGGTGTGGAAGTTCTGGCTATGAAGCCAGACATTCCGGCATAGAAGGAAATTTCAATTTTATAACTGTGGCTAGGGCTTCCAACAGTGTCTGGCCTAAGCATAAGAGGATATTCCGGTTGGTGAACCGGAAGTTCTGATATTGGCAAGTGACACGGCCGAAGAGCTCTAAAGAGATTGAATCGGACAATCCGGCTGGACCGGATATTCCAGGGAAACTAACCGGATATTCCAATATTGTGTTAGGGGCAGGCCAGAGAGCTCTGAGCTGAATGAGTCAGAAACTCCGGCTCCACCGGATATTCCGGTTACGGGACCAGAAGTTCCGATTTTGACAAATAAGGTGGCCACAGAGCACTAAGAACGTCCACACCAATTACTCTATCTCTATTTTCTCTCTCTTCTACTCTATTTTCTCCCTTCATGCCTCTAAATTCCTTCATACTTTACCCTATACTCTAAAAGATTCCTTCACTCTACCAGAAACTCTATCATCGCTACATCAGCGCTACAGTGCATATAGCGCTACTGTTATGGATGCTCTAAGGCTGCTGAGTCGAAAATTCCAGGCGGACCGGATATTCCGGTTAACTCACCGGAACTTCCGGTAGCGGAGAGAAAACTGGTTAAGGGGTTTTATGTGATGTGAGGTCCACTCTGATGACTCAACTCGATGCTAGACTCTTCTAATGAGCACTTGAGACAGCTTAGGACCATTTCTTGTCAAATTCCCCCTTTGTAGTACGGTCGTCCTTAAGACTCAAGTAAGGTAAAATTACAATTAGCTAAGTGACACCGTCTTCTCTCTTTTTTAGCTTGATGAGTGTCATTTTCTTGATGCACATAATGATACATTGGATATAAACCTGAAACTCAACTTGGTAATGACATTAGTCCTTTAATTGTTCGTTATTAACCACCAAAACCCACATGGCGGTCTAGATGTACTTTCAATCTCTTCCTTTTTGGTGATTGATGACAACCAATTAAAGCTCACAAGATATGATTTAAAAACAATAGCTTTTGGATGACCAAGCATATAGAGAGCTCCCCCTAAAATTGTGCAAAATCAAATTGAGGGGCTCCCCCTATATTCTTGCATCCGGGGGGGTGCTAAGTGAGGTGTCAAGTTATCAAATATGTGAAATGCAATAATACGGTAAATATGTCATGGCAATTCACTCAAGAGCATATCACAAATATCATACAAGATAGATAGAGTGCAGAAAAGTAAATCCGTTACAATTATAGCACACAACCAACACAATCCAAAGTTCCACCTCACAACCACAAGAATACAAGAAGATATTTCCACTGGGGCAAACAACACAATACTACGGAAAGGGTAGAGTTGAGCTTTCCTCTCCCCCTTTGACATCAAGACACCAAAAAGAGAGAAGAGAACCCAAAGAAGCGATCACTCATCGCCCTCATTGTAGTCGTCATCCCCGGCATCCTCACTGCCATTGTACTCATAATCCTCCTCTGGAGACGAGCTGTCGATGGTTGAGTACCACTGCCACTAGGCCCTGGAACCTGAGAAGCTGGCCCAACTATAGAGTAGGCCTCAGCTGTGGGGTAGGCATCCTCCTCCTCCTCAGAGCCTGGAGGAGAGACTGGAAGCTCAAGCTTCTGCTTAATCAGCTTGTTGTCCCTCAAGATTTTCTTTTGGCGGCGCTCAAGCTTCTTCCCAAGACAGAAGAAATCACACAAAGCGGCTTTGAGCCCAGCACCGCAAGTCACCTCCTCAGGAACAGGAGCACGTGGAGGTGAAAGAGGAACACAAGGAGGAGCACGGCGAGCCTGAGACTTGATTGCCCTGATCTTGATACTGGAGTGCTTCACTTCCTTGTGGAACTGCTTGCAGGACACTGACTCCACAATCTTTATGATGTAGGGAGCATAAGGCAATGACCTGCTAGGATCCACTGACGCCATGTACATCTCCTCCCACAAGAAATCAAGAACGTCAAAAGGATCGGCGTCCTCTTGCGTCCTCACAAGCAAGTTACGGGAGACAGAAGCAATCCTGCTAGCATCACCCAACTTGGGACAAAGGGTCACTATGAACATCCTGTTGAGATAGGTGTAGAAGGGGAGCATCCCCTTGGTCTCACCCAACACAAACCTCACCGAATCATCCTACAAAAAATCCAAATCATTGATGATCCTCTCAACATGGATCTTATCTCTGTGTGACCCACTTGGGAGATTTAGAAGTCTCCCAAACTAACTTCTCGAGATACTGAACCACTCCCCTGAGTCAGCCAAAAAGCCCTGTTGCCAGACTCTTCCCAATACAAGGTGGCGTAGAACTGAGCCACCACCTTGTCAGACCAATCATACTAGACTCCCATGATATCCTTGATCCCCAGCCTCTCACAAGTGTCAATCACCTTGTCAAACACGGGATCCTCAGCTGCCGCCATGTAGTCCCAATCCACCCATTGCATTGGAATGAACCAATCCACCCATTGCATTGGAATGAAGCCGTGATTCTTCTTTGGATGGATCACCATGGCGTAGTAGTCCTGCTGAAAGAAATTCCAGAACCGATGATTTGTGGACATCTGATCATAAATCCAGGGATCCTTGGCTCTCTCCTTCATCACAAGCTTCATCTTGCCATGATAGTCATTTGCTTGCCTTGGATACTCTGGGTCTTCAGCTGGCATGTGGACCACAAGAGGAGGCATGATCATCTCCTCCTGCGATTGCCTTCTCTGAGCAGGAGGCAGTCCAGACTTCTTCCTGCAAGTGGTTCTCTTCGTCCCACTCCTAGGACGAGAGGAGACACCACCCGTAGCGGCTTTAGCAGGTTGCTCCTCGGTAATCTCAGGAGCAGCAGGTAAAGTGGGTGAAGCTCGAGAACTTCCCTCTCTGCAGGTAAAGTGGGTGAGGCTCGAGAACTTCCTCCAGGAGAGGGGTCCAAACGGCGCTTGGAACGCCGCTCAAACAAAGTCCTAGGCTTGAACCTTGAATCCATAGTTGCTACAAGAGAATTACAAAGCAAAGGTATAAAGAGGCTACCCAAAAGAGTGATCGAATCCAGAGAAAAATGGATGATCAAGCCTTCTGTGAGATACCGGATATTTCGGTCAGCTAGCCAAAAGTTCCGGTGCAGATATTCCGGTATAATAGCTGGATATTCCGCCGCAGAAGTTCCGGTTAGCCCACCAGATAATCCGGTTGCCCACAGAACACGAGTTCATCCCTAAATCTCATGATTCAACCGACGAAATACAGAGCCTCTACAGATCTGAGAACCTAACAACTACTAGAGCAACTTCACCGAAGGAATCTCCAAATACTTGCACAGTTTGAGAGATCAGTTCAAAAGAAATCCACCAAACCCTAGAAGGGATACCTTGCAAGTGGAGATGATGATGTTGGATAAAATCCGTGGTGGAAGTCAATGTAGACACCGAGGGCTTCAAGATCCTTGAAAATCTGGACTTTCCGACGGCCGGAACGTCCGATTACCGGAGGGGAGGCTCGAGCGGTGAAAAAGAGATGGGGGCACGGTGAAAAGGTAAAAGAGGCCGTACCAATTTACCCCTGTGGGTTAAATACCCAGCCATACATGCACTGTGGCCAGAACTTCCGGTTACCCAATCAGAACTTCCGGGCTAGATATTTCAGTTAGGATACCGGAACTTCCGGTCCGGAATATCTGGTTAGCAAGCCGGATAATCCGGTTCACAGAAAGGGATCACAAGGATTGATTTGCTCCGGGAACAAAAAGAAGAAAGATAACCCTAAGGAATCATATTGCAATGTGACCAGTTCAAACACATAATCAAGCAAGCTATGATCACATCACAATAGATAGGATCAAAGATCCGAAAGATTCAATTCAAGCACAACCAAGAGTCTAGGAAATAAATCAAATAACTTTTGAAGAAATTTTTCAATACACCAATCAAATGTGAGCACTTCTCAAGCCACGTTACGAGCATTCAAGATATTTAGGCCACACCTCAACTCACAAAATCTTTTTTCATCAAATGACTTGGTGAAAATATCGGCTAATTGATCATTGGTCCTCACATATTGGATATCGATGTTCATTTTGATGGTATTGTCTCTTAGGAAGTGATAGCGAACATCCATATACTTTGTACGGGAGTGTTGGATGGGGTTGTTGAAAATTTTGATGTCACTCTCATTGTCACACAAAAGAGGGGTGTGTTTATAGGTAAGGCCACAGTCAAGGAGCGTTTGCTTCATCCAAAGCAATTGCGCACAACAAGTGCCCGCGGCAATGTATTAGGCTTCGGTGGTGGATAGTGCAACACAATTTTATTTCTTGGATGACCATGAAACTAGAGACCTACCTAAAAATGGCAAGTCCCCGAGGTACTCTTTCTATCCACCTTACAACCCGCATAGTCCATATCGGAGTAACCAACAAGATCAAAGGAAGATCCTGTCGGATACCAAAGCCCAAAATGTGGGGTATGAACCAAATATCTTAGAATCCTTTTTCACGGCCACTAAGTGGCACTCTTTGGGAGCGGCTTAAAACCGTGCACACATGCACACACTAAGCATTACATCGGGCCTAGATGCATAAAGGTAAAGAAAGGGAGACAATGATGGAACGGTATACCTTTTGATTAACCGGCTTTCCATCTTCATTGAGGTCAAGGTGCCCATTTGACGGCATGGGAGTCTTGATAGGCTTGGTGTTCTCCATGCTGAACTTCTTGAACATATCTTTGTGTTGTTTGACTTGAAAACCGAGGAAATACTTCAACTCTCCCATCATGGATATTTTAAACCTTTTGGTCATGATCCTACTAAATTCCTTACACAAAGACTCATTAGTACAACCAAATATGATGTCGTCGACATATATTTGGCACACAAAAATATCATCATCAACATTCTTTATAAAGAGGGTAGGATCGGCTTTACCAACTAGAAAACCTTGTTTTAAAAGGAAATCACGAAGACACACAAACCATGCTCTTGGAGCTTACTTGAGCCCATAGAGTGCCTTGAAGGGAAAGTAGACGTGGTTGGGGAACTTGGGATCTTCAAAACCCGGCAGTTGCTCCACATAAACTTGCTGGGATAGAGGATCATTGAGGAATGCGCTCTTGACGTCCATTTGGTATAGCTTAAAATCATGGTGAGCGGCAAAAGTAAGCAATATACAAATGGACTCAAGTCTAGCTACGGAGCATAGGTCTCATCGAAATCCAAACCTTCCACTTGTGTAAAACCTTGAGCAACCAACCGTGCTTTGTTTCGTGTCACCACACCATGTCCGTCTTGTTTGTTGCGGAAGACCCATTTGGTTCCAATGACATTTTGCTTCAGTATTTCCACAAGTTTGCAAACCTTGTTCCTCTCGAAGTTGTTCAATTCCTCTTGCATAGTCACCATCCAATCCGCATCCTCGAGAGCTGCTTCAATCCTAGTGGGCTCAAGAGAAGAAACAAACGAGTAGTGTTCACAAAAATTTACAAGACGAGATCGATTAGAGACTCCCTTATTTATGTCACCAAGGTATTGTTCACGGGATGGTCCCTTTAAATGCTTTGGTGAACTCTCGGATGTGGAGTGGCGGGTATGTCAACTTCCTTCTCCAAGTCTTCATGGTCTTGTGTTGGAGCTTCATCTTGGAGAGATGTAGAGGTGGTTCAACTTGAGTTGATGGAGTTGGATCCACTTGTTCTTTAGCACCTTTTTGAGGCTTCATATCTTCAATGGCCATACGCTCAATTGCCTCGCAAGGTTTTTCATCATCATCTAGCACATGTGGATCAACTTACTCTACTTGAGAGTTATTAGTTTTATCGAACGTTACATCACGCGCGATCTCAACAACTCCAGTGGAATTGTTGAAAACTCGGTATGCATACGAGTTTGATCCATACCCAAGTATAAAACCTTCATCTACCTTAGGAGCAAATTTAGAGGATTTGGCTTTCTTGTTAAGAATATAGCATTTACTACCAAAAACTCTAAAGTAGGAAACATTGGGCTTGTTACCGGTGAGGAGCTCATATGATGTCTTCTTCAAGAGCTTGTGGAGGTAGAGCCGGTTGATGGCATGCCAAGCGGTGTTGATGCCCTCCGCCCAAAACACATTGGAGACCTTGTACTCATCTAGCATGGTCCTTGCCATCTCAATGAGAGTCCGGTTCTTCCTATCCACTACTCCATTTTGTTGGGAGGAATATGGAGCAGAGAACTCATGCTTGATGCCTTCATTTAAAAATTCTTCAACTCCGGTGTTTTTGAATTCCGTCCCATTATCACTTCTTATCTTCTTGATCTTTAACTCAAATTCATTTTGAGCTCTTCTCATGAATTTCTTGAGGGTAGATTGAGCTTCTCTCTTGTCATGCAAAAAGAATACCCAAGTGAAGCGAGAAAATCATCAACAATAACAAACCATATTTGTTACCTCCGATGCTTATGTAAGTAATCGGGCCAATAAATCCATGTGTAGCAATTCCAATGGCCTTGTTGTAGTCATGACATTCTTGCTTGGGTGTGGTGCTCCAACTTGTTTCCCGGCTTGACAAACACTACACAACCTATCTTTCTCAAATGAAACATTTGTTAATCCTAGGATGTGCTCGCCCTTAGGTAATTTTTGAAGATTCCTCGTACCGACATGGGCAAGCCGACAATGCCAAAGCCAACCCACATTAGTCTTAGCCATCAAGCATGTCTCAAGCTTAGCTCTTTCCGAGGTGAAATCAACAAGGTAGAGCTTATTCTTGAGAACACCCTTAAAGACTAGGGAATCATCATCCCTAAGGACGGACACACCCTCACAAGAGAATATGCATTTGTAACCCATTTCACACAATTGCGTTGATAACAAGTTATATTCTAATGAACTTACTAGTAAAACATTTGAAAGAGTGAGATCATTGGATATGGCAACTTTACCGAGACCAAAAACCTTTCCTTTTCCATTGTCACCAAAGATGATGTTGTCGAAAGGAGATCCATTCTCATCCAACGAGGTGAACATTGATCTTTCTCCGGTCATATGATTTAAGCACCCACTATCGAGTACCCACGTGTTACCTCCGGAGTGATAGTCCTACAAAACGAATTAGGCTTTGGTATTAGGTACCCAAACTTGTTTGGGTCCTCTCATGTTAGTCACAAGTACTTTTGGCATCCAAATAGATCTTGGCATGCGAACATTCTTGGATTTAACACCAACAAATTTTGCCACAATTCTACTCAGATTAGTTTTCCTAAAAACATATGAAGCATTGAAAGTAGCATGAGGAGCATAGTTCTTAGAATCACTAGCATGCACAAAATTATTAGGCCTAGTAACCGGGGCTACCACAATGTGGCCCTTTTCACCATTGTTCTTCTTTGGAGGCACATAGCCTAGGCCTTCCTTGTTGTGGTTCCCTCTCTTCTTCACAGGGTATTCCTCAAGACCCTTGCTTGACTTGTAAGATTTTTGAAGCCCGTTCTCAAGGAGTCCCTTTAACCTTTTATTGTCACATGCTAGAACTTGCAAGGTTTCAAAGTTAGTAGCACAAGTATTTACATCATGATCATAACACTTTGCACAACCATTACTAGTTGAAGCATTAGATGAACAAGTATTTTCACAAGAGAGAGAGGTGGAGTTCTTCAAGAGACCATCAAACTTTAACTCAAGAGTCTTGAGTGCATCCATTTGCAACATCAAGCTTCTCTTTAAATGAAGCATTGTTGATCTCAAGCGACTCCACTTGATCCTTGACCAAACTGAAACTCTTGGTCTTTTCCTCATTTTTTCCTTCTCAAGATCAAGACACTTTTCAAGTTCAAGGTTTCTTTCCTTCTCAAGGATAAGCAAATTTTCTTGTTTCTCGAGAAGTTCATTTTGTCCATCTAGTTGCTCTTGCATGGAATTCAATCTAGCATCTTTAGTTTCAAGTTGCTCAAGCAAGACATTCATTTTAGCAATATCAAACTCTTTCATGAAAATAGAGATATCATCATGCTCATTCTCAATATCATCAATGCAAGCATCATCAAGTAGTGAAGAAGGGTGTTTGGATGATACTTTGCGCCCCTTGACCATGAGGCATATGGGAGCATCATCTTCATCATCACTCAAGTTGTTGAAGAGCGACTTTGTCGGTGTAGGAGTGGTGATGGCGATGGTGCCCAATCCCTCATTGTCGGAGTCGGAGTCGGAGTTGGAGTCGGATGAGGATGAGGAGTCAGAGTTCCACTCTTCACCAAGGTGAGCATGACCCTTTGAGCTATTCTTATGGTACTTCTTGTTGTTTTTCTTGTACTCCTCCTTCTTGGACTCCTTGTCCTTCTTATGGCTCTTTGACTCCTTCTTGTCCTTTTTGTTTGGACACTCGGCGATGAAGTGCCGGTCTCCCCACACTCATAACATGTCCTCTTGGATGGGCATGTGTAGGAAGACTTGCCATGATGCTTCTTGTTGTGGCTTCTCCCAAAACCACTCTTCTTAAGATACTTGTTGAATCGTCTCACAAATAGGGCCATCTCATCCATGTTGTAAATGCCCTTGTCTCCATCTTCACTTGAGCTCTCTTCGGATTCTTTAGCTTCAACACTTGCTCGACGATGTTCTTCTTCTTGTTTGCTTGTGCCATAGCTAGCACATGCTTGGCATCTTTTTGTGTCATCTCATCGGACACTAGCCTTCCAAGCACTTCTCCGAGTGTTGTCTTGTCAAAGTCCGGCTTGGATTGGATGAGTTGCACTAAATTGTGGTTGAATAGAGAGACAATCCTCAAGATGATCTTCACAACCTCCGCATCATCAAGAGTTGTGCAACCAAGTCCTCCTGCCTTTTGCGCGAGCAACATGACACGCTCGGACATCTTCTCATAGCTCTCATCATCCTCCAAGATGACTCTTCCTAATTGGTTCTTGATAAGCTCAATCTTGGTGTATTTGATGCTTGTCACACCTTTATGAGCTTCTTGGATGGTTTCCCAAATTTTCTTGGCTTCTTCAAGGCCATCCACTTTGTTGAACTCGGATGGACTCAAAGCAGAGTAGATAGCATCCATGGCTCGAAAGTTCTTGAGCTTGTTTTCCTTGTCTTGTGGAGTGCCTTTCTTTGGATCATCGTCCTTGGGTGGAATATATCCTGTCTCAACAATGTCCCAAAGCTCGTGAGAATTTAAGTATATCCTCATCCTATGTTTCCATAGGCCGTAGTGTGTCCCATCGAAACAGGACAACCTATGGCTTCCGGAATAGGATGAGGATGTACCAGAAGGATAATCATATGGCATCGTAGTACCCGCACCACCACCGGAACCGGTTTTCTCCTCTTCGGCCATCTTAACCTCTCAAGCGGTAAGGCTATAGCACAAAAGGCCAAGCTTTGATAGAGGGGGGAGGGGTGAATAGGTGCACTGAAATTTAAAACTAATTGTAGCTGAATTTAATTAACCGGAAGTTCCGGTTGCTTATCCAGAATATCCGGTGCAGATATTCTGGTTGGGCTAGCGGAAGTTCCGGTTAGGAATAGAGCAACAGCAGCAGTAAATGTAGTAGATGTCAAGTAGCAATTCTAGCAATTCTAGTAGGGTACTAGCACAGGATAACAATGAGTAAATCACAGGTGCAATAGGAAGCTAGCACAATCACAATAGCAATCACAAGTAAAGCAAACCGAGCAATATGGAGTCGATGACGTATCCCCAAGTTCGGATCCTTGAGGGAGGATCCTACGTCTCTGTTGAGGAAGGCTCGGTCGCACTTGAGCCTGGGTCCAATGACCCTTCACCCTTCGGTGAAGCAAATCGCACACGTCGCTTTTACTCCTTGATCTCTTCCCTTCCGTAGGCAAGATC
Organism: Olyra latifolia; assembly: GCA_036346145.1. Taxonomy (NCBI): domain Eukaryota; kingdom Viridiplantae; phylum Streptophyta; class Magnoliopsida; order Poales; family Poaceae; genus Olyra; species Olyra latifolia. Next base: position 49,734,905 of record CM070524.1, on the reverse strand, counting down.
GGACCACAAGCCTTGGGTGCTCGCCGGCGACTCCTAGACCGTCTAGGAGCCCTCAATCTCCAAGAGTAATAGAATTTGCGAAGAAATGGAAACCAAGATGCTCCAAGTGCTCAAAGATGACTCAAGATCAAGCTAAGCACTCAAAGCAACCTCTCCTACTCTCAAAAGATCACTAAGTGTGAGGAACTCGAAGAGCTTTGGAGAGAGTGGGTGTGAGAGCTCTAAATGGTGACCAACCAGCTGAGAATGAGTGGAAGCAACGGTCAAAATGTAGCTAGGTTTGTGGGGAAGCCTTATATAGGTTCACAGGAAAACTAATCGTTACAGTGCAGAAACAGTGTCACCGGGTGTGGAAGTTCCGGCAATGAAACCGGACATTCCGGCATAGAAGGAAATTTGAATTTTACAACTGTGGCTAGGGCTTCCAACAGCATCTAGCCTAAGGCCCTGTTCTTTTGGGCTTATCTAATCTGACTTATCTGTCTTATCTCGAACTTCGAGAATTTCGAGTGGCCTCGATTTTGAAATTTAGGATTTAGGGAGCTTTTAGACTCTCCTACGAGATAAAAATAAAACAGATTCAAAAAGTAATAAAAAAGTCAGATGAGTCAATATTAGTCAGATAAGTCACGAAAATTTTGTGACTTATGTAACTAATATTGACTCATCTGACTTTTTTTTATTACCTTTTGAATCCGTTTTATTTTTATCTCGTAGGCGAGTCTAAAAGCTCCATAAATCCTAAATTTCAATGCCATCCGACTTCGGCAATCTCGAAATTTCGAGCCGAGATAAAGACAGATAAAATGAAGTTTTATGTTTCAAAAGAACACCTCCTAAGTGTAAGCAGATATTCTGGTTGGTGAACCGAAAATTCTGATATTGACAAGTGACACGGCCAGAGAGCTCTGAAGAGATTGAATCGGACAATCTAGCTGGACTGGATATTCGGGGGAAACTAACCGGATATTGCAATATTGGGTTAGGGGCAGGCCAAAGAGCTCTGAGCTGAATGAGTCAGAAACTCTGGCTCCACCGGATATTCCGGTAACGGGACCAGAAGTTCCGATTTTGACAAATGAGGTGGCCAGAGAGCACTGAGGCTGCTGAGTCAGAAATTCCGGCTGGACCGGATATTCCGGTTAACTAACTGAAACTTCCAGTGGCTTACAGAAAGCTGGTTAAGGAGTTTTAGGTGATGTGGGGTCCACTCTGATGACTCAACTCGATGCTAGACTCTTCTGATTAGCATTTGAGACAGCTTTGGACCATTTCTTGTCAAATTTCCCCTTTGTAGTACGGTCGTCCTTAAGACTCAAGTAAGGTAAAATTACAATTAGCTAAGTTACGCGGTCTTCTCTCTTTTGCTGCTTGATGAGTCCCATTTTTTTTATGCACATAATGATACATTGGATATAAACCTGAAACACAACTTGGTAATGACATTAGTCCTTTAATTGTTCGTCATTAACCACCAAAACCCACATGGGGGCCTAGATGCACTTTCACTAAGGAGTTTTGTCTTCAAATCAGTAGATATATTGGTATGGTCAATTCTATTACCACTACAAATGTGTAGGGTTGTTGCTAAATTTATATCATGATGTTGGGGTTTTTGGGATGGAGTGTTTTAGGGATAAATGGACATTTTTTGCTATAAAAAAACAAAAGGGTGCATGCATAAGTTTTTTTATGATAAATATACAAGATTTTCATGTTCAACCATATTGAAAAGACAAGATCAACTAAGTGAAAACACCACCATCAATTATTTTTCAAATCTTTTTTCAATAGCATGGAAAATACATTTTCATGTATTTTTGTTCCGCAAAAAACACATCTCCCGACTAGATTTTCATGGAAAATGCACGAAAACAACACATTTTCATAAAAAATACATTTAGTATATATTTTTATAGTGAAAAACACCAATTAGATTTTAAAATCTTTTTTCAGTTTCTCATGTTAGTTTTTTTTAAGTATTTTTTTTGTTCTGGAAACAACACATATCCCCACTGAAAATTGCATATATTTGTATTAGAAAAAGATCATGTATATGATTTTATCATGTTTTAATATGTGTGTAGTGGCCATGTTTTGGCGAGAGATCTTCGATGAAAAAATGAATTAGATATAATGTCTTTTACTGTTTTTAGGTTGATATCTACCTGCACGTAGGTATGCTAAAAATTTATATTTTCTATCTTTGATTTCTTTCACTTCATACTTGTTGAGATGAGCCAAAAAAAATATGCTCTAGTACAATGTTGTGGTTTTATTTTAGTTATGCAGATGATTATTTGAGCTACTTATATATGTTTTTGCACATTGCAACATTTTGAAAATCAGTCGTGTCTCTACTGAAAAAACAATGATACACAAGTAGTTTTTTTAAGTTCAAGGCACAATGAATCTTGTACAAATATTTTTTAATTTATAAAATACAAGATATTGCTTGTTGTGTAGGAAAAACAATTACTTGCGGATGACCTGTGTGGCAATTAAAATGACCTGAGAACCTTCGAGGTTTTCATGGTGCCGGAGTCCATGAACAGGGTGTAGTCGTCCTTTGAAATAGTGTATCAATCCGGACAATGAATGAGGCATACACGTAGTACGACTCAACCAAGCTTCATTCACTTGCAGCCTCTTTCTTTCATTGACGGTCTCTCTTCATTTCACTTCACTTCTTGATGGCTTAGGAGCATTCGATGCACCACCGCAAGCCATGAGGCTGCATGTTTTTGATCGATCGGGACTTTTGTATGGCGCAGCCATTACCCCATGAAGGGTAATACCTTTAATTTTCTCTAAATCATAGATTAAAGTAATATGAGGGCGCTCAAGAAAGTACCACATTGTCTTTAGCTATTTAGTGTTTATGTCCATTGATTAGTGTTCTGATCGATGTAGTTTTTCTCTTCCCGTTCATGCCATCCTCAGCGTAGGCTACCATCATACACGAGCAACCATGGATAGATGGAATGCAAGTATTCTACTACCACCATTTAGTTCATTCACAAGCATTATACTGTCATGTAAAGCTAGAGCAATACATACAAATCATAAATAAAAGGCTCTCGAACGTCATGGCATGGTGTCACCGGCACTCGTCTCATGCTGACTACTGCTTTCTGATGGTTTGTATTTAGCATGTTTTCCTTGTCTAAAATCTACAGTGTATTGCTATATATGGTCAAATGTTTACTTAATTTACCTAAATTGGTTATTGGTGCACTACCGAACAGTGATGCATGGTTCAACCAAAGTGTAATGATGGGCAGATGGTTTGGTCTTGGCTACTAAGAAGGTGGCTAGTTAATTTTGCAGACGTGACATCCTGCTAAGAATATTATGGGAGTTAGTGTAATAAGCACAACTCACAAATAAAAATCAGTGGGCCATCACTGGATATATAACTACGGTACAGTACAATATTTTTCCCTAGGCCTCATTTCCACTTAAATTTGTTGGTATGGAAAATAAAATGGTGATCGGATATTACCTAGAAAAACATTGATTGATAGAATCAACTTTAGATACTAAGGGTCAACATGATAATTGTTTAGAGCCGCTCGTCTATTAGGCCATCTCCAATAGTAGAGCCAACTACTAGTTATAAGGAAGCTCCATGTCACTTATAGATAGCTTAAAGATAAACTCTCCAATGGGTTGGCTCACTATAGGAATCGTCTGTAATCTCGAGGGCCAAAAACCCTCGAGAAAGGCTCCAAAACCCTTGAGCAACATGTTTCTCGAGGGCTAGCCCTCGAGAATTGGCCCTCGGTAATAGCTACTCGAGAAAAGTCGCTATTCTCGAGGGTTCGGCCCTCGAGAAACATGGGTTAGCCTACGGCCCTCGAGAAACCATGCCAGATGACGGAGTAACGGCACCCGGTGCAGTTATTCTCGAGGGCCAATGTGGGCTCTCGAGAAATGTGGTCTTCAGTTATTCTCGAGGGCCAATTCCGGCCCTTTAGAAATGCCTTATTCTCGAGGGCCATTTCTGGCCCTCTAGAAATGCAGGTCCACTGTTATTCTTAGGGGCCATTTCTGGCCCTCTAGAAATATGGTATTGCTATTATTCTCGAGGGCTATATAGGGCCCTCGAGAGATGTTTTTTTAGGAAAATAAATAAATTTTTATTTTTTAAAAAAAACACAGTTTCTGCAGCTGCTGCCCCAGCCGTGTGCAGTAGCTGCACACCTGCAATTTCAAGCATTTTATACCCACAAATATCCACATATAAACACAAATAGCCACATATAGCCGCATACATCCACAAATAACCATATATAACCACATATAGTCACAAATAGCCACAAAAAACCACATATAACCAGAAATAGCCACATATAACCATAAATATCCACAAATCATCACATTTCATCTTCCATATCACCACACAGTTCACAAATAGCACATATAATCAAAGTCCACATACGCAAAGGTCCAAACGAACACATAGTTCTCATACAAGCACATAACATTACATAGTCATTATAGAAGCACAGAAACACAGCATCAAGCATATCGTGATCACCTTGTTGTGCTGGCTATGGTTGATCGCTCGGCGGAGGGAAGTACGACGGAGTGCCGTCGAACAAGCTCTGCACAAAGCCTCTAGCGAACACATCGAGGTCATCTTGTGCCTTACCGCTAGCTCGCCTCGATCTTGCCGCCACCGCCTCGTCCCGCCTGATCCCGCCTCGTCCTGCGTTGCTTAGCTCGCCTCGAGGCGGAACCTCGAAGCGAAGCCCTAAAAAGAACCCTGCATGTACAATTTCATTGGTGTGACAGGTTTTTATGCAAGTTTTTAATTTTGACAACGCTACAATAATAGACTTACCGGATCTCTACCCCAAGGTCGAAACACCCATGCTCCTGCTTGTTGCCCAACAAAGGGAGTTTGGCTCGCATGTCCGCTTGGGCCCGCCTACACATGGATACGAATATATATGAACCGGACATTTTCATGTGTCTTTAAGCAATACATTTGGCGGTGTTCTCTTACCCCTTGGGCCCTCTGCCAGGCCTCCATGTCAGCCATCCTCTTGCTCATGATCTCCTGCTCTCTTATGCGAGACTCTCGCTCCGTCCTTAAGCTCTCCTGCAGGGCCCGTATCAGGTTTTGCTGCTCCTGCCTCTCCAGATCCCTCTCCCTCCTAACCCTTGCCTCGAAGTCACGATGGCTCTCCTCGGATCCCCTAGACCTCCCCTCTGGCATGTAATCCACCGACCTACAATAGATTATTAAGATTAAATTTGAGATGGACAACTGGTTGAACTTGTAATAGTTACAAAAAACTGTCACCTCAGGTGGTCCCCGCCTAGCATGACTTGACCGTGAGATTTCCCACCCATGTGTTGCTAAATGACAGAACCATCTAAGGGCTCTGTCTCTGGATTTCTCTCGGGGCCGTGCACACTACGGTATGCGTCAAAGTATTGATCCTGCATTCATTACAGTTGTGATCAGAAAAACTTAGCATCTTGTGTAGTAAGAATATTACAATATAGGTAGTACTCACAATCCTCTGTTGGGCGTGAGGATCCACAACCGCAGGGGCACCTTGTCGTGCCGGCTTTGCCCTAGCCCTTCGAAAAGCCTCAAGGACACTTATTGTTTCTCCTGACTTAGCTGACTACAAAATAGGAACAAAAGGATTCATTATTGCAAAAATGGTGAGCACAAGATCAAAAGCAGCATAAGAGATAATACCTCTTTCTTTCTGAACAAGGAGATGGACCACCTCCCAGTGTACCTCTTGTAGTCCTTCTTAGACCGATTCTGCTTGGCCTTCTTAGTCTTTACCTTGTACTCTGGGCTAGCCCAATGTTGCGCGAGGGCCTCCCAGGCATCCGGACAGTTGAGTGACCATTCTGGTCGAAACTCGTGGTACTGGTGGCCCTCAAGGTACCCTTTCGAAGCCTGGGCATCCGAGAGTCGTGCACCGCTCTCGTTCCTGCAAATAGAAACATTTTGATGTGATAACAGTTAAAAGTTCATATCTTGGGTACTTTCAAGTATTATTTTTCACCTGCAGAAATCCTTCACGGCATCAAGACGTCCATGGTACATCAGGTCGTAGACCCGCCTCTTTGCTAGGTTGTGAAGGTTCTTCTCGTAGGCCGACTCCTCCAATTCTCCGTGAGGCCGAAACCTTTCCTGTAATGATGAACAAGATAGATTAGAGACAAATTAGCAACAATGTACAAGCACAACCTTGTTGAAGCCTTACCCAAAATTCCTGAAGGCACATGGCACCGGCCGTGGAGTCCCCGTGTGGCGCTCTCAGGTAGTCACCCCAAGTGGTAGCTGGACGAGCCTGGTCACCTTCACCTACCATCCTAGGGTAGTACTGCTTGACAAGAGTCCCTAACACGTACCCAGTGGTGGGGAACAGGGTGCCCGATCTTCCGTCAGGTGGGGGATACTCTCCGATTTGGTGGAAACTTAACACACACGATCCGGCTTCCAATCAGCAAGATCCGAACCCTGCAATCATAGCACGACGTCTCCTCTGGTTATCAGCCGTGCACAACACGATTGACCTCGCCACAAAGGCTTATCCTTGCATGCGAATCGAAGAACACAAGCAAGAACACGGTAGATGCAAACTGAAATTGCGAATCGAATCAATTAAGCACACGAAGTTGGGGTTCCACAAACCGATGAACGGTCAAACTGTCTAAGCAGAATAATCTAAGCAAAACCCATCTAATCTAATGACGGCTACTGAGTATATAGAGGGTAGAGGGCTAGGGGGCGGCCAAGGGGGTGGCCGAGCAACCCTAGGGAGTACAAGGCCTTCAGGCCCAAAAACAGGTGTCGCAGTGCCATGGCAGATTCTGGACGTCATCTTGTTTCGATGATTCCTGTCGACTCCGAGCGTATTTGGGCTTGGGACTGGTTGGGTTGGCAAGCTTATCTCCTTAGCTTTCCGTCGATATGTAGAACGCCCCAAACGGAGCCCGTATGTGGCCTGGACGTCCGTTTTTGTGCAGCCTACTCCTGTAGTCCGAACTGGCCTCGTGAATAAATTGGACTTTAACTTGGATTGGGCTTGTGACTCCTCCTTGAGTTGGGCCTTGATCATATGCTTGTTGGACATGTTCACATCATTCTCCCCTTCTTGGTTTTGAGTCGTCCTCGACTCAAAGTCGTTGATACTTGTTGAAGTAGTTATTTCAGTTCTTGACATCGTCCAACTATGCTTCCCTTCTTGAAATTGACCCTGTTGTGAGAAAACAAATAAAGAAGAACAAGAGGAACTCGACATGATATGATTAGTTGTAACGCAGCCCTCTAATTGATCATATTGTTTCACAACAAAAGGAGATGTTAGATTTGAACAAATATAAACTCAGGTACCATATAATCTCCTTTACGCTTATATTGTCCAATGATATGATATGTATGCGAGATAACCATGGCAAATCAGCACTAAAAGAAAGTTTCTCCTTCAAATTATTTAGATTACATAGAACATCAAATTCAACATAACCCAAAGTATTTAAAGAAGATAATAATTTCAGCTCATCTTGCATACTAGTTATTGGAAGGAAAAGTCTATTTTCAGCACAATTGTTTGGTTTGGGAGCAGCATTATCAACCTTATTCACAAGTTGTGGCATAGAAATAATAGAAGCATCATCACACAACTCTTTTTTATCACAAGGAACAGCAGTGCAATCATTAAAATTACTCAAACTATTTTGTAAAGCCTCAATCCTTTTATTCTCTGCTCTCTCAAGATCAATTTTCAAAATTTGAGCAGGAGTCATACCAACAAGTCGGATTTTTCTACCATTATATTGGAAAGAATATATATTTGTAATATCATTGTACAAAGCATTATTTGCAAATATCCATGGCTTACCAAGCAACAAAGAACATGTTTCCATAGGCACCACATCAAAATATGCGCTTATCATGGTATGTGCCAATAAAAATTGGATCCTAACAGCTTTTGCTTACCTCTAACTTACCACAAGAATTGGGCCATTGGATGTAGTATGGATGAGGGTGTGGCTCTGTGGTCAAGCAAAGCTTCTCGACCAGCTCTAAACTAACAAGATTGCTACAAGTCTCACCATCAATGATGACACGACAACGCCTATCCATCACGACAAACATAGTTCAAACAAACTGTGGCCTTTGTTTTTGCTCCTCTTTCACCATTTGAGAACTTAGAATTTGTTGTGGCAAAGAACTCACATCGTCCTGCAAAAGGTTAGGCACACAAGAAGAGACAAGATGGTATGAAGCAATAAATTGTTCTCTCATAAGCAATTTCATATCAGTCCAAGTATGAGGTTTATCATCAGCATGTAAATTGTTCCACCAAGTTAAAGCATGATTTTTCAAAACACTAGCAGCATTCTTAATCTTTCTTCCATCGCACATATGACATTGTGCAAATTTTTTTATCCATCGCTAATTCCCAATGTTTATACTCATTTGAATTAACCCCATCAAAAGAAGGAAGGCATGGAAGAATATAACCTGTGGAAGAAGAGTCAACAATAATCGTGTGGCTCCTAAACGTCTTCATGGTTCCGTTTTAAGTGGTGCTATACCCTGTCATTGTTAGCACAAAACAAGAAAACACACAAATGTATATTTCCCTATTATCTACTAGGATATGGTCAAGGAATAAAGTCACACACTCTCAAGCGTCCGACCAAGCTCTTACAAGTGTTCTTACCAATGCAAAGCAGTGGACGGTACAACCGGTGGCTGGTTCGTGATACCGTGAGGGCGTGGATGAAGCGATTGCAAAGGGTCGAACCTGTACTGACCAGAAGTATATATATGTGGAGCTTTGGGAGGCTATATTAGTAGCAAGGAGTAGCAAAATTCAATATCAGATAGCAAAACTGAATAAGTGTCCAAAGTACCTGTCAAAGTTGCTGGCTTAAACGTGTTCCTGGAACTAGTTCAAGCTAGCAAAACCTATACTGAAGCACAAAAGACACAAAGAATGCAAGCACTTCTGATTTTTTTCTCTTACTTTTTTTTTGTGCGGCTTTTTTTAAGTGCACTTGCCTTTTTAACTCTTTTTTTTTCCTCAAAAGCGCCACAAAAACAAGATACAACTCAAGACTATCACAAATTTCTCGTCAGTCTACCACAGATTTTCTGTTCAATGTTGCACAGACTATTTGGCACTCTTAACGGCCTCAAATGCAAAACCTTACAATACCAAAGTTGTAGCTCTACTTGTTCTCTTCAATTTCAGTATATGGAACGCATCTTTTGGATAAAGGAAGCTAGAGATATTGACCCCGAAATACAGACTGTTCAGAAATTCTGGGTCCAGAACAGATTTACTCCCAACGCAAATTACACTTCGATAACGGCATTTTCTGGAAACCTCATGATTTACAAAGTTGTAGATAACTTCTCAAGCTTTCCATCACGTACTAGAACACTAAAATCCGAGTTCGTATGTGGGAGATATCATCAAAATACCGAACTGGACAGGGACAAAACCAATCTAGACGTGATGACGGGATGTAAAAGGACAAGGTTTCACGGTGCAAAACTCAAACTAAACCAAGAACACGACCTAAACCAGCAACAAGATGTGACCACGGACACAAACTCAACAATACGGGCTCTGAAAACGAAATTGCAAAGGCTAAACGTGGTGATAGGACAGGGGAACCTATGAACTACAATTTTTAGGGCAATTTTCTGGACTCTAGATGATGGATGAACGATGAATAAAGGGGTACAAAGATACCTGACGGGCAACCTGGCGCTTTGATACCACTTGGTGGGGAACGGGGTGCCCGATCTTCCGTCAGGTGGGGGATACTCTCCGATTTGGTGGAAACTTGACACACACGATCCGGCTTCGAATCAGTAAGATCCGAACCCTGCAATCGCAGCACCACTTCTTCTCTGGTTATCAACCGTGCACAACACGATTGACCTCGCCACGAAGGCTTATCCTTGCATGCGAATCGAAGAATACAAGCAAGAACACGGTAGATGCAAACTGAAATTGTGAATTGAATCAATTAAGCACACGAAGTTGGGGTTCCACAAACCGATGAACGGTGAAACTGTCTAAGCAGAATAATCTAAGCAAAACCCATCTAATCTAATGATGGCTACTGAGTATATAGAGGATAGAGGGCTAGGGGGCGGCCAAGGGGGTGGCCGAGCAACCCTAGGGAATACAAGGCCTTCAGGCCCAAAAGCGGGTGTCGCAGCGCCGTGGCAGATTCTGGACGTCATCTTGTTTCAACGATTCCCGTCGACTCCGAGTGTATTTGGGCTTGGGACTGGTTGGGTTGGAAAGCTTATCTCCTTAGCTTTCCGTCGATATGTAGAACGCCCCAAACGGAGCCCGTATGTGGTCTGGACGTCCGTTTTTGTGCGGCCTACTCCTGTAGTCCGAACTGGCCTCGTGAATAAATTGGACTTCAATTTGAATTGGGCTTGTGACTCCTCCTTGAGTTGGGCCTTGATCATATGCTTGTTGGACATGTTCACATCACCCAGGCTGGGTCTTGATGTCAGGATCAACAGTACACACGTTGCTATAGAGAATAAAAAAGGTTAGAAAGTAACATTTAAAATGGGCTAGGTTCAGAAGCATACTTGTCCCCTTCCATCACAATGGGGATCTTCAGGTTTGGCTCTGACGGGGCCCTAGGCACCCGATTATGCCCCCTTCTTCTCCTCTGTCGCTGCTGCGAGCCCCCCTGCTGGGTAGACTCCTCGGCCTGCTCGAAGCCTCCCTCCTCCTGAGATCCCTCCTCCTGAGCGCCCTCCTCCTGAGCGCCCTCCTTGTCGTCCCTCTGAGCCCTGTTGAGGATTCTTCGGCGCGGCATCCTGCACATCGAATGTAAGCAAGTGAAAATTAATTTAGACAGTAACAAGATGAAATTACATATAACATGTAAACAAGTTTAATTTTATTAAGATAGTGAAATGAAAGTAGCTAAAAATGCAGTACCGTGTAGTTAGAAGTAGTTCGAATCAATATCGAGGAGATCTTCGTGGATAGGGGATGTTTCATCTATATCGAGGTAATCGTTGTCTGCAGGTTCTTTATGGTCGGGGGATGATTCAGGTTCTTCTTCGACATCCGCATCAACGGAGGCAGCTAGGTTGTCAAGCCCGGTCCCAGCATCGACCACAAATCTGGCGTCTATCCTTTGATCTTGTGTGGGTTCCTCGTAATCCTCATTTGTAGGATCTAACAATCGGCCCTGACGTCTAACCTTGTGTACTACTCACCAGGATTTCAAATCATGCCCCTTTTGTCTTCCACTAACCTTTATTACACGCTTCGATGGATATGGTAGGTAATAGACTTGCTTGACTTGGTTTGCGAGGACGAAGGGATCGTAACTTTGAAGCCTTGAAGTATGTTTGATCTCTACTAAGCCAAGCTCAGGCTGTTTTCTGACCCCGTTGATAGGATCAAACCAATGACAACGGAAAAGAACTGCGGAGAGCTTTTTGCTACCTTCAATATTAGCTCGATTATCTCTGAATGATTTGTAGTAATCTATCTTGTCTTCGCCATCACCTTGGCCTTCGCACACAACATGACTGCTCATTGCTCAGAATTGGGCTTGCGCTCGCAGATTCGCAGACCGGAAATGAAAGCCATTGACATCGTACATACCATGAACCTTTACGCGTACTCGACATCCAAGTGACATGAATCAAAGAACGTTGTGCACGCTAGGATTTTGCTTGCACTGTTATGAAGTGAAAATGTTTAGAAATGAATATTGGTACGTAATGCATAAAACAATTGTTTGTAACTACACTTACCTATTCCCAGAACCAACGCAAAAAGTTTGGTCTGCCGTTACTAGCACCTTCTTGCATTAGTTTTCGTAGCTCCTTCGAGTTAGGCTCCCTCCTTCCTCTCCACTCAACTTGCACGAATTCACTAAAAGAAATATTTTTATTCAACTTACATTAATTATTCAATGTGAGATGCCAGTGATGACTGAAATGTGTGTGTGACTTACTTTTGAATGTGGCGGAGTTCTGCAATATTGTCAAAAATGTACAATAATGCAGTAACCCTTTCTTGCTATGTTAACTCACGCATTGGAAGCTTCCCGCCTGGATTGCCTTGTACGCTGAAAATTTCTAAGTCGGATTGAATCTTGCTTGCTCTAGGATAGTACCTCGGTATGATAATGTCCACATTATGTTCTCTTGCTAAATATTTGTTTACAAAGTGAGAGATTTCTTGAATGTAGTAGGCCTCCGCAATTGATCTTTCAACACGGGTCTTGTTTTTCACATTCGCTCGGACGGTTTTCAAACGCCGCTCCACCGGATACATCCACCTCCCTTGGACAGGCCCACCGAGCCTTGCTTCATAGGGTAAATGCACCAAAAGATGCTCCATTTGATTGAAAAAGCTGGGGACACATATTTTTTCTAACTTGCAAACAAGGAGTGCTACGTCTTTCTCAAGCTTTATCATCTCCGTCTTGCTCAGCTCTTTGGCACACAATTTTCGATAAAAGAAACTTAATTCTGCAAGAACCAACCAAACATCTTCGAGAACAAAACCTCAGAAAATTACAGGCGCGAGGTCTCGAATAAAGATATGAAAGTCATGGCTTATCATACCATGTATCTTGCCTGATACCTCATCCACACCACGAACAAAGCTTGATGCATAGCCATCAGGAAATCTGACTTTCTCCTTGAACCACACCAAAACCTCTTTCTTCTGCTCCTTCGTTAAATGGTACGGGGCCTTTGGTTTCAACCGTTGCCCTTCTATCATATTGAAGGTGGGTCGATTGCACAAGACCTCACAGTCTAGATGTGCTTTTATGTTATCTTTACTTTTCTCAGCTATGTCCAAGTTTGTACCCCAGATGGCTTGTGCTACATTTGACTCTTGATGCATCACGTCGATGTTGTGCGGCAGAAGCAAATCATCTGCATATGGAAGGGAGTACAAAATACACTTGTGCGTCCAATTGTATGTTTCACCGGCTTCACGATTTCCATTTTCTCCTTCCACTAACTGTTCATGCCAGCTTTGATGTCACTACTCCCAAACGCCGCCTTTTCGATCATTGCATATCGTGTTTTTATGAATGCATTCTTCATCTCCTAAAAGGATGCTGTAGATCAAGGAATTCTCTATGACAGTCGAACCAACAGGGCTTGCCACCATGGGCCAACTGGTATGCCTTTGTGTCATCAAGACATATCGGACACGAGAGCCGACCATGCGTGCTCCAACCACAAAACATGCCCCTCGCAGGGGAATCATGAATAGACCACAGGTATGCAACCCTCATAACAAAATTTGTCCCGGTTTTCTTATCATAAGTCAATGCTCCATTCACCCACAACTCATTCAGCTCGTCGACTAATGGCATCATAAATAAATCCAAGTGTTTTCCTAGACTTTTCGGACCAGGCACAATTAAGGACAGAAACATGAACTCTTCTTTCATAAGTAATGACGGAGGAAGGTTAAGAGGGATACTAAACACCGGCCAACACGAATATGATCCGGCGTTCATATTGAAAGGGGTGAACCCATCCGTGGCAAGTGCCAAATGCACGTTTCTTGGATCAGCTGCAAATTCCGGCTGCTTCCGATCGAAATATCTCTAAGCTTCTCCATCAGACAGGTGAACCATTACATCAGGCTTTCGTTTACCCAACTTGTGCCACCTCATCTTCTGTGATGTTTCCTCCATCATGAAACATCGTTGCAAAGCGATTCTTCACCGGAAGTAGCGCAAAGACTTTCTCGCCACATTTGATGAACCTTGTTGCCATCGTGGTCAGTGATCTCAACGTACCTCGACTCCTTGCATTTATCGCACCAAGCCTTGCCCGCATCTTTCTTATAGTATAACATGCAGAGGTTTGGACAATAGTCTATCTTCTCATATGGCATGTCTAAACCGTCCACGAGTCGCTTGCACTCATACCAGCTCCGTGGCATCTTGTGCCCTTCCGGCAAGACATCACTCCACAAGGATATTAGCTCATTAAAACAAGCGATGGAGAAGTTGTACTTGGACTTCAATGACATCATACGCGACACCTGCGACAGAACTGGCACTGTTGTTGTGTCGTGCAAAGGCTACTTTGAGGCTGACAAAAGCTTTAAGAAGTCTGACATAGTTGTTTCTGACTCCTCATCATCAAAAGTATGGCCCATGTCACCCACCATTTCCTCCATCCGGTCAATTTCATCGAACCCTTCAAGTGGATCGGGCTCGCGTGGCGCGGCCCGGACACACTCCCCGTGATACACCCACCGATGGTAACCAGGCTTGAACCCATTCTTGACCAGATGCATCTCCATCTCATCTCGTGATCTCTTCCGACAGCTATTGCAATCCGCACAGGGACAATGCACATATGCGGTAGCTGGGTTCGGCGACACTTGAAAAGCACGAGACACGAAATCCCCCGTCTTCTCGTACCATTCATTCGAGTGTTGACCGTTCTGCCGCCATCCATCATACATCCATCTTCTACTTTCTTCCATATCTTCGGGTCTGCACGTGCCGAGGGGTTTTACAAATGGCTTGGAAAGGCTTCTAAACCACCCACAAATGACCGCCTGGGTACTATCCGTTGTGTCACCCCTAAACCCGAGGCGAAATTTCGGCAGATAACCCTAAGGTTCTCCGTTTGCAACTATGGTCAGAGTGCTGTTACCAGCACCCCAACTCTCATTTTATGCACCGGAGAACCATAAGGTTATGCTGCCGAAATTTCGTCTCGGGTTTAGGGGTGACACAATGGATAGTACCCAAGCGGTCATTCGTGGGTCATCCTTCGATGCCCATCTATCGGGGTCATCAACTGGACAATTCGGGAACGTGGTTCACAACTTGTAATGGAAACAGACGAATCACCGTCCAGTCACCTTATATGTTGTGTCGTTCCCGAACGGGTGACGTACGGCTAGGTTACATGGTCAAAGGACACATTTATTGAACATCGATTATCATCAATCAAAACAAAATTAACATTTCAAAGACATAATTGAAAAAAGATATTACTTACTACACACTAAATTAAGTAAAGTATTAAATAACATTACACTAAATTTCTAAAAAAATTAACATTATACTAAATTCATAAAGTAATAGTTACATTATATTAGATTACTAACCTTATGTCAATTAATTACTAAATTATTACCATTATACTAAATTACTAACCTTATGTCAAATAATTACTAAATAATTAACATTATACTAAATTACTAACCTTATGTCAAATAATTACTAAATTATTAATAACAATTTGGTAAATATTTACTAGTAGACCTAAAGTTATAACAAATACTACATTATATTAGACTAAATTGGTAAATAATTACTAATAGACCTAAAGTTATAACAAATATTAAAATAATCATTACTAAACAAAATTCATTAGATGCTAGGTGCAAATCACATGTCAATATGTCGTTAGCTAGTCTAATTAGTAGTTAAAACTAACCTAATCTCGAGAGTTGTTTTTGGCCCTCGAGAGTATGCACTCAAATTTAAAAAAAGACCGCGCATTTACCTTTCTCGCGTAGTCGCATTTATGGTGGGTTTCATGAGTCGATGGCGATGGTTAGTAGCGCGGCAACAACGGAGGGTGGGACAAGGGCTGGCGGCGGCGGGGGCGGCGTCGACGCGCGCGGCGGGCGGAGGCGAGGGACGCGCCGAGGTGGGCGGGGAACCGGGCGGCGGCGGGGAAGCGGAGCGGTGGAGGTGGCGGGAAGCGGCGGGGTTGGGACGCGCACGACGCGCAGCGATGGCGGGACGCGGCGAGGCGGCGGCAGGGAACCGAGGCAGCGGCAGGGACGCGGAGGCTGCTAGCGGCGGGGAACCGGCGCGCGCGATGGAGTGAAAACGCAAGCCGAAGCGGGGCCGCGCGGGGAAGTAATTGGGCACATTTCTCGAGGCCCGATTAAAGCCCTCGAGAAACTGCATACCAATCACCGACATGCGGGCCCGACTGAATGGGCTTCTTTCTCGAGGGCGGCAACAAAGCCCTCGAGAAACACCTTACACCCGCCGACATGTGGGGCCCACGGATATGGCCACGCGGGGAACAATTGGTCATATTTCTCGAGGGCCCTATCTGGCCCTCACGAAACACCTTACACCCGCCGACATGTGGGGCCCACGGATGTGGCCACATTTCTCGAGGGCCCTATCTGGCCCTCGAGAAAGACCTTACACCCGCCGACATGTGGGGCCCACGGATGTGGCTGCGCGGGAAACAATTGGTCACATTTCTCGAGGGCCCTATCTGGCCCTCGAGAAACACCTTACACCCACCGACATGTGGGGCCCATGGATGTGGCCGCGCGGGGAAACAATTGGTCACATTTCTCGAGGGCCCTATCTGGCCCTCGAGAAACACCTTACACCCGCCGACATGCGGGGCCCACGGATGAGGGCACGCGCACCAAACCGGCTTGCTGTTTCTCGAGGGCCTATCCAAGCCCTCGAGAAACATGACGGCGGCGGTTCCCCGTTCCCGGTGGCCGTGTTTCTCGACGGCTTTGTTGCGGCCCTCGAGATTTAGCTATTCCCTCAACTGCTTTTAGTTAGCCCTCGCGATTAGGCTTGTTATATCGAGGGCTAGATTTTGGCCCTCGAGAAATGCTTTGGCCCTCGAGATTGCAGCCGATTCCTATAGTGGCTATAACATACCCTACAACAATAAATATGGGTTCACATGTAATTATCTTTTATTTGTCTTGAAAAACACTATAGACTATCTCTTAGTTAAGAGCTAACTCTTGTCTCTCTCCTCTCATTCTCTCCTCCACATAAGCAAAAAGATGAGGTGGACTTCTTATAACCAGCTGATTTGGCATCATTGGAGATGACCTTATGGTCTATGGTTGGGGTCTTACCCCCTATGACGGTAATAGGAGCGCTATAAAAAAGTCCTGGTTACAGATTCAGAGAAGCTAATTAAGGAGGAGGGGATACTAATGAATCAGTGCTAAAAAAGTTTTTCTCATTATAAAAATAAAACGGCCTAAACAACACTTGGGGTTTAATGAGAAAAACCATGCTCGGCTGGTTTATTTTTATAAATTCCCGGCTCACCATATTATGGGCCGATTTTCAATATGGTTTCAGAAGAAAAAATATTTATAAATGAATAATCTACACTAATGTGCAATAAAATCAAATATGAACCTCACAAAACAGAAATTGTAATTAACCAAGCAACTTAGGATAAAATACTAAACACTGAACTAATTTTCTTAAAACTAAATCATAGAAGGCACAAGTAATATCCTGAAGTAATGAAACTAGTATTATTGTAAACATAATAAAAACCTTAGCCCCAAATAGGTTAATGACAATATCTCACATAAATGGATCTAGGTTCCCAAAATAGTGCGGTGGCATAAGGGGATTATAAACACAGGGGCAAAAGAGTCTTTGCACGCCTCCGTCACGGCTTGACTGACTGGATTTGGTCAAAGATGGCAAATAAGGTCAGAAGGCCACGTTGCAACGGCATATAAGGTTAGAGTGGCAATGCGATGGCACAGATGGGGTTGGGAAGCAATGCAGTGGCATACAAAAATTTTACCCAATTTAATATTGCACCATCATTTTTATGATTTTGAAACTTGATTGCATTTCCAAATTCTGTCTCTATATATATGGAAGATTGAGAAGCGCATGTGCTATATTATAGGTGTTGGACACAAGCAATATATATTTACTAGAGAAAGGGTTAGGGTTTTAAGTTTTAACCATGGTCAAGACTCAAGAACTGTGAGGTTTACTACCTACTGTTGCACTCTGGTCCATGTTAGATGCACATCATGCTACCATAGTTAGCAAGTTGTAGCAGAATGTTAACCAGAAGAGGATTAGCATGCTCAACCAACCATCTGCTCCGTTCTGTACTATTTCATTCATCTATCTGACTGGAATCTGTTCCTGTCCAAAAAGCCACGCGACCGCCATGTTCTACTAATTGCTCTATGAATAAAGAGCAACACGTTGTACTTTTAATGAAGAGTAAATTGACTACATGCGACTGCAAACTATATGGTTTGTCCACATGTCAGTGACATATAGCAAAACCATTTTTTTTATAGTGGCATAGACCCAATTGCCTCTTCAATGAACTATCTGATACTATTTCACCTACTTTTGGATCTCATAAATCTTACAAGCATATGTAGTGCAATGAACAATATCGATCAGTACCCGTTGCTCTTAGTGAGAAAAGTACAACCTTCCATGCTTGCATTGACTGCATCATCGATCAGGGGTAACAAATTCTACGGTTATGGTTCGGCTGAAAATGTTAACACAACCCGTGAATATTGCCATGAGAAGTTGTACGCAACAGAAATGCTACCGGTTATTTTAAAAACATAATTGTTTTAACTTCTGTCGAGCTGCAGAAACAAGCCAAATGGAATTCATTGTTAGTGCGCAGTATGGACACCTTCAATGTAAATTTGTCCTTGCAGATTGTAAAAAGAAAGATGCAATAAAAATTGATCATTTAGAACTTTGGAGAGTTGATCAGGAACTTCTATCCTCTGTTTTCTCGGTGAATTTTGTCAGGATAAACAGTAGATGCACTTCTTTTTCTCTGAGTTGAAATCAAGCGATGTTCATCCTAGAAGAATGAAGACAGCACGGTGATTTCTCATCCTGATTGCCTACCATTCCTTTGGATATTACCCCTCTTTTTCTTAATGGCCCTTATCAAGTTAGTCTCTAGCTCTTTATACGACCGCGTGGGCATTCACCAGATAAGTTGGATGCCTTTGTACGTGTTCCATTGGGGCTCAGGCGTCCAAAAACTGATGCTAAAATTTTGAACGCTTTTGCTCAAATAACAGTCGACTGAAAATCTCTTCAACTTTCTGTCGATTTTCTGATAGTCCGATCTGCTTTGTGATTAGTGTTATGTCTTTCTCACTTTATATAGCCACTAATGTTTCATTATCTATCTTTCTTCCACTGAGCGAATGAGTTGGAGAGAGCAAGGGGGCTGAGAAAAACCTAATCTTTTCTTGTTGGCGCCGGCTACTAATCTGGTGGCAACGCCGCTTCTCCTCGTGCTCAGTAGCAGATCTGGTGGTAGCACTGCTCTGCTTCCTTGGGCGCCAACATCTACAGCCAACAGCTCCGCCACTTCCTCTTCTCCCATTCACGCAGCTCCCTCAGATGTGGTGCTTGGGTGCATGGCTGCAGCCACACGCTGCCAGTTTTTGGCAATACGAAGTTTTTCCACATTTGGGCTAAAAGCCAAAGGCGGAAAAATCACATCCATTATTTGCTCACCCCATACGGTATTGCAATCTCGCACGCTGATAGGGAGGCCGAATGCCATCGTTTCTTCAATGAGCACTTGGGCAATACATACTCCCGGACTGTGACTCTGAACTGGGATCGGCTGGGGTATGTTTCACGGGACTTCAGCAGCCTGTGTTAGGTATAATCTTGATAAGTTCAACGAGTCCGTTTTGTATTAGAGCAGAATTGAGTTCGTATACGAGTAGGAGTTGTTTTAGAGATGAAGCACTACTACAGATAACCACATCAGTGCCGGCTCGGATGCGGCATCAGTGCCGGTTTCTAAACCGGCACTCCGTAAGCGGCAGTGATAACCACCGTTACAAACCGGCAGTGATAGATGGGGCAGTGATAAAACCGGCACTGATGCTAGGAATCAGTGCCGGTTTATGCATGGTAACAAACCGGCAGTGATAGATGGGGCATTAGTGCCGGTTTATGCATGGTAAAAACCGGCAGTGATAGTTGGGGGCGCTTCAGCCCCTAGCATTGCAGCCCCCTATCAGTAGCGGTTTTGTATTAATGAACCGGCAGTAATAGTATCTCCCGAAGTTTTTAAAAATAATATTTATGTGCTCGGATTTGTATAAACATCAGTGATATTTTTATTTGGTATATTAGTTTCTATTTTTCACCAACATGTATTATTATGGTATATTAATTACTAGACTAATTAAGTATTCACGGTCACAATTAATATAAAATATAACAAGATATATATGTACATATGCACACACAGGTTACATCTAGCTAGTTTTTAATTAAACAACTAACTGCATCAACGTAGAGACTTGTTTTTGCTCCCCCTAGCTAGGCCAGTCTTACTTTTGCTCCCACTAGCTAGGTCAGCCTTGCTTTTCCTCTCACTAGCTGGGTCAACCCTTTTCCCCCACTAGCTAGGTCCGTTTTTGCCTTGTCCGCCCTAGCCATGACTCGCCAGTCAGGATTGTAAAATTCGCCGTCTCGATCGAGAATCTCGATAACGATGAATCCAAATGAATTGTTCTTGAATTGCTAGGAGTTCATTAGCCAAGAGCGAACTTGTGGATATTTGCAAATTTGTCATCCAAAGAATCGAAGACATATGTTATTTATTGAGTAACATGCATGGAATATTTATATATGCAACATTGTATGTGTTTTATGACAAATTTAGCAGACCTCAATATTAGTTGTGCCCAACACGTCCCAAGTGAAATTGTGCATGAACTTTGCCGCATAGTACCCATCGAGATTGGTGCCAGGGGGTTGCTCGTGACATCGACAAAGAGAAATAATATATATTTATAAACCTTTTTCATATCTGTTAAGTAGGAATTGCGAGACAATATTGTTTCGTACATACAGGAAAGTTGATTCTGACAGTGAATTTCTTCTGATAAGAACGGTGGGATTACTTTTTTGACAATATCGATGAAAAGCCCTGTGCGTGAGTAATTAAGGATATCGGTAAGCAGTTTTAAATTCGACATTACTTGAAACATGGAAAAGACTTTAGCAACTTAGAAAAATGATAGAATTTACTTGTCGAGCAAGTTTATAATGGGTTGGTAACTTTCTTGTGGTTTTCTTTTCGAATCGAGCACAACTATCTTGCTATCCAATGGCACGATGACAAGTACGATCCAGTGAAAGCTGCACATGTGGAGAATGAAATAGCAGTAACATCTTGTCCCTAATAAATTATACAACAAAAAGGATATATGACACATACTTGAACGTATAGGGCAGTATTATGGAACTCTTTAGTTCTTGCTTGATCAAGGCTGTAGCTACATAGTCCTCGATTGTTTGATACTTGTCCCTGACGAGCGATTCGTTGACCATCCCGGGATCGAGAAACCCTATGTCTTGAATACCTTCTCTCTTGCATTTCTGAGCCTCCATTCTACAATAGAAAAAAGCTAAGTAATTATGACGGCAATATAATGGCAGAACAAAATTGAATTATACACAACACACTTACAGAGTCCAGTACCGAAGCATGCTAACGTCCAGGGTGTCTTGTTGGTACAGTTGATACAATTGATCGAGTTCCACCCAGAATGCGTAGTCCCCGTTGTGCAAATATTCATCTTTGACATTAGCGGAGAACATTTCGCAGCCCATGTTGCTGTACTCCATGTACCAGTCATGTAGTTGACGTAGTCTAGTTGTTAGACCAGGGAGCCAAGTTGGGGGACCAATGGCTTGCCTAACTGAAACCCCCATCTAAGAGGTGCGAGCAGAATATTTTGATCATCTCCATATTGTAGTTCTGCAAGTTGAGCCGGCGTAAGTCCCGCTTCTGCACGGAACCTATCAATTCCAAACTGTACCATGTCAGGCTTTTTTGAGATACGCTCGTAGTCTGACTTTTGCTTTTCCGAGGACCCCGTTTGTTTACTGCTGGCCATGGAAATGAAGAATTCACGAGCTTTTTCAGGGACTTCATATTGCTCGGCACTCTGACCTGGACGAGTCAACAAAGATGTTATGCTTTCACTGATTTCCTTTTCCTTTGTTGAGGGTGTAGGCGAATCATCAAACGCTTGCGATTTCAGTGAAGACTGTGATATGTGAGATGATGACGCTGCTAAATTTTTTGTAGGTGGCCGTTTGGGAGTAGGTCGTTTGATAGGTACGGCTGCCTTATTTTTGGTTGGTAGCGGTTAGGGAGTAGGGCTTTTTGTAGGAGGACTTGCGCTTCTTGTTGCCGGTGCTAGGGGAGGACTTGCTTCATCTGTATGATGAGGGGGAGGATCTCTTTGCGGCTCTTCATCATCATCATCTTCTTCCGAGTCCGAGCCGAAAACTATGTATCGCTTTCTCCACGAAACAAATCCGTGTAGGTTGTCTCCTAGAGTGTTTTTCCCCTCCTCGCTAGGGAAGTCCAACTCAAGTCTTCGGTACCTCTTGGAAAGTATATTGTCAATGCAAACTTTCCCATAGCAGGCCGGTATAGGGCGGTTGTGCAGCCGAACACCTTCCCCTGACGGAAAAGCTAGCCCGGTGGCCACCTTTTTTGAAAAGTTCAGAGTCTGCACGTACAACTTGCATGCAGTCGGTTCCTTGATGTCGTCCACAGGGTGATGGGTGTTAGGATCAGCCTCCACAAGCCCTCCGGAGGCACAACTACTCCGTCGAGCCCCGGGGCTGCCGAATACATCTTGTGTTGTTGCCCGTTGCTGGCTGAGAGGTTGTTGTATCTCCTCTCGTATGCTTCTCCTCAATTCTTCTTTCATTAGCTCCATTGCCGCATCTCGATATTCAGCATTCCTCTTCCGACTACGATAGATGGAAGCATCCTGGGGGAAGGCTGCTACCCAAGGCACCAAGCCAACGCCTCGCGCGCGCCCCGAGTGTTCCTTGTTTCCAAGAGCCAGGGTGATTTCATCCTTCTCCCTGCTAGCCTTGAAATCGCCTTGGGATGACTGAGCATGCACATCCGCAATCTTTTCTGTTACCTCTTGGTCCCGTGGGCCTCGAAAGTTTAAGGATCCATCATCCGCTAGTGTAGCCCCCTCCCATAAACTTCGCACGTGGGACCCACTCGGCCGTCGCAGGTGTGACACCACTAGTTGTTAATTCTTCTTCCCTCTTCTCCCATGTGGCTACTTTTTTTACGTAACCACGTGAGCCGAGTGTGTGAGGGTAAATATTCTTATCCGCGTTAAGCTTATTAGCTTTGCTTAACTGCATTGCGTCCTCGGACGTCTTGAACTCGACAAATTCATCCAAAAAATCTTTCAACTGTGGAAATAAATTGAAGTCTGGCGTCCTCCGTTTCTGAACAAAATCTCTATTCAGTTTGCCCTTCCAATTCTTGAACGCGATGCCCATTATATTCATCGCGCGTTTCTTCGCTATGCCTTCTGTCCTTTCAGGGAACTCAAACTTTTCTTTCATTTTGCCCCAACAGAAGTCTTTAACCTTATTAGGCACCACATATTGCTCATCTCTTCGGCCACTCCATCTTCGATAGTTTATTGTGACATGATCCCTAACGACCACCCCGAGCAGTTTTGTATGGCCCGACTCATTGATCGGGGAGATAGGTTCTCCGATTGTCGACATCCGGGTGATAACCGTTCGCCCTTGGGCATCTTGTTAGGCCACGACCACGCCGAGATGATTCAGCGTTCGTTTCAATCGATTGATCCTAGGACAAGTAAATGGAAAGACAAATGAATTTCAATCTCCTAGGCCAACACATATACAACTGAATTTGTATCTATATGTGTTAATTACCTCATCGGCGCCACGATGTTGGTCGAGTTGAGATAATCACTGGGACTACAACTCCTTTCTGGTGTTGCCTCATGATTCGATCCGTCGGTTTGTTGAGATACCATTATAGCTTTGATAAATAGAAAAGTATCTACATATTTAACAAACTAATTCACGCCACGTAACATATTTAAAATCATTATATTCAAATGAGCAATCTATGTTCAAACCGTATGCACACATGAATGTAAATTGGATAGTTCACAATCTATGTTCAAACCGTATGCACACATGAATGTAAATTGGATAGTTCACAATCTTAGATAAATATAACAGTACCAACAATGTTACAAGTACAAATAGTTCTCAACAATAATAATAAAAAATATTACAACATTGCTAAAACCATACATAGTCTGACAAGAGAGAGTCACGCGGTCAATCCAGATTGATCTCAATGTCAACCGATGAGTCGAAAGAGGAAGAATCACAGTCAGAAAGAGACCCCGTAGTCACCGACACATGCAGACCAACCACCGACACCCCGACGCCATTCTCCGACACCTGCACCTCCAACTGTTCACCATGCGCTGACCCTTCTTGTTTGGTTTTCTCTCTTTTTAAAATTTTAATCCTACCTCCACCGGACTCTTTTTTGTTTTTTTGCTTTGTTTTGTCTTTGTCAGGAGGGGGGTGCGCGGAGAACAAATGCAGTTGGTGACACATTCCATTGGGCAATTGAAAATACAACACATCTGTGCGGACCCCATTGATGTGACAATTGTGCCAAATAATTTAGTAAGTTTGGTTGTTACCCACGCGCTACAAAGTAAAGTACCCTCCACCACTAATTCAAACCTCGGAAAACTAAAACACACACAAATACAACTCGGCATGACCGTACGTATAGGCGGTGGGGATCGAAATTAATTACCTCACCAACAGGTACGCAAATCAAGGTGCCGATGATAAAGAGGCGTCGCGGAGGGTGTCCTTCGTCTAACAAGATAAATAAACATATATAAAAAATAAACAAGATATCACTTGCACTATGGTACATCTATCAAAAAGAAACAAGATAAATCTCCCATGCTCTGTCACTGTCAAGACTAATTGCAAAAGGAAAATTTTGATACTACATATATATCTATATCTCAAATTCTTACCCAACTCCAGTCACTGTCAAGACTAATTGCAATAGTTACCTTCAATTTGCAGTCAGCGCGGAAGGATGTGGCGCCCAAAGACAGAAGGAGGAGGAGACAATGCAGACGGGGAAGAGGGGGGCAGTAGGGAAGAGGGCCGGAGGCGTCGGGGAAGAGGGACCGCGCGGGGAAGAGGACGAGGGCAGCGAAGGGACGGCAGTAGGGCGGAGACGGCAGGCGCCAGCGGAGGACGGCAAGCAGGGCGAGGGCGGCGGCGCCGGCAGAGGCAAGGCGGCCGTGGCGGTGGCGGCGGGGATGTAAGGCTTGGGGAGGGCGGGGGCAAGGGGGTGGCGGGAGGGGGAGCCGGGAGGCAGGGCGGGGAGAGGGCGGCGCGGGTCGAGAGAGGAGGCGAGGAGGACGGCGGCTTCGGAGGAGAGACGGGCATGGCTGGGGAGGCGGCGGGGGATGGGGGTGGTGGCGTGAGACGGCAATGGGGAATGGGGACGGCTGCGCGCAATAATGCAAGGAGACAAGCCGGGGACACGGCCGGTATTAAAATACGCGCATCAGTGCCGGTTTTTGTTATAAACCGGCACTGAAAAAAGTTATCAATGCCGGTTTGTCTTATAAACCAAGATCGAAAAAGTTATCGATGCGGTTTTTCACAAGCCAAGACGATGTTTAAACACGAAAGTGCGGTTTAATAAAAAACCGGCACCGATAATTTTTCCCTAATATTAGAAAAACATATTTAGAAAAATTATATTTTTGTTTAACCTATATAAACATTTCAAAAAATTCTAGACAAATTTAGTGCTGCCAAAAAAAGTAATACTTTCAATCTTGAATTTTTGGTATTTTTGCGAACAAATATGTTACGAAAATAATGTATAAACGGTCAATCAATATTATTAACACCAAAATTTATTTCTAGCTTACAAAGCATTAAAGAGAACTTATATTTAGTGGATATGCTAATTTTCATTACTTAAATTTTGTGAAAATATGATTTATCTAGATTTTAATGTGTAATTACGAATATAATTTGAGAGTTACGGTCTTATGATAAAATTGTAATTACTATATAAGATTCTTGAACATTTTTACAACGGAGTTACAATTAAACTACTAGTCCTTCATTATGATCGCGCAGATGTAAGTGGGTTCATCACTCTCTTCCATTAGACTCAGTCAACGTTCTCTCCGAACGAGCTACCTCTTCGATCGATTGTACTCTTCCTCGTCGATTTACATTCTCAACCCCAACAATTCTTCTTTTTCCTTGGAGAACCACGTGGCGGTCTTTGTTGGCCGGGTCACTGATATAGAATACTTGCATAACATCCTTTGCAAGCACGAATGGTTGTTCTCTATGTCCAACACATTTAAGATCCACGATAGTCATGCCATATTTGTCATTTTCCACCACCGCATGGAGTTGGACCCATTGGCATCGAAAAAGAGGGACCTTCAAAGCTCCATAGTCCAACTCCCAGATCTCCTCTATGAACCCATAGTACGTCTGCATAGAGCCATTGTTGTTGGATGCATCCGTACGGATACCACTATTTTGATTAGCGCTCTTGTCATCTTGTGCTCTCGTGTAAAATGTGTAACCGTTGATCTCGTATCCTTGGAAAGTGAGGATTGTAGTGGACAGTCCTCGGGCCAACACTTCCAACTCAGTAGAGACCGTCTGCATGCCCATGACATGTCTGCGTAACCAGTCACCGAATTTATTTCTGTGCTCCCTCTCGATCCATTCATCTGACTTCTTTGGGTTATTGGTCTGCAGAATTGTCATGTGCATATCGCAATACCTAGCAACCACCACTGATTGTTGAAGAACTGCGAAATGTGCTTGCACGAAAGATATTATTTCATTAGTACGCTGTGTTTTTTGGCCAATGGTACCTTTTCCCTGTAGCCTTCCCTCATGACGCGAAACAGGCACACCGATCGGCTTCAGATCCATGTAGTCAATGCAAAACTCAATGACCTCCTCAGATGTCCATCCCTCTGCCATGCAACCTTCCGGCCGATTTCGGTTACGAACATATTTCTTAAGAACCCCCATGAACCTCTCGAAAGGGTACATTTGATGTAAGAACATAGGCCCAAGGATCCGTATCTGGGGGACGATATGAACTATGAGGTGAACCATCATATCAAAAAATGTTGGTGGAAAATGCATCTCAAGCCGGCATAGAGTGTGGACCACATCTTCCTGCAGCTTGTCCAGTTTCTGCGGATCGATGACCTTATGTGAAATTGCGTTAAAGAAAGAACACACCTTTATCACTGTGTCTCGTACTTTTTCTGGAAGAATTGTCCCAAGTGCAACTGTGAGCATATGCGTCATCATCATATGACAGTCATGGGCCTTCATCATGCCAATAAGTATCTTCGAATCTTTTATACTTACTAGCCTCTTCATGTTGGCAGAGTAACCGGACGGGACTTTAACTCTATGAAAGAAAGTGCACAAGTCAATTTTCTCCCTCTTGCTGAGTGTGTAGCAAGCTGGGGGAAGGAGTTTTTTTCCATTATGGTGTACTATGTGTAGCTCTTTCCTCAATTCCATTTCTTCAAGGTCCTTACGGGCCTGCACTATATCTTTAGTCTTGCCAGGTATGCCTACTAGGAGTCCAAGAATGCTCTCGCACACATTCTTCTCTATGTGCATGACGTGATGCGCGTGGCGAACATCCAAATCCTTCCAATACGGGAGTTCCCAAAACACTGATCTCTTTTTCCACAACCCTTCTTTTCATGTAGTTTTGTTGCCCGCCCTTTCCGAAGATACATTCGATGTCCTTTACCAGGTTGAATAACTGTCTACCAGTGCGACTTTGTGGAGCAGCATCATTCTCGACAGTCCCATCAAAAGATTTCTTATCCTTCCGGTATGGGTGGTCCCGGCGTTGCCACCTACGGTGACGCGTGTATACTGTTTTTCGACTGTTGGTTAGATACCGACCTGAAGTTCCCTCCATACACACCACGCATCTGTTGTAGCCTTTTGTAACCTGCCCAGATAGATTGCCTAGGGCAGGCCAGTCTTGGATTGTTACGAAAAGCATTGCACGCAGGGTGAAGTGCTCTCGTTTCAACTCATCCCATACCCATACACCATCGTTCCACGGCACTTTTAAGTCTTCAACCAATGGTTTCAGATACACATCTATATCGTTTCCAGGTTGCTTCGGCCCTTGGATCAATAAGGGCATCATAATATACTTTCGTTTCATGCACAACCAAGGTGGTAGGTTGAACGTACATAGTGTGACGGGCCAAGTGCTATGACGACTGCTGACATTCCCGAATGGATTCATCCCATCCGTACTCAGCCCGAACCTTATATTCCTCGGGTCATATGCAAATGTCTTCTTGTATTTTCTGTCGATGTTTCTTCATTGCGCACCATCAGCTGGGTGTCTGAGCATTCCGTCATTTTTACGCTCATCGGCGTGCCATCGCATCAATTGGGCGTGCTTTTTGTTCGCAAACCATCGCTTCAGCCTTGGGATTATAGGAAAATACCAAATTATTTTCGTCGGTGGTCCCTTCTTGTTCTGCTTCGCACCAACTGCATCATTGCGCCGCTTGTACCGTGAATCTCCACACACTGGGCACGCATCTAACTCCTCATGCTCTTTGCGATACAAGATGCAGTCATTTGGACATGCATGAATTTTCTGTACCTCTAATCCCAATGGGCAAACAACTTGTTTGGCATGGTAGGTGGTATCAGGCATAACGCTTCTCCTCGGAAGCACGTCACCCAAGAGAAGTAGCAACTCATCGAAACTCTTATCGACCAACTGTTGCTTGCTTTCAATCGCAATAGTGTCAACACGATGTGCAATTGTGTGATCTTTCTTGCATCCTCGATACAATGGTGTTTTCGAGTCATGTACCATACGCTCGAACTTCAAACCTGTTTTCGGTGGTGAATTGCGCTTCCCGTCACGCAAAGACATCGATCTAGGTCATCATTGGGATCGTCGACAACCACATCGTTAACGCCGTCGATCGCATCTCGCTTCCACCGGCGTGATCGGCGGTGTGTTGTGAGTCCCGATGTTCAAGTGTCAACTTCTTTACCATGCTTGCTCCAACATGTATACCGATCTTTGAAACCCCTTGAAGCAAGTGTGGACGAATTTGCTTTCACGCTACAAAAGCGCTTCTCGTTCTTGCAATCCACACATGGACAACATATATACTCCAACGGGTATTTGACTTGTACGCCGTAATGACCCTCGAAACAAGTCCACGCCGTTGAAGAATTCGAACTCTGACGGTGCGCATCATACATCCGCTCTCGTCCATCTACAATAAAGAACAAAAGTTTAATAATGTTATACCTATGAATATATTTATCATTTGTAACAATATATATATACATAATCAAAATATACTTGTTAATTAAGGAGGTTTTATTACGAACTAAAATTCACAAACAAATGGTATCTCTATTTAACTCGGTCATCTCGTAACTAAATTATAAAAACCAACTAAATTATTTGAAATACACTAAATCAAATAAATGTACTTATATATACATCAACTAAATTACTTATAATTATAGAAACCAACTAAATTATTTCAAATATACTAAATCAAATAAATGTACTTATACTTCAACTAAATTACTTGAAATTATAAAACCAACTAAATTATTTGAAATATACTAAATCAAATAAATGTACTTATACTTCATCTAAATTACTTGAAATTATAAAACCAACTAAATTATTTGATATATACTAAATCAAATAAATGTACTTATATATACATCAACTAAATTACTTATAATTATAGAAACCAACTAAATTATTTGAAATATACTAAATCAAATAAAAGTACTTATACTTCAACTAAATTACTTGAAATTATAAAACCAACTAAATTATTTCATATATACTAAATCAAATAAATGTACTTATATATACGTCAACTAAATTACTTATAATTATAGAAACCAACTAAATTATTTGAAATATACTAAATCAAATAAATGTACTTATACTTCAACTAAATTACTTGAAATTATAAAACCAACTAAATTATTTGATATATACTAAATCAAATAAATGTACTTATATATACATCAACTAAATTACTTCAAATTATAAAAACAAACTAAATTATTTGGAATATACTAAATCAAATAATTGTACTTGGGTTTGGAGCGCCACGATGAAAACGACCACAATTGCTTGGATTTGGAGCCTCCACGCAACAAAAACTAACACAATTGCTTTGATTTGGAATCTCCACGCTTAGCCTTCAAAATTTGGAGCTCAAATCGCCTCACACGGTGCAATGTGCCTTCACCAGTAGCCCACATCGATCCGGAGACAAATTTGCACCTTAGCATATTTATAGAGGATACATCATCGCGGTTTTAATAAAACCGGCAGGATACTACCTATCACTACCGGTTCCCGGTTTGGCGGAAATGTAACAAAACCGGCGATGATAATAACTATCTTCGCCGGTTCTAGCTCGTGGGCGGAGAGTGTATAAAACCGCAAAGTGATAATAGATTTGCACCGCCGTCCATTTTAGTGCATTAAAACCGCATCGATATTTAACATCGCGTGCGGTTTGTAATAGAACTGGCGATGAAACTATCATCGCTAAACCGGCGGTGAAACTATCCTCGCCGATTTTAGCCTAGCCGCGCCGATGCTCGATTTTTGCTACCCGAGTTTGCAAACCGGTAGTGATAACTAATCACTGCCGATTTTCTTTGAACCGGCACAGATGAGGCGGTTACAAAGGGTAGTTCTGTTGTAGTCAAGTGTCTTTTTATACGTGTAAGAGTCCTAATCGGTTTCATGTAATCTACTAATATAAATAAAGAGCCAGGGGCCAGAGAAAAGGTGCGACGGTTGAAAGCACCACCAAAATATTGAGTTTCTTTCTCTCTCTAGTTTTTCCTTGTTCTTCTGGTCATTAGCTCGGCGTGTCCATGTTAGCCAGCACGTTCACTTCTGTCCAAGCTAGTTAGCCAACCTGCTAACACGTTGAAGGCTATTTCTAAAGTGTGCAGTAGTACGTCTATACGGACCACGATGGCCGTGATTAGCAAAGTGGCATGCTAGCGAGTGCATATATGAACTTTCTCGATCATGGAGTTCCAACAATTGGTATCAGAGCTTGGTTGTGATTAGCGGCGCATCAGACATATGTGCCAGGTGGGCATGTTTGTCTTTGCGAGATTGAAATTGGCAAGACGCCAGGAGGGCTTCAGATGTGGGGGACGAGCGTCTCAGATCTGCTGATTCGTCGTGTGAATCCGACGAGACATGGGGAGCAGCTGTTGCGGGCGGTGCAATGGCGAGTTTCTAAAGTGTTGGCTCACAGGTGGTGAGTCTGAAGAGTTGGGTGAGATAGAGTCATCGGTCTGGTTGTGTCATCGGATGAGAAGAGGCATATGTTGCAGATGAGTTTGGCACTGTTTCTATGTTGAGATGGATTCGACGAGCTGAATCCAGGATGTTAAGAAGTTGTGACGCCATCCTGAAGTCGAGTTCAAGGAAAGGTTGGCTTCAACGAGTTGTGTCCAAGACGTTGAGGAGGTGTGACGCTGTCTTGAAGTTGAGCAAGGTGAGTTGGTTTCAATGAGTTGTGACCAGGGCGTTGAGTAGCTGTGTCACCGTCCTGAAGTCGAAATCAAGGAGTAGTGGGACGTTGAGTAGCTATGTCGCCGTCCCATGTCTCGTGTGGAGTTGAGCATGTCGTAGTTGTGTCCAACTGCTTCAACAAGTTAGAGTATCAAGATTAAGGGGGAGATTGTTAGGTATAATCTTGATAAGTTCAACGAGTCCGTTTTGTATTAGAGCAGAATTGAGTTCGTACACGAGTAGGAGTTGTTTTAGAGATGAAGTGTCTTTTTATACGTGTAAGAGTCCTAGTCGGTTTCATGTAATCTACTAGTATAAATAAAGAGCCAGGGACCAGAAAAAGGTGCGACGGTTGAAAGCACCACCAAAATATTGAGTTTCTTTCTCTCTCTAGTTTTTCCTTGTTCTTCTGTTCATTAGCTCGGCGTGTCCATGTTAGCCAGCACGTTCACTTCTGTCCAAGCTAGTTAGCCAACCTGCTAACACGTTGAAGGCTATTTCTAAATTAAGCGTGCAGTAGTACGTCTATACGGACCACGATGGCCGTGATTAGCAAAGTGGCATGCTGGCGAGTGCATATATGAACTTTCTCGATCCTGGAGTTCCAACAGCCTGGACTCCTGAAGGAGCCTTTCAGTGAAGAGGAAATTCACTGCACTATCCTCTTCCTAGCGACTGAGAAGGCACCGGGCCTAGATGGTTATCATGGTTTCACTTCACCGGTCTTCTCTTTCGTGGTTGCTAGAAAATCATTAAAGATGATTTGTAGCAAGTGTTCAACCGCCTCTTCCTTGGAAATGGATCGTCGTTCCACCTACTTAATTAATTCGGACAACATCATCCTTCTTCCGAAGAAAGAGGATAGCGGGGACCTAGCAGATTACCGGCCAATAAGTCTCATCCTAGTATTAGCAAGCCCTTCTCTAAGCTCCTTGCTAATCGCTTGGCACCTCATTTGGATTCTATCATCTCGCATAGATAGAGCGTCTTCATCAAGAAACGGTGCATTTATGACAACTTCATTTATATGCAAAATGCCATCCGGGAGCTCTACAAGCAAAAGACAGCTTCACTTTCCCTGGAGCTAGACTTTTCCAAGGCTTTTGACTAGGTTCACTAGAGCTACCTATTGGAGCTTCTAAATTGGCTAGGCTTTGGTGCTCGCTGGCGCGACTGGATCTCTATCCTTTTCGGTGGTTCTTCCTCCTTGGTGCTCCTCAATTGGCAACCAGGCCAGCACTTCTTTCATCGTTGTGGGGTTCACCAGGGGGATCCTATTTCCCCGATGCTCTTCATTTTGGCCAT
This sequence comes from Olyra latifolia, assembly GCA_036346145.1. Classification (NCBI taxonomy): domain Eukaryota; kingdom Viridiplantae; phylum Streptophyta; class Magnoliopsida; order Poales; family Poaceae; genus Olyra; species Olyra latifolia. The sequence goes on along the minus strand of CM070524.1, from coordinate 49,702,276 downwards.
TGACCCACTCCATCGGCTTACAGAGTAGGCAATTGAAGATGGCTTCCTTTCTCCTCTTCGCTGCAACGCTCTCAAGTTTAGTACTTCCATGTACGCTGATGGCACAACTCTCTTTCTTAAGCCAACCAGGGGTGAAGTTAATGCAATCTTGGAGATTCTCAATGACTTCGACCAAGCTTCTGGATTTATTACCAACCTCTCCAAGTGTGCTGTCTACCCAATCAATTGTGAAGACCTAGACCTAGATGACATCCTACAGTCATTCCTTGCTAAGATTTTTTACAGTCCTTGAGGAGATACTGAGAGGTACCATAATTTCTATTGTTAATCTGTGGTACCTCCTGGTATCTTAATACTGAGGAGGTACCATAATTTATATTAGAAATTGTGGTACCCATATTGGGGCGATCGCCCCATATAAGGGCGACGGGAGGGGAAAACCGAAAAATCGAATTAAAATAAATATTAAAAAAATTTCTAGTATTGCCTGGTACCTGCCTTGACGTGGGATAAAGAAAACAATGGTTTTAACATCAACCAAATCTGTTTGTATTCACTACACTCGGCTAAGATATATTTTCCACTTTATTTGAGTATTATTTTGGCCTTGTGGTTCATGTGAGTTGCTAGGAATTTTCTGAACAGGTGCAATAGCTAGATTGCAACAAACAGATGTGGAATTAAACATCCTTCTGCCAATGTGTCAGAATAAGTACCAATTTGTATTCTCAATCATGTAAGTTGTTTATCATTTAGCAGAGAACAGTGAGAATTGATTATTTTTTTGATAAATCCGTTATTATTCAAGTAAAAATGATAATCTGCTATCAAGAAAACTTATTTTCACATTGCACATCATAGATAATATTTTCTAATCTCCTCATCTAATTGAATCCTTCTGCAGTTCTTGTCCAGCACAAATCTTAATATTTCATATATGTCCTAGTGTTCCTTTTAGTTTCTTCTTATCACTTGCTTGTATGTCCAATTATCCAGTACACAGTGCAGGCAGTTCAAGATCAGAGCCTTGAAGGTGAAGGAGGATCTTGAAAATACTGTTCCTGGGGTTTCTGTAATAATTAACCCTGAAAAGGTAACTCCACCGGGTTAAAACTTCATACCATCATGAACTCCACCAGACTGGGTTTCTGTGATTATAGCCTTAAAATGCTTATGTGCATCTCTTGCCTTTCTTGATTGGCATACATTTTTTTGGTCTAATTCTCAGCCATGTCGTAGGTGCCTTGAGATTCGTGAAGAAGGTGGTGAAATATTTATATCTCTGCTGGTAATCTTGTTAATGATGTTTGAATTTCAATGTCATATGGTGCTGCTGAGTAAGCTATGACCTGGTTTTCCTTTCAAAGCTAGCTAGAAACCCCAAAGCCTGGCTTTGATTAACATGCCTTGCAATGCGGTCGACCTGTCGTTGGTTTCATACTTGCCAACCTATTCAATTAGATCAATTTGTTTGTTTACATTGTTTTTCCGCGATTACACTCCTATTAACTTTTACTGCATTAGTTAGAATGCACCATGGTTTTGTGCTGTATTTAATTAACACACTCCAATTAAAATGCAGAGCATGCCACGCCCCTTCACGGCAATGAAGAAGCTCGACATGGACGAGGTCATCACGGACATTGCGAAGAAAATCTCCAAGGTACTTTTGTAACGAGGAATCACTGGTCCCTTTTCTATCCCTTAATGGCAGCGGCCTGAGGAGCCTATTTGTTGCGCTGTTTTGTGCTTTAGCTTGGTGCATTTGCCTTAATTTGGCAGACAGCAGCTAAAACGCATATGCTACAGTACAAAACAGTGATTGTCTACGGTGGCTTGTCTTGGTCTTGTCATACACTGGCACCTCCGACATATTAGCATCAAAAGCTGTTTGCCTTGGTTATATTAATTGATATGTTAAAGGTATGAATGCATGGCCATAGAACTAATATTTGATATTAATCATATTTGATCCAATGGTTTCGGTTCAAAAAGCCGCTGTGCATTTGCTTTTTGGATGCTGATAGGATTCAAGAGCATCGTGGAGTATGGTTATACACCTGTACCTTCCATACTTGTAGTTCTTTCTCTGTTTTTCTAGTGTTATCATAATTTTTCTAATTTAAAAGTCATACCTTTTGTGGCTAACATATTATTGGTTAGGGCTATAGCAAATTTGGACACAAATGAGTGTATGATATATGGATTACTAGGCAACTAAAAAAGTGGCACGTTGTAATTGTGGCATCATACTAAACACTAGCAAAATACAAAGGGCAAGCTGGTACCATTTTTTTTCCTTTTGTAGTAGATAAAAAATCACAAATCATAATGATGGCAGTGATATTCTGCATGCATGACCTGGTTGAAGACGTGGCAAGCGAAGTTCTTTGTCTTCCTCTAACATCTGATCCTACTCTTTATGCCCTGCAAAAACAAAGTCGAGAGACTAATGAAACAAATATTTCTTTCAAGAAAAAGAAGAAAAAACATGAACATATTCAGACTCTACCGTACGGATGGAAGTTGGAATGAATAAGAGGAAACAACCTACGAAATAAATCAAGATGAAGCAGTTGTTCTTATTTGACTTATACGACATATCTGCTTAATTGGTTATCTTCATTTAAAATACAAAAAATTTGGTTGTTTGAATCCATTTTTTTTCTATCTTGAAGGTGTGTCTAGAACCTCTAAAAAAACAAATCAAACAAAGAGGACGTGACTCAAGAGACCACTTCGAGAAATCCTTAAAGTTAGTGATAAGGTACATAAGTAGATAAGCTAAATAAGCAGAACACTCTCATAGTTTACCTGATATTTCGGAAGAGGTGAAGGTGATATTTGTCTCAAACTTGTAGAAGGGGTCTGTTTTTGTGTACACCACGTACCATTTCCTTTGATTGTCCCCGTCATCTGCATAGGCCTTGACTTGCTGGATGTGGCTAAACCTTTCCCATTCTCGGCTGGACTCTCCTGCAGCCATGGATGTCAGTAGCTCTAGGCTGCAGTCCAGCAGCAAATGCCTTGGTTTAACATCTTGCAGGTATCCTGGAAGAGTTTCCATATCGTAGTCCTCTAGCACGAGCCTCCGGAGTGCGGGAACACCCTCCAATGCCTTCAGCTTTGGGCAAACAATGATGACAATCTTTTCTAGTTTGGGGAGATTAGCTATCCTCTCCAGGTCGGGGTTCTGAAAAACTTGAAGTTTATCAACAGCAACAAAGCTCTCGACGGAGTTTAGGTGCTGAACCTTGTTTATGTATAATTTTTTTAGAGCCCTTGCATAGGAGGCAAGGCCAGGAGGAAGACGCCTTAGCTTGCAACCATGGATTATAAGCACTTCCAAGACAGGCATGGCGACTTGCACATTTACTTGCTCCTCCCACTCCCACTCCTCCCATTGCACCATTCCATTTAATCTCATCTTGTTCAATCGTGGAAACGCCTTGTGACAATGATGAGGCTGCTGGAATTCAGACCCAACACGCTTGATGGCCGGAGCGCCATTGATCTGAAGGAGCTCCAAACTGGGGAGCCGGCACAGACCATCAGGGAGCTGGGTGCAGCAGGCCAGGTCATCCATTGTCAGATTCCTCAAGCTCGTGAGGGGCACCACCGCCGCCGACATCATCCACTTTGGGAGCCGACACCCAAAATAATGTTCCATTCCAAGATTGTCTAAACAGGGCGGAGGGCAGAGCTCATCAAACACCTCTTCGATCCGTCGCTGCTCTTCCTCAAGTGCGCCTTCTCCCTCCTTGATCAACCCATCCTCTCCTAGTCTACTGGTGCAGCATAAGAAAAGCTGGGTAAGACGGACCTTTTCTCTAAGCCTAGCCTTCATGGCAGACGAGGTGTTACATATGTTCTCCAGACCAACCAGTTGAAGACCTGAGAGCTGGGAAAGTGGCCCCAACTCCTCCAAACTGCACCAGTCACCATCACTGTGGGCTGGAAACCCATATAGTCTCCTTAAATTTGTCAGGCCGTGAAATCCCCTAGGTATATCACGTATACATGTGCCTTTAAGGTTAAGATACCTCAACTCCGTCAGTTTTGCAATGCTATCAGGAAGCTTCACAATACCTCCACATTCTCGAATACTAATGTGCTGCAGGAATTTCATCTTGCCGATGTTTTCTGGTAACCTGGATGCATCAGTTTTATCGATGCACAGATACCTCAAGTGCTTGAGTTTATACAGAGATGCAAGCAATGCACCACATTGTCCAGATCTTAGGTGTAGAGTCCGTAAACTTGTAAATGTAAACAGAGAATCGCCAAGACTACTATTTACATGGCCAACTGATATTAGCACCCTTAGTAATGTAATATGCCCTTGGACAAATCTCCAATCAAATTCATTGGATCTCAATCCTTCTGTTTGTATAGACAGCCTAAGAAGATTTTGTGTCTTAAGTTTAGTGATAATATCAGTTTCCCCACTGTGAGCTACTAGTGCTTCATCCCGGGCCACATATTGAGCAAATGATCGAACAACATCATGCATGTTGCAAACCCATTCATCAATCCACATTGCATCTGGCTCTATTAAGTTCCTCCATATCAACTCCTTATAGTACTCTCCTCCTAACCCTTCCAATTCATCTAAGTTCCCATGTACGAATCCTTCACTAATCCACATGCTCACAATCTCGTCATATATAAACACTTCATTTTTAGGGAGAAGAGAGTAGTGTAGAAAGCACTGCTTCAGACAGGGAGACAAATCTTCATAGCTCAAGTATACTGCATAGTTTAGCTCATGGGGCATTTCAGATACTGACCACATGCTACTATGATTTAGCACCTTCTCCCAATCACCTCGTTGTATTCTCCTTTGGCACAGAAGTCCACCCATCACTTTTATAGCCAGAGGTAAACCATCACATTTTGATATAATTTTCATTCCAATATCCTTTAGCATATCAACATCAGGTTCATCTTTCGCACGTGACACTACCTGCAGGTAATTAAATCAATCAAATTTAGATGGAATTACAACAGTCCGTGCACAAAAATTGAATTTTCTAATGAACTATATCAATCTTTCTGTTAATTATTTGAAGCTATATATAGTCTCAGCACAAATTAATGAACACCAATGGACGGCAAGCTACCACGTGGATAACGTGCACACCCAGATGAATAGTTTTGTATGAACAAATTTGTACAATTGAATTTATTATTTTTTTTACAAAATTTGAACATGTACAAGCATTTTTATGGACAATTTTGTCAAAACAAAACACCTTTGTACTTGTATTAAATATGGACATGTACGAATATAAATTACCCTTACTTATAAAAGAATTACATTTGCCAATTTTTAATGAAGTATATATGAATAAATGACATATGTGCAAAGTTTGACCATAATCTATCTATCTAATTACCTTAAAATAGGGTACAAACGAGCCACCACCTTTGCTCTAAATACTAGAAATTCCCACGCTAATCAACAAAAAAAAGCAAAATATCTGGACATACATGTGTGTGGACACAAGTTATATATGACCTAGATTAAATAAAAGAGTCAATGTTTAGATGAAAAATTGTTCATGCCAAGTACAATATATGAAGGCATACCTGAGTTGTAGCTATAAAAAATTAAAAGAAAAGAGCCTATGCTTAGTGTCGACGATAGGGAAATGGGTTCCCCGAAGAGCTTACTTATTGATTGAGGGATTAAACCGGCCCTTTTTGCCAAGGTGGACTTCTGGGGTGCAATGAGCAAATAGAACATGAAAACGAGTTGGACACTGTGATTTACCTTGGTTCTAGCCTCTCCGAGGGAGATAATAGCACTACTATAGCTTGCAAGTGTATTAGTGAGTGGAAAAGCTAACTCTTGTTTGCGTGTGATTAGGAATCATTACAAAATAAAGGGAAAATGTGGGCATTTATAGGCCCCGTACAGGTTAACGTAACTCTGTAACAACTACCCATGCGAGTAGGGGTCAGTTATGGGGAACGTAACCATTAATTGTGCCTGTGGTTGCCCCACATTTAAATCATGGGTGACTACTCCCATAGTGTGGGGGATGTGGCCACATGGCGCCAACCCAGGCATCAAGTCCTTGAGCCCAAGCTACTCCTTCACAATCGTCTCTACAAGCAGCCCTTGATCGGGCCAAGCAATAGGGCCAATTCTGTCATACCCAAACTCGAGCGTCGAGGCACCGAGCATTAACTTTGCTCGGGCATGAGCATGTGCCATGTTTGGCCCAGAGCATGTTCGGGCAGTCCTTAGGCCAAAACGCCCAAGGACACACGTCGAGATTTGGGGCCGTTGGGGATATCCCCAGAGATATTATCCAATCCCCGACATTTAGATTAAAAGAATGGGTCCATGTAGAATATAATAAGGGTATACCCGAGCTGTAATGACTTTAAATTAAAAGAAAGAGTCCATAAACTACAAATAAATATTATTTTAAAGAAAGTATATGTAAGCCATAATTATTTAGGTTAAATTAAAGAGTTTATCAAGTACAAAAAAGTAGCTTTAAATCAAGGCTCATAGGAGTCACCACCTTCATTCTAAAATACGAGAAAGTCCTACATTAATAGGAGAAAACGAGAAAAGATCGTGCGATACATATGCCCAAGTTATAATGACTTAGCCAAAAAGAAAGAGGTTATCTAAAGTACAATAGGGGTATATCTAGATCTGAGTTGTAATTATTTAGATTAAAAGAAAGAAGTCATTTCAAGTACGATAGGGGGTGTATCGCAGTTGTAATTATTTACATTAAAAGAAAGAGTCCTTGTCAAGTACAATAGGGATGTATTCAAACTGCAATTGTTTAGGTTAAAAGAAAGAGTCATCAACAATAATTAAAAATGCCTAAAATATAAAATGAATAATATAAAAATTTTGAGTAAAATACAATATGCTTCTAGAAGCAGTCGACGAGAGTGTAGGGATGAGCTTTGTATTTGAGCAAGGAAATGTAGTACGAAAAGAAAGAAAAAGATGCATGCCAAAGGTAAGAGAAAAATCTATACAATCAATTATAGTGGGTACATATTATAGCGGATTAACGGTGTAGGTCTTAAACATGTTTTAGGTGGATCTAATAGAAAAATTTACACCATCAATTATAATTTTGTACATAGATCTGAAATGTTTTTAGTTGAATATAACTTATTGTACCGAATCCAACTACAAGCTAACAAATCAGGACACAACATATATGTACCAATTGTATTATCAAAAAAAGAGCAAAAGAAGTTACCAAATTTGCTCTAAAAGCATAGAGGTCCTCACATTAATAGGAGAAAAGAAGCAAATATGAACCATCAATTATAGTAGATCCAAGTTATAATAGTATAAATGTAAGTTCTTCGGCGCCCCTGGGTCGGTTTGTCCATTTTGGTTCCAACCAGACCGCGTGCTCGTTTTTTATTAATTAATGAGAAATGTGGTTTCCTTTTTACCGCACACCCCAAAGAGAAAACTGACCCCATTTCCCCACCTCACGTCCCTTAGATCCACCCCGTCTCTCCCCCACCGGCTACCTCACGGGCATCCTCCGGGTGACCCAACGCTGGCGTCCGTCTGGCTCTCAGCGGTGTCACCACCGGCTCCCTAGAATCACGCACCAGGCGACTCTCTCCCACGACACTGCCGGCAGCAACAGCGGTGCCCCATCCCGTTGGCAGCAGGATCTGGCCTGCGCCGCCACCCCTTCCTCTCCAACGTCGACGCTAGCCCGCGCCAAGCGGCAGTGATGCGCTGGCCACCGTCTTGGCCTCCTCCATCGTGCCCCCAAGCCCCAGCCTGCACGCCACACCCACCCCGGCCCCCGGCTTCCCACGGTGCTATCCCGGATTGGTGATGGCCGGCCTCTGCTCTTGGAGCTGCCCAACGATCCAAGCTCTGTGCCGTCCCGGCATCGGTATCCATCTCCTGCCGGGCCCCGAGCCTCAGCCGGCACGTCAATGACCCCCCCCAGCGTGTCAACGGTAGCCCCGCGTCCTGTCATGCTCCAGGCTGACCATCCATCCCCATCTTGCTCCCAGTGTCCTCGCTCCGACATCCCAATTTTGGATGGTTTTATTGTGTATTCTGAATGTTTTTTTGTATGTTGTGGACAGTTTTATGTAAAATGAAACTTTTGTGTATGGTTTCGTAGCAATTGAAATTTGATATATAGTTAAATTTGTTCTCTGCAATAATAATTTCAATGGTTTTTCATGGATGATGGTTAAATTGCACTCTCAATGGTTATACCGATGGTTGTACAAAGGGCGACATATGTTATGTACAGAACGCTCCATAGTTATATGGCAGGTATTCGATGGTTACATGACTATGCCAAACGGTTACATAACACACAACCGATATTTACATGATCTTAATTTTGAGAAATTATCAAAAAACTAACTTTTATATCGAGTCTGGCCTTGTTTTGTTCATAAAAATGATAGTAACACAATGGTGAAAACCATATGTTGATTCGATCTTCCAATAAAAAACTACGGCAAAAAAAGATGAAAAAGATGTTTGCATGACTGGTTAATGCATTCCCATATAGGGTTGGAACTTTAGCTCATGGCTCGCGAGTAGCTCTGGCTCGGCTCGGAACGGGTTCGGGCTCGGCTCGTTTTGGTGAAACAAGCCAAGCCCAAACATGGGCGGCTCGCTCGTGGCTCATTGGATTTAAATAGGGCCATTAGGCCCAACCCAGCTCCCCTTTCCCCTGCTAGTGCCAGCCTGGCCCAACTCCCCCTCTCTCCCCGTGAGTGGCCTCCTCCCCAACCCTAATCTTCCCGTCGCCCCTCACCTCGTAGGCCACAGCCCTGCCTCCCCTCGCCCAGTCCCCCACTTGCCCTACGCCTCCCCCGTCCCGCCGCCCGCGCCTCCCACCACCCTCCGCCACCCCCTCCCACATCCCTTTACGGCTCTGCCGATCCTCCCCCAAGCATCCACTTCCCCTAGAGCCGCCCCCGCCTGGCCCTACATATGCACAAAAGGGGAGGTGACATTGTGCAGAAGAGGAGGCGGCATCGTGCAGGGCTATGTTGTCGGTGCCGGAGCCGGAAGAGAAGAGCATCCATCCCACGGTGGTGCCGTGGTGAGTGCCTGGACAAGAGAGGGAGTCAGTGGCCAAACGTGCTCCTAGGCTCTCAACATCTGGACGACGCCATCGATGAGCATTGCGTCTAGCTAGCCTTTGATCTGTACCCTTAGGTGACTGTGAGTCCCTAGGACGTCGCCCTCCTCCCGGTGCTTCGCCCCTTCTCCTTGTCGTCGCCGCCTCTCCTGGTGCAGGCGTGCAACAACCGTCGTCCAAGCCCGTCTCCACCACCCGAGGCACCAGCGCTGCCCTCCTCCACCTTTCCCAACCCCAGAGTCCTCCTCTGGTCAATATATCCTCATCTGGTCAAATGAGCCACGAGCGGTTCGCGAGCTTTAGTGAGCCCGAGCCGAGCCCAGTTTTAGCTCGCTCTTGAAAACGAGTCGAGCCAACTCAGCTCATTTACAAAACGAGCCCGAGCCCGAACACCCCCGGCTTGCTCAGGCTCGGCTCATTTCCACTCCTATTTCCACGTCCTAATGGTTTTCTTCCCGTGAAACGTGGGTTGCATGCAATGTCCGTCATGCATGGAATGGTTATTTCATCCCATAGATTCAGAAATGAAAGGAATCTATTAATGACCGCTCACTTGGGACCAGGCTGCGACAGAATAGCTATTATACACACCGTGTGTAGAATAGCAATTCTATAGCAATTCTACACTCGGTCGGAGCTTTGTCCCAAGCGAGCGGCCATTCATAGCTTCCTTTCATTTTTCAATAATTCGGATGAAATAATCATTCCGTGCATGGCGTTAATTTTAAGGTTGTATAAACACTAATTAACCATTCCAATCTAATGTTGCATGCATATCACCTTTCACGGGAAGGAATCTCATAATTCATGGGAGGAAACCACCAATACATGGGAATGCATTAACTAGTCATTCAAACATTTTATCATCCTTTTTTTTGCCTAGTTTTTATTGAAAGCTCAGATCAATGAACGGTTATCACCGATGGCTTTCTCACATTTTTTCTAACAAAACTAGACCAGACTTGATGTATAAAAATATTTTTTTATGTACCATAAAAACTATTATGATGTAACCATATAACCATTTCTCATTTATCATATATTTATTAGAAATATATCATGTAGCCATCCGCAAATCACACAGAAAACTATTCCTAGTCATCAAAAACCATCACACGCTTTTATAACCATCTGCAATCATTGAAGAATATCAAAAATTACAATTTAACCATTATTTGCAAAAAAAAAACCATCCACAATCATAAAAAAACTACTCACGATAATGAAAACAATCATTTCTCATGGCAAAACAAAAAACATTCTATTATCACAAAATAAACTATCTAAATGGCAAAATAACCATCGGGTGGACGGGCGCCGCCGCCATCTGCCATGGATCCATTCGACCGCCATCGCAAGGTCAGCAATCGGGGGCCGACGCAGGAGGGGTCGAGTGGCTATGCGGGGTCGGGCAAGGACGAGGATGAAGCGGGGCATGCCGTCAGTGACCATGCGGGGCTGGCGCGGTTAGGGTCTAGGTCGGTGCGGCGCTAGGGCATGGCGCTGCTAACGCCGTGAGTTCAACGGGGTCACCGGCATCACGGAGGCAGCTTGGGATGCTGAGGTGGCGCCGTGGCAGCCGGCTGCCGGGAGTGGCAGCAACAAAGAGACCAGGACACGCGCAGACGGGGTCGTGGCGTCAGGGCGACGAAGGTCGTGTTGGCCGTGGCACCGGCCTACCATGGCCATCGAGATCTGATCAGGGCCGCCACCATGGAGAAGACGGTGGTGTGGGCCGGGCATAGGTAAGCGCAGGGGCCATGTCCTGGGCGGCCTAGTGCCGGGGACAGGCTACGTGGCTCTAGATCCGGGTCGACGTGCAGAGGGCTGGCTGGCGTAGAGGGGGGTGAACATGCTAGTAGGACATGTCGGCCTGGACGGGACGGCGCATGCTGTGGCAGTGGGGCGCCTCGGGGGCAGGAGGCGGCGGCGGGTAGAGGGGAGCATTGGCGCTGGTGGGGAGCCTGAAATGGAGGTCGATGTGGGGATGGCTGGCTGGCACAGATAGAATGGGGTTGGTCGGTTTGTGAGAGGAGGCTAGATGGGGAAAGTGGTGGGAGAGACAAAGGGGTAGTTAATGACAAAATTAAAAAGGAAACCATTTATTATCCTTGTAATTAAGGAAACGACCAACACAGCTGTACAGGGTCTGGTCGTGCCAAAGCTCACAAGCCGATCAAGGTGTAGAATACTAATCTACACTAGGTATATACACACACACTGTAGAGCTATTCTACACCCTTAGTGTAGAATAGCTATTATGTACCCGAAAAATAACTATAAACCACACTGTGAATAACTTAACTCTTACAATAATTTACTATCGATTGCTACTACAATGGTACAATGTGCGGTGGTTTTTTTCAGTGTAGCGGTCGATGGTTAATCATTGTAAACATTATAGTTATTTTGGATAGCATAGAATAGCTACTCTACACACACACATGTACACACACATATATATATATATAAGAAAGCAGTTCAAGGCTCCATGGAGCGTAGGCTCCATATCGAATACCCTATATTGTGATTTGAGATTCACGGTGTTTGTTGTGTATATCTTTACATACCTACTAAATAAAATATTTGAGATGCCAAACTCCGAAAAAAATTAAATTCATCTTCAGTTTGAACTAGTTTAAACTAGTTTGAACTATATTTATCTTAAATTTAAAAGTAGTTTAAACTGAAGTTAAATTTAATTTTTTCGGAGCTTGATGTCTCAAATATTTTTTTAGTGGGTATATAATATACAAATATCAAACATCACGAATCTCAAAGCGCATCTAGTGGTAATGGATAACGGATCCTAGGCTCTATGGAGCCTTATGTGATATATATATATATATATATATATATATATATATATATATATATATATATATAACTTTGTTGTTGTCGTGCAATGACGGATCGTTCCGTCGGCCGCTATGTGGTTCAAAATCCGTGATCAAATTCGACGATCCGAACCGACCATCTCCTTCGTCTCGCTGAAATCTCACTACCGACAAAATTTCACATTTTTTTGATTTTTTTGACTATTTTTTTCGTATTTTTGAAATCCGGGATTATTGGAGGGTCCACAACTAATTAGATCATGGATTTTCAAAAATACGAAATAAATAGTAAACAAAATCAAAAAAATGTGAAATTTTGTCGGTAGTGAGATTTCAGCGAGACGAAGAAGATGATCGGTTCGGATCGTCAAATTCGATCACCGATTTACATAAAAAAAGCATGGTGACGGAAGCCTCCGTCACCATGCTGACCATAGTCACTCCTTATATATATATATACACACACACACACGAACTGGCCATAGCTAATACTACTATGAATCATTTTATCTATAAAAGATCATTTAAACTTTCGCATAAATCTAACCACACAAATGATGTAGGACATACTACTTGTTTAATTTCATAAGAAAGAGAGGAGGAAGGAGGAGGTGTTTTTTTAGAAAAAAATGAGAACACATGTCTTATGGCAGACATGGCCGTACACGCGCACATCCAAGTGGTGGATGCATTTGCATGTGGTCAGTGCATGCTCCCACATAGTGATATAAATACATTTTCATATTTAGTTTTGCTATTGATCAATCGTTTGTTTAGTTTTGCCAACATCATTAAGCTGGTTTTTAGACAATATCAACCATTTTGTAGGCCGCCTGATCAATTTTGGTTTTGAGATGTTTGCGCTGCCCCTAGTGAGTAGTCGTCACCTAAAATTGCACATTAGTAAATCTAAAATTACACTATGAACTAAGGTTAATTTTTAGTACTACTATATTGCAACTTTTAGTTCATCTAAAGTTACACATTAATAAGCCTAAAATTGCATTGTGAAGTAGAGTGAAGTTATAATATAAATATACTGTATCTTTTAGTCCCATTAATATTTATATTTTGTAAGGTTTTACTAAAATTTTTGTAATATATATTTTTTGTTTTTGTATTTTGTGTTTTTTTATTGTGCATTTTTTATGGAGAGATGAAGATAGTTGGTGTACTGCCTATGGTGACTGAAACTTTAGTCGATTGATGATCAATGATTCATCACTAGACAGTTCCTTTGTTATTTCCAAATAAGAAGGCATCAAGGGCCTAATTTAAGTTTCAATTTGCAGTTGCACTGCTTTAGTAGTATAAAACTACAAATGTATGTGGTTGAGAGAAATTAGTGCAGTCGATAATAAAAATAAGTAGATACGGATTACTGACCTGCTTCTTAAGCAACAGCCATGCATCTTCAGGCTCTAATTTATCGATGCGGTGGATGAAGGTGTCGCTGGCTCCCATCCCTCGGGCGACTCTGTCGTCTCTGGTGGTGACGAGGGCTCGGCTTCCCGGGGCACCGTAGCTGAAGGGAGCCCTGAGCAAGTGGTTCCATTCTCTGTCGCTCCACATGTCGTCCAGCACGAGGAAGAACTTCTTGTCCTTGACGGCGCTGACAAGGGCCTGCATAAGCAGCGCCCTGTCCTCAACCTCTGGAAGCACCCCGTTGGCAGCGATGATGGCCGTCGCTAGCAGCCCAGCCTCGCTGAAGTCTTGTGTCACGCTCAGCCATATCTTCTTGTCGAACATGTCTTGGATGGCCTCGTCGTTGAACACCTTCTTGGCGAGGGTGGTCTTGCCGATGCCCCCGACGCCGACGATGGCTACGATGCTATCGCTGCTGTCTCCCTCCACCTTTGTCGTGAGCTTCTCCACCAGCGCTCTCGTGTCATCTTGGATCTTCTCGCCGACGACGCCTGACGTGTCCAGCACCGGATCAGTCTTCCGCTCATCCGAGGAATGGCGGGCTCGAGCAAACCTCTGCTCCTGGTAGGTCTCCAGCTTGAGGAAGCTGAAGTCGTTGGCCCGCGCCCTGATGCCGTCGAGCCTCTGGTTGAGCGCCTTGATGCGGCTGCCGATGTCGTGGGCGTGAAGGGGATCACGCAGGCAGAAGAGCAAGGGGTTGAAGCATCCCCCAATACTGTCTGCCGCGGATGGCTCCATGGCCTTGAGGTGGCAGAGGTCGAGGATGTCGGTGGCGTCATACATGGCACCCTTGAGCTCCCTCACCCACCCCTGCACGCTCTGGTCGGTGATGCGCCGCCTCTCGGCGTCGGCGAGGAAGTCCTTGAGGTCCCCGAGCTTGACGCCCAGCCGGTCGATCTCGCCGGAGACGCCGAGCAGCATGCCCACCTCCTCTCTCGCCATCTCCATCAGCATGTTTTGGAGGTAGGATGCAAAAGCATCCAGGACCACCGCCATTGCTGAAGCTAGAAAGAACAATTAATTAGTTGATCGAAACTATTCTTAGCGTGGGTACGTACCTTGGGTATAAAAGAGATGAGTGTGCCGCCTTGCTCTTGCTCCAACAAAGTGAACTATTCAAGAACTAGGAGAGACGCTGCTTTATTTTTAGAGGGTTGGAGAACTACCCGTGAACCACGCTGTTTCCTAGATCGATCTCCATAATTTATTTGGTATTGATTCTTGATTAGTTCATGTTTTTACACTAGGAAATAACTAAATTTATATATAATTGGATGTGTAAAAAGTGCATAATTAACTGTAAAAAAATTTATGTGACGAGAGGATGCAAAGTGCACGTAGCAATTGATAGAAGAATAGACCAAACAAATTTTAAGGCTAGTGACGATTGTTAGGAGTACATAGATTGAAATGGTACTACTGCATGTAGAGAAATACTAGTATTGGCTAACTAAACATAGGCGTTAATCTTATTTGCTATATATAGCCAGCAGCAGCCATGCGCTTTGGCGCTTGTTGCATGCATGCATATGATGCAGCTAGCTATCCATGCATGGTGCTGGATCTGCATGCATAAATAATCGACTCAAATTTTAGCCATTTTCAGGCGTCCGATGATTAGTCGCTCCTAAATAAATTAATCGTACTGTATTTGGACCAAAGAGTGAAATAAATCAATAACCCACCTTGATTGGTCATCACTAGCTGTGTACGTACTGGGTACCAGCTTAATTAATGTACCACCGGTAATATTTCGGTGCAAGATGCTTCTGACGTTTCCAATAATTTCGAACGCAGTCACACCAATCTGAGTCAGCATCAGCTATTTGTATTGTGTTGCTGAGTCATTGATAATGAAGCAGCTAGCTTAAAATAAGTACTAAGACCTTACCACCCTCCTTAGTCTTTACTAATGCCACTGCTAGTCAACATTACTTATCGCTAATCGGCATCTTCAAAGGCAGCTGCAAACATTTGGGCTAACTTTGTTTAATTTGTTAATTGGCTTGAATTAGCGCAGCATGTTAATTGGAGTGGCTGAGTTGTATGAATAAGCTAACTGAGCCGAATGATAAGTTCGATTTCGAAAGGTTCTTCAGTCTATTTTCTCAAAGTTGGCCCGCTTTGTTTATGTTATATTTAAGAGCTTTTAGAGGCGGCTTCATGACTAAAAAAAGGACTAGATTAAAAAGCCAAAGCGTTAACTTTTCAATTTAGCTAGGTGTTCCGCCAAAAGTTGTATCGGCTAAACACATGTGGGCCTAGGCATAGAATCCCCATCAGCACCGAAATCTAGGGTTCAGGGCGTGCCAGCCGATTTGATCTTGCAATCGACAACAAGACACGTAATCAGCTTTAGATAACCGATTAGATCTTAAACTATTATGAACTTGCAACACTTTGGGACAACAAAAAAAGAGTAACGGATTCAAAAGTATAACGCAGTTATTGGCTCAGATCAGATCTAAACCAATAGGTTTAAAAGGTAAACAATCTACTACTAAGCCGAGGAAATCAATAAAGTAGCAGAAAGAAGAGTAAACAAGCTATTGACATAATCAACAAGTCGATTAAGTCAACAGATCGAAAGGTAAACAGACTATCGACTAATAGCAAGCTACAAGTCGACAGAACGCGGGTAAACAGACTACCAGCTAGCCGATTAGATCGTTTAGCTAATAGAAGAAAGGGTAAATAGGCTATCAACTAGATTGTAAAGCCGAACTAGCCGATAGATTGAGGGGAAAACCTAACCGTTAGTCGAAATGGCGATATGTAATAATATCGACCAATATAGTGTTTCGATAAACCAAACGAAAAGATCGGACTTAACCGAGTACTCATTTAGGGTTTTATCCTAAAGCCGATTGAGGAGGCGATGTGTAACAAGTCGATCGAAACCAAAATACGGCGAAACTAAGCTAAATACGACGAAAAGTAAAAGAACATGTAAAAGTCGATTTGATTGATTGGTCTTGGACCCCTTACACACTGCCATCGGCTATATATTTATATAGACTCACGACTCAACCGACTAGGACTTTAACTCGTTTTCCATATGAGTTTTGACTTATTACTAGACATATTTATCTAAGATCCTGTCTAATTTATCTAATAATCTGATATAAACTCATCCCGCCATAGACAATCTGGCTCATAATAACTTCCTCTGCAGCTGGCCCATCTTAGCCAATTCTAGAATTTTCTAACCAAATCGGCTTTTCCAAAATTAGGTGTTAACACATGTCCCCCAGTTTTGGGGATACGAGTATCATGCCCCAAAATTACCCAATGTATCGGCTTTTGCTTCATCCGTATACATTCTTCTATCCCAATCATGTCCTTCATCTCCATCGTCCATCTCATTTTTCTGATCGTTGATCTTTAGGGTTTTGTCGCTACTTTGCCCCCTGGTTTTACCGTGTGAGACGGTTGAACTTCTAGGTTTTACCTCCTATAAATAGAGCGGCCTGCTCCCGTCATTCGCACGCCTCCAAGTTCTCTCTGCTCTGTAATCGGCTATAGCACTCCGTCATCAGCTCCCTTGCTCTCTCGACGCTCTCCAATCGGGTTTCTTCTTCAATCTTCCAACTTCGCAGCAACCATGATTTAGGTACTAACTTCAATCCCTGGCCTCCCCCATACTTACACTTTAGGCCTTAGAGAGGGGTGGTCGGTGTCGACGATTTGCGTCGGCAATGTATTTTATAGGGCTATGCGAGAGATCACGACTCGATGTTAGCACCGGAAGCAGGATTTATACAGGTTCAGGCCCTCTATGGGAGAGGTAATACCCTACTCCTGTGCTCGTGGATTGTATTGCGGGGTGTCGATTACAATGTATGTTCTCGCCGGGATAGCACGAGAACAGACAATGCTACCAATGATGAATAGGGTGATGAGATGATGTATTGGATTCATCTAACTAGGGGCCCCCGCCCCCCTTTATATAGTGCAAGGGGTCGGGTTACAAATAGGTTCCCTAATCCGTATAAGGGAGCTAGAGATATAACCGGAATGGTCACGCCTATCTCCACATATTCGAGTAGAATACGAATTCGCTTCCTTGTAGAGCAAGTCGGGCCGCGCCATCCTCCAAGCCTGCCTTCTGGAAGATCCGTGCGACTTGGCCCAAGGAGGTGGTACGTCTAACCGTCTATCTCCGAATATCCGGGGCCCATGTTGTCCACAGTAGCCCCCGAGTGCTTCGCGGCTGAGTTGTCTTGATTCCGGGTTCAGCTTGTAGCCCATCAAATGTAGTCCGAGTGACGTCACTCTTTGTTTGGTTGATGAAGTTCCGCTTGCCGAGTAACCTGCTGATCAAACAACACAGTTGCAAAGGACTCAAGAAAAAATCTCAAGTCTCAAAAAGAACTTTGGTATCCAGTCCGACTGGTCGGTGTACAGGCTATTGGCCCCACGGAGAGGCATACCAAAAAGTGGATGTAGCCGAGTGATCAGTGTCACCCTGCTTTATTCTCCCTGTTACAAATTATGACATTCGAGTCTGACTGGCAGAACTCGACATTCGGTCTTGCAGGGGAGATGCCACAACTCGTGTAGGGCATTCAGGCGCCCCGACCCGACTAGTGCGGAGTCAAGCTAGTGATTTTCGGAAGAATACGCTCACCTCTAAGTTAAGGTCATCCGAGTGGTGTTTGTCCTGATGATGAACAATCCAGAGATGTGCCACTGAGACCCGACTGAAGAGGTAACTCTTGATGCCCAATCTGATTAAGAAATCAGACCGACCATTGACCCCAGGAGGTACGTCAAGAGCTGAGTTGTAATTTGGGAAGCGCCCAGTCCTCAGATATTGACGACCGGCATAAGGCCTTACTGGGGGCACGCTATCTTTCCCGACTGGGTATGATCTGAGTGACACCTGTACTCAAGCAATGTCGTGTACAGCTTGTGGCCTATGTAAAGCATGTTACTCGGAACCCAAGACAATTAGGCGCCCTGACCCGACTAGTGCGGAGTCAAGCTAGCGATTCTCGAAAGAATATGCCTGCCTCCAAGTTGAAGTTATCCGAGTGGTGTTCGTCTTGATTACGAACGATCCGGAGATATGCCACCGAGACCCAACTTAAGAGGTAACCTTTGATGTCCGGTCTGGCTAAAGCCAAACCGACTACTCTCCCTAGGGGCACATCAAAAGCTAAGTTAATTATCCAGGGAGCGCCCAGTCCTCAGAGATTGACGACTAGCATAAGGCCCGACCGGGGGCACGCCCTTTTACGCCATCTCTTCTTCTTGAAAGCCTACCCCACGGACAACGCCCCTAAGGCCGTCGGTGGAGCTGGATTCCAACTCCGGAGTGGCCTCAAGACGGAGTACATCTCCTTGCCACTCCGGACCTCCTTGAAGGGATGGAACTAGGAGTGGTTCTACTGCTCCAATCCTCCCCCTTATCTCCCTTCCTTCGATAGGAGGAAGCCTTGAGATTTCCCCTCTTGGATCTCTGCACCCCCCTCTGAAATGGATCAGGTCAGCGAGCTGCTCGGCCTGATCCAGAACCTCAAAGAGGAGGGGCTGACCGGCATGGCCATCGCCGTTTCCTTCACAAGGCGCCGCATCCAGCCTCTCAAGGAAAGGATTCGGCTCGGGTTCGAGTACACCGGGCCATCCGATCCGACTCGGGAAACGGATACCCTGATCTCCAATTCGGAAGCCGTCGACCGACTCTCCGAGTTCTTCGCCACGAGGACATCCCTCACCAACCAGGGGTGTCCTAGAAGCTTCTCCCTCATCAATCCGCCACCGAAGGTAAGGTTGAGTATTCTTCATATTTGTTTCCATGCCGAGTAGTTTTGTTATTATACTAACTTGGGAAGACCGCGTTCCTGTGCAGGAGCGCCAGGCCTTCGCGTCCTTAGCCCCAACACCCGAGGCTCCCGCCTCAAAAGGAGAGAAGCGACCCGGTGAGGAGCCTGAGGAGGCTCCGGTGAAGAAGAAAGGCAAGGGCCCGGCCTCCAACGAGGAGAACGTTGTGCCGCCTAAGGGGCGTAGCCAACAAAGCTCGGGCCTCAAGGTCAACGAAGCCCCCAGGGAGGGAGTGAGCCAGCCTACGTCGGCCCAGAGGCCGAGCAGTTAGGCGACTCGTCCCCCAAGAGCGGGTCACGGGGCGTCACCAAAGACGAGGCAGGCACCTCCGGCCCCTCAAGCCAGGCCGAGTGGCCCGCCCGACGCTTCCTCAAGCGGGTCTTCTGCTCAGAGGGGCGCCGGTATAAAGATCAAGACCTCCAACCGGTAAGCATAGCTTTGTCACCACTTGGTAGTCTTTTTCATATTTTCGCTGACTGAAGTATTCCCTTCTTTCAGGAAACCGTCGAAAGAAGCTCCGACGGATTGCCCGACCGAGCCAGAGTCGAAGCCTGCCGAGCCGAGTTGGGCAGCATCCCCTCCTCCTACTTCTCCTCCGACAGCCGACACAGTCACCCCGCCGACGGAGCTGGCAAATACCGCGTCGGAAGCCGAGGTCCGAGGAGACGCCGCCGCCGCCGCCCCAAGCCCGAAGACGACCAACGAGGGCGACGAGGAGGCCGAGCCGGTGGTGGAAGAAATTCCACGCCTGCCCCCATCTCCCCCAGAGGAGACCGAGCCCAAGCTCTCGGCGGGCTGGAGGGACGAGGCCGGGGACTGGGCTCTGATCGACGACGAGGCAGAGGAGAAGGCCAGGGTGGCCTTCTACGAGCATGCCGCTGAATGCGGCAAACTGGTCAGAGTAAGTTTCCCAACCAGCCGAGTAAATTTTCTTCATCTCGAGGTAGAATAGTGATTATTCTCCCTCTTGGCAGGAACTTGGTGACTTTTCCGAGAGGAAAACCAAGTTCCTCAACTACTTCCTCCCCCAGATAGAATGGATTAAATCCGTGGAGGGGCAAGTAGTTGAGGTCCGGACTGAGGCGTCCAAGCAGCGCCGGGAGCTGCAGGCCCGGATTAAGGAGCTGCAGGAAGAGAAGTTCGACCTCGCAGGCTCCCTTCGGTGTAAGTACCCCAACCTGAGTTAGGATTATCTCCTGGTGGCCGTGGAGCCCACTCGGCGACGGCTCTATGTCGGCGACGCCAAGCCAAGCACTCGGGCCGAGCTGATCCAGAGGTGCACCGAAGCCCCCGAGCAGCTCAAGGCCCGGCTCAGGGAAGTCGGCTTGATGAGTAACAGCCAAGCGCTGGGAATCGTCAAGTCGCTCTACCCTCGAGTTGAGCTCGACGCCGTCAAGGATGGCTTCGCCTGCTCCGAGGATAAAGCGTTGGCCCTGCTTGAGGAAGTGAAGCCGGCGGCCGAGTCCCTTGTAGATAATTTAGACTTAAATTCCCTATAAACATAGGAACTCTTTGTAAATTATCAGTTCGTTTGTATGTAAACGATTCTTCTGATATAATATAACTTAACCGATTTCTCTTAATTGAGTTCTGTGTTTTGCCCAAGTAAATTAGGTTCCTTTTACTAAGCACTCTGCCAAGCGCATCAAGTTCCTTAGCGTCAGGAGTTGGTGCGGAGCTCTGTCTCCAAGAACGCAGTCGGGAAGTATGAATATTGCGTGGATACAAGAGTTTTGTTACTCGGAACGATCGATACTTAGGTTCAACAAGAATTCAAAAACAGAGAGATCGATTTGGTATACAATAGGTGCAGACTGCACCTAATTAGGTGTAGCCCCCAACTTACTGGCTAGTTGTAATCCGACTAGGGAGCAAGTCAAATTAATCTCAATGAAAGAGAAGGGGTGCGCGGTTGCGCACCTAGTTAGGTGTAGCCCCTGACAAACTGGCTAGTCGGAATCCGACTAGGGAGCAAGTCAGGTTAATCTTAATTAGAGACCAAAAAAGGTACACGATTGCGCACCTAATTAGGTGTAGCCCCCGACTTACTACTTAATTGAAGCACAAATAAGTAGCAAGTCAGAAACTAAATTGCACAAGCGTAAAGACAATGTGAACGAAAACTTATCTTTATTTAATTGTAAATATGTGTACAACGGCCGTTAGGTATAGAACCGACGTAATTGCTCGATGTTGCACGAGTTATCCATGAGAGCGCCATCTTCTCGCCTCAATCGATAAGCCCCCGGGCGTGTCACTGAGTCAATAATGTACGGACCTTCCCAGCGTGGGGAGAGTTTGTAGCCACTCGATTGATTGACTCGAAGGACCAAATCTCCAACCGAAAAGGCACGATCCCATACATTACGATCGTGGTAACGACGTAAACCCTGGAGGTACTTGGCCGACCGAATTGTTGCAGCTTCCCGAGCTTTCTCCAGTCGTCAATCCGACTGGCCTCTGACTCGTCCTCATTGAACTTTTCAACTCGGGGCGACCCGAATTGTAGCTCCGTTGGAAGGAACGCCTCAGACCCATATACAAGGAAGAAGGGAGACTGCCCCGTTGCTCGGCTAGGACTTGTGCGAAGCCCCCAGAGCACGGCAGGCAATTCCTTCATCCATTTTGCCGCATATGGTCTAAGCCGATCGAAGATGCGCGTCTTGACGCCTTGTAGAAGCATGCCATTTGCGCGCTTGACCTACCCATTGCTCCGAGGGTGTGCCACCGAAGTAAAGCAAATCTTTATGCCCGCATCTTCGCACCAGCTTTGAAACTCATCACTTCTGAATTGAGAGCCGTTATCCATAATGATCCGAAAGGATACGCCAAACCGACCGATGATCTCCTGGAAGAACTCGGTGGCTTTGGCCGCCGTAATCTTGGTCACAGGCTTGGCCTCAATCCATTTGGTGAATTTGTCAATGGTGACGAAGATATGTTTGAAACCACCTGGGGCCTTTTTGAAGGGTCCGACAATGTCGAGCCCCCAGATGACGAACGGCCAAGTGATCGGGATTGTCTGAAGTTCCTGAGCCGGCACGTGAATCTGCCGAGCGAAGAACTGACAACCCTCGCACTTGCGGACGATCTCCTTCGCGTCGGAGATGGCAGTTGGCCAGTAAAAGCCTTGACGAAAGGCTTTACCAACCAATGTAGCTGAGGCAACGTGATGGCCGCACATACCCGAGTGAATTTCACGCAACAGGGCGCGTCCTTCGGACTCGGATACGCACTTCTGAAGTATGCCGGAAGCGCTTCGGCGGTACAGAATCCATTCATGCACCACGTATGCACAACTCCGACGTTGAATTTGTTTAGCAGCCCCCGATCATCGGGAAGCTTTTCTTCTTACAAATACTCCAAGTATGGTTGCGTCCAATCCGAGTCAAGGGCAAGCACTTCTGACTCGGGGGGTTGTTCATCCGGTTGGGGCAGTTGCTCCTGCGGTGTGATGGAGGGGGCGTGAAGCTCTTGGACGAAGATCCCAGCCGGGACTGCTGCCCGACTAGAGCCCATGTTCACGAGTTCATCTGCCGCCTCGTTGTCTCGTCGCAGGATGTGTATGAGCTCCAACCCATCGAATTTGTCCTCCAACTTTCTGACCTCCTGACAATAGACGGTCATGTTGTCGTTGACACAAGTCCAATCCTTCTGTACTTAACTCACCACGAGTTGAGAATCCCCGCGAACCACCAATCGTCGGATGCCAAGCGATATGGCATTACGGAGCCTGTGGATGAGTGCCTCGTACTCGGCTGCGTTGTTTGAAGCTGAAAAATGAATCTGGAGGACATACTTGAGCCGTTCGCCTCCAGGTGATATTAGAACGATACCAGCCCCCGCGCCTTGTCGTCGGAGCGAGCCATCGAAGTACATGTTCTAGTACTCGGCCTCTTCGACGGCTTCCGAGAGGCGATCAGAACCGCATACAAAAGCTTCTGCACCTGCGGATAGCGTACCTTGGACTCGTCCAATACTTCGCTAACGAAGTAGACCGGGCGTTGAGCCTTGTAGACGTGTCCTTATTCTTCCCGTTCCACTACCACCGCGGCGCTCACTACATGAGTGGTGGCCGCAATGTATAGCAGAAGCGGTTCCTGTGGCATGGGAGATGCCAAGACAGGTGGTGAAGTGAGGAACGATTTGAGATCCTCAAAAGCCTTTTGTGCCTCGGGTGTTCAGACAAACTTGTCATGTTGCTTCTTCAGTAGTTTGAAGAAGGGCGACCCACGCTCGCCAAGCCGCGAGATGAATCGGCCGAGTGCCACCATGCACCCATTCAAACGTTGGACATCTCTTTGGCACGTTGGGGGAGCCATCTCTATGATAGCTCTGATCTTTTCCGGGTTAGCCTCGATCCCGCGGTGAGAAACCACGAAACCTAGCAACTTTCCCGAAGGGACCCCGAAGACACACTTCTTCGAGTTCAACTTCATATTGTATGCCAACAGGCTCTTAAATATCTCCGATAGGTCAGTGACCAAGTCGGAGGTTAGCCGAGACTTGACGACAACGTCATCAACGTACGCTTCCACATTACGCCCAAGCTGGTTGTGGAAACATCGCTGAATGCAACACTGATACGTTGCTCTAGCGTTCTTCAGTCCGAAAGGCATAGTGACGTAGCAGAAAGCCCTGAACGGAGTGATGAACGAAGTCTTGATGCAATCTTCTTCCTTTAAGCTTATCTGGTGATAGCCTGAGTAGACATCCAGAAAGCTCAAAAGCTCACAATCGGCAGTGGAATCAACCACCTGGTCGATACCAGGAAGTCCGAACGGATCCTTGGGGCACGCTTTATTTAAGTCGATATAATCGACACACATGCGCCAAGTACCATTCTTCTTTTGTACAAGCACCGGATTTGCCAACTAATCGGGTGGAGCACCTCCCTTATGAAGCCAGCGGCTAAAAGTTTGGTGATCTTCGTTTTGATGGCCTCTTTCCGATCTTGCACGAACCGACGCAGCCGCTGCTTGATCGGCTTGGCTTTGTCGTGTACATTCAAGGAGTGCTCGATCACCTCCTTCGGGACACCTGGCATGTCAGATGGCTTCCAAGTAAAGATGCCCCGATTCACTTGAAAGAAGGTGACGAGCACCTCTTCCTATTTCGGATCGAGCCCTGTCCCGATTAGAGCTGTTTTGGCCGAATCGGACGGGTCGATTGAAATACGCTTGACATCTTCGTCAGGCTTGATGCTGACTTCGGAATCTGCATCTCGTTGAACGTCTTGGCGAAAAGGATGTTCAACCCGCTCCCGCCGTCGACCAAGACTTTGCGTAGACGGATGCCCCGTACCACGGGATCTAGAATGAGTGGATATCTTCCTGGACAAGGGATGTGGTCAGGATGATCCGAGTGATCGAACTTGATCGGAACTTCGGACCATCGAAGGTATTCAGGGTCACCGGAACAGCTGCATTGACTTCCCGAGTAGTAAGCTTTTGCTTACGTTTGGACTCGTTTGCATCCGATCCCCCCGAATATATAGTTGAGCTCGCGCTTGGTTTCTTGGTAAGCATACCCTGAGGAGGGTCACGCTTGTCGTCTTGTTTGGCGTCCTTCGGAGCGTCCTTGTTGTGCTCCTCAGCAAACCTATTCAAGACATTGCAATTTTTTGCCGCATGCTTTCCATTTGGATGGAAAGGACACGGCGCCTCCATTACATTGTTGTAGTCATTGGACCGGGGCGGCTTCTGTCGACCATGATCCGCAGCCGCTACCAGTTCCTCACCCTTGCGTTTCTTGTCCTTCTTGGAGGACGATTCGGGCTTGTCCTTTTTGCCTTCGTTCTTGCTCGAATGATCCTCCTGACGCTCGGCGAGAGCATCCGAGACGGTAGCGTACCGGTCCGCCAGGGCGAACATCTCTTTCATAGTGGTTGGGGGCTTCCGGGACATCTTCTTGATTAAGTCGGGGTCTCGAACTCCCTTTTGGAAGGCCGCGACGACGACCGTTTCAGAAATCTCTTGGATTGTGTTCTTCTTCTTTTTGAAGCGCTGAATGAAATCCCTTAACGACTCATCTTTTTTCTGATGAGTCTGATAATGGTCCCACTAGGTTCCAGGCTTCTCGTAAGTGCCCTGGAAATTGACGGCGAATTGGTCGCAAAGCTCTCCACAGGAACCGATTGAGTTCTCTAGATGGCCTGCGAGCCAACCCTGAGCCGGAGGAGTTAACATGACAGACAGATAATTTGCCATCACATCGTATCCTCCGTTCGTGGCCTTGATTGCCAAAGAGTAAATCTGCAACCAAGCCTCTGGATCCCGCTCTCCGTCAAATTTCACTATTCCCTTTAGGTTAAACCCTTCGGGCCAGTTTACCTGACGAAGTCAGGGTGTGAATGCCTTGATCCCATCAATCAATCTGTCCCCAGGGGGAGCAGACTGACGGGGAAGAATTCGGCGCGGTGGAGTGCGGCGTCGGTCTTCTTCCCGCTCCCTCTGTCGAGCCTCGAAGTTGAGGCGAAGGTTGCGACTTGTACTTCGGCGAGCTTCTTGCCCGCGAGTTGGCGTGTGTCGACTGCACCGAGTACTACTCGTGGCAGTCTGGCTTATGGCCGAGTTGGCCTGTTGGTCCTAAGTACCTTGGACAGCCGCTGCCGTCACCATGGCTTTGATTTGATCCATGATCGGTGTTGCGGGGCTATTTTCTCTAAGTAAAGGTCCAACATTGCCCAAGAGGGTCTTACATGCGAGGATGTTCTGCTGTGATGTACGGAAGACCGAGTAATCTCCCATATGGACTTGGAGCAGTTCCTCCTGGACTTCACGTGCACAACCGCGCAACTTGTCGCACAGATCTTCTCCACCTCCGCGGTTATGTTCGGCTCCCGCCTCCTCCAAAGGACGCCGAGCCGATCCGGAGGCTTGTCCATCCATCACATAGACGCCGCGAAAGTCGGGAAACCCGTTGACGCTCTCCTCCGTCTCGGACTCCGAGTAAGAGAGGCTCAACTGATCCTGATTTGTTGGTTCGTCAATGGGAGTGATGATAACTCCCACTTCTCGTGATGGATCGTTTGGCCGAAGAAGACACGGCTGAGATTTAGCAGAACAGATCTGCTAAAATCTTGCAGCCGAATTGACCAATCCGAATGGTATTATAGCATCCACTCGGGAAACTGATCTGGTTAGAGCTATCCCCGAGTCGGAACTCGGGAAACTCGTCCCAGTGTGTGCTTGTTGTGCTTCGCTCCTTTGCCCAGACCGAAAAAGACGGCATGTTATCTCATGGAAAACAGAGGCCGAGTTTCTCAGTCCGAACAGGACATCGGACAACCGAGAAGTTGCAATTCCCGATTGGATCCGAATGCGATCCAGATTAGGAACAGCATTGCCGATTGGTTCCTTACCAGTGGAAGAAGCTGGCAGAACCAGAAGCTCGTAATCTCGACTAGGGCCGAAGGAAGTACCTTCGGTGAGGCAGTCGGAATTATCGTCGTCAAATTGGATCTCTTTCGGATCAGAATCCGCAAGAGGCAATCCGACGTAGTGTGGTTCGGCTGAAGTCGTATTCAGCGTCCCCTGGGTGTTGCCCGGCTGAGATAGCCGGAGTTCCCTAAAGTCGTCGGCGAGGAAGCCGAGATCTCCGAAGATGAAGCCTTGGCCGGGGGCGTAGGTGAAAACGAACCCGCCGATGGATGCTATCGAAGTCGATGAAGTTGATCGTGACGCTGACCCCTACCTGGCGCGCCAACTGTCGACGATTTGCGTCGGCAATATATTTTATAAGGCTATGCGAGAGATCACGACTTGATGGTAGCATCGGAAGCAGGATTTATACAGGTTCAGGCCCTCTATGGGAGAGGTAACTTGGATTCGACGACCCAACATTAAGATGAGTCGTAGTCTGCTGCCAAGGGAGTGACCAGCGTTGACGAGGTTAACAACAAATCAACAGTAGTGGCTGTCAAGCATCCGCACGGTGGCAACGGCTGGCTTCTCGGTAGTTCATCCTGTGTGGCCATAGCGGCTAAGTATAGGCCGAGCATCTTACAAGGCAGTGGCAACTGATGTCTTTGCCAAGCATTGCATGCTCTGCGCACGTGGTCAGCATTAGTGGAGGCCAGCGTCTTGGTCGTGCATGGCGGTGACGGCTGACATCCTTCTCCTTCTGGTGTCTTGGCCGAGCATCCCATGCGATGATGGCAGATAATGACTAGGCCGAGCTTCACATGCCCCTAATGCAGTCAGGTAATGATGGTGGCGGACATTCTAGTTGAGCATCCCGTGACGGTGATAGCTGGCGTCTTGGCCACGCGCTAGGCAGTATATAGTGGCGACACATCATGTACGGCGATGATGGCAGTATATAGTGGCGGCACATCCCATACGGCGATGATGGCTGACATCTTTCTCTTTCTGGCGTCTTGACCAAGCATCCCGAGGCAGCGGTGGGGGAGCTTAGCATCATCCGGTGGTCAGCGGCGATGGTCATTTCACATAGGTAAAAACAAGGATAAATAAGCTAATTGGCTTAAAAGTATCAAAATGGCGTATTATAGAATAGAAATCCTTCTCGGTGGCCAATATAAAATGGCGTAAAAACAAGGATCGGACGGTAGCTAGCTCACGGTCGGAACATGTACAGCTGAGCTCCGGCGAGCGGCGAGGGAAGGAAATGGAAGTGCAGCTAAGTGACAAGTTATCTGAGTCATGAATCCACAGTTGCTACCGATCCAGAATCTCTTTTGCTGGGAAGGAATTCGTCGCAGCTTGTTTGGCATTCATGTATCGGATATCAACGGGCAAGTTAACACGTAACAGTCAATTTCCATCTGAAAATCTTGCAAATCTGAGCCATCGATTGCCTGCAAAATGACAAGTGAGCAGGCTCTGACACCGAGGCCGTTTGTGTTTGTGAAATTTCTAAGTATGTCCCGGTGACGAGGCTTTGTGGCAGTCAGCCCGTCTAGCTCAGTCGGTAGAGCGCAAGGCTCTTAACCTTGTGGTCGTGGTTCTAGCCCCACGGTGGGCGTTCTCATCTTACGTCATTTTGGGATTCATGGTCGTATCTTTTTTGCGTCAGCACCGCCGCCATGCAGGGCACTCTCTGTCAGTCCAAATTCCTTGTTGCTCTTCAAAGGCTCCATCACCTGCTGCTCTACATTCTCATATACATTCAATTTTCAGGTACTAGTGTTGTGCTGAGCTTGAGAAACTTGCTGCTTTCTTTTTGCTGTGGTCTGATGATCTCTGAGTTTTCAGCTTAGCCTATCCATTAATTGGCAGCGATGGAGAACCCCCTGGCGTGATCCAGGAACCTGACCAAGGTGCTGCGAAGGAGGCCATTAGTTATCAGACTAAATTGTTCTCACAGAACCACCTGGTTTCAGGTATCATCAGCGATGTTTTCAAACTAGGACACAGGGGGGAAAAATGCATTTTTGAAACGAAGATTCGCACCAAATGTAAGCATTGTTGTAGATACATAGGCATGTTCTTTCATAGAAAGCTTTTCTTCTTCTCGGCTCTCCGTAGTTCTCCACACATAGTACAAGATGATAGCTACTGATTTGGCATTATATATGTTAATGCAAAGTGATAACATTTTTAATGTCCAGTATCACCACAGAAAACCTCCCTCTAGATTTTTGGCATGCTGGATGTGATGTTTCAGTCAGAACAAATGAAACAGACAAGTTTGTCATCGGGCAATCAGCATCATGCCTATTGAAAAAATGTTACAAGAAAGGTTTCTTGTATAGCCGCCTCGATAATTAGCATTTGACGCTAAGTTAACGTTGCAATCCATATGTGCTCGGCTTGAAAAAAAACGGTCGTGCCTAAGAAAAGAAAAAAAAAGTTGCTTCATATTACAAATTATTGTGGATAGAAACGAGGTAGGTTCTAAAAGTTGATATGAACAACGAGCATTTAATTAGAGTTATGAATACCCAAGACTAAATCAACAAACGTAGTACACTCATTTTTTCTATAATTTCGTGGTCATTGACCTTATCAATTACAGCTCATACCTTTCGTAAGCATACCATACCTACAATGTTAGGATAATCGTAACGTGCACGATCTTGGAAGACACAAGGCAGATATTTATTTACAAGGTTCAGCTGAAGCATGAGTATAGACACTCCTCCCCAAAACCTAGCAAATCGGGCTCCTGGGTCTTCGCCACAACCTGACCGCTCACCTTGCGCACCATGCGCTATATCTCATCATCCCTCATGTTACAACAACGGCGATTATAGAGTCTGACTCAAAGCCTATCCTATCCAGCTATTACAATTCATAGTCCTAATGTATCCCTAACATGTACACGTATTTATTGCACTGGATTATAGAGTCCAAGTCAAGCCCTATCCAATTCGCTAAATACAACTGATAGCCCTGATGTAACCCCAACATGTACACATATTATACAAACTCCAACATTAAAAATGATAAATATAGCATGTTGGGTCATATAGAAGGCTAAGCAGGTGCAAAGAAAGTATGCGTCACTAACAAAAATTTCGATTCATCCATATGGCAATAGTCAGAGGTGGGACTTGGGCTGTGCCGGGCCGGCACGGCCCATCGTGCTTCGGGCCTACATGAAACGGGTCAGCACGACCCGATCATTTATTTGTGCCGGACCGGGCCAGCATGGACAGCGAAAATCAAGGCCCGGCATGGCCCAAAGGCACGGCGGGCTACTGTCGGGCTGAGCTGGCCCGAGCATGGCACGGGAGAGAACACAACACATTAAATATTATTTTATAAATTCATACGTTGCTCAAATGAAACGTTGTCTACATAAAAAGATGCGCCTCACAATTATCTACAACTTTCATGTAGAATATAAATTCATATGAGCAAAGGAAGAACCCGAAAAATTCAGATTACCGAGAGAGGTGGCGTCGGTCCGAAACTATACAGCGTATTACATATTTTTTTATAAATTCATGCGTTACTCAAATGGAAAAGTTGTCTACATGAAAAGGATGCGCCTCAGAATTTTCTACAACTTTCATGTAGAATATAAATTCATATGAGCATAGGAAGACTCCAAAAAATACAGATTTCCGAGAGAGATGGCGTCAGTCCGAAACTACACAACGCATTACATATATTTTTGTAAATTCATACGTTGCTCAAATGAAAAAGTTGTCTACATGAAAAATATGTGTCTCAAAATTCTCTACAACTTTCATGTAGAATATAAATTTATATGAGCAAAGAAAGACCCTAAAATATAAATTATAGGTTTGGGTTTCAATTCGGGCCATGCCGGCCTGAGCACAGCCCATACAGTCGGGCCGTGCCGGGCAGCACGGTGTGCCCCGGTTTGAGGCACGGCATGGGCATGGGTCTTGGGCCGGGCTGGCACGGCCTATCTGCTATTCGTGCCGGGTTGGGCTTCGGTCCTTTTTTTTCGGGCCATGCTCGTGCCAGCCCGACCGGCCCGGCCCATCCTCCCAGCATTAGCAATAGTACATAGGAGTATTACACTGGTTTTGTAATGCATAAATGGATACTGAATAACATCTTTTTTTAAAAAAAAATCCTGAAAGCTACTTTGTTTAAGACAAAAGAAATAGTGAGAATGAACAAAGAATGCCCATTTCTTGCCGGCCGGCCGGAAGTTGAGAAAGTCATAAGAAGATGTAAGATAGTGTTTATCTTACGGTCTTGATATCTTAATTAATTGACTTGGTTGTTGTAATCAGAAGGGAAGAGAAGTCAAGCACGCATTGTTACTTTAGAAGAAAGCAAACACATTTGATGTGCACATAGTATATACACACAGACGTACATAACTCTATTGAGAATATCTCCGTCAAGTAAATGAGTTGCACGGATTACATTTCTTTCTCCGCTAATCTATCGTTATTAGTTATTACGATTCGATTCGTATTAGAAATATGTGATACAAGAAATTTAGTCGCTGAATAGTAGTTTTAGCCATTAAGTTGAAGGTTAATTTTTCAAGTTGATCTTTTGAGCTATACTGGGAACCTTTACCACACAGTATAAACACCTGTACTCACAGTCGTTGGGGGTTGAGCAACAGATAATTCGCCTACGATAACATTGTCAAATCGGAAACTTTATGAAAAACTAACTTTCCAAAAACTTTATAATTAATCATAAAAAATGGGCATTGGAGGAGCCATATATTCCAAAGACTAACTCTGGGCAGAGCCTGTAGCATCGTGACACGCGACAATTAATTACTTCATCTTGTACGCTTCTTCGCCTCAATTCAGTCCTATAAATAGTGGTGCAGGAGGAAGAGCCTTTGCATTGTGCTCATCATCTCAATTCTCAAAGCTCTTCTTGTCCCTTCACCTCGAGTTGTTTAAGCTCACAGGGAGAGACGATCGAGAAGATGTCTTGCAGCTGTGGATCCGGTTGCAGCTGCGGCTCAAGCTGCAGCTGTGGGTATGTATGCTTACTAGTACTCCCCTTCTTTTTTACTTATTCCTAGTATCCGTGCTGTCTAATTTATATTGGCTGTATGAAAAAATTACATCAATAAATACATAGCTCAATATTTTTAGATAATGGAAAATTGTTCCAGTCTCTACATCAAAGATGTATACTGCCCTTTACAGCCACACCAAAACACAATCTAAGACTGTTACTTTCGGTATTATAATTTGATTAAACGTCTAGTAAAAACGAACTGAGTAAGTATGATCAGTAGTTTTTTTTAATGTAACGGAAGAATAACTTCTGGCCTCTGAAAAAAAAAAATGATGGCCAAAAATTTTCAGAGCAGTGAAATTTTAAAAAACTTCATATGATATGAGATGAATTTTTTTTAAAAAAAATAAATTTTGAATCAAAAGGTTCATCCAAAAGAATTCGGTAACCGCTGGTTGTGAGTAAAATTTTGAAAATGAATTTTT
Organism: Olyra latifolia; assembly: GCA_036346145.1. NCBI lineage: Eukaryota > Viridiplantae > Streptophyta > Magnoliopsida > Poales > Poaceae > Olyra > Olyra latifolia. Next base: position 49,670,198 of record CM070524.1, on the reverse strand, counting down.
TTTTCCCTGGCAGCGAGTCACTGGTTAAGAATTTCCAGTGCTAATTAAGCTGATTTCGCTGGCTGCAGAAAGAGGTACCCTGACCTGGAAGAGAAGAGCAGCAGCAGCCAGGCCACCGTCGTCGTCGTCGGCGTGGCGCCGGAGAAGGCACAGCTTGAGAAGGCCGCCGAGTCCGGCGAGACCGCCCACGGCTGCAGCTGCAGCCCTTGCAAGTGCAACCCTTGCAACTGCTAAGAAGCTCTCACGTGTGACGGTGTGGCTAGGTAGGAGTGAAGAATAAGGAGATGGACTATCTGGTTGGTGCTTAGCCGCCATGGCTCTACCTTGCGTGCATGAGTGTGGTGTGGTTTGTGTCCTCATCGAGAAACCTAGCTAGCGCTACGGGATACTCTCTGTGTAAGCCACACGCTGCGGGGGGAGGGGGAGGGCGAGGGGAGCGCTGCTTTCTCCAATGGACCTCGTTGAGACCGGCGTAGCGGTATCCCGTAGCTTCATCATCTCGGTTCCACACTTGAGTCAAGCTATGCTAGCCTCCTGTCTAATCTCTTCCCCCAAATCTTGATTCATTGTTGTGACCACTATCTATCTATCTGATTTGTGTTGTGTTTTGGTTACTTTTATTTCTAATTTCTCTCAATTAGCTTACACCTTACTATGCGATAGATTCAGGGATTTTGAGTTTTACAGCTAATTTGTTGTGCCTCCTGATGCTTTATTCCAATATGAAAGATTAAAATGAAAGTATCTATGCAAATACTCTGGGAGATTACAACATGCATACCTTTTTGTTAAAACTTGATTGTAATGCCATGCAATTTTAGTACAACTTGTGTGCAAATTTTGCTGCAGCTACATTGTTGTGTGCTTATTGAAAATTTTAGTGGCACAATAGCTCCTAGGTAAACAATTGCATTGAAGTAGTGTGATTTCCGATATTTTTTGTCTTCTTCTCTTTAGGCCATGCAAAGTTGAATTGACGTTTTTTGCACAAATTTTGTTTGTTTAACATTTTTTGTTTACCTAGTATTTTTGTGAGATGTTCCTACATCAGAACTTCTAGGTTTTTTAGTGCGTCCAGCTTCAAGCTCTTGTTTTGCTACATTGACAATTTTTTAATTAATTTAATTCAAGCTTCTTTACATTTGTTTTGAAATTGCACTCTTTCACAAAGTGCAATTTTAGTTTAGGTATTGTGCAATTTTTGGAACCTTTTACGGACCGGCATGCTCATGTATTGGACTTGTTCTTTTTAGCTTAATCTAGCTGTAAATTATAATTTGAAAAAGTTATGTACTCGATAGGGGGCTTGGAGAGCCCAAAAAATTGTAAAGACAATATTTTTGGGAGCAATGAGAAGAACCAGTAACCGTAAATTATACAGCATTTGCCTTGTACAAAAATGACAAATTTCTAGCTGTAGCTATATTTGAAAGGACCGGGATGTCACCTAGGGGGGGTGAATAGGTGATTTCAAAATCTAAAATAATAATTCAGAGTTAAATACGGAAACTTAATCGGACAGTCCGGTGGTCAGGACCGGATAGTCCGATAGGTACCGGACTATCCGGGTGCAACTACCGGATTGTCCAGACTACACAGAAATAGGGAACTTTGAATTCCAAAACAAATTTCACAATCTTCAAGGATACAACATACACCAAAGATAATTCACAAGCAAATATATGTAGGAGTATCACACAAGGCAAGGTAATAACTGAATAGCAAAATAAACAAGTAATTCAAGCTAGAGAGTGAAAGGGATAAAACCAAAATGGAGATGGAGATGCGAAGATGTTTGTTCCCGAAATTTGGATCCTTGAGGGATCCTACGTCTCCATTGAGACGGCACGGTCACACTTGAGCCGGGGTCTTTTTCAACCCTTCCCTCACCGGTGTTGCACAATGCACTCGCCGGCTTCACTCCTTTGATTTCTTCCCTTGCGGAGGCGAAATCGAGCCTTCACAATCTTGACACGGCGCACCACTCAAAGCTTGGCGGCTCGTGACCAACTCCTAGCCGTCTAGGAATCCTCAACCTCCAAGAGTAACAAATGCCCATGAAGAATGAACTTGGAGATGACCACAAGTGCTCAAAGATCCAAAACTTGCTCAACTTGCACTCAATCCTCCTCCTAACTTTTCCCAACCCTTCTTCCAAAGGGGATCACCTAGATCGAAGAGTGGAGGGGTCACTAGGGCTCAAGAACACACTAATTCCACAAAGAAATCATCTCCAAACCCTTCTTCCAATTCTTACTCAAACGCTCCTCCCAACTCTTCTCAACCATTCTTCCAAAGGGGATCACCTAGATCGAAGAGTGGAGGGGTCACTAGGGCTCAAGAACACACTAATTCCACAAAGGAATCACCTCCAAACCCTTCTTCCAATTCTCACTCAAACCCTCCTCCCAACTCTTCCAAACCCTTCTCTAAAGGGGATCACAAAAATCTAGAGTGGAGGGGTGCTTTGAGGCTCAAGAACAATGGGATAGCTTAAGGAAAGGTGATACAATGGCTATTTGCAAGTGGGGAGAGAGGGGTTTAAATAGAACCTCCCAAGAACTAGTCGTTGGCTGCAGGTCTGCGCCGGATCGGACTATCCAGACCCTAACACCGGACTATCCGGTTAGCAGCAACTAAGGAGAAGAAACTCAGCGTCAGATTTGCTCCGGACTATCCGGTGTTCCGGGCCGGATAGTCTGGTCCTAACATTAGGACCAACACAGCCCGACAAAAACGGTCATAACTTTTGACTCCGGACTCCGTTTTGGGTGATTTTGGACTCTACGGAAAGTTAAGAACGAGAGCTACACAACCAATAAGGTTTCACACCTCAAATCCTAAGGGATAAATGCAGAACTCACAAAGAAGGCAAGGAAGACCTACAACTCTCACTTTTCGACACCACTAACACCACACTCTCTCTAGGTTTCATAAGGATGGATCACTTGAGCACTTGGAACATCTAGAAGTTATTCTCCATCGCATCCCTCTTAATAGTACGGCAATCCTTAGACTCAAATTAAATCAAAGATAATACAAGTCTAGAATAATCACTTGCCGTTTTGTTTCTTTATTTTGCATGATGATCTTCATCAAAGGATTGATGAAGCCTTCGCCTTATCCAATTTGACTCGATTCACCTTATGAGACTCTCGTCCCATCGACCTTGACTTGATCATCCTCCCGACGATCTCCACGCCAAGTCGATCTTAACTTAGTCCTCGACTCTTGGTGACACCGTCGTCTTGTTGACATCGGCTTGACCGTCATCCTTTAACATACCTGGTCATTACACACTCACGGGACCTAATTCTTTCCAAATCACTCATGAAAGGCATTAGTTCCAAAAGCTCAATGGATATGAATAAGTTGATATTTGTGAGCAATTTAGTACAACAAGTGTTTCATATAAATATACACAATATGAGTGGAAACACTTGATAAAGAAAGATTCTCCACTAAGTGCAACATGATGAATATGTAATGAAGCTAGATGCACTAGAGAGATAATTGCCAATATGATGAAACAATTAAACCATGGCAAGGACCACAATCTTCACTTAATGATCCACATGATAAAATATACAAGAATTACACATGTGTAAATAATGTTCAAGCTAGAGTGAAGTTATGGAACAATCTATATTAAACTTCACTAAATGATGTGCATGAGAAGATATATAAACAAGACAAGCATGCACTAAATCAATTTATAGCAATATAAAGTTTAACTCTAATTAAGACTAACATACTAGAAATAAGCCACATATTGAACTTAAGTGAATATATATGCACAAATTGATATGACATGAAACAATGTGCATATATATAAGCAATATGTTACATGAAGTTCAATATGCACTTGCACAAAAGAAATGCAATAATAATATAGAAGGGATACCGAGATTGCATACCTCATCTTTGCTTATTCACTTGACCTAAAGAATTCTTCCATTTGGATGAGACTAAAATGATCTTATCAACAAACTTGTTAGTCTTACAAGATAAATAAATACTTACTAGAGGTTTGACATTAGGCAAGCACTAAGTTAAGCATTTACATCAATTTGTCATTTACAAATAGTTGTCACTATATTTGTTTGTCATTAATCACCAAAATCACTTATGTGCCTAGATGCACTTTCAATATTGCTCAAGCATGAGTATTGTTTGGTTTAAAGAAGTAAATATATTATATTGGTACCATCAAGACTTTTAGGGTTTGGTAGTGCTTCTAGCTCCAAGGACTTGATTTGATGAATTGAAAATTTGTAATTAATGTTTATTTTAGTTAAGCAAATGTAATGGTTTACAAATCAGTAAAACTATTTTCATAGTATGAATTTTTGCATTACATTTTCATTGAAATTGCATTTTTTTCTCAAAGTGCAAATGTAGTTGTAGCTTTGTCCAAATTTTGTTGTACGAATTTTTTTTGTTTAGCTAAAATTTTCCTGGTAGTCTGCTACCAACATTACTTCTAGGTTCTGATTATCCTCCTGCATTCATGTTTTTCTTTGTATTGCATTGAATAAATTATTAGTATTACATATATTGGACAAGTAGAAACAGTGATTTACAAAAATACAGACTCAAAATATGCACATTTCATGATAGCATGAAAATAGGTCCATTTAAACTTTTTAAGGTCTGAAATCAAATAGTGAGTATTGTGGTTAAATCTAATTATCTAACAATGTTTCTTGTTCAACACCATAAAAAGTAGCTATACTGTTCAGTAGTTGTTTTGTAGGGCATCAAAAGCTATGAAGCCAATAAACTAGCATTACTATAATATATGCAATTAAAGTTGCATTGCATTTATATAGAATTTGTACTCTTTCACAAAGTGCATTTTTAGTTATAGCTTCATGCGATTTCTGATTCTCATTTTTTTTTTGTTTTCCTTGTATTCTTATGAGAGTTTGCTACCAACATGACTTCTAGTTTGGATAATCCTCCTCTGTTCATCCTTTTGTATAGTCTCACATCATTCAATAAATTTGAATGGAATCAAACAGATAAGGAAAGAAAGGAAAACCTAACAACAACGATGATAGGATGAAAACAGGTTTACATTGTTCTTTAATCCTTTTGTAAAGTTTGGATTCAAGGAGTGACAACTCTGGCCAAAACTCAGTAGTGTTCGTACATAATATTTTTGCATTTGTTTAAACAAAGGCCAATATTGCATGCTATCAAAAGCTACATAAGCCAGTTTAGAGAATTATTTTGCATTTTTGTTTTTTGCATTTTTACAGGAGAATTATTTTTGTATTTTGTTTTTTCCCTACATGATTGGTGGTGATTGTGAAGCTTCCTCTGCGTTTTGTTCTTGGCAGCTGCATGCCTGCGTATGACCAAGGTTTGAAAAATCGGTTTTCAACGAAAAATCGCTCAAGCTCGATTTCCGATTTACCGCAGCAAATCGCGGAAAATCGACCAAAATTTGTGATTTAAATTTGGAATCATAAATTGGTTGCCGAAAACAAATATCGCGATTTTTGTCAAAAAAAACGAACGATAAAGGCGGCAAATCGAGCGATAAAAGCGGCAAATCGAGGTAAATCCAGGTAAACGAGAAATCGGTTGGTTATCACGGCAAATCGAATGAATTTGCCAGCAAACCAATCGAATTTGCCGGCAAACCGATTTGCGGTTTGGAAAAATCGATTTTTAAGTAAATGGTGCGAAAAAATAGTAAATATTTAAAATTATGTAAATGGTTGGCAAGACTTTTGGTAATTATGTATATGCAGCATATCATCAATTTTAATTTTTCGCTAATGGGCCAAGTTGGGCCGTTCCTTTTTTAATTTTTTGTGATTTCAATTCAAATTTCCAACCGAATCCGGATATGTTTTTTATTCTTTTTTTTTCACCATTGTGTTTATACATGCTTACACAATTTTTACAGATTTTATGATATTTTTTTTATTTTTTAAATTCAAATCATATTTTGAATTTGCGAATCGATTTTCCGTTATCATCCGGCCCGATACCTCGATTTGTCGCAGCAAATCGCGGCTTGCAAACGATAAATATAACTCAGCGTATGACTGATCAGAAGATACTTCTTGTAAGAGTTATGTTGATGGCCTGATTTTTTTGGTGGGCTCGGCAAATAAGGTTGAACGAGTAATTTTGCAAATGGGTCTTTTTGTGTTGGGCTATTATTGGGCAGCATCTTTCAAATTGTAGGCCTGGTAAGGCCATGACATAAGTCAAAACAAATATGTGTGAGAATCAGGTCTTTTTGATATGCGATTAGCAGCACTAACTCGTGGTTGAAGTATTGATTGAAACGGATCGCTATTTTCAGTCGACTAATTAGTAGTCGGTCCCTTGAATTTTGAATTGACATATGCACCCATGAACATTCATTTAGAGGCTGTTTGGTTACTTGCATGTACAGAGATTTGCATCTACAAATATAGAATCTTGCTTTTTTCTTATGTTTGATTGTCTGCATCTAGTTTTGAGTCTGGCTCTCTGGATGCAAGATTCTCTATGCAGCCTGGCTCTAGAGATACGGAGAAAATGGATGTATCTCTAGATGCAGCGCATGGCAGCCTCGTGTTTTACGCAAGGGGGCCACTATCAGCCACAATAGCAAACCATAAATGCGGTGCCACGTGTTCTGCGCAAGTTTTCTTTTTCTTTTTTTGTTTATATCTTTTGATTAGCATCTCCGATTACCGAATCGATTTCAAAAATGGGTTTCTGACATTTTTTTAACAAAACTAGACCACACTTGCTACATAAATTTCAAAATACCTGTCTACTAAACACTCAACCAAATACCGTCTCTGCATATATATATTTCGTATCCCATCAATCTGGCTGAGTCGAACGAACCAGACTTATAAAGAAGACAACCAAATAGCCCCTTAACTCGTCAGCTATCTCGATCCATGCCAGCTTTTGGACAAACGGTTTTTAACTGTGAAAACCACTACCATTGGTTTCTAGCTTTTGACGGCGAAACAGGAAGTTGAACCCCGGTTAACTCTTCCAAATGAAATAACTTTCAGTAGCACTCATCTAAAAAAAAATGTGTGTTGCAGCTTTTGTTCATTCTAGCATAAAGTCTAGCCCACCCTAGGGGTGAGCTCATATATGCATAGTACCCACTTGCATTGGTATCCTCATTTCGTATAAAAAGGCTACATAGAGGTGCTATGTTTGAACCAAGCTGGCATTATATGCAACAACTCACTTTAGAACAAATGTCTAATCTCAGTACCACTCTAGTAGATGCGCTTTCACACAAACGAGTCAGGTATTAGACCATCTCCAACCATTTTTCCTTCATTTCATTCTCTTCTCCGTTCCCTTCCCAATCCACATTCCCTTTATTTCCTACCATTTCCAACAGCATCCCTTCGAAGGGAATCATATAGGGAAAGAAGAGAGAATCCCTTCCTGGAGGGATTGGAGAGAGAAATCCCTTCGTGAAAGGGATTGCTGAAGAGAATCCGTTGGAGCGCTGAAGGGAATAGAAATCCCTTCGTGAAGGGAACGGGAGCCACGAGGGGACACCGTTGGAGATGGTCTTACACTCACTTCCCTTAAGCTAGGTTGACGCTCTCATCAATGCACCATGTATATGGCAAATGCCCAAAATAACCCCTAGGTATACATTCGTACGTCAAGTGCTATAAATATCTCTACTCCTAAAAAGCCTGTTGTGATGATGAGTGATGGCTCATCAAAGCAATCTGAACCATTCAATTTAATCTAACGGCTGCCCACACCCCGATCCACGTCCTCCTCTCCACCAATCCACACGCGAGTGCGTCGACCCCGCCGTCTGCGTCCCACCGATCCACGCCTTCTCCTCCTCCACCAATTCACGCGCGAAGCACGGGCCCTCGACTAGTGGCATATCATGTATCCACTCTAGGTCCACATACTTGACATGCATTGTGTGTCCGCGCCCATATTTTCGAGAACTCTTTATAAATGGCTAGGTTTTCGACTAAAGTCCATACTTGTGACACCTTAAAAATTAACAAAATTCATTTTCTTTAAATATTCTTTCCAAATCCTAAAGCAATTAGGTTTATCTCTAACCCCTCGCGGATTAGGCCCAGCCCAATCCTAGCCCAACCCGTTTCCCCCAAATCCCCTATATAAACCTTCTCAAATCAACCCTAATCCATGCAAAACCAATCTGTGTTGTTGTCGTCGTCGTTGCGCAGCCTTTTGCCGTGGTCACCGACGCCACACGGAGCCGCTGTCGACGACACCAAGGTAGCGGTCGTGGGCTCGTGCCCCTGCCCTCATTCTTCTCCACTATGCGCCGTCGCCGTCGGGCCGCCATCCACTGGGATGCCGCGCCATTTCCGTCCTCCTCCCGCGTGATGCCATTGCGCATCACTGCACGCCGCCGCGCGAGCCGACCCGCAGTTTCGCCGCCGCTGTTTGCTCCGTCGGGCCGTCGCCGACGCTGCCTCCGTCGCGCCGCTCCACGGCGACTCCGCCTAGCCGTCGCCGACCGCTTGTGGCGATGCCTCCGCCGCTGCAGCGCCGCTGTTCCTCGCGCGCCGCGCCTTCGCCGCCTGCCCCATCGCCCCTGCGCTGCTCTGCCGCCCTTGGCTGCGCCGTGGTCGCGCCATCGCCGCCGTCGCTGAGCCGCCGCTTGCCGCTGCGTCGCCGTCGCGCTATCAAGTGAGCCGCCGCCCGATCTGGCGCTGCCGTGGCGCCGTCTTGCAGCGACGCCGCCGGAGGGTTGCTGCCCTCGTCGTTCGCCGCCGTCGCGCCGCCGTCACCAAAGCACCGCCTCTCTGCCGCCGGCTCTCCTCCTCTCCTTCCTTTCTTCTTCCTTTCTTCTTCTTTCTCTCTTCTTCCTCTCCCTTTCTTCTTTCTCTCCCTACCTACCACTCTCTGTGAGATTTGATTTCAGCCAGACAGCAGCCTCCCCTTATCCCTTCACGCGTGGGCTGTTTGCTACATTGCAGCCTGTAGCTACAGTAAATTTTCCCTTTTTCCCGAATTTCAGAAATAGTGATCCTTCACTATTTTGCTGTAAATTCATCCGAACTCCAAATCCGGCGATTCCAGTTTCTAAAATTCTAGAAAATTCATATATATCTACTGTAATTTTTATATAATTGTTCAATTGATTTACTGTTTCTGGTATTTATTATTGTTCTTTTCGTTTTGCGTGCGGTAGATCACGTGGGTGACGAAGGAGAGTTCGTCGATGCCGCTGACGTTTCGCAAGGTCAAGAAGATCAGGAAGGCAAGTCTTTCCCCTAGAATCCCAATTTATAGATTTTGCCAAAATTGCTATTTAATTAAATTATACGTATTTGTTATAGTAATTCCTAGTGCATGTCGTTATTTACATGGTATGCACCCACGATCATGGAAAACCTTAGGATGATAATATTATGTAATTGCTACTATTTTAAATTATTAGTTGGCTTAGCATTGCTTAGATAATCACCGGAGAGTGATTCCCACTTATATGATCATCATTAAGCCCTTTAATATGAGAATCTGGAGTATCTGAGTACGAGACATGAGAAACTGGGTTTATGGTGGGATTGCTCACTCATTAATTAAAATTTGACAAACTAATAATATGACTCGGAGCGGGTGACTTGGGTCGATGCTCCGGTCCCTAAGGACCGATGATCGTGATGGATTTAACTTAGAATTTTTCCGTGCGACCGCAAGCCCGGTATGGGACGGGCCTGATCTAGAGGGAGAGTAATGTCGGGATTGCCACTGTCCTTGCACCGTGGGTGAGGTCCCGAGGGTTGCGTCATTGTCGGTGTATAGCCTAGGGTTGGACTTCGGGGTACTTGTGTGAATATCAGGTACAGTCGGAGCCCCCGGGGTACTTGTGTGAATATCAAGTATGACTGTGTCAAACTCGGGGTTGGTCTTTTAATGGATTCTGTTATGATGCTTTCCGACGGGGGAGTATCGTATCTTACGGGAAAAGCGTACAACCTCTGCAGAGTGTAAACCCATTCGAATGGCCGTGCTCCCGGTTATAAGCGTCTTGGTGGTTTTTCACATCATAGCTACAGCTTAATCAATTTGACTTGGGTAAGGTTTTCCGGCAGTGTGTCGTTGCTAGATGATTCATGGTGAACGAGAACGAGCATGAGAACTTTATTGAGATGATGATTTGAGATAATGAGAATCTGAGTTATGAGACACTGAGTTTGAGAATTATGCCATTTGTTGAGATTAATCATGATATTTGCTATTTATTTACTTATGTTTTGTTAAATGCTTTTATACTTCTAGATTAAATGCTTTTATGAAATGAACCACTATATTTCATTGGATAAGCCTAACCTGGCCCTTCCCAGGAAAGACTTGCTAGCATTCGCATGCTAACCCGGTTTTTATTCGGGGCTGCTTATTCCACGAGCAGGTCAGGAGTATCCAGAAGGTACACAGGACTACTAGCGGCTCCCTTTCAGTGCGTGACCGTGGCCGTGATAGGACACCATTATCGTTCTTTATTTGCTTTTTAGTTGCATTCAATGCAGACTTATGGTCATTATAAATTATTGTAATAAATGGAGCTGTTGCACTCTGATTATTTTATTTAGTTATGCAGTGTGATACTGGTAATTCATCTTTGTTTACTGTGGTTTGAGTATGGATCCTTGGGACTCATACCGTTGACACGGAGGGGTCCGGTTTAGTAAAATCGGGTCCTAACAGAGTTGGTATCAGAGCCATGCTGAATATAGGAAACGCTAGTTATTCTGGAGCATCATAGTTGGGATTATTTTATTAAAAAAACTAAAATTAGCTTAGCAGTAATTACTGGGTCCTCTCCTATCTTAGTGTCTCATAAAAGGAAAAATTTTCTATCCTATTTAGATTACCAGTTTAGTTGAAGATGTCAAGGAACAAGCGGGAAGGATATAATACATTGATGATGCAGGACTAGGGATTAGAAGGTATATGTGCCTAAGTATATTAAATAGGCATCGCGTTTTTTAAAAAATAAAATAATTTGTGTGGAGCATGCTGAATCATCTTTATGGTTCTGCTGTTCTCGTAGTTTGTTTTGTTAGGATTAGCAAAAAAAAAAACTCGGTACGGTACGGTGTCCGTACAGTTCCGTACAGTTGCGAAATTTTTTATTCCAAAACGATTAAAAAGTAAAATAATTCCATGTTTATGTGTGTATAGGACTTTAGTAGTGTGTTGAATTTTTCTGGGTGAACTACGTGCACGCGTGTGACGTGTTTCGTGGACTTTTATATGTCAGCTTGTCCCGTACTGAATAGTAGTCGTGTATAAGTGGCCTCCTATTATTTAAATTAAGTATTTAAAATTATTTTTAGCCCTTTTTATTTTAGTCACACATCTCCTCTGCCTTATGATTCTAATTTGACCAACCACAGATGGATCAAGTTCAAGGTCATGGTGAAGGTCGTGGTCGTGGTAGAGGCTGTGGACAAGGTCGTGGTCGTGGTCGTGGCTGTGGCCAAGCTCCAATTGATCCAGTACCGCTTGCAGAGCCATTTTGTGAGCCGAATCAGCAGCCACCGGTGGGAGATCAGCAAAATCCACCAATGGAGCCGACAAGAGCAGCTCGGCCTCGCCTCTCAAGAATTTGCCCAAAGAAGGCTGGTCAGTGCTACCCTCACCGATGCAAAGAACCAGATTGGCAGCAGTTCATGAATATGCAAACGATGTTCATGCAAACGATTGCTCATCACATTGCAAACCCGCAGCCCGTGGTTATTCAGCAGCCTGCTCCTCCGCCACAATCAAAGCTTAGAGAATTCATGAGGACAAGACCTCCTACCTACGCCGGATCCGCTGGTCCTTTGGTTGCAGATGACTGGATTCGGGATGTGGAACGCAAGTTATACTTGGCAGACTATGATGATCAGGAAAGTGTGAAGTTCGCCGCACACCAGCTCACCGGAGTTGCCGCTACTTGGTGGGCGACTTTCCGTGCTGCACATCCCAACCTTCATGCTATCACTTGGGAAGAATTTGAAGCTGCTTTTTGGTCTGCGCACATTCCACATGGCAAGTTAGAGTTTAAAAGGGAAGAATTCAGCAACTTCATCAGGGCAATATGAATGTTACAGAGTACCTAAACAAGTTTATTCAGCTGTCTCGCTATGCCCCCAGAGGAAGTAAGGTGGAGACCTCCAAGACTCGCCATTTTCTGCGTGGGTTGGATCCAACAATTAAGGCAACCCTTCTTGTGCTCAACATGGATAACTTTCAGAATATTATGGACAAAGCTCTAATCCAGGAAGAAGCTCAATGTGAGTTGAGTGAGGCTAGAAAAAGGAAGTTTTAGGCATAGTAACAAGCCAGCAGTTCTAGGCCTCGCACTGGTCAGTTTTAGCCCTGCCAGCCTGTTAGCAATGCTCCCAGAGTTCCAGCTCAGGCGCCTCGTTCTAGTGTGCTAGTGCAGCGTCCCAACACCGCAGGACAGCCACTGAGACCCACAATTGACACTTCAGCCATCCGTTGCTATAACTGCCAGCAAATGGGTCACTATGCTACCAATTGTCCTCAAAAGCGTCAAAATCCAGCACCACCGCAAAGCAATCAAGGTGGTACTCCAAGCCGTGCACCCGCCTCAGGACAAGGACGTGGAGTCCCAGGGACCCCAAGGACGCCCTAGACGGCTGGTAGAGGTCGCGTGAATCATGTCACCGCCGAGGAAGCCCAAGATGCACCCGATGTCGTGTTGGGTAAGTTTTCAGTTAACTCAGTCCCTGCTACAGTTTTATTTGATTATGGAGCTTCGCATTCTTTTATATTGAACAACTTAGTGAAAAAAATAATTGAAAAACATGTTCACTCAAAACCCCTCTAATAGTGAAATCCCCGGAAAAAACTATGTTTGCTGATAGGTTCTGTCCTAAAATAACTATCAACATCAAAGGAGTGAAATTCCTTGCAAACCTTATTCTCATTGAATCGCAAGGGTTAGATGTAATTTTGGATATGGATTGTTTGGCAAAACATAAAGGGCAAATAGATTGTGAAAAGAGGGCAATAAACTTGGTCAACCACAGAGGTATCAAAGTGGAATTCAAGTCAGACATGCCAAATTCGGGAAATTCCAGCACCATCAATTGCCTAAAAAGTGATGGAAAAGAGCCTGAAAACCCTCCGTTGGAGTCAGTTCCTGTTGTTTGTGAGTACCCGGATATATTTCCAGAAGATTTGCCCGGTTTATCGCTAGATCGTGACGTGGAGTTTGTGATAGAGTTAGCTCCAGGTACTGCACCGATATCTCAAAGGCCGTACCATATGTCCACTAATCAATTAGCTGAAGTAAAGAAGCAAATTAAGGAGTTGCAAGATAAACGTTTTATAAGACCTAGTTCATCTCCGTGGGGATCTCCAGTCATTTTTGTGAAGAAGAAAGATAATATATTGCGAATGTGTGTGGATTATCGGTCATTGAATGAGGTGACAATTAAGAATAAGTATCCACTGCCTCGCATTGATGATTTGTTTGATCAGTTGAAAGGAGCCCGTGTGTTCTCAAAGATTGATTTAAGGTCAGGTTATCACCAAATTAAGATCAGAAAGGAAGATATACCGAAGACCGCATTCACTACTCGCTATGGTCTATATGAGTTCATAGTGATGTCTTTTGGTCTGACCAACGCCCCTGCTCACTTCATGAGTTTGATGAACAAAGTATTTATGGAGTTTCTGGAGAAATTTGTGGTCGTGTTTATTGATGATATCCTTATATATTCAAATAGCGAAGAAGAGCATGCCGAACATCTTTGTTTGGTGTTAGAAAAGTTGCGAGAACACAAGTTGTATGCAAAATTCAGCAAGTGCGAATTTTGGTTGAGTGAAATTTCTTTCTTGGGACACGTCGTTTCAGCCGACGGTGTTGTAGTATTACCTAGCAAGGTGCAAGAGGTGCTGAATTGGGAGTCACCAGATTCCGTGACAAAGGTCAGAAGCTTTCTCGGGATGGCAGGATATTATTGGAGGTTTATCGAATACTTTTCGCGTATTGCGAGACCGCTCACTCAGTTATTAAAGAAGGACAAAAAGTTTGATTGGACCTCAGCTTGTGAGCACAGTTTTCAGGAGTTAAAGAAACATTTGACCACCGCACCGGTACTTGTTCTGCCCGATAATCGGAAAGATTTTGAAATCTTTTGTGATGCTTCAAAGCATGGTTTGGGTTGCGTACTTATGCAAGAAGGAAAGGTCGTCGCCTATGCGTCTCGTCAACTTCGGCCGCATGAGGTGAATTATCCGACCTATGTGCATGTCCTAAAAATTTGGAGGCACTATCTCATGGGAAACCGCACCAAAATCTATACCGACCACAAGAGTTTGAAGTATATATTCACGCAACCAGATCTGAATTTGAGACAAAGAAGGTGGTTAGAGTTGATCGCAGATTATGATGTGGGAATTCACTATCACCCGGGAAAAGCCAATGTTATTGCCGATGCACTGAGTCGAAAGAAACATCGTCCGGAACTAAATGTGGAGATGAAAAGACTGAATTTGTGTATTGTTAAGCGTAGGATGATTAATGCCATGTTTGTGAAACCTACACTTAATGAACGAATCAAAGAAGCACAGAAAAATGATGAAGAAAGCTCCCAGATCAAAGCCCGAATGGATAAAGGCAAAGCTGCAGGATTTTTAATAGATAATGATGGAGTAATTTGGTTCAGCAAGCGATTGTTTGTACCGGACAGTAAGGAATTAAAGGAAATAATTCTTCATAAGGCGCACGAATCCGCTATTTCCATCCATCCAGGCAGTATCAAGATGTACCTAGACCTACGGGAAAAGTATTGTTGGACCGGAATGAAAAAGACATTGCAGAGTATGTTGCGTTATGTCATATTTGTCAGCAGGTGAAAGCGGAACATCAACGCCCCGCAGGATTTTTGCAACCCCTAAAATTCCTGAGTGGAAGTGGGAAGAAATAGTTATGGATTTTATAACCGGACTGCCGAGGACAAGGTTAGGGTTTGATTCAATTTGGGTAATCGTGGACTGATTGACGAAGGTTGTGCATTTCATACCGGTTAAAACTGTTTATACCAGCGATCAACTTGCAGAGTTATGCATGGCCCGGATTGTATGTTTGCATGGTATTCCAAAGAAAATTGTGTCTGATCGTGGTTCTCAGTTTACATCCAGGTTTTGGCAAAGTTTACACAAATTGTTGGGGACTAAGTTAAATTTCAGCACTGCTTATCACCCGCAGACTGATGGTCAGACTGAGAGGACAAATTAAATTTTGGAGGATATGCTTCGCGCTTGTGCGCTGGAAAGTAAGAACAGTTGGGATACAAATTTGCCATATGCGGAATTTTCGTACAACAACAGCTATGAGTCGAGTATTCAGATGTCACCTTTTGAAGCATTGTATGGTCGCAAGTGCCGTACACCGCTATTTTGGGAAGAGACTGGGGAAAATAAAGTGTTTGGACCAGACATATTAAAAGAGGTTGATAAACGGGTTCGCATGATTCAGAGTCGGTTAAAAGCAGCTCAGTCGAGACAAAAGAGCTACGCAGACCATCGTCGCCATGACTTGCAGTTTAAAGTGGATGATTTTGTGTATTTGAAAGTGTCACCAATGAAAAGTATTCGCCGATTCAGGGTTAGTGGAAAGCTAGCACCGAGATACATTGGACCGTTTCGTGTTCTTGCAAAGAAAGGAGAAGTGGCGTATCAGTTGGAACTACCGCCGCAGTTGTCTGATGTGCACAGTGTGTTTCATGTGTCCCGGCTAAAGAAGTGTTTGCGTGTGCCAGAAGAACAGACTCCGTTGGAGAATGTGGATTTGCATGAAGATTTGACCTATATCGAGTATCCAGTAAAGATTTTGGAGGAATCTGAGAGGTGCACCAGAAGCCGGAAGATCAAATTTTGCAAAGTTCAGTGGAACCATCACTCTGAGAAAGAGGCAACGTGGGAAAGAGAAGAGGATTTGCGAGCGGAATTCCCAGACCTTTTCCGTGCGAATCTCGGGGACGAGATTCCTGTTAGGGGGAGGTTTGTGACACCCTAAAAATTAACAAAATTCATTTTCTTTAAATATTCTTTACAAATCCTAAAGCAATTAGGTTTATCTCTAACCCCTCGCGGATTAGGCCCAGCCCAATCCTAGCCCAACCCGTTTCCCCCTAATCCCCAATATAAACCTTCTCAAATCAACCCTAATCCTTGCAAAACCAATCTATGTTGCTGTCGTCGTCGTTGCGCAGCCTTTTGCCATGGTCGCCGACGCCACACGGAGCCGCTGTCGACGACAAAAAGGTAGCCATCGCGGGCTCGTGCCCCTGCCCTCGCTCTTCTCCACTAGGCGCCGTCGCCGTCGGGGCGCCATCCACTGGGACGTCGCGCCGTCTCCGTCCTCCTCCGCGTGGACGCCGCTGCTGCATCACTGCACGCCGCCTTGAGCCGACCCGCAGTTTCGCCGCCATTGTTTGCTCCGTCGGCTGCGCCGACGCTGCCTCCGTCGCGCCGCTCCACGGCGACTCCGCCTAGCCGTCGCCGACCGCTGTGGCGATGCCGCCGCCGCTACAGCACCGCTATTCCTCCCGTGCGCGCGCCTCGTCGCCTGCCCCATCGCCCTTGCCGCTGCTCTGCCGCCCGCCAGCCGCCGTGGTCGCGCCCTGCCGCCATCATCGAAGCCGCCATCGCCGCTGCGTCGCCATTGCGCTATCAAGCGAGCCTCGGCGCCCGATCTGGCCGTTGCCGTGGCGCCGTCTTGCAGCGACGCCGCCGGAGGGTTGCCGCCCTCGTCGTTCGGCCGCCGTCGCGCCGCCGTTACCGGAGCACCGCCTCTCTGCCGTCGGCTCACCTCCTCTCCCTCCTTTCTTCTTCCTCTCTTTTTCTTCTCCCTTTCTTCTTTCTCTCCCTACCTACCACTCTCTGTGAGATTTGATTTCAGCCAGACAGCAACCTCCCCTTATCCCTTCACGCGTTGGCTGTTTGCTACATTGCAGCCTGTAGCTACAGTAAATTTTCTCTTTTTCCCGAATTTCAGAAATAGTGATCCTTCACTATTTTGTTGTAAATTCATCTGAACTCCAAATCCGGCGATTCCAGTCTCTAAAATTCCAGAAAATTCATATCTATCAACTGTAATTTTTTTATAATTTTTAATTGATTTACTGTTTCTAGTATTTATTATTGTTCTTCTCGTTTTGCGTGCGGTAGATCACGTGGGTGACGAAGGAGAGTTTATCGACGCCGCCGACGTTCCGCAAGGTCAAGAAGATCAGGAAGGCAAGTCTTTCCCCTAAAATCCTAATTTATAGATTTTGCCAAAATTGCTATTTAATTAAATTATACATATTTGTTATAGTAATTCCTAGTGCATGTCGTTATTTACATGGTATGCACCCACGATCATGGAAAACCTTAGGATGATAATATTATGTAATTTGCTACTGTTTTAAATTAATAGTTGGCTTAGCATTACTTAGATAATCACCGGGGAGTGATTCCCACTTATATGATCATCATTAAGCCCTTTAATATGAGAATCTGGAGTATCTGAGTATGAGACATGAGAAACTGGGTTTATGGTGGGATTGCTCACTTCTTAATTAAAATTTGACCAACTAATAATTTGACTCGGAGCGGGTGACTTGGGTCGACGCTCCGGTCCCTAAGGACCGATGATCGTGATGAATTTAACTGAGAATTTTCCTGTGCGACTGCATGCCCGGTATGGGACGCGTCTGATCTAGAGGGAGAGTAACGTCGGAATTGCCACTGTTCTTGCACTGTGGGTGAGGTCCCAAGGGATGCGTCGTTGCCGGTGTATAGCCTGGGGTTGGACTTCGGGGTACTTATGTGAATATCAGGTACAGTCGGAGCCTCGGGGTACTTATGTGAATATCAAGTATGACTGTGTCAAACTCGGGGTTGTTCTTTTGATGGATTTTGTTATGATGCTTTCCGACGGGGGAGTATCATATCTTGCGGGAAAGCGTACAACCTTTGCAGAGTGTAAACCCATTCGAATGGCCGTGCTCCCGGTTATGAGTGTCTTGGTGGTTTTTCACATCGTAGCTACACCTTAATCAATTTGATTTGGGTAAGGTTTTTCCGGCAGTGTGCCGTTGCTAGTTGATTCATGGTGAACGAGAATGAGCATGAGAACTTTATTGAGATGATGATTTGAGATAATGAGAATCTGAGTTATGAGATACTGAGTTTGAGAATTATGCCATTTGTTGAGATTAATCATGATATTTGCTATTTATTTACTTATGTTTTGTTAAATACTTTTATACTTCTAAGTTAAATGCTTTTATGCAAATGAACCACTATTTTTCATAGGATAAGCCTAGTCTGGCCCTTCCCAGGAAAGACTTGCTAGCATTCACGTGCTAACCCCGGCTTTTATTCGTGGCTGCTTATTCCACGAGCAGGTCAGAAGTACGACCAGGAGTTCGTTGTGGAGTATCCGAAAGGTGCGCAAGACTACTAGCGGCTCCCGTTCAGTGCATGCTCGTGGCCGTGATGGGACACCATTATCGTTCTTTATTTGCTTCTTAGTTGCATTCAATGAAGACTTATGGTTATTATAAATTATTGTAATAAGTGGAGCTGTTGCACTCTGATTATTTTATTTAGTTTTGCAGTGTGATACTGGTAATTCATCTTTGTTTACTGTGGTATAAGCACGGATCCTTGGGACTCATACCGTTGACACAGAGGGGTCCGGTTTAGTAAAATCGGGTCCTGACAATACTAGGCCCTTTATATGCCGGGTTTGCTAACATCTATAACACCTTGACCAGAATTTTGTTTGAAGCTCAACCTATCTTAGAGCATCTCCAGCAATAGCCCCTAAAACAGAGTCCCTACTTTTGATTTGGGGGCTGTCCCTATTTTTTGGGGCCTCTGATTTTGTCTTCAACTCCAGCAGTTAGCCCCTAAATCTCAGCCCCTATTTGCTTATGACACGTGGGACCGGCTTGTCAATGACTCTTTGTTTTTCTTTTCAATATTCTTTTATTTTCTTTCTTCTTTTTCCTATTTTCTCCTCCCTCATCTCTTCACAAGCGAGACAGAGGGGGAGCGGCGACGAGCAGCGGGCGAGGCGAGCAGTGGCGGCAGCGGCATCGGATCTGGCGAGGCGAGGCGAGGCGACAGCGACGGAGAGGCGACGAGCGGCGATGCGGCAGGTGGCGGCGGCGGCGGCGATGATGGCGGCGGCGGCAAGTGACGGCAACAGCGGCGGCGGCGGCGGCGGCGGCGGCAGCCTAGATCGATCGCGGCGAGGAGCGGCGAACGAGGAGGCGGCCGGGGCAACGGCGGGGAAGAGGAGGCGGGGGCGTGACAGAGGCGGCGGGGCGGCGGTTTGGCAGAGGCGGGGGCACAACGACGGAGGCAGGAGTTGTGCGGGAGGATAACACCCCCAACAGAAAAGTAGGGGCCCCTCAAGACCCCTGGGAATTGGGGCTGGAGGGGGAGATTTAGGGGCCCCTTATTTTAGGGGCTTGAGTAGGGGTTCTGATGGAGTGCATTTTTTGACCATAGCTCTTAATTTTTGGTTTAGGGGTTTGAATAGGGGCTCTACTGAAGATGCTCTCAGGAGCAAGCTTACGCATACATAGGGCCCACCAACACTTTCGTCTTCGCTCCATATAAAACGGTTAATTAACTCAACGATGTCATGTTTGGACCTAGCTAGTGTGGGAGATTTGATAATCGAGCTTCATTTTTAGGGTGGCCGGTAACCCCAGTAGGACTGACAATGCAATCAGAATTTGTACATAATAATTAGCCAGTAATTTAACAAAATTAATTAAAAAATGATCGATAATCAACCAAAACAATGACAAAAAAATGATTCATTGTCATCTGTGCCGGTTTTAAACGGTTGTTAGTACTGTTTTTGAACTAGCACAAAATAACAGGCACCACCATATATTCGGATCATATATATGTCACGATTTGAAACCGGCACATAGGGTATTATTTTTGTTGGTCCTAGTTTGGCACCGGCATAGATAGTCAAAGTAACAAGAATAACTCGATGCCGTGGCTCTTGTACGCCGGAGTCGTAGACGCCGTATGCCGAGCCATGGACGTCCTCGCCCTAGTAATGTCGTACGCCGAAGCTGTGGAACGCGAGCCGTGGGACGTCGTGGAAATTATTTATCTGACTAATATTGACTCATCTTATTTTTTTATTACTTTTTGAATCCGTTTTATTTTTATCTTGTAGGCGAGTCTAAAAGTTCCCTAAATCCTAAATTTCAAAGCCATCCGACTCTCGAGGCCAGCTCGGAAAATTCTCGAAGTTGGAGATAAAACAGATAAGTCAGAGCTCGTAAGCCCAAAAGAACACCCCCTAATCTATGGTCAATTATATACATGAAACTATGATGAACCTAAAATATTTTTTTAAAATGAAACTTTGTTTCTATCTCTAGGTCGACTTTCATACACTACTACATATTGGAACTTCACAAGCGGTTCATAAAGCCTCGTACAAGTGTCTAGAAAGGTAAAGAATATTGGGGTATGTGGGATTCGAACCCAGGACCTCACTCCTCCTTATGACCCACGCCTCACCCAGCTAGCCAACCCACCCACGCGTGCTCCCTCATGAGATAAGACAAGCTTTCCTTTTAACAATTCGAAAAATGGGCCTCTAGCAACGGTTGGGGACACGAACCCCTTCTAAATAGGTTTTAGAAGGGGTTCGTAATACGAACCGCTGCTAGAGGTGCTTGGGCTTTATAAAAGGGTTCGTGACACGAACCCTTTCTGTTGCTTAGGCTTTAGAAGGGATTCGTATTACGAACGCTTCTAGAGGGGATTTCCTGGCTTGAACTATTGAACACCTTGTGCTGCAACTATTAGAAGCAGTGCGCATCGAACCGCTTGTGGGATGTATCGCTTGTGATGCCCTGTTCTCTAGTAGTGATATGCAGCACATGATCCTGGGAATCCAACCTGGATGGGTGAAAATGAATAACCTCACTCTCACCGCTAGGCTACAGGCCTATCTGCATTAACCTAAAACACGATATATATAAATCTCAGTGATACTGGATTTCGACGATACCCGATACTATACAATATCTGATACTCGATATTCTTACGTGATAGTTGATATTAGATGATACCTGATACTCGAAGATACATACGTACTCGATGATACTTAATACTCAATGATACATAATAATTGACAATACTTGAAACTTGAAAATAACCGATACTGGACAATACCTACCGACTACTTGGTGAAACCCGTTACTTGATGGCACCGCACCTGATACCAGATGATATTCAATACCTAACTGTTATTTAAAAGAAACCCGATAGTTGATAATGTCTTGTACTTGTTGATGTCTGATAGTCGAAGATAACTGATAATAATATTTATGTGATACTTGATGACTTGTGATACATGATACACAATGATATTCGGTAGTCGACTAAACTGATACTCGACAATACCTAGTACTCAATGATACCTAATGGTCGGCAATACATGATGTCTAATACTCGAAGGTATATGGAATTTGATGTATATGATACTAAATGTTACGTGATGCTTATAATACATGATACTCCCACCACCCCATAGGTCGGGCCCACCCAACAATAGCAGATGGAGCAAAGAAAAAAGCAGGTGGGAGTGACGCGTGTTGCAACGTGCAAAGAAGAAAGTCTTGGAGCTATCAAATATAGAGAGAGGATCCAACTTATGACTATTGCACCATTGTGTTGCCTAGCGACGGTATACCTTGGCATATTCCTTCCAAAAAAACCCTTAAATATTTGAGAGAAATTAATATTACAATTTTTAGCAATTAAAAACAATTAAAATGTGATTTCTAATTAACCTAGAGCATTAAAATAATTAAATAAGAGAAAATATAAATGAACAATGCTTGATAAATTTTTCTTGAGTCCTAAATGCTTCAAAAGATTTTTGAAAATTTTCTCAGTTTTTCTGAAGTGTTTTGGTATTTTTTAAACCTAAGAAAATATTAAACAATATTTCTGGATAATGGTTAAATGGTTTTCTTCTTCCTTTCCCGAATAGGGGCAATGTGGTGCAATCTGGGTCGCTGTTTAGTGCACGTGCACATTAGTAGCTATCGGATGACACTTAAGTCAGTGAACCGATATACTTATATCTTGGGCACCCGTTCGTATGATGTGGCTGCACTAGAGTCGTCGGACCATCGCCACAACATTATTGTTGTCTCCGGAGGTGAGTCACCCGTGACGCTGTGCCGCTCTGGCCCAGACCTTGGTGTCTGTGCCATCCTAGGTGATGAGGACATCCCGGGCAGCAGGCAGAAGACCAGGTCCTAGCATTGGGAGACCAGTTCCCTAAAGCGGGAGACTAGTTCCTAGGGGCGGGAGACCAGTTCCCAGGGGCGGGAGACCAGGTCTCAGAGTCGGGAGACCAGGTTCTAGCGTTGGGTGACCAGTGACGATGACATCCCAGTTACCCCAACACATACTACACCTTCAGATACCATCCAAGGACCAATTACCCGCAGCCGTGCGAGGAAACTACAACAAGAGGTGACTTCACTCCTTGCTGAAATTAATATTACAAATAAGGAGAATTTTATACTACCTAAAAGTTCTACACTCTTGTTGCTTAGGTTTACACATAAAGAAATGGAGGATGCTCAAGCAGAGAGGAGGTACATGAACAAAGATGATGTGGAAGTTAACATGGATACTGCTCAAGCTATGGTGCAACATGAATCATAACTTCCAAGACTTGGATGCGCCAACCTGTCATGTTTAGGTGGTCATAATGCATATGGTTGGAAAGATAATTGAGTCTACTTTCCAACGCAACAAACGGTGGGTCATTTGGACTTCCTAGTAAGGAGTAATGACCATTTTATTGAAGACCGCGCAGGCTGTTAAATGCTACACGAGAATCTGAGATGGCTTCTCCTTATCCAAGAAAATATTCATTAGCTTCTATTTGCTTTCACACCTAAATTAGGAGGGATGTTCCTAGTATAAATACCCATGTACTCTACCCATTGGAGGACTTTTGGCAAATCAAATACAAACCCCTTTGTTTAGCTGTGTGCTAAAATCCAGAGAGTGATCTCTACCCCTTTGCTCTTGTGATTTCTCCGTGGGATTGCAGAAGCAGTCGCATCATCGACTCCCAATAGGTGCTCCCGCTCTATTGTTTGAGAGTGTGGTTGGACAAATCCTCGATTCAGGTTGCCGTATTGCGACGGTGGTTGGCTTTGAGTTCATTTGTCAGGTTACACTAGTTATCATGGCTGCTTGAAGCTAGTTATCTTGTTCGTGATCGTACGCCGTGAAGATCGGGACCCCGTGCTGCATCATCTGGTATCAGAGCTTTCGTTGCCACGGTAGGATTATTTACCCTTAGGTACATATATTTTTGTTCGACCTATCCACTAAAAAGCCACAAAAAAATTATTAGCCTTTGATCAATCTGTTATTTTGGTGAGTTTTGTTAAGTTTCTGTCCATTAGAGTCTTTGTTCTTGTCACTGGTCATATTTTCCTTCGCGTACCTTTTGAGCAGTCTATATAACTATATCTTTTGTTTCCACATCTAAAAATCAAAAAAAAATATTAGCCATGTCTTCCTTCACGAAAACCATTATTTACCTAAGCTCTAGCTTCTGGTTGTGTTGAGATTATATATTCAAGTTGTGCAAGTGTTATATCTGTTAGTTGCTTTCAGTTTTTTTTAAAAAAAAGAAAAGAGAGCGCCACAAAAGCAAAAAAAAAAGAAAAAAAAGAAAAAAATTAAGAATAGAAGTGAAAGGACAGATCGTATTGCTTGCTTGCATAAGAGTTGAAATCTCACAAAGTTGTGCCACCAGATTGCTATCCTTTTTGGTGCAATTTTTGCTAGGCATATCTCTTCAAACATCCCTTCCTAGCATAATCCTTGTTTGCATCAAATCTGAATTCTTTCTTTGCGTGTGAGTTGCTCAAGATACAACATTCATATCCTTGTGATCAGTGCTAGACATTGAATTTCTAGTTTGGATTGTTACTTAGCATTACAATATCTGAAATTCAGATTGCTAGTTGTGCATCATTCCCTGCCAAGATCCACAACAAAACCATTGTAGAACGGAACGCTGGTTGTGTATTCGCCTAACCATCACTTTCATGATACCGCCGCACACTTTACTTCTGTAATCTGCAGGAAATCATCAGAGCTTTGGGTGGTAAGAGAAGGTGAGAATGAGTGATCCACATAATTAAATTTTTCTATATATACTTGTTGCTCGTGGTCACTAACCTTGCAGAAACGATGGCCGACGATCCTGAGATTAATGATTGCGTCACAATGGCACAATTCAATGAGCTGAGGCAAATATTGGAGGAGAGACAAGAAAGAATGTCCCAAGATCTTCAAACTCTTCTAGCTCAGCTTCGAGATCAAAGCCGTGGTGCAGCTGACCAAGATGCAGAAGCAGATGAAAATGATGACGAAGATGAAGCCCAACATGCAAGACAACAGTGAGCACGAAGAGATCGAGCTGCTGCCCGCGCCATGAGACCCCCGGGTCTTGGTTGTGGGAATGGGGAAGAAGCTTTTGGTCGTGGAAGAGGAAGAGGTCGCGGCCAATGAAATGACCCCGTTGTTGAATCTGAAGGTGAGGCAGAGGAAGATGGCCCCTACCAGCCCCAAAATAATGGTAATCGTCGTCGAGGCCATAACCGATGCTATCGAGGGGAGGAGGAGAGGTTTGGCAAGCTGAAATTCACCATGCCAAAATTTGATGCTGGATCTGATCCTGAAGCTTATCTTACATGGGACTTGAAGGTTGATAAAATTTTTCGCTTGCATAACTACTCCGAAGAGAAGAAGATAGCAATGGCTGCCCTTGAGTTTGAAGATTATGCCCTAATCTGGTGGGAACAAGTTCTGAATGAGCGAGAAGACGCTGGACAAGGATATGTTGCTACATGGGCTGAAATGAAAAGGGAAATACGAGCAAGATTTGTCCCTAAGCATCACCGTCGTGATCTTTTTAACATGCTGCAGAATTTGAATCAAGGAAGTCTCTCGGTTGAAGAGTATTATAAAGAGATGGAGAAGGCCATGATAAGAGCCAATGTAATTGAAGATGAGGAGCAAACTATTGCACATTTCATGTCGGGTTTGCATCGCAACATTCAACGAATCGTTGAATTTCAGCCATACCGAACACTTATTGACTTGGTGCATCAAGCTACTAAGGCCGAGCGTCAATTGCAGCAAGATACTAAGTCAAGCAAAGCAAGTCCATTCAGCATAAAGGTGACAACAAATGGAAACAAGTTTACCCCAAGGTTTGCTGAAAACCGAGCGACCACTACAAGCACAAGCGGTGGCACACGTTCTAATACTCATGGAGACTTCAATGGCAAGACCAAAACTGCTCTAGTTGCAAGGAAACCAACTTCATCAACAACCTCCTCAGTCGGTTCTACAACCCGGAGTAGCCTTTCAAATGCGGAGGTCGTGGTCATGTTATTAAAGAGTGTCCAAACAACCATGTGGTACTTGTTAATGATCAAGGAGAGTATGATTTAGCAAGTGAAGAAGAACAAGATGCTGATGAAGAACCATTGGAAGAGGCATAAGAAAATAATGAAGAAACATATTGTGAATATGAGAGAGGGACTGCTCTTGTAGTCACTCAAATTCTAAGTGTGTAGCTGAAAGAAACTGAGAATGGACAACTCCATAATCTTTTCCAAATAAGAACAAAAGTGAAAGACAAAGTATGCAAGGTGATCATTGATGGTGAAAGTTGCCATAACCTTGCTAGTAAAGAGATGGTTGAAAAGCTTGGGCTGAAATTATTGCGACACCCTCACCCCTATCATGTGCAATGGTTAAATGATTCGGGAGCCACCAAGATTGCACATAGGGTGAAGGTTCTATTCAAGATTGGTGACTATGTTGACACCGTGGAGTGCGATGTGGCACCCATGACAGTGTGTCATCTGCTGTTGGGAAGGCCATGGCAATATGATCGTTCATCCCAACATTGTGGCCGCACAAACAATTACACCATCAAGTGGAAAGGGAGAGACTTGGTGCTTAAGCCTATGACTCCTTAACAAATCATGGCTGAACATTTGAAAAAGAGTTCAAAAGTGAAGGTGATTGGTGAGAGTGAAAAAGAGAAAAGAAATTTGCATGCCCTCCACAAATCGGTGAGTAAGAGCTACAAGCCAAATATGAAAGACAAAAAGAAGAATGAGGGAGAGAATTTAGTCATGATAGCCACCAAATCTGAAATAAGAGATGTGAGGAATCACCCAGACCAAGTACTCATTGTACTTGTGTACAAAGATACTTTGCTTTCAACTAACGACTTAACATCTCTTCCCAGTGCTATATCTCATCTTTTGCAGGACTACCAAGATGTTTTTCCATAAGAAACCCTTGCTGGACTTCCTCCTTTGCGTGGCATTGAACACCAAATTGATCTCAATCATGGAGCTACACTACCTAATCGGCCACCATACCGCACCAACCCTGAAGAAACCAAGGAAATACAAAGGCAAATACAAGCACTATTAGATAAAGGTTATGTGCGAGAAAGTTTAAGTCCATGTGTTGTTCCTATGATTTTGGTACCAAAGAAAGATGGCACTTGGAGAATGTGTGTTGATTGTAGGGCTATTAACAACATAACTATCCGTTATCGTCATCTTATTCCTAGACTGGACGATATGCTAGATGAATTGAGTGGTTCTATGATATTTTCCAAAATTGATTTGAGAAGTGGATATCATCAAATAAGAATGAAAATTGGAGATGAGTGGAAAACTGGTTTTAAAACAAAGTTTGGGTTGTATGAATGGTTAGTTATGCCTTTTGGTTTGACTAATGCTCCTAGTACTTTCATGCGATTAATGAATCATATTTTGAGAGCATTCATTGGAAAATTTGTAATTGTTTACTTTGATGACATCCTAATTTACAGCAAGACATTTGAGGAGCATATTGATCACATACGACAAGTTTTGGATGTGCTAAGAAAGGAGAACCTGTTTGCTAACCTTGAAAAGTACACATTTTGCATAGAACAAGTTGTGTTTCTCGGTTTTGTTGTTTCAGGTGCTGGAATTCAAGTGGATGAATCAAAAGTGAAAGCAATTAAGGAATGGCCAACTCCTGTGAATGTAAGCCTGGTAAGAAGTTTCCATGGTCTTGCTGGTTTCTATAGGAGATTTATCAAAGATTTCAGTACCATAGCTGCACCATTGCTTATTTTACCTGATTTCACTAAAACTTTTGAGATTGAATGTGATGCTAATGGAATTGGAATTGGAGGTGTTCTTATGCAAGATGCAAAACCTATAGCATACTTTAGTGAGAAACTAGGAGGTGCGCAACTAAATTATTCTGTGTATGACAAAGAATTGTATGCTTTGGTGAGAGTGCTTGAAACTTGGCAACATTATTTATGGCCAAAAGAATTTGTCATTCATTCTGATCATGAGGCTTTGAAGTACTTGAAAGGCCAAGCTAAGCTATATCGACGACATGCCAAATGGGTTGAATTCGTTCAAACATTTCCATATGTTGTGAAATATAAGAAAGGTAAAGATAATGTTTTTGCTGATGCCTTGTCTCGTCGAAGTGTTTTATTGAATCAGCTTGATGTGAAAGTACCTGGACTAGAGAGGTTAAAAGAATTGTATTTGCTGACCAAGAATTTTCAGAACCATACAAGAAATGTGCAAGTGGGAAAGGATGGGAAAAATATCATATGCATGATGGATTTTTGTTTAGAACTAACAAGTTGTGTGTTCCAAATTCTTCTGTTAGACTCTTGTTGCTGCAGGAAGCCCATTCAGGAGGCTTGATGGGTCACTTTGGATGGAAGAAGACCTATGAGCTGTTAGCTGATCATTTCTATTGGCCAAAGATGAGAAGAGACGTGGAGAGATTTGTGCAACGCTGCAGCACTTGTCACAAAGCTAAGTCAACATCAAAACCCCATGGTTGATATACTCCATTACCTGTACCTATATTCCTTGGGAAGACATTAGCATGGACATTGTTTTGGGATTACCTCGGACACAGAGCGGAAGGGATTCTATTTTTGTTGTGGTAGATAGATTTTCAAAGATAGCACATTTTATACCATGTCATAAAAGCGATGATGCCTCCCACGTAGCTTCTTTGTTTTTCAGGGAAATTATGAGATTACATGGAATGCCAAGAACGATTGTTTCAGATCGTGACAGGAAGTTCTTGAGTTACTTTTGGAAGACATTATGGGCAAAACTTGGGACGAAACTGCTGTTTTCTACCACTTGTCATCCACAAACGAATGGGCAAACCGAGGTGGTGAATAGAACACTCTCCATGTTGCTGCGAACAATGATCAAGAAAAATCTGAAGGAGTGGAAAGAATGCTTGCCACACGTGGAATTTGCTTACAACAGGGCAGTACACTCCAGCACTAACATATGTCCATTTGAAATTGTTTATGGTTTCAAGCCAGTTGCTCCCATAGATTTGTTACCACTGCCATTGCAGGAAAGAAGTAACATGGACGCCTCAAAGCGAGCTGCATATGTCAAGAAGATACATGAGAAGACAAAGGAAGAAATCGAGAAGAAGGCCAAATATTATGTTGAGAAGGCCAATAAGAATAAAAGGAAAATGATATTCAAACCCGGAGATTTGGTTTGGGTACATCTGCGCAAAGAGCGTTTTCCTGAGAAACGCAAGTCCAAGTTGATGCCACGAGGAGATGGTCCATTCAAAATTTTAGCCAAAGTCAACGACAATGCCTACAAGATTAAGCTTCCTGGAGACTATGGTGTTAGCTCGACATTCAATGTTGCTGATCTTACCCCATTCGTTGGCTTGGAAGAATCAGAGTCAAGGACGACTCCTTTTCAAGAGGAGGAGGATGATGAGGACATCCCGGGCAGCAGGCAGGAGACCAGGTCCCAGCATTGGGAGACCAGTTCCCAGGGGCGGGAGACCAGCTCCCGGAGGCGGGAGACCAGCTCCCGGAGGCGGGAGACCAGGTCCTAGGGTCAGGAGACCAGGTTCCAGCGTTGGGCGACAAGTGATGATGACATCCCAGTTACCCCAACACATACTACACCTTCAGATACCATCCAAGGACCAATTACCCGCAGCCGTGCAAGGAAACTACAACAAGAGGTGACTTCACTCATTGCCAAAATTAATATTACAAATAAGGAGAATTTTATACTACCTAAAAGTTCTACACTCTTGTTGCTTAGGTTTACACATGAAGAAATGGAGGATGCTCAAGCATGGAGGTACATGAACAAAGATGATGTGGAAGTTAACATGGATACTGCTCAAGCTATGGTGCAACACGAATCATAACTTCCAAGACTTGGACGCACCAACCTGTCATGTTTAGGTGGTCATAATGCATATGGTTGGAAAGATAATTGAGTCTACTTACCAACGCAACAAACGGTGGATCATTTGGACTTCCTAGTAAGGAGTAATGACCATTTTATTGAAGACCGCGCAGGCTGTTAAATGCTGCGCGAGAATCTGAGATGGCTTCTTCTTATCCAAGCAAACATTCATTAGATTCTATTTGCTTTCACACCTAAACTAGGAGGGATGTTCCTAGTATAAATACCCATGTACTCTACCCATTGGAGGACTTTTGGCAAATCAAATACAAACCCCTTTGTTCAGCTGTGTGCTAAAATCCAGAGAGTGATCCTGCTCCATCATCGACTCCCAATCGGTGCTCCTACTCCATTGTTTGTAGGTTGTGTTGGTTGGTTTCTTGAGAGTGTGGTTGGACGAATCCTCGATTCAGGTTGCCGTATTGCGACGGTGGTTGGCTTCGAGTTTATTTGTCAGGTTGCACTAGTTATCTTGGCTGCTTGCAGCTAGTTATCTTGTTCGTGATCCTACGCCGTGAAGATCGGGACCCCGTGCCACATCACTAGGGCTTCCTGACCTATTTAAGCTGCGGGGTAGCTGCGCTATGGTTTCCCCATTTCATAGCCACCGTCGCCTTGAGCCGAGGGGGACGAAGTCGCACGGTGAGAGCATGGGGGAGAATCGGAATCGAGGAACTCTGGTGAGCAATTCCGCGATTCACTGGTGAGTCTTAGTCAGTGTTTCTTTACTCTGAGCTATGTGTTGGTGTCCTGAACCTCATCATGGCATTCTTTTGTTCAAGGGGGCACCGAAGAGTCATCGTCATTAAGCCCTAAAGCCGCTGACACTGTTAGAGATTGCCAGAGCCAATCGGAGGTCCCCTGAGTCGTGCCTTGGCTTGGTAAGGTTCTTGGTATCCTATAGATATCGAATCTATGTTTAGCATTGTTAGGAAGGTCCGTAGCGTCCTAGAGTGTGTAGGTTGTATATTGCTGCCATCTCAAGCCATCATAGCTCACCATCGTTGGTCGCCGGTGGTGTCCTTTGGTCCTAGAACCTTGGTGTTGCCGAGAACTACCCGCGTAGAGCCTAGCCACGCATAGAATGGTGGTCTAGACTGTTTAGGAGAGCTCTCCAGAGTTGCACCACTGTGCCAGCAAGGAGCCTCCATCATGGGTTTAGGTCATTGGGGTGGAGCCGCAGAGGAGTGACATGGGGCGTCCATGGCCATCGAATCTGGATCGGACGATTTGGAACTAAGCGGACATGGTCGGTTTAGATTTGATTAGTTCTGTGAGCCGGTTTCACGGTAGACCGTGTCGCTGAGATGTGGGTCCCACTTGTCAGGCTGGTGCACCGTGGGCGCGTGCATGAGCGTGAGCGCGGGTCACGTGGGCTTAGTTTGTCGTGGGTCGTGTCACTACTAGGCAGGGCCTAGTTGTTAGGCTGGCATAAGGATTTAATTAAAAATTAATATATATTTATGGAAAGTGATCTAATTGATTAAAAATTGATTGAAACTTTTATAATTCATATATTTTAATCTAAAATACCAGAAATACCCATGCAAGTCTCTAAAAATTGATAAAAATGAGATCTGTCTGTTTGTGAATTCTAACAACATTTTCAAAAGTTATTTCTTTATTGTTCGGATTTTTATTTGTTATTTATTATGTATTACGTGTAGAAACGATTATTTTTGTAAGGAAAAGATTTTGTTGTAGATCAAAAGTGGGATTAACAGCAAGGCAAGTCACGCACAGTCATTGGTCATGTTGATTCTATCTACAAATAAAATGATTTGTTTTAAACACAAACATTGCTAAATTTATTACATTTCAGTGGGAATTTTAGTTAATGTTCATTTGATTATTATCCTTCCTTTCAAATATTGTACTACCAATTATTCATTTGTAATATTGCTTATCATCATTATAGTTGAAGAGTGATGACATCTTTGGGTTTGGTAGGCCTTATTAGCTTGCTTAGTCAAGCACGCACCTATGAGTTTAATTAGTATTGACTAACGAGAGATATGGAATTGAGAAATCTAAGCATATTTTGCTTTTATTTGAGGAAGACATGTGCTGCTTCATTTGGACAAGCATGTGTTGCTCTTATATGGAAGTTGGCATGTGTTGTAACTTGTAATAACCTGGATAGTGTTTTGACTAACGTAAAGGTGGGGCCGAAGGCTTGCCTTAGTCCCCCCAAGGACTTAATCTTCTAAAAGAATCTTTAAACCAAAAAGGGTACAAACCATGAATTTGATTTCGATTTAGTCTAGCAGTTAATTAAGTTATTAAGTCTTACCTTGTGGTACCTCAAGGCAAGTTAGGTAATGTAGTCATGTTATGGGACATTAGGGGATAGATGGTGGTGCTATGTGCGTGGAATCCAATATATCGAAACAATGTTGTTGTACTAACTTCGTGTAGTTCAATGATCCATATGTTTTGCTCTAAGTGGTATAAACAAGTATCGAGAGGGTCATTTGTTAATGTTTAGCGTCGAAACGTTTGGTCTCCTTCCTTGTCAAAGGTTGAGATACAAGTATTTGATGGGTAAAGATGTGTAATCTCTACAGAGTGTTAAAAAACTATTCGAATAGTCATGTACACGGTTATGGACAATGCTTGGTTATACTTAATAGGATATAATGTTTTCAAATGCAAATGGGTGATTGTTATATTAGAAACTACTAGGTGCAGGTCATTACATTGTGTTCCATCATTGTGTTATGTGCCACTGCTATTGGATCAAATGTTGTTTATGAAATGTTTTAAAATTTTGCTTTCGAATCTATTGTTCTATTATGTCTTTGTTAAATGTTGTTTTATGCAAAATAACTTTCAACCTATCTATTTTACAAAGCTTGCATATAAAAGAGTAAAACTATATTATTCCACTTTGTCTAATTTGCTGAGTATTCGTCTATACTCATTCTTACGAACTCTATTTGTGGACTTTGTAAACTGACGAGTAGGTCTAGAAGTTGAAGAATCCTCACCGTTGTTTGACAAGAGTTTATACAAGACGGCGAGTAGCTGGGCGTGCTTAGAGCATCACTAGCAGCTTCTCTAAATTCGGATCTCTATATCCCCTTCTCCAAACTACTATTCATTTCCTATATTTTTATCCTCTCCAGTAGAGTCTTTATCCTCAAAAAGATATAGACTCGGAGAGAGAATATATATCTAAATTTATAGACTAACATAGAGACTTTGCTGGAGTGATATAGGGACTAGTCTCTAAATATAGAGAAAATTCTCTTTTAGAGACCCTGCTAGACATTCTCTTACCAGTCAGATGTCTATGGCTCTTGATGGGACATCCTTTTTATGTATCTTTATTATTCACCACTAGGGAACCGAGTATTACAACCGGTTCCAAACCCCCTTCACAACCGGTTTACAACCGGGTCCACGAACCGGTGGTAGTGTTAGCAAAAGTTAGAAATATATTGGAAGAAGTGGGATTCGAACTCAGGACCTCACACATCTCCTCGTGACCCACGCCTCACCCTTCTAGCCAATCCACCCACGCGTGCTCACCCTTCTAGCCAATCCACCCACGCGTGCTCTCTGGTGAGAGTAGGACAAGCATTCCTATTAGCATTTCGAAAATAGAGTTTCTATAACCGATTGGGGGCATGAACCGGTTGTAGAACCCAATTTCTACAACCGGTTCGTGCCTCTAACCAGTTGTAAAAGTCCACAACTGGTCGGGGACATAAACCGGTCGTAGAAATTGGGCTCCACAACCGGTTCATGTTCTAAACCGGTTGTAGAAGCCCTCTCCTAGCTCCTGGCCTAACGAACCGGTACTAGTGCATCATCACAACGGGTTCGAAATGAACCGGTTGTGATGGGTTTTTGAGACCGGTTGTGATATCTATTTCTCTAGAAGTAATTCCGCTATGCTGCAATAAATTCTTTGATGGACTTTTTTATGTAGCCTTGTGTGGCATTGAGTTTTCTTTGTATGGTTTATTCAATAAGTAGTGTTACACATTTCGAAGTATTGTAATGATATATATTGACGAAGTTACTTATGCGTATTGTAATTGATCCTGCACCAGGATAAGTATAGTACGAGGATCGCCAAATTATATAATCTGGGTCTGACAGCCGCTGCCTCACGGTTTCTACACCCACGCGCTCCCCACCGCCGACAGTGCCACCACGGTGCTTGCGCGCTCGTTGCGCACGCGCTGGCCGCTTGCCATGGCCGCGGCATCGTGCACTGACCCACGTATGCACCTCGCTGCGCCCGTTCACGCCTGACTAGAAAGCATGCCATGCGAGACTCCATACTCAAAATTCGACGTGATTTTCCTACTTGAACGCTCGACTCCTTTCCTAAGTATAGTGTGTGTCCTCGCGGTTTTGCTGGAATGCCTGGCAGTTTACCGAGCTTTTTTTTTAATCACTTTTTCGAATTTCAGACTTCCTTGGCTACCTCATCTTCGGTCGGCTTTTTCACAAAACTGATCAATTTTTCAAGAAACCGGAGATTCCGACAACATTTTAAGCCCGATTCAAATTTTATTTTTCAAATTTCTCCGGTTTATGTTGAAAGGCAGGCAGAAGAAAAAAAAAAACCTCTCCCAACCGGCTTTCGGGTCCCAATCAAAATTAAAAACCAAAGGCATAAGACTGAAGCATTACAACGCTCTATTTGAACACCAAATGCTACACAAGTGCTTCTCATTTAAAAACGCTACACAGGTGGCATCATATTAAAAACAGACTAGAATTGGAGCACTAACGTCATTTTATGGATAATTCTTTTCAGCTTATCTTATTTTTTTATTTGCTTATAAGTTGAATTTTAAGAGTTTTTCGTGATAGCTTGAAAAGTCTGATACACTTTGATTGACTTGTTTCTAAAAGTTTTGAAACTCACCTTGGAGACAGAAAAAAGAATGAATTACAAAAGTCAAACCGTTTGACTTTTCGATTCAAAAATAAGTAGATAAGTTAACAAACTACTTATCAAAATTAACATATCAAGAAAGCTAGCTGAGGATCTCACTGTCTCTCTCCTCAGCATCGATATGGTCTTCCACCTCCTTATCCTCAACTCGTACTCTCTCTCTTCCTCAAACATACTCACTGTGACGCTCTAGTATCCACGTCCGGCGATGATGGATCTCTCTGGCTCTCCGCTGGGGACATATATAAAACGGATGCCCCGCGCTATCCTAGTGCCATCCAGCTCATTTTCCCCTTCGGTTAAGCCCTAGACACACTGGAGAGAGAGTGTAGACTAGGGCCAATGGGAGGATGGAGGCTAACCTCAGTGTGGACAGCTCCTCGATGTAGTCGAGACGACAGGCAAGGATTGATCGATGAGAATTAGCTCGGTTCCTCGTGGTGCAGCTTCAACCCCTAGATTAAGCCCGGAGCTAGGCAACCATGACGAGCTCAACAACGAGAGAGTGAGACCGTAGAGTGACAACGACTGTGCACAATATCCATTAGAAAGAGTTAGATGGGAAGATACAATTCTATTTGGCTTAAAACATTGACCTGGTATGTACGAAACATTTTGTTTTTCTCATAAAACATTGTGGTTGTTTAGGTGAAGCAAGCGGTAAAAAAAGTATGTGGAACACTTTATTTGCTCTTGTGAGACATTGGATTTGCTCTAACGATACATAGTGTTTGCTTTAGTAAAACACCTATAAAAAAAGAAACATTTTGTTTTCCATGTGAAACATTGTTTTTTCCTATGAAACATATTGTATGCTCTAGTGAAACATTTTTTTTAAGTAAAGCTTTGCTAAAACACTTGCTCATAAGAGTTGAAACATATTTGAAAAAGTACGAAAAGATTACTTCGACAATATTTCATCAATAGTTCAATGATGTTTCGATAATGTTTCATTAATAG
Organism: Olyra latifolia; assembly: GCA_036346145.1. Lineage (NCBI taxonomy): Eukaryota > Viridiplantae > Streptophyta > Magnoliopsida > Poales > Poaceae > Olyra > Olyra latifolia. The sequence continues at coordinate 49,634,927 of CM070524.1, read as the reverse complement.
TTCAACCATCAATAGTTCAGCGATGTTTTATATTACTTCAAACATGTTTCAGTGGTTCATTATTTGTGTCTTTAAAAATGCGTCCAATTTTTTAATTCGGACTATCCGATCCAAGTCCTTTCCTTAATATGTATATATATAGAGAGAGAGAGTTTTGCTATAGTGCTTTGTGAAACACATAAGTTTTTATGCTTTGCGTCGTGTTTCCAAAATCTTACACTCAAATGATCGATCCGAACCATCCGTCTTATTCACTTCATTAAAATCTCAGTAGTTAAAAATTTCATAAAAATATAAAATTTAGTCGGTAATGAGTTTTCAATGAGATGAATTGGATGGTTCAGATCGACTTTCAAGTTTCGGTTTTTACAAATTTATCGCAAAGCATAAAACTATCCGTGCTTTGTAGTAAAACACCACTGGGCATAGGGCGTACACTACCGGTTCTAAACCGGCTCTAGTACCAGTTTTGAAACCGGCTGTAGGCATCCGGGAGTGATGCCCACGGGTTCCACTACCGGTTGATCTACTCGGTAGAGCTTGCCAGAAAAGGAGGGCGCAGGTATGGCACTGCAGCGTATCTACTACCGGTTTATATCACCAACCGGTAGTACACCTTGCCAGAGAAGGGAATTTCTTTGGCGCCAACAGCAAATTCACTACCGGTTTATATTACAAACCGGTAGTAGATCTATGGATTCACTACTGGTTTGTATTACAAACTGGTAGTAGATCCAGGGATTCACTACCAGTTTGTATTACAAACCGGCAGTAGAGACCCTGTTACCCATCCGACAACAGGCTACCAAATTACTTTCAATTCAGGTTTAATTGCAATCCACATTTCAATCAGATTCTTAATTCACAGATTTGCATATGAGTTTTCAAAATGCACACATAATTAATTGACAACACAACAAATTCATTCACAACATTAATTACTTCAACAAAGTATATATTCACATTCAAATAATATTCACATCAAATTAATTTAACACATATTCACATCAAGTACACGAGGGAACTCAAGTTTACAATTCAAAATACAATAGTTCATTTTTTTCGTCCATAGCTTTTTGAAACCGAGGTTGAGCCCGTGAGTTTGCTAGTCCTTATCGTAGGGCACGGTCTGTACGCATGTTCATGGAACTCGCCCTTTGGAGATATGACCTCATCAACAAGGAAGCCGGCGAGTTGTTCTTGGATTGCGTTGACTCGGTGCGGCGAGAGTATGCCTTTCTCAGAATTGGTGAGCTGTCATTAGGTGAGGTGAGCTGTCATTAGGTAAAGTGAAAAAATTAATCAATCCATAAACTTTGATGTATAGGAAGTGAGAATTACGAATCGATAAGTATCTACATACCCATTCGGTACTTTGCATCTGATTGTGGTTGATAGTGAAATACCGCATGAACTCACATACATAGTAGCCACATAAGTTATTTCCCGACTCCTGTCTCATACACTGCAGTGAGAAGAGTTGAAAAATATTATTGGCATGGAAAGGTGAAAATCATTATTGGCATGAAAAAGTGGTACGACACATGAATATTCGCTACGTACTAGAAAATCGGTTATAACATGAAGTGCCTCCTTGAATTGACCACCCTTCTGTGCACGAAAACTTGCAAATGCACTGCGCATGATTACGGATAGTAGTTATTAGAGTTCGACTCACTCGAAATAAATATTACTAGAGTAATAATGAAAGGAACAATATTACCTGTTAACCAAGCGTATGATTTTTTCTAAATTTTGTACGGGCCTCTTTTGTGAGTCAAAAACAATGATCTGGCTGCTATCTAAGTAGATAGCAAGAAGGACCCAGTGAAACTTGCGCACATGTCAACATAGGTAATTAGTCCTAACTTCATGTCATGTGAAAAAAAATTAGAACGGGAAGATACGAAAACACGTACCCAAAGTTGTAGGGTAGAAGTATAAAGTTTTTGTAGTATTGTCCAAGGAGAGCATTGAGGATATTGTTCTTGGTTTCTTTTGCGTTGTCCGTAACGGTTGATTCATTTACAACTATTAGATCGATGTAACCTATATTGTAAATAGACATGTTTCTGCAATTTTGTATCTCCATTCTGCATAAAAAGAAATTAGTTATACTTGCAATTTAATTAAAGATATACACGGTGAATTTTACAAATAAGACACTTACAGAGTCCAGCAACCCATCAAGGCCACGTCGAGGGCGTCTCGCTGGTACATTTGGTAAATATTGTCGAATTCAATCTATGCGAGGCCGTCGCCGCGAAAGAAATCCTCTTGTTTGAATTTGGCGGCAAACATTATTCTGCCATCCTTTGACTCCCGCAAGTACCATTCGTGCAATTGCCGCATTTTCGTTGATAAGAATGGCACCTTATCAGGTCGAACTAATGGCTCACCCAACTTAAATGGCCATCGAACAGGTGCCGCTTCAACCTCGTCTTCTCCACGAATCTGAGATTCCGTCAGTACAGTTTCTGCCATGAACTGTTGCATCTGCAAATCCGCTAGGGACTGCGATTGCTTCTTTTTAGCCTTACTTAGTGTGCGTTCATAGTCTAACGGCAACTTCTTCGACTCTGCCCACGATGTCGTGAAAAAAATTTTCACTGCATCGTCGATTGGAACAGTCTTCTTAGGCTCCGGACGTTTGAAGTGTGCAGTTACACTTGCTTGAACTTCCTTTCTCATCTCCTCGAGAGTTAGGTCGTACGGCTTCTTAGATGAAGCCGACTTATTAGCTTAGGTAGACCTCTCCTATTGTGGAGCCGACTTCTTCGCTGGGGCCATCTTCTTGCTTTGGCTGGTCGACTCCTGTTGTGGGCCCAATTTCTTAGGTGAAGCCGGCTTATGTTTAGGCGCTAGGGGTGGTAGAGGAGTCGGGCTTCTTGTCACCGCCATCTTCTTGCGTGGAGGTGGTGGTGGAGTTAGACAACTAACAAGCATAGGATATGGGTGCGAGAGGTCCCTCGGCAGAGTGGACACCTCCTGGTTACCTTGAAATATAATATAGCGCTTGCACCACAAGATAATACTGTGTAGGGCCTCTCCAAGCCTGGTAACCCCGTCACCTCCAGGAATGTCGAGGTCAAGGTCCTCATATCCTTCGTAGACCTGCTCCACACTGACCTTAGAGTAGCCCGGCGGTATCTCATTGCAATGAAAGAGCTGGCCCAGCTCCACGGGGAATGCCATGGCATAAGCCGCCTTGAGGAACAAGTTATGCGCTTCAATATGCAGCTCACACGAATGGCGTGTTGTGATGTCATCCACGGGATAATGGCCCAAGTCCACTTTAGGGAGCCCGGTGGAAGCGCAGCTGCTCCATCTCAGAGAGGGGCTGATGACAGTGTCAGGATTACTAGGCGGTTCCTGCAGCTGGCTAATGGCTAGCTGCACTTGTCGTTTAACTTCTTCGTTTATACTTGCCTGTGTTGCATTAAGCCGTTCTTCCAATGCACGGTACCTTTGTTCTTCTTGGGCTTTGCTTCTCTGCCGACTCCTATAACTGTCGCTGTACTCAGCGAAGCCATACTTCCATGGAACCACGCCAACACCGCGTGTTCGTCTAGGGTGCTCGGGGTTTTGCAGGGCCATGGTTAGCTCGTCCTTCTCCCTATCTGGCCTGAATGAGCCTTGGGAAGACTGTTCGACGGCGTCTACAAGTCTTGTGGCCACTTCCTGCACTTCCTCTTAATACACCAAGCTACCGTCATCTGCAAGGCTTCCCCGTGGGCAAAGTACCAATTTTTCGATCGTTCAGGCCAGTCGTGCGTTATGGGTGTTATACCTTTGTCCATCAGTTCTTGTTTCCTCTTTTGCCATTGTGATATCTTCTTAACGTAACCACCAGTGCCAACGTGGTGGTGGTATCGCTTCTTCGCTGCATTAACCTTATTCTTTGCACTCATAGATTGACCTTGTTCCGATTGCTTGTACTCCACAAAAGCATCCCAGTGATCCGCCAATTTTGGCAAAGTATTAAAGTCGGGCGTTCGACCCTTCTGCACGTAGGTGGAGTTCAGATACTTCTTCCAAGTCTGGAAATGGATGGCCATTTTCTTCAAAGTGTATTTCTTCACCAGCTCTTCAGACCCTGGTGGGAAGGTGAACGTCTCTTTCATATCAGCCCAGAGCATGTTCTTGATATCGTCAGAGACCACGTCGTTGTCATCTCGTTTGCCACTCGATCCATTTTCTTAGCGCAGGCATTGTTATAAGGACCCAAGGCTGACTCTGGTGCAACAGGCATGCCATTGGTGTTAACTTCAGTGATTACATGTTTTACTGTCGGCTTCTTGTTAGGCCCTCGACTTTTCACTTGGCTGCTCGAACTAGCAGGCTTAAAAATATGACAAAGAAGATACAGGTCAGGATGTTTGGTAATCATCAAAGGGTTACCAACATATGCTTTCATTTGAATTACCTCAGTGCTAACAGCTTCGGCGGCCTCAATGGGCTCAGTGTTAACGGCTTGAGCAGCCTCACCAGCCTCAGTGTGAACGGCCTGAGCGGCCACACCAGGCACAGCAGTACCTTGCGTGATCTGCTCGAATAGAATTTGTTCCTCCTCCTCAAAGGTGCGATCAGATGCCATCTCTTATAACTGTAACATGATCCTATTTAGTTTAGAAAGAAATAACCAAGTTTGGGCAAAACATGACAGAGAAGGAGTCGAATTGGGCTGGGCCAAGCCACGGCCTAGAGTTTTAGGAGTCGAACACTAAGGCCCTGTTTGGCAACAAAATGTTTTCATAGTTTTTAAGCAAAACCATGGTTTTGGAGAATACCATGGTTTCTTAAGCCATGAGGTATTTGGTTGCCCTAAATCGACATCACACTTAGGGTTGCCCTAATTCCTTTCGGGTGTTAAATTTTGAAGAAATTCCCTCGAATAAAGTATGACAATCTAGTCACTCGACAATTCTCTGAAACAAGATGGTGAGTGGCATTGAACTCACTACTGAAAGGCAATCCATATTTACATTATCTGTATCAATAGCAAGACCGACCAAATCCTACAAGAAACGATCCGAAGAGGACAACCTTAAAATCTTCCTGCCCTAAACAAGCTAATAGACATACATAACACCTGAGATCCTCCACTTGTGTCAAAAGAACACATCAAGGATAACAAACACTAGCATTAACCTTAATATTAGCTCGATGATGACTGCATATAGATGAGTGTTGTGGTACTGTGAGTAGTGATTAATCGAGTATATGTTCAGCACTAGCATTGACCTTGTGATTGTACAAATTCAGTAGTTGTTTATATACCTATGCATCTGTGGATTCAGTAGTTGCAATACCTACCAGTCGCGGTCAACGACGGGGACGGGAAGGCCGGCGACGGAGACACATACCAGGGGTCGGCGACAGGGACGGAGATGCTGGTAGGGCGGAGACGGCTGCGACGGGGACGGGGGCAGGAATGGGGTCGACAACGGGGACACTGGCGACGAGGGCTGGGTCGTCGGAGGCGTCGACCTATGGGGCCGTTGAAGGAGTCGTAGCAGGTCGTCGAGGCGTCGGTGCTGGGTCGTCGGGCGTCGCATGGGGTCGTCGAGGCGGCAGCGCAAGACGGGTCGTCGGAGGCGGAGACGGCGGCGGCGCCAGGGATTTGGGGAAGTTGGAAATTTGGGGGAGAATATGGTTAAGTCCCCTTGCGCGCGTGTTTTTTAGGGACAATTCACAGGTCACGACCGGTTGCTTAAACAAACCGGTAGTAGAGCAGGATCTACGACCGGTTTGAATAAACAACTGGTAGTAGTGCTTCCTCTCTACTACCGGTTTGTTTAACCAACCGGTCATCGTCTCAACAAAAAAAAAACCGTGGCGGGGCAATTCTCATGCCACTACTGGTTAGTTAAACAAACCCGTACTAGAGATGGCTCTACTATCGGGTTGCCTATCTCTGGTGGGTCCCACATGTCAGTGGTAGACTTCAAATTATTTTAGATGGTTTTTTATTGATTAAATTTGTCTTGGAGGATTATTTATTTTTGGGAGCCCATAAAAATGAAATGAAAATATGACCAAATTCAAAAACTGAGCAAAATTGAAATATTCTATCAATTAATTTGATCTTTTTAGAAACCTCGAGAGTTAGAAATATTTTGCCGAGTGTTTTGTAATGTTTTGAGCCCATACAAAAAAAATAAAAATAAGAAAACAAATTGACAGGTGTCACATATGTACCATTACCGATTGTTTAACCAACCGGTAGTAGAGCCTGATCTACGACCGGGTTGAATAAATAACCGGTAGTAGAGCTTCCTCTCTACTATCGGTTTGTGTAACCAACTGGTATCATAGGGAATTCCAAACGACGCAATATTGGCGCGAACCGAAGAGCCACCTCTGCCTCTTCCTCTGTCTCTTTGTCTTCCTCTGCCTCTCCTTTAAAACCGACGACCTTCCTCTGCGTCTTCATCTTCCTCAACTGCCGCCTCTCCGCCTCTCCGCTTCCTATGGCTTCCTCCGGCACCTCTCCCCCCGCTGCCGCCTCTGCCTCCACTGCCGCCCCACCACCGCCTTTGCCCTTTGTGGGTTCGCCTCCACCGCTTGCCGCTTGCTCTGCCTCCACCGCCGCCACCGCCGTTGCATCCACCGCCGCGGCCGTCTTCCGACGACGACAAGAATCCGCGCCCTCGGAAGCGCATCATTCGTTGCAAGCCGAGGAAGGAGTCCGTCTTCTACCCGGTGGAGTTCTCCATGTCGGACGAGCTCTCCGACGACGATGACGAGGTCGTCGTCGAGGAGGAGGACGACGACGACGACGATCCGGAGGAGGAGGACCACGACGACGACGACGACGCTTCCGATGATGGCGCCGACGCCGACGATGAGGAGGAGGAGGACGACGAAGAAGACGACTAATTAAAAAATAATAGAAAATTAATTAGTTAATTAGTATATATTATTAGTGTATAGCTTAAAATTATCATCTTTTGCGGTAACCATGTGAATTGTACAGGGTACCATTATTGTAAATTATATTAAACCCATGGTAATATATGAACATTTTCTATAATAGATTTTATTTTACATTTTTGTAAATTATTAGTTTCTACAAATTGTACAAATTTTTATACATTTCTCCACAAATATATTCATGTACCAAAAATTAAAAATCAACCGGTGTCACACATGTACCATTACCGGTTGTTTAACCAACCGGTAGTAGAGCAAGATCTACTACTGGTTTGAATCAATAACCATTAATAGAGCTTCTCTTTACTACCGGTTTGTTTAACCAACCGGTCGTGGTCTCAACAAAAAAATTCCGTGGCGAGGCAATTCACATGCCACTACCGGTTGGTCAAACAAACCCGTACTAGAGATGGCTCTACTATCGGGTTGACTAAACAACCGGTAGTAGAGCCTTGAAAATAAAAGAAAGCAGCGGCGCGAGCGGCGCTCGAACCCGCGGTGGCACGGGGAGCCCGCGCTCAAGCGCACGCTGCTAGCTAGGGGAGAGGACGGAGTTTGTTCAACTTTCTCGGGCTCGTACAGCTATTGTACCATAACGAGGAGAAAGGGCCTGGTCACTGACAAGTGGGCCCATATCTCTTGGCTCCCACATGTCAGTGGTAGTAATTTTCCATACAGTGCTAAAAAATCATAGAAAATCGTTGGGAAACCATACAAATTAAATAAAAAATATCAGAAAATTCATAAAAATATGAAAAATTGACATATATAAGAAAATATGATCTTTTTAGAAACTTCTACACTTCAAATTATTTTAGTAGGTTTTTTTATTGATTAAACTCTTCTTTCTAGGTTATTTATTTTTGCGAGCCCATAAAAATGAAATACAAATATGAAAAAATATTTTGCCGAGTGTTTTGTAATGTTGTGAGCCCATACAAATACATAAAAATATGAAAAATTGACATATATAAGAAAATATGATCTTTTTAGAAACTTCTACACTTCAAATTATTTTAGTTGGTTTTTTATTGATTAAACTTGTCTTTCTAGGTTATTTATTTTTGGGAGCCCATAAAAATGAAATACAAATATGAAAAAATATTTTGCCGAGTGTTTTGTAATGTTGTGAGCCCATACAAATTCATAAAAATATGAAAAATTGACATATATAAGAAAATATGATCTTTTTAGAAACTTCTACACTTCAAATTATTTTAGTGGGTTTTTTATTGATTAAACTTGTCTTTCTAGGTTATTTATTTTTGGGAGCCCATAAAAATGAAATACAAATATGAAAAAATATTTTGCCGAGTGTTTTGTAATGTTGCGAGCCCCATACAAATGAAATAAAAATATGAAAAATTGACATATATAAGAAAATATGATCTTTTTAGAAACTTCTACACTTCAAATTATTTTAGTGGGTTTTTTATTGATTAAACTTGTCTTTCTAGGTTATTTATTTTTGGGAGCCCATAAAAATGAAATACAAATATGAAAAAATATTTTGTCGAGTGTTTTGTAATGTTGCGAGCCCCATACAAATGAAATAAAAATATGAAAAATTGACATATATAAGAAACTATGATCATTTTAGAAACTTCTACACTTCAAATTATTTTAGTGGGTTTTTTATTTATTAAACTTGTCTTTCTGTTATTTATTTTTGGGAGCCCATAAAAATGAATTACAAATATGAAAAAATATTTTGCCGAGTGTTTTGTATTGTTCTGAGCCCATACAGATGAAATAAAAATATGAAAAATTGACATATATAAGAAAATATGATCTTTTTAGAAACTTCTACACTTCAAATTATTTTAGTGGGTTTTTTATTGATTAAACTTGTCTTTCTAGGTTATTTATTTTTGGGAGCCCATAAAAATGAAATACAAATATGAAAAAATATTTTGCCGAGTGTTTTGTAATGTTGCGAGCCCCATACAAATGAAATAAAAATATGAAAAATTGACATATATAAGAAAATATGATCTTTTTAGAAACTTCTACACTTCAAATTATTTTAGTGGGTTTTTTATTGATTAAACTTGTCTTTCTAGGTTATTTATTTTTGGGAGCCCATAAAAATGAAATACAAATATGAAAAAATATTTTGTCGAGTGTTTTGTAATGTTGCGAGCCCCATACAAATGAAATAAAAATATGAAAAATTGACATATATAAGAAAATATGATCATTTTAGAAACTTCTACACTTCAAATTATTTTAGTGGGTTTTTATTTATTAAACTTGTCTTTCTGTTATTTATTTTTGGGAGCCCATAAAATGAATTACAAATATGAAAAAATATTTTGCCGAGTGTTTTGTATTGTTTCGAGCCCATACAGATGAAATAAAAATATGAAAAATTGACATATATAAGAAAATATGATCTTTTTAGAAACTTCTACACTTCAAATTATTTTAGTGGGTTTTTTATTGATTAAACTTGTCTTTCTAGGTTATTTATTTTTGAGAGCCCATAAAAATGAAATACAAATATGAAAAAATATTTTGCCGAGTGTTTTGTAATGTTGTGAGCCCATACAAATGAAATAAAAATATGAAAAAATATTCATAGGTCACACACATGTACCAAAAATATTCTTAACTGTTTACATACTTTGTTTTAACAAGTGTTCCCTCATTATGATCGTGGCGTATATAGGGAGCTTCATCAATATCATCTAGGACACTTATGTCGACCGGCACCACGAAAGGAGGCAACTCGTCGAATTGATTATATTCTTCTTCATCTGTGATGTCCTCAACTCCGACAATCCTTCTTTTGCCTGAAAAAACCACGTGGCGCTTTGGCTGATCGGTAGACTTGTCCTTCTGCTTCTTCGGTTTGCTACACATGTCCATTACATAGAAGACCTGTGTTACGTCATTGGCGAGTACAAATGGTTCATCCTACATCCGATTTGTGTAAGGTCCACGGTTGTCATACCGTACTTATCGATCATCATGCCGTTTGCTGTTAGTTTGACCCATTGGCACCGAAATAGAGGAACCTTCAAAGGTCCATAGTCGAGCTCCCAGATCTCCTCTATGAAACCATAATAGGTGTCCTTATTTCCATTGTTGTCTATGGCATCTATACAGACACCGCTGTTTTGGTTGATGCTCTTGTTATCCTGGGCTCTAGTATAAAATGTGTACCCATTTATGTCATACCCTTGGAATGTCAATATTGTACTGAATGGTCCTCGAGTCAAGTGTTTCAACTATTCATCATTGGTCTCCTTACCCATCATGTGCTTTTGTAACCAACCGCTAAAAAGGTCCATGTGTTGCCGTGTGATCCAATCCTCTGACCTGCCAGCATATTAAGAGCGTAGAATCCTCTTGTGCTCATCGACATATGGAGCCACTACAGCTGATTGTCGCAACACCGTGTAATGTGCTTGTTTAAATGAAACAAGATCATTGCTCATGATTGCTTTTCTCCCTAGTGTCCCTTTACCCCGTAGCCTCCCCTCATGGCGTGATATATGAACGCCAATTGCATTCAGATCGTCGATGTAATCAACACAAAACTCAACCACCTCCTCTGTCCCAACACCCTGGGCAATGCAGCCTTCCGGACGAGATCGGTTACGAACATACTTCTTTAGGACACGCATGTACCTCTCAAAAGGGAACATATTGTGTAGGAACACGGGTCCGAGAATATCTATCTCTTTGACAATGTGAACCATGAGATGGATCATAATATCAAAGAAGGATGGAGGAAAGATCATCTCAAGGCTCACCATGTTTTGGACGACGTCATCCTGCAGCTTAGATAGGTTATCTGGATCGATGACCTTCTGTGACACCTCATTGAAGAATGAACACAACTTGATTATTGTCCCTCGTACCCTTTCCGGTAGAATACCTCTCACTACAACTGGAAGCAATTGTGTCATCAACACGTGACAATCATGGGATTTCAGGTGTACGATTTTTTTCTCTTTCGTGTTGATGAGTCTCTTTATGTTCGAGGAGTATCCGGATGGGACCTTAATACTGTTCAAGCATCGGATCATGCTTTTTTTCTCTTTCTTGCTTAGAGTGTAGCTGGCAGGATGTAGATAATGTCTTTCTTTCCCTCTCTTTTCTGGATGTAAGTCGTTCCTTAGTTTCCAATTGTTTTAGGTCCTTTCGTGCTTAAAGTGTATCTTTCGATTTGCCATACATATCTAGGAAACCTAGCAGGTTGACACAAACATTCTTCACTAGGTGCATGACGTCAATTGAGTGACGGACCTCTAAGAGTTTCCAATATGGTAGGTCCCAAAAATTGACTTCTTCTTCCACATGGGTGCCTTGCCTTCTTCACTCGTGACAGGTTTGCTACCAGCACCCTTTTCAAAAACTATTTTCAGATCCTTTACCATAGCGAATACCCGTGTCCCATTATGATGCGCAGACTTAGTATGATGGTCTGGTCTCCCGTTAAAATTCTTATCTTTCTTCCGTAACGGGTGATTTGTATGAAGAAACCTACGGTGGCCCATGTACGCAACCTTCCGACAGTTCTTCAGGTATATACTGTCAGTATCATCTAAGCACTGGATGCAGGCTTTATATCCTTTGATAGTCAGGCCTGCTAGGTTGCCAAGTGCAGGCCAGTCATTGATGGTTACAAATAACATGGCGCGTAGGGTGAAGTGTTCTCGTTTGTACTCATCCCATACCCGTACACCATCGTTTCACATTGTTAGTAGATCTTTCACCAATGGTTTAAGATACACATCAATGTCGTTTCTAGGTTACTTGGGACCTTGGATAAGCAACGGCATCATAATATACTTCCGCTTCATGCACAGCCATGGAGAAAGGTCGTACATACATAGAGTCACAGACCAACTATCGTCGGGAAATCCCGCCGACGGTGAGGTACGGCGCCCCTCCCTGGTGTTGGAGAGGACGCCGCTGGATGTGGCGATTTAGAGAGCGGACGCTAGGTGAATTAAGCTAGTATGGAAAGTGTGCGATCAGAATGCTTGTCCCTCTTTCATTGATGAGCTTACCAATTTATACAACTCTAGGGTCCGGGTTTACATGTATGGGAAATACCCAAATTACCCCAGCCCCGGGGGAATACCCATATTGCCTTGATCTCTGGATCGTTGATCTTACGATCAATGGCTATACTAGCTTTCTTACAATCCAAGTTGCCCTAATCTCTAATGTGCCCTCAAAGGGGGCACACTCTGACAAGGTTGTTGATTTGATCCGTTCTTGTCAGAGGCTGTCGTGGGGCCTTCGTCCTCTGGCCCGTGACTTGTCAAAGATCACTCTAGGTCTCTCCGAAGGGTCTTCGTGAATTCCTTGGCGAGACTTCACTCCTCCGCCACCCCTCGGGAGAAGTCCCGAGGATCCTCATTGCTTGAGATTCACTTGGAACGTCTGACCCTTCGCGTCCACCTCCCGACCCTTCGCGCATGTCCAAGTCTTGCTCGCAGCCCAGGGGGTCTTGAGGTCATCTTAGACACGCTTCACCACTTACCCCTTTGGGTAAGGATCTTCATGAAGGATCTTTACAGCATCTTCGTGGACATTCACCTTTTCCGGAGATGGGGTGGCTGCCCCTACAACAGAAGCCCCTTACGGTCATGTCGCCACCTCGCCATGGTGTCTAGCCGGAATATCCAGCCCCCCTTCTCCACGTCGAGGTGGTTTTCCTAAAGATGCTCTTTCTCTCCCTTTTTTTGTTTGCGATGATATCTTCGCCTGTTGATGTGACTTGAACTTGACGTTCTGACCGTGTCAGTGGCCTCGAAGCCGTCGCGTTGATCCTGGCCGCCGATCGTCACACGTGTCGTCAAATCCGCAGGCGTCCGTTGGATTTTCCTTTTGTTTTTTTATTTTTCTTTTTTGTGACTTCTCGGTTTCTTCGCGGCGCATCGTCGTCGTTGGTGAGGGCACGTGGCGTTCATCCGTGTCCGACTGTCTTCGATATAAGGGGCCTTGCGGTTGTCTTCTCCCCACTTGCCTTTGCATCAAGCTCTTGACTCCCCGCCGCCGATCCATCTACAATAGGATGTAGCAAGCTAATTTTTAACTATTTTCACATGATGATTTATCAATTTTTAGAATCTCAAAACCTACATTAATTTACCATGTACATAAATTATTGCTAAATTGGACTCTAGCCCTTTCTTAGGCTATTCACCATGCACATAAATTAATCAATTAAATTATGATCGAGCTAGCTCTAGATTGGAGCAAAATCACCAAAATTTGTAATTATTTGCAATTTACTTCCAAAAATGATCAAGCTAGCTCTAGATTTAAAATCCTTCATCGATCATGTAAACTCTAATTCCAAATTTAATCTAAGTAAATTTCAAACATACATAACAAGTTTTTAACAATCTAATTCAAAAATGAGGTGAGCTAGCTATATGAAGTGAGGATGATGTTACTAACTTTTAAGCACTTGGATTGGAGTAAAATCACCAAATTTTGAAAAATTTGGACAGCACCTCCCCTCAAATTTCAAAAATCGCCACGGCCAGCACTTGGATTGGATCTAGATTCAAAAGCTTTCATGAATCATGGAAAAAAACCACATTTCCTCCAAATCTAAAGCAAAGAGGTATACATCTAACGCTATATGAAGTGAGGTTGATGTTACTAACCTTCAAGCACTTGGATTGGAGTAAAATTACCAAATTTTAAAAAAACTTGGGCAGCACCTCCCCTCAAATTTCAAAAATCACCATGGGCAGCACCTCTCTCCCTTCTCTGTTCATGGGCGACAGCTCTGAGAGGAAGACGACTGTTTAAATCACGGGGCAAGGAGACCCCAGTGATCTACTACCGATTGGTGATACCAACCGGAGGAAGACTACTGTTTAAATCGCTAGGCGGGGAGACCCAAGTGATCTACTACCGGTTGGTATAACCAACCGGTTGGGACCCCAATCATCGACTACCGGTTTGTATCACAAACCGGCAGTGGAAGATTCACTACCGGTTTGTGGCTACAACCGGTCGTAAAACAACCCTCTCCAACCCAGCCCTGGCCTTGGATGCCCTTATAGCCGTTGAACCGGTAGTGATGCAACCATTACTACGGGTTGATATCCAACCGGTAGTGATGGGCCAGTAGTAATGCCCAGTTCTACAGCAGTGAAACTATATACAACAGGGACTCCCCGGAGCCTGGGCTCCGCTCCTCTCTTCTCTCAGATTTGCTTTAAGTACTGTGCATGGAATAACGGGTTCGCATCTTTCATACCCGTTACCTACCATTAGCCATAACATTCCATTAATTAGTAGCGGTAATCAAGCTTTATCTGCTCCCCCGGCCCCAATCTGCCATCCTCATTCCTCCGCGCGCATTTTCCCATTCACGGCCACTCGCCGCAGCGGCCCAGATTTGATTCTCCACCGCCGGCTTTACTGCAGGTTTTGTGAGATTTGTCATCAATCTTTGTTTTCCCATTCATTATCTCCTATGGATGCCATTTTGTGGAATCCGAGTGTTTGAGTGGTTGAAGAGCAAAGGCTTCGTGGTGGACAGTGGTGGTGGACGGTGGTCTTTCTGGTAGCCTGCAATAGATAGTGCTTGTGGATTTTTTAGTGTTTAACTGCTTATGCTTGCTCGGCTGGGATTGGTGGTGTTACCTAGGCTCAGCTTTGGTCTCTCTTGGCCGGAGACGAGGATTGTAATTTGTGCTGCTTCTTGTTGCATCTCGGGATCTTAGTGTGGTGACCACTGGTCATTGCATTGAGACCGACGACATTGTATCTCTGTCACTTTTTGCATTTATGTGACGGCAATGTTGTTTTCTAAAACAGCGTCTTTGATGTGCCTTGCCAATATGCTCAACTTTCGGTGCTCTGTAAGGTAATCAAATTCCCCTCTTTTTAGTTCTATGCATAGGGATGTTCAAAGCAATTTAGGGGACTTTGCTATCGGCAAATGATCGTTTTGCTCTGTTCTAGAGACTAGAGACTGTGCACAAGGTTGTGCGTATGGCGCTTCTAGCTCGGTGATTATTAGTAATGTGAGATTGACTATGACATTTCTCTAAATATGTGCATGCTATTTAGTTGAGTAGATTCAATTTAATTGTCTCTATCCAATGTGAATTATCCAGCTGTCCTCTCCATTATATTCAACACTGTGAGATCATCTATTCTACTATTTCTTCTAGTTACATTTAGTAGCATATCTATTTGTTGAGCAATGTGTATACATACTGTTATGTACAGCTGTATAGAATAGTAATAGTGTTGATGTGCTGGAATTTGACATATTGCTAAATTTTGAGGATTAATTCTTAGTTAGATTGGATTATCTTACAACTGCCTACAGTGGTGTACATAGAATAAAATTTGAGCAAGGGCTAAATTAACATGTCAAAGGTTTTAGATATTGCATTTAAAAGTGTTGGAACCTATGAGAAAGAACCCACAAATGTCAAAGAAAGTTTGGCATGGTTTGACAATGTTTGGAAGGGAACTGAACATATATATGTCTAAGAGCATGTCTAATATAATATGTTATCATTATTGATTATTGTTTTGTTATATTTATTTTGGACTGGTCTATTTGGAGCACCTAGAGAAGTCTGGGTAGCACGCAGCTAGTTAATGGTAACAACATATCTTACCAACAGTGCTCAGTACGCACAGATTTTCTCTGATGGGCTTGACTTTATCATCTTAGTCAATCAGTTAATTAACATAAACTAGGCAATGCAACGTAATCCAATGCTAGTAACAAGAGAACAAAACAATCATAAATTGTTCTTCAATTGATAGAGAGTAGAAACAGAGAGGAAAAGGAGCCCGTGTTGCCACTGCCATGCCCACACCACCTTTGTTTACATGGCTACACTACTGTTTATCATCGTGCTACAATGCTGCTAGAACACCACCATGCCCGCTCGGTGCTCAGAGCTATGGCCAAAGGTAGCAAGCACCTGCAATAGTGACATGGTGTTGGACTGTTGGCAACCGTTGATGGGTCACAGAGCAGAAGACGCTGGATTGGAGATCCAATGGTTCGTCGGATGGAGCAGGGGCGCACGCCCCACAGCGCCCCAATGGTGGATCTGCCACTGACTGCCTAGTATTTATCTATTCATTGAATTTTGTCATAGCCTAACCTATGATCATATAAACTTTGTATCTGAGAGTAATATTTCATTCTTTAAACTAAGCCATGTTATTGTTTGTGCGCCATTTATTTATGTATATTGACATGCTTTATTTATTCCTAAACATAAGCTATTGTCTTGCAGTACATTCTTATGTAGAAATCATGTTATGTTTTTAATTCATAACAATATTTCTCATTTATTGATAATTGATTTTCATCGACAAGGGGAAACACCCCCGTTTTCATTGCATAGACAACAAAAACATACAGCAACACAACGTATTTCAGGTTCGCCAAACACGACCACAAAAGCACATCATCCAGAACCAACCGACCACCAATTCCAACAACTACCAAGCCTCAGGAACAACAGACCACAACCGCCCGAACAAATCATCATCGGGACCCTTACACCAAAATAGACACCTACAACACCCAGTTGATCAGCATTTCACCAGCAAGGACTAAAACTTGATGTCTCCACCAGTTCCATCAGAGATCCGCAACCTAGAGCTGCCCCCGCAGAAGTTGTCTAGGTTAACCACCAACCCTTCCAATTTTGCAGCTCCAGCCTGTAACACCAACTACCAATCACCAGAATATAGCCCTGCCCAGAAGTGTAAAGTAGCACAAATAGCACATAAAATATCACCAGGAGATCGGATCCTCTTATTCTGAAAGCAGCTCTCATTCCTGAATCTCTAGATTACCCAACAAACAGCAGCAAGGCAGGTAAAGTAAAGCATAGAACCATTACGCCACCACCTTTTAACCCAAATGTAGAAAGCCACAAAAGAACTAGGAACGCAATCAGCTCCCAAAGCCAAGGCTAAGCATCCCTAGATAGCTTTAGCCATGCTACAGCTTTAGCCATGCTACAGTCAAAGAACAAATGATTATTCATCTCCACATTACAACAAAACTGACACAGAGGATTTCCCACCCAAAATTTTTTCCTAAGCACATCTTTAGTTAAAATAGCATTTTGAAAAGCAAACCACATGAAGATCTTGACTTTGAGAGGAATTTTAGATTTCCAAAACCCAGGGAAAACCCTCCCGCAAGAGTTTCTGTTTAAAGCAGAATAAATCGATTTTACTGAAAAAATGCCAGATTTAGTTAAATTCCATTTCACAATGTCACCATCATTGGACAACTGAATCCCCTGCAAACTTCTGATCAGGACATTCCAATTACCAATGTCTTCTTCACTTAACCATCTTCTAAAGGAAAGTCGCCAACCCATACTATGGGCCTCCTTAACAGTAATAGACTGATCATTACAAATCTCAAAAACAGTCGGAAATTGGGATTTCAAAGAACGGCCTTTCCAACAAACATCCTCCCAAAAATCCACTCTATGACCTGAGCCTAGTACCCAAACCCTCCTTTTGATGTACATATCTCTTACACCGAGAAGATCCCCCCAAAATTTAGAAATACCGCAGCTTTTTTCAGACTAGCAACAGTGATATCGCCAATGTATTTAGCTTGGACTAGTTTCCCCCATAAACCACCTTCATTCTTTTCAAGTTTCCACCACCATTTGCACAAGAGACTGATGTTTAGGTCCCTCAAATTCTTAACTCCCAAACCCCCCTCCCCTATTTCTTTTGGCAGCAAATCGATTTCCACTTAACTGAATGGATCTTTTTGTTTTGTTTACTCTCTTGCCAGAAGAAACCTCTTCTGACCATATCCATCTTGTGAAGCACCGTCTTAGGCATCAGGAACATCGACATAAAGTAAATAGGGATACTAGAAAGGCAAGAATTCAGGAGCACTAATTTAGCCCCTGAAGATAAAGAACAGCCTCTCCAAGCACTCAGCCTATTTTGCATCTTTCTAATAAGGTTCTCCCAATCACAAACCTTAATTCTATCACAGCCCACTGGAACCCCCAAATACTTCATTGGAAGAGACCCAACAGCACAATTGAAGAGCAACGAATAATTTTGGACCTGAGCAGCATCATAGTTCACACAAAATATCTCACTTTTAAGGAAATTAACTTTCAAACCAGACATATTCTCAAAAATGTATGTAAACAAACAACCGTATCGTCCGCATACTGAAGGATAGAAACCCCCCAACACATCAACTCAGGGACCAAACTACCAATTAACCCTTCAGAATTAGCTTTGAAAATCAATTTAGCAAAGCTATCAACCACCAAATTGAAAAGCAGTGGAGACAACGGGTCCCCTTGTCTAACACCCTATTTACCACAGAAAAAACCCTCCTCCTTACCATTAATCTTAACACTGAGTGTACCCACAGACACCACTTGTCTCATCCAACTACACCATAACCTATTGAACCCTCTTTTTTCTAAACAGTGAAACAAAAAATCCCACCTGACCTTATCATAAGCCTTCTCAAAGTCAAGTTTCAGAAAAAATCCCCCCTTTTTTTGCTCCTCTTGACCGAGTGAAAAATTTCCTGAAGAGCTAAAACTCCATCCATAATATTCCTCCCTTTCAAAAACACATTTTGAGAATCGCCAATAATCCTCCCCATAACCTCCTCCACTCTATTAGTAATCTCCTCCACTCTATTAGTAAGAACCTTAGTGAAAATTTTATAGAGGCAGTTCAGCAAGCAAATGGGTCGATACTGTTGAATAGATTCAGCTCCAGTTTTTTTTAGGAATCAAAGTGATAATCCAATAATTAATTCTACCCAAATCCAGGTTCCCATCATAGAAATCCCTAAACAGATGCATAATATCCACACGAATAATATCCCAGCAAGATTGGAAAAATTCAACCGGGAAACCATCCGGGCCAGCAGCCTTGTTAGGACTCATCGCAAAAATGGCTTTTTTCACTTCCTCTTCAGTAAAAGTAGTTTGAAGTTTCAAATTCTCATCGCAGGAAACTTTTTCAGAGTCTGTCCAAATGTCCTCCAAATCAAAAAGAGCACAATCCCCAGAAGCACTAAAGAGATTCTTATAATAATTAGTCGCAAAAGCAAGCAATTCATCATCCCCCTAATCACGCGTTCCCCTTCCAAAAAAGAGACAATAATATTTTTCCTCCTCCTCCTATTAGCAACCCTGTGAAAATAGGAAGTATTGCTATCACCACATCTCAACCATTTATCATACGACCTATTAAACCAAAGTTTATCTTCTTCTGCATAAATGCCCATCAAACCTTTTAAGTTTTGTATTTTAGCCCTCAAATGGTCACTTGAAACAACCCCCCTCTCATCCAACTTTTCAAACTCCACCAAGGATCGGACAAAATTATCTTTAAGTTTACAATTAATACCAAAATCATTAGCCCCACCCTTTAAGACTTTTCTTAACTCTCTTCATCTTAATCAGAAAACTATCCAAAGCATCTTTACCACTCACCCTCATGCTCCAGACTCTTCCCACTAAGTCTACAAAACCTTCTTTCTGAATCCACCTTTTATCAAAATTGAATTTCCGAACACTCTTTATCCCACCCTGAGAGGCATCTAGTTTTAGCAAAATCAGATTATGATCAGAGAAGACCCGGACCAATTTATGCAGAGAAGCTAAAGGAAAAATAGTCTCCCAATTACTAGAAATGAACACCCTATCCAACCTCTCCAAAATTGGCTTGCTCTGCATATTTGACCAAGTAAAACCCCCACCTAGCAAAAGGAGCTCCCTCAAATCCCAAGTGTTGATAACCGAATTAAAAAGCCGCACTGCATTCCCCCCAACCACACCACCGTTCCTATCTACAGCCGACCTCATAATATTAAAGTCACCCCCAATGACAAAAGGAGCATCGTCCGAAGCCACAAAATACACTAATTCTCGAAGAAAATCAACTTTCTTATCAATATGAGCTGCCCATAGACAACTAACACATTCCATTTACACTCCACAATTTTGCCCCATAGATTGACTTGGAGAATAAACACCCTCTTTCTCACCGCAAGAACATCAAACCGCTGACTTAGCACCCCACATAAAATCCCATCGGATTTGCCAATAGATTCAACCCAATTCCAATGAAACAAACTATTCCTATCAATTTTTCTAAATCTCGAAGCATGCCAGGTCGAGTTTTGATGGGATTGTGGTCTATGTGGTGTGGAATCTCTGGAAAGAAAGGAACCGATGTATTTTCAATAACGTTTACCGCTCTTATTTGGAAGTGCTCTAGCTTATTAAAAGTGATTTGGAGAATAGAGCTCTCGCGCATGGGGACCTGGATAGCAATTGAATTTTCTTTCAGCTCAGTTCTGCGGGTGCCCGGTGGCTATCAGGGCCTCTTTCTCCAGGAGGGTCTTCCAAAGTGAAGTGCTACTTTTGGGCACTTTGGTTTGGACAGTGAAGTGCTACTGTTTTTTGGCGCTTTCCAGCTAGTTTGATATCCTCCCCTGCTGTGCTGTTTTTCTCTGGCTGGATGCTGGCTCAGATGGCATCTTGAGCCATGTTGGTCAGTACTGGCCAGGAGTGTTGCTGGCGAAGGTTTTGCTGTGTCGGGAGGCCTTGTTGGCGCTGGTTTGACAGGGAGCAGGTCATGGCGTTTTACCCAGTTTGCTGGTTTTCTGCCAGCTCCAGTCCAGCTGCAGTTCCTGTTTTAGTTTTTGCTTTCTTCATCCTACGCTCTGTTCTCCTGTTACATCTATGTATTGCTGCTGTTTTTACGTGTACTTGTACTTTTCTCTGTACTTTCTAGGTTTTTTCTCTCCTATAATGAATCAGCAGAGCTCCTGCTTAAAAGTTCAAAAAAAAACTTTTCTAAACAAGGAATCCTTATATACCCTGACCTTAGTATCCGCTAGGCCCAATATTTATATTATATAAAATCTTAGTTATACCGCAATATTTACTACAGTAAGTTGAACCCCACCGGTGTCGCCATCCCGTCTGCTGTGATGCCTCCACCGAATCTCTTCAAGCCCACCGGCGCTGCCATACCCTCGTCCCCATGGATGGTGCGATTTCGAGCGGGTGGCTGCAGGCCGATGCAGCGTTGTATGGCCACGGCGCGAGTATTTTTGCGGCAGCTTACGGGACTTTGGGCAGGTGGTAGTGGGGGTCTTTTGGGCGTCGCGATTTCGAGCAGGTCGGCGGCCGCGCGAGCGTTCATTGGGCAGCGCTTACGGGATTTTGAGCAGGCGGCTGGAGGCCGGCGGCTGGTGCGGCGTTGCTGGACAGCGGCGTGGGCGTTTGGACGGCAGATTTGGGCAGCGCGGGAGTTTGGGCGTTGTCTCCATTGCATCTCTCGCCAGCTGTAGTATTCCCCTCTACCCATCTTGCTAATCCCGCGTACCCATCCTCTGCTGCATCTCTGCAAATTTTTTCTGTATACTTGTTTGTTGGTTTGAGCTCCGGCTAGATTTTCTTGGTGTAATGGCTGGATTTGGTCCCATTACATGCTGTGGTGCATCACTCCGTTGGAACTAGTTATGTAAGTGACCAATTGGTGTTCAATTAGGGGCCAGTCGAACAAATCTGTATTTGTTGTTCGAGTTTGGGAAAATTCAGGTATGTACATTATTCTGATCATCAAAACAATTGTATGAAGAGAGATTGGAAGAGCTTCTACGCATCATCCTGTGTACAAAAGATGAAATAAATTCTTTTGCTAGCTACCTGGGAGTATTGGGCTATAACTTATCATTGTGCAACCTTGAATTGGAATTTTGCTGGCCTGATATTTTGCACCACTGAAACTCTGATCAATTTGGTCTGATAAGGTATATATAGGCACTTTATCGTTTACCTTGTCATACTAATACTATGTGAGCCAGAAACATTTTTGATTTATCTGTTCAATTTGTGCTGCTGCTGATCATGTATGGTGCTGAAGTACATAGGCCAACTAGATAATAATTTTTGAATTCGGTAATTCTACTTTTGGTTCATACATATATATCTTCATCAATGATCCTGACTTTGGTTGTTTTCTACAGGCGATGCTTAATCCAGATTACCGTTTACAGCGACTGATTGTTGAGACTGAACCATATGTTTTATGAATTATTTGTGGTTGTACTATGGAATTAATCAGTAAATGAATTATGATTGTAGTTGTACTATGGAACTAACCAGTAACTACATCTCATGGAAAATTTGTACCGTGCCTCTGTACGACAGATGCATATGTTAGAAGTTTATGAAAGAATTGTATGAAATATTCAGATACTTTGTAATCAGATACCTACAGACCGTGAATAAACTACCAGGGAACATTGTGCGTATAGAAAAAATTGAGTATGCTAAGAGCTGATCATGCCTGATCATAATTATGAACGTCAGCTACTCTTTCATCATGTTATGGTATAATAGAAGAATTATGCGGCCTGACGCATGCTCTATATTCTTCAATAATAAGATTACGTTTATCTAAACTCATCAAGAGTAAGGGTTCAAATCAAAGAAAGGATTTGTTGCAGATAGATTTGCCCTGCATGTCGATACCCACATAAGGAAAGTGCAGATATTCATTAATTGGGATATATCACATTCATCAACTAAATTCGTTGTTACATACTATTTTCAATTTATTTATACATATAATTGAACCATGAGATGGGATCAAGCCAATACATAAGGCACAATGACTTGTATCACACCATGCAATAAAAAATGGCACGAATGATACACGCTATGCAGAATAAATGTGCTCCTATGTAGTCATCTGAATATGCATGTCTCCCAAAATATATGCATATCAAAATAAAAAATAAAACATGTGTCACATAGGATATTACGTTTGAATGCTTTGAAATAAGCATCCCAAACTTATTAGCCCATTATGTCGCGCTAATAAAATATAATTCAAATTAAGATGCCTTCATGAAAGCATCTCAAAGACACTAGCCTTCCATGTTGCGCTGGTAAATAAAAGTTGAACAAAAATATCTACTAGCCACGTGCTAGTAAAACAAAATCAAATCAAAAGCCCCCCGATCAAGCATCAAGTCGTCAACGCCAAGAAGACAGATGAACATTTTCTCTTTTATCTTTTGTAATTTTCCCTTTATGTCACAATTTGATGTAATTTGTATGTTGGAATTCTTAATCAGGGATTTTCTCTTTTGAGATGTAATTAACAGAATTTATATGGAAAATGTATGAATTTTGGAAGTTTGGTACTCGCATTCCCTGAATATCGTCTTTAATATTCTAAATAAAAACAAATTTGTATCTAATGACATGGAACTATGGTAAAACCCATTAAAACTCAAAACATGTGTATTTTTCCCGTCGTCAGATTCTGACATGCCTAGTGGGACCAACTTCCCCCTCAACTTTCAATTCCAACATCAAATGCAACATAAGGGCTTTGAAATTTTATAGCACATGACATTCAAAATTGATCATGTCGCTGAGATATACTCATGTATTCAAGACAAATTATATGTTGTTCTCTTTATGAAGGTATGGCGCAACAAGTCCAACAGTTCATCACCCTTCGCTTTGGATCACTGTGGTTGGACGTGCCGGTGGGGCCTTTTCCGGCTACTGCAAGTGCAAGTTCGCTACAAACTAATGCTGCATCGCCAAATGTGGCGACCTATGAACAAGGGGCGGCTTCTGCCCATCATAAAGACTTCACACCGGTCATGTCCAAGTCCGCCAAGAGGAGGATGCAGGTTGCAAAAAAGGTGTCAAAGGAGTCTTCCCAGGAGGGACACTTGACCATATGCAAGGTCACCCCCCATGATTTAGCTCCTGCTAGCCACACTAAGACGGGAAGGGGCAAGCCAGTGAGCCATGAGCCATCATCGCAGTTCCGTCTTACAACACTTGGAGAGTGGCCCCTCCGTGCAGAATGGAGGGCCCCACGAAGGAACGCACATCGTCAACAACAAATTAAACACCCCTTCACCAACTGCTATGAAGATGAAGGGGGTGACCATCGCATCTGCACCAAGTTCGGGTTCACCTCAAGTGGCACATGGGCCACTGGGGGCAACCTCGTCAAAGCCCACCCCAAGCATACTGGGGCAGCACCTTCCGGAGCTACAACAAAGTCTACACCGACAAATGTAGAAAAGAAGATAAGGGTAGTCGAACAGCCTCCCTTGCGGGCTAGCTATAAAGGAAAAACCCCGATGGTGGAGAGTGACATGTCATACACAAAATCTCAACTTCGAGATGAAACCCCGGAGTTCCACCCCACGCTGGTCGATAAACCCGGCACCTCTCAACCTAAACCAACACAAGAGCGTATACTCCAATGGGAAGGAGTGTATGTATCACCTTGGAACATCATAATGGGTCAGGTTGACCCGACTATTGGTCCCTCCGATTCACTATCATCTTCCATCCACTATTTACCTCCCTCTCAACAAAAATCATACTCCCCAGCCTGAGACCAGCGTCGCCGACGCAATACTCGTCGTGCATGGGCTGGTCTTGTTTTGCCAAATGAGGCTAATACATCAAGAAATCAGTGTAAGATGGTTGATGCAGTTGAAAAGAGAGAGAGGAAGGAGCGCCTAAGGGCACGGGCAAGGATGCACAACGTCTTGGATGGGTATTTGATAAAAAGTTCCTGTGATGTTATGAAGAGTATACTTCCTGGTGCGTCATCATCAGCAAAACAATATGGTGGGTGATATAATGAGGCACACGGAAGTCTTGGCCAAATGGCCAGAATACCAGATGTTTATTGAGGAAGACCCTCAGCGGAAACAAAACGCTAAACACGTAGCAAGGACGCGTGCGAGGCGTGCATCGAACAAGCAAAGGGAGTTGGCCATATATGCTACCTCCGAGTGTAGTAAAATAGAAGGTCCAAGAAGACCTTCACCAAGTCATAATGAAAATAAGTCCACAAATCCCGAGCAAAAGAAGGCGATGGTGTTGGCCCCATGGCCGGTCCGCAAAAGAAGTCTCAAGAAAGACACCCAAGTGTTTTCATCAATGCAGATAGGTATCACCGAAATGTCTGACACAAGTGAAGCGTCTTCTACTTCAACACACTTCAAGAGGAAGAAGACCCAAAAGAATACCACAAATGGCTGCCGTCCAGTGACTCGTTCACAAACCAACTCAGCTAATGAGGAGGGCAACTCGACTGACGCGGGGTCTCATAATCCCCTGCAAAGTGATTCATCCTCTTCCCCTGAAATCAACACATATGAGTTCCGTACACGTGACCGTCAAATGAGTCATGCGGAGCAATTGTTAACGGCAAATGAAACACTTTCAGTTGAAGAGCGGCTAGCGCAACTCACAGCTGCCCTTCAGCAAAAAGAAGACTAGTTGGCCGCTTTACGCAATCAGGTGGCTAAGAATGCTAACCAAAATAAAGGAAGACTGGAATCTTTAAGTCATGGAAATAATCAGTCATTGCAAGGGCTAGTCTCGAAGCAATTCAAAGTATGATTGCTGAAGGAGTGAAATCCCAATTCATGCAAACACACTATTCAATGCGTCCGGGATATGTCAAACCATATCCCCCGGATGTTGACATGGTGCCTTTCCCTAGCAACTATCGCCAACCGCAATTCAACAAGTTCAATGGGACTGGCTCACCCCATGAGCATATAGCACACTTTCTCGCAGCATGCCAAGATACAGCGCACAATGGGGCACTTCTACTGCGCCAGTTTGTGCAAACATTAGCAAGGCTAGCCTTCACTTGGTATAGCAAATTGGCGCCAGGCTCGATGAAAACATGGGAGCAAATGCAAGACGCTTTCCTTGAACGCTTTTATAGCACTCAAAGATCGGTTAGCATCGTCGAGCTTACACAAACAGAGCAACGAGCTAATGAAAAAGCAGCCGACTTCATCAACAGATGGAGAAATTTGAGCCTCCATTGTCTGCGGCCTATCACGGAACCGGAGGCGGTTCGAATGTGCATGAACAACCTAAGCCCCAACATGAGAGTTTACCTGCAAGGTGTGAGGCCAATCACCTTTGAGGACCTAGCGTCCAAGGCCATAGATATTGAGAATTATATGAACCTTGTGGCTCACAAAACAAAAGGATTCAGTAAGCCTTTAGAAAAAGGGGGGCAGCGGGACAAAACCACCTTCAAAGCCAAGCAAGCACAAGCAATGGAGGCAACAGTAATGATCCCGTCTTTCCGAAATGCCAACAGAAACCAAGACCAACATCAATCGCAAGCTCGTAGGAGGCCAACTCTTAGCGAGCGTCAAAACAAAGAGTACTCCTTTCCAAGCGAGGAGGTTGAAGACTTGTTTAAGGGCTTACGTGACTTAAATCTCATAGAACTCCCTAAACCAACAAGGCCAGAGGAGGCATCCAAAGTTGACCACCCAAATTATTGCCACTATCATCGCGTCTTGGGTCATACACTCAAGGATTGCTTCGTGGTAAAAAAATATTATTCAGAAGCTGATCGATGAAGGAACAGTTGATGCAGACCTTCTAAAAAGCTTCAAAAAGGGAAAGAAAGTGGTCGCGGCAAACATCGCCACCATTAAAGATGATTTGGTGAGTTGTGCATCCTCCAATATGACGCCAACTCACAATCAAATAGAACTAATGCATAAATCTGATAACTTGCTTTTCTTAGGCCACTCACCATATATTGGCCAACAAAGGGACGCTTTCTATCAAGGGACCCAAGTCACCTGGACCAGACCATCAGTATTCCAAAGAATCCAAGGACGTGGGCGACAGCAACAAAGAAACTACGTACCACGAGAAGTAATGGTACATGATAAAGCTCCACGCTCCGTTGTCCCAAATGCATTCCAAAGGATAACGAAGCGTGCGAGAAGCCCTTATGAAGAGTTTGATGTCCTCACCATCAGCATCTTTGAGGATGATGAATAATCTCTCACTTTCCAGAGGAGGAGCCACCAGAAGTTGACGAAATTCAACTCAGGTCAGGACGCCAGTTAGCTGAAGTACGTCCTCCGCTTAGGAAGGATGCAAAGAACAACGATGTAATTTCGAATGAAGTGGCTGACGCTTCTCCTAAGATGTCAGTCAAGTATGATGTAATCTCTCATTTGAAGAAAATACCAGCTATGCTTTCTGTGTATGATGCTTTGTGTCTTTGGTCTGACTTGCGCAAAGCTTTGGTAGCAGCATTTTCATCTCTCGACGATTATAGAGTTGAAGTGTCTCAAACTGAAACAGAAATAACTAAGGTTTTAAATATGACCTTCACTGATGAGGACCTATTATTAGGTCCTAAAAAGCTTAATAGACCGCTCATGATGTTTGGAGAAATTGATGAGCTGCCTATAATTAAATCGCATAATGATAGATGGTGGGTCGGCAATAAATTTATTGCCATTTCGAACCTTGAAAAATCTTGGATATTTTAAAGGGGATTTAAACCGGTCTAATGTGGTAATCCATGGCTTCAATCAAACTGGTCAAGAAGCAATGGGTACCATTTCTTTGAATCTGAAACTGGATGCATTATGCACGTATGTAACATTCCATGTGATTGATGTGGCTACACCATATAATGCCCTACTGGGTCGCCCATGGTTGCACGAAAATCAAGTTGTGCCATCTACATTGCATCAATGTATGAAATATAAAGATCAGTCGGGAGAAGTAGTACGGATATTCGCGGACAAGAAACCATTCACGGTGGCTGAATCTTTCTATGCTAACACAAAATTCTACTTTGAGCCTATTGGTGAAGTGCAGAAGCCAAAACCAACGTTCATTCCAGAGTTAAATTTTGTAAAAAAGGAGACGAAGAAATTCTCGTCTAGCCGAAAGACATATCAATATATACCAAGCAACCAAAGGAAAAAGGGAGACCCAATATTTCGTGTCGTGAATGAGTTATCCTCTAATAAAGGTATAAAATTCCCAATACCCTTGCCTCCTCTAGTGCAATATAGAATAAAAGAAGCACAAAATCAGTTACACAATTCTAGCACAAATGAAAATAAAGATAGAATTAGTGCACAAATTTCTTTGCTAAATAAAGAGGATGAATCACTGCCTATTTCCTTACATGATAATAAAGTCCTCTATATTATGCAGAAAATGGGTTATGATATCTTCACTGGCCCTTCTATATGTGACGGCTAGGGGCAGCTTGCCCCATTCGAGAAGCTGCTAACCCAAGAGCAACTTGAAGCTATACACGAAGATCAAAAGCTAGAAGAAAAAAGATATGGTCTAGGCCATGAGGTGTGCATGGCCTCGGCTGAATTCATTGACACGGTAGATGCATCTCCACATATGAAAGATGGAAACCAACCTACCATTCACTACTACAGAATTGGGCATCACAACCGGTCCATCAGAAGCGGTTTGGTGCGAACCCGTTGTAATCTTCGTACTAGAACCGGTTCGTGGGCAACGGGCGGGAGAGGGCTTCCAGAAGCGGTTTGAAACAAGAACCGCGTGTAAAGTCCCACCTCTACAACCGATTTGTGTCCCAAACCGGTTGTGGGTTTCGAAACGGTTTGAGACACAAACCGGTTGTAAAACAAGCTCTAGAAGCGGTTTGTCTCTCAAACCGGTTGTAGAACCATCCGCCAGCGCATTTAAAACATCTTCTTCCTCCCAGAGGCGAGACCAGGTGAGCAGGAAGTGTTACAGGAAGGGCGAGTCTTGTTCAAGGGAGGTCTTGCCCAATTTTTCAATTGAGGTGATTTAGCTGCAAATTAAGTGGTTCAAGGTTAGTAACGTCATGTTAACATCCTTCTCACCTAAGTATTGTTGTTTTTTGCATTGGATGTGGAGAAATGTTGATTTGTTCTTTGTTGAAAAGTGTGTATTTGTTTGCTAGCTAGCTTCACCGATAAAAAGTTTCTTTGCTTGTTTGCTAGCTACCTAACTTGTTCTTGAGCTAGCTTGATCATCTAATTTTAGGAGTTGATCTCAAAATGAAGTTGTTTGCTTTAGGATCCAAAATTTAACGATAAATTTTCTAGCTAGCTTGATCACCCTCATTTTAGGAACTAATTATTGGAGTATGAAATAAATATGGCAAAAATTAGAAGGAAAAAAAATAAAAAGGTAGAAAGGGAAAAATAATTAGTTAGATTTAGTTAAAAATTATAGAAGGATTAAAAAATAATTAAAAATGTAACAATTAGTTATTTATTTGTGCAATAAATGTGAAGGGTAAAAAATTTTAGTTAGGTTTAGTTAAAAATGTATAAAGATAAAAAAATTACAAAGGTAGAAAGGGAAAAATAAATAGGTTCAAAATTGTAGAAGGAGAAGAAATAATTTTAAAAATGTAACAATTAGTTAGTTTTAGTTCAATAAATGTAGAAGGACAAAAAAGAATTAGTGTAGGTGGATTTTTTTGTTGCAGCAAAAAAATATTGTCTTTAATTATAGGTGAAGAAGAACAAAAAGTAATTAGAAAGGTAGATCTCGGTGCTTGTGAGCTTTATATTTTAAAATGTAACTAAATTTTTTAATAAAATATAACTTGGTGTAGATGAACCAAGCAATGGATGTACAATGCGGACCGTCGCTCGAGAGTTCATTGATAGCGTGCGGGGTTTTACGGATCGGCCGTTGCCTTCTTACTGCGAGTGACTACATATGTTGTCCGTGTGTAGGCTGCGAGGAATGAGAAGAGCACTCCCACCGATGGCGGGTTATGAACCATTTGATCATGAGAGGATTCATACCAAACTATACTGTTGGACCAACCATGGCGAAGTTGAGGGATTAGCGGGTAGATGATGAAGGCGACGAGGAAGAAGAAGAGGATTGAGCAGTATCGGGCGCCGAGCAATCTTGTTACGTGGAAGATACACTCGGAGAGTTTGGTGATGATGAGTTGGACGGATCTTTGCGTGGCGGAGAGGAGACTACGGATGAAAGACAATTCGACAAGTTCGGCGCATGTTAGAGGACCACAGGACTCCTTTGTACCCAAAGCGTAGGCGGGGCCACAAAAACTGCGCACCACTGCTGGAACTAATGCAATGGAAGGCCACGAATGGTGTCTCGGATAAGGGATTCGATGAGTTGTTATCACTCATAAAGAAGTTGCTTCAGGAAGATAACACTGCTGAATCTACATATGAAGCCAAGCAAGTCGTATGTCCTTTGGGATTAGAAGTACGAAGATATACGCATGTCCTAACGATTGTATCTGTATACGCAATGAGTACGAGGATTTTGATGTTTGTCCGTGTGCAAGAATCGCGTTACAAGATGAAGCGTGGCGACCGGTGAAATAGATGGGGGCGTATGAAGAAGAGACCTCCGCTAAGGTGGTGTGGTATTTCCTATCATCCCCGATTGAAGCGTCTGTTTGCTAACAAAGCGCATGCCCGATGATGCGTTGGCACAAAGAAAGCGTAAGGGCGGACGGGATGCTTAGACATCCGTGATGGCTCCCGGTGGAGAAAAGTCGATCGAACATACCGCACTTTGCGAGATGAGGCGAAAACATAAGGTTTGGGTTGAGTACGGATGGTATGAATCCGTTCGGCGAGTTGAGCGATAGCCATAGCACTTGGCCTGTTACACTATGTATCTATAACATTTCTTCTTGGTTGTGCATGAAGCGGAAGTACATATTGATGCGTTGTTGATCCAAGGGCCCAAGCAACCGGGAGCGACATCGATGTCTATCTGAAACCATTGGTTGAAGATCTCGTAACATTGTGGGAAGATGGTGTACGGGTATGGGATGAGCACAAAGACAATATTTCACCCTCGTGCATTGTTGTTTGTTACCATCAATGGCGGCTGCGCTTGGTAACTGTCGGCCTAACTATAAAGGATATAGAGCTGCGTGCAGTGCTTAGATAAACGGACAGCATGTACCTCAAAAACTCTCGCAAGGTTGTGTACATGGGCCACCGTGAGGTTTCTTCTTACAAGGCATCCATTGCGGAAGAGGCAGGAATTTCAGCGGAAACTAGACCTTCGTGCTAAGCTGAGCATCGAAGTGGGCGCGTGTGTTTGCTATGGTCAAGGATCTGAAAGTAGATTTTGGAAAGGGTCACGGGAGAAAATCTATACCGAATGAGGAAGGTCAAGCACCCATGTGGAAGAAGAAGTCAATATTTTGAGACTTGCCTTATTGGGAAGTTTTGGAGGTCCGTCACTCACTTGACTTCATGCACATCACGAAGAATGTTTGCGTGAACTGTTAGGATACTTAGATATGTACGGCAAATCGAAAGATACCTTGCAAGGTCGGAGGGATCTAAAACATTTGGGCGAGGAGCGATCTACATCCAGAAAAGGCAGGCAAAGGACAACATTATCTACATCCTGCGAGCTACACTCTAAGCAAAGAAGAAAAAAAAGCATGATAGAGTGCTTGAGCAGTGTGAAGGTCCCTTCGGATACTCCTCGAATGTAAAGAGACTCATAAACATGAAAGAGAATAAAATCGTCCACGAAATCCATGGTGTCTTGTGTTGATGACACAGTTGCTCCCGATGGTGTGAGAGGTATTTTGCCCGAGTGGGTCCGGGGACAATCACAAAGCTGTGTTCCTTTTTCAATGCGGTTTCGCAAAAGGTTATTGATCGGATAAACTAAGTAAGCTACTGAGGATGACGTGGTACAAAGTGTGGTTAGCCTTGAGATGATCTTTCCTCCTGCATTCTTTGATATTATGGTTCATCTCACTTTGTTCACATTGTCAAGGAGATAGGTATTCTCGGACCGTGTTTCTACACAACATGTTTCCTTCGAGAGGTACATGAGTGTCCTAAAGAGGTATGTCCGTAACCGATCTCGTCCGGAAGGATGCATAGCCGAGGGTATGGCACGAGAGGAGGTGATTGAGTTACGTGTGGATTACATTAATGATCTAAATCCGATTGGTGTCCCTATATCACGCCATGAGGGAGGCTCGGGGAAAGGGACACTAGGTCGGAAAGCACTTGCATACAAAGATCTTCTTACTTTTAAACAAGCACATTTCAACGTTACGAAACAATCTCTTGTAGTGGCCCTTATGTCCTTGACACACAAGAGTATTCTATGCATGAATTCGGGAAGGTCGAGGATTGGATAACACGAGGCACATGGATTCATTCGGCACTTGGTTACAAAACTACATCCTTCGAAAGGGTCGACAATGAGCAGGTTACAGCGCTGGCTCGGGGACCATCTAGTGAAATCGTGACATTCAAAGTGCGAGATAAATGGTTACACATTTTACGAAATCGAGGATAAGATGAGCACGAACGAGCAATGGCGTCCGTATAGCGCCGCGGACAACAACAGCAAGGTGGACACATATTATGGTTTCATAGAAGAGATATGGGAGCTTGACTATGGACCTTTGAAGGTCCTCTATTCAAGTGCCAATGGGTTAAAGCGAGTTCAAGCGGCGTGAAGATCGACAAATATGGCATGACAACCGTAGACCTCACACAAGTAGGCTATAGGCGCGAACCATTCGTTCTCGCCAATGATGTCGAACAAGTCTTCTCGTAATGGACATGTCAACCAAACCTAAGAAGCGAAGGATAAGCCAAAGCGACACGTGGTACTTCAAGGCAAGCGAAGGATTGTCGGAGTTGAGGGCGTCCTGAGACGAGGAAGAGTATAGTCGATTCGACGAGCTCCCTCCTTTTGCGGTGGATGTCGACATAAGTGTCTGAATGACACGAGATGTCGATGCTCGTATATACGCCATGATCATAACGAAGGCACACTTGTAAAGACAAAGTATGTTACTAGTTAAGATGTGCTCTGTATGAAACTTGTATATTTGAAGCATATATATAGAAATTAAGCCCTGAAATTTTATACATTATAATGAAATATGAAACACAAGCACTGAAATTTTAAACATTTTTAAAAAATATGAAACACAATTCTTGAAATTTTAAACATTTTAAAAAATATGAAACACAATTCTTGAAATTTTAAACATTTTTCAAAAATATGAAACACAATTCTTGAAATTTTAAACATTTTTACAAAAATATGAAACACAATTCTTGAAATTTTAAACATTTTTAAAAAATATGAAACTCAATTCTTGAAATTTTAAACATTTTTAAAAATATGAAACACAATTACTGAAATTTTAAACATTTGTAAAAATATGAAACACAAATCTTGAAAATTTAAACATTATCTTGAAATATGAAAGCAATCTTGAAATTTTAAACATCTCAATAGTCGATTAAATAAAAAGGAGAAAAGCCCTCTAGAAGCGGTTAAGTAATACAAACCCCTTGCGAGAAGTAACCTCTACAAGCGGTTTGTATTACAACCCTATAAAGGAATCTCTAGCGGTTAATATCTGAACCCCTTGTAGAAAGCGACAAACAGGAGCGCAAGACATTCTCCACCCCCTACTGGCGGTTCAGTATCTGAACCCCTTGTAGAAAACAACCTCCTAGCGGTTAAATGTCTGAACCCCTTGTAGAAACCACCAAACAGGGGCACGTGGGACAATCCGGATAGCCTTTACAAGCGGTTAGTATTCGAACCCCTTGTATAAGTGACCTCTACAAAGGGTTGGGACTACAAACCGCTTGTAGGGCCCTTACAAGGGGTTCGTTTCTGAACCGCTTCTAGAAAGTCTATCCTATATATTTCAGCTCGTCTTCCTCGCGCTTACATCTCCCCAAAATTTTTCTAAGTCCCGAGCCGTCCATGCCTTGCCTTTGCTCTGTCGCTCCGCCGTATCTCCGTCGAGATCCCACGTCGCTTCGCGGCTCTTCACCGCCGTCTTGCCTCTCGTCGCAGCGCCTCGCCACCGCCGTCTGTATGTGTGCGTCGTCGCCTCACCGTCGGACCTCCACGCGCCGTCGACCTCTCTCGACAAGGCCCGCGCCCCAATCCCCGGAGGACCTAGGTTGCCACGCCCACGGCGCACTCTGCCTCTGTTTCATGTGTGCACACAGGGGTGTTCGATGAATCATCCCAGAGGCCGAGAGAGATAGGGAGAGATAGGGAGGGAGCTAGAGAGAGAGAGCTAGGGAGAGATAGGGAGGGAGCTAGAGAGAGAGAGCTAGGGAGAGATAGGGAGGGAGCTAGAGAGAGAGAGCTAGAGAGATAGGGAGGGAGCTAGAGAGAGAGAGAGCTAGGGAGAGATAGGGAGGGAGCTAGAGAGAGAGAGCTAGGGAGATAGGGAGGGAGCTAGAGAGAGAGAGCTAGAGATAGGGAGGGAGCTAGAGAGAGAGAGAGCTAGGGAGAGATAGGGAGGGAGCTAGAGAGAGAGAGAGCTAGGGAGAGATAGGGAGGGAGCTAGAGAGAGAGAGCTAGAGAGAGATAGGGAGGGAGCTAGAGAGAGAGAGCTAGGGAGAGATAGGGAGGGAGCTAGGGAGAGATGGGGAGGGAGCTAGAGAGAGAGAGCTAGAGAGAGATAGGGAGGGAGCTAGAGAGAGATAGGGAGAGACCTAGAGAGAGAGGGAGAGATAGAGAGGGAGCTAGAGAGAGAGAGCTAGAGAGAGATAGGGGAGAGCTAGAGAGCTAGGGAGAGATAGGGAGGGAGCTAGAGAGAGATGAGGGAGAGACCTAGAGAGAGAGAGAGAGAGAGGGAGCTAGAGAGAGATAGGGAGCACTTTGGACCATACATATAGATTAGTTTAGAAGCACTTCTATAATATCATATTTTATGCCGTTTATCCAAAAAGTACAAATATAATTAGTGATCAAAGTTGTATTTCAAAAACCGTGTCAATAGACATCACGTAAGTTTTAAGAACCCGCAGTAGTATCTCATGAAAAAAACCATCAAATTTCACACGAATACGGCATGGCTTGGATGAGAGATTAGTGGCTTTGATCTGCAAAGTTGCGATCAGTTCATCTGCACAAGTTGCGATCAGTTCATCTGTCTATGCTTTCTTTTTATCATGTGCACAAGTTGCGTCAGTTCTTAACATTGTTTCGCAATTATGATATATAGATGGAGCAACCGAGCAATGCCAGCGATATTTTCGATGAGAATCGGTTCATCCTCGACTCTCGACTCAATCGCGAGAGGTAGCATCGAGAATACGATGAAGGTGGCGCTAACGCTAGCTGGCGATGAAATTTGTGAACCAAGCGACGGTAATGCTACTACCTTGTGTTCGGTGATGCCGTGGACCTTTGGGGCAGCGAGTAATGCCACAATAATGCCTGGTACCGCCGCCTTCGAGCAATCTAAACACACTCATATTTTTCGTAATTTAAGCGGTACATCGAGCAACCAATCGAGCGAGGACCTAACAAGCCGTCGGCAAAGCATGTATTTACCGATGTTAATTCCGGCGGGATGCCGATTGCCCTCTTTCAAACAATTGGGCCATTCAACAACGCTTGTGGTTTCCATGTAAGAGACCACGTCCCAATTAGCATCCAGAAATGAAATTTGAAGTCCCTCAAGCTACCAAGGAGCTCTTGTGGGCGAGATATTAAGGACAATTTCAAATTCACTGAAGGGTTCGAAGACAAAGTAAAGAAATACACTTTGAAAAAGATGGCAAGCTGTATTTCAGTCTTGGAAGACTTCTCTAAATGCCAAGTATGTGCGAGAAGGTGAAAGGCGACTTCAATCTATTTCCTAAGCGGCCGATCAGGAAGCGTTTGAGGAATACAAATTTGTCGGCTCAAGGCCAAGCCATGAGCCAAAAGAACAAGATAAATGCCTGAAGAAGAAGTACCACCACCATCTCGGCACCGGTGGTTACATCAAGGCTATACCGAAATGGGAGAAGCGGGAGGAAGAATTATTGGCCAAGGATGCACCACACTCTGGCGGTAGAAATTCGCTGCGAAATTGGTTCATGGCTCACAGGGGCCCTTGCGGATGATGGCGGCTTGGTGATGGCACGGGACTGCAGGATGTTGGGCAAAGGATTGTACAAGCCGTTCAACAGATCTCGGTCCAGTTCCTTAGTGACAGATAGGGAGAATAGCGGTGACACATGCCCTCCAAAACCGGAGCACGGGACGGACAAGAGGTATTGGTTCGTCGGCGCCATGGAAGCACGGTTCGGAAAGGATTCCTAAGCGTCTGAGGCGAGCAAGAAGCAAAACCGAGAGCTATACAAATACAGCCAATTGGAAAGGAGCTAAGAGCTACCGAGGCTAGCATCGGCGACATAGTTGCTCAACAAGTGCGAGATAGCCCTCGGCAAGCCGAGGAACAGTCCGAGCAATCGCGGATGCCATGATCGGCCCCGAGCCTCCGTAGCGGCGGGCGGTGTCGTCCACCGCGGCACTGATGGGGATGACCTCGGCCATTTTCGATGGGCGACATCAAGGTTCGCCGCCGGTGTGAGCTACATGTCGGTAGCGAAACCTCTCCATAAAGGTGGCTTACGGCATGGCGTTCCCGATGAGAGCGGGCCGACATTTCATTACAACGAGATACCCCGGTTACTCGAAAGTCGCCGTGGAGGAGGTGTTAAGCGGATTTGAAGATCTTATGCTCGATATTCTTTGGAGGCGATGAGGTGGCCAAGCTTGGACAGGCCCTCCACGGTATCATCCTCTGGCAGCAGTACATCATGTTTGCAGATGGCGTGGAGGTGTCATCTCCACCGCGAGACATCGAGCAATTGGAGCCTATTTGGAGAAGCTCGCCTCCTCCACAGCGACAAACCATGCCTCCTCCAATGTCACCTCCACGCAATGCCTCGCCATGTCTGAGTACTCTGCTCCACCACCTGCTCCACGCAGAAGCCCAACTCCACCAGCACCTCCAACAAAAACGAACCCCCCAAGGAAAAGCACGCCTCCACCATCTCCTCCGTGAAAAAAGCTTCAAATAAGAAGGAGCCATCCTCCTCCCGAAGGGTCGATCCAGCCGATCAACAAGGTCAAAGGAACCTTCAAAAGGGCATATGATATGACGGACGAGGAGACAAGCAAAGTTGTTGCTGCGAAGTTCTTTGCACACTTCGCACCTAAGGTGCGGCCTTGAAAGCAAGCAATTGACCAAAAAGCTTCAAAACACTTGCGACATCCCATGCGGCGCCCTTGCCTCTGACGTCGAGACCACGGCCGGACAATAGTAAAGGCTACACGAAGTCTAAGCGGGCTAAAACAGAGGCAAAGAAAGAAGAAGAAAAGTAAGAAACGGCTTGAACAATTCATGAAAGAGGCAAACCTCGGTTCTGCAAATGAAGCTCTTGGATTAACAGATGATATCCCAATGGCGAAGTGAGA
Organism: Olyra latifolia; assembly: GCA_036346145.1. Taxonomy (NCBI): domain Eukaryota; kingdom Viridiplantae; phylum Streptophyta; class Magnoliopsida; order Poales; family Poaceae; genus Olyra; species Olyra latifolia. The sequence goes on along the minus strand of CM070524.1, from coordinate 49,597,869 downwards.
TGGCAATATAAGTTGGGCGGAGTTGGTTAACCCTAAAACCATAAAGGATTTACCAACCAAGATCGACAATTTCATGAATGGTACATGGTAGAGTCCGCTCAAGAAAGAAATATGTTCCCCTCCGTATCACAAGCGAACATTTCTATCGCGGGGACAACCAAATATGGCTAGAATTGAAGACTTCTACCAGTTTACCATCGGGGCGCTGTCAGCGTGTCTCTCATGAAATCTTTGGGTGTCTGTAAGTGTCGGGCTAATAAGTTTACCATGTGCTTCCTCGTGCAGAAAGTTGCAACTCTAATAGTTTTTCCATTTCTATGTAGAATGGAGATACAACGATTGAGAAGATGGGTGACTTCAACATCGGCTTCATAGACCGAGAGATTGTCAGCGAGGTGTCATCGGATCTGACCCAAAGGTTGTTGACAGTACATTCTGGATGCACTCTTAGCACTGACACTACAAACCATACATACTTTTGCCCTTCAACCGATGCGTATATATCCGTTCCTCACAACCTCTCATTCCTAGCTTTTTAAAGCATACATAATATGACTAATTACATATATATGTTGAATATATTAATAGGTTTCACTGGGTCCTTCTTGTTATCATGCTTGATAATAGCAAGATCATTGTTCAAGACTCAAAAGGAAACCACAGGAAAAATATCAATATATCATTGGCGCTAAATCGGTATGGTATATATTATTTTATAAGATGGTTTCCTTATTCTATTGAAATGCCTAGCTATTTAATTAATTCAAACTCTAATAATTACTATTCATGTATTACGCATCACAGGGGCATTCGCAAAGTTCGAAAGAAGCATAAAGGAGCTTTCAAGAGCGAATTCACATCCAATTAAGCACTTTCGAGTGCGTAATAAAGCATACTAATTAATTCATATTCTTTATTGATAGTTTTCATCTCAATAGTTGTATTCTTTTTAAATTTCATCATAGGTTATACAACAAGCGGTGGAAACAACTTATGTGGCTATTATGTGTGCCACTACATGCAAAATCTTTGCCACGGTGATGTGCCCAAAATAGGCGACGAGTGCGTGTATGTCAAAAATACCAAAGTAATGATGCATCGAAATTAATGATGCATCTCAATTTCTTAGTACTTACAATTTACGTGTTCATAGATTTATTTATTTCCTATTTTGGCAGCCTTACCTCGATGTGCAAGGTGTGATCCCGCCTCACCGGGTTGCGACAATTCAAGAACAACTTATCGGCTTCATTGTCGACGAGATTATATCAACCAAAAGCGAGTTCCACACAAAGGGATGGAGAGATTGTCCTTCTCTAAGGACAGGTGAAATATCGGAATCATCGAAGGCCACACATAGCGATGCAGGCAACAAATGACCTCAAGATTCACCCTTGTACTCTTGAAATGTATAAACATTGCTTTGATCGATTGCATGTGCTCCTTATTTCATGTATGTACATATTTTTAATTCATTAAGTATTATTGTGTAAATGAACTTAATTGTGGTTGTGTGAATGATCGAGTACACATCATATTATATTTTTAATTGTGAAAAAATATTGTAGTTGTATTTAATTTTATTGTCAAACTTCATATTGAAAACCCCCCTCAGAACATATTCTATATTGAATATAATTTACGCTCGGCCTCTCCACAAGCGGTTGGTAACTCCAACCGCTTGTGGAGAGGCCACACGTGGCGCTCTCCCTTGCTGCCTACGAGGCTCTCCAAGCAGTTCGTATGTCCAACCGCTTGTGGAGGGCACACGTGGCGGGGATGCGCCTGAGGCTCTCCTGGCGGTTCGTAAGTCCAACCGCTTGTGGAGATGGCACACGTGGCGCCTCCCTCGCTGGTGAGAGGTCTCCTGGCGGTTAAATGTCTGAACCGCTCGAGAGAGCACCCATGTGGCGCCTCCACCACCTGCCGAGGCGTTCGAACCGCTTGTGGTGTCGTACCACAACGGTTGGGAACATGAGTGTTACCCGGAGGTATCACTCATGATTGCCTAACCAGTTCCAAACCGTTCTAAAACCTGTTTCGAACCGGTTGTAGTAGCCGGTTCCCTGGTAGTGATTGATGAGTTGGAGGAGATCAATATAGGAACTCCTGAAGATCCTCGTCCAATTTTTATAAGTAAGCATTTATCTAAAGAGAATAAAGAGGAGTATCATAAATTTCTCTCTGCAAATAGAGATGTGTTTGCTTGGACTTAAGAAGAAATGCTAGGTTTGGACCCTAGAGTGGCGGTTCATCGACTTGCCGTACAAGAGGACGTTCCACTGATCAAACAAGTGCAAAGGAAGTTTCGATCGGAGATACTCCCAAAAATAGAAGCCGAGGTTGATAAACTCATAGCAGCAGGGTTTATTAGGGAAGTCAAATATCCAAAGTGGCTCTCTAATATTGTTCCTGTCAAAAAGAAAAATGGTCAAATTCATGTATGTGTAGATTTTAGAGATTTGAATAAAGCATGTCCTAAAGATGATTTTCCTATTCCTATCTCTGAAATTCTTATTGACTCTACCATGGGTCACGAAATATTCTCTTTGATGGATAGTTATTCGGTTATAATCAAATAAAAATGGCACGGAAGATGAGGAGTTCACAGCATTCGAACACCTAAAGGCATATTTTGTTATAGAGTTATGCCTTTTGGACTAAAAATGCCGGCGTGACATACCAACAGGCTATGACAATCGTCCTTGATGGACTGCTACATGTCATAGTTGAATGTTACATAGACGATATTATCGTAAAATCAAAACATGAAAAATATCACTTGAAACATCTCGCCATGGTCTTTGAGCGACTAAGGCAACATAATTTAAAGATGAATCCAATGAAATGTGCATTCGGAGTGTCTTCCGGAAAGTTTCCTGGTTTTGTAATCACAAAGCGTGGCATCGAAATCGACCCAACTAAAATTATGGCGATAGTGAAAATGCCCCCACCTACAAACTTGCATAAGTTAAAAAGTCTTCAAGGTCATTTGGCATATATTAGATGATTTATTTCCAACCTATTGGGGAGATGCAAACCTTTCTCTCGTCTTATGAAAAAGGGTGTCCCGTTTCGATGGGATGAAGCTTGCCAAAATGCATTCATGGATATAAAGAAATATTTGATAAATCCACCTGTTTTAAGTGCACCAGTTAAAGGGCGGCCGCTAATACATTATACAGCAGCTATGCCTACTTCACTAGGCGCACTTTTAGCACAAAAGAATGATGAAGGAAAAGAAACAGCTTTATATTATCTTAGCCGTACCCTTGCAGGGGCTAAGTGCAATTATCCAGAAATAGAGAAAATATGTCGAGCATTGGTTTATGCAGGGCAAAAGCTTCGCCATTATATGTTACAAGATACAGTACACCTTATTTCGAGAGCAGATCCTTTCAGATATATTTTAAACAAAATGGTGTTATCAGGGAGGTTAGCTAAATGGGCAATGCTCTTATCACAATTTGATATTGTATATGTGCCACAAAAGGCGGTAAAAGGGCAAGCCTTAGCTAATTTTCTGGCTGCACATCCAGTCCCTTATGAGTTCCCTATTGATGATGATTTGCCAGATGAAGAAGTTTTTAGTACATCAATCGTTAATTGACGTGGGAGATGTACTTTGATGGAACTGCCGACAATCGGAAGCGGGGTAGGCATCGTGTTTGTTGCCTACAGGGTGACATAATTCCATATTCATTTACTATAACAACAGCAGTATCAAACAATTACTGCTGAATATGAAGCACTCATTATTGGGCTAGAAATCGCTCTCAATATGGAAATTAGTACACTAGCCATGTGTTGTAGAGATGGTGTAGGGATGCCCCATTACTTAGGCTTGTGGGAATAAAATCATCAATTAAATTCTAAGGAAGGATAAGGAAGATGAGTTGTAAAGACAAGCCCATGAGCTGCCCAAATTTATAAATGTGCTAGAATGCCCTGTAAAGAGAGCGGTGGGAGGGCACAATGGGAAGCGACCTCCCACCTCGCCCATATAACCAGCCCCAAGGGCTCATGTACGGGGGGAAGCAGGAAAAAATCCCCAAAAAATCAATAAAATCTTGGCTGGCATCTTCTTCCCCAAGGCTCTCTACTGCTCTAGATCCCCTTTTCCCGAGCATCCCCGTGGCTAAGCCCCGAGCTTGCTCACGGGGTGCCCCTAAATTGTCTGTCGGTCTGGGCCGGCAGCAGTGGCGCCGTCCGTGGGGATTCTGGACAAGAAGCCACACATCGGGGGAGATCCAGCCACCACGATGCTCATCTTCCACGGATTTCACCTCAACGGTGCTTGTCCTTGGCGAATCCGGCCTCCACGAGCCCATTTTCAACAGATCCAACCTCCACGCATTTATATGTGATGGATCCCGTCTGCACCAAGTGTTTTCAGCAAACTCGCCTCCTCGAGCTCAACCCTAAGCGGATCTAGCGGCTAGCCTCGTCTGTGAAGGATTGACCTCTGCAGAACTTCGTCATTTGTCAAATCCGGTGGATCTGAACAAGGAGCGGCGGAGCGAAGAAATCGCCGAACAAAAGCGGTGGAATGAAAGGGCCTGGCGAGGAATTGCCAAGCGAACAACGGCCAAACAAAGGGCCACCCAATGAGGGACACCTTGGTGAGCAAAGGGCCCCTAAGTAAAGAATCGCTAAGCGAAGCAAAGGCGCAGGAAGGAACCGCCAAGCGAAGCAATCAAGCGAAGCGAATCGAAGCGATGGCATCCGGCGAAGCAAAAGCTGCAAGCCAAGGTGCCTTCGAACAAGGCCTCCCGGCGATACATTCCAAACCCATGCAGTTGCGGCATAGATGGAAGCGAAGCGAGCGCCTGAGGGAGATCGATCGAACCGTCATGCGAAGCGGTGAATCTCAATATTGCTTGGAGGCGTACGTACATGAATACATACATGCATTTGTACCTATGCACATATATCTCCTTGCATCGTTATATCTATGATGAAGAGGTCACAAATTGCAGCGAAGGCCACGCCAAGTGGTAATTGAAGACCCCGAAGGGGAGGATGAGTGCTTGGTGGGTTCGCCCACTCACTCTGAAGGCCACACTAAGTGGTAATTGAAGACCTCGCTAAGGGAGGATGAGTGCTTGGTGGGTTCGCCCACTCACTCTGAAGGCCACACTAAGTGGTAATTGAAGACCTGCGAAGGGAGGACGAGTGCTTGGTGGATTCGCCCACTCACTCCTGAAGGCCACACTAAGTGGTAATTGAAGACCCGCTATGGGAGGGCGAGTGCTTGGTGGGTTCGCCCACTCCTCTGAAGGCCACACTAAGTGGTAATTGAAGACCCCGCTAAGGGAGGTCGGCGCTTGTGAGTTCGCCTACTCGCTCTCGCCGAGTGCTTGGTGGGTTACGCCCACTCACTCCTGAAGGCCACACTAAGTGGTAATTGAAGACCCCGCTAAGGGGAGGACGAGTGCTTGGTGGGTTACGCCCACTCACTCCTAAAGGCCACACTAAGTGGTAATTGAAGACCCTGCTAAGGGGAGGTCGAGCGCTTGTAGTTTACGCCTACTCGCTCCTACGCCGAGTGCTTGGTGGGTTATGCCCACTCACTTCTGAAGGCCACGCTAAGTGGTAATTGAAAACCCCGCTAAGGGGGCAAATTATGGTGCTCGCTAGGGAGTAAGGCGGAGCGATACCATCGCTCTGCATCCCCTTCGCTAGGGAGAAAGGCGGAGCAATACCATCGCTCCGTGTCCCCTTCACTACAGCACCGCTCTGCGTCCTCGTTGCCAGGGAATAGGCGCAGCAGGGCCCTCGCCCCGTGTCCTTTTCATCAGGGAGTAAGGCGGAGCAATGCCGTCGCTCCGCGTACTCTTTGCTAGGAAGTAAGGCGGGCAAGACCACCGCTCCGCGCCCTCTTCACCAAGGAGTAAGCAGAGTAGGACCGTCGCTGTGCATCCCCTTCGCTAGGGAGTAAAGCGCTACGCCTCTTAAGCCAGGGGGTGAAACACTTCAGGAACTTTATATACGCTGCTCACCAACCCAAATTTACCTTAGGGACGACCAATTTCATCTGCTCCCCTCAAACCAGTTCATATTCTAAAACAATTTTATGAATTATACTTGCTTTTGGTGGGGCTCATACCCACGACATCTGTTAGCCCTCTTATGTTAGGGCTAACAAGCTGGGGAGTAGTAGGCCCCAACTACCTCGCCTCGTAGACTCTTGCCTCGGCAAAGCGGATTGGCGGACTCTCCTTGCAGAGCTCGAACTACCTCCGCCTCGTAGGCCCTTGCCTCGGCGAAGAGGATCGTGACAGCTCCTTCGTGAGGCTCTGGACTACCTCCGCCTCGTAGGCCCATGCCTCGCAAAGAGGATCGACGAACGCTCGCCATAGCTCTGGACTATCTCCGCCTTGTAGGCCCTTGCTTTGCCGAAGAGGATCGAGCAGCTCCTTCACAGACTCGAACTACCTCGGCCTCGTGGGCTCTTGCCTCGGCCAGCGAATCGGCGGACTCCCTTCAGTGGGCTCGAACTACCTCGGCCTCGTAGGCTCTTGCCTCGGCAAAGCGAATCGGCGGACTCCCCTTCGTAGGCTCCGAACTACCTCCGCCTCGTAGGCCCTTGCCTCGGCGAAGAGGATCGGCGAACTCTCCTTCGCATGCTCCGAACTACCTTTGCCTCGTAGGCCCTTGCCTCGTGAGTGGTCAGCGGACTCTTCTTTGCGAAGCTTCGAATCGCCACCGGTCTCGCGGGCCCAAGCCTCGGCGAGTGTCCTTCGCATGTGAACTTGAAAATCGCATGAATGCCACGCCGAGTGGCAATTGAAGACCCTACCAAGGCGAAAATTATGGCAAGCCGAAGCCAAGGCAAGGCAGCGCCAAGGAGTAACGACGAAGAATGAGAAGCAAAAAAAGAGCGGCGTAAAGTGAAAGCAAAAGCGGATCGGATGCTTCACCTAACAACACCAAACAAGCACTAGGCGAAGCAAAAGAAATGGTAAAAGCGAGCAGCAGGCGCAGGGCGGGCAACCCTTACAAACCCGTGATCTACAAAAGGAGTTTGTATCCTAATGGTTTTAGGATTGCCTACCACTTTTGAGCATCATGTCCTTGGAATGTGTAATAAAATTTCAGGTGTATTTACGCGAGGACAGCGGATATTGAACACGGAGCATCGGAGGCTAATGGACTTCTCTTCGTGAAGCCGATTTCAATGGGTTTCTCCTTCGCAAGCATCGGAGGCTAATGGACTTCTCCTTCGTGAAGCTTTGGATTCAATGGATTTCTCCTTCGCAAGCATCGGAGGCTAATGGACTTCTCCTTTGCGAAGCTTCAGTTCATTGGATTTCTCCTTCGCCAAACATCGGAGGCTAATGGACTTCTCCTTGGCTTCGGATTCAATGGATTTCTCCTTCGCAAGCATCGGAGGCTAATGGACTTCTCTTCGTGAAGCTTGGTTTCAATAGATTTCTCCTTTGCAAGCATCGGAGGCTAATGGACTTCTCCTTCGCGAAGCTTCGGGTTCAATGGATTTCTCCTTCCCAAGCTTGGAGGTTAATGGACTTCTCCTTCGCTAAGGACCGGAGGCTAATGGACTTCTCCCATAAAGCCGGATCTTAATGGACTTCTCCTTCGCCATTTTCGAGTATCGGCGGATCCTCTGCTTGAAACACCGCCTCATTCATAGGCTCTAGCTACGACAAAGCAACTCATTGGGCGTTCCTTAGCTAAGAGGCCATTCGACAAATGCCATGCTCTCTTTTCTCCTTCTGTGTTT